>BNCP01000008.1:1280000-2560000 GCA_019650235.1 Volvox reticuliferus
TTGGTGCCGGTAAGCCAATCTAGATTCCAAGTAAAAATAGGCCTGCTTGCATACGCCTGCACAGCTCGCCGGAGGGAACAACCTAAATAGCCTTGAAACGCCAAAAATGTAACACAACATCAAGGAATAAGCAAGATATTCCTGACGAAAGCCGAATGCATTCATAACGCTCCCTATGTGCCGGTAAGCCAATGACACTAATTAATCCAAATAAGCCGTAATTAATTGCGAGGTCGCGAATGGCTAAGCAACTTAAGTAAATCGCAACACGTAGGCGTTTCACGTCAACAATATTTACGCATTGCACCCACTTGCTTACCGCGGCGCTGCGCAATCGGCTGCCCAAGCTGCATCATTTCGCTGCGATAAATTACGGACAAAACCAATCCCTAGTCGCAATTAAGATAGTGCTTCCCTGGGCCCGTACACGCTACACAGCTATGCAACAACGCGACAGAGCAAGCAATGCGAACTTTTCTGACAAGGTGATCTATTAAAAGGGTTTGTACATTTAACGCATAGGTCTGTTGTACGGTGTACTTGCTCAGGTACAGCGGACCGTGCGGACCCGCCGCCAAAAAGCTGTCAACAAATCATTGTCATATTATCATATTTGCATGACTACATGTCTCTTGGCATTCGTCGTAAGTCCATTGTTTTCGAACGGGTGATGGACTAACGCTCACACCACAGATGATATTTTTTCTTTACTGACTTAAGCGTCTTTGCTAAGCTGTCTCCCAATTTTTAGTCTCCTTTGTTTCTGCTGTTTTACAGAAATGGTTTGGGCGGGGCAGGTCTTCGGCACAACAGAACCCCTGTGCGCCTGGGAAGGGCTGGGGTAGGAAGTGCAGTCCGTCATCGGTGGTCTCCTCGTGACGACCGCATTCTAATTTATGTCATCATGATATTTCATCGGAATGTAAATAAAATGTCCGTGATACGCTCTAACGGTCAGTAGTACACATGGTTAGTTCGACGGCCAGCCATACCCACGCGAAGACCCACTCATAGTTGCTCAGTCAAATGCTACTTCCTTTATGATTTGTAAGCCTACCTTTATGCGCGATTATGTACAAATTAGGAGAAGCGCTGCCTTGCAGACCCGCGGTTCAGCAATGCTCCAGCCCTCTCCAGCAGTGTCTCCAGACGGCTTCTCGGAGAGCTTTTAGGACCAATCGGTAAACCTCTCCTTTAATTGGCACATGCATATGGAGGGCTTTACAACATAGACGGACGTGAAACAATAATTGTTTGCAGATAGTAGCTTGTAACATGATAATCTATCCCTTATGCTTGCGGTATTCTTTTTGCTTCCTTTGGGTGGTAATGCGCATTGAATCCACCACGCATGTAAATATATTGCATATGGCCGCAGCACTGGTTGCTGGTTGTGCATATTGCAAGGGATATGGATTACTAACCTCCGCACGTGTACTTCTGTATAAACACTCTCCTCTCCTACATGATGGTGTAAGCAAGGATATCCATAGAGAGAGATGCGTGCCTAGCATTCGGGCATATGGTGTATGGTGGCTCGTCGCTTTCAGCGTCCCATAGCGTCCCCCATTGCATCGGAGTAAGCCGCAGCTGGGTTGGCTGCTAGACCGGTTGCAGAGGGTTTGCCATATTTTGCCTGAGTCAGAAATTTAACATGTGCGTTACCATGCATGCGTTAATTAAGTGGATTTGGATGTTGAGGTGCATTCCTTGTCCTCAGTATGTTACACTCGGAATGACCTCTAGCAATGGTGCTTGCCGGACGCTGTCAACTCTAACAAACATGTTGTGACTCTGGACCTGCGACAGCATAAACCTAACGCTATGCTTAAGTGGGCCTTGCCCACAAGATCGCTTATCATCCGTACGGAATAGGAAGGTGGAAACGTGAGATCATTACAGTACTTTTGTTCGTATGAGTTCCCATCGGGTCCGGTGCAGTAACGGTAAAGGAACTAAGATGGAAATTCCGTTAAGTTCCATGGCGTTTGAAAAATAATGGCTACCGTCCACTACTGCGAACAAGCAAGAAGGTCTATTGCGGCCAAGAGGGGCAGGCACGAAAACATCCACTCTAGGAGTCCATGGTGTTGTATCTCTGTTAGGCTCGATCGAAGGATGCCAGACAACTGGTCAACCCGGATAATAGCCATGAGGTACCCCAGGATACAACAATTATATGTGACCTCACACCCACAGGGGCAATCGTGACTCGTTACGTTCTTAATCCTGACGGCCTGATGAATGTGGTTCATCTCCCACGCCCACATCATCCATCCACGCATCCAGTCGGCTGAATTCGAACCTACCCATCTCGAGACCAATTGTTGTATCTCTGTTATATCCGCCTAGGGCAAAGGCTCGATCGAAGGATGTTAGATGGCTAGCCAACCCGGATATTACCCATGAGATACCCCAGGATACTACACATGGCATCGCTGTACGAAAGATCTCCGCTATCCACATTGTCGGCAGATGTTGCTGCGACATCCACTCTTGTGCCGGAATTTACACCGGCTGCATTCACAGCGGATGCCATGTTAGACTGGATGCCCGGTGCCATGTTAGACTGGTACCTCATCATTGCTGCTGTCTGCTTGTCCACTAGCTGGCCATTCACATGCATGTTCAGTGATCACGCCCTTCGGTATGTTGATGTTGTGACTTGCCTTGTTGCAGAGCATCAAAGGCATTACCGGCTCATAATGTTCACCGAGCCACTTCCACGATCAAGCCACTTCCACGAGCCACTTCCACGAAAATTCCATTTTCTGATGGCATGTGTGCTTCTATAGGCTGTGCACTGCGACTCTTCCATGGCTTCGCACATGAGCCCCACTCCTTGCTGGTGGACGTCACTTGCCTGCACCTGCCAACCGTATAAGCTTCACAATATGGACACAGAATCAAAAAAGCAGTCGCCCACATTGTATGGGCACCTGTATCTACACTTGCCTGCCTGCCTCAGAACTGCATCCAACATGGTGTTGTTGACTATGTCGCAAGGATTAATCGTGGACTGTGTTTGTAACTCCATTACCGGCTGGTGCCCCTCTGCAGTTTGCACAACATCAATGCTGCATCATCCTTGATCAATGGAACACATGCTCCCTGCACATGCTCCATGTATGTCCGCTTCATTGATGCTACACCTCCGTCTTTCCAATCGATCCTACTGCAAGCACCACCCTTCCATCTGCCTGGGTGCCTGATGGTTCCTTCTGTTCGTTCCGGGTGCTTGGTTGCTTGGTTGCTTGTGTGCCTGGTTGCTTGATTGCCTGGTTGCCTGGGTGCCTGGGCTAGCACCTGAGCGCCTAGTTGCCTGGATGCTTGGATGTGTGCTTCTTGCCTAAGCACCTGGTTGGGTGCTTCTTACCTGGTTGCTTGGGCACCTGGTTGGCTGGGTGCCTGGTTGCTTGGGTGCCTGGGCGGGCACCTGGGCGCCTGGGTGCCTGGTTGCTTGGGTGCCTGGTTGCTCAGTACATACCTGGTTGCTTGGGTGCTTGGATGCGTGCTTCTTGATTGCCTAAGCACCTGGTTGCGTGGTTCTTACCTGGCTGCCTGGTTGCTTGGCTGCCTGGTTGCTTGGTTGCCTGGTTGCCTGGGTGCCTGGGGGCCCACCTGGGCGCCTGGTTGCTTGGGTACTTGGATGCGTGCTTCTAGCCTAAGTGCCGCCTGGTTGCGTGCTTCTTACCTGGGTGCCTGGTTGCTTGGGTGCCTGGTTGCTTGGTACCTGGTTGCTTGGGTGCCTGGGCGGGCACCTGGGCGGCTGGGTGCCTGGTTGCTTAGTTGCTTGGGTGCCTGGTTGCCTGGGTGCTTGGATGCATGCTTCATGCCTAAGCACCTGGTTGCATGCTTCTTACCTGGCTGCCTGGTTGCTTGGCTGCCTGGTTGCTTAGGCCCCTGGTTGCCTGGGTGCCTGGTTACTTGGTACCTGGTTGCTTGGGTGCCTGGTTGCTCTGTACCTGGTTGCCTGGGTGCCTAAGCGCCTAAGCGCCTGGTTGCGTGCTTCTTACCTTCTGGGTGCCTGGGTGGGCCCCTGGGGCGCCTGGGTGCCTGGCTGCCTGGTTGCTTGGGTGCCTGGTTGCTCTGTACCTGGGCGCCTGGGTGCCTGGGTGCTTCAGTGCCTTTATAATACCCGATGCCAATATATAATCGTCTGCCTTAAACTGCTTCTTCTTCATCAAGCAAAGCAGTGGCAAGCAGCTAGAAGCCCAGAGGTTGGGGCTAGTCTATATGATTTTTTAAATGTATGCGTATATCTTGTTTCTCTTTGGTATAATCCAGGAGACACAAGGCTAACAAATAATATGGAAGCTGCAGAATTAAGAGCTTGGGGGATTACTCATCAAAGCAAGGAGTTGGGGCAAGGGGCAATTTTATAAAAGAAATTGCATCTATCTGCTTTTTCCTGTCTAGTTCCTTTTGATTTATTTATTGGAGCAAACACTCAACGAGCTAAACTAATAATTTCAAACCCAGCTTAAGTAAACTTTAACCTGGGACTGAACATTCATAGTTAATATCAAGAAAATTATATAGATGAAAATACGCTAATTGAAGTGGTAGACATGGTTTTGCGGGAGGAGGATGGACGGCTGCTCCCAGCTGTCCTTACGAAAATCGTTGATCTTAACTCTTAAAAGCGATTATCGTTGATCTTAACTCTTAGAAGTGTATTGGCATAAAGTCCAGGAGAAACCAGATTTGCTACTAAAAAAGTAAAAAAGGTAGCTGGGATGCATGTATGTGAAAACTCTGATCTAAGCAACCCCCCAACACCTTGATTGAGTTTCACAAGTAAGATTAGTTAAAGTATCAATAACCGTATATATCCATTGTATGTAGGGTTATTAGATCCATGAGTATGTAATGACCAGAGATGAAGAATAACGAGACCAACAATAATAAAGGGTAATAAGAAATGCACAAGCAACATACACTTACCGGCTGCTGCTGAATGCTGCCCTCTTGCCTTGGAAATCCATCTACATATTTCCTCTGCTTTCCTTATTTCTTTCATCACTTTGGTCATCATCCGAGTCGTGCCGTCATCACCCACTTTATTTCCTTTGGACGACCACGCCATCCTACAACGTCTTCCGTATGACCGCCGGTTCATATTCCTGCCCCTTTCATTAAATGTACAGACCGCCCTGAAATTTCATTTCTAGCCATTTATTTCGTCAAGCTGGCACTTGGGCCACATTCCTGCTATATTGTCTCACTCGTATCTGTTCATGCATGCCTGTCACTGCAATAAGACAACTCACATTCGCATTGTGCTCATTCCACCCTATCACCAAGCAACAGGCATGCCGTTATCCACACCACCTGTCTGCTCGTCATGCGGCTAATATAAAGTGTGACTTTCTTTCAAGTACGGACAGCTCGCAATCCGTTTGTGCTTTGCTGCTTTGAACTGCTACTGCATGCAGATTTATCCTTATATAACGCTGCTGCTCTCTTCAGTCTTAAAACAGCTTGTGTTCGTTCACGTTTCATATTGATGTATTGTGCCAACCTTCTGAACCGCATTCCGGCTTTCTTATCTCGCAGTTTATTTCAACTGCAAACACATGCAACTTGTTCGTATGGTGCTCCTGCCTTTCACTTTGGTATCAAATTGCATGCAGGTATCAGCACTGCACTATCGATCTCCTTGTCGTGCGGCAAAAATGTGACTTTCTCTCAAATACGGTCTCGTCTGTATCCTGTCCAAAATGCATAGGCTTTGCCCACCTTGTAGGTGGGCAAGCCAACGTTAGTGAAGCGATGTCTTAAGTTGCCTTCAGTTACCGGTTGATGCATCACACCAACAAACTCGGAGCCGGTCCAAGTTTAATTGGACCCCGGCATGCACGCGATCGTTCAGTGGAACTTCTGCGGTTGGGCTGGTGGTCCTTGCCGTCTAAACATCCAAAAATAACGACGACAAAGTTATACGTACAAAAATATCAGTGATGCTCTTCAATGGCGGATGCCGCTTAGATCTCTCACAGACCTACCTTTATCATTCAAAATCACTAGTACGGCATGACCGTAGTTTCGTCAAAGAACTTCCCTCAGCCGAGAAGTCAGTGCATATGGGACCAGTATGAGGTATGGCCATGGCCAGCGGAGGCGCCTGGGCCCCTGGGTGTGTGAACTGCATCTTTGCTGGTGTTGCGTTACCGGGATTCCTTTTCATCCAACGAGCCTTCTCTTTGGTGGACAGCATCATCTCTGTTTTGACGGACGGGAAGGCAACCAGTCGATTGGCTTTAAACGACGTTTATGTGACCCTATGTGACCGCTTCCAGTCAGGAACGACCCTACCAAACAAAGTGCGGTATAAGTTTGGGCTTAAGGAAACTTAGCCAGACTTATCTCTATGGCGAGCCAGAAAAGCACTGGGTTTAATTCTGTGTAATTTTGGTCTAAGTGCCTGTAAGTCTGTCTAAGTGGAATTATATTTGCGTAATTCCACCTTATGGCTACTTACATAAGTCTAAAAGTATAAGTTTTGGCCAATTTGCCATGAAACTTACTGAGACTTAGCCTGGCTGGACATAGCTAAACCAAACTTACATAAGTTTGAACTTAAACAGAATTACATAAGCCTAAACTTAGCTGGGACTTATATAAAACTTAGCAAAACTTATAGCCAGATTTACTGTAGCTTACCCAAGCAGGGAGGGATAGGGAGGGAGGGGCAGGGAGGGAGCGGCAGGGAGGGAGGGGCAGGGAGGGAGGGGCAGGGAGGGAGGGACAGGGAGAGAGGGGCAGGGCCTCCTAACAGTTACGTGGATTGGCGAACACATTGCCTGTCTCCTACGATCTTACCACACGCATATGTGTGGCTGAACAGGGAAAAAATAATGTGGCGAGGGCCAGGCGCTTTCCTTCTTAACACACGCGTTCGCGCAAATATACAAAAAAAACTACAAAAAACCTGTGTTTGAGGTGACTCCCAAGCTCCCCCGTGCGATGTATACGGCCGGGGTCCCCTGATCCACACTGACTAATGTTGTCAGACCCTGGTTCTTCGTTGTCCGCCTTTGTTGCATCGTACTGAATAAGCAACATGTAATCGTACGCCGCAGGCCGTGTTCACGATTACTTCAGCAGATCGAATACTGCTGCGTGATGTAGCTCGGTTTTCGGCAACACCGTTTCGAATTATTAATTTAGCGACAACATAAGCACATCTGTAAAATCAAGCAACAACTTTCAACGGACGTAAGCACTAGAGGTGACAGCTGCACATTACCTGATTTGCAGCCAATTTTCTGCTAAATCTCGTTACACACTATTGTCCCCAGTGGGGTAATAAACAAAGGGATGGGCCGAGCCGAATGGGAACACCGATGCAGATGCGACGAAGAATGGCCAGCCAAAGGCCCAGCATCCACACCGATGACTACGTACGTACGCAACTCGAAAAGTAACACCAATAACACACCGCCGCCTACATACCTTCATCGCTCCAGAACCACAATCGTTCGTACCTCAAGTATAGCAGAAAACCGTAGCTTTCTTCGCTGCGCTTCAGAAAAATGATCAGTTCTCGGTAGGCCCGGCTTGCAGGAATCAGTCCCCTGAACGAATTCCAACTTTGCTATGTTACTGAAATTTATAGCAGGTGTGAGAAATTTCCCATAACTAGATTATAAATCTCTCTAAAGTAATGCGCTGTGAATCTGCAGGCACAATTTAAAACCTATAGTTAATTCGTTTTCAAGGATTGGTGTCGCAAATGGCATCAGCGAGCTTTTACTGTAATTTCTTAGATTCAAAGTTGTAAATGAGCTCTGTAGTTAAACTCCCAACGACGGCTACCTTAACCTTGGTAACTCCGGCCTCTCCGTGCAACTCGTATATCCGTACCTGCTCATAAAGGAAGATATTTTGTGCGGAATAAATATCCCTGATGCTACGCTTGAAGTAATGTGATTTTCTTCGTAGGAAAGGAGAACTCGACGAGTGACAGGTTTGAATAAGTGTTGTGCGCGCTCGCACTCCAGCTGTCAACTGCTGCGTACTGCTGCTAGCTTCGGTCCATCCAAGCAGGCTCATCGACTCGGACAAGCACAAAAATATTTTGCTTCCCATTTTGCCAGAATTGCAAGCTTTTTTGTGCGCATACGAATACCCAAACAAGCGAAACACAGGGAAACACATCCCTAACATACATTCGCAGCCCAGGCAACATTCAAATAAAGCCAGCTACGCCAGCTTGGGCCAGCATACCCATCACGCGTGTCACCTGTCACGCGAACGATCCCGCCAAACGAACCGTCGGGCCTTCGGTAGATAGAAATTGGCCATGTTTATACGGCTCCACCTGATGCCGTTTCTGTTGCTATTATTAAGTGCAAGTCTATGGCTTGCGATTAGTTCCTCAGCCGCCACAGAACTGGAGCAGAGTCATACTATGGCCATGACGAAGGGGTCATTCTGTCGACAGGCAGCTTCTGAAAGGCGTGGCTTCCTTCGGGCAGCCCGCGTAATACTCCACATGTCAATGGGCCACGAGCTTAATGTCATGCACGACATCATCGATTGTTCATGCGACGCCGTGAACGTAGACATCAACGGCGAGCAGCACTGCGTTGAGGATGCGTCTGCAATGGCAGGGAACGGCACTGGCCACGCCACCTCGTGCTCCGCTTCCACCAAGCTCTTCGGGGTCGGTGTACCCGCCGGCAGCGCTAGGCGCTTGCAGCAAGCTGGGGAGGTACTGAGCGCTCTCAACCGAACGACAAGCCTTGGATCGTTGCCTTGGTCACAATACAGGCAAGCTCTACTGCGACCGTAATTGGCTTTGAATGTGGAAGAGAACTGCTTTGGAAGCTCTCCCTTTTAGAGATACAGTCTCCTGTGCATGACTGAACGCCAGGGTCGGATAGGCTTTTTTCCAGTGTTGTGTCTGACAGGCAGGTATCCACTCAACGATGCAACGTTAGCTCACGAACGCCCCAGTCCTGGCCTCCCACGTCGTGCTGGCCGCAGAAGCCCTGTTTGCTCGTGTGCACGGTCCCGGAGAGCGGCGGGATGCGCTGACGCCACTCTTTTAATCTGCCGACTGGCGCCAACAAGCAAGATATGCGAAGCTCAGCAATCACCGGCGCGAGATGATGCACTCGCTCTACGGTATATCCAAGCAAGTCGGGCACGTAGCATTGTGTGTACGCCCAGGACACTGTGCACTGTTGCGAGTACGATATGATGTAAGGTCCTGGATGCACACATAGAGCCGCTGAAAAGCAGGAGTCAGGAGCCGCGGAGGAGTTACGATACAGCACCATTATTGTGCCCAACTTGATTAGTTGCTCAGTTTGAGACCGCCCGCAGAGCACATGGTAACTCCTTGAGTCATTTATGAACAGCTTCTTGGGTTTTCTGCTGTTCAAGGGCCCTTTCCTTCGGCGTCACCCACATGCCGTGATCACTTGCTACCCGCTGCTGTCCCTTTCTGATCTCGATCCGACCTGGTCCACAGCGTATCTGCTCGCAGCCAACCCAGCCTCCGACAGCAGTCAATGCAGCGATTGCCAATGTTGCGCTTACGCCTCCCATCCAAGCGCCACGGGCTACGCCACTGCAGTGGCCGGAACAGGTGCAGCACCCACGCCAGTCCGGGCAGCCAAGCGCCCAGGGCCAAGGCGCCTCGCCAGCTGCCACAATTCCCACGTCTTACCCGCCATGCATTTGTGCCTATCTCGGTCTCGGATCATCAGATTGTCGGGCGGCAATTAAGTACATCTGCAACGAAAAGGACTTACTCGATCCTGTAGGGGAGGGGGGGGTTGCTCAGGGCACGGCGCCAGGCAGCGTCCGCTCTGCTTCGGGCTTCCGACGACAAAGACCACAGGGCCGCCGAACGCTCGCTGCAGGGGATGAAGGCTCTGGCTTCGGACCTTGGTCGGGTAGCAATGTTATCTGCGCTCTGGACCCAGCCTTTCAAGTCGGGAACGTCAGCGGCCTCCTCAGCGGCTCCGCACTTCGCGCCATCTACCGGCAGCTCCGGGAGGCCTGCTTTCCAGACGCCATCACAGCTCCCTCATACTGCAATTGTGCTGTGGTGGGTGACTTGCGAATGCGGGCATATCCCACTTATCCCTCCCTTTAGGCGTGCGGCGCGACCTTCATTGGTCAGGCAGCGAAAGACTCCGTGATGCCCTCCACCACCTT
Organism: Volvox reticuliferus; assembly: GCA_019650235.1. Lineage (NCBI taxonomy): Eukaryota > Viridiplantae > Chlorophyta > Chlorophyceae > Chlamydomonadales > Volvocaceae > Volvox > Volvox reticuliferus. The sequence goes on from BNCP01000008.1 coordinate 1,290,177, forward strand.
ATCCACCAGAAGAGGTCGTGTTGCACGCCCAGCGAGATGTGCGCATAATGCCTGCGCATAATCGAGCATTGGTTTTTAACAACTGTTCCTCGGTGTTATCATCCGGTGTTCAACACAATATCTTGGGGAGTGCTGCAGTCTGCGCCAGCATGCGGGATTGCTGAAATAAGTCCTGTCCCAACAAAAGCTTATGCCCCGCAGGATCCGTTTTCCGCCAACTGCGCCCTCTCGTTGACTAGCCTTTGCAGCGCGGGCGACCCCTTATGCCGCCTGACGCTTGAGGCGTGGGAGGGCCAGGCGCGCGCAACGGCCGTACTGCGGACCTTCTTCAGCAGCACCTGCGGGGGCAAGGATGGCAGCGGTTTGGCTGGAATTGCGGATGCGGACGAGGATGCAGTTGACGTGCATTTGCGGATTGGCGGCGCAGCCAGAACCGGTGGCGGAGTTGCGGCCAGAGCAGTGGTGGTTCGATTGGAGCTTCCAGGTGCGAGGCGTTAGCGGCGCCAAAGTCAGCTGGTTGTCAACAAAGCTGGTAAAAAATCCAACAGACGCGAGGATAGGGCTTTATGAACCCAGCATGCAACCCCTCCGTTGACGCTCTTGACAGAATTCTTAGGAGTTGAGGACGGGGGGTGCTGGGGTCTTTCCGTGGGCCCCAACCGGTGCTTGGGGCCCGTCTTTACAAGCCCTTGAATTGTGTTCGTTGTTGCAATTCAGAAGAGCTATGGTTGCCCGAATTCTGGGCTGACATGCCAATCGGCCCTACCGCCGGCTGCCTGCTACCGACCTTCGCCTAGGGGTAAATCGAACTGCATTCAAGGACCACTACCAAGACATGCTCACGTCGCATATTGCTTCGGCGGCAGGAGTGCCGTATAGTGCCGTGGAGGTTAGCAGCGCATTGGAGCTGCCCGCTACTAGCATGACAGCACGACCCACCAGCATTTTGGGCTCCCACACCGTTGCTGCCGTACCTAAAGTGGCATCATCACCATTACCTACGGGCAGCAACGCTGCCACAACGGATGCTGGGCCTGGAGTAGCGGGTCTGCTTCCTGGGAGGGAGCAGTCCAGCGGAGTCTTCGACGTCCGTGCGAAGGCAATCCCCGAGGGAGCTACCCTGGCCAGCCTAGAGAACTCCACCTCTGGCGGACGAAGTGATCATGCCGTTGCTGCGGCTGGTAGACGGCGCCTGATGCTAGGGGCGCAAGGCAGTACAAACAGGAGCCCTACGACCATGCAGGACTGGCTTCGCGTGCGCTCTTTGCTGGTAGGACCAAATCCTAAGGTTTTCAGGTTTTCATGGCGCTTGCCGCTGCGGCTGTCACCTGGGGTGTCCGGCTTTCTTAAAATATCGTCACTGCCTACACGGTAGGAGCCTTGCACAGAAAGCGCGAGCCGCTCTGTGTACCTATACTGTACCCTGTAACAGGGACTTCAAGGGGGCAGCTGTTTGTTCCGGGGTTCCCCGGAACCCTAAAAATTATTTTCCGGGGTGGTCCGCGGAACTCTACCTAGTTAAGCCAAAAACCATGGAAAGCTGCGCTTCACACTGGAAACGTTTTCCGGGGATCCCCGGAGCAGCCCCAACAATTTTCCGGTCGTTTTCCTAAAATCTGGAAAATTTCCGGGTCCCGCCCGGGGTGAAGAACGCTGCCCCGTAAGCACGTTGCACGTTTTGTTTTGGGGCCATCCATGTGGTGTCCAATTTGCACTGCTACAGACGGCGTCCCTGCGCCCATCACATCGATCGCTCCTGAGTCCTGCTAGAAACACCTTATTCCCTCCGCCTTATTCTGCCGACACTGTTCCTTTGACGAAACAACGTACCCCATCTTCTCCGGGGCCTACCTCAAAGCAGGTCACCCTCACCATTGCCACGGACAAGCCCCTGATAACGGAACAGAGACTGATCTCGGCACTGGACAACGAAACCTGGCTTTCTTCGTTGCAGTTACAGCTCCGATTGCCTTACGGCGTGTCGTCATTCACGACGGAGGCGTACATGAACGGGAATTCTGAGATGCAGGATAGTGAAGGTGGCCATGGAAAGATTCCGTCCAGCAACCTCGAAACCAGCACAACGGCGATGCCGCCGGGCATGGCAGCTCACGCTGGCCAGGCAGCGCCTGTCAGCACCCCACCTGCCACGCGTGTTGGCAGTAGCCCTACGTCTGCATCCTACCTCCCGGGTAATGGCTATCCAAAGGCTTCAGGCGACCGGGCCGATAATTCACAGACCCTCACCTATACCAGCAACAACGACGGCAACGGCAGTGGCGCTGACACTGATGCTCCTTCGTCGCAGTTCATTCGGCGCACCGTCGTGCCCATCGTGGTTTCCGTGTTGGGAGGCGCCTTGTGTGCTGCGGCAGTAGTAATAATCTTCCTCCTTCGGCGAAAGCAGCAGCGCCGTAGCACCTATGACATTGGCACCCCATATTGCCACAAGAACCGAAAGGGAAGTCATTTGGCGTTTGCCGCTGAGGACACCTTAGTAACGTCCCCATCCCATATCGTTTCCCGTGTTGACGCGGAAGTCGGGGCTATAACCCCTAGCACCAAGGTTCCTGTGACCAGCGGCGGATGCAGTGACGGACCGCAGCCCACGCCCACGTTCTCGGTCCACTGCCGCCCACCGGCTGAAGATAGATCTGTCGGAGCGGCTGGCGCCGCCGGCGGATTTACGTTCCCGTCATTGACACCCAAGGCAGCCGCCGCCGCTGCTGCTACGGTGAAGGCATCGACGGCCGCCACTGCCACAGCCACCCGGGGATTGAAGGAAAAAGGGAAAGTGGAGAAATCGCCAATCCCCTTAGGGATCCCCCTCAAGGATGCGCCCATGTCTATGACAACTGGCGGGTGTGGAAAAAGCGATCGGATATTGGGCGTTATCAGGACTACGCCACCTGCCGGGGTTCAGGTGGGAGAAGGGTCGGTAGGGTTGGCCGAGCAGGGACATGTGCCACAGGCGCCTGACTCCCCGGTGCTAGGGCTGCAACCGCCGTTGTCGTCTCTGCCGTCGACCGCACTGGGGGTGTTCATAAGTGAGTCTCCAAGGCACGAACTGTCCCGGGACCCCGATGGGCAGAGGGCTACACCGAGCTTACGGAGCATTGGCATGCCTCGCTCAGATTCCGACATGTCAGGTACAACCAATGTGAGTCACGTGGCACAAATGTCGCCTTCTTGTAGCGTGTTTTTGGGGTACCCGTTGGACACGTGAAAGGGAGGAACGGGAGCCAGCGGCAACGGTGGGCACATTCAGAAAGCCATGCAGGCAGCTCTGCACAGTTGCCAAAATTCCTCAGCGACTTGCACTTGCACGTCTACCCCAAACTATACCTCGTCTTCCATAATTGCCCAAGTTGGTCACTTAGGCTGGGGTAATCGGTCGACAGGCGGGTGATTTGGCCACTACGTCTGGATGTCATGTTTGCGGCGTGGTGGCGCGTTGACAGGGTGGATAATTTGGGAGCTAGAAAATCTTTCCACAATCTTGCGTGAGCTATCCGACTGTAACCTGACCAAGCTGGCGTGTCCCTGCTTGCCTGCAGAATCAGGTGCAGACCCGAACATTTAATAGTATGCAATTCTGAATCCCGCGAGCTGCGGATATTGCACTGCGTCCCAAGGAGCCGCCGTATTCACCTTGTGCGATAGCATAAATGGTATTTAACCTTGGTACTTAGGCCTAATGTGAGCGGCGACGCCTGAACGCGAACGTGATGCAGGATGTGCACCAAGGCAGGAACCATTGCACACTTACATTAGTAATAAACCAAGTTGTTGGGTGACAAACCAAGTTTGTCCACATTTGTTCCCACACGTGACCAGATCACAGCCATCGACTTTGTGAAACTGCTAGTCACGCAGTTGATCTGCAAGCATGGCGCCATCGACGCCCTCCTCACGGATTGTGACCCACCATTCATGGCACTATGCTGCCAAACAACTCGGCTTTAAACAGCTGCTCTTGTCCGCCTTTCAACTTCAAATGGATGGACAAACGAACGTGCACACCGCGTGCTGCAGAAGACGGCAGAAGGTTCCCCACAATTATGTGGGACCTGACCTGATCGACTGGGTCCAATACGAATACCTTGACATCGCGGAATTCACTATCAACAACAGCAAAAGTGAGGCCACGGGCTACACGCCCGTCTACCTCCTATATAGTACCTATCTGTGCATGCCACGGGATTTCGGCCTCCTGCCCACGACCAAGCACCCTGCCGTCAATGAGCTCGCTGATGCGCTAAAAGAGCGCATAGAAAAAGCCAAAATGTGCTTACATGCGGCCAATGAACACCAGGCTCGGTATACTGACAGAAACTGATGCCCTGCACACTTCCAAGTTGGGCAGCAAGTTCTGCTCAACTCCAAAAACTTCTCGTTCCGAGCACCTAATGTAAAAGGACGTGGAAAGTTCATGCCCAGATTGATTGGCCCCTTTGCCATCCTAAACCTGGACTGCAGTCGGACTGCAGCTACCGGGTAACTTACGAATGCACAATGTATTCCATCTTTTTTTGCTGCGGCCTTACTCGCAAAGCAGCAATGCTTCCTCTCCCCCAGTCATACCTGCGGAGGAAGGCAAACCATTATGGTTCGTGGATGAAATCCACGCTCACAGAGCCACACGCAGTGGCCGGCGCCCTGCCATCGAGTACCTGGTCCGCTGGTGAGACCACGGCCCAGAGTATGGCTCCTGGGAAACAGCCCAAGATTGCCGTTGCGGTTACCCCCAGGCAGTCCAAGCTTACAATGCAAAGCTGTACGCTAAAGGCGTGCCGCTGCCCTAAGAGGCTCATTCCCAACCCTAAATCAATAATATGGCGTCCCGGGAAGGGTTCACATTCAGCAGGCGGAATGTAAGGACGTTAAGCCCGATGAGCCTCTCGTCCAACGGACGCACTATGACCAAGGCCTTATGGACCTCTTCTAACGCAGTTAAAATACTAAACTAAACCTGAAATGGTATTCCTCCATACCACCTAATTGTGGGTTATGACTCTGCGAGTTAGTTATTACAGCTTAGGGACCAAGCGTCGTAACACATGTGCAGACGGATGACTCCAAAATCCGCTCTCCAACCACTTGGCACGCATTGTTCAGCTCGCATGCAATCCTTCAAGAGAGGTCAAGGACCCAAGCTGGGCACGATCCCATCTATAACACAAATTACACTCGAAGTCGAGGCCTGCAGAGGAGCTGGGACAGGCTGGGACTTGGGCGGGAATATCATTTGCTTCCTGATTCAGATTGCAGCACAAGCAGGTGGTTGTTGTGCTAATCCACGCACGGCTGCAAATGCAGGAGGACCAGCTGTCGAGGCGTTCCAGTCCAGGAAGTCCAATAGTGCACAGTAGTGGGTCCCAACAGCTATACCAGTATTTTGCCGCCGATACCGGCCCACAACCGACTAATATAGACGAGCCTCTGACGACTATGATAATAACGTGGCAGCAGGCTTTACACAGGTGCCGGACATCAGATAAGTACGGATTTTGACCAGTGCTTGAGGAAAACAGTCAAATTTTTCACGGAGCATTTCGGTCACTCGGCCGCCGTTTTATTTTATCTTCCCCGTAGGTCTTCAAGGTTATGCTGGTGGTATCTTCATCATTGTAATGTTGTTGTGTTGGCTAATCGAGTGGATTCTGGATGGAAATCATGCACGGTTTTGGGGGATTCCGTGGATATACGCCAGACAAGGCTAGCAAAGTAACTACTACTGCCTCAGGTGGTCCCTAAAATAGTCTAAGTAGACTGCCCGTCAGACCTGCATGTATACGGGATATTACCCCCACGGTGACAATAATGACGCCGGTGCGCGCGCCGATCGCCAAGAACTCACAAAATTTCATATATATAACTTACACGAGGAACCATGTAAATAAGGTTTTGACGGACTCCCAGGAAAGTTAAGCGGAATCAATACCTTTGACGGGGTGGCAGAAGGGCAAAATACCAAGATGCAGACCAACGGCTGCACCTGGCGCGCGGCGAAAAGTGCTCAGCATGAGGAGTCCTCTCGACCTGTTCCGTGGGTCACTGCAACAGTGATGGCTTTTGCTGTGAGCCCTGCACTGATGCCTAGTGCCCGTGGGTGATCTCATAAACAAAACCACAAGTTTTCTACGAAGCCTGGCGTGTGCAATGTTCTAAATGACCCTACTAGGCCCCGTCATTCCAAGCTTCACACCTACTTCGGGGAATTCTTCTGACGAATATAAATAACAGAGCGTTGTGTAACCTTGGTTACGGCCTTAGGTGCGACATCTTGAGAACAAGAGGATGAGGAAACTGGACGATGACATTCCTGGAATCGACAAGGGAGACCCCGAACCTTTGAAATCAATGCTTTTGAAGCAACTTCTACAGAAAGTATGTCCATTATCATAAGATACACTGCTTAAATTTCGTCATATATTGACATCATATCCTGCATAAACATGTGATTGTGTTGCTAAACATCACGAAGGCAGACGCGTATGAGATCGGGCCGCAGACGCCCAGGTAGCGAACGGGACGCCTTCCGGACGGTGCACGTACGGATGTCGGCCCGGTACGCAAAACAGCAATCCAGCTTAACGATATACAGTTCAGTTCACTCATAGCTTATCTAGGTAACCATGGAACTGCAATAAGAAGTGCAGGGCTAGGGTGTTTACCTTTGCAGCGCCGGATCAGTTGTTATTGGGAACGGAACTCTTGTCTGCCTGCCGCAAAGGCTTGCTATTGATTTAGTGACGATGGCTAAAGTTGGAACGCTGGAAGTCCAGCGTAAGTGCATAATTGCCCTAGTGAATGGTTTGGGCGTCGGGCCTGGTAATTCGGCCTCCGCAAATTATTTGCAGTTGTTTCAGCGATATTCTACAAGGATGTCGAGTTTGTCGGCGTGCTTGGCGTTGGTGTGGGCAAGCAGGTTCGTTCTGATACCTTACGGCTTTCGGCGAGCCGGTTTGTGTTGCGGAGGTTTGTCAGCCTGGGCCGCCCTTTCTTATCCAGGACCCGTATGCCGTGCTGACCCTCGGCGACCAAAATCACCGGTCCAAGACAATTGTCGGTAGGGCCGGCTGCGTACATGCTCGTGCCTGTGTCCTTTGACGCTGTGCGGCCAGAAGGCGTTTCCATCTCATGCAGATGGCGGCAAACAACCGGAATGGAATGAGAAGTTTACTTTTAGCAACGCCTCTTCAGAGCAGCACCTGAAGCTCGAGGTACAAAGTGGTTGTGCCCGGTTGTCGTCTTGCTGGAAGCTCTTTATGTACGATGTTGTTTGGCCTTGTTGCAGTTCTATGATGAGAACGTAGTGTTCAGAGATGTGGCCCTCGGCAGTGGCAAGGTTGCTTTGGCTCCAATAGTTGCGGCGGGGGCGACGACAGTGGAGCTGCAGCTTTTGAGCCGAAAGGGCAAAGACCGTGGTGTGGTGAAGCTCCAGTTTGCCTTCAAGGAGGGCAAAGTATCTACCTGCGCGGTGGCCAGTCCGGTAGGCGGGGACTTTCGTATCGCCTCCCATGGCGCATGTGATAAGCGTGGGTGCCTGGCGATGTGCAGGTCGCGCCGCAAAGCAAGACAGTTAAGCCAGGGAACTGGATTCTTCCGACCTATGCTGATACGGATTGCTGGAAGGACTATGAGCCTGGCAGCATTTTGGGCAAGGGTACCTTCGGCACGACATACTCGGCGACGAACAAGCGCACTGGGGAAAAAGTTGCTATAAAAGTTATCAGCAAAAAGAAGCTTGTCAGCGCTGAGGAGATCGCGGACGTTCAGCGAGAAGTGCAGATCATGCATCACTTAGCCGGACATCAAAACGTCGTATGCCTGAAGGTGCGTGTGAATGTATAGACTAATGCTAATGTGGGACGGGGCAAGGGGGCTGGCAGAGGTGTCTGCGCCTTTCCATTCTCGGCATACCTGCCTTAAGACGTACACCGATCCTCTTAGTTCATTGCTATTCTAACCTCATCTACTAATCTTGCCTTATAACCCGCCTGTTGCCAATATTCACCTGTCAATATTCCAGGTTGGTCATTCTATAGGGTTCAGGATTGTTAGAATTAGGGCGCGTGGTACGACACTAATATCGGCAACGTGTTGAAGTGATTGACACCATTTTGCAGTTATCCTGCAAGTTACGGTTTAGGGTTTATATGTGAACCGGGAGGTGATGGGCCAGCCAGGCACATAAGGTGGTTGTTAGCCGGGTTTCCTCTTCCACAACAGTAAGCATTTTCTTTTACATATTTTCATTGACCCAGTTGTGAAACCCACTGCATCAATTAACCGCATTCGCTTAGCCAAGTTCCCACAATCCTATGCAACATGTCAGAATGTCAGTTTCCACTCGGTTCTACGCTCGCGCACCTCCCAGAGCTTGACCTCCCGCAATACACTCCTTGCATGAACGTTGCAGGGTGTCTACGAGGATAAGAGCAACGTATGCCTGGCTATGGAGGTGTGCTCGGGCGGTGAACTTTTTGACGCAATTGTCAAGAAGGGGCACTACACGGAGAAGGACGCCGCTGCCTTGATTCGTACGATTGTCGGTGTGGTGGCGCACTGCCATAACATGGGTGTCATTCACCGGGATTTGAAACCGGAAAACTTCCTCTTGTCGGACAAAACGCCTGCAGCCGCTTTGAAGGCCACGGACTTTGGCCTTTCGTCCTTCTTCCAGGTAGGCCAGCAGCGCGAGGGGGCGGCGCTCACATGATGCTCAATCCTGGGAAGTTTGCGAGCGTGCCAATTCCTTGTCGTCACGACAAGGAGCGGCCTTCAATTTCGAATACTTTGAAGCGCATACCGGCAACGGGCCCTAATATGGAATTGATTATGGGTATGAAAATGCATGTTAGTCATGACTGGTCCTCTGCACAATTTAACCCGTGATTTCTTTCCTCGAGCGCACGTTGCGGGCCAAAATGCGCCGAGCATGGAAAGTCTTGACGGACCTCGTTTGAACGCACGTCTTGGTCTCAAGCTGCGCTTAGCATCTGGCGAGTGGTTCGTACAGAAGAACAAAGTTTACTTGGTGCTGCTGGGTTAGCCCAAAATTTAGCCTTGACGTGCGATATGGTAGCCTTGCTTCTATGATACCTGACCTTAGCGTTCCATTCAACAGGAGGGCCAGGTCTTTACAGACATAGTTGGCAGCGCCTACTACGTTGCTCCGGAAGTATTGAAACGTTCATACGGCAAGGAGGCAGACATTTGGTCTTGCGGCGTCATTTTGTATATCTTGCTATGCGGCTACCCCCCCTTTCATGGGGACAACGAGAAGAAGATTTTCGAAGCAGTGGTGGGAAAGACCGTGGACTTTACCAGCGAGCCGTGGCCCAATATTTCAGGTAGGCGCATCCCATGGTATGTCGTTACGTGCATGTTGCACATGGCGTATTATTGCGTCGCCTTTTCATGGTCAAGATACTGACCTTATTCCTTCATGTTACAGATGCTGCCAAGGACTGCGTGCGCCGTATGCTTGTCCGTGACCCTAAGCGTCGTGCGACAGCTCAACAGATCTTGCAGCACGATTGGATGCGGGAGAACGGGTGCGCGGCTGATCAGCCGATTCAGTTGGAGGTGCTGTCGCGCATCAAGCAGTTTAGCGCTATGAACCGGCTCAAGAAAGAGGCACTCAAGGTACGAAGTTGCTCTGGGCCGCTTACGTGCTCCTTGCGAACGCCCCTGTGTCGTCACCATGTACTATAGAGGCGGTTGCAATCCCTTGGTTGCAATGCAGCTGATCGCTAAGAGCCTGCCTTTGGACGAAATCAATGGTATGCGCGAGATCTTCCTGGAAATTGATAAGGACAAGAGCGGCACAATTTCCGTGGAGGAGTTCAGCGACGCGCTGAAGAAGAAAGGCGTGCAGGGCCTTACGGAATCAGATGTATCGCGTATGATCCAGGCAAGTGTTGAAGATTTATTCCATGTGATCTGGCTACCAACAGTGGGTGACATGTTTTAAGATAACGTAAAAAGCAAATGTTCTTATCGTTAGAAGTTTGCAACTTGAGGTACGCCTTGTCATGAAGGCATGCCCCTAAGAGGCCTTTGCGTGCTACAGGAGGCTGACGTAAACGGCGACGGCATGATTGACTACGAGGAATTCCTGGCGGCTACCATTAATCGGTCAAAACTGGAGCGTGAGGAGCTTCTTAAGCAGGTGGGTCTGGTGGGTCTGGGCCCTGTGATATGCCATTCGGCAAGTATGTTGGTACTGTACCTGAATACTGTACCTGAGTACTGTTCGCATGCGTCCTGCATCTTTGGCAGGCATTTGCCAAGTTTGACGAGAACGGCGACGGGCAAATCACGCGGCAAGAGCTTTTCAATGCTCTGTCAGACCCGGCGCTTGGGGTTGACCCCAAGGAGATCGACGAGATCATAGACCAGGTTGATCAGGACGGGAACGGGACCATCGATTATGTGGAATTTGTTAGCATGATGCGCGCATTGTAGTTGTAATGCGCTTTTTCCAACGCCATGATGGATCACTAAATTTCAGTTAATTGAGCAGGGGTTTGCTTGCAATGGGGGTAAGGGCGGGAGAATGTACCATGAATGCTGTATGCACCCTACCTGACAAGGTTCACACTTAAGTGTGAGTAGTTTTTTTGAGATGTCTCATCGGATCTGTGTGCGCAAAGCCCTGCACCTTGCGCTCGTGCATCATCTTTTTTTATAATTATAAGGATATTACAGTCGTAGCCAGTCCAAAAGTTCCTTGCGTAGGATCGCATTAGTGGTGACTAGAACTAAATTCGCCACGCGGCATGTGAGTGGTCTCGTGAGCAATACAAAATGAGCAGGAACCTGTAATTGGTGTAACAGGATTGTGACCTACCGTAAAACCATGCGAAGTGTAGGGATAATTTCCTCAAGCGATGTGACACGGAGCATTTCAATTAGCTGTGATGCCAAGCGTTGGTAACGTGGCAATACTTCATCTAACTTTTTTAATCTAGTCACAGCCTTATCCGCTGCGTCAGCTGCGGCTCTAGCAGTTCGTACATTGAAGACTGACATCAACCTATCCAATGCTGTGGAACTATCTATTCCACCATCCAGTGTTGCCGAAGGAAGAGGTCCAGGTGACTCAGTGGTATCGCAATTTCCGCGTGGACTCTTGGCATGAACGCCATCATGGTTCCGTTGTGCCAACAAGTCAACAAGCTCCCGGACACGCGCCATGCATGCGGTGGCACCTGTGATACAAAAAAAGTAACAAAACATCGGTCGCCGGTGAAGGAAGCCGCCAGTTAACATCCAGATAGAATTATTCCGAACAACAATGTTCTCATGGTACCAATGATTGATCACCTCTGCAACGCCAGCATCCCAACACACCTGCGTCGGTGGGTAAATCCAGAGTTGATGCCAGAACGTTGATAAAATTGCGTTGCTCATTCAACGCGACGTACAAACGGTTGACAGCAGGTACCACCCCGTCGAGAGATTTGCAATCGAAGAGCCGCATGAAATGGGAAACGAGACGGGACAACAGGTGCTCTGGCTCGCGCGCCATGTGCTGTGACGCTGCGGCCAAGGACTCGCGTGCTGTTAGGGCCATAGCCTCTGCTTCAACGAGCTGCCGTACACTGGCAACGACGTCGCCCGGGCCATGGACGGGCCTGCAATTATATCCGGTAGTGAAAGCGTACTGAAAGTTGGCGCATAAGCTAGAATTTGTTATCGGCTAGAGTTTGGTACTGTAAACTCACGTGGTCATGCCTTCTACGCGTGCAGCTAACGTCTCCACCACGGCCCGCATAGCTCCACGGAGTTGCGCATTCTCGTGAAGCAACTCAAGCCAGATCTCTAACACCTCGAGGACCTGACCAAGGACGGCACCGACCAACACATGACATCCCTCTGCTGATAGGGAATCCACTGCTGCAGAGCGGGCATATCGTGGTTACAGAAACCTCGCAATAGCGAGCAAGTCAAATATGCTCGCCACCAAAATTGACTGATTAGACGAATACAAGCAAAGGGTCGCGTTTGGCAAGTGCGCTTTCATCAACCTAAAGCGCTACATTTCTCTCTGCCCCCCAGGGATGCATCGTTACTGCTTACCTTGCTGGGATCCGTGGTACCATCAATATGTGGTGGCACGAAGGGTGCACCCTTCAGGTACACGCGCTCGCAAACTGCGCCGATGAAGGCCTCCATCCGTGGGACGGCACCGACCACACGCAACGTCTTGCGAATAGCCGACGGTAGAACTGTTGCATCTCTGAGATCTAGCTCAATACAAACATCCTGCATGCATGGCGCGGGTGTAAATGGCCCCTCGCCATATGAGTTATGGCGCCTTGAAAACTCGAATTTTCAAAAGAAATCACAATTTGTGCTGCTCAATAAGATCCACGCTGTCTCCGCGGACCCGGACGTCTAGTTGCGTCCTCGAAATCCCATGCAGCGACTTCACGCGCACCTGGACAAGGTCCACAAGGACGTCCTTGGGCCAATCGTCCAACGCGTGGAGGCCCAGGCGGTGCAAGGAACGGTCTCGTGCAATGCGCTGTGAGGTGGTCAGCATCGAGCCTGGAGGTGGTAAACGACGGGCTTGGATTTGATGATGAGGCTCATAGGTTTGTGTGAAGGTCTATCAGCGGACTTCTGCTGTCTAGTTAATGTGGGTCGCCGAGGGAAGGCCAAAATAGTTGGTACCCTGATGGTGTTGACCTACCACATGTATCAACGTGTTCAGGACCTATGAGGTGTGTGTGAACAGGCCATGGATGCATCCCCTTATAATGGTTTCTCGGGAATGCCTTACCTCCATGCGGTCCCTTAGCAGCCGCGGCAAGGCTCAACGCAGTCTCGCCACCCTCAGCGTTCGCGCCTGCACCACTTGTCGCCGTGCTTCCCTTGAGTTGTAAGAGCCTCTTCTCAAGAATTTCCACCTCACGCTTGAGGGTTCTATGGCCATGATACGCGTGGGAGTCAGAAGGCTTGGCTTGCCGATCATGGTCTTAAGGGTGCCGCGCCACTTAGGCCTTGGCTCGCACTTCGCACAATCATGCACGGGCCAAGCCACAGACTGCCTGGTGAAAGACGTCTCCAGAGACTGAAAGAATCAAGAGTGCAACCGGACAGACTGATGCCTTAAGATCGCCATGAGAAGGTCAGACCCGAACATTTAGCCCTTACCGGTTGTCTTGGATTGTGGGTCGGCTGTCAAGCTCGTGAACAAGCGCCTCGTTGTCCTCCTACGAACGGATGTCAGTTGGTTGACGGCACACGATGAAATAGGGAATGCGGTTAGGTAATTAGATATTGCTTAAAAGGCTATTGTACACGAGCATCAGCGTGACAGGTATGATCATGTACTCATGCCAGGGACGCAGGTGCGCTTCAATTTACGCTGCACCTTCAGCTGCTCAGCCCTGTGCTCCAGCTCCGCATGCCGCCGCTCCGCCATGCGTGCAGCCTCGGCCGCCTCCAGCCGCGCCCTGTCCAGTTCACGCTGCAGGTCAGCGCTGCGGCGCTCAAGGAGGATGATACGGGCCTGTAGGGGCATGATCGGCATGAGCCCAGTGGAGGAAGGAGCATCAAAGAAACACGGGCAGGTATGTGCAAGACATTGGTCTTACTCCTGCCATGTCGCACCAATTTCAGTTTCCCGCCGCAGTTTATGATGCAACGCACTGGTCCTCTGACCGGACGCAATCAGGTAAACCCAAACATTAATTTAACTGTATGTTAAGGTTTTACGTCTGTTCTTCAGCCAACCAGCCAATCAGATGGTTAGTTTGCACCGCTCCAATAAACATGCGCACGATGGGGAGTCATGTCAATAAACTGCATCTTACATCTTGCGCAAGTCATCGATACCCAGCCGTCCTCGGGCATTGTACCTGCATATCCGCTAGGTCAGTGGGTGTGCGCCACGCGCCGGTGCGATCCTTGATTGCAATATGGTTCTGCGCTTCCCGCAGCTGGTCGGCCAGGCTCCGGACCTGCGAGGGCGTTAGAAACGTCAGCGACTTGTTTGCAAGGCGGACAAAGGCCACAAGCGAGGACGCGGTGCCTCAGTCACCGACCTCGGCGCGGTAACCGGCCAGTTCTTGTTCCGCTGCCTCACGACGCGTCTCGTACAGGCCAACAATTTCCACTGGCCGCAACTCACGTGCCGCCGCCGCAATTGCCCCAGCTGCCCGTTGCTGCTGCTGCTGCTGCTGTGTTCCGGCCCCCGAATTGCCGCCGTTGGTGCTACCCGCTCCAGAACCCAGAGTCGCCACGTATGCTGCACGTATGCGCTGGTACGCTGTCTTGTCGCGGGCAACCCGGCGCTCCTCTTGGGCCACCTTCTCAGCGAGGACTGCCCGCAGCTTGTCCAGAGTGGTCTCCCGGCCACGGAACGTGTGTTCTAACTGCGAACCGAACAAGTTTGTTACAATGGTAGTCCATGACCGAAAGACGAGAGCAGATCTAGTCAAGTTGGCCTTTGACAGCCGCAGACAAAGTGTATACCGCGCCGGTATATGAATACCGCGCGCAGGGACTGAAGATTTGCGTGACATTGGGAGCTGACGTCTATGTAATTTATTGCGCAATTCACAGACGTTATTAACTAAAATGCTTTACCATGCTTCCCAATCGTCGCGAATTAGGTTGGGACATTATCCCTATGATTTGAGCCCCGGCACGCAGCCTCTTCTGCGCACCTCTATACAGCGCCACGGACCGCGCCAGAACCCAGGTCTTTTCCCATCAGTAACTAACCGACTTACGTATGCGCATCGCTGTCGCACCGCCCCCAGCTCCGCATCAAGGCGCCGCGCAGCTTCCTCGGCTCGGTGGGCACGCTCCTCTGCGGCGGCCGCCGCTTCTGCGTCCCCCGCGCGGCTATTGCCCACCAGGCGCTGCAGGCCCTCCAGCTGCCGCTCCTTCGCCAACAGTTCGCTCTGAGTTAGCAGTCCAGAGATCCAGAGTTGGCAAGGGTAAGTCACGATGATATCCGCGTCAACACGTTTATCAACGAAGGTTTGTTCGGTTAGCTCTTTCGGCCGTTCCCTTGGATAGGTTATGCATTTCCCTTCACCGCTTCACTTCTGGCTGTCGCGGTCTCGAGTCCCCAACATGCGTACAGAGGCATCCAACTAAGATTTGTATCCCACCAGGTGGCAAACCCAAAACAATGGGCGCACCTCAAGCTGAGTCACCCTTGCCCGCGTAGTGGTCAGTGTCGCCTCGGCCTTGGCTGCAGCATCCTTCAATATGGAGGCCTCGCGACCGGCAGCCACCGCCGCGGAGTTGCTCTGGTCCCGGCCTGTATCTAGCTGTCGACACAGCCGCTCCACTTCCCGATCACGTGTCTGCTCTCCGCCGCAACCGCCACCACAACCCAGAACGAGAGCGGGGAGGACGAATCCAGCGCGATCGGACTGTTGCTATGAAGCTTTTGTCTTCAACAGCGGTTTGCAACTCACACGACGGCAGGTTTCATGTTAGCATACCCTTCCTAATCGGCTGTATCCTGCGTCGGGAACCCTTTACACAGGCAGGCAACCCCTACACTGTAACATCACTCTGTTTACCTTGACCTGCCCCTCTAGCTGCACCGCGCGATGTCGCTCTGCAGTCAGCTCGCCTTCCACCTTGCGAAGGGCTTCCTCACTCTGAAAGTGCAACGAAGGACAGGAACCGCAGCAATGTTAACCAGATGGATGTCCATCCCATGCAGATATCTAACATTATCTTTGCTATTTCACCCATATTAAGAGCTGAGGCCTAATCCATAACCTCTCCCCGTCCACTCTCACGCTTGGTCCCAGATGGACGGCGGAGCATCTGCCACGCAAGTCCATTGGTGTAACCTATGAGGGGGCGTCAACCTACTCTCCCTACGGGTAACATTTCCTCGCATGTTTCCTACCTGGCGGTACTGTTCAGCTACCTTGGCCTCCGTCGCTTGCGCCGCCTCCAACGCGTCACGCAAGGTTTTCAAGTCGCGGTCACGGCTACGTATGAGCTGTGCCAGCTGCCCTGCCCGCTGCCTCATAGTTTCCAGGTCTGTCTCCACACGGCGAACGAAATCTTCAGAGCGTAAAACCTGGCGGCGCCGTTGGACAATCACGTTAGTGTTGGCCAGGTTGGATTCTGGAATTGCATGGTCCAGATGATGGTAACAGAGAGGTGCATATCAGGCATTTGATTGTGCGCCTATAGCGCGTGCGTGCTTTTAGATATCTCTGAAATCACTGCAGATACCCGGAAGATCGTTCCAGCACGCGCAACGTCACGCCCTTCCGGTATTAAGGTTGCACGTATACCGTACCTGCGTTGCCGCCTGCGCTTCAGCCGCCACCAGGAGACGCTGCACCCGCTGAGCCTCCTGCTCTCGCGCCACCAGGGCGGCCTCCAACTTGGCCAGACGGCTGCGTGCGGATGCAAGCTCAGAAGCCACCTGGCGGGCTGACTCATCAGAGCGCTGTGCTCGAGTGCTCGCGTCCGCCTGCGGCCAATTCGTGTACAACATGGCTTTCTGACATGGTGTCCTGGTGTGCTACTTGTACTATGTCGTAGGGCAGGATGCCCAGCCAAACAGTTCTCAGCTGCTGCCATATCCAGATCGAGAAAAGCATGCAGGTCCTGTGTGTATGAACGCGTGCAGTATCCAGAAGGTCTCAATTGGTGCAGGCGCGTATGTCAACGAGGAAATATTGTAGGATTGCGGGGGCGCCGTGGCCCCGTGGGTAATAGGGGCGGGTGGAGCTCTGGATGCCATGCGTGGGCACCTGTGCCACCTTGCTCTGGTCCATCGCCCGGGTGAGGCGGTGCATCTCCTTGGAGTGGCCCCGTGCCGCTGCCTCCAACTGTGTGATACGCAGCCGCAGCGACGACAGCTCGCCGTCAAGCTGGACCACCGTCCCCTCGGCAGCACGGAGCTTGGCTTCCGCTGCTGCTTCGGCTTCTTTAGCCTGCAGGTCACATGGAAAGTAGCGTTTCCATGTCCGGGTCAAAGAGTAGTGACCATGTGATGCGTGAGGCTGTGACAAAAGGTATGAAGACAGCATACTGTGCTGAAGAAGAGCAATCGCCGCCTGGCAGTTCCTTACAAATGTTTGCATCACTTTAACCTGCTCCCCGCGACTCTATACAGCACGGAGGCACAAGACGGAACACCAGGCTACAAGGCGGCGCGAAGATGAGCTCCTTCCCCACCACGGGAACAGCCATAAACCGACGGCCGGCAGATTAGTGACACTCGCCTGGTCCGCAGCCTTCTCCGCGCGCTCGAGCTCTTTGTCCCGCGTCCTCACGGTTCCCTCCGCTTGTGCTAGCCGCTGTCGCAGACCTGCCGCGTCCGCCTCCATCCGCCTTGCGGTTGCCTCCGCCTCTCCTTGTCGCATGGCAGCATCCGCCGCAGCGATCTGCGCCGCCTCCAGCACCCTTGCCTGACGTTCCGCCTCCCGCTCCCTGGTGCGCAGCTGGCCCTCTGCCTGGATTAGACGCTGGCGAAGCTGCGGGACGGAAAAGCAACTGCAAACGTCACTTCGCTTCATCCACTTTCCCTAACCCGGCCATTGTCGCCACTCTGCCCTCCGTTCCCCGCGCAGGTGTTACAGTGCCTCTCAAATATGTTCATATTTGTATACCCTGTAATCGTATGGCAACTACGCCGGGTTCTCAAAAATACAGGGATCGTATTGCAGCGCAAGCGGCAGCCCTCATCCCCCGAGCTGCCCACCTCCACAGCCTCGTCA
This sequence comes from Volvox reticuliferus, assembly GCA_019650235.1. Classification (NCBI taxonomy): domain Eukaryota; kingdom Viridiplantae; phylum Chlorophyta; class Chlorophyceae; order Chlamydomonadales; family Volvocaceae; genus Volvox; species Volvox reticuliferus. The sequence continues at coordinate 1,307,909 of BNCP01000008.1, forward strand.
TCTAGCTTGCGAGCCGCCTCCTCGGTCCGCCCAGCCATTACATTGGCCTCGTGCTCTGCCGCTTTTCGTGCTTCAAGCGCCCGCGTCAGCGCGGCTACCTCCCTCTCCCGCCCCCGCAGCGCCTCGCCCAACTGCGCCGCACGCTGTCTACCGGCTGCGACCTCGCTTTCCAGCCGTGCCATGGTCGCAGCAGTGTCTGCTAGTCGGCGCACAGCCGCCGCTTCTGCCGCCCCCGCTGCATCTATTTCCCTGGCACCACGTTCCAGTTCTCGTTCCCTGTTCCGTAGCTGGCCCTCCAGGTGCATAATGCGCTGCCGCATGGCCGTCACCTCCGCCTCCTGCTGGCGTGCGGCTTCTTCGGACTTGAGGGCCTGATGGGGTTCAGAGCCGTTCGCTGGTTCATCGTCACCTTAATGGAATTGCGAGGCAAGGGGGCGACCCACGCCCTAAAAAGGCATGCAAGCCTGGAAACGTCACGTATTCCAACAGGAAACATCGCGCATGTAAGTGTGGATCATATGAGAGATCATGTGTGCAAGGTTACAAAATCTGGGAACTCGCGGATCACGCAGACCCGTACCTGCGCCGTCCGCTCAAAGTCAGCTGTTTTCAACACCTCCAGCTGTCTATTGAGCCGCTCCACAGCCGCATCCCGGGCGCGCACAACGCCTTCCAGCGCCGCCACCCTGCCTCGGGCCGCAGTGAGCTGACCGTCCAGCCGCCGTGCCGCCTCCTCAAGCGCGGTCTGGCGACTGGCTACCTCCGCGTCGCCCGCCTTGAGTCTCTCAAGCACCCGTATCAACCGCTCTTGCTCACGCTCCTTAACCCTGCACACACAGCCAACGACATCAATATCATCCAAGCCCACCACGACGGCGGATCAGGCAGTGCGTCTGCCTCCTCCCAGTCGCAACCTCATAAGCCCGATAACGAAATCCAGATAGAGCGGTGCCCTGCCCCCTCTCCTCTCCATATGCGTACGCACCTGACTTGGCCCTCCATGCTGAGCACCTTGCCCCTGCTCGTCGCCAGGTCAGCCTCTGCTTTGCGAATCGCCTCCTCGGCCTTTGCCAGCTTGGCAGTCAGCTGAGCACGCGACGCAAATGCAGACGAAAACACCGGAACTTAGCGACTTATGAAGTGTCTCACTTTCCTCCAGAAGAACACAGGAGTGCTGAGTCAGCCTTTGGCACGTGGATTTGCTGCTCATCGACATAGCCTAGAAGAAAAGGCATCATTTCAAGTGGTTGTAACGCCACCCCTCACCTCGTGGGCCTCCGCACGCAGTGACTCCACAGTGCGCGCCAACTTTTCGCACTCCTTATCGCGGCCCTTAACTGCTGCTTCAAGCTGCAGAACCCGTAACCGCAGCGAGGTGAAGTCGTTCTCCATCTTGCGGGAACCTACACACAGCGTGGCATCAATGTGGCGCATTGCAGTTCGTTCCCCCGAGGACACGGCGTGCACAAGCGCCACTGCCAGAAATACACACCGTCTAGGAGTCTACATAATTGGATGTAAAGCTACGGTCCGTGTCACAAGCACGATGTAACATACATGTCACCCCTGACAGTGAAGGAGGTAAAATCTGGTTTATTAATCTGCACGCTGAAAAGCGGTTGACGGAATACATTACCAAGACTCTACCCTTCCAGCGTGGATGGCATACACAGCAGTTGGGGCGCGAGTCGTGACACAACCCCTGCGCAGATCTTCCCCAGCAACCTACCTTCCTCCAGTTTGGCGCGCTTGAGCCACGCTTCCACCTCAGCGCCCTGGGTCTGTCGCAGCAGCTCTGCCAGCCGGGTCAGCTCACGTTCCCGGGTGCGAACTGCGCCCTCCGCCTGGGTCAGTCGCACCTTGGCCGTTGTTAACTCTGCCTCAAGCTTGACGGCCACCTCCTCGGCTACCTGTTATTGCACGGTGTAAACCAGTCACCAACCATCAGCCAGCACCCTGGGATGCCAGTGCAGCTGAAAATGCAAAGCAAGCCACGGACAGATGGGCAAGAGATGGATGTACCCGCACTGAAGGGAGCGCCTTCTATTGTTTTCTGGGATGGGAAGAGGCTGTGACAGGCATCAGCTGCTGCAGCGATAAGCATAAGAATAATTGTATTGCCGGTTGCGGATTGCGTGATGGAGTGACTGTTCATTGCAGGCATGCCTGCACGATGGCCAAGAAGCAACCTCTACAGAGCCTGTGAGCGTGCGTGCGATAACGTCAGCTGTAACTGGCCGGGAGCGTGCCAACCTGCCTGTGGGCAACGCGGTGCGTACCCGTGATCGCTCGCGCTCTGCCGCCTTGGCCGCCTCCTTTTCGTCTTTGGTTCGGGCAACATCGCGTTCCTTGGCGCGGATGACGTGCTCCAGTTGCGTGATGCGGGTGCGGGATGCCTCCAGCTCGGCGCCCAGCGTACGGCTCTCGTCCTCCAAGCGATATACCGCTTCATACGCACGGGAACGGAGGGCCTATCGACGGCAGGAATGGCGGATATTGGGAAGAAACGGAAAATGCGGAGCTAAACGGAGCCTCGGAATGCGGGCTGGAAAGGAGTCGTGGTGCAGTCGTAACTCGGGACCGTCTATTTGGTACCTTGGTGAATTTGCCCCGCCGATGAACACAAAGTGAACACGCTTGGAACCGTGATATTTAACTGGATCTTTCTCTACCCCTCCCATGATCCCCTTGCATTACCAGGTCAACACCAATTAACATCTATCTAGTTTCCACCAATTCCACCAATTCTACCAATCCGCGAATGCCGGACATTGCAGCAAACTTTCACGCGCAGACCATTATTTACCTCCGCCTCAGAGTGCTGCTTCTCCAGTTCCTGCCGAGCAGCCCGCACGGCCCCCTCCAGCTCCTTGACCTTACCACGCAGCACCGTCGCCTCACTCTCTGCCCGGCGTGCCGCCTCCTCGGCTGATGCGCTACGTTCCTGCGCCACCAGCGTGGCAGCCGCCTCGCACGCCTTGATCTGCTGGAGGTCCTCCCGCATAGCGGCCACGTCGCGGTCACGCTGCCGCAGCCCCTGCAGGCCGCAAGTGATGGTGTGACATAAAGGATCGGCCTTGACTACCTCTCAGCCTTGCGATTGGCGCTCCAGGACCTGTACGCGTAGCAGAACACAACTCCACCAAGCAGCATTCATATGGATGCCTGTGCATGCCGCTGAGATAGGCCCCAGCCAGTCCCCATTTTGTCGCAGACCCCGTAGACGGCGTAACGTTGACGATGCTTTGCTTCCCCCGACGAAGCTATAATGTGTTTGTTACACCTAACGGCCGCGGCTTACCTGTTCCAGCTGCCCTATCCGGGTCCGAGCAGCCAAGACCTCCATCTCCAGTCGGTGCGCCGTGGTCTCCGCCTCGTAAGCCCGATCCAGAGCGTTGGCCTGGCCGTCCTCCGCTTGACCCACTATCACCTCCTGCGGAGTTGCGTCATTGCCCTACTATTTAATAGGCGAGTGACCATCCGTTTTAAGTGCGGCTCCAGAACGAAAGATGAATCCCGGGTGGGTTCCGACGGAAACGACAGGAATTCCACCCAGAGGATGCGCAGAGTCTGGGTGGCATCCGTGGTGGCCAATGTGCGGATGCCAACGCGCATAGATTCATCCTTCAGGGCTTGATGAGTTCACCTGCTGAGTATCCCATGTACACACGAGCATGCAGGTTGCGTGTTCAAGCGATCCAGCGTGCACCCCATCCAACAGGTGTGAGGTCCGCCAAATGATGAGAAACATTGTCCTGTCCAGCCACGGCCGTTCGGCGGGCATGTACCACCTTGGTCGTCTTAAGCTTCTCCATCTCCTTGTCGCGGCTGCGTAGCATCGCCTCGAGCTGTGCCACCCGCTGTCGTAGCATCGCCCCCGCTACATCAGTGTTGTGGCTGCTCGCGCACTGCAGCCCGGTGATGGTGGCGCGCAGCGACCGGATCTGCGGGGCCAGTGCGCAGTGGAGGTGGCACAGATCACGCATTCACGCATTCACGAGCACTCCGCTTTGCAAGCATCGGGTAGGCACATGCCAGGAGTTCAGGCAGCCATTGTTGCTTTATCCACGAACGTAGGCAATAGCGAATCACCTATGTTTCTATCTTCCCACGCACCTCCTCGCTTTTGGCAGATAAGTCAAGCTCCGAAACCCGTAGCGCCTCCTTCAGCTTTGCAGCTTCGGAGCGCAATCGCCCCAGCTGCGCCGCATGGCGTGCCTCTACCTGCAGGCATTGCCCATGTGTGCACATTTAGGCGCAGCTCGTTCGAACCTTAGCCCTAGATTTGGAGTAAAAACAAGTGCAGATCCTTCAGCATCCGTTCTTGCCGTAGGTCCAGACGATACCTTGGGCATCTGCTGTGACGACATGTCTGCCAGCTCGCGCCGTGCCTTGTCTGCAGTAGCTCGCGCGGCGTTGGCTTCACGCTTAAGCTCCCTGCGGCGAGAAGCAAGATCAGCGGCATTGGGATTAAAAACAACTCCAGGTGCGCGATGACAAACCTCCATGCCTTGCGTATAAGACATGCCAAGACTGCAGCAAACCAGCCCAACGAAGGGGGACCCGACAACTCATCCAACGGTCGCCTTCCCAAAACTCCAAACAGCAAAGTGCAGCCATCTCCTCGTCAAATGTCACTCGTGAAACGTGCCTTATAGCTGCCTCCTGCTGCTCAGCGATGCGCCCAGACTGCTCCGTAGCCACCAATAGCTCCGCAACCAGCCGGTTTCTCCGCACGTACTGATCCAATACGCTGCTCAGACAGCGGTGCAATGAAGTTGGCTCCGGCTCGGGAGCTGCAAGGTGCGCCACTGCCGCTGGCCCTGCCTGAGATTGCACCATCGCCAGCCCGCTGAAGCCCGCTTCTCGCAGCTGCTTGTTCAGGCGCTCCCAGTCAGCTGGCCCTGGGCGGTCGCCAGGTCCCAGAAACCCAGCTGGCGGCAGTGTCGTAGGCTGGTGTTGCACACTCAATGCGTCTGCAGTTCCGCAGGCAAGCCAGGCTGGACCCTTGGCGACCCACTCCCGTTGCAGCCGACGTGAAACATCTCCTGTCGCACTAATGGAGAAGGCAATGCCACCCCTGTTCGCAGTGATGCCGTGGCTGCCGGAACCAACCGCGGCTTCCTCAAATGCCTTGGCCGAGGTGCTGGAGTGGGCAGTCACCGGGTCCGGGACGGCTGCAGCCGGGCGGTCGTCATCTATGCCCGTTCCCAAGTTCCAATCAGTGGCTGCATCCTCGCCGGGAGCATCGGTCGCTGGCGGCTTCTGTTGCTGTGGCGCCTCCGTCGGAGAGCCGCACAGGACCTCGTCATATGCTGAAGATGATGAAGTGCCTTGCTCGCAAGGTACGTTGGACGGCAACCCTAAGTCCACGCTTGTTTGCTGTCGGAGTTGCTCCAGCTGGGGTGTCGGCAGAACCAGTGCCGTGCCTGGCCTTGGCGAAACCGACGCGTCATGGGACATCACTGTGGCCGCAATAGGTGCCGGCTGTTGTGGTGGCAGCAGCCGTAGGGGTCGCTGCTGACCAGCATTGCGGGACCTTAACGGAACTTCAACACTATGATCATCAACACCCGGACCAGCCCTGCTAGTGCCGTCCGAAGACTGAAGACTTCCGAGCACAGTGCTTTTGATTGTGAGTCCTTGGGCGGATGGCGAAGGTTGCAGATCCAGCGATCCATCCCCAACGGCATTCTCATTCGCGGCAGCAGCCATGACCCCCATGACATTCACGGTACAGTGTGATTCCGGCTCAAGACCCGTAAGGCTCACGGTAAGACTCGCGTGCCCACCGAGTGCTCTCCAACTGACATCGCCGGAACAGCCGGACGGTGAGCTTGCACGTCCCGCCCTATCATCCAGCAGTCCCTGAGCGGAATTGCAATTGTCCGGGCGAGATGCCGTAGCGGCGGCATCTAAGCTGGTATATAACCACGCTGAGCCATGGGGTCGGTTCTCATTGTGGTTAAGTTGCTGTCCTACGTGACTTTGTGGGCTACCCCAACGGCGCCGCTGGCGCTGCATGCCACCCGCGACCGCCTCGAAATTCCTTGCGGATTCATTGCCCGCATAATTCTCCCCAGCTGCCGAATCTTGCAGAGCAGAGCCCGGATGTGCATGGCTTGATGGCTGTTGGGCAGTTATGCCGCCCTTGTCTGGCACTAGAGGTTCCAGGTCACCAGCTATCACATACTGCGGCAGATGGGCGCCGACAAGATGCTGTTGCTTAGGATGCTGCGGCGACGGATCCTGAACTTGGGGCGGTGGCGCAAGATTGTCACGGGTCATTAGGTGCTTAGCCGCGGATGGCAGTAACTCGGATGCGCCAGCACTATAAGGCCCAAGATGGTTGCGATGAAACTGCTGCTGGCCCCAGTCATCCGTGGCACTTGATTCACTTGCATCCAGCTGCAGCAAAATGCTCTGATGTGGCTCCGGAAGACCATCTCCGCCATCACAGCTGCCTAGGTTGCTCCTGACGCTTGTATGCAATGTTGCAGCTGTTGAAGTGACATTCACAGGCTGCGCCGCAGCGTCCAGGACCTGTGCACTGCCAGTGCCGGTCGAAGGCAACCTGATTGGCTGCCACCCCGAGCCGCTGACCATCCCTGTCTCCCCGCCAACGCTGTTCCTACCAGCGACCGCGCTGTCATCCACGCTCTCCCACCCCGCGCTGCTCTCTCGAGTCGCAGCTGAATCTGCCTCTTTAATAACCGGTAATGGTACATCGCTGCAGGCCGGCGCGCTGAGGTAAGCTCCTGCGGGCCAGCCGGCAACGCCGCAGTCTATCTCCCCTGCCGCCGGTGCACTGACAGCACCACTGGCATCAGCACTTACACAGCCCGCCCGCGCGCTGGCCTGGCTGGGAGAACATTGCTGTGGGCTACTGCGTCTAACCGCTGAACATCCCAAACCGACCAGTTGCCACGTCCGACGGCGGCCGGGGCTATGTCCTAGCTGATGGCGCCAAGCTGCCGTGGCCTGCGATCTAGGATGGCAGGTCTCGCTGGCAAACCCAGGTACCTCTGAGTCCTGCAGCTGCTGTGCTGACAGGTTTATCCCGGCCTCCACACCTGCCTGCTGCGGTTGTTGAGGATCATCGACGGGATAGAACGTAAGTGCAGCTGCGATTGGAGGTCCGAGGGTCAGATCATGAGGCCATGATTCCTGTGTTACCGTCTGCACTGGGCGTTGCCACGTTCCGCCCTGCCCATTCGCACCCCATAAATTTAGCGTCTCGTCCAATGCCGGGAAGGCACCACCTAAGGTGAGCTCTCCACCCGGCTCTCCAGCATGGCGAGCCGGTCCATGCGGATGTGCCGTCGGTGCACCGGCCGAACCATCAAATGATGATCCGGATGCTTCGTTTGAGGGTGACTGTAAAGTGCTGCGGACGTAGCCCGCGGCAAGTTCCACAAAGGCTGCATCGGATGGAGCGGCGTCACCTTCACCAACGGAGGGCACCAACGCTGATATGGTACATGGGCCCCGGTCGCTGCAGGCAGTGACTGTAGCGGTTTCTGGGTTTGCTGCTGGCTGGATGCAAGAGGCGGACACTGGCTGCACCTGAAATTTCATGGCGATGTCCGTCTCATCCTTAAGCTCGAAACGACAGGTGGACGAGTGATTTATCGCCATTGGAACAGGTTCCGAGGCCACGACATCACTGTGTGCCGTGTCCAGCAGCACAAATGCTGCAGTTGCATCAGCAACGCCGTGGTACCTTTTTAGGTTGGCATCGTCCGGAAGCATTCTGTCCATCACGGTCACGGCTTCCACGCCCTGCTCGTCAGCCACATCGACCATCTTGCGGTCACCAGAGACAGCTATGAAGCTGTCCAAAAGGTTGGCAGTTGTGCTGGTGCGTGACGGTAAGATGTGCTGTAGAGATTGGAGGCTGGAACGTAGTTGTGATATTTTCTCTTCGAACGACTGTGAGCATGTTCCCAAGGCGGGCTCGCCGGCGGCGTTAGCCGTCGCAAATCCATCGCCTGCGAAGCCTGGCCCAGGAAGAACGCTTGACGTCGCTCCTGCACGGCCTTTGAGATGGAATCTCCCTCAGTTGCGGGGCTGTATATTTTGCAAGGTTGGATCCCTAGTAAACTGCATTGTGCTGCGTTGCTACGGTAACGGCTGCTTGTTATACACACGTTCACATTTGCGTCGCTGTCGCGTGGGAAAAACTACTAACCAGCTTACCATCTGAGACCTCTGCACCACTCTGACTATGCTCGGCTTCAACGTATTGTGGATACAAGCTTGCATACTTCGCACGGAGGCCTGTGGGTTGCACCAGCACAAGCGTCCCCTGGGTCCTACAGCAGGGTCGGTAAAGTGGAGCTAGACAATATTTACCTGCGAGGAAGTTGGTGAGGTCGTCATCAGAGTTAAAAACGCTGACAACTCTTTCCTCAACCTCCGAGGCGTCCGCCATAGATAAAACTGGCGAAGGCCACAGACTCTCAATAATAAAATTGAGTACTCATGCAGATTAAGAGCATTTCACTTGGATCATAGCATATTCGCATCGACATGTATGTTTCGGGAGCGTGGACTTGAGTTCGGCTGTCACTGTGGAGAAGGCAAGGCTTGGTTAACGTTCGTTACGTTACAATATAAGTTGCCGCTGAATTATTGTGGTGAATTGCAAACATTCATGCAAATGGTGCATTTCAGGTTGTTCAAAGTGAAAATCCATGTACGGTCATGCAACCCAGCATCTCTGCATGCTGCGCCAAACTCGCTTTGGGATAACATTGATTCGATAACGGATCCACACTTAAATATCAATAGCGTCCAGACTATTATCCTGCTGATAAAATATCTTATTTGGGGTTGAACAACTATCAAATATTAGTATAAAACTCCTGCAGGTTAGAAGTAACAGTACTTCAAAATATAAGCATACGCAAATGATGCTGATGAAGGGCATTCTCACTGGTCATCTAGCAGGTGACTTATTACTGACCGTGGCACAAACCTAAACGCGCTGGTTGGCGGCCAAAACATGATTGTTACCTTAGGAGAACTCAGGGCCTATGCAACCCCCCTGTGTGCGATACTCAGGCTCCAGTTGCCTGGTTGCAGGTTGGACCCTTGCAACGGCGCGGTTACCTGGCCTCAAGCAAGAATACTCAACAACGCAGCTAATGGAGGCAACGTCGTCCCCAGCATCTGAGAGCTCAAGTGTGGGGGATAGGAACAGCCCGACCGGGAACCCCCCAGCTGCTTCCGGAATCGATGAGGCAGTTCGGAAGATAACCCTTAACCTTGGCTTGAAAACGGAGGCTCTTGCCGCGCATGGCGTGGGTATTAAAGAGGCATTGGAGCGCCAGCACCAGCTCCACCTTGGTATGCTGCTTGCGGTCAGGCGGAAAGCCGTGCGTGAAGTTGCTGGCTATAGGGAGGTTATGATAATGGAAGCATTGAGGAAATCAGTGGAGAAAGCGGACAGTGACAGTTAAGGCAAATAGCCTCCATGCTGCGGTTAAGGTGACGGATGCATGGGTTGAGTCGTTTCCCCTACTGTTTCGGGGTGCATATAATTCCTGACATGGTAATCTCAAGGCACCTTAGGGATTAAATCCGGTTGGCGCAGGTTATGCAGATTAGTAAGGGGTGGGCGCTGCTGATTGCAGTATGTTGACTGACCCTTGTGGTCCCAACTTACACGCCAGCTTGGCAGTGCATCCGGCAACCATGGCCTCAAACGATGACTTCCGCCATCTGAGATGGTTCGACATCTCCTATGCCACATCCGCTAGGCATAAAATATGCTAATCCAAGTGTGCCGTCCGGAGAGCTGGCTGAAAGCCTAGCTATGTCAGCCCCTGCCAGTGAAACATGGCCGAACAATTCACCTGGAGCTTGTCCGAGCACTAATTTGCGAATGGCAAACCAGCCGGAATTTGCTGACCATGTCATCTTAGGTGCCCGCAAGCAGTCATTATGATGCATTACGATGCCTTCAAAGCTTCAACTAGGGAGGCCGTTAGCAACGCAGGCCACAGTCCCCCTAATCATCTGGACGAAAACTTGTCTTCGAGGCAAAATAACAGCAGAGATACGTTACTATTAACCAGGGAAGTCGCATGTAGTAAATTGCTATCAGAGATACCTTGCACTTGTTCGGGGGACATCCACGCCAAGCAGGGATCATCGGAGTGTACAAAGTCGGGTGTGGTCATAACGGAGCAAGCCAAACGCGCGCCTCAATTTCTCCTCAAGACCCTCCGCAGATCTTTTGAAGGTTGGCTTGGCGAACAGCGCAAAGCTCTCGAAGGGAGTTTGAGAATGCCGTGTCACAAGCGCTGAAGCGCGCAAGTCCATACAAGCAGAGAAACTGAAGCAGCCTCAGCTGCTGCAACTACCGCCCACAAGTTTGCGTGGGTACTGGTGTAGCAAATCTTTTGGCATGGCAAAGCTAGCCGTCTAACCTTGGCCATCAGCTACACACACAGCACTATAATACAAAATGAACCGAGGTATCACGGTGCGCACCGCTCCTTCTCAGACGCCATTGTGCTGAATCACGAAATGATGCCACTATATCGCGTTGGCGAAAGCCTATATATCCGGCTTTCCCCCACGTTTGACTCGGGCAAACGTCGATCGTTATGGTCAGACAGCTAGAGACCCTCCTTCTCGACGAGGACGAACAGGGGCGTGTCGGGAATTTTTTCGCGACCCTTCAGGAAGGGCAGCTCAATAACGCACGCGGCCTCCACCACCACGCCGCCAGCTTTCTCTGCGGCGATTTACAACGGCATGTAAATTGCGTGATTAATGTGGCATTGGCTTTAGACCTTTAAACCTAAACCCCTAGACCTTACAGCTCTGGGTGCGTTCGCGTGGACTGTGCAAAGACACCGTAGAGTGTACAAATGATCCCCAGGAAATGAATGCTGGGAGGATGTCGGTTCTATTCCCCCAATCCCGCACACATTTGTCCCGGCCGGTTACAGCTCTAGATGCTGCGAGCAGGCTATGTGCAGGGTGTATGGCTGATGGCCATTTGATGTCATGGAGCTGACGTGGACTTACTAACTAGGTTGATTCCAGCCGCTAGTGTGCCACCAGTGGCGATGAGGTCGTCCACCTGTCACGCGACAGCAGAAAAAAGGGGTTAAACCATTTGTCGCTACAACGAAGGTGGTAACGGTGGCCCGATATGTTATAACTTCATATGTCAGTCAGTCGGCAACGGTATTTTGACATCAATAGAATCTGTGCCCCTGTCTGATCGTTACTATTGGTGTCGCTAAGGTTAGGCATACGAACTATACGGGACATAATCTTTGGTTGGGCATTCCGTCCTTCGCCGTCACTCCCGCATGTGGGAAGTTTGCATGGCTGCTGTTAGTCGTCCACGCTGTATCGTGAATGCCTGGCATCCCCTCTTTTCTCGAGTACCATTAATATGATTGGTGCTGCTGTGGTTTCGGATTCCCTGACACGGCTTGCTGCGTTTGCTGTGCAGGGTCAGGCCCCCAGAGGTTGGGACAATATGCCGACTGAACACTTTATCTATGCAATTGATGGTCGTGACAACTTAATTTGCCGGGGTCCTGTTCAACAGGACTTGAAAGTTGCACGTCCTCTTAAGTAACATGAGTGCTAAAACCCTAAGTTAACCGTGCTAAAAACCTCAGGCTAATGAGGCTAGTATGCCTGGCCGCACAAGGCTGTCCACATTGTTGTGCGGAAGGTGTTCGCTTGGGAGCTGCATGCAAGCCGTTCGGGCTCCACTGTAGGTCCTATATTCGAATTGCGCTGCGGTAATTCAAGTGGTACGCGTACACCACGCAAGTGTACACGTACACCACTTGTGTACACCTTGCAAGTGTCCGCGACCGAGGTATGCAATTCTGCCTACGTCCCATGACCCTCAAAACGGCTCCTGCCTGGAGTACAGATATCCTTTCCGAGGGCATAGTGCCTTGCAAGGCTGGACCCCACTCACCAGGACAACACGCTGACCCGGTTGGATGGATCCCACGTGCATCTCAATTTTATCCGTGCTATACTCAGTCTTGTATTCCTCGAAAATCTTCTCACCTGCGGGTCAGGACCACGATGGATTAGCTGCAAAACACCCTAGTAAACTTGATGGCTCGCACTGAACTCCACTACCGACCTGGCAACTTGCCGGGCTTCCGCAATGGAACGAACGCTGCCCCTAACTCCAGTGCAAGAGGGGCCCCGAAAATCAAGCCGCGCGCCTCAAACCCTACAGTCGCACGGATACCCTTGAGCGCTAATAGGCACGCCACAGCATTAACCCAGTGAGGTGGGAATACCTGCAATAACATCAATTTTCTTATCCTTATATTGCTCCACAAATAGATCGATTGTGTATTTGAAAGCCTGGGGGTTAAGCATGATGGTAGTCACATCCCAAAACAGGATGCCAGGCTTTGGAAAATCAGGAACACCGCGAATTGAGTTCTTAATGATTTCTTTCCTTTCATCATGATCTGCCATATTACTGAATTAAGGCGGCTGTCGGCGGCGCAAATAAAGGAATATCAGGGTTACCGTCGCTTAATATATCTATGCAGACACACCGATAAGGTTGCGTTGACGTGAAAAAGATTAACCAGGCGATCACAATAGTGGTCATCATGCCCCATCTCTCATAAATCCGGACAACGGTTAACCGTCACAAGCCGTCATGCTAAACTCCCAATCGGCAAATCCCGATTGACCAAGAACAAAATATTAACGACATAGAAGCCATGTTCATTGTTCCTCATTTTGCAATCTCGTTCGATGATCTTATTGGAGGTTTGCGTTCGTAATGCATGAAAGCCCCAATACAGCCCACGTGATTAGAAACTATATGTCCCTTGAGGCACCGAAATATTTGAAATATCTAGTACCGTTAATCCGTCATGTCTTGAGCGTATCTACACTGTTTCGAACTACTAACCCACCTCCCCCTTCCCCAATCCCGATTTGTGCGACGATTTGTCCAGTGTGCCTTGACACCATAATATGAAATCCTACAGTGCTCTGACAGAAGCCATTCGCTATGTAAGCATTATGATACCGCTTTGGCTCTTTTGCCGCCTAACCGTTGATCTACCATACGCAATAATTCTGCAACGCAGTGCTGAGCACTGCAACCCAGAACATGGCACACCATGGTAACCGTAAAACCCCGAACGTCACATAAGACCTTCTATAGGGCCACGGCATCGGTGTAGAGCCATGCAGCTCCCCAGCACCCTCGCGGCGCGTATATTAAGCCAGCGGTACCCTTCTGGTGCCATGCCCTCACGCCCCGGCCGCCCCAGCACCGTCCAGCCCGCCTGCAGCATCCAAGGCAGCTAATGCCGCCTCGCTGAGAAGGCTCTTGCCCACAGCTCCACGGTCGTAAGGTTGCGCCATGGCTCGAAGGAACTCACGGGCCACGTGCACCTATGCACAAGGCACGACAGTGCAAATACATGGCCACATAATATGGCACAATATGCAGCAATATGGCTGTGCGAGATGACCTTCCCCAGCAAATGACGTCACATTATTAGCACTGGCACCCACAACCACCATGCGACCTTGTTGTCCCTCGGCCTATTTACCAAACACATTCACTGCACAGTCACGTGTGTTGAATGTTACTATTCCCCCAATGAAAATTGCGTTGCTTTACGTGATTCAAGAGACAAATGTCCAGGCACGCCCCAGTGAGTGCATGGTAACGTGGCTACATTGAGCCCCATTTTTGGTGCAATAGGGCCAGCGCGGTATGCATTATCATCCTACCATCATGTCGGTGGACAAATTCATGTGTGCCTCCTTAAGATGCCTTGTGATCCATTGAGGCAATTTGTCCCGCTTGTCATGGCGCTGATAGCGTTTGTCTGCGAAAATCATCATACCTGCAGGTGGAGCATTTGGAGCCGAGCCTCGCATGAACAACGTCCCACACAGGCAACCTTGCATGAGACCATCAACAGAAAGCCAGGTACCTGAGCGCCATCTGGAAGCCATGGATGGCAACCGCAGACCTTACCCCAAAACAAAAGCCACAGTCTAGGCTTGCCGGATTTGGACTGGTCAAGATCACCCAACAAATTCCCTATCCCACCATAATCCGCCTTGCTGCGGATGACACGGCCCACGCACTGCGCAGCCTGGCGCACGGCGTCGAAGGCCAAGTAGTCGGCCTCCTTTATTTGGAACGTCTCGCGAAGGTACTCCAGCCGAGCGCGTAGGATGCGGCTTAGTGTGTACTGGTACGGCACGCCGAACATCACCACAGCCCTCCCGTAATGCCGGTCGAAGTCGATGCCCTCGGCAACCTTGAAGCCAAGGGCCCAGAGACAGCAAAATACTTGGGAAGAAAACCTTTCTCTGCGATGACTAGCTAAGGACCATAAAATTCCAATTCAAACAGCCTTACAAGACAACAGTCACACGTTGGTGTTGACGCTCGTCCGTCCCTCGTCCGTCCCTCCCTCTCTCCTTACCCGGCATTCCGACACCTATCGGCCGTACCCGATTGCCCATAATCGTGCCACACCTTTCCCCCTACCTTTCCTCTCGCCACAGACAGGAATACCGCTCCTCGGCCGCTGTCACACGCTCGCCGGAAGTTGTCCAGCGCCAGCGTTGTCTCCACTACATCCTGTCGGATGTCATTGCGGCAGTGTGCAACTGTAAACAACGCAATCTGCAAAATCCTACGCTCGTGTTGCATACAACAACAGAGCCCTCGGGTCCCAGGGCGTTGGAAAATTGCTGTTTCACTGGATGCGCTGAAAGCTGAATACGCCCTTTCATTCCTATTACCTGAGTTTCGATGAAGATTAGCTTGTGCTGCATAATTTCCTGCAAGATCCAGCGCAGAGGCAACCAACGTGCTTTTAGACGAGACGCAGCGGGAACACGCAAAATCTTGCACCCATAAGCGCCCCGACCAGGTACAATGCGTACCCCTTCACACTCAAGCAGAATTTACTTAGCAATACCATGGACGACGACGATATCCCGCAAAACGAAAGACACAATGCAGCACCCAATAAACAAGGCAGCTCGTCTCCCGAAATTCGACTCCAGATAGCTCATACCTGCAGAATGCCCATGTCGTGCCACTTGGCGATAATCTGGTCCATGTAACGATATGAAACAAAGAACGCAACGATGCCGTCCGGAACCACCGCTGACAGGTCCACCAACAATCGACCATAGTTGCGCATCACACCGGGATCGCCACGCATCTCAAACTTGGTGGACATGGGCATCTGTAGCACATAGCCAAACCGTGTGTACAACCAGGAAACATCTCAACGTGCTGCATGCATGTACATATAAATGTGATGGCAAGAAACCCAGATAGCATGGGGTGCGGATTTTGCCGCTCGTTTACAGAAACACTCGGCAAGAAGCGCACTGAAGTTCCACTAAATCCTTGTGCTGATAGGCACCCCATGTCTGTTGTTCGGGGCGAATAGCGGACTATCATGCGATTTACCAGGTTTTCGCAAGCCAAGGCGTTAGCTCCATGCCTATTATCTGCTGCCCTTTTTACATGTCATGCGCAGACATCGTGCCAAACGCCATGGGTGTATGACATGCCATGAAGGCTTGACATGTTAAAATACGATATATATATATATATATATAATATGTTTGAGCATCATTTCGGCATGTCGGGTTTATCAGGCGCCCACCTGGTCGGCTCCTCGGGTTACTACCACGGGGCACAGACAATCCCGGGTGAGCGTCATCTGGAAGGACTGGATGGCCACGGGGTTGAAGTTCAGGATGCGCGGATAGAGGTCGATGGGGCTGAGGGTGCCTGCCAAGGGAATCATAGTTGACGATTTCAATAGCGCTCTCTTGTGCCGCCCCTCAATAGGTGCAGATGCGTCCAGCAGCGGATCCCCACGCACCACTTGCGAGGCTTCTGCTTCGGTGCAGCACATGCATATATGCTATATATGTACGGTCCAAAGTTGCGCGGCGCGAATCATCCAGACTCTTGCATCCTCACCGCTGGTGATGACGACGGACTGGAATTTAGAGAACACGGGCTTCATAGCCAGGCTGGCGTCCAGGCAGGAGAGCTGCAGCACGGGGTCCGGCACCTGAGGGAGCCGCTCGTCATAGGGCTCCATGATGATGGCGAAGCCCTGGGTGCAGGAAGGGGGTATTCCACCGAGGTCCCTGGAGGTCAGCTTGCGTCCTTGTGACTGTGACACATCTCCTTACCAGCAGGAAATCCGAAGTCCTAATCAGCAGATATTACGGCTTGTACCAAGACATGCGAGCACTTTTCACATCACCCACGTCGTCTTACTTAGCCGGATGCCCGCACGGAGGAACATGGGAGCACCACGTCGGCCGTACCTTGGCATACGTCCCTACCAGTGTCGCGAAGTCCGCCACCAACTGGATGGGGGTGAACTCGTCTGTATTAGTAATCTCCAGCGTCTTGAGCAGCGAGCTGAGCCGATCGTAACAAAACCTACAGATTTGTGCCCCAAGCACATGAAACAGTGAATAGCCAGGATTTGATGGGGGCATTGCTGTAAATAGTCGGCACTTAGGAATTCGATGCGACACCCAAGGTTTGTAACTTCTGACACACAACCCCAACTCCATCGCACTACTGTGGTGAATAACCGAATAGAAATCGGTATGTTGCCCGACAAAGAACATTCCTTAGCTGCCGGTTCCACGGCACCCGCTGGTCTCACTTGAGCGTCTTGGCATCCACTTGAACCCGTTCCTGAAGCTCATGAAGAAACACCTGTGGTCGGGGGGCCAGGAGCTGAATTTCACACTTGAATCGCTAAGTGTGTTATGAATAACCGCAACAGGGCAAATTAAAGGAAGCCTAGATGCTTGTGCAAAAGGGCGGCAAGGCACGTGTGACTCGCATTGGGTCGAAGCTGGTAGACAGACATCTGAGGCTGTACCATGAGAACGCACCGTAAATCAGAACACGACTCCTGTGCGGTTATGATCGCAGTTAGGCGACGAAAAGATCTGAATATGCACGTTTTGCGGCGTCACGTTTCCGTAAGGCTAATGCGGTTCCCTCTGCCCAGCTCGCCTCGCAGGCAGGTTCTTGCTTTCACAGCCAGCACGTGAAGCGGCCTTTTGAAGCCCCATGCTTCAACCGGTAATTGTTTATTATTTCTTTCTTGGATGGTATCACAACTTTTAGTTCTACAGCAAAACATCCTGATTTTTTTCTCTGATATTTTTACTTTCAGCAACCATTAAATATGGCAGATACGGCAAGCAAACCCACATGCGGCACACCTGAGGACTCTGGCTAGTTACTACGGGCGACGCCATCTTGTCCCGCAAGAAGGCAAGAAAGCGATGCAAGAAGCCCATGAAATGCTCAGCGCGCCGAATATTTCCTGGATCAAGATGAAGGCCCATTCAAAATATAAAGAAATGGACACAGGGCATAATCAAGCGGAGCTGCAAAGAAACAGACGCAGCATTCGTCGGCATCTGCTACAAAACTTATTGGAAAGACACCCATCCGGTCCGCCAAAGGATAGAATGTCCTCCTAGGCCCGCGCCTTGCACCCGTCTTGCGCAATCCCGGCCATGAGCTTCCCGGATCTCTGCCCCCAGCAATGACCAGGTCACGCTGCCCGAGAACATTAGTGCCCCAATGTCTTTGGAGCACCCCCTGGGCCCGGCGACACGCCTGCCGAGTACACACCTGGCACTGTCTCCTGCACTACGTCCGCGGGTAACGCCGGGTTAGCCAACCAGTCCTCGCCGCCACGGAGCGCCCCCTGCATGGGCGTATGAATGCTTTCCCTTGCAGCTGATGCGCGTCGCCCATAGCATGATCAAGACTCTTCCCAAATTCCTGCATAATCCAACGCGCACGCTGCCGATCCCCACCTGTGCAATAAGCCCTGCGACCAATCGGTTGTACTCAGCTTGTAGCCTGGCTGCATCGGCCTCACGGGCGCGACGAATGGACTGCGTATAAGGGATTAGTCCGAGGACCGTTGCATGGACGTTTGCCACGGATAGGAAACGGCCACTACACAGATTTCAGCAAAGTGCGGACGGCAAAGCAGCTTTTTCCCAAGGAAGCAATGGTATGTCATTCCTTCACACCCTTGCGGCCCTTAACGGTTACATAGGCATGGATTCCGGCTGCCTTACGTTACTCAGCTTGCCGAGGTTTCTGCCAGCTGCCTCCAGAGTCTGTTTCCGCAAATTGACGGACAGCGCCTCGATGCACACGTTGTCGATGTTATGTGCTTCATCAAACACCACGACGCACTCCTTCTCCAGCTCGCGAGACACCATCTGACAGATGCGGCATGCGGGGTACGCAAGTCCCAAGGCAAAGCGGAGTGAAAGAGGCTCCGACCGTGGGATACGCGCCCTGGAACGTGACCGCCGATCCAATGCCATTAGTTATAGAGAAACAGTGCCAAATGTGTATCAATGCAGCTCTTCGCGCTAAGACACCACACCTGTGAAACCTTTGGGTCAATCATGTATTGGTAGTTGTAGACAACGACGTTGGCAAAGGCCATCATGTGGCGGGCCAGGAAGTACGGGCACCAGCCATGCTTGCGGCCAAAGTCACGCAAGTCAGAAAGCGTATACACGCCTACGGTGGCATAGCATAGGGGATAAGCAAGAAGCGGCCTCCGACGCCAACCACTGGCGCAGCCCCGGAATCACCGCCTACACTTGACACGGGAGATAACACGGCAACGGCCACGCTTGTGGCATAGCCCCCTCTACACAAAGTTACTGGTTGACTCCCAACAGAGCTTCAGCGGTACTACGGTAGCGCATGGCCACAGGTAGGACCATATTTCTTTCCCGCTCCCCCCCCCAAAATTCTATTTACGTGAGTAGCAAGTTATAAGTGACGACCCAAGACAGGCATTTACTCCGTACATACGAGCCGATGCCGCCGTTGCCTCACCTGGAGGCAGCAACGCCTCCACCCCAGCTCGCTCGTGCCCTTCAAAATAGTCGCAAAGCTCAATCTCCCCCACGGCGCCCCCGCTGCTGCCACCCTCCTCGCCGCCTTCAGTGGTGCCGCGCGAGACCCGCTCTGCCGCCCGCTCCCGCACCCAAGACGCGGTGAGGCGGCGGCATCCGGCGTCGACACTCTCGCGGGAGCCCTCCTCTGCAACACCGTTGTGTGCACACATAACAGGAGGTTACAGAAGCCGTAGCTGCCTCCTGGGTCACCTGCAGTATTCTGCATGCAACCACGAGCTTGCAAATGTGCAGTAACAATGCGAATCCTTAGCTGTGGCTTAAGCCAGCGCATAAGAAACCCATTGCCAGGTTCCCGGCCGTCCCCACATCTGCAACACGGGACGAGCCGCACCTGCTACCCGGGGATGAATGCACAAGTTTTTCCGTGAGGACAAACCAAGCGCCAGGATTTCATTAGAGCCGGGCCCCCGCCCCAGGTATTTGGCACGGTATTCGATCAGCTCGGCAAGCTCAGCCAGAACCTGTGGCCGAAACGCAGGCACACACACACACACAGGCTCGAGCCGGGGATTGGGTGGGCTACGCAGAGGCGGTTAAGTTCATGCGCGAAGACGGAAAAGTGCACTCCGTGTGGCGCGCGTATGGCAAAGACCAGCCTGTGCTGGCCACATAAGTCTTAGTGTTTTCAATGGATTGCGAGGGCGGGGCCGGATAGTGAATGTTGGACACGGCGGTGGCGATGTCAGACTTTTGGTGCTGGTGTGCCATCCTGCTGTGTGGCCCATCACTGCGCGCACAACCATCAGATGGTTATCCGTCCCAACTTCCAAGCGGACGCACTCTCCGCCGAAAACCTCGGGGGCCCGCCACCCGCTGGCTCTTTACTGGACACCACGCCAGGTGCTGAAAGTGCAGCTTTCCCTCTAGAGACCGGAAAGCGTTCAACCGTTACTGGAATGGCTCCACAGCCTCTAGCATTTCCCCACCGGTTTACGTTCCACCTTGCGGAGTCGCTGTCGATGACACAGATTTTGCCACAGGCACAGAGTCAGATTTTCCTTTGTATGGATATACCCCACATGCTATACGTTCGAAGGCGATCGCCAGGGAACCTGTCAGTTCTCCCACGCCGCCTGCGTACCTTCTCCATCTCTGGCACCGTACGCGTACAGTAGATGAGCTTTCCAACCTCCTTATGCGCCAGCTGGTAACTGGTGATGAGCGACAGTAGCGTAATTGTCTTACCCGTACCCGTGGGCATCTGCGGCAAGTGGATGAGATTTGGTTCTGAGTTGGTGGCTTCATGGGCCCCGCATGAAACATAAAGTGTGTTGGGAGGCGCCAGGTCGACCTAAGGCCCTGAAATGATTCGTTGCAACAAGAAGTCATGGCTTATCGTTCAAAACGGGACGACCTGCCGTGTACAGGTACCACATTTACATGATGCGGCTGCGCTTTCGTGCTCAGAAGTGCATGCGTTGGGAGGGCCCCTAGATCCTCCCCGTACGCAAGCAGTCTCCCCTCCCCGTGAGGCAGGTACGGCCATTATCTGTTGCTGATTGGAAGTGTGTTTTGGCTGCACTTGCAGCACTTAGCCTTAGTACCGCTTGTACGGACTGTGTGTTTAAGGCAACCTTACTTGCAGTCCTGAAAGAAATTGTCACGAATACCAGCGGTTCCTCTAGGTGCATGCACCATGACGGTAACATGCTAAGCTGCCCACGCCAACGTTAACGGCGTTGCGAAGCTGCGCACCTCAAGCAGGCAGTGCCCACGGGCATCCAGCGCTCGCTTAAGCTCAAGCATATACCGGTACTGTTCAGGATAAATGTATTCATATGGAAAGTATACCGTGAGGCCTTCCAAGTTGAACCTCATGGCTGCAGAAAACAGGCCGGCGGCAACACTGCTGCCGATGTCCAACTCAAGACTCTACACGCCTCCTTTATTTCCAATTTATGTATGTTCATGTAACATTTTAAAGGAAGAAGATTTGAGCATAGACCCATGCATGTTTATGAACATAAAACTTTGCTATATTTGCCAAGTCAATTTGATATCTGGGATGCATTTACTAGATATGCGCAACCAATATGGACTTTATATAATTATAAAAAGAAGACCATGGAAACATTGTGTGGAAGGAGCTACCGTGCTGTCCGTGTCCAGCACGGCATGGGTGCCATGAGTCCTAAGCGGGTAACGAGTTGTGTGAAAGCTTGCTCCCCGTGTAATAATCGCATCCTTAAAGGGTAGACCGATATATCATAAACTGTATCTGTATTAGCCACGCGCACAGTTGCGTCTTTCAGATATTACATTTTGGGGGCAAGGTGTAAGCCATTCGGCGCTGGAACAGGCGTGAAGTTTCCACCCAACAGTACGTGCGGTATAAGTGTACCTGTTTGGTACGGTGTGATCATTTTGCTGGCTGGCTTGTAAGCATTGTTACATTACGATGCACGTGCGGCTCTCCGGAGTCGTATTACGGAAGCATTGGACAGAGTTGTGAACGCAGGACAAAGCCAGCCGATCGTCTTTCTTTTTCAGAGCGTCGTGCGAAATTCGCCGTTGTTAGCCCAATGCCATCATGCTGAAATTCAATGATAAATAATGGTTTTCATGATTTGTTTTAAGTGCAGCGCTTACTATTGCTCTGCGAATCTGCGACTCGGCGTGGCCGCTGACCATTGTACGGGTAACCGGAACGTGTAACTGACCGCAAGTCGTTCTCTGTGACAGGGTTCTTGTTCAATCGCTTGAGTCACGATAGCTTCCTTGAATTACAAATTTAGAAATAATAAAAAATCACTATTTAACCGAGGCAGAATAGCTGTACAGGGATTCTGCCTCTCCAAGATGCATCCCAGCGTACGACATCACCATAGAATTTCACACACACATATATAACCAATTGCGCACAGGGTACTAGTTACGGCCACGCTTGATATGTCATTTATTGATGCGGTCTGCGGTCCACATCTGGCCGTCACGTGCTGCACACAATTGGATGTCGAAAGCTTAGGATAGCTCCAGGACTGGCATATCATATACAACACTTTCGGTAACATATTCAACACCGTCTTTTATCAAGACGCCGTCCTCATTGCTTCTGTACTAGACAGGACCACGATGCTCTGCACAACGGCTACGAAGCGCCCATGCACATCTCGATTGTCTACAATCCAAGTCAGTGCTACTTCGGTGCCTATGAATGCGACAAAGATAACCAAAGTAGGTGTGGGAGGTTTCAATCGTCGACACGTCAAGGACAAGATACGCTATACTAAGGCTCAATGTTTACTGAATCAACAAATCTCTTATAATTCATCTGCATGCCGGCTTGGTATTGACAACTGTCGCATGTATCTAACGTTGACGCGTTCTCCCTCCCGTCTACCGGACCGGTCTGATTCGATCAGGGCGCGTCGAATGGCACTGGGCCCCATCGCATCGTGAATGTCCAAGTGAGGGGCTTTGGGGTCTTCTGGTGCATGCATGTGGCATGGCCGGATAGGTTGTGCTTCCAGGAACCAGTGATGTCTGAGTGATGTCGAGAAGTGACCACATTGGCGTATCGTTGCTGTTTGTTTCCGAACATATTGAGGCCCCGCTTCCGCTTTTAATTCGACTTCCCTTTGTTTGGAGACCAGACGACGATGGACGACATCACTAGGGCACTGGCAGCCAGCATTAAACAGGCTGGTGAAGCAAGTTCTTTGGAAAAAATCAACAAGGTGGGTACCATGTTCGTTTGGGGCATTTCAAAGGCCAAAACAAGCTGCAGGTTTGTATTAAGTCATTTCAGGATCATCGTCCCTTATGTCAAAATTAAGACCAGATGGCCGCAGGATTAACCTGCGCACGCTTTATTCCGCTGCCGTGTAGGGTATTGCCCGGGACATTGCCAAGGCTGCTGCGAATCGTTTTAACCAGTAGCTTCAGTACGATTTGGCAGATGACTCTGCCCTGTAAGAAATCGGGAGCATCCCTACATGTCGTTTGTGCGCCCGTACACCAAGTGCACGTACTTGGGGGGCATCACTCGGATGTATATACGGCAGCGCCACGAGTACGGCGGCAATGCGACGTATGTGCGGCATCACCATTAGGCCTGTTTGTGCAGGCCAGAAACCAAATCTACGGCGTTCCTACACCCATAGTCGTCTGGTACAGCCAATCCTGGTGTAGGATTTTTTCTATCCTCCCTCAGGCTGGCTAGAAACTTTCTACACTGCAGGATGGAGGTAATGAAGAGAGTGAAGCAACTGGATTCTCAGGAATAGTTGAATGGGCCTAAGTAATTATCAAAGGTGGCGTTGCAGCCAGGAGAGCGGGGTATGCAACTCTCCGTCAGCAACCGCCGCATGGGTCCAACCGCCAGACTAGCTTCCTGCCAACCCGGATCCCTGCCAACTGGATCCCGTAATGCCCAGATCCCGTAATGTATTTTAAATTACAGAATAGTTTTTGATGCTCGATACTTCCATACGATTGGGTATGAAACTTGAAGTTGGCCTCTTCCACAGAATTTACTTTTCGCTATTATGATCACTTAACAATGGCTTAAGGAATTCTTATAATTTGAATGGAAGCTGGAGTTTAGGCATCGATAGCGTCGGGAGCACTTTTACTTGTGGGCATGCGGCCATGACTAGGCCAACGATATGGCCCTTGGGCGAGTTTGCGGGCATAGTGGGAAACTAAGGGCTCGACCTCGGGGAAACTTCCAAAGACGCGGTGTAATATCTCGAATAACTCGAATAGGATGGAACTGATGCAAGACATTTTCCGTGAGTGTAAAATGAACCCTATCTGAAGACACAATTGCAAACTTACAATGCTGTGGTGACCTAACCGACGATTCACAAGTCACTTCAGATACAAAGAATATTAAGTGACAAATCCTAAAACCTAGCACGAGGGGGTTCCGTCATGGCATTCAAATAATAGCTAATAACG
The DNA here is from genome assembly GCA_019650235.1 of Volvox reticuliferus. NCBI lineage: Eukaryota > Viridiplantae > Chlorophyta > Chlorophyceae > Chlamydomonadales > Volvocaceae > Volvox > Volvox reticuliferus. Next base: position 1,331,828 of record BNCP01000008.1, read on the forward strand.
CTGTCGTTGCGTTTTGATAATTGGACATAGCCTATATAAATGTAAACAGAACCAAGTCGTGTTCTTCATGCGAGAGTTCTAAATCATGAAGCTGTCAGAGCAACCACGCATGAACTACTCCCGCTTTTTCTTACTCATTGTAAATACTACGTATACTTAACCGGATAATCAAACAGTATCGCATTAGTTTCAGCCTGCCCTCGTCGTAATACAGAAACGTACGAAAACGTTAGGTCCTAACCTTATAGAAAGCCGCTTTAGCCGGATGCTATGAATAATTCGGAGCATAGTCGCACCCTGCACAAACCCAAACCTAGCAAAATTTGTACGCGCTTCAGCAAAACCGGGGCATTTCATCAGTACATGATATTCATCTTCTACAGAGATAGCATTGTTACACACATTCACGACACCAATGCTGTTCCCTTGGACGACCGGTAGGTCGGTTTGCCTCAAGCGCCCAAGCACCAAGCCGGAAACAAAGCAGCTGACGTTAGTTGCTGCTCTCGGAACAAAAGCCATTGTCATTTTTGTTACAATTGCACTGTGCTATATAGGGCCTAGGTCAAGAACCGAAGGCCCGATGAACCAAGGAAAGAAACCAACATAACGGGCGACGCGAAAGGGATGGGCGGGCGGGCGCGTGCTAAACAACAAAAACAAGATGCGCTGGCTTCTCGAGGCGAGAAGGCTGGTTCTTGGACGAAGCAAGTAACTAAATGCATCTTGCTCGTACTTGCCGTACTGAGATTTTGGAGATTAGTCGCAGGTCACAACTTTCCCGGCTATTCGCCGTGTTGTGACCTTAGGTTCACCTTGTGGGCCCGCCCTTCCCACCCGGTAGGGCACGTTTTCACGTTTGTTCGCCCCCCAGGCCTGGATCGGCTCGGTGGTTACGAGCCTAAGTGTCACGGCCGGCCACTAATCCAACTTAAATATGGGGTTTGGTTGGGCGTTGTAGCGGAGTCAAACTGGGGGTCCGGGCTAAGCAGCAGGGCGGTTTGATGGAGCACGGGTCAGCCAGTCGATTCTTGGTAGGTTGTTTGGCAACGGGGCGGTTCTTAGGCGTTATCAGGTTAGCCGCCGATGGCATTGCTGCCGGGGCCTTTCTAGTGTTAAACGGATTGTAACTGCTGAGGACAAGAAGATAAGAGCAGTCGAAGCACGCGAATAAATACAGCCCTGAGGACACGGGCTGAGGTAAGGCCCTTAGTTCAAACGCCTTATCAAGGCCTTATGCTTAACTAACCCTGCTTCCTACGCAAGCCCGCAATATGGATAGATTGCGAGATGTTCATGTGCTCCAAGGACTTAAGAAGTCGTACATTCGATAGGTTTTTGCCAGGTCTGGTTCTCCAGAATTAAAGGAAATGGCTCAATATATTTGCATGGCAAAACATATTGTGCCCTTATTTGTGCGTCTGTAGGCCCATGGATCCCACCAACCGAAAGTGCGACGGCTGATTTTCACTCAAATAAATTGATAGGGCCTTAGTCACATATCGCTGCAGCACCTTGCATTAATTATGACATGCAATGCAAAGTATGCAGTCACGGCGGAAATCCGCTTCTTTTATTCCGGAGAAGCCCGCCGATTATGAGAACTTTGTTAAGAAGCTTGAGTGGCAATTCGGGCATGCACATACGGCAAGCCCGGAAGCCATAAACAACAGCCTTTTACCTAGTATCACTACTTCCGGTGTAAAGCGGCTAAGTGATGCTCTGATCGCTGATTCTGCTCCGAAAAAGCCTACCGTTGCTCTCCCAATAAAACCACAGAGCTTTTATGCTAAGAACCCTGAAACACATACTCATGAAAAGCAAGTGCCATGGGATGCGAGGGCACGGAGCTGGGGCCACGCAAACGGCACGCACCCGCCACATGAGCCTGGGGTAACCTCAATGGAATCGGTCGGTAAGATTGACAGAAGGATCCTGCTGTGAAGAGACGGCGATGGAGGGGTGGTGATGAAGCGGACATACACAGCGTTGCTGTTATTGGCAAAGGCCCTTAAGCTGTAATGATGGTGCCAAAGTTCCGTTGGCTGTCCTTCGCTCATGGAATCATTTCATGGATTTCATGAAGTTGTCAATAGAGAAGGAGGACTCCAATGGCGCAAAGTCGATGCAGGGATGTAGCGTGCAGGCTGCAGTCCACATCGCCACCAGCGATCTTCATGTGCCCGTGATTGCGGCAGGTATCGCTCCCCGGGCAGAGTTCAAGCTTCAGCGGCAGGCGTTCGAGTTCCTTGCCCAGCAAAAGGAGCCTTGGTCCCAACACCTACGGTGAGGGTTGCCCCTCCGGTGAGGAGCACTTTGCCTACACACCTTGCCGATTATGCCCCGCCCGCCTGCTTGCTTGCTTGTGCACCGCCGATGGGCAGGGTGGCGAGTTCCCAACTGCAAGCTGTCCACCACTGCCCGCCTTTACCGATAGTTTATGCGATCCATTCCCCACCCAACTTAAGATGAACCATGACTCACCGAGCGTGATAATGGGTATGGTGTGGCGTCTCAGCAGTGTTGTCCTGATACCCCGGCAGCCGAAGGAAGTTCCCTGCCTGCCCTGTTTCCGTATCCTTTTTGTTTTCTATGAGTTCACACCCGTGCCTCCCCACCCCCGTCCCTCCCCCGGCAAATCAAAACGCCTATGCATGTGCTACACAACCCAGCGTGTTCGCACGGGAGTTGAGCGGAGACGGAAAGCGTTGCTTCTTTGTCACTACACCTTCCCAGCTGTGGGTGGCGGATGTGGAGTCGGCCAAGCCGGCCAGCTGCCACCTGTACGAAATAATTCGGGAAGGGATGCCGTGCCACCTTTATTTTGGTGAGCATATTGTGCATTTCTCCAGCCCAGTGGCTGAGCTACCTCTGGAACTAGTCCGCACAACGGATTGGCTGGGTGGTTAACTCCCAATGCATTTTGCATGACGCACGGGCACCAAAATATATTTTATATTTATTTTGGTTAGGAAAACCAAAAACTTTTTGCTGCGGCAGACTTAGACTTGTAGAGCAAGGTCTTGTGTTTTTAGCACAAAAGACGTTGGGCTTCTAGCCTCACTGCAGCAATATAAGACCAAAGTACATAGCAATATTTTTCACGTTACGTATATTTTTAGGGGCTTTGTGGCCTACAGTGGAGATTGAGTAGTTCGTTTATTCATCGTAAACGTCCTTGACCTGTATAGCCTTAATGCCGTACTATACGGGCCTCCGCAGACCTGGAGTTCGTGCCGGATTTGAACCCCGGAGTGTGCGGCAACTCACTTGTTGATCTACTGGTGGAGCTGGTGGCGGAAGAGCTGCACGGGACGTTTGGCATCCGCATGCCGCTGCGCCCATCCCCTAACCAGCAACAACAGGAACAGCAGCAGCAGCAACAGGAGCTGCGCGAAAAATGTGGGCTGTGGCAGCACCCAGAGCAGCACGCACAGCAGCCAGAGCAGCCGGGGCCAGCCGGGGACAACCGGGGCCAGCAGCGGCAGCAGCAGGTACAAGCACGCGGGAGCGAGCACGCCAGAATTGAGGTGAAGGCGAGCACGGTCTCGGGCAGCAGTGCTACCAGCCTTGGAGACAGTTGCGCGGGCGCCGGTGGGAGCAAAGGGAGTCCCTGTGGCGACTTTGGTGCGGCGTCCGGGTGCGGCGGCGACATCAACCGAGGGTCTGCCTCCGACAGCTCCGTCGACATTAGCGATGGCAGCTGCCCTTGGGTGTGGGAGCTGTGCAGCACCACACCCGCGAAGTTCTCTCGCCACCTCATTATCCGAATTCCACATTGCGCATTCAAGGTGTGTGTGTGTGTGTGTGCAGGCGCTGGCGTTAGGGCAAGCGTTGATGACATGTTGGCTGGTGGCGTGGGTCTTGTGCTCCTAACGATGCTTGTCCAGCTGAGTACAATGATGCCCGATTTGCGCATGGTGCCGTGTACGATGAAGCGGCCATTGCAGATAGCCTCGCCGCCAGAACCATCACCATCATCAGTTCGTTTTTCCGGCGCATGTTATTAACCCCGCAGGAAAACCCCGGTCATGCAGGACAATTTTCACGTAAACGCGTTTGTTCGCCGTCTCTTTGACCGGATAGCGGCGGACCCAGCTCGCTTTAAAGCTTTCTTTGTTCGCCGCTCCACTGATCCAGATGACTCCCCGACGCTGTTCATTGATCCGGCAGTCTACACGCGCAATAGGTGAATTGCGCACGGATAGGGTCCAGGTGATGTAGTGGGACCCTCAAACCAGCAGCGTGACTGACGGCTTCTGGAGGAGCACGGCTCCTGTAAACACCTGGATGGGGCAGTATAGTTACGGGCGGTGGCACGTGCAACGGAAGCGTAAATTCCTTGTTTACGGCGCCCAGATATGCTCGCTCTGTTGGCAGCGAGGGTGAATAAGGTCTGGTATATGGAGCAAAAGAGGACAGTGGAATTCCACTAGCAACAAACGCCGTCGCCATCCCCGCCGTTGGTCGGGTCGCTTCGGGTCCCGTCCGGCCCTGCAGGGCCTTCCGCCTGTACCTGAGCTCCAAGGCCGGCAAATCCGCCGTCCTGCACGCGACGTGCCGGTATGCTGTGGCGTCTCTCCTCCGGCGGCGAGGCAGCGCCTTGCAGACGGGCGGCCCTGCGGGTGTTGTGCACCATGCCGCAATCCCAGTACAATCAAGCAACTACTACAGCGCCCCATCAAGGAAGAACCAGGTGGCTGCGAGCACGGCCGCTGACCTTGCCAAAGGGGCCTCTGTGCAGATCGCAAACATCCCGGCGTCCGCGGCGGTTCAGCCGCCTGACAGCACCATGTGCGGAGGCCGAGCCAGCTTCCTACTGGCCCCGAGCGTTGAGAAAGAGATTGCAAGGGACATTTTCCTATCTAGCCTGGTCACAGACGTAGGACGCGTGGATCGCGTGTTGACAATGTACGGCGTAGGTTGCGGCAGTAGCGATGGTGTCGCATCGCTAGCGGGGTTCCATGCGGCCGCGGACCTGATGAACGGTGGGCCTTCCCGGGCGATGAACTGTCTGGGCATTCCGCGGCTTCCAAAACCGGCAGGTGGCCATGGGTGCACCACAGCGGCGGCAGCTGGTTGTCAGGGCCCTTGGTTGGCTGGCGGCGCCGGTACGCACCCACGTCGCAGTGCAGCTGCAGGGTCTTTCCAGTATGGTGCCTCACCCTTCCCATACATCGACGAATTCATCGAATCCGTTTGTTGCGAGGTAGGCCCCATTGCCCAATGGTGCACGGATTATATCCCAGTCGCTGCTCTCTTGGGAGGTGCACTTTACAGCTTCCGTTGCTGGATTCTCGGTCATTGTGCCAGCTCGCCTTCAGGCCGGCGATGGGCTAGGTGCGAAGTCCTGGTCGCACCAGCTGGACAATGATCCTGCCGGCCGCATTCCGCTTCGCCCTATGCTCCCCAGGGTGGCGTGCAGGGCCGTGTCCGCTGCTGGCAGTACTTGCCAGACAGCGCCACCTTGCTGTTATCCATGCGTGACAACCGCTGGTGCGCCAACATAGGCAGGGCTCACCGCTCCAACGGCATCTATTTCACAGGTGAGTGGACAAGTCACGTGCAAGGAGGTTGCAAGTCATCCGAACCCTGCCGTCGCGGCCAGGTCGCAAACGTCCAGCCTGTTTCTATTAGGCCATATTGCGCCCTTCAAGTCGTGCCTCGAGAAGCAGGTCGGGGCGCTTGATGCTGCGCACACGTGCTCGTTGGTATGAGTTTGTCCAGGTTTTTACCTGAAGCCGCTGGCCGGCCAGTTTATGCAGTCCTAGAAATTCGATCCTTGTCGCCGATTTTTCAAATGGAAAAGGTGTCAGCTTGCGACATAGCCACCGAAATTTCAATGGATATTATTAATGTACCAAATGCTGATTTTCCATCTTTTTCGTGTGCACCATATTTTTCAGTATGTACTAATCAAAGGGACCGCAAGGAAAAAGTTGGAAAATAAACATGAATGATCAGTGTGCCGCATCCAGATTAGGCAGTATATGGAGGATATGAGGAAGTTTAGGAGCTCGTAATGCTTAATATTGCTTTATCCTTGTAGAAGTTGCCATCATCCATTTAAACCAATCAAATTCAACTTCTGTTTTTGGAAATTTGCTGTGCTTCTGCAAGGGAAAGTAACCCTCAAGAATGAGTGCGCGTGCACACAAACACACACAAACACACACAGACACAGGTGCAAGCGTACAATAATGCACCTTGGCGTGGGATAGATGACCGGCACTAACGTAAGCACACCCAGGGGTGGGTCAGCCAGCGAGCACTGCATGCAGGGTTGTCAGCCAGCATCTGTCACCAGCACCAAACAAATGTTTGTTTTGGAGGCTTTGTTAATCTGTCCATAGCTCCTCCTATTATCAATTAGGTGCAGCTAGCCCAAATGAGTTCAGCCTTCCTTCCTGGTTCATTGTGGGGTTTGTTTGGTTTTCTTAATGGCTTGCAGTGAAGTCAACAGCCTTGTCTATGTTTACACAGCATCATGTTTTGGCAACATATTTATCTAGGAATTACTGGAGTTTATTTCATTATTTGTTAATTAGGCAAGCGTTATTATCATCAGTGCCTGAAAATCGTGCCCTCTATCTCACTAGGCAGGGTGCATTTTATCGATACTGTGTTTATGTATGTATTCAGTGATCGTTAATGTTTATGACGCACTATGTTCACTGAAAATGGAAAGCTGACGCGGCATTTAGTTTAATTAGCTCCGAAGCACCCTGGCGCATGAAGGCTGACTTTTCTGGCGTTGGATATTACGTTTTAGGCTATATTCAAAAACCATAAAAGTCGCATATAGATATTTGAAAAGGTAGATGACATGCCATATATAGTGGCTGGACTGCCATGCTCCTCGCACCGCTCATGAAATACGTGTGGGGACTTCTTTGAAAAAACCTCTCAACTGATGCTAGACATTTGGCGTGAATGTAAAATGAATACTGTTGACAAAAAGCCATTGGCAGTGCTGAAGCGACAAATGCGACGGTTCACGGCCCTTCAGATGCAAGAATATGAAAAATAAACATGTTATCTACCCACACATACCCGACATCACATTAAGTGATGCACAATGTGTAAAGATAAAAATAGATAAGCCTGAATCAGAGGGTACAATTAAATGCCTTTATTATGCCTAGCAAATAAATATCAGTAAGTTATGGGCCCTGAGCTCAGGCGCTGGGGCTGGGGCTGAGGGGCTGGGCCCTGGGCAGTGCCCAAGTACAGGCAGCAGGACCATCCGACTCACAGCAAGCCATAAGGAAAACCCCAACGGTTTCTGCTGGTCGTTGCTTCGTTCACATGCTTGAAGCTTTCACCCCAGGACTACTGTACGTCATGCTGTATTGAGCCACATGCCGTGATAATCTCAAGATTGTTGGGAGCCTGACCCCAAATCTGTTTGTCCCTGTCAACATTCCTGTTTGCTATGCCGAATAGAGCTTCCTGGTCTGCATGTGCGACCTGTAGTCCCCTGGGATATGTGTCAACGTTTGACATCCCTGGTAAACAAGTTCGGGTTGAGAGCATAGCTCCAGAAATACACCGTTTTAATACGGCTGGAACTGAGAGCCAAAGAGGGCCTACGGGGCTGCAACACAAGGAGGCACAGGGCAACACTAACCCTATGAAGCACTGTTGGGCGCCTGCGTGCTACATGGCCGCACCTTCCAGCTACCCAAGTCCTGGGGCGTGCCCACTGGCTGTGGTGCATTTACACCACCACCATCACAATTTCGACTTACCTTTGCTGTAGACAACTCATAACCAGCTTCTGCATTGGATACTTGGACTTGGACTTGATTGGGGAATCGACTTTGGGTGGCGACTCTGGGTAGGTTTGGCTAGCAGTGGGGTCGCCCGCGGCGGCATTGCTGCTGGGGCCACCTTAGTGTTTTGCTGTTGTAACTGCCGAGGACAAGAAATGCTGGCTTCCCAATGCGAGAACGCTAGTCCTTGGACGATGCAAGTAACTAAGTACATCTTGCTCGTTCTTGCTATACTGATGCTTCAGATAAGTCTCAGGTCAGAACTTGTCCGGCTATTCACCATGTTGTGACCTTAGGTATACCTTTTTGTACCCGCCCTCACAACCTGGTAGGGCCCTTTCTCACGTTTGCTGTCCACCGAGCCTGGATCGGCCTCGGTGGCCACTGATCCAATGGGGTTTTGGTAGGGAGTCGTAGCGGGTCAAGGTGGTCGGTTCATTCTCAGGTTTCATTAGCTTAGCCACCGCCGGCATTGATGCTGGGGCCACCTTAGCTGGTGTCCCCACAGCTGAGGACAAGAAACTTGCTTCCTATCTATGCAAGGCTGACATTTATTAATATGCATATAATTCCTCATTTACTCCATATTTTCTCTGGATGCGGCACCTTGATCATTATGCTTTGTGCAGTTGATATCTATCTTTAATGCCTTTTCATATTCTTTGCATGTGAAGGGTCTTTGCTGCTTCAGCACTGCTGCCCTTTGCTTTGCGTCAACAGTATTCATTTTACAATCACGTGATATGTCTAGCATCAGTTGAGGGCGTTTTCGTAGAAGTCCCTATACGTATTTCAAGAGCAGTTCAAGGAGCATGGCAATCCAGCCGTTATGGCATGCATGTACCATTTCATGCATGCATCTATATGCAGCTTTTGTGGTTTTTAAGAAATTTGGGACATTTGCACAATCCAACGCTGAAATAAAAAACTAAAACGGCTTTTCTGCACCAAGGTGCTTCGGAGCTAATTAAGCTAAATGCCGCGTCAGATTTCCATTTTCAGTAAACATAGTGCGTCATAACATAGTGCGTCATAATAAGCTAGATACGATGTTTTCCTCATCGGGCCAACGGCTTCCTCGTTTTAAGCTTGATTCTGATGCTTTGCGGGCCTCGAATGTTGCTTTCTCGGTGCCATATTTCAATCGACATTCCCCCGAGCACTTGAAATCTGGCCATTAAACCAGACGATTGTACGATGGCTTCCCAACAGCTGTCGTATGGTTATCTACGATAAAATCGGGGATGGCATAGAACCGTGGTCTTCCACGATCAACATGCGGGTGTGGTCCCGGGCATCTGCCTTGGGTTTCCAAAGATGAAAGTAAAACAGAAACAGCGAGTGAACGCTTTAGCAAGCTCTGCTGAAGAATCCATTTGTTGATCAAGTCGCCCTTGATTATTTGCTTCTCCGTTTCTCGCCCTGGGCGCAGTGGATCTCCGAGGCGGCACCTGGCACCAGCGCTGTTACGACCCCGAGTGCCGCGACTTCCGGTCCACGTGCATGCCGTTACCCCCCCACCTCTGGGAGGATTGCAGATCGCGTGTATGTAGGCAACAGCTTAAAGAGAATCAGGAGCAGCAGCCGCAGCAGCAGGCATGTCTACATGGAGCGCAGCCTACAGACAAGGTTCAAGTGTCCGAACAGCTTCAAATCCCTCAGGAAAGGCGGCAGGACCAAAGTCCGGAGCAAACATTGGCGACAGCCGCCACCAGAGGCAATCCATGTGACGAGGACGAGGGCCCCGACTTTGACCTGCTGTGCGTGCAGGCTCTCGAGAGTTTTGAGATGATGATGGCGTCAAATGCTGTGATCTAGAACAATAACGAAAAAGTTCGAATCATAAGGCTGATATGAAATAAATTAATAGGTATTTATTGCTGCCGGTTGCGGGCGGCAAGGATGCATATGTATGCACCGTCGCACACGCATTTTCCTTGTGTATTGCCGTTTTCGAATAAGCGGCCGGCAAAGCTTACGTTAATGTGTCGTGGGCCAACCGTGGCAACCGAAGGACAAGCTATCGGGGGAATTGTTGTGTTGATGCGAAGGGCCTCCGTAAACGGGCAAGCATCTCTGGTGCTAGGCTTATTGCCAACTTTGTGGGATAAGAAGAACGCCTGTCGTTCTATCACTTCAGATTCGTAAGATCCCGAATCAATAGCGGTTGCAACTGTTTGCTTCTGGCCGAGCGAACGATGCGCACACCGTTTCTGGACGGAAGCGTTGATTGCATCTAATTGCATGCGCGGCATTCAGCAAAGACCGCGTAAAAGCAGGTATCTTCCGTTGTTATATGTCTCTTTGGGTATGGACATATCGTTCACCAGGCCCATTGGAGCTCGGTGAGCCTCAAGAGCAATTGCTTCGTTCAGAAGCAGTGTTTTAGAAACTTGGAAACATTTTTGCATCTTTTTTGTCACATATTGTGCGATTTCGCTATGCTTTGTGGGGAAACACATAAATTTGCGACTTGCCGTTAATGCGATCCGGCGTTTAACGTTGAAACGAACGTACGAATAAGTTTCTGTAGCACCGACTTCAGATTTTGCATATCATACATTACATTCATATGTATGTAGGATGTCTATCAAATCGCGTTCGTTGATTTCATCAGGTAGGCGCACGGAGCATCTGACAGGAAGCTGCCGGGTGAAGGGAAACACAACATAAGCTCGCAATATCTGATTGTATGTTCAAGCTAAGAAATTAAGCTTTTTTGTGAGTGTCTCTTGTGGATAGGCCTCATTTCAACGACATTAACGTATATGGAAATCGGTTGAGAGTTCATATCGGGCATTTGTTCCCTTGTAAAAGAAGTCAATAATGAAGAAACGTATATTCTGTATGCTACTTCAAATTATTATGGCCCCGAACATTTCAGGGTGACAATTGTACGGGGCCGACGTCAAAGTCACGAGTTCACCTACCTGTATAATGAGATTAATAAACGCAGTACGTATACATAAGGATTTGATTTTTCTATTGCTCCAATTGTGCGGAGTATGCCGCAGAAGGGCAAAGTACTTGTCTGAATAATTCCAGGGTCTATCTAAAGTGCTTCATATCGGGTTGGCCAAGATTTGTACTGTTTCCTTCACTTATGAAAATAGTTCTCCAGATATCTTTCGTGTATTGCCTGTTGCTTCACAAGCTGTGCGCCATGTCCGTACGTTGCGTCACTTCGGTACGATTCGGCGTCCACACTTGGCACCAAACCCTTGCTAACAGCAGGATGATAGGTTGTGTTTGTGCATATATTAATTGATTGGTGCTTAAATTCTATTGTCCTGAAATAGTTATCCTTAAAAGCTACCTCCATGACCGAAAAATTCGACATACGGATTGTGCGCAGCTGCAAGCAGGATGTTAACTACACTGATATGTATGTAACATCGGACAAGTAAGTCATTCATTTAAAGGCCATCCTTCTTGTCGACGTTGTGCCGTGCAAGCAGTCGCCAGCACGCGCCAGTGCATAGGGATATTGAGGGTTTGATGGCGTAAATTTTCGTTGTTATATGCATTCTGTGCCCAAACAATGTGGTACGTAGTATATGTTATGCTATCCTAAATAAATGTACTTCTATATTCATGCGCCAGTTATCTCGCCTTGCGCACGATTTACATCCGTAGTTTAAATCTATGAAACCTCCTTCATGATCTTAAAATTCATAATGCCAATCTAACCTGCACTTTTGCAGTAGCTTACTCGTTGTTGCATGAAGGTCGTGACGACCATACAAAGCACGATGAAGCTCGGGAGCCTCCTGCTGTCCGTCCTGTATGTGGTCTTCCATGTTAGCTTAGAAGGTGCAAGTCAGGACACGCAAACTTTGCGGGGTGAGTCAGTTAGTGATTTCAGCTGGCAAAGCTTGCATGACGAAACGCCAAATAGTCATATTGACAGATGCAAGACCCAAGCCCCTCCAAGATGTTACATTATGTTATCCTTCTGTCGTCTGTTCCGGCATCTGGGTCAGTCTGTAAATATAGCTGTTTGAACCGTAGCTCACTTCTGTTTGGATACTCGATGGAATTCCTCGACAGGGCGCTTAATTCTGATAGACCGAGACTTTCGTACCAGCGGAGAAACTTTGGATCACGGTTCAACCCAGCGGGATACGCATTACGTACTTGTCGGTAGCAAGGAGTCGGTCTGGAGCCTATCTTTTCAGCCAGGCCGCCAACCACCAGCCCGTCCCGGTCTCCAGCTAGAAGTGGACGTGCCGGCAACGGAACTAGAGGCTGCAATTGCAGGACTGACTTCCGACGGCAGCCGCCGCCGTAGCCTGGTTGGACGGGACTTGACCCGCGGTACCGCTGCTAAGATCAGCGACATTTCCGAGCGTTCGGTGCGCTCACGCAACTCGACATGTCATCGCCGTCTGAACCCTGGAGAACCGTGCGAGAGGCTCCACAACAAAGGCCCAGCACAACAACGCGATGCGCCATATGGCCCGCAGCAAGAAGCTGGCGATGACGCAGTGCGCGCAGCAGGGAGATCGATTGGGGTCGTACGACGTTCCGAGACGAAGTCATCTGACGTTGTGCGGTTGCTGTCGGAAGACGGGACGCAGCAGCGAGGTGGCGGTCCCCTGACTGTTGTGAGATGGCGCCAAGTTCCCAGCCGTGTTCCGGATGCGGGCACTCGTGAGGCGTCCATCGTCCAGGATCCGGACCCAAGCACCTTCACCGACAATAATGGTGGCAGGATTGTTATGGACGACGTCTCAACAGTAGTTTACATCCTGGACATGTGCGGGCACGGACCCGCAGCTAGCCGAGAGGTGAGCTGCTGCAACGGGTACGCTCCAGATGTGCGAGATGTTGCTATCCTAGATGTTTCATCCAATTCGGAAGCGATATGGGCCTCGCGTGTGCGCAAGGTTATGTCGATATGAGCATTCCAAATGTGAAAAGCACCAAATTGGAATACGACCACCTGAGGCAGCCAGAGCTGCGGGTGTGCGGTACCCCCACAGATGCCATACAAATACTTGTTCGCTAGGTGGGGCAGATGTTGGATGGGTTTTACCGGAGGAGGATTGCACGATACCTTGGTCAGTTTGTGCGTCCTGTGCTCGTGCTCCTGTAGGAACTTGAAGCCCTATTTTTTGGCGAGGACAACATCACCCTGGAGTCGTACTTGTCGTATTGTTCGTCCAGACACGCCAAATTTAGCCGTGATAATGTGTTGATTGTGGGACCAGTGGAAGTCCCTTGCAGGTGAGCTTTAAGGGGTGAGGTTCCCGTCTGGGAGGGATATTATTCAGGTAATGGGCAAGTTCCGATCGTCTGTCGGGCACCGTCCTTTGCCCGTGCATCACGTATTGTTCGAACGTCTGCTGGAAGTGAGACTTTGAGCTCGACATAATGTAGGTATGAAATGGATGATTGCAATTGTCTACACACATAACCAAATGTTGCACATCGCGTTTTTCGTACACAAGTGTTGAGCAGTCGCTATACCAGATGCAAGTGAAACACCTGAGAACGAAACGAGAGGTGTATGAGCGGGATTAAAAACCTAAATGATTCCCGTCGCCGAAAGCAGCTTTTAGAGTAATGCGCCGAAGCTGGAAGCATGGGGGCCCTGTGCGTATTGCTGTGCAAACATCATCATCATCATCATCATCATCATCATCATCATCATCATCATCATCATCATCATCATCATCATCATCATCATCATCATCAGATAGATGCCTTTACCCGCACGGCTTGTAAGGAATGTGTATGTGTACCCTGGCGCGCCTGCTGTACAGCGACTCCTACATGATCTTCTATGATGGTGACCCCGAAGGCTGGGAGGCTTTCTGGTACACCTCCTCATGTCGGCCGCAAGATTATGCTGGCTGGCTACGATACGCACAACAATGGGCCCGCGACAACGGCTACGACATCGATGCCTACCGCCACCATGTGGCCCTATTGTCACCCAGTCAGGCTGAATGGATGAATGAAGGGGATGGTCATGGCGGTTCATGTGATTGGCCTGGCATGGCCTCAGTAGGGCCGTATGATGATGGCAGCGCCGTCGACATCACAGGGAGCGCTCAACTCTTGACTTACAGACGGGTATGTCGGCCGTTGAACCCTTCAGTTAGTACGTTAGTTTGTGTTTGGTCCCTGGCTTAAATGTTTGCCCTCTGCACAATGCACATGTCCTGCGGCATAGCACGATAAGCCGTCGTGTTCTTGGGCTTCGCAGGGCGTTTACGGCTATGCCTGGATCAACGGCGACTTCTGGTACGAAGCAACGGGTTGGGCACACGAGCTCGCGCACAACTACTACGTCAAGCATGCATCTGAGAAGGGCTGCGAATACTGCGATGCCACCTGTGCCATGGGCTATTGCTGCGCTATGCGGTGCTTTAACGCTCCTCATATGTGGCAGCTGGGTTGGCGGGAACCGCTGGCGACCTTGGACTTTAACGGCCTACCCGTGGGACTCATGTTGCAGCGCAGCCTCACCGCGTCTCCAAGCAGCACGCCTCTGGGCTCAGCCCTTCGCATTGAAGCAAATTACTGGTCGGACCCATGGGCTATGGCAGATCTCGGAATTTATAACCTCTGGCAATACACGCCATACTTATGGGTTGCGTACCGAAAGGAATCGGACCCGTTCGACAACCTGCCAGATCAGCCGAACAATGTTCACATTTACTTAATGTATGAAGACAGAATTACCGGATCGACTTCCAAGACGATTAAGCTGATGACGCTGCAGATAGGGGAGACATGGCGACATGCAGCCTGGGGGCTGCATGTCCAAGTTGTGAATGTGACTTCAGGTAACAGAGGGCAAAGCACGGCCTCGGTCAAGCTCTGCAGAATGGAGGCCGAGGTCGAAGACACCTGGAGACACTGCTACGACGGGATAGATAATGACTGTGATGGCTTCATAGATCAAGAGGATGAGGACTGCTTGGCCTCGACTTATACCTTCAGGGACTATGACTTTGTCTCAAACCCCATCAGCGGATGGCCCGACATGCCACCACCACCACCACCTCCACCACCTCCCGCCTCCGAGCTGCCCTCTGCTCCAACTCCCAGCTCTTACATCACCGTAGCTCCAATTTTGCCAACGTACCCTGGCGTGCCCAACGTACCCTTCCCGCCCTTCGAGAGCACACCGCTGGAACAAGCTACGCCTCCACCGGATATGCCCAGTCCGATGGCGCCTAGCTTGTTTCCCAGCCTCTACCCGCCCCTGTTCACACCGCCGTCCATCCCGTTGGTTTCAGAGGAACCCACCTGGCCGGCGTATACCCAGGAACCCGATCCACCGGGTGTGCCAGAGGCTCCCAATCTCCCGAGTCCCCCACCGCGGCGTCGTTCAGTGGACAACCGCGTGGCTAGGGCTGTTGAGGCACCTGTACCATACGGCGGTGCCTTCCCGGGCGCGTAGACGACCTCACCGCCGTGCCAAGACGGCCTGGGACCTGGGAGCTCCCAGCCGTGAAGGCCGTACCCTGGCTACGGGACTAGCGGAGGGTTCATTCTCCGATGCACGAGGACCCGACATGGGATAGGATCGGACGCGGCTGGCGCAGACGCGCCGCAGTGTCGTCCGTCCAGCACCTGCGTTCATCAACCCCACAGCAGCTGAGCCTTAGTCAGCCTCCCAAGTTGAGCCGGCAACTTCCTTGCTGAAGCCAACTGCACACATAGTAAACAGCCAGCAGGAATATTCCAAAAGCATTGAAACCCAAGTTGGCACGAGACCGCATGTCTCGCAGCTTCACGGCGCAGCAACCCCGTTCACCGAATCACCAAGCACAGCCTCACGCTCAGATCTAAGGTAGCTGACTCAGGGCTGAGCCGCATCTGCAAATATAGCTGACGCGCCGGCAACATCCCCAGGAAAGGGTACTTGAGATCACCGGCGGATTCGTCTGAACGGTTGTGATGGTAACGAAAATGAGTGCCGCGCATAGTAGCCGGACGATGCCTATAGGTTTAGTCCAGACGGAGATTGTTGGCCAACCTACGTCTGACACACAGCATTGCCATTTGCCTTAGGTATATAGGCAGGGGCGATTGGCATCCTCCGTGCATAGGTCAGCTTCGGCCGTGCCGAGACGAGAAGAATATTTATCGAGTCTCTCAAGGTCATTGAAAGACAATGGAGCAGAGGAAGAAAATGAAAGATAGTATGGAGGGGGGATTCTTCAACAGCGGTTTTTTAACGCTGTGCTAACGACTATGAGACATCTGGTGTCCAGGAACGGCTTTCGTTACAGCGATATACACCAAGCCCCCGGAGAATTCAGCGTCAGTTTTGAGCAATCCAATCCTCGCATGGAGGGGTATGTGTACTTAGAATGCACTGCAAGTTATTGATACGCGCGTCAACCGATTCGACGGGGCCCTAACGTGCAACGGAGAACTCGTATAGGTCCATACCGCTGCTCATGGGGACGTACATGACGATAACTTCGTGGCTTACATACCAGGGAACGCAGCACGCAGCCCGTCATGCATGCCAGTGGCCTAGCAGTAACCATACCTAGGTTGAGGGCCAAGAACTGTGAACGGATTCTGCTTTTTACTTTGATCATTGCATTCGCAGTTGCTACTGCTGCTGCATGTGACCAGCCCGTGTGCACATGCGTTATGGCCTGTGGAATTGATGCGCCGGGCTGAAGTAGCGAGTAGTGGGTGTATCATTTAATTCCCAGTGTTATGACATCAGCATCCTGAGTTCAAGGTTTGTTTATTTGCTGGTCCTTCGCTGTACGCGCAGTATGTATGTGTGTCATAGTGTTTTGGGCAATTCAAGAGAATACTCACACACACCCTTATGACATATAACAACGAGGGCACAACCTGTCGCTGCAAAGTTGCAGGCATTTTGTGTGCTTACGGTCGACATGTTCACTTGTGGCATATTCCAGTTTTTAATATGTTTGAGGGATATCCCCTGCCTCGGCTGGTGTGGCAGGCGTCAGATGTTCCAAGACTGGGCGAGCGTTATTTTGTATCGCAAACTCAAGTATTCATGCGGCGCAGGATGATATTGTGTGTGTCTTCCTGTCTCCTTAGGAATGTCCCGTTGTAGTGCGTGCGCAAACGCCTTTACAGTCCTGTGCATGAAGTCCTACTACTGTTTGTCGCGCGCGCCAGCTTGGGTGCTTACCTCGATTCTGTTATGGTAGAAATCCCGGGAGGTCCAAGGAGACAAATCCTCTTGTGTTCGCGTTGGTGGTGGTCTGGTTGTAGGTGGAAGACGCGTGGTTCCCTTTGTTCGCCATCGTGGGGTAAGGCTCAGAACGCTGCGATGATCTGGCAGCGGAGCGTTCTCGTTTATTGTGCCACCGTTGTACGTGTTTGGTCATTAAGGCTAAGTGCAATGATTGTCTTGTATGGCGCTGCTAATCACATTCCACTTCCCGCGCGACCGAGACCGCTTTCCTTGACAGTTGAACGGGCTGGAGAGGAAATGTGCAGCTCGGCCATACGTCTCGCCAACATATCACACACAGAAAATGATTCCATAGTCGTGCATTGTGGTGTTGGCTTATGCAACAAACGTAATGTTGTGATATCGGTGCAATGCCGGTATGCAGGGGAATTGAGACAATGGGACCTCTTCGATGTTTGACGTAGGTGCCTGGCCACCGTATTAGCTGTGCTTGGACAAAGCATCCGCGTTACGGATTGTATGAGCCGTGTAGCGTGCTCTTTCTTTTTTGCTGCAGCTGGCTTTTTAACCGCGTATCTGACTCTATCTGGCGATGCAGTCGACTGACACGGCGCAGTTCAAGTTGAACTCTTCAAAATTTGCACATTAGGCTGCGTAATGCCTGTGCACCCAGAAAGAGCGGGTCGGACTTTATAGCGTTCTCCTTGACGCCTGAAGGATTTCGGGAACTCAGCACTTGTGTACAAGTATTTGCGGGCACGGCGACTGTGTTGCTCCTGTTTCTGCGCCGATTGTGATGCCACATGTAACGCTTCATTGTGGTGGTTTCATACTCCTGAAGATTTACTGGAATTTTACCCGCTACGCTGGGAGCCCTTCTGGGGCTCCTCTTGTCACTCTTTGACATTCTTTCAATCAGCAAGGTACAGCAAGACCTTCATATCTACCCTTTTGCCAATATTGTCCAGTCTGCTACACAACGGATTTCTTTATCCATGCAGGTAACTTTGTAGCAACCTCACCGCACCGTTCCACAATCAATATT
This sequence comes from Volvox reticuliferus, assembly GCA_019650235.1. Taxonomy (NCBI): domain Eukaryota; kingdom Viridiplantae; phylum Chlorophyta; class Chlorophyceae; order Chlamydomonadales; family Volvocaceae; genus Volvox; species Volvox reticuliferus. Next base: position 1,349,802 of record BNCP01000008.1, read on the forward strand.
GGTTTTAAGTGAAAAAGTATCAATAGGTGTTGAGGGGTCAGGATTGATGCACTTGCGGGGTTAGTGGGGTCTACGTGCACTTGTCGTGACCGCTTTAGCACATGCAGCAAAACGTGTGCCACGGGTGGTAGGCGTTGATTGCAGCAGTCGTGACTGCGGGTGGACGAGCAAATCAGTGGCCTTACATTGCTGATAATGCCAAACGGAACTACCTTAACGAGAAATGGGAAGGTTCGGCAAGGGAGCCCTTTGGAACGGAGGCCTTCCCAGCAAAGGCTTGCCGCCCAACACACGACACCCTGCTGCCAAACGCATTCCTCAAATAGCAGCGTCGCCAGAAGACTCACTAGCCAGTTCCCATGCTGCCATGAACAGGCTGCCTATGGCAACCATACCTGCCTAAACCATACCTGGAACTGCGTCGACCGGCTCTCATTGTGTGTCAAGTTACGGTAAGGCAGAACCTGCCTCATACTCTCTTTCCCGCAAGTATCCGAATTCCGTAAATCACATGAGGCAGCACTTGCCACCCTCCCACACCAGTGCATGCAGCCTACTCCGCCCACGGGTTCTAGCCGGCGCGCCGAGCAGACAGAAAACCATTAAGTTCGATCCTGCCGCGTATCCTCAACCCCGATCACGTCTGTCGCGCATATGTATGGGCCCCCACAAAACCGAAGCGGACCTTGGGCCAGCATAGCGCGGTTCCACACCACCTCGTTAATAAAGCCAATCACTTCAACAGTTTGGCTCGCGCATCGAGGCGTGTCGCGTCGTGTCTAACCTGGCAACCTACCTGAGGCGTTACTTCATGCATCAGCACCGCAAGCAGGACTTTATCAGAGTTTTCGCGGAGACAGCACCCCCGCAACTACTTGGGCAACATTTCCTGCGTTCAAGCCTATTACTTACCACATGTCTATACCCACCGTCGACCTTGAACTCGTTTGGAACCGTGTCCTCCAATCTGGGCTGGACGCCGAGCACTCCACACACTACTCAATACTACACGCAACGCTGTGACGTAAGAGCTCACGTACGCAATAAATTATCCAAATCATATGGTATATCAGGTTGGCGTGTGGTATTCTTGGGTTCGCACAACGGCTGCTTACCCAACGAACGGGCCACCAGCCCACCCGGGTTGTACCTGCCAATCGACGCGCCGGCCCCTCAGGCCAGCGGCAGCTACGAAAGTAGCAGCAGCAGCGGCAAGGACGGACAATAACAGCGCCAGAGCGGCGGCACCGCGCAAAAAGCACAAGACAGAGCCATGTCCATCGGAAACACCAGAATAGCACGAGCCGCTTTCCTACCCAAAATAAGCAAGAAGGCAACGGCCATTAATACAACGCCATTTCAGCGTGCAAGACAGCCGCCTGCACCTGTCCACACTCGCACCCTGGATGGTCTTTTTGCACGGTCCGTAACCCTAGCCCGCAAGGTACAGATACAGCAGCCCAGCCTTAGTGAGCGCTGTCCATACAGTGCATGACTTACGACATATTCCCCGACATTAATAACCCGCACATATCACGATGAACACAGCACAGACGTATTTTTCGCAAAGCCTTGTTAGCCCTATAACAAGGCGGCCTTGAGCACGCCACATTGCCCATTGCCATCCTTGTCGGGCAGCAGCGGCCGCTGGGGCGTGGCCCAGGCAAACTTCTGCCGCTTTCCCGCAAGCTGCACTGATGATATCAAAGCCGCCGCGCCACTATCAGTGCAAAGCTCCGGATGCACACGGCAGCGGCCGCGCCACCGTCACCCGTTGTAAATATCAGCCATAAGACGCTCCGAGGAATGATGCTCGCCAGTGTACTCCTCCTCTGCCACTTCCAGATGCATGTTAGGCTCCGTGGTGATGGTCCTGCAGGTCCAACCGAAGACGTTGGCAACGGCAGTGACAGCCAAGGTAAGTGACCGCTCAGGCACCGACGCGGCCGCAGCGTAAGTAAGGGCAGCGGTGGGTTCCGGTGGGTAAGGTAGATACGACAGGGAAAAATAACATAATCGCGGGGAGAAGGGAGAGGATGACGCGATAAAGCATCATGCTCTTGCACATTTGTCATACTGTCCCCAGACGTCCTCTCTTGGGGTCGATGCCTAGACGCATCCCTGGAACGCGGGGAACCCATCCATGGTTGGAAAGGTCTCTCTGGCGCCCGCTCAGCCGCGACCGTACCTCCGGATGACCTCAACGGCCACAACCTCCCCTTCACACTCAACAAAGCGCTCCATGGCCTCCTGCACCAACGATGCGTTCTGGCTGCGGTGAAGAGCCGCCATAACGCTAGGCTGATTGCGGTACTTGTTTACCTGGCGAACGCGGTGGTAGTGGACGAGGCATAGGGGCCCAAAAAATGCCGGCGGGTTAGGATACCAGCGAAGAAGTTGTACTAAAAACGCACGGGGACGAAGCACTGCAAAAGGAACCAGTACGTGAGGAGCCAACCAAAGCTCAGACCGTCCCCATGCCTGCGAATAGAACCCGGGAGACGAAAGCCTCAGCCTGCCCACTAAACCGCTCGTCGCCATGCGGCACCTTTTCGTTCTTGATAAGCAGCACGGTAACTGGTCCTTTGGCCACTACAGTGCTAGGACTGGGAGCCGGCTTGCCATCTATGCAAAGTTCGCCCACGACACTGCCCGGGCCGCGGGTCGTAATTAGCTGCATGGAGCCCCGCCGTTCACGTCGAACCGCATGCTGCTTGGCGCGCAGGACCATCTGCGCCATGCGCGAGTGCATCGAGTCGGAGCGCTGAATGGCCTTCTGGGCTAGCTTACTAGTGGTCGACCATTCCTGGGAAGCAGGGTCAGAACGGCGACGGAAGATTTAGGCGAATATACAAATGGAAGCGACACGCAAGGTCTGCGCTCTTCAGTACATGGTAGCACGATGGGCGAGATGTCAAAGCGTGCGAACCGCACCGGGGTATTGGTGTGCGAAACGAACCTTGACAGCCCAGAGACAGATCTTCAAAACCTTTCCCCGGGGTTTTCGACCGCCCTCCACTGTTCGCCGCCGCAAATTCAACATAACTTCTGCCGTAGTCAACATGTTGAAGATGGCAGTGTGATGAACTTATCTTCCCAACTAAGATGCAGACCACTCGCTGAATACCATCCGCACTAAGGAACCAAGGACAGCTGTGCTGTATGGAGATACTAAGAAATCGGACATCCCACGTACGCTTGCTCAAACCGTGCTGCGCACACACGAGGGGCCTCAAAGTAGCGTGGCATGGGCCGCCCAAAGCAACAACAGGGGCCCGATCAGCTAGCTTCTATGCCCCGCCATGATTCTGCCTCAACGACCCACCTACCTGGATGGAGGTGCGGTCCAGGGAGGCGCCGCTCATGGAAACTCCAAGGACACGTTTTAACACGAAGCTAGCGTTATACGAGGATGTCGAATGGCGCCGCATGCGGACACGCTGCATTGGCTACGGAGGAGGCGAGGCAATCCAAATGGCGGGCGACAGGGACTTATTATTGCGTTCTACAACTCCGCACTTTTTGCAGCGTCCCCCCGTTTGTCCAGAGGCAATGAGGCTGGGGGCGAAATGCGGGCTGCTAATCGCCCAAGCATATCCGAAAAAGAGCTGATAACTGTAAATATGTCGCCATACCAAACCCTGCTCCCACATCCTTCCCGATCCCAGTTCACTCCGCCACGCACCTCGAGTCCCCCAGGGCCCGTGCCGCCACCAACGTCACTCGGGCGTTGGAACTGCACCAACGGCTGTGCCGATGCATATGCGTGCCCCGCTCCCTGGTAATAATCCTCCTGCCGTTGCGCTATCTCCCGGTCCCGCCGCACCCGCTCTACGTCTGTGATGGCGTGGCGCACACTGAGGCAGGATCCGCCGTGCTCCTGCTGATGCCGCTCAACCCCATCGTACGTCACCGCACTCGTCTCGTCATCCTCCAGCTGCGACGCATCAGGACCAGCTGGTGGGCCCCCACCTGATACTATAATCGCACCGCCAGGCAGCAACACTGACCGACAAGATGGGTGCATAATGTTGTCGTGCGTGGCAGATCTGCGCATAGCGCTGCGAATGCGACGCACGGATTGGGCTTCCGGAAGAATTGGGGGAGGTGTGGGGGGCCCAGCGCCCCCAGAGGCACTGCCGACGAGATGGCTGGCTGCCGCAGCGGCAGCACCACCGCTGTCCCCGCTCGCCTGCTCAGAGATACCGCCGGGTAGTGCCCCGTTTCCAGCCCCACTGATTTGCAGCGGTGATGGTCTCTCAAGTCTCCAGCCCGTGCGGTTGGGCGCGTGAATGCTTATGTCGGCATTGCTGTTTATGGTATCATTACTGGCCTTGCCGCTGTCGCCGCTTGCATCCGCAAGCGCCTCCTCTACCGCCGGCGGAAGCCACGGCCGGCTGCTATGCTCATTGCTGTGCACACGGCTAATAGCAGGCGAGACGGAGCCTGGCAGGCCCGACGGCGGTGAGGCGCCTACTATCACACCAGCCCCACCCAGGCGTCGGAAGCTGGCGGCGCCGCCCGCGGTGACGCTGAGCCGCCGCGACTCCACGGGCGTTAGGAACAGTAAATCCTCCTTTTCAGAACTGGCAACGGTGCCGGCCTGAGGCGAAGACGAGAGCATGGATACCTGTGGCATCGAGACGACGCCCTTGCTGCCGGGGACACCCCGCGCAGAGCTGAGGCGGCGGCTGCTTGAGCCATTGACTGCGCTACCACCACCATCTCCACCACCATCACATGGCATGGGGCCAGTACCGTCAGCTTGGCCACCGTCCTCAGGTTCCAAAGGCGACCGCGCCCTGTAAGCCAACGGAAAAGGTGACCCGCGCCGTGCATAAAGATGTCTCGAAGGAGCTATTAAATACTCCCAACTTCCAACGCCCTGGCTTGCAGGAAATATATGCATGCGAGCTGCAGTGTGAATGAGCAACGACTAAGGGAGTCATCGCAAGTAAGGCTCCGACTAGTGTTAAACCTCATAGATTCCTTTCTGCTTCACACATCCCATCCGCTGCCCAGCAATAGCTTAAATGGATACCTCCGTCTGTCAGACTAGTCCCCTGTTGCCCACGCACCTTTTCGAGGTAGTACGGCCTTGCAACGCAATTCTCCCGGGCGCCGACGCAGGGCCTGCCGAGGCCGAGTCTGTAAGGGACAGCCTGCTCGGCGGCCGCTGCACTCCCTCGTGCCTACGTGGCACACGCAGCGGATAGGCGAGACAGACCTTAACGGGAGAACAATAAACAGGCAGATTAGCGAAATGAGATGAAGCCATTTGGGAAAGTTCCAAACGCCGGCTCTGCAGGCTCACGTACCGCCCCGGTCGTGCCGGGCACCGCACGGGGTTCAGTTCCGTCAGCCAGCTCGCTGAAACAGATTGCATCACACAAGCGCATGCATGCTACACCTAATTGTATTCCATCCGGCATGGAGAGCACGAGGATCTGGCGAGAGGCCGTTATCGCAGCTTCCTTACGACCGGCATACCGGCACGGCTCACAATCCGCACTTACGTTCCAAGACAGCAAACCCAGCCAAACAACCCCACATCCAATGGCCATGCATTAGACTGGTGTGAATCAAAGGCCGATAGAAATCCGAGAAGCACAATACCTTGGATAGCGTTGGTTAAAGCTAGGCTCCTGGACTAATGCTCGCCGGCTGGCCTGTGGAGATGTGTGCGGCGGCGATGGAACCAGGAACGGCGGCTGCGCCTGCACCGGGTCCTTGCCTGACCCCATCAGACGGTGTGAACTGCTTCCTGACTTCCCAGCAATTCCACCGACGCCGGACCCCAGCGCAGCCGCATCCTTGCGCTGGTTGCTGCTCCCGTCGCCACTCTCGTCTAGATCTGCTGCATTGCTACAGGAAAGACCCAACGGTGACGGGTTTATCGAGGCATTGCTGGTTCCCATGCCCAGCATGGCCCCCATGCCAGTATAGCTGGGCACGCGCGTCTGCAGCGGACTGCCGTTAAAAGAGATGCGCCCCGCCATCGCCTGTGACGCATTGTACTGGCTAGTCAAGCCGACAACGGTGGGGCCGGTGGAGCCAGCGGCCCCACCGATGCTCATCATCGGTGCTACTGCCGGGTAGCGCACGAAGTTGGTTGTCGTCGGACTATCGTTGCGTGATGTAGGCGCACCACTGTTGGTGGTGACTGGGCTGCTGGCTGAAGGCGAAACGTTGGATGGCGACCGGCTCTGTGGATTGAGACCCTGTAATCGGCTTGCGCCACCCTGGCCCACTTGGGCAAGGTGTGCAGGCATGTGATGGTGGTAGCTCGATGGCATGGACAAGGAATGCTGGGACGATAGCGGGGGCGGGAGCGGCATGGAGGCCGAGGCATTATTGGAAGTGCGCCCGGGCGATTCGACCTGAGCGTTGCTAGTGCGCTGCAAACCGGAGGACTGGCTGCCATAGCGCTGCGTGACAGTGGCCGAATGATTGCGCATTGTGATGGTCTGGCTGCCATGGCGTGACGTGACCACCGTCGAAGGATTTCGGGGTGACAAGACGGAGCTTGAACCCATCGGGGACACCCTGCGGCATGAGGAATTACGATTCACAGATTGTACATGAGTGCGAAGATATCATGCTAGGAACCGTAAGGGGTGCGGCCAGGGCCTTTACCTGCAACCTATCGTCCGTTACCCCCAAGGCGGCAGATGAGGAGATGATGTCGCGGTCGAGAACACCATTACATTTCGTAAACCCCCATACCTCAAGGTCAAGATCGCACCTATCGGACAGGCGCGAGCCGAAAAGTGCCATAAAGCCGTCCATTGGCTTGGGCCCGTCATCTTCACATTCCGCGGGCGTGTTCCTAGCCTCCTCCTCCCCAGCCTCCTCGCCTTCGCTGCCTTCCTCGCCCTCACCGGCCTTGGCGCTGCCGGGACTCCTGTACGCATGCGCGGTAGCATGGCGATAAACGTGCACAGTACTCCTCAGCATGGATGGTACTCAATAACAATTGTGTGATTGTGCAAGAAAGGATTCCCACAGAAGACTGGTTGCTTCATTGTTTGCTCGTTGCACGGAACTGTTCCTTACAGGTATCGCACTGGACACTAACGACGTCACGTTCATTTCGGTAGTAAGATTGCGTCGCAGGCTGTTCACAACAACCCATCCCAAGGGCTGAATTCAGCATAAGTGCAGGACCCTAAGGTGATAACCCTCGAGTTCACAAAATGGAGGCCAACACAAAGACTCCAAGCAGGATGCGTACCCTCCACAGTCGAGAGCATTAGCAGTTGCCGTCACGACCGCCTCGTCCTCTTCATCATCCTCATCGTCTATGGCATCTGCAAAATCCGCATCCGCCACGAGCTTTTTTTCCGATGGCATGAGCATCATGTCAATAAAACCCTCCTGTACATAGTACAGTCCTTCAGGCAGCTGGCCCTGGCTGCAAGGTCAAAGCCAAGGATAGCAACGCAAGAGGGAAGATATGGCTTCAGTTAATAGCACCTCTTCACCACGGCCACGCAGTCAAGAATTCCCTTGTGCAGGCAACCACTAACACTGCGAGCACTGTGCCTACTACTTTTCTGATAATTCATCGCGTTGTGCAACCATAATCGATTGGCCCCTTCCAGTGTGCACCCTTTGAAATGTGATAGCAACCCCGTGCATTGGACATGCTGCGATGAAGGCTTTCCCGCCTGACGAGGCTAGGGTACGTTCCTTATACCACCATGTGGCTTCTGAACACCTTGTTAAATATCCCGCATCAGCCCGAGGGCGAAGCGCGAAGACGTTCCCTACCCTCCATCCAAGGCACAAACGTTCTTGTGCGCATGGATACTGGCGATGCACCCATGGTCGCCGAGCTATACTTCCCGGCCCGGACCTACGAATTACAGCTTTCATCAGACTTACGCAATGATTACTTCACGGTCCCTGAAGTGTCGAACCTCCGCATCCGGGACCAGCTTGCGCATGTCAACAGGCTCCGGTGGGGCCGCTAGGGGCACGGTTGAAGGCGCAGGCCGCTTCGCCCCCGACTCTGTCAGTTATGGCAGGAGGGACAGGCGGGCACTGAGTGGGCGCAACGCAAAGACGACTGGGACGTGCCATGACTTGGGGGACAGGGCCACGCAATGCCTACTAAGTAATTTCCTCCATGGGTGTCACCAGCAACAACTCGAACTCGCCATGCGCTACGGTGTCCCAACCTGTTGTCGGCAAACCAGCGCCGCGTCGCTTCATTTCCATCCTAGCCTCACCATTGCGTTTCCGCATAGCCTCGAACACACGCTGTACAGCGCGTTCGTTAGAGGTTTGGAGCACCGGCAACACGCCTCCACGCGTGACCCATGGATGCGCGGGAATTTCCTCCAGACTGATCCGTTGGGCCGGGTCCTTCTGCAGCAACCTAGTTAACAGGTCCTGCACGCCAGTTCAGTTGCGTAGAACCACCTCCAGTAAGGCTACCTCAAACGACGATACGGGCGCCAGGCAGGATACGGTCCCATGGCAGCCCCAAACGTAACTTTGTCCAAGACGGGCACAGCTGCACTAAGGCGCAACAGCCCCTTCCATTTATGTGGTGAATGATCATGCAGTACGATGTTGTCCACCTAGGATAATGTATCATGCATTAAAATGGGAAGTGCTGGACTATATGTCTACCCGGGCAAACAACTTAGACATGCTCTTGGACCTCCATTAACGCGCTTGATTCACCCTTCATTCCGCAAGTCGGCCAGAGACGTGCCAAGAGTGTAACCGCATTTGGACTTTGCTGATGATGCCGGGGCACGCCCGTGAATTCCGTTACGCATTCGGAAATTGTCAGAAGGGTTGCGGTCACAGTTGGACGCTCCGGTTGTGTGTAAATTCTGTACACCTGGAACCTACTGGTAGGCTGTCAGCCAGTTGTTAAACCTGGGTGACAGCATCACAGGTCGCGCTCACCTTCAGTTCCCCCGATGCTGGAATCTCGGCTGGGAACTGCAGCTCCCCTCTTTGGATTGCTTCATAAATTTGATATGTGGTATTGCCGGTGAAAGGGGGTTTGCCGAAGACAAACATGAAGAGGCAAATACCCAAGGCCCAAATGTCTCCAGGAAAGCCATTGAATTGTTTGCCTGCCAATCGCCAGAGTGAAGTCCGGCCGCAGGGAGGCGGGTCTTACGGTCGGGGCCGGCCAATCAAAACGGTTGTAAGGAAAATTTTATGATTACAACCTGTAAGGCACGAAGCTGGCTGCAACCGGGTACGTACGAATTCCTGCTCACTGCACTGTACAGAAGGGACCGGACGCCAGCTTATGCCACGCAGCATGGCATGCAACGGGTGGCTTTTCCATCGCCCACAGCGCACCTTGACACATCTCCGGTGCCATGAAGCTGGGCGTCCCCGCCGTCGCGAAGATCATGTCCGATTTTTCGCAAAAACGTGCAGAACCAAAATCTGAAATCTTCACCTTTCCCGAGCTGCTCATGAGTAAGTTGTCCGGTTTAAGATCGCCATGTACGATCCTGTGCGTCACAAGGAGATTCATTCATTCACAGTGCTTCGCCATCAATTAAAGAAGGATAATAACGCCGTTCAACCCCTTGGAGGTTTGGGCCCCAAGACACCATGAAAGGAAGAAACCTTCCCTGGGCGTCATAGGTATACAGCCCAGAACGTCACATGACCCGGTAAACGCAAAACGCGTACCGGTTAAAATGTAGGTATTCAAGCCCCTTTACGACATCCCGGAAGTATTTCACCGCCGTTGCCTCTGGGATGGGCACCTGTCGAAGGAATCAGCCATTCGTAAGTGACAGGTCAGCTAAACTTTAGTAGGCCGTGCAATACGGGTGACCGCTTACGGCGGGCGACATGACTTAACACACCAGCGCGCCCCATACAGTGTCACTTCACATCGCCATGATAACTGTTCCCAAAACGGAATAACACCCAGTCCCATGAGGTAGCAGGGTGCACAAACGGGCCGCAGCGTGCACAAGCTGAAGGGCGCCTACCGTATCTCGTATTGCAAGAGATCTTTGTGCCTATAAGTGCCCTAGTCGAAAACACATGAGGGTTTTCGGTCTACATACTGAACACGTGCGTACCTTCTGTGTCGGGCTGCTCCCAGCAAGTACGCAACCTCCCTCAACATACTCCATTGTCATAAGCAGCTTATTGTTGCTGGGGTCATGAATAACCTCATACAGCTTAACTACGTTTGGGTGATCCAGCTCTTTCATGACGGCGATTTCGTTGCTGTACTCGTCCTGCATACAACCCGCCCGCATGCGTGAGCACAGCTCTCGTAGGTGCTCTCCCACGTGCTCGTGCATCAATTCCTCACCGTCATCCCGTTTGGAGTGCGCGGGCTAGACAGAGGACTAGGCCCCCGCTGTCCCTCAGTCTGGCTCCCCGACAGCGGCGACATTCCCACATTCCGCATCATGTTGGCCACTGCGCGAGGCTCTGCGAGATAGGACTGACGCCGCATCCGCCTTTTGTGAATCACCTGTGCGCAACGCCACCCGGTTGGCAGCGGTCAACCTTTGGGCGTTGCGATAGAAAGGCTGCCATGCGGCTGGACCGACCTTCATGGCGTAAAGCATATCATCCTGCGTGTTATATACGAGCTTAACAGTACCATGGGCACCCTTCCCTAAATCCTTTATAATGAGGTACTGGTTGATGAAGACGTTGCCCTGCAAATAAACACAAGTAGAGTAAAGGCCAATCATTTGCCGAACGCAACACCCACGATGCGCACCTTTAGGTGATCTACAACAAGTCGAGATGTTTCAATAACTCCATCACCACCATTCTGGCGCGTGCGTGAAGCAACACGAACGTCATAGCTGCCGGTGCGAGCGACTGGTACCAAGGATACGGAGGATAACGAAGGCGAGGGCGCTCCCCGTGAAGAACCTGCCGATGTGGTGCAATATCAGTTAATCCAACATATATGCGAAGGCCATAACCCTGCTGAACCCGGGTACTCACCGTGCCGTCCAGTGAACGGCGCTGGCCCTCCCAAGTCGTTGCTGGTTCGGGGCTGAGATGGCCTCACGGTAGACCGAGTATTGCGTTCCGTGCCATCCGCCGAGGTCGCAGAAAAGCGACTGCACATAGAGACGCTGTTTCCATCACATGGAAGCCCAGCCAGCCCACGCCAAGGCATGCCTCCTCAGACGTCTGCTTACATGTCAATAGGCTGCTCCGCCTGTTCGTCATCCTCCTCTTCCTTGCCGACGGTAGCCGACTGGCAGCAGCCCATATCATAGATATCACCGTCACAAGACCTTGCTTTGTCGCATTCTGTATACACCCAGTGATATTGAAAACATATGCCTTCCTAGCTACTACCGTGAAAGAACATCGAGAGAATGTCAGAGTTTCAAGTGCGACGAGTTGCAGAATATTTGAACTTCACAACTGTTCAATGAGTACAAGCTAGAAGAGAAACAAGGTGCCCTTATTACGACAGCTTTAGAATTGGGGGCACTACAAAACAAAGAAAGAGGTAAGTACGAGCGAGCCGTACACTCGCCTGGGATGCACAAGACTGCACGGGCTTGAATATCAGTCAAGCAAATTTGCGGTGTCTAGTCCAAACGAGAGACAATTTTAACGTGGAGTTGCATTTCCACTTTGCCATCCTAGCACTTGAGGGCCCGAAAGCCACTGTTCTTGGGAATGTCAAGAGGTGGATCTGGCTACGATAGGCATATTACTATATTTAGCCCTGAGGGCAGGCTGTTTCAAGTTGGTGAGCCATTAACTGTGCGGATCCCGCGCTTCACGTCAGGTCGCGGAGTTCTGAAGAGTATAAAATGCCCCATTTCTTTTATTTCAGAATATGCCTTTAAAGCAGTGAAAACGGCTGGAGTTACCAGCATAGCTGTGCGGGGAAAGGATTCGGTCGTGTTCGTGACGCAGAAGAAAGTCCAGGTTTGGGCTCTGGCCGCGGCAAAAGGCTGATTGCTGCAGTTGTTAGCACTACTGCCCTTATTGTCCAACCTAATGCGGATGATCTGCTGCACTGTAGGACAAGCTGATAGATCCAAGCAGCGTCACACGGTTATTCAAAATCACGCGATATGTTGGCATGCTGGTGACTGGACTTCCCGGTGAGTTCATGTATACAGGGTTTTTCTGCCGGAGCGCGCGTGTGGCGCGGGTGTGGCCCATGGGCCTCTGAGAACTGAAATGCCCTACCTGGAAATTTAGATAGTTGCGACATAGCTTGCTCGGCATTGTTTCTCGTCTAGTCAACACGTGTCGGCACGATGGTCAATTGTTGGTCAGTCTGTTAAGAGAAGACTACTAGCAGCTGTCCACTCTGGAGTTGGTCTGGGGTTAGCCGCGCCTCCTGACATACAATTTGTGGTTGCGTACTGTGTGTACTATGTGTGCCGCAGCGGATACGCGAGCAATTGTTCAGCAGGCAAGGCAGCAGGCCGCTGATTTCCGGTTCAAATTTGGATACGAAATCCCCGTGGACTACCTGGCCAAAGTGCTGGCAGACAAGGCACAAGTTTACACGCAGGTGTGTAGCATTCTGAGTGACCAGTGAAGTCTAAACGCTTACTTTGGCCCTGTAGCATTGAAAAACAACGCAGTTGCAACATTTTCAGCCTTGGCGTCTGTACATCCGATCGGAAAAAAAGCGCCATATTTCACGCTAAATGCCGTCGTGCATTTTTCCCCTTTGAACCTAAAGCACGGCTCCTCCCCTGTTTCCGCAGCATGCTTACATGCGGCCGCTGGGTGTAGTATCAATGCTAATCGGCATCGATGAGGAGCATGGTCCACAACTGTTTAAAGTTGACCCTGCCGGGTATTATGTCGGATACAAGGTAAACGGATTGTCATAATCTTACGGCATTAGTATCACCTCCCATAAATAAGTAGTTACCCTACCTATCTCTTACCTCGTCACAGCTTATGTGGCGCGTACGGATTTGAAGCAAGCATAGTTTAAACTGTCCTTAAATGCCCATATTACTGAAATGCAGAATTCAACATGCCGAGTACGAAGTTTAGCGCAAAGTATTTCAAATTGATTTAGCACTAACGGCCAGTCGTTGAGCGGCATAGTCCATTTTTTTGCGGCATTTCGAAGGGCTATAAATATTATTTTTTGAATTGATTTATCATCAGGAAAAAATCCTTTATTTTTGATGATTTTTCTAATTTAACGATTTACCGATTCAATCACATTAGTAGTGTATATGACTTTTCCAGGTTGTGAAATGACTTGGCCACGAGGGGACAGCATCCGTGCGTTGTACAGCCTTAAGTCACATAGTTTTCTGTTGGCAGGCTTCTGAGGCTTCTGATAATGGCTTCGCGAGGGCAAAACGCGGCAGGTTATGGAGCTGACCTTTTATTACATGAAGACGGGGTGCAGCAGCGGGATTGCTAAAGGAACGTGATCATGCGGCTAGAGTTCTCGGTTGTACCATTGTTTGTAGGCAACGGCTGTAGGCGTCAAGGAGACGGAGGCACACAATTTCCTTGAGAAGAAGCTTAAGGCCACCCCCGGGCTCAGCTATGACGAGGCGGTCATTACCGCCATTGGGGCATTGCAGGTAGGTATTCATAGGTATGGAAGGGTATTGTCCTAGTTGTAGCCTGGAGCCTAAGGTTATCCGTACAATGATTTGCTTCCAGTTACTCCTTGCATGTCATTGTGAGCAGATCACTCATTTGTGTAACAAGCGCCATTGGCTTCAGATGCCATTGCGATAATATCCATGCAGTAGCATGCACATGGTTCCATGAGTTTTCATATTACCTTTTGTTTTCTCGCTGGTATTTTGTATCACAGAGCGTTTTGAGTGAAGAGTTCAAGGCGGCGGATCTGGAAGTAGGTGTCGTGCGTGGCGGGCCCGAAGGTGGCGACAGGGCCTTCCGAGTTCTTACAACAGAGGATATTGACCACTTCCTCACAATCATTAGTGAGAGGGACTAAGGAGCTGACAGATGCGAGGGGATCGCCAGTCAGATGGCCGATGGTGGAATGGGAATGCTAAGCATGGGGCAGGAGCGCATTAAGTTGTGCGTGCATGGGGCGCTTGCATGTGAAGAGTTTGGAGTACAAGAATCCCCGCGGCGCACATACCGTGCTATAAATCTTTCCTCTGCAGCCTTGCAAAACTGGGCACAGCGTATGATGCCTAAGCTTGGTGACGCCTGGATGGCATGATGCAGCAATACGATCTGGACACGCACATGGCGCTGCTTGTACGGTGAAACCAATAATGTATTTGACGGTCCTGAAGAGATATAGCGGTGGAGAGGCCTGGATAGTCTAGGATGCACAGCAGCAAGGCGCGGGGCACTTTATCCAGCAAAACTTGCGTTGTAGCAGGCTAGGTTGTTTTCCTGTAACTCTCGTTTGCGATGGTAAAATTCAGGATTCAGCGGGCCCTTGAACACGACCACACACAAAAGGTCTTACTTGCCTTTCCCCTAAGCAATGGAATTCACGATCCTGCTGCAAGACCCCCACCTCGCACCAACTGATCCTATTAGAACCTTGGAGTGCGGTAATCGGATATGAAATACTCAACTTGCTTACCAGTTCGCTGGGGGCTCAGCCCGGGAGTTTCGACAACCAATTCCTCTTGCTTCTCAAAGAAACTATTCTCGCGAGCCAGCAGCCGGGGTTCCTCATTACCAATAGAGCCAGGGCCGCTAGCTGGATCTAGGCTGGCAACTTTCAGGTTTCGGTGACACGTTCCCGCAGGCTGCGGGATGTGTAGTGGTTCAGAGTGGTTGCTGCCCCTCGGGATGCAGGGCGCATGGTTTGAGCATCTAAACACTATGTGTGCCTTGTTGTGCGAAATATACTACGAAATAAGTAAGGAGGTAGGCATTTCAAGGCGACAGAGGGATGCACGTCTGCGCATCACCCAAGACTTCAGCTCTTAGCGATTGTAAGGTCTGGACCTATTATTGCATGCGTTGATCACCAGCGCAGACTACATTATGTATTCACTGTCTTGGACTGTAACATCTCTTTGACTAATGGTTTAGTAAAGTGACTGCGTCGACATTTAAACTGTCCACCTGCCAGCGGACTGATGCTGTAACACTTCTATTATTCGTTAAGTGTTTCCTCAATTCACGCGTCTGGACCGCAAGTCCGTGTGCAGCCCTTGCTCTCAGATAGGCATCGCTGACGCTGCCCCATTACGATTCCGCAGACACTTATCAAAACCCGTTACGGTGGCAGTAACCTCGACCAGCTCATAGGGAGGCAATCACCCATCCATGTGTATCCTGTGCACGCGGAGGATCCCACTCATCTCAGGAGCATTCCACCAGATGTACTAAGCGCAGCATGCATGGTATCCAGCCATAGAAACATGAACCTGTTATTATCATGCACGGCAAGGTGCAGGTAAGCTTGAAGATGTTAGCCAACTGCAAAAGGCGTATGCGCTATAACATCAAGAAAGAGGGCGGTGGACGCGTGGATGGCAGTGGTGTAAGCATTCCTCTTCCCCGAAGCCAGTAACGGGGCGGATCCACGCTGATTTCGTCCCATGTTAGGATGCTATGCATCATGGCCAAAATATGACATGCGCGTGCAAACACAGTCATCGCGTGTTCGCTCAGCTGGCTCTCCAGATTCTGAAGGACGTAAGGCAATTGGAGCTTGCATGCAGGCACAGCGGCTGAAGATGATGGCATGCCTGATCTTCAACACAGCCACAGCATTGGCGTGGGGTCGTCCTTGCCGTTTGAAGGGTTCCGCGCTCTTGGGACTGCCATACGATTGTATCCACGCCTCCATTTGCTGACGATTGTGATCTCCACGACATCGTTGCAGGGACGGGGCCGGGGAAGGAAGCCCGCTACCACATGTAAACCAATCGTGGAGGAGTTTGAGGGCTTTTGACGAAAAGTGGCCTCAAGGCCTGGGACAACCAGGCGAGTGAATCCATCCCCTCTACATTTTTTATCCACCGCAGTGTGCAGAATGGTAAGTAGCGGGGTCCTTTATGGGGGTAGCTGTTTGTTCCGGGGTTGCCCGGAACCCTAAAAATTCTTTTTCGGGAGGAGCCCCCAAAACGTTCCGGGGGCCCCCGGAACCTGCACAAAAATTTCTCGGGGCACAAAACACACGTTTATTACATGGTAAATATTTTTTCCTACAATAACAGTTTCCATACTTTCTGTTGTACTAAAATAAAAATCTATTAAATTGCTTTCCTGCAAGCTGTCTTTTTTTCTACCCATCTTCCCAATACCCAATACCCGGCATCAGCAGCTCATTAACTAATACAGATACCAGCTTCCCTAGCTTTCTTAATCTGCTTCATATTCCTACTCTCCATCCGATATATGCTTGCTTTAAATTTTGCTTGCTTTAAGCTAACACTTCTTGGCTTGAGAAACTAGGAATCTGCTTGCCTGCCTTTACCGTTGCTTGGTAGAGGCCAAGACGGGCCAAAATGTCAATGCTATAAGTTCTGTGGAAAATGTTGTTTCGTGTAACTGCTTACAAATTCCCTTTATAATTTATTTTTAACTAACAGGTATATAATGCATTTTAAGCTTTTCCTAAGCGTCAAGCTGTCAAGCATACATCAGTAGTCCCCCGAACTTGACCTTGTTTTAAGAAAACTTTTCCGGGTGAACCCGGAAAAACACCTTTTTCTTCACGGGGCAGGTTTTTTCTGCCCCAGGAAAGCCGTGCTCTGCCCGGCCGAAATTTCCCGTGGATCCCCGGAGCAGACCCAACACTTTTATGGGTATTTTCCTAAAATTCTAAAACTTTCCGGGTCCCGTCTGGGGTGAAGTACCCTGCTAAGTAGGTATTCATGGGCATGGGGTGTTAAGATTGTGACCCCAGGGACAAGCCGTCTTTTAGTGGGGGGGCCATCGACGCCAGCATACCATCCCGTGTGATGTCATGCCAGTGGCGACGCAATTAGCTTAGCTTGGTTCCCTCCCTGGAATCCGTCCTGGGCAGCTTGCGACACGAAGGAATATGTACAGATTCTGGGTGCTTCTAAATTTGTAAGGATAGATGCTCCGGAATTTACTCACAGTAGTGCGCAAGAAATCTCCGTTTGGCGCAATTGTGCATGCGTGTACAGTATTCCATATAAGGCCACTCCAATGGAGGCCGTGTGCTTGTCTTGGGGGCTGCCGCACTCTGTGTCATGGATTTCCTTACCACCGACACATGTAAGCTTATGTTTAGAGGTGTTTAGTCGGGGGCTGCTCCGGGGATCCCCGGAAAACTTTTCTAATGTGAAGTGCAGCTTTCCGTGCTTTAGGGCGTAACTAGGTAGAGTTCCGGGGACCCTCCCGGAAAAGAATTTTTAGGGCTCCGGGGAACACAGCTACCCCCTTAAAGAACCCTGGTTCAGGCCTCCGCACATGACAAGAAGCCTCCACGGCCCCCAACGTTTCTACTCACATCATAATCTTCGGCCTAGGATGACCAAGGCGGCATCCTGGGTGTCCATCCCATGCGGGACTTTTTGGGGTGAAACCAGAAGCCTTAGTGGCGAAATGGCGGATCCGTACTGACATTCCTATAGAATTTTTATTATCGGTATAACGTATCACTTTAAAACTACAGGAAGGTCGTATCACCAGGTAAGGACTCAGTGACGTGTGTAACGATTTTATACGGCTGTCGCGACCGCATGAGCGCGAATGTAACACATTTGCTGTTTCTGTTGTTTGCGAAATTTTATTACAAGTGAAATTCACCTATTTTATTACTGATGTTTATTTCCTGGTCGCCTGCTTAGTAACCGGGTCAGAAGAGCTGTGCCAAGAGGGACGATGGACCATGGAAACCAGCAAGAACATTTCTTGAATGGGGAGGTTTTGTTGCAAGATAACCATGGGCTGCAAGCACCAGGCCTGCGAGCCAGGGATATCAACGGGGGCGCCAGGGGAATTTGGAAATCAGCCGCCTTGTGCGGAGCTGGCATTGTACTGATTTATTTTTTCGCTTTTAAAAGCAATCAAATTTCGCTGTGGGAAACGGGGCTGAGAGCCTCCGTCTCGGATGTGACCTCGCAACCCGGCTTAGGAACACCGCGTTCCGCCCTTAAGCTTAGGTACAGTAGTTACCATCCGTTCAACATCATATACCGAATATCGTTACAGACAATTTTTGGCGTCCAAGGTGCGTGCCTCTGCATTGCCCTGTGATTGTTAAAAGCACAACTGAGTAAGTATTATGCGCAGGCGAGACTGTTGCAAATATTCCCGTTATTTATTCCAACTATGAGCTGGAAATCGTCCTGCGAACCGTGAACGATAGTGGGTCACCGAGGAACTGGACTGACCTACTTGCCTTCGCCGAGCAGGAACCAACCGCCGCATATATGTATGGGGCGGCACTACTGACGCTACCGCGCACAACTTTGTTGTACACATGGTTACATGACCACAACGGCGCATATAACCTCTTCCGCAGTATGAACCTGGATTTGCTGGTAAGGGGAAAAGAAGTCCGCGATCCGACGCCTTGGCTACGCAGGAACAGTCCATGGGGTTACTGCTCCATCCTGTGAGATCCAGAACTGCATAATCTGCCTCGCAGGGAGCGATCAACAAGCTGACATGGGGCGGCCTGCGAGTTGTGCTACGCGCCATTGGCGTAACCGCCATCAGACACACAGTTAGCCATCCTACCTTGGATGCTGGCGAGATGGTTTCTAGTCCCGCTCCTTTGCCGGAGGTTGGCGAAGCCGATGTGTCGGCGCCGGTCGCACAGCGCGTGCAAGGCATAGGATGGGTGCTGTGGCTGCTGATGTTGGTGTGCCCTGGCATTATAACATGCTACCTGGCGCTGGCCTTTGCGGAGACGGCGCCAATAGCTGCAGGGTGGATTTTCTTCACTGGTGAGCTGGCGGTGCGCGCAGCAATTGCATCCATCTTGTAAGTTATCCATGAAATGGTGCGTAGTTTCCTGCTGAATGGATGCGTTTCTGTCTGCAAGTCCGTTGCATTCATCATCGTCCACGTCGGTTGACTGGTGACCTCCGCCAGTTACTAAGGGCAAATACTATCTCCGATGTGATTGATTTTCACATTCACTCGTCCCGCTGCAGGGCTTCTCAGGGCGCTCTGTGAAATGCGTCTCTTGGTTCGTGTCGGCATGTTGACCTGGCATCGCCACCCCCAAGCAGCCGTACAGGCTTTGGCATGTGGCCACGGAATCCCGCTTATGCTGGGTTGCCATACTTTGTTCCTGCTGCGTCTTGCTGGCGCATTACTACCGTCTCGATTCTTTCTGTACCTGTCATTCTACTTGTACGGCACATGGGTCCCGCTTTTATCTGCGGCTATCACAGTCATGGCCTTGGAACCCATGAATGCGAACTTTTTTGAGGTGAATCAACGACTGGTTGTGGTGCTCTGATGAGTGATACTTCTGCTTGCCGCAGACAAGGCGCCTCCATGTCGTTCAATATTGCAATCCTCTAGGCATTCCGAATAGAGACAGAAAAGCATTCACGACAGATTCCTCCTGGTTTCAAAAAGAAGACTCACTCCGTGCGTTAGTCCCGAGGGTCACAAGCCTTCAGTTCGCACGTCCTTCATACACGCGTAGGACATAGGAAAATGGTGCAAAATATATCCAACAGCTCGTACGCGTTCCGCCAGTTTCCCATGCACTTTGATCGATGCTATAGCTGACAATGATGTTGCTTGTGTTCGGCGTGTTAGGCATTACAGTTTGTGGTCTTCCTTTTGTTTTCAACAGCTTAGTGCCGATTTGGGGTGCTCGCAGGGAGCCATGGACGGTTTCATGAACCTGGGACAGCAACGCGGCGCTGGAGAACGTCACCAAACTCCGAACGCTGAATCTGCAGGCCCCAGCAGCGCTGGGGGGAGCCCTCATCATTGGCCGCCACCGATCGATGTGCCCGCGGAGCTTCAAGAGATGGCGGAATCAGTGCCAAAACACCTTCTCTGTCCGATTACTCACCATATCCTTACGGAGCCAGCCGTAACTTCCACTGGAGCGACGTACGAGCGGGCTGCGATAATCCAATGGTTAACAAAAGCAGGGTAAGCCGACAAGTGATCCCGCGACTGCGGCTCTGCGCGCGTGTGACCAGGGATGTTCCGTGCCTTGCCCATACGTGGGGTGGGTCATATCAGGTAGAGCTGGTGCAGACGCCTGCATGCACACCGGATGAGCCGCCCACCTGACATAAGATTGTTATTTATAACCGCTTTTAGTGCGCTCGCCATTTCTCATCGTGACCAAGTCTGCACATGACAGGTGCGGCAGTTGCTTTGCCCATATCACTCCGGCTTTAACGCCTGTAATTTCCTGGGGCCTGTCCTGCTCCCATGTGCAGGAAGGATCCTCTAACCGGGCGCACCGCGTCCCCGAGCGAAGTCTATCCCAACCTCGCTATGTACACTGTAGTCGACGAGTATGTCCTTACGTATAAAAAAGCCGCCGAGAGTACGCCAGTTACGATTGCTGGGTATTAAGCTGTGGCTAAGTACTGCTAAGTTGGCGATATTGTGCGCTGGTATTAGCATCTGTTTCTATGTCACGGTTGTGAGCACAACGGCGGGATGTGCGGCTTAAGTGATAAAAGGGTGAGACCTGCTTTGGTACATGTGTTGCTGTGGACAGATAAGTTGATGCACTGCTGAGCATTGCGGCACTTGGAACCACAACGTAGCAATGACCCCGTTGCGATATATGGCATTATGTGGTAGAGTTTGTGCCATTAATTTTCGGCCTTCGACTTATTTATATCTTGGCGTAAGTGCACAGGGGTACAGGGGTCCCCTGTTGCTGTACTCCCTCAGCCGCTGTTACACCTCTTACTGCACCTGGGCAAAACCTGCTTGTTCGAGCAGGTGATTACTGTTTAGCTTTGCTGATATTGTGCGAACCCACGGCATATGCCCACAGCAGCCAAAAACGCAGAATTTGGCCCGGCCATTACTTGCGTGGATGTTATGACGAGGCACGTTTCTTTCTCTGCCTGCGCCTGGTAAAAACTGTCCCATATTTTGCAAGAAACGTCATATTGCTGCAATCATAGATATAGGGCAGATGCCGATTGTGTGCCGCAATACATATCTCTGACAAAGTCTGGATTAGTAGGGGTTAGTTGAGGCTAACCGAAGCCTCGAAGAGTCGTCGGGGCTAGTGTACCGTAGTGTACAAACATAGCAACTGTAAACATTGCGTTACGCTGTGGCATGCCGGATATCAACGCGATGCTACATAGGTCGGTTGCTGCATTTAATGCACCTCAGCCCGAGGCTTCTGGTCCTGAAAAGGTGCAGCTTGTTTAAAGCCCTACCCTAGCGAGCCCACGTTGCAAAGTGGCAATTTTCAAAAGCGGCTTGGCGGAACAAATGTTACCACACATTTAACAATCACAGACTTGACCTGTGTGACATAACATTGCGGAAACGTGCATATCAAGGAGGCCTAGACCCGTGTTGAGCACCTTGCCATATGGACCGTATGCCATGCACGGTTGATTAAATGGATCTTTCTGCATCTAGCTTGAAATCGTTACCTATTCAACGTGGATACATTTTTTGGCCAATGATTCCCTGACTGGTGGTCTTTAAGGAAGCCAAATTAAAATATTGCGGAAGGTCCTGAATGACACGACCGACGGGGAATGAATAAGTTTCAACCAGCAATAGTCGCGCCTCGATTTGATCTCACAGGCTGCAACATTGTCCCAAGTGCAAAGTCCTGGTTCCACAAGTCCTGGTTCCTTGTATACGACAATTTGAGGAATTGCTGAGCAACCACCAACTGGTGCAGATACAATTACACGACGCCTTCCAAGGGTTTGTGCTTTTCAAACAAAATAGCCTGTTAGCATCAAGCTTTACTAGCATTTCGGTTACTTGTCACGGTGCGTGGAATCGCGGTAGTAAAGTGTTTGCAAAACCTCAAGCCTGGCTTGCTTTCACTACTGCACCCTGGGCAAGGAGAGCATCGAAGTTTTCTTCTCTCAGGCCAACGAAGCAGGTATGTCTCTGCTAGGTGTCTTACTTGAAACTTTGACTCTCGTTAAGCGGGCGCCTGCGTATGGCATGGTAATCAAAATATAGTAAGCTTTGGTGTTCCTCCGAAATGGTTTAGCTGAAAGGGATATTGGCAAGCTAATTGACCAGCTGTCTTGCCTCGGCATTGAATGGTGCTATTGTGACCAGCGGGGCAAAGGACCTCATTATATTTGCTACGTTGAAAAGTCATATCCTAGAATGTTGTGGATCTCCTCCTGCAGGAAGTCTGACGCCTCTGTAGGTGACGGACAGAGTAAGCCCAAATTCAGGGCTGATAGCGAGGGCCGCAACCATTCGCTCTGGGTTGGCAGGGCGAATGGGGACCAGCAGGCAGAGCTTGCATAGCAGGTGGCTTGCGGCTGTGCTGCTTGCGGCATTTCTGCGGCTAACCTCGGCCCAGGACAACGGGACATTTTTCGATCCAAGCGACCCGGATGCCGCATATCTGTTTGGATTTCCGTTTTGCAAATGCTCCGACTATCGTTGCGGATCCTCGCCTTACCAGCTTGTAAAGAGTACAGAGGAAACTTTGTCTGGGAACTACAAAGTTTGCTTCAAATTCGTGGACTTTGGCTGTCAGGCCGGAAACGCGTGCTGCGAAAGCGTCCTTCAGTTGATGACGAAGGTTGAGTTCATGGCAGGTTAGTTAATAATGCATGGATAGACGAGCGCACGTTGTGTGCGGATACCGGTTTAGGGTGGCTGTACAGTTCCCGAGAACGTGTCTGCTTGGCGCCATGGGACGCCGTATGCGTCCAGCTGGGATGGAATACAAACCCTTGTCCTGAGCGATTAATGCAAGCTGTTGCGCCCCGCCTATGTCGGACCGTTGCCCACAGATAAGACGTGCAATAAAAGCGTGGCGGCCATCACTTTCGGCAACGTTAGCAGGACCAGCTCGACATTTTTCGACACGCAGTACACTGTAGGGAAAATCCGCGTCACCGGTCTTGATGCAACGCGTACTATGGTGCAGAACAGCCTGCTCTGTTTTACGGTCAAGCCTCCCTGCGCAAGCTTTGATGTTTTCTTCCAGTCTTCAAAGTTGGGTGGATCTGGCCTCTATCAATACGCAGTCTTCGACTTGGGCCACCAGTGCTGCCCAACCTGTGCGAAGACGATGCCTCCGCCGCCTAGCCCAGCTCCTAGTCCTGCACCTCCTCCAGCGCCATTCCCGCCTTCGCCACCGCCACCGCCACCACCGCCGCCGCCGCCACCACCGCCGCCGCCACCACCATCACCACCACCACCGCCGCCACCACCGCCACCACCGCCTCCCCCTCCGCCACCGCCGCCCCTGCCGCCACCGCCACCACCGCCGCCACCACCGCCTCCCCCTCCGCCACCGCCGCCCCTGCCACCACCACCACCGCCGCCACCACCACCGCCGCCGCCACCGCCGCCACCACCACCACTGCCCCCACCGCCCTCGCCACTGCTGCCGCCACCTCCTCCCCCGCCGCCACCGCCGCCACCACCTCACCCACCGCCGCCGCCGGGTCCAATCCCAAATCCCGTCGTCAAAGAATGTGATTGCGTCAGTGTATTTGAGCCGAACACCCGGTGGCGCTTCCGATACCGCGGTTCAGAGATTAAGGGTCCGTACAATTACTTTTCATTCAACATCTACACAGTACCGTTATCAGACTGCCTTGAGGTGACCTACCGGCCTGGGTACTGCTGTGATGCAACAATTGACGGGATTGAGCTCGCGTTAAATCCATCTTACAGTAACGCATGGTGGAAGCTGGTGCCAAAGTTCTGGCTCTTTGATACGGACGGTTCCATTATTCAATCAGGCAGCATAACCACACAGCAGAAGTCGGAGCTTGGTCTTAGCTTCACTGGCTTTGAGCGGAACACGAGCCAGGTGTCCCCGGGCAAAGAGCTGGTCCTGACTCTTGCGCTTAATGCCACCCTTTGGAACTATACGGACGCCTTCCCGTGTGGCCAATCATTGCTGGTAGAGGATGCACATATCTGCGACTACTTGTTGAGCGGGCAGCAGGTTGTCAACGGGCATATGGTCAGCATGCCGGGCGGCCATTACGTACCGGGATGCTGCCCGAAAGGCGTGTACCTTGTGCAGGGTCCGGTCCTGACTTGTGGCTGCACCGACAACAAGCTTGAATCGCCATACCGCCTGTATGTCGGTTCAGAGCCCCAACCAGCAAATGGCGGCATGGTGGATTACTCCTATCGTATAGTAACTACTCAACCTATGCCGTCAGCCGCCATGGATAACAGTTCCTGCAACGGCATGGACTTGGACAGGCTGCGCCTTTACGTGCGGCCTGAGGTGGTTAACTCGTTGGCTGCTGCAACGATCAACAATAAAACGATTCCCTTGTCGAACGTGATCTACGGACGTGATAGGGTGCAGAGCTGGGTGGAGTTACGTGAGCTAAAACTCGCCATCCCGGCTGTGGGTACATCGTGGTCACTGCATCTCATCGTCCAAGGCATCTCACCACCAAGCCTGTGCGCACCGAACGCTCTAGGAACTGCAGAATGCGAGTACGTGATGTATGGCAAGTTCAGTCCAAAGGACCTGGACTTTCAATGCTGTGCACATGGGTTTTCGGAGAACATAGTTGTCTACCCAGCACCGGCGCAATGCTCATGCGATCCCAACGTTCTGCACACGCCGTACCGCCTGGACTACTCTAACGGGGCGTACATGCTCACAACGGACACTTCTATCCTAAACTTCACAGTAACGTATGATGATTTGGATTGCGATGCCAGCGACAGCGCTAATGCTGGTTGCTGTGGTGCCGATTTAAAAAACATTTACATTGAGCTGGGTACTACTGCGCTCGTGAATGCGACAGTTAGCCCAACCGTACCGGGTGGCATTACAATCCAGGCGCTAGATACCGGGGTGAAACTGACAGGGCTGTTTGGCTCCGGCAATGGGTACGATGTCTCAATCGTCATTAAGGGTAAGCACGGGACGAGCTTCAAGTACCGATTTGAGGGAGGCTTCAACCTACTTCAACCATATGGTTGCTGTCCAACAGCATACGCATAGTACGCCTCAGCATTTTAACCCAAGGGTTACATGTTCCTGGCGCTTGCTGATGTAGATGGAGGTTAGGCGATACTAGGATGATGGAGGTCTGGCGGCCCCATGGCCGGCGCCTGCATATGCCTAAAAGCGTCGATGTGGACCTGAACATGATGTGGCTAGGACCTGCGTAGGACTGGAGGTCCATTTTAGGAGCAGTGTGTACCTAGCTTTGCAAATTATTTAGCAACCTGGCGAGTAGCACCGGGGCCATGCGTCCGAAGGCGGGGCGTTACGAGACATTTAGGTATTTAGTTCAGTGGATACTGCTCTAGGAACCTGGACGCGCGCGCTTGGGTCCCAGGAACTATGAATATATATGCCGGCTGCAAAGAGCTGACATGTTGACTTCTCGTACAACCATGTCTTTGCCCGCATGACGGACGACAACCAATAGCAGATAGCAAATGAGCGCTTGCTTTGTATGTTGGTAACGTGGGCATTGGTGTACTTCAGTATTGAATATAAGTCGTAGTGTTTGCCGAACGAAGGCATGAGCAAACACTGTAAAGAGACCAAAAGGTGGACTCGGATGCGTCATGCCGTTGGCCGTTGGAGTGGTTCTGCCGTGCATGCATCAACTGTAACAGAAGTATTTAAAGCATATTTTATTGGTATCCTTATAAACGGATTTTGGACTGCGTTGCGCACTTTGGTAAAACAGATTAGGGACGACTTAGTTCAGTGAAGCTACATTTCTGAGTGAAGTGGGCTGCCTTACCCCGTGGTCTGTTCACTAGTCATCGGCATTGTAGCACGGCGTTTCGTGTAGCTAGGCGTCGCAGAAGGTCATGGAGGGGTCGGTAGAAGCTCTGCGGCGGCTTGTGGGAAGATGCGCATCTACTAACGGGAAGTTCGACAACCAAAAGGCTACCACCGAAGGACTACTATTGCTGCTGCAGCTGAAAGAGGAAAGCCGTAAGCTGGCGTTTCGTGCTGAGGATCAGAGGGACGAAACTAGCAAGTTTAAGATTCGGCTGGAGCAAGCTCACCTGCAGCTTCAGAACCTTTTATACGAAAAAGAATATTACGATAAGGAAATTAATGAATGCCAGAACTTCAGATTTAAGCATTCGGACGGCGCCATTGGGCTGGTGCCGACGGAGCAGTTTCAAGGTTCAGCCAGCCCTGAGGTGCTTGCACGTATTGGGAATGACTCCCACAAGCTCATGCTTGAGCGCCTTTATGATGAGCTTAACCAGCGGAAAGCTATGGTTTCCGAGCTGAACGATCTGCGCAAGGCACGGGCGGCGACGCGGCAGGAAGTCGATAAGCGCAAGCGAACGCTGGACGATCTGCAACAGCAACTCCAAGGGTTAGAGGACACAGCGAAGCCGTTGCAGACGATCCTCGCCCCGCACCTGTCACTCCGGGGCTTTGCGCGCAGCGCAGACCTCTTGCCGCTTCCCTTATATATCGTGTACTCGCAGCTTGCTGCGGTGCGGGAAGCTTTGGGTATGCCCATACGCGTCGCTATACTGGGCTCCTCTGTGGAAGCGGAAAGCTTTGCCAAGTCCTTGACCTTAGACTCCGTTGAGGTCGCCGCCGATGGTATGCAACAGGCCTCTACGAGCGGCTTGACAATGCCCGCTGCGGGTCCTGGACCGGTATTGGAGCCTGCAGCGAAACAACCCCGGCTTTCCCCAGCACCACCATACGCAACAGCGCTTTCCGCGACCGCAGCAGGTGCACCCTCGACAACAGCCCCGGCGTCCAGCGATGATTTGTACAAGGTTCACCCACTGAGCGTGCTTTTGGAAGTTCAGCGGGAGAACAACGGACGGCTGCAGACAATTATTAGCGTCAAGTTTCAATTCTTAGTGAATCTTAAGCTTGTAACAGCACACAGCGAGGTGCGCGATGACAACGTGCTGCTGGGTGCTTTGTTCCCGGGTGACGACGGCTCCGCAACGGCCTATGAGAGCCTAGCACAGCTCCAGGGCGGTACATTCAAGTACGACACTTCACGACCGGCAAAGCCTTACAGGTGTGCGCTACGAGTAGCCTCAACTGGTTATCCCAGTCGGGCGTTGTGCCATGGAGACGCGCCTGTGCGAAGGGTGGACGTACGGTCACCGTGTCGCGCTGAAAGTGATCATTTTACAGAGGCGCTTGCGTGGTGTATTTGTGGACAGGTGGTGCCAGCATTTGGCGGGCCTGGACTTCGCTCCCCCTTTGCCGCTTGCAACGCAATTGCCAGGGGGCCAGGCAGGTACTGAAGCTTCGACGATTGTGCTTGAAGGCCTTGACCTTTACCGCCGGCAGCAGCGTGTCATTCACGTTATTGAACGGCTTCGCGCGGTAAAGACGGGGGATGAGGCCCTGAAGTGAGTCGCTTCCTCCGGGTGAGCGGAGCAGTTTGGGTGGGGGTTGGAGAGAAAAGGGACACGATCCAAATTTGAGTTATCACGGCAATGTATACATGTACGTTATGGTACTGTAACGGCCTGTTGAATAATAATTGACTGGCGTGTTACGCCCGGGTGTTAGCACCACATTATTAAATAATGCATAGTTTTGGGCCATGTGGACAAGCTTTAGGCAACATGCGAACGGACAATAGACAGCGCTGGTCCTTTGGATTCTTGCATATCTGGTTTCAGTTTCTAGTTTCATGTCGGCATGCAACATTCTTGGACGTGCTATGTACCCATGTTCTCGTGAAGTACTGTTAGATTTCATGCAAGATAACTTTTCCGTTGGACCCGCTGGTTAGCCACGCGACTGCATTGTAATGTTCTTTAACTTATTCGTCCAGGAAAGTTTTGGCTGCTCTGGATCGGATACCAGACCCGCCCAACCTAAGCCGGTATCCGAAGCTGCCCGTCACAACCATCGCTAGCGTGGAGGAGATCAAGACAATGGCGCCTACAGGAACGAACGCGGCAACGGGGGGCCCGGGGAAGGTCAGGGACGGCACTGTGAAGGGACTTACGCCATCGAGCCGTCCCGCTACGAGCACTGGCCAGACTGCTAGCGGTACCATGCAGCAGCAGCAAAAACAACAAATTTCGTCCGTGCTGCCAGCGCATCTTCGCACAGAAACAGTAGCTGAGGACGGCGAGGTGGGCCGGCGCGGCAGCCGGCCCACCACCCCTGGACGTGGTGCGTTATTATGGGTTTCAAGTACTTACGGGATGTAGATGTCTTGCCGATTGCACGATAGCCGTACCTTGCGTCCGATGTTCAGGTCATCATGTGAGGCTACAAGGTAAATACGCTCCTTAGTCCTTCCGCTACGCGGATAACGCGTTGTAAAATGCAATGTTTGCGTTATGTTATTGTAGAGGGCACCACAACGCCAGGGTTTGACGTTGCGGCCTTGGATACCGCAGCTGAGCGTACCGGGCCCCCTGGACATTCAGCCCCTGAAGCGGGACTCGTTACAGGCGGTGTTAGCGTAGCAGCTGCAGTCAGGGAGCCAGCTGAAGACGGCGAGGCAGCTGAGGAGGGCGAGACGCGCGGCATCGACCATGATGACGGGGAGGACATGGAGTGTGAGGAAGAAGGGAGACCCGCTACGGATGAGCTGGTCGCTCGGTACTTGCTTTCCGACATAATTGCAGCGGAGGGTGTTGTCAACGCGCGCATCACTGGCGGGGATGCAAGGACAGCCTCGGTGGTCATGGTACCCAAGCCTGTATCGCGGCTGTATCGGATTGTTCTGCGGCATAAGTCACTTGAGTGCGAGGTGCTGGCGCGCCTGTTCCTCGAATATCCTCTTCGCCCGCCTTTGCTACTTGTCAAGGGTGTAAGGGATCGACGGCGGCAGCCGGGGACAGTGGAGGACATCAACCTGGTGGCGTGGCTAGAGGCTGAGGTAGGCCATACACGCTTCTCTGGATGGTTGCACGGTCAGTTGCGTAACAGCACCGACGAGGTCTCCAGGATGCACGTGTGGTTGAGGCAGGGATGCGCCGTTCTTAAATACCTGTACTGCTTTACTCCCAGCATCTGCAGTCAGCTACCCACTCCGTTGCGCTGCCCGTTGCTTCTTCTGCAGGCGAATTCCGTGGCGCTTTCGTATGTGCCGTCGGATGAGCCCAATCACGCGCTACTCTACCAGCTGCTACACCTGCGCTTGGCTTTTGACGAGTTTGCTACAGCCTACCTCTCCGATGGCAGCGATACCGGGAACGAGGATCTCATGACTCTCCTTGCAAGCAAGCAGCGCGTGCGTGGACGGGACCGCCGCGTGGTACTTCCGGTCTTGTCAGATGCTGCATTGGCGGGACCTCTGTTGCAGTACTAGTTATGATCATATGGCCGTTCGGCAGGTGTTTTCCATTTAAGGCGATCAATGACTTCGCAGCAGGACGGCTGCCCATAATTGAAGTTATGCTAAATGCCAAATCAAGGACTCAATGCCATTTCCCAGCAAGTGCTTCGTTCCTTAAGAGACTTAAGTCCAACATTTCCCCACCTTGCCAATCCTGAATGGCATCACGTCCCTCCGGCCATGCGTCGGAAGAAGACGATGTGTATGAATGGATGGGTGGCTGTTGCAAATCAAACTTGAATCAAGCAGTACACAGTTGCATCGAAGATTGTTCATCTTGCGGATTCCAGGATTATCGTATCCTCTGGGCTCTACTATGTTGCTAGGGCATTCGTTGGCAAGCTTACCACAGGGAACCATCATACATATAGCTTTAAGCGCAGGGTAACGGGAGCTGAACACCATGATGTGTCCTGTTGTTTAAATTGAAACTGTCAGGCCCCAACCCGGTCGGCAGTACCTGACTCACAATCACATATGCTTCACTATGTACAGCATAACCAGAAAAGAGCTCTCGCAGAAGAATCAGGTAACTCAGCCAGGTCAGCCTTGATATATGTATGACATATGCTACGAGGTCTTGATGCGCAGATCTGGGGACGATGAAGACTTAGCCTGGGCTGGCCGCAATCGATGCCGTAATAGAGCCACCCATTCGTCATGGTTCCTTTTAGCTTGCCTGGGCCCACAAGGCACAATACAGGTTGCCAGCTTGCCCAGTTGTCTCGTGAACACCAGTAGTCCGACGTCGAAGAACCCGATGCCGCGGAAAACCAACGCTGTTAATGGGGGAAACGGCAAACAAGTATTTTAAACGTCTCTCGTGTTGCTCTCGTAAAGGTGTATATTGGCATATTAGTCTTATCCAATTTAAGTCCAGGGCCTTAGCATGAAAGTAGCTACAGTACCCGTCAGCCTTCCTGTTTTCCATGCACCATGCTGACTGTCGCACCATCGTTCTCGTCATGAGCACCCAAGATGTCAATAAAACGCTGCGGCAACTCAGACCAGTGGAGCCGCGAATTGAGGTGGTGGATGATGTGGTAGCCATCGTTGTAGGTTCTGACGTTATCAGGGCACGCCACGCAGTTGTACGTGCTGCGCAATTCACAGGGCCAATTAATCAATCAATCACTTCACTGGGCCTCACAACGGGAGACAAGCAAGTTAGAGCACCGTCACAAGCTACTTGATTCCTGGACCCCTAACCTGCGGTATGTGTTGTGTGGTTCATCCGGGTCGACAAAGATGTGTTGGCTCCAATTACCAAACATGAGTGCGAACGTGGAAACAAAGAAGGGCACCACTAGTGACCAAAGTGTGGCAACCCAATTTATCCGCCACAAGCCCGACACCGCAAGCCAGTAGGCCACGGCACAGATGACGCAAAGGGAGGCCTGCGCGTATCGGCCTTTCCGTGCCGCGTATGCAGGCAGCTCGACCCATGTGCATAGCCAGAAGCGTACCCAATACCTGTCGGAGGTTCATTAAAAGAGCAGGCATGACGTGCTCAGTCCCCGTTTCCAGTAAAGGGGTTTGAAGCTGTCAGTTTAGGGTACCGACACTAGCGGTTGAAAGAGGATGCAGTTCCTCTTCGAGCTGCAGCGGTGCAGAGCACCAAGCAACAGCCCCCTTTCCTTGATCATGTTTGATTCTGGTAAATCTTCGGTGGAGTTGCTGCACGCCTGAGCCGTACAAAACATGCGCAAGGTTCATAGCCGATATTACGATGCATCTATAATGCGGTCCGTACAGAACCCCAGCATGATACGAACACACGTCACGCGGGGCCGTCAGCTGTACCGTACCAAGGTGGCGTACCATCTTGCCCGACCGCCACATTACCATGAATGATCGTGCCAACATGCAGCATTCGTACCGTACAAAATGTCTGAATGAGTCCCGCTGCAAGGCTTCAGTGGACGTCAAATCCCCGGGACTGGCGTTATCCTCCTGGAAACCAAGTAAATTGGTTTGGACGATGGGGTGGATTGTGTTGGGTAAATGAGCTGGAGAAAAAATTATGTAGCATATGAGCTAAGATAGTACGATCTGTATCCCTGGTGCCCAGCATGGCAGTTCATAGTGAGACACGCCCCTGAGAATGACCAGCGCCTCAGGCGCTGAGATTCTGTTCCCCTAAAAAAGAATTATATACGGCTACCAAATTATTAGGTAATTTCATCCACCAGACGCCCTAGCTAGGAAAACATACTGCCGAACATACCACGTGGTGCATGACGACGTGATGAAGGCGGTAAAACCCGCATGGCACGCCATAGAAATTGCACATGACGTACGGTATAATTAGGTTCAGGACTCCATACCCTGCATCATCAAGCGTCATAGTGTTGTTTTTGCCATAGGTAGCGTTGGGAAAGGTACTACCCCATGCACCCTAGAACACCAAGGAAGCAGGCTGTCTGTAATGGCCGCTGATAGGCCATCAAACTAATCTGAATGCCTCTCGTGAACACGATGGTGAAAAGCAGTGACAAAACCAACCGAGAGGGGAGTCAAGCTCACTGCCAAACCCCTCATAAATGAAGGTAGAGCTGAGAGGTCCGCCACATGGGGGATCAAGCCCACCGAAAATTAATCGACTTACTTTGTTTAAAGAGTGGCCTGTGTTCGGTGAAGTGGAGGGTAAGCATATAACGCTGGAGGAAGAGACCATAGTTGAGCGCCAAATACACCAAGCCCAGCAAATGGCTCCGATTGTACATATACAAAATCAAAACTGACGGGATCACGATCATCAGTTGATTACATACAAGGTGCAGAATGGGTTCATCACGAACGTCAGTGAGCATTTCATACAGCGGTTTTATGAGAGGATCTGGAATCTTAAATAAATATTCTGCTCTTGGAGTGTCCATATCCTTTTGCGCAAGCTTCGCTGCCTGGTAAACCTCACGGGTCGAATCGCAAGGTGTAGGTGTAGACACCCTTTCGTTCATTATATCCTTGAAACACAGAGTTGCAATAATATAAACTACAAACTGTAAGGTGATCGACAAGCACTATGGAATCCACAAAAACGGCACAACGGACAAGAGTCAACTATCAGAACATCACCTATAAAAGTTTGATTTGCCTCCCAAACCCGGGCTTTGGTGCTCAAGCAACTATGGCTCGATAATACGTAATATTACAGTAACCGTAGGTTGGTTTTGGATCCAATACGAATCCTGAATGAATAACGCTCGCGTCCCTAAGCCAAACAAAAAGCTTCAAGTGGTTTCACGCCGCAAAGTACGATATTACATACAAAGTATGAGGAGCGATAATGAAGAGTGGCATCGAACAGCTGCGCGAAGAAAAGTATAGATTTACGATAGAGACGCAGGGGCTTCTATACACGTCCGCAGATCGCCGTTCAAGTACACAGGATGATGGCACGGCCTGGTCCGAAGACGATAGCGACCGAGATGTTCCGTGAGTTGGCAGGGCAGCTGCGGTGGAACAAGCCTACATGACCAGCTTAATTGCAACGAGCCGAAATTTTCTGGTTGGCAGGAGGAAGAAAAGCCCGCCGCTGGCGCAGCGTATGGCGACAGAGCTGATACGGGTGCTTCGGGAGGTGCGCCTAGTACTTTGTCTATGCGAGCTTAGGACGCTGACTTGCGCGCCTTCTCCGGAAACCCGCAGGGAAAACGGGGTTTTCTCACTGATGACGCGCTGGAACGGCTCTTGGCCGGGTCCTTGCAGTCCAGGTCGGACGTTGCCGGATACGACGTTGCAAAGGATTACATCAAGCAGGTGCTGGAGCAATACGTTTCCATCCAGCTATGTAATGGGCTGGAGCGCGATTTAGCAATCACTTCCACCGTTCTTGCGCTTGCACTCCGGGAGTTTTTGTTGACGGATTTGGTTCCTAATACGTGCAGGTTCTCGGTCAGTTATATGGCTCGGACAATGCCACAAGCAGCAAGTTTGCAGAACCCGGAGCTGAAAGTAAGCACAGCGCTGCTGAGCTTCCAGCTAATGCAAGTACTGCTCCAAACCGCATCAGCTCCCTGGACTCGTCCAGTGGCGGCAGTCTGGTGGCGTCCGGGCCAGGCCCACCTTTGTCGAATCCCATGCAGCTTGAATTACCGACAGCAGGTGCCGGCGCCATGGCCCCGCCGTGGACCGTAACCATCGGACGTGGTTCTGCTGGGCCGGGCGTTGCCAACGCACCAGCAGCGCGAGGTGTAAATGACGACGAGATGGAGCGCCCCCGGCCGCGACCCCACCATGGCCGCATTAAGGAGCAGCTAGACCTGTTGCAGAATGCAGACCAACTGGCGGCTATCATCTCCGTGGCGACTACTGCAGCCACCACAGCCGCCGCGGCAGCAGTGAAGCAAACCATGCAGACGACGACGCCCCTGCCCCCTGGTGCATACGCGCGCATGCACACTACGGGGCAGCCGATGTATAACTTGCCAACTGTAAATGCAGCCATGGGACGGGCCGCGAAAGGTGCGCTACGTCGACAGTTGGGTGCTGCAGCGGATGTCTTAGGCGACGAAAGCCCAGATCCACAGCCGCAGCAGCGCCATGGTGCCTTGGTGTCACCGCACCAGCGAACTACGCCCATGGTCTTGACGCGGCGCCAGGAAGCTGGTGCCAGCGTCCCCGGAGTGGCGCAGGGAGTGGGAATATCACGTGGCGAGCATCAGGAGCAGGGAGAGGGTGAGCCAGCGCTAGGTCCCTTGAGTGGGGAGGTGCGGTTGAGGCGGCAGCGTCTGAGGTGGTCGCAGCGGCGGGGACTTTCGCTGGAACCGTTGCCTGCTGGGGCGGCAGATGGCGGGCGGAGAGCTACCAGCCCTGGTGAAATTCACAGCGCTAACACAACCAGCACTGGTAACAGTAATCTGCGTGTGGTGCGGCTGGGGACACCGCGAGTCACGGCCAGAACGCCGACCCCTGGCGGTAGCGAGCGGGACTCAATCAGAGTTCAACGACCAGGTAGACCTGCGCTTGTAGGAGCTGAGCTTGGGAGTGGAACCCAGCCTGTTACATCTACCGGCACTGCAACGGTGGAGGTGGCTCCGCGACAAGCCACAGCCGAGCATGTGCTACTTCCTGATACGGCCGATATGAAGCCGGTGCCACTCGATAATGGCATAACCGCAATACAGCAGCACCAACCCGCGGAGGCCCCACTTGTCGTAGAGAGTGTATCGCCTGGCGGCTTTTTCGTCACTGGTGGCGAGTCAGTCTTTACACGAGCACGGATGGCGCCAGAATTATCTGCACGTAATCGGGAGGTAGACGCCAAGAAGGTGGCTGCGAAGGACTTGAAGCCGGCATCACCTCGATCGCGGCGAGCCGCGTTGCCTGAGGACATGCAGGACGCCTTTCGTTCGACATTAGCGTTTATTTCCGACCCAAGTACCGCACGCGTGCAGCAGCGCCCGGTACCCTCATGGGCAGCGCTGGACGATGTGGAGGAGAGGAAACAGGCGCAACGGTGCGTTGGAAAAAGGGGGTGCGCAGTGGGGTCAGAAAGGCTTTGAAAGGCAACAGAGAGTTGTGCAAGGTCAAGCAATGCTGATGCGTTATTTAGGGATCGTGCTTCCGTCCCGACGTGCTGGGAAGTTGCACCTCAGGAACGGTTGCATTTTTCCAATTCATGAACTGCTCAGAACGTACCTAATAAGCTATAAGGACTTTCGGGGGGATTTGTGGTTTTGCAAGTGGAACTGGAGGGGTTAATTTCATTATAAGCCAGCAAATCCCTTGTAACCAAACAGGGAAGCTGAGGAGCTGCTGGGTGGTGCGTTCGATTATAGTGCTATGAAACGAGAGCTGGAGCGTGCAAAGCGTACATCTCGACTACTGCAGCAAGCAGCAGGTCCGCTTACTCCACCAGCAAGCATGGGCCAAGTGCCGATTGGGGGACCTGAGCTACATGCAGCTGGATCCCGCCCACGACCTGCAGGCGGTACACGACCGGCGATTAGCGTTCCAGCGAACTTAGCGCTGCAGCCCCGTGGGAATTTTGAGGGGTTGCTACCGCCTCCGCACTCCGTATGGGACGTCGATGAAGCGTGGTCCGATTTGGATCAGTTTACAAAGGTAGGCCTTGCGCTGCCTAGATGAGGCTGGACTTAATGACGGGATGCTGGTAACTCGGTTTGGGGCTAGGATGGTTCTTTGCCACCGCTGTAAATAGCTGGTCTAGTAATCGTTATTAGTTAGGCAGTTATTTGTAGGTAGTGATTAGCAAAATTCGTCTGTCGTACTGTCACCCCAATTACCGAGTCCTAGTAGTGTAAGGCCCTCGGGAATTTTTGCTGTCGACAGCAACAAGTGATTACTTGCTCGCGAATCCTGATTTATTTAGTTGTTCTAGAAATCCTAGATGCTATCTTTTAGCTATGATCTTTCTTTTCCTCTTTTAGTCAGTTTAGCAAACGTTCGTCTCGTACTTTCACTTATTTTATTGTAGATGATTTTTGAAGTATAATCTTATATTTGCTTTCCCCTTGTAGTTTACTTATGCTATGTTTATTTGTCGAGGTGTAGGTTCCGCTCTAACGTACCAAGTCCTTTAATGTAAGGCCCTCGGGAATTTTTGCTTGGCTTGACCAGGCCTTAGGATATATAACAATCCTTCCAACGAATCAATCAATAAATCATACAGCTTTATTGTATAATGTCCTGCTGAGCCAAATATACATACATTCAGCATGAGTAAAATTAGCTACTATGACGCTGATGCCAGACGAGGATATGTTGGGGAAGGTGAAGGACAAGGCAAAGGCTACGACGGACAGGAAACGGGGAAGGAACAAGGAAGAAGGGAACAAAGGACAGGCAGGAAGGGCGGGGCCGAGAGTGGAGAAGGGCGGCACAGAAAGGGAGATGAAGACAGAGAAGGGGGAGGGATTCTTTTACCAGGATATACTGGCTATTGAGGAATGCTTTTTAGAGCTTTAAATGCCCTTGCTTAAACTAAATATCTCAATGTTACTTTGCATTTTAAATATCTCAGAGAAATTTTAGTCAGGACGGTGGCAGTGCAGGGAAGTGGGGTAGCAAACCCCACAACCTGCACAACCACCGTAACTTTCAGGGCCAGAACAGCATTATAACCCATGGATATTTTAAAGTATGATTTCTTCTGGGGAAGCGTAGTGGCATCAGCCAAGCAATTACCTGCTTGGAAAAAGCATGCGCCAACCTGCCCAGCGCTCATACTGCTTCCGGAAGCAGTGCGCCCAAGATTAGCGCGTTCGACCACATGTAGGCCGTTGAGGCAGAGGTAGCATACAGGGCCGCCGCTGCCGGCCCCTCCCGGCGTGGGTCGCCCGCACGTACGCAAGCAGCGCTGAGGACAAGTACTATCACCGCCACGACAGTCTCCGAGAAAACCGTAAATGCTGTGAGAGCAAGTGATAGGCTGCCCGCGGGGCGAGCAATATCCACTGCCACTGCAGCAGCGCCAGCTACTGGTGGAGGAAAGGAGCAGTCGGCCGCGACAGGTACGTGCACGAAAAGTCTTGCCATAAATTTGCGCAGTTTTCCCGTGCATCCTCATGCTTTCTTGTGCCCTGGCAAGGTGTTGCACCCTGGCTAGCCATCTACCGCGCGAAGGGCAGCAACACGGTGATGGGAGCTCATAGAGCCCAGGTTGGCATTCTTCCCATCAAATCGCGAACCCACACAGTCCTGGACTTGGATCTGCATGGCTGACCTCATGCCTCAGGCAGCAGTCCTATACCCCTTACTGGCGGCAAACGTGCCTTATTGTGATGCTATCGGCGTTGCATCGTCATTCTTCCACACCAGAATTGCGCTGACAAGCAGTGTCGTCCTGTCTTACCATCACCACAGTGCATACAGGAGGGCGCAAGCGCACAGCCAGTCCGGGAACTGAGATTGCAGCGCAGCGGCTGATGGCAGGTGCAGTAGAAAGGTCACCATCGCCTCTGCGGATAGAACGTAAAACCCAAGCTTCTGGGCCCATCCGCATTGCATTCGGGCGCCGAGTGGATGAGCCACCCAAGGCTGCGGAGGGAAGGACCTCAAGGTACTGTGAAGCGGTGTGCCGATGCTTAGAGCCGCAGCGCAAACCTATTGACAAGCTTTGCACACGTGTACTTGATTACTCGCGGGAGGTGTGCATGCTAGCAAGATGACTCAAAAGTGGCAAATTCTCGACGGCCTGCCATGCCGGGATCTTCGATTAACCCTCGGATAGCAAGAGTTGAGTTGCTCCTGGGGCGGCGACCCGCCGACGTGGTCCTTTACCCAACAGGATTCGCTCGGGCAGCCCGCCAAAAGCTCGTGTATCACATGGAGGGACCCGCAGCCGCACGCGCAAGGTCGCAAACACGGAAGCAGTGGTTGCATCGCCCATTTCATTGAGTGCGGGTGATGCCGTGGGTCAAGTTCTCAGCGCCCTAGCTTCGGCTTTGCTGTCCGATGGAGACGAAGCTGAAGATGAAAGCTGTGTTGATCCCGGCAATGAAATGGTGGTTTCCGCTGGGGGGAACCTACCTGGACTGATGCTTAGCCTGGCGGATGCGGTTCCCTGCCGCGATACTCACGAGCCAGAAGCGGAAGCTGGGCAAACTGCCGCTCTCGCTGGTGAGGTAGCGAGGGCTGATGGCTCAGAGCACACGGCATCATCACCCTCACAGAATGCTGTACAGGAAGATCTGGTGGATCCGTCGCTGCCTCCCCAGCACGCACATCAGCAGCAGCTGGTGGGCCATGGATCTGACACGTTAGGGCATCCTGCCGAGCCGAGCATCACTCGTGACAACAGCCAAGAGAACAGTCGTAAAGAAGTGCACTCGATCCAAGCCGCATCTGGCGTGCTGGGCGCAGCGGGCAGCAACGCCTCCATTTCCACATCGCTAGTGCGTCAACTGGGCACTCACCCATGGCCGAACACAACGGCTGCATCCCGGCCGCGTTTCCAGTACGTTATTGACACCGCCCATCCGCCCATCACCCGTTTGCCCGCCTGGGCAGCATCAGCGAAAGTGGCAGAGGGTGCCCCCGCAGCATATGCGGCAGCTCTGGGTACAGCACCGATCGGGCTGGGGCTCAGTACACAGCCGCAGCAGCAACTGCCCATCGCGACATCAATGCCTTTCTCTACGACGGTCACCCAACCTGCAAACGTGCCTAGCCAGCCCTCGAGCGCTTTCGAGATACATGCATCATCGCAGGATGGCGGCGATGGCAACATCATTGCAGCCACCAAGGCATCTTATGCACAGTTCTGGCAGCATCAAGAGCTACAGCATCAAGAGCAGCAACAGCAGGCCGCACAGCGGCTGGCGTTTTCTGCGCCATTGGACCTCCCGAGCAATACCCACATCCTTCCACAACAAGCTGTTGCCTCAGCACTGGCTGCAACCGATGTGTCGGTGGCGGAGCGTGGTGCGCCTGATTCCAATCAACAATGGGAAGGCGCAGTTACGCGGGTAAAGTGCCTATGGGCAGATTTTCCGCTGTTATGCCCCACACTTTGTTATTGCCCATCTTGGCTCGTTCTTGATTTCCGGGACACAGTCGCGTGTCCTATTCGCAGTATGTGATGTCCTACGTATCTAAGGACATGTATGTTTGCACGCAATGTGATGTGCCTAGGAAGTGCCACCAATTGTGCCATGTGCAGCTCCTCTGGTCCAATAGCGAGAAAATTGGCAACCAGGTCCCATACGCTGGTAACCTGCAGGCCGTGGAAGATGAAGTAGTCGGCCGCCTGGCTGTGATGCAACTGGCTGCACAAAGAGAGGAGCCCATGGTCAGCCCGCAAGATGTTGCAGGTAATTGCTAACATGACACTGGCATGCATTCCCCCCTGTCCAGTATCCTGTGTCTTCATCTAGCTTCCATGTCCCGCGAACCGGGGAATACTCGTAGACCTATCCGAGTCCCTTGAGCACAATGTGTTCGTCCACCACGCGCGGCAATACCCTGTGTGTGTGTGCCTCTTGGACCACCGAACACCCCCCCCGTATGCACCTTTGGTGAAATGGTGCTGACACTTAATGGTCACTCTGCTTTGCTTGCTTGCGGCTCCGAACGTCAGGCATGTTGCCACCTTTATTGGATATGGAGCTCTCCCGCCGTCTCGTGTGTGACGTGCTCCGAGACAACCTGCGCAGCCTGATAGTCGACCAGCAGCAGCAGGAGCATCGACAGGGGCCCACAATAGATGAAGGAGCAGTGGGGACCCCGACGCTCGAGGAGCCTGACGGACAGCCGAGTTCGATCACAGACGCAACGGCTGCATCTCACCCAACGGCTGAGATTAGTCCAAGGGATAACCCATTGCCGACGACAATGCCAGCAGGGCGCCCTCTGGGGCTTGCGATGGGGGCCTTATCATCGGTCCCTCCTCCAACCGTAACACCTGTCCCTGGCGTTCCTGCAAGTGTAGTCCAAAACGTGCTGTCCGAACCGCACCTGGTGACGGCACGGCTGGAGCAAGAGACCGCTGCATTGCCGAGCTTAACTGTGGCATTACCGGGTCCTACAGGGAAGCAAAGTCCAACCATGTCCCAGGGCACTCAGGCTCGCGTTCTGCAGGGGCGTGGTGTGCAGGCGCATGGGGCGGAGGCCCGGGGTGTGCAAGCGTACGGAGTCGTAGAAGCCCGGGCTGTCCAGGCACACGGCATGGAGGCGCGTGGGACTCAGGCTGCTGGGGTGCAAGAGCGTGGCACACAAGCCGCCGGCATCATGGATAGTTCGTCTCAGGCCGACCCACCATTGCCGCACTATTTGCTGCAGGCTTCACTGGCGTCAGGTGTGAAAAGGGTTTGATTTGGATGGCATTGGATGGATTTGGAACTCCTGTTCTTGAGGACTAAGTGAGACCACCTGGAGTGCGTCGACGAAAATGCCAGGGTCCCCATTCGTTTGGTTGTATTACATTGTCCCTATGACTCAGTCACTGGAAGGCGTGCTCATGTCTAGCTGACTGACAATCACCCGGCTCCTTTTCCTGTATTGCAGGTTTGTCATACGGTGCTGGAATGCCACTACCGACAATCATACCTACCACAGGACTGGGGGCCAGGCAGCCTGTCCTAGAACAAGGTGGCGCGGCCCTCTCAATGCCCCGTCCATTCTACCTTGTTCCAGCCGACGGCTCGCAGCTGCCTCCCACCACTGGTTTGTACGGTCCTGCGTCTGGGCTCGCGTTTCCTCCGTATACTCGTGGTGAAGGCAGCCGTCCTCCCTTCAACATTCCGGGCCTGTCAAAGCTGCGGGATTCATCCGATGTTGATTCTAGCACGGACAGCATGGATCGCCATTTGCAGGTGCGTATTTTGGGTGCAAGACCAGTGAACAGTTGAAATACGTCCCACGTACGCTCCCAAAGTAGCTCTCAGGTTTCATTCATATCAATTGCATGGTTTCGTTATCTAAATATTTTAGGATATGGCCATGCACAAAGGTCGTGGATCTGGCACCTCAGCAATTGTTCCACAACGCCGCCAGCCTAAGGCCTAGGGCGCTTTAAGCTTCGTGTAGCTTTGAGCCACGGGCAACGATGTCCGCAACTGGCATTTTGCTCTTGCTTTGTCTCCCATATGCCGTCCTTAGTCCTGCCCTTCTTGCATGCCAGTTGTCGTCCACCTTGCTGTGCCGGTCATGCTTTCTGGCCTCACCTTCCCCTCCTGCTGTTCCCATCCAGTTTGCCATGCGCTTCATGCTATCTCCTTGCATTTTCGGTTGTCCGCCTCTCCGTTCGTTCCCATATCTGACTTCGTTGGATGCTCACGCCGTCACGCTGCTTCCGAATCGGCTTTTCTTTCACTGTCATAATTCTGCCCGTTCTACCCCGGCCCTTGACTTTTGTAGCCGCGCCGTCGCCCGTTTTGTTTTGGTTACCGCGTCTTATGCTTTGCTGGCCTCTCCCTACTGTGCTTTGTTGTCTTTCCACCTTCGATCCGCACGTTTTCACTGACGTTCGATGTGTTGTGCTTTCGATGCGCCTTTGTTTGCAGGTGGGTATTTCCTCTTCATTGACGTTGGGTCTCGGTTGTTCGCCCGTCTACTCGTTCTTGTGCCATGTCTTTGCGTTTGCGTCGGAAGGCTTTTCGACAAGTCAGCTATCAATTAAACCACAGCTCTTTCCTAATGTTTATGCACTTGTGGGGCCCTGTGCCCGGGTCTTTTCTTTTCCATACCCCCTGGCACTCGCGACCCACCTAAATTTTTGCCTGCCAGGCGCCCGGGGCACGTGCACGTGCTGCTGCTCTAGCGGCGCTGCGACTTGCGTCCCGCGGCAGCCTCGACAGCGACGACGGCCTCCTGCAGCGTAGCTATGCGCAGCTTGAGCTGGCGTCCTTGACAGCGCGGCCGGTGCGACTGGACCGTCATAGGACATCCTCGGAGGATTCACAGCTGCCACAGCAATCTGCAACCGGACTTGGGCAGCCAAGCTGTGGGACAACGCAGCATCAGTCCATAGACCGTAGCGACAGCGGCGAGAGGGGCGCCGACGCGTCAGGCGGACGTGAGGGCGGCTTAGAAGTGCAAGGCCGCGCTGGCCAGGCAAGTGGAATGGGTGTCGGCAGTCCGGTCGTGGGCGACGGCTTGCCCAATTCGGAGGCCTGTCACAACGAACG
The DNA here is from genome assembly GCA_019650235.1 of Volvox reticuliferus. Lineage (NCBI taxonomy): Eukaryota > Viridiplantae > Chlorophyta > Chlorophyceae > Chlamydomonadales > Volvocaceae > Volvox > Volvox reticuliferus. The sequence goes on from BNCP01000008.1 coordinate 1,391,761, forward strand.
CGGCCCCACCAGCCATGCATTTGGAGGTCACGTTGAACGCAGCGATACTGTCCCACCGACATATCTGACACGGAGGAGTTCATTGGCATCGCATGGGAGCGCTGATGAACCACGCTGCGGTTCATCGCTTACCTCTTCAGGAGGTGCTGAAAAGGAATCGCTGCCGCGTTGCAGTGATGCGGCCAACGGTATCCCCATAGCACGGTCCGCGGGCGGTTCTTCGTCGGCCCGCCTCAGTGCTGTCAAACATGCTTCAAGTCCAAGTCAGGCCACAGCATCCCGTGAGACAAGCTTGGATGGCAGCGGGCAGCCAGCGGATAGTGCCGGTCCTCGCGGTTCGGGACAAGGACCAGCACTGCCCAGCGGAGAGTTATCGGTTCGTCCTGTTGACCAAGATTCAGTTGCTGTCGCGCAAACCCCGTCTATTCACCGTGAAGGGGCGTCTGGCCGTCAGCCTGCAATTGCCACTGCTGAGCCAGCCGTAACTCCCGCGGTAGAAGATGACGAGTTTGCACGGGAGGACGACTTTGCCAACGGTTCCGATGATGTCCACAGCGTGCATTTTGAATCCTCTTTAGATCAGATAGATGGACCACCTGAAGCCGGCGAAAGGTCCACAGAGGCTGGGACCAATGCCACTGACGGCACATCAGCAGCACCCGCTGGCAAAGGCGATGCCTCAAGGACAACCAATGTTGGTGCTGGCAGTGTCCAGCAGCCGCCCATCGTGCTTACAGGTTGGAAACCTCAGGGCGACGTGGATAACCCCGCGGGAGAACGGTGCAGCGCCGCTGCCGGTGAGACACGGGATTTCGCACTTTCAGACGATGAGCTGCTGGACGAGGCCGAGGTGACACGCGTGTTGGCGGAGGAGGATGCGTGGGAAGCGGCGGAGGATGAGCTGGAGGGTGCAGATGAGCAAGACGAGGACCTGCGCCTTCTGGAGGGCCAGGTCGTTGTGCAGCAAGAGTCCAGCTTGGAGGTCGGCTTCAGACTTAGCGCCACCAACGAATCTGTTGCAGCAGACCCACAGGAATATGATTCGGTTGCTGTTCAGAGCGGTGAGGAAAGTCCGACCCCGGACGCCGGGGTGCGGTTTTGGGGCACAGGTTATGGCAATAGCAGCGAAAGAGGCGGTGACAGTGCAGTCGGGAGCCGGCAGACGTCGGCTATGCAGCTCTCGGAACAGTCGCGTATTGTGTCTTTGGATTCCTGGGGGGGCAGTGCAGGTCCTGATAGCGTTAGTGTGGCGAGCAGGATAGACCCCAGTGTCGCAGAGCGACCGCGCCTGGGCAGCGTTACCAATGTGGAAAGCACAACCGCTGTCAGCCTCCAGCGGGGCAATAAGGCGAGCGACCGCGGCATGGTCTCAGATGCCATTGGGCGCAGGAGTATGTCCACGGGAGCCTCACACGGGGCTTTAAGTCCTGGCTCGTCCGGTGCTGGAGACGCATCTGAGCTTCCAAAAAGCGCACAAGACCCTGACCACTTGGACATTGAAAACCAGCCTTGTGGAGGTCCTGTTAGTGATGCCGATGCCGGCGATGCTCTGCGTACCTCACTCGAACGGCTTGCCCTTGCCGGTTTAGCACCTTTGAGTCGCCTGCAAGCCGGGGCGGGTGTTGGAAGCTCAGGCCTGATGCGCGTGACAGCTGCACCGGTACCGTTAACATCGCAGCAGCCGCAGATATCTGGAGCAGGCGCGATGGTGGCTATGTCGCAGCGTCGGTCCGCCTTGGCCCCGCTGCAGGCCACTTCATTGCAGCTTGCAACGTCAATGGTTGACAGTGGTGTGGCATTGCCGGCCCCCGACTCACCAAGTACGTGAAACACGTGTATAATGGTAAATTGTGGGCTATCCGACAAGTGCCAGAGCGGGGTGGTATTACGTGCGCTATTTGGTGATCTTGTACTTACCATCGCCATGAAACAGTCGCGTGTTGCTCCAACTTCTGGGTCCGGCTGGAGCCGCTACGTAGTTGCACGTTATCCCTGTCCGTCGTCTGTCGTCTCACGGTTACCCCTGCTCACTATGCGAAATTCGACTTGCGTAAAGGGTGCAACAATAAGACTAATACACGTATCCATATCGCTGGCCATCCATTTGTAATGTTTCCTGGATAATTGCAGGCAAGCCGCCTTCCTTGGCTAACTACCAGGGCCCTACAAGGCAGCTTTGGCGGCCGCCTTCCGCTCAGCAGGCTCAAGATCCCCTTTGGACGAGCTCCGAAACTGTAATGGCCTCTAGTGAAGCCAGCGGACCGAACTTAGATCCTCTGACGCGCACGTACCGGAACGCGCAGCGTCGCGTCCCTACGTTGGGAACAGATGTTGGCCTTGCGGCGGCGATGGCAAGAGAAACTGGAGACTCCATCGAGTCGTCAGTAGACCTTTTAACCAGCATCGACAGTGTTCCCGCCGCCGCCGCCACATATCCGTTGCATACAATCGCTGGCGCTACGCTGCCCCATCTTCTGGGCCGGACGGGGCCGGCGGCGGAGTCTCACAGGAGGGATGTTGAATTTTCGCATCCTGCTGGATCAGATGCAGAGTCAGATGTGGAAGGACAGGTTACCGACGGCGTCCAACAGGGCTCAACGGGCCTTTACAATAGCAAGGAGACTGGTGCAGGTCGAGGTAACAGCCGCCGTGAGGGGGCAGTGTTTCGGTTGCGGCAATATGGTGCTCGCCGTCGGAAGCTGATGCAACAGGTAAGCCGTCAAGTTATGTTTTTTGCTTAACGAATTCCAACCAATGTGGTAGAGGTTAAGTTTCAAATCCAGCGGTCATTCAGATGCACCCTTTGCATAATGCAGATTGGAGTCAATGACCCGTTGTTGCTATCGAGTGCTTCAAGTTTGTCAACGGACAGCTCGACGATCAGCGAAAGCAATGGCGATTAAGGCCTGATACGTAGAGGGTTAAATGGTGCGACGCTGCGCATGCGATGAGTTTCGGCTCACTTCGTGGCGCGCTGGCTTGAAGCCCCAGCTGCTTGGTGCACAGTGTCGTCGCAATAGTTGCTCGGGGAACCATCTCCACCCAGCATAAACACCTATGTCGCAAGTGCATTTGTCGGATAACGGTAGAGACGACGGCTGCTTGTGAATGGAGTTAATGGAATTAACACTCTTACAGGCGCAAATGACACGACCAGAATTCTTTTCCGGACCACGCGTCCACCTATGCCCACGAGCGATTGTCCGGGAACCCAAGACAACCAAGACCCCTGAAGAAAACAATCTTTCGACGAAATGCCAGTCAGTACCGCATTACATGGCAATCAACTTCAGACAATCCTTTCTCCCCATCAGAACGCAAGGATGAAATGAACGGACCAAAGCACCTGTCAAACTGCCGAACTCCGCTCTACCGAAATGCATGCTGCTGCACAGGACAGCCGCACAATCCCTGCCAACATGAGCCCTCCGACCAGGCCTACTCGCTTATCCTTGGCTCCCCTTCATACCTATCAAGTCTTGTGCCAAACATACACTCACACTGACCAGATGAGGCATATTGAGCGAGCCTCGGATCCAGGCCCAACGCCAGAATTAGCACACGCCCATGGATAACAGCTGAAACGGAAGGCGCCAAAACACTAGTTTGTCACTCACGATCCACCACCAGCTGCCCATCTGGGGCCCCGCCAATGGCTCTGTAAAATCTCGGCCACCCTAATGGACCGTCTCCATCTTATCAGCAGCCCTCACCAGCATCACACGAGTGTGGGCGACCCCAAGCTCCGTTCATCGCTACGTGGACCTTGGCATCTTCATCGCGGCTTCCCAATCCCATTTCACAACTACCACGACCACACTTTGGTGGCACGGTTGATTAATGGATAACAAAGACAAGGCGATCCAGAACCAGAACACTTCACCACCACCGCGCCCGCACGTTTGCCCGGTTGTCCAGAGCCAGCTTGTGCACCTCATCGCGCCGTGCCCGTGCAGAGCCCTTGCGCTGATACGCCAGCAGCAACTCCGCGGCCAGGCAATCTGCCATGGGCACCCTGCCCCGACCTGCGTCGCGGCGCTTCTGCGCTGCTTGCACGATCCATTTGATCGCAAAGTTCGTGGACTGCTCCGGGTCCAGTGGCTTGGGCACCAGCAGTACCTTGTTACCGGCTTTATTTTGCTGGATTTTCATGAGCGGTTTGCAGTTCTCCACACCGCGCAAGATGACTCGAACAACATCCGTATCCGCGGACGTAGTCGCATCTGCTGCAGTAACGCCTCTGGCGGCTGGCGGCATAGCCACTGCCACCGCGGCTGTTGTTCCTGGCGGCTGGCGGCTAGACGTAGGTGTGAAGAGGTCAAGCAGGCGACCCGTTGGGGACGACTGGCGGAGAGTGTCAGCGAGGGCGCGGGCCTCGGCAGATGTAGGGGGAGGTGCTAGAGGCGTTGAGGGCTTGGATGCTGCGGGGATGGGCGTGGCAACCTTGCTTGCTCCGGCGCCAACGGAAGAGCATTCTTGTTCAACGCTGTCGGCAGGATCTTTGGCATCGGCGCTCTGCTGGGCAAGGGATCGAGCCCCGATAGACCCATAGATCGATCCACAGAAAGGGGCGATGGCCCGTGATGAGAAGGTCCCGGCAGCAGGAGGCTTGCGCGACCCTAGCTTGGAGCCAGCCCAGCTGCTAAGACAGTCTTGCCAGACAGCCCAGGCCGTCTCGGCTGAGTGCCTTTCGAATGCGTGGGCTATCGTGACCGCGAGGAGACGGCCCGAGGAGAGCATCGGTGGTTTGGGACGTGGTGGACTATAAACACTGGCTGCGCTCTACCTTTTATATCAGAGACGTAAGATCGGACAACAATAAGCACGTCTGTATTATATAATATCGATAAGGTGAATAACGTGAAGGTTTATCGAGGACCACCAAAATCTCAATAGTTGCATGAACACCAAAAAAGAAACACCATTTAATCGCATCATTCGCCGTTATTCGTTCGGCGGTTCATATATTAATTGAAATCAGGGTAACGGCGGAGCATTACTACAGGTCGTACACCGCAGCGTACTTGCTCAGCTACCCCGAAGCGATTTGCATCGAGACACGCGGCGACGGAATGCTGAACTCAGCATCGCACTCTCCAACTTTTTAGGGTTTGTTTTCCTTAGGCCAATATTACATAAATACAAGTGCCTTAGTGTAACCTATCCTATGAATATTAGTTATTTGTTAAAATATAATGTTATAAAATTTGTTTGCCAATCTGCGCAACCTCACGGGTCACCCTTCTCGAATGCTGTGCTGGTCATGAGGAGGCGCGTGGTACATGCCAGTGAAGCTTTGTATGGGGCACAAGCATAAGGATAATTAATCATCCCCGGGTTAGTTGCTCGGAAATTAAGAATCATGCCAGCTCCGTCTGTCGATTCCGACCGGTCGTCGGTCTCGGGACGCTCTTCTACGTCACGAGCCTCGCGTGGCAGCAGGCGCAATACAAAGAAGCCTGTGGTGATTCAGCCAATAGCAGAGCCGGTTGAGGAACGCAAGACGCCTTTCACGCCAAGCATGGTGAGGCGCGTCCCTTTCAACGGAACGATCAGGACAGGCCATGACCGTTGTCCACCTCTATCAATCCGTGTGCATATCACGCCTTGGATGTCGATGGTCTATTTCGCGCACATCAGATGCATGTTGTTGCTGGGATCCCCAGGGGTGAGCGCCGTACGATAGCCTATGCGCCTTGTTTTGGGGCAAGGTCCAAATGTGTCATTGAATTGGAGAATCCTCTCTAGGATTAAGGTGATATCATCTCCTTATCATGAACATATGGGAATAACCTTGGCGCCTTGGTATCCTGACCCTGAAGTATGGGTTTCAGGGCAAGCGGAAAGGGTGGGCAACGGATACACATTCCGTAACTGTCGCTGGCCTGCCTCCATCCCGGGAATTGCAACGAGGAATTGAGGGGATTCATGGGATTTGTGTATTCAGCGGCCCCGTTGGTAAGGTGTATCTATACCCATAGGAACGGCATCACAGGTGGGCTGGGCGTTGTTGCAGACGCGTTAGCTTTGCGGTGTGTTGGGACGCATTCCGGGGGTGGTGTAAGTGCAGTTGGGTGGTGGATAGGTACAACGTTTGAATGTTCTGAGGTGCCGCTTGGGAGTTGAACTGTGTACTGGGTTACAGAACCGAACGGCTGGTAGATTGTTGCTCTGTCTTCTGCATCCGCCACAGGCATTGTTCCTACATCCTCGGCACTAAGTACGATGCGTGTTGCCAAGCACGTGTCCTCTGGCCTTTGGAAACTCCCCGGTGCCCGATCCTGATCCCAACCTCACCCGTTTGTTGCTTTCCGAACCTTCACATCCACCCTTACCGTTGTCCATCGTTTGAACGCCGATTTGCGATTTCTTCTTCCTGCCGTACGTCGTGATGCACGCGACATGGCATTCCTGAATTTACTCAGCCATCTTTGCGTACCTCACCGGGTCCCAATTCCATGACTACCGTTGTATTCTTCATATCTGTGACGTGCTTGAGTATTCGACTGACCCCGCCCGCCTGGGGTCCCGCGCCCGGGTACCTCACCTGCACCCCGCAGTTGTCTGCGGGCCTGTCACAGCTGGGTCGCACGGCCGATGGCCTCAAGCCCGCCTACCTGACTCTCACGTTATCTGGCACCGACCTGGCTAATGCTGAGCCGTTAGCTTCTTTTCAGCACCTGCAGTCCCTGCACCTGCGTGATAACCGGCTAGTGGAGATAAGAGCACTGGGGGCCCTAAGGAATCTGACATACGTGGACGTGTCGGGGAACAAACTCACACAGGCAGGCCATGGAAGGGGCAATGGGGAGAGGGAGGGCGGGATTGGGAAGGAGGAAGTTTGGACATGGTCCTGAAGGGGAGCGGTGGCGGCGGAACTGGTCCGGAAGGGAGCAGAATGGAGTCATGAAAGGTTGCACGGAAGTGGTACGGCACTTGTTAGACAGTTATGCACGGCAGCACAGCGTGGGTGGGGCCAGGGGAAATGCGTTGACGCAAGCCTCGGAAGCCTTGCAAAGCCACGCCGCAGGGTGCAAATGCTCCCGAATCCTGTAGACCCTTCCGCCCAACTGCCTCCGCCACCGCAGGTGCTGGACCTGCGCCTGGGGCCGGACGGCTCCGGACCCACTAACCTGCGTTCCGCCGATTTCTCCCGCAATTGTCTGGATATGCTACGGGACCTGTCCGCCTTCTCCCGCCTCACCCACCTCTCAGTTGCCAGCAACCGGCTCGAGAGGCTGGGCTCTGGGCTGCTGCAACTGGGAATGCTGAAGGTGCGGCTATAGCGAGGGTTTACCGTTTGCTGGCTGAAGTGGCGGTTTGTTAGCGGTGGTATGGAATGGCGAGTAGATCACGGCCATGTTGGTGCCTCAACGTGCCTTCCCAAACGTCTCCAGGAACACAGAAGGCGTAGAATACTGCATGCCCCATTGAAACCGGCCTCGTTTGCATATTGTTCCACCTTTCGGTCTCTCGTGCCAGGTTCTGGACCTCCGAAGCAACAAGCTTGTGAGCTGCAGGGGACTGGAGACGCTCCGCTGCCTCCGGGAGCTGCACCTGGATGACAACTACCTGACCTCCCTGGAGCTGATTAAGGGCCTTGACACGTTGCACGTCCTCACCGCCAGCTACAATCGCTTGAGGCACCTGGCAGGGGTGGGGTCCCTGTCAGCACTTCGCACGTTGGACGTATCATTTAACCTGCTGGGGAGGTTGGAAGAGCTGGTGGTGGTGCGGGGCGCTCCACTGCTAGGGACCCTGGACGTGAGGGGCAATCCCCTGGATAAGGTGAGAGTGTCTGTCCATGGCGTCGTCGGATGGTTATGATCCATGATGGTGCGCCGTAGAATAAGGGAGGAGAATTGCAGCGGAAGAGGATGGCTCACCGAGGAGAAGAAACTGAGCGAAAAACGCTTCCCGGCTCCCATCCCCGGGCCGTAGGTATAGGTCGTGGACAGAGTATCGCCTTTTGTTCCTGTAATCACATCACCAAATAACGGCACTACCCGTCGAGTCGTAAACCCTTCCTTACCTGATCACAATCCCCAAGCCGCTCGTCTCCCATATCCGCTCTTCCATTTCTTTCCCAGGCGATGAGTCTACGGCTGCACGTGGTCCACGTATTGCCGCAAGTGGTCATGTTGGACGGAGTGGCAGTAGACTCAAAGGAGAAGGTGACTGGAAGTGGGGTCTGTGGAGGGGCCCAAGGAAGCGGAGGGGCGGAAGGGAGTAGGATCCGCGCAAATGGAGAGTGGGTAGGCGTAAGGAGGAAAGTGGAGATGCTACTTGGAAAGGAGTCACAGAATTTCTGTGTGGAAACAAAGAGAAAACGCCATTTGCATTCAGCTGGTGAGGAACACTGTACACGTGCCGAAAGTTCGGGCGGTGGCTAGCGCGGACGCCGTCTACCGTTGATGTGGCTCTAAGACCCTGCTAACCCGAAACTGCCTGACATTTTGATCGTCATTCACCATCGCCATCACCTCCATCATTCGCTAGGTCCTGGCGGCCAATATGCATGGCGCGGACGCGGAGGGACTTCGCCTCATCCGCCGGAAGTACTTCCCGAATGGAGAGCTGGCGGACGGGGGTGGAGCCATTCCCCCTTTGGCGGCAGGTGCGGTGCGTGGACATCTTGCATGTGCATACACGATTGCCTCATGTAAACAGTATCGTACGTCTATGCCCGTACGTGCAAAGTCACCGCCGTCTTCTCGCCTCCTGAGTCGCCGCTTCTAGGGCCACATGCAGGGTCCGTGAACCCCAGCCCACAACCTTGCGGGACTAGGGGCAGTTCCATGCGCGTCCATGTTCCACGGTTGCCACACTCATACGGTTTCTGGGGTTTTGCGGCTTAAGGAATGAACGACGTAGTCACCGGAATCCCCGGGCCTGCGGGCGGGACTTTTCATCGTGTTCCTCTCCGGTATCTCTACAGTTTCCCTCCCCCTGCTTGTTGTTTCCGTCATCTGTCCGCAGGCCTGGTCGCATCCCAAGCGGAGGAGGAGTTCGCCGCCGATGGCTCCGAACACAGCACCTTATTGCGCCTGGACGCCTGGGCTGCCTCCATCCGTCCAGAGTCCCTCCTGTCATCAGGGGGCAACCTCGTCACATTAGCCGACCAGCTCTCCAGCGTCTGTGCATCGCCAAAGGCAGCATCTTCCGGGGCCGATGGTACCGGTGGCAGCTCGCTGCTGGCGAGCAACTCCAGCCGCGGGGGCCGTAACTCGCAGGGCTCATTGGCGGCAGCAGTGGCTGCGGGCGCGGCGGCCGCGGCGGCGAACGCTGATCCGCAACCGCAGCTACAGCGGGCACGGGTGTGCTGGCGGTGGGTGGTGACGCACGTGGCACCCATGGCTCGGTTGGAGAACACGTGGGATGTGGAGGCTCCGCTATTCGGCAAGTCGCCGCAGGTACGGAAGGAAAAAGAGGCCGCATCTCAAGTGTAGCCATTGCTTCGATTTGGGGTTGGTATCTCTTTTGGTTTACCGTCTGTGAACTGTAGGGTGCTGTTGGTGGGGGGTTTGGAGGATCGCGGGGTACATGATGCGGAGCACGTGACCCATTCTGGAGATCACTACCTGAACCCGTGTCCTCTTCCTGCCTCCCACCCTTCCCTTTACCCCCTACATCACCGCCCCAGGCCGCTGCTGTGGAACACCTCCTCCTCAGCGACCGTCCGCCTTCACCGCCTCCAGGCCCCACTCCACCGCCTGGCTCTGGGCCCGCCACAGGCCGATCCCCCACCCGCTCACCTTCCACCACTCGCACGCCCTCCCCTACCACCACCGCCCGGCCCCCGGCCACTGCGCCTCCCTCCACACCCCCCAACTGGGGCACCTGGGCAGAGCGCGTCGCTCGCCTCTTCACGCTGCTCTGCCGCGCCTGCGAGTTGGACGCTGTGACCATCCCTGGGTATTGGAAGCACGCCGGTCTGGCACCGGGGAAACGCGTGCATGCGCACAACCACTGCTGGGCGGGTGTAAAAGTCAATGGCCGGTGGCGGTTGGTGGATCCCACTGCCGCTGCTCTTGGGGGGGGCCACTGCCCGTTTTTTATCCCCCCAGAGGCATTTATCTACTCGTATTGGCCGCTGGAAGCGGCCTGGCAACTGCTGCAAGAGCCACTGAGTCTGGAGGTGTGGTGGGCGTTGCCGTACGCCAGTCTGGCATTCTTCGCGGAGGGCTGTCAGTTGGGAGACGCGCGGCTGGAGGCCGTCAACGTGCTGCCAGCTGCCAGGTACGCGGGAGTGTGTGATGGAAGATGTTTGTGCGGTGGGATGTGCGAACCTTCGGGTGAACGGACGTTTCTAGATAACTAAGGCGTGTCTGCACAGAGGGGGGTTGGAACACGTGTGAAGGCGGGGCGAAAGGAGCTGTCGGATGATTCGGGAAACATGTGGGTGCTTAGGAAAGGGGTGGATGGCTCGGGGCGCGTGGGGCGCGTTGGAGATCGGGCGAGATTTTTTGTATACAAACCAAAGCTGTTGTGCGCTTGTATGTGAGCTGTGAGCTGAACCTTCCTCCACTCGCTGCACACGCACTGAGGACTCACCGGGCTGCCCTGATCGGTTTCCTCCTATGCCCTCTTCCATACTGCTACCCTGTCCGTCTCCAGGGAGGGCGGTGTGCTGCCCGCATTCCAGCTTAACATGGCGGCCCCCAGGGTCAAGGGGGTGCAGCTGCACCACCGGCTTTGTGAAGCATCCACCGGGAAGCTGGTGGCCGAGTGGCCACCCAAAGAGCCGGGTGTACCTGCCTACGCATTCCAACAGGTTTGGTGTGTGTGTGTGTGTGTGTGTGTGTGTGTGTGTGTGTGTGTGTGTGTGTGTGTGTGTGTGTGTGTGTGTGTGTCGCGCGCCGTCTGAACAGATATTGCATTCTGAGATTAATGCTCAGTTGTAAACCCCATCCTGTCCTACTCTTCAAAATCTACCATAATGCCTTCAACTGTATTCACGACATTGCATCCCGTGTTCCGCTAGCGGATGAAGTGCACTTACCTCCGTTTAATTGTATTGCTATTCGACATTCCAATATAATTTGTCTGTCTGCGCTCCCCAACACCCCGTAATCTGACCTTACCTGACGTTATTCTCCACCATCTAGGTCGTTGCCGGCAAGCGTGGGCTGATTGAGGTGCGTTTCGGAGCGGAGCGGCACCAGGCTCGCCGCCACCAGCTCTGGTCATCGTTGCCCGGGCCTGGGGAGTACCAGCTGGAGGTGGTGCGGCAGCAAGAGCTGCCAGGCGGGGGAATGCGGCTGGCGCTGGAGGGACTGCCAGCCCCCGGGTTGAAGCTGAGGGTGGTGGACGAGCAGCTGCTGCTGAGGGTCAAGGTGAGGAAGGACTAGGGGGTATGTGTGAAAGTAGTTGCAGGGGAGAGATCTGATGGCTTGTTCGATTACCAAGGGCCAGTCGGGAGTGTTATGATAAACAGTGGACTCGGGCACAGCAGCCCAGGGGTTGGGGAAGAGGGTACCGGGGAATGAGAGGCGCGCGGCAGGTTGGGGACGGAGTGCCGGAGAGGCCGGAGAATATTCTAGGGCGTGTGGATGCGAATGGTTTCTTACCGACATCCTGAATATAGCAGGCCCTCAATACCGCGTGTCTTTGCCGCCCCTTCAGGTTGTCCTGCCACCCATCGCGCCCCATGACGTAGAGGAGGACGGTATCTTACACACCCCTGAAGTGCTCCGTACACCGCTTCCGTACGCGTCAGCCTTCTTCACGGAGTGCGGCTGCCAGATGGTCACCCCGGTCCCGTATCACCCGCTGGAAGCAGACAGGCTGGAGCCCTTCAATGTAGTGGTCCCAGGGGCCAGCCGGGTGGGACTCATGGCGGATGGATTGGAACAGGTGAGTTGGGGCCGAGCGGGTGTCGTCCACGGAGCGGCGACCCGGCAGGCGTTGGTTGTGACATTGGTTGCCTGGGTATGAGGGTTTGCCTGGCCGTGGTTGCCTCGGTTTCAGGGGTAAGGAGAGAGCCAGGTTCAGTCCTCGTCCGGAGTTGGCGCGTGTGGCCTCCAGACCGTGAAAGCGCGGCTGAGTAGGTATGCTATGCCGGAGCCGGAGATACGCCCCACCCGGGCCTTACCACCAAGGGTAACGAATTCTTCTTTGCCCTTTCTTTCTAGTTCATCACATGTGAAATATTTGTTATACATTGTTCTTCAGGCTCCCACCCACCATTGCCTCGGTTTGACCTCCTCACCAGCCTTGCTGGCCGCAGGTCTTGTAGCTTGTTTGAACTCCTTCCTCAGTGTATTACGTCTGAATATACACATACCCAGAGACCGCAAACCCGTTCTTTCCCTATTTGGCCTATCCTGCAGCCCATTGAGCTGCCCCCGGTGGACGAGGAGAGCGGCACCTTCGCCACCTCACTGCAGGTGCCCCGCGCCCCCACTTGCACCCTGATGGCGTATCTGCACAATACAGAGTTCAGCAGCTGCGCCTGGGTACCGCTGTTGCAGATCAAGGTATGTGCCATGGCGGGTACGGAAGGAAATGGGGCTGGCTGGGAAGCCGCGCGTCTAACGAACCGCGACAATGAGCAGTGTGTGTTAAGGTAGCCGAGGAAATTGAACAGAGATGGTAGAGGTTAGTTCACGGCATCTGAATGGGATTGTGTGAAGGGGAGGACGCTTGGAGGGACGAGACACTCTGTCAACCGTTTCAATGCGGTCCTCCAATCCTGAACACGTTGGCTACCTTGGTGCAATTGGTGGATATGCTTCAGGACGCTACCCATTTGTCTCCCGTTTTGCTCGCCTCGCCTTTGTGTGCCGTTCGAATTAGTCTTCCTTCGCGACCCACCATATGTACCACTGGCCCGACAGATTTTGCCACAGTCGCAGCACATCGTGTATATTCCCACCCCAATCGAGCTACCGGATGTGGATCCCAACGACCCCTACGCTTACCATGCCCGGGACATCTTCAAGACCCTAGATAAGGTGGGCCTGCTGGGCGCACCAGGCATGTAGCTTAGTAAATCAGTCAGTTTTGTTTGTGTTTGTGCCGTGCTACCGGCCAACCGCTCGTGCTAGTTTTATATAATGCTGAACAACCACCAGTACGGACCTTGTGCGTACGTCAAGAACTCAGTCAATTGTGAACGAACCGGCGTCTGGCGATAACAGCCGCCATCGCGGTCTAAAGTCTGATTCTATGTTGGGCATTATTTAATCTGACGCCTTAGTGACGATATTTTCAACCACTGGGCCCCTACGCTGCTGGCCCCTCCCCGTCTCCGCGGCTCATCTGGTGTGTTAGGCTTCTCCCCACTCGGGCTGGTCCACCTGTAAGGTCCCTTGGCCCTTGGCCCCCTCCCGCCCTTCCTTTTTGCGTCTTAGGATCTGGGGGATATGGTGAGCCGTCGCGAGATCCTGACCGCCTTCCGCCGCAACCGCCAGCACGCGGACATCCTCAAGTGTCCCCCTCGCATCAGCCAGCACGACGGAACCTACGAAAAGTTCATCGACGTATTCTTGCAGGTACGTCTGCTTAGGTTAAGACCTGCTACCTCGGGCCAATTGATTGGTTTCGCAATTCAAGCAGCACTTTGTCAATTGATGCTCCGCGTTGGCGTACGTTTCCTATACCTACAACACACCGCAGATTGACACCAGCAAGACGGGCAGGTTCTCTTTTAATGAACTGGCAGCCTACATGGACATTCTGCCGTCGGGTATGTACGAGTCTACTGAGGAGGATGAGGACTACGACAGCGGGGCTGAGGGCGGCGAGGACGAGGGGGAAGAGGACGGTGGCGAGCAAGGCGCGGCAGAGGAGGGTGCTTGAGAGGCAGGAGCCCTGACCGCGCGCAATAGCTATTGTAGCGTGGTGAAAATGGAGTGCCTGGGGATGAGCCCTGCCCACCAATGTGCGTGTATCTTTCAGTTGTGCTTCGAGGTGCGCGAAACGCCACGGTAAGACATCTAGGGTTATTGACTGCGGAAATAGCGGAGTCAAAAATGTCTACTCTGCCAGCAGTGCATTCTTCGATGTATGGGAGACGATGTCGTACCAGTTGTCGGCGCCCGTCTGGGCTGATAGGATGATAGGTCATGAAAGGCACGTACCCGAAATAGTTGTTGCAGGGCCGCCCTGCCGCGTGCATGCTAGCAGCGGCCTTTTGGCGGTCCTGCACTTGGCGGCAAAAAGGGTATTTTGATAAAAGGATAGGGGAACCGTCGGGCGCTGCGTTACTTCCGCTACTTGACGTGCATATTCCGCTGACCTAGGATACCGGAGATGTGGGCAGCTAGAAACATGGAGGGCGCTGTCGAAAGCCTTTTCTCGCTCATCCAACGGCTGGGAATGGAGGCTAGTTGCATGTCGGCGAGGAGGGTGGTATATGTCAACATGCTGTAGGTCCGAGCTTGCATGTCGAACTAACCGTATTGCTGAGTGCAAGCTTAACGTGTTGCGTCTCGGCTTGACCTGCGTAACTCCGTATAATGTGGAAGCTTCAGGAGCCACTGACGAAGCTCCTGCTGAACAACAGCGGGCAGAGTCAATTGATCCCGAGCTAATCTTAGCGCGGGTCAAGGAAGGAAGATAAAGGCATTTCTTTTTTTAACGGAGGGGGCAAGCCGCCTGCTGCCTGTCTTCCTTTGCGTCTTCGCGCTGCGACTATGGTTTGGCAACCCCGGATGTTCCAGACAGTGATGCCGCCCGCTTTCCATGTCATCCAGCGCCAGCCCTGAAAAGACATTTTCACGCGGCGGCAAATTGCACTCTCTTCCGCCACTTGACCGTAAGAAACGCAAACAGGGTCTTCTAATCACCTGCAACCGCCTGGCAATGATGAAGTGATGACGAAAACGTCCTGACGATACGTCCTGCTGTGCCTACGCAGTACCACAACATCTCTTCAGCTTTTTTCCAGCACTGCGTTCTCCCTGCCGCTTTACGCGTATGCACAGTGCACCTATATAACCCAAGCCTTAAGTGCACCCAACACCGCCCGAACGGCGGGCGACACAATCCCACCCCCAGCAACGCGAGTGCGGCACATGCGGCGGACATAGTGTCGTGCTCTCAGAGCTTCCCGGTCAGGCCATAGCCAGGGATGGAAACCTCGCGTACTATGCATTAGCATTTGCGTTTCAACCAACTCCACAAGATAGCTGCCTTGGCATTCCACATCTAACGACTCCCCTGAGCCACTCACAACATTACGCTAGAGCCTTGGCCCAAATACGCCCGTTCACTTTTCCTCCATGCATCACCCCTGCTTCTAACACAAGACAAGAGGCAATTGCACAGCCAGATCGCGCACTTTCCTTTACTCTTGTCGTAAATTCCATCCACACGTGATCAACCTCAGCGCCCCGCACGCATAAGTGCATATACATGCTACACTATACTTACCGTATAACCCGTCTCCTGAAACCAAAAGGACTTCCACCATGTGCAGTGCAGTCAACCATGCCAGCACAGGGGCCCGAGTCAATGCAAGAACGGCTGTCGCCACCGCGCGACGGCTGTCCCCGCAGAAAATCCCATGGCTTCCGCCTCCCAGGCCCTTACAGAAGGTGTTTGACTCGCGCACGCTCAAGGAAGTCCCCACCCACATGCACCGTGCCTGCTGCCAAACCAAATGGGACCTCACGTGACCTGACTGACCTACCCTCGCCTGTCCCCACATGCTTTCCCCCGGGCGCGCTTAGCTGAAGCTGCATTTCAAAACACCCGTCCTTCATGAGCACTTAATGACCGCTGCCGTTGCCACTGCCGCTTCCGCTCCCGCTCGCTCCTGCCGCCACCTCTGCCGCCCTGATGGGCGCCAGGTAGGGGTGCGCCTGCGCCTCCGTGCACGTGAGCCTCTCCTGGTGGTCATATCGCAGCAACTTGTCGATGAAGTCGATGGCCTCTGGAGAGACCAGGTGCTGGTTATCCGCATTAATGAAGCGGCTCCAGGGCTTCTTGGAGTGTGTGCCCACCAGCGCCTCCAGCTGCGGATCTAGCACGATGCCGTACTGTCGGAAGGTAGCCATGCATCGCCGGCAACGTTACGTGTTAACAACGGAGGCATGGCCGGAAAGCGGAGGGAATGATTCTTAAGTGTTGGCAGGAGACAGGTTAGGGAAGATGCAAGCCCGGTTGTGCCTGCGAAAGCCGCTCTTTCCTAAACTTCATCCTGCTCTCACGACAATCTGGCCAATACACACACACACTCTCTCTGTCGCTTCGCAATGCTCTGCTCTCATTCCCTGGGCCCTCCTATGTCGGCCTCTAACGCACGCCCAACGTACCTTTTGCAAGTAAGTATACAGATCCTCGGTGCCCAATACCCGGGCGATCTTCACCAGCTGGTCGTAGTTGTCATGGCCGCAGAAAAACGGGTCCTTCCGGAAGAGAATTGCTGCCAACATGCATCCCAGGCTCCACATATCCAGGGAGTAGTCATAGATCTGGCGATGCGACACAACGAAAAGGCCAGCGGCGGTGATGTTGGTGGCGGAATATATCCATAGCTGCATACGTGAAGTGATGCAGGTGGCGAGCTAGATGTGCCCAACCGGGCTGAGGAAGAGGACCACGGACAAATGGTTGCGTTTATCACGGAAATAGGCCCCAAAAAACATCGCCATTGAATTGCCATTTCGCCCCCGCCCCACACCCACAACCTCTGCCCGCGACGTCGGCCTTCTTCCAAACACATCCCCAGTGGCCCCTTGAGCAACGAGAATGTGGTGCCCGTTGGAAGCCCCTTTGAACCCCTTCTTTCTTTCCCATGTCCCTTACCTGTAGATCTACCAGCAGCTCTGGCCCCTTGTAATATCTGGACGCTACACGCACGTTGTACTCCCGGCCCGGGTGGTAGAACTCCGCGAGGCCCCAGTCTATGAGTCGCAACTGGCGCTTGGAGTGGTCAATCATGACGTTGTGCGGCTTAACGTCGCGGTGCATAATGCCGTGCGCATGCGCATAGTCGAGCGCCTTGAGGAGCTCGTACATGTAGAAGCGGATATCCATGTCCGTAAGGGTGGGGTACAGCACCTTGAAGTCCTGGTTGTTGACGTACTCGAAAATGAGGCTGGGGGTCTTGGACTCAGGGTCACGGACCTCCGAATAGAGAGGGGGCAGCAAAGTCTGAATGCAAAGAGAGTTACGAACTAAAAAACTGGGGTTGGAGGGCGGAGGATAGGATTGGATCATAAGTCCAGGATTGGATCACGGATGGCAGCAATGCTATGTCCAATCCATGAACTAACAAACAGGTTGGCGCCAGGGTAACAGAGCCAGGGTAGCAACAAATGCAGACCACTGCGTAAGTTAGGATTCACGACGCAAACACCCTGACGCGCCCGTTAGGGTACCGGAAGCAATAGCCGTCACCCACATTGGCGTTCCATGGCATTCCTCCATTCACAACTTCCTCCGTTCCTTAGCCCGCAAACTAATTCAGGCAGCTCTTTAGAGAGTGCTGCTGTTTAATGCGACATGCAACTGATTCGACGCACCTCTTAGCTCTTTCCTGCATTGCCCACATGCTGAACCCACAGCATGCTCACTCATGCTTGGGAACGCCCTCCGTTTGCGCGGAACAAACCTTCGCGCGATTCAGCATTACTATAACTCCAGGGGCCTTAGATAACGTTACTACGTCATCGCTTCTTCGTCGTAAAGAAGTCCGCTCATAAATCGGGTCAACGGACACGAAAACACACACTAGGAACAAGGCGAGACGAGGCCTAACCTACTCCTCCGACCTTTCCCCCACCCCCGAAGATACCGTACCACATCTAACAGCTTGATGATGCAGGGGCCGCCCGTGATGTTCTGCAGGATTTTTATCTCACGCAGGACCTTCTTCTTCTTGACGGGCTTGAGTATCTTTATGATACATTTTGCGCCGTTCACGATGTTGACGCCTTCAAAGACCTCGCTATACTTGCCCCGCCCGACCTTGCGAACCACCTGTGTCAGGGTGCACATCGCTTGCTGTTGGCTCAAGGTGGCCATCAGGGCTGGGCTGGATCAGGAAAACGTGCCTCATAATTATCTTGATCACCCCAACTGATTTTTAATTGTTCATAAGCACTGTAATCCGCAGGCGCCTTCTCGCAAACATCCGCATGCACTCGGGCCACGGACGGTGCGCCATCCTTGCTGCGATACGCCTTGGAATATCGTTGTGCCATCACAGCCTGTGGCACGGAGGCAAGGCGGCCTCGCGGCCCCTCGCTGCGCGCTCGTAGGCCCCGCAAGACGGAAGGCAAGGATGTCAGAGACCGAGGATTCAATAAAGAGGACGGGTGTATTAATTTAAGGTGATGGCGAAAGCTTGCTAAGTATGAGGGCATGAGGTGTCGAGGTAGAGCTTTTGCTATCAGGTGCGGCAGCCACACTGTTAGAACGGCTTTCGGCGCGACTTGACACCTCCCGTACAATGAAAACGCTGCAGGATAAGGAGAAGGTTTGAAACTTACAAGTACATCTATCATAGACATTACTAAAAGCTCACTTGAGTGGTCCTCCTACCAATAACACCGATACCAACAACGACCTTCCTCCCGAAATGCCGGTTAGGCGAAGCCGCAACAAATAACGACACCAAAAAATAGTCCAAACTGCTCTAAGTTGGGCATCTAGTCCGGGAAGCCATGATAGCCTTGGAACAAGTCGGCTACGAACTCACAGAGGCACTTCTAAAAGTATTACTAACCCCTTCAATACGCGTTGCATTTACATCAGCATGAAAACGATAAAAATTAAGGGTACCGTCAAGCATGTCCCAGCAGCGACCCGAGGGTCATAGGAGGAGTGGAACTCGTGCACTCTTCGGTTGCGGCAGCAAAAAGAATAAGCCAAGCACAGCACCGTTTGGACAGATCAAAAGTTAAACATTACATCGTGGCCCAGAGAAACGGCATCTGCAGGTCAGTTGGCCATCCTACCATTTCCAAGGGGCCCGCTGACGTAACAGCCCTGCTCGAACCCTGACTAAATCCAAGCCCCGTCCCTGAGTGCTCGCTCAGGCGATAGCTCCCGACTCTGCGCCTGCTGCTTTCCCTTAATGCTGATGCGACCACATCGCTCAGTACACGCGGGCCTTTGGAGGGATATACGGCATCTCGTCACTGAGAGGCTTCATGTGTACGGGACGGTACGAAATGTTGACCCTGTCCGTGACCTACAAAGCGCGACAAAAAATCGCAAATCCACTTGAATGGTAATGCTGCGTGCCAACGTGCAAGGCGACATGAACGTGCATTGGCCATCGAGGAAAGTCGGTTGGCGTGCATGCTACTATTGAGTAAAGCTTTCGCGATATGGCTACATGCAGACTGCAGATACGAGGTGCAAGCAGCAGTCTCCTTGACGCGGCAACCCAAGGAACGACGGAGTCAGTTAGCGTTTGTTATGACCGAAAAAACTATTTAACCTCAGACAAGGGATGTTGCGATTTAAGGCCCATAATAGTGTTGAGCTCAGGAGAGGTTGCTGTAGAGACCCGATCGACCCAGTGAAGGTGCAAAAGCAGGGAAGATAGCGAGTAAAGAAGGGAAAAGGATCGCATGGCTCGTGAAAGCCAATGACCTCACCGAAGACATGTGACCCAGCGTGTGCTTGAGCCAATTGGCGTCGTCACGCTCGGTGAAGTCTTCACGCGCGTGCGCCCCGCGGCTTTCTTTGCGCTGCTCCGCGCCGTGCATCGTGATGGCGGCGTTTAGCAACAAATTCTCCAGCTCCAGGGTTTCAATTAGGTCCGTATTCCAAACCAGACCCCGGTCCGTCACCTGGCGTGGCAGCACCCACCGCAGGTGAAACGAATGCGACGGGGAGGAGGGAAGACAAGCCGTAAAGATGGCATATTGCGTGCAGAAGCATGATGGCTGTTATACCCACACAGCTAGATCCGGAACAGTTCCCGGATGAGGAGGGCGATACAGGTGACAGAAGTGCAAAGACATCAAAGATAGCGAATGAATTAACTAAACTTAATAAGGACACGCCCTGCCAAGCAACGCACTGCTGAGCGCGTACCGTAACTAGAGCCAAACTGCACACTAGAGGAATGGAAACTCGCGCAGGTAGGCTCCCACAAAGAGCTCTTCTTGTTCGTATCCTTCCCCAGTCTGCTGCCCAAACAGCACAATCCATGCACCCAATACCCACGGGTTCACCCACCTTCACGTCAGAGAACGATGCTGAACACTCATCAATCAGCTTGCAACCCTCCTGAAGGGTCTCCTGAGTACGGAACACTGCCGCATTATTCTGCATCACCTTCTGCATATTGCGCCGAATTTCCGCGGTGCGCAGACTGCCCTTTGCGTTGCGCAACTTATCCAGACGCGCAATTGCGTTTTCACCAGCACTGGCCGGCAGCGGCTTGTGCGGTGTGTTGGGCTTCATGATCTCGCCTGCGTTCGGCCGTGACCAAGAATAGGTTATGGCGCAAGTTGAGCGGGGCCCGAAGCATCATATGCTGTGCAAGCTATACGATGACTGCCATTGGACCGGGCTTTTGGTCCACAAGCCCACCATCCAAAATGAGACTTACACGCGTGCCGCACGACTGCAGCACTACTCCATCTGCAGCACTACTCCATTGTGGGGCCACATGAATCCTTGCCCTACTAGCAAGCTAAGGTGGTGTGCAGGGTGCGTCAAGGGTGAATAACGGAACGGAAGAGAGCAGGGCAGTTCGCATCTTAAATGGCAACACAGCTATCATAACGGACCCAGAGCACCTGACTTCAGCCCCTGCTTCCCCTCTACCTCGCGCAATATTACCCTGCGGCTCAGACATACCAATGCGGTTGGCGCATGCGCGCCCAAAGACGACGATGTCCAGCAGCGAATTGGCACCCAGACGGTTGGCGCCGTGCACTGAGGCGCAGGCCGCCTCGCCCGCTGCGAAGAGACCTGGGACCACCTTGTCAGGATTCTCCTTCGTGGGCGCCAACACCTCGCCCATGTAGTTGGTGGGAATACCACCCATGTTGTAGTGCACGGTGGGGAGCACGGGGATGGGCTCCTGTGGAAGTGGGCCGCGAGAAAGGACAGGCAAATCGACAATGCAGTGCATATTTCGTCCTCCACACAATTTTCATCCCACCCACTCATCCCCCCATGCGACTGCCTACCTTTGTGACGTCCACACCTGCGAAAATAGCGGCTGTCTCACTGATCCCCGGCAACCGCTCCGCCAGCAGCTCTGGGGGAAGGTGGTTGAGGTGCAGGTAGATGTGGTCCTTCTCCGGACCACACCCGCGGCCCTCCCGAATCTCAATGGTCATAGAGCGCGACACCACATCGCGGGACGCAAGGTCCTTGGCCGTGGGCGCATAACTGCAATAACATTTTAAAAACCACAAACGACAGTGGCAGCACCAGCGGAAGCCAGTCGAGGACAACGGCGCGTCAGAGGACTGCACACCAAGACCTGGTGAGCGGCATAGCCGCAGAGGACATAGTGCTCGGCATTCCGTATGCGCGGTTGAGCCTTTGAGCCGTGAGAAGCGTAGGATTCTTAGAATGAGAAGGCGGGTTCTTAGACGATAGCTCGGCAAATCGTGCTTAAGATCTACTCAAGGAAGGGGACGTCACTCCACGGCTATTCGCCGCGTTGTAACACATTATTGCATGTTTATCTGCTTATCTGTCTAACGAACCCACCACCCACCCAGTTGTAAAGAATCTGTCTACGCCTAGGAGAGCAACGCGCTAGCTTCAAGCGGAATGTGTCATGGCCGGCCACTGGTCAAACTTCAAACATTTCGCTAGGAACATGGCCCTCAGGAGTAATAGGTTTTGCAGACAGGAGTCGCTGACGTGGTGGGATTCGGATGTAGGTGCCAGGCTGGTTAGCGGGGAGGCACAGGGCTAGGTAGAGAGCCAAAAGTGAAGCATCGCTGCCACGACTCGCAAGGTTACGATTGTAATGTACTGAGGATAAGAAGAGAAAGTGACTGTCCGCGGGACTTGGCGTGCAAATTCAGGCGTAGTACCGTAGCACGCGAAAATACCAGCATTACTTGCCCCCTTCAATGCTATCACCGGTCTTCCAATATTTCTGCGGTCCTAGATATCAAAGCGTGCCCCTAAAGCAACCGCCAGCAGCTTCGTAGCCTAGCACTGAGCTGTGGGATACCCCATCGAAAGATTCAGCTCGGCCTTGCCTTGCACGTTGCCACGAGCTGCCAACTGCAGTCAGCTGTCTAAGCGCTAGATAAAGAGAGACATTCAAGACCCCTGCCGGGTCAAACCGTGTATGGACGAGCTTTCTGATGCTCCGTTACCCGCCAACCTGACCTTGCTGCACCTTTCGCTGTTGTGGCTGTTAACCATCAGCCATGGCCCTTCCGATATTGCTTAGCTAACTGCGTGTTCGGGTAATGTGGGCACGAGTTGTTTGGGCTTTCGGCTTCCCGTTTTCCCTAAGCCATTTTTTCGTGAGTGCGCACTTGGGGAAATTGTACCCGTTGCCGGTGCCGTGGCACAACCATGGTGCTGAGCAACGTGGGGACACAACGTACCGCTCCATAAAGCGCTCTCCCTCGCTGTTCCGCAGGATCCCGCCCTCGCCGCGGCAGCCCTCCGTGATAAGGCAGCCTGCGCCATAAATGCCGGTTGGGTGGAACTGCACGAACTCCAGGTCCTGCAGCGGCAGGCCGGCGCGTGCAACCATGCCACCACCATCACCAGTGCAGGTGTGGGCCGAGGTGGCGGAGAAATAGGCACGACCATATCCGCCCGTAGCCAGGACGGTCTGGTGCGACTGGAAGCGGTGAATGGTACCGTCCTCCATGCACAGCGCCATGACACCCCGGCAGGCGCCGTCAGAATCCATAATCAGGTCAAGAGCAAAATACTCAACTGCACGGGGTGCACATGGAAAACGAAGTCAGTAACGGGTTGTCGGTAGTTCTATACGGCTGGTGTGCATCCAGGTGCGGTGGCGTCATGCCACGTTGAAAGGAAGCGCGTGTGCGAACGCTGTAGACGATGCTGCACGGAGTCTAGCACGGAGATTTCAGCAGGCGATGGCATGTAAGTAAGGCTTTCGCCAGAAAACTGCTCACCGAAAAACTGAATGTTGTGCTTCATGGCCATTCCATAGAGTGTGTGGAGCATAGCGTGCCCTGTCCGATCCGCAGCGCAAGCACAACGGTAGGCTTGTCCACCTTTGCCATAATCCAGGCTCTGGCCTCCGAAGGCGCGCTGGTAAATCTTCCCATCTTCCGTGCGCGAAAACGGCAAGCCGTAGTTCTCCAACTCAATAACCGCCTTTGGTGCCTCACGGCACATATAATGGATGGCATCCTGGTCGCCCAGCCAGTCGCTGCCCTTCACTGTGTCGTAAGCGTGCCAGCGCCAATCGTCTTCCGTCATGTTACCCAGAGCAGCATTAATGCCGCCCTGAGCTGCAACAGTATGCGAGCGTGTTGGGAATAATTTCGTGACACACCTACACAGAGTGTCAAACCGAAAATGTCAACGTGGCAACCGACTGGCCGCAAGAATCAGCTTCCGGCGATAGTCCTTACGCTGTCTTAAAGCCCAGCTCCGATAACCCAACAGCAGCGCGAAGGCCAGCCCCACCCGCACCAACTACAACAGCATCATACTGGTGGTCGATAATGGGGTAGGTCTGGGAAGCGAATCCCCGCGTCTCTGTTAGTGCTGCTTGCTGTCCTGTGTACAACAGCGCTCGCTGCCCAAGTAATCCTAACTGTGTGGAATGCGTTTTCGCCGCCGTGCCAGTAAGGAGTCTCGTTAGCACCGACATATTGCGCAAACTTCCGAGAGACCGCGGGATCGTATGTCAAAGAGTGCTGCAGCAGCTAAACGAGAACGCGCAACGCGCTGATCAGTTTGCGCGATACGACATTGAATAAAAAGTACTCCAAATTTCCGTTGTGTTTGCATTTACAACTAGCCGGGTTCCGGAGCAGCGTCCATGACTCGCCATGGGAAAACTGCCATGCATGGACTAGCTTCGCATCCGCTTGAAAGCATTTATTGCATTACGTAGCAGACTAACAAGGAAGGAGTATTGTGTGAACAGGGTTGCCGAGGCTCTGGTGAGGCAGCAAAAACATGCAGTCCTTATTAGCATTCCGCACACAAAAGCTGCGGACTGCCGCACCTATTCCATGTGCACCAGTGGTTGTGCCTGCACCAGTTTTGCAGCGTTCAGGACGCCAGGTTCTTATGAAAAACAACTGGCGTACTTTTGGCCCCACCACGGAATTCAGCGATGGTGATGCGGAATACTACCAGCTGACAAGCAGGCTCAGTCAGCAATATGAGTGGTTCGCTCCTGGACAGCGGCAGGCGGAGGAAGAGCAGGAGGAGGCATCAACGTCTACACCGATTATAGATCAGGATCAGCGGGAAGCATCATTTGGGCTATCTGAGAAACAGATCCGCGCTCTCGGCTTGGCTGGGACACCTAAAGACTTGCCGGACCCGGTATGTACAATATTGAGTGTGCAATCGCGCCGCACGAAAGCCTGCTCGTAGGCGTTCTTATGGAATTTACCCTGGTCGTGAATTGCAGAAAACGCTTTCATCTAAGGCGTATCTGCGCGGTGAGAAATTCCAGCCAGAGCAGTTTGGATACAATGTCTCGAATATGGCTGGCGGAAGCTATCGCGCCGGACGGGGGTACAGCTCCCCACGCGCAGCATACGGCGAGTATCCGAACTATCCGGAAGGCAGGCCTATCTTCTTGCCGGAGGCGGAGAGATTTGGGAACCCACCGGACCTTCCGTCGCTTCTATTGCAACAGCGCGTAATCTATATTAGCATGCCGGTAAGTTTGAAAATATGCCACTTTCGTGGGCCATGACAGCGGATGTGTCGAGCGATGTGCTTCGACATATTTCCTCCCGCTTTGTGCAATCCGAACGATGTCGTCCGGCGCTGGACTCCAAACCGTTTTTGAAGCCTAGGTGAATGGAGGGGTGGATCAAAGTCGTGCCGGGGGAGTACAGAATGTGTCGAGAGAACGGTACCAGGTGCCAGGGACCGGGGACTAAAGAAAGATGAACGCATTGCCAGCAAACATCTCTATTTGTGCGGATTAAGGTCAACATGCCTTACATGTCTTTTCAACAATCAGATACGGGCATGTTCCTTGCCAAGGATGCTGGATGGCTTACCACGTGATCAGCGCATAACGGGATAGGTTGGGCATGACGGATAGGTAGCTAAATCGCCCTGTATGAATGTTTTTTCTACTACGGTGGACGCATATGTCTACTACCCGTGGCCAAGGGCGTAACGTTCAAGCTGTTGGTGCTGTATGAGCGGGTGGAATGTTTTGGCCGAATACAGACTCGCGGGAACATGTCCAATTGGCAAGAAGCTGATACGACAGTGCCCAGCGAGATGGGGTTAAGGGGGAGCACCACATTATAGGGTGCTTAGGGGGCTCAGGCCTGAGCTTGTGTCTTGGGATGAACGCACACTTGCATATGGGCGGCGCATTGCAGGACTCTCTTTTAGACCCGGCAAGCCAACGGAAGCAAGGGTACTGCTTGTAATTGGGGCTCTGGTAATAGCGAGACCTCACGAGGGATATTGCTAAGCTGATTCTTGTGATGCAGGCCATTTAGTCAGCTGTGAAATGCATGTGTGGGCCAGATCGTGTCCGTGCGTCATCCAGGCGTTATCTTTCCCTTTCCACTTATGCATCGCACTCACCCTGTCAGACCATCATTTTCCTAGTAAGCGTGGGGTAGTTCGCTGGCTCCGTTCTCTTACCCTCCATGTCTTCGTTCCGATTATTGTTTCTCTCTACTTGTCCTTTGCTGATATCGACACTCCCTACTATCGCTCCACATCTAGCGGCAGGGTTTCACGTCAATCACGGGCTTGGACGTTGTTCGTCTTTCTCCCAACATCGCCCACGTATTCAGGGATAAGCTTTAAATTTCCTCTTCCTGATTTCCTTGCTTCGCCCCAGTTCGTGCCCTCGGTAACGGAGCTGGTAGTGGCGCAATGCTATTACTTGGACTTCGATGATCGCAACCGGCAGCGGCCCATCTACGTTTACCTCAACTCCACGGGATGCATCAACGACAAGGGCCAAGCCATTAGTGCAGACAATGAATTCTACGCGATCTGGGCAGCGCTTGGCTTTACACGGGCGCCACTGTACACGGGCGTTACATGGAAGGCGCAGAACCAGGCAGCGGTATTGCTTTCTGCGGGGCAGAAGGGACATAGGTGAGGGTCGGGCGAGAGTGCTGAAAATTTTATGAAACAAGGTCCAGGGATCTGGGCGTTGGATGAGGATGTCGCATGGAGATGGCTGCACCTTAGAAGGGTTCGGGGTTGCGATGGTAACTAAGAGATTGTTGGGTCCCGTCCAACCAGTCAGCAGATTGGCACGTTGATGTTCCTATGTCCGTTGTTAACTACGTGCAAATTCATGGGCCATTGTGGTCGGCCAGATGTAGTTGCTGGCGCAGTCCGGGAGGTGGCAGGAAGGCGAGGGAGGGAAGGGAGGAGGGCGGAGAGACTGTCCTGCATAAGATATCTGGTGGTGCTGGAATATCTGCTTCGAAGGGGGTCTGCAGGGCCTGGGCTTTGGATGTGAAAGGATCGAGAATTCATCGTGACTCTGCCTAGGCCAGCACAGTCGATACGCGAGGGGGGCTTTAGGCAGGCAGCCAACTGGCTTTAGGCAGGCAGTCAGGAGTATTGCGACCTGTGCGGTTGTAGCATGGACTGGCCAGGCAACTCATGTTCATCAGCGCGCTGTATGCCATCTTGCATCCTTGTGGCCGCATCCCTCCCTAACGCATCGCGATTCTGTGATCATTTCTCCGCAGGTACTCCTTCCCTCATGCCAAGATCTCGACCGCGCCGCCCGTCATGAACCGCGTGTTCGGCCAGACTGTGGACGCACAGCTGCAGGCCCACGAGCTGGAGTACGCGACCAAGTACTACGCAGCCATTCTGGCGAGGTCTACGGGCAAGGACCTGGAGACGTGCCAGAAGCAGTACCTTTCGCGGAAGCGGTGAGGGATGATGGGGCTGGCGCGAAGAACCCAGGGGGGGACATCTGGATTGGGGTCGAATGGTGAGGGATGATAGTAGAAGGGGTAAGGGCGTGGTGCTACGGGGATTAGGTACAGTGTCTTGGGGAGGTAGGATGAGTGGAGGAGCCGTCGTTGCGACTTAAGAGGTGCAATAGGGTACAGGTATATATGGGAGAGGGAGAGGGGTCTCGTTTCGAAATCTCCATCCCCGCCTCATCCTGTTGGCTTTAGTAAGGAAGGTTAAGTGGTCAACTGGCTCGCGGCTGCCTTATTCGGGACTGCGCATGTGCAGGTACTTCTCCGTCAAAGAGGCGTACGAGGAGGGTCTGGTAGACAAGCTGGTTCCGGGTTTCCTGCTGAACCGCTTCCGGAAGATGCAAAAAGACCGCGCGGGTGGTGAGGAGGAGCTTTTCTCGTTAAACAAGCCAAAGTTCAAGTTCACGAGGCAGTCGTAAGGCGGTCTGAAAGAGGCCCCTTTTTTCACGTCCACGACGGACCACCTTACGATAGCTGCCTTGTGAACGTTGAAGGGGATGATGGGCCGAACGTTGAAGGGGATCTTAGCCCGGCCGATGGCGGCAAGGCGTCGGGGCTTGGACGTTGCGGACACGGCGCCTGCCTGGGTGATGCCAAGTGTCCCTTGGGTCCCTTCCTGCATCGAACACCGAGCAGGGCATCGAACACAACCTGCATGCAGTAAGTGGAATGCTCGGAAGCTTTGTTTTCGTTGTTACCTCTGTATGTTTGCTCGTTGTCTTCGGTCAAGTCGAGTATGGCGTACGGTTGAGAGCACAAGTAACGCTCCTTGGCCGAGTACTTCGATAAATGGCCCCTGTCGCCACTATCATTAGTTGCACCAAGGGCATAACAAGGCGTGCACTTCCATGTCATTTGTGTGTGGGGAAAGAGTAGGTTGAGGGCCGACGTGAAGACAGATACTGCGGTCACGCAATGGAGGCGTGGGAGCGTGTGTAAGTGGGTGTTGAGCGGGATTGGAAAGGGAGCAAAAAATCGACCGCTTCTCGATGCAGATGGGTGCAAAGCCGTCCGGCTGAGTTGCCGTGCGGAGCCCAGGACTGGACCCGGCGAGGGGGGCATAAGTCAGGGCTGGCAATCATGTGGAGGACCTAAGGTTCTATGGTCGTCAGCGCGTGTCATGGGTTTCGTAGGCGATAACGGACGAGTGCAGACCAATCATGTTCCAAATCAGCAAGCCGCGATCAGGTGCCCGCTACCCGCGGAGCTGAAACCAAGGTCCCGGTCTTTATGGCCTGGGGGTAGGCAGTGAATGGCCGACGTGGTGGCTGATTGTGAATCTCCAGCTTTAGATAAGGAAAAGCACAACTGAAATCGCTGGACTGGGCCTGCCTTGGTTGCAATCGCCGCGATGAAACCAAAACGCTAAATTTATGCCGTTGTAAGGGTGCAATTTTCACGCTTAAGTCATGGAGAAGGAAATTGTACCGTCGGGGGATGGACCAGCATTGGGGCAGGGACGCTGAAGCAAACCCGTTATCCAAAGAGATAGACCTTTCATCTACATTCACTGCAGAAATTATTGGCGTGCCAAGTTCGCTGTACGGCACTGGTGGGTGGACAGGTTCGGAGTCCCTAACACGTTTTTTTGAGACCTTTGAAACTTTTTCCGGGTTCATCAGGAGGTATTTATCAAATCCTCGTCATAAATTTCTTTCGTCCCAAAGAAGTTGGATGTCCCGAGGCTAGACTCCGGTAAGACTCCGATAAGGATAAGGACCGGTAGGACTCCGATAAGGATGCCCGAACGTGATAAGCGTAGTTTGCGGGCTCATGATGTTGTGCTAGAGGCAGCAATCGCTTCACAAGCCGTCACGCGACATTAGGGGAAGCATGCGGGGGAGCAAACAGGAGTATATCCCTAAAGACCAGGGGCAATAGAGCCTGGAAAAGAGAGGACAGACGAGAACGGTACATTACATGTAAGCATGATCCTAGCCTTAACTTGCGGACCCCTGAACATGTGATTAACTTGGCAGAGTGGTGGTTTTAAGTTATTAAATTGGCTTGTTCCGGCGGGAGCTAACGATTTCAGAACGTATGACATGTACGTCGGGCAGGGTGTACGGGGGATGGGGTCTCACTCAGAACTCTATCCCAAAATTCCGTGGAAAGTTTTTCATCTTGGGGCCAGTTCAAAATATTCGTAACCACCACCCTGACTGGAGGGCACCATACAACATGGAACCGTCTCCTGACAAGTCCTGGGAGCAAGTAGGCTTGTGACCGCGTGCCTGTCGAGAGATGAATCACAGGAAATGGCTGAATGTAGTAATAAAATCTGGATCCCAAGCGCATGGACAAGGCTATACGAGGATTTCTCCCAAGCTTTGGCCACGAAGAGGGGCCAGCGTTAGTACCCAGCGACGTTGTACTTAACATGTCAGCGGGAAGAAAGCGGAGACCGCACAGCTTGCTCCGCCATCCCGCCGTAAGCGGACCCCATTTCCGGGGTCCTTGATGTATATTAACGGGCAACGCCGGCCGTAATCAACCATTTAATAGGGCTCACCCAGACATACAGTAAACACCGCCTCGATGATTGCTTGTGGCGATCTCCTAAGCCGGATTACCTGCTCATTTTCTCGATGTCTTCCATTTTCTCGATACCTTCCGCTTTAATTGCAGTGAAGCACCAGTACCCCTTTGATCACGGCTTACAGCATTGCATTCGACTTCTCTCGACAACGCGCTGCATCATTTAATGCCATCTGACATTGAGCCACATCCGAAATAACGGTGAATACGAAGTCGACCGTGCGGCTTAACCTTCTAAGAGCGGTGGTCCCTCACATGCCACACCGTATCATCAAGAGGACGAAATAAAAAACGCTGGATTTCACTGGCGGCAGCGAGCGCCTTGTCACGGGCTGACCAAAAGGGGCCCCGAAGTAGTAGTATCCCGCCTGTAACAAGAAACAATCCGCCTATACTCGTTTTACGTGCGAACGAAAACTGACTGATCATTGTGCCTCACGACGCAATTCCGCCAAAACCCAAATACCTCCTTCAAGAAACGATGAAAAGATTACTTTCCTCTGAACTTGTTTTGACACCCACAGCGCCCTTCATTCGGTGCTATAGAGCAGCAGACAGCCCTGCAATGGCTGATCCGCCGTCTGCCGTCATCTACTCATTTCCTTACTATCACCGGGCCTTATGACAATAGCTGCGAAGGCACGTGAGGTAGCGAAACACGCTACGGCGTGGATTCAACCAGTGCCCCAAACTTGCCAGCTTGGAACGTCCCGCGCAAACGTGAACTGATGTCATCATGTGCATGGGCTTACCCACTCAGATCCAGACCCCTTCATCGACACATCGGCTGCTGCTCTAATTGGTTCCACCAATCACTCAACGAACAAACTACGACCGACCCAATCCTCCGCAGAAAATGCCGATGCAAGTCTAATTACCATACTGTTGGCGGAGCTATGCGCAGGCGGGACTTGCCGCAGCGACGTTTCAAAATGATGGGGCCAGCGGTCCACCCAGCTGCTGCTCCCCATACCCATAGTACGCCTGCCAGGTCAGCTGGCGTACGGAAACCGCAGGAGACACGAAGGTGGGCCGCCTCGCCCGCTGCACAGCAGCCGCGCGAGCTCATGCGGAAGCTCATGCAGGGACAGCATCATCTAGATAGCAGAACTCCAGCCTTCACTTCCACGTATGCCGTCCGTACCGACAACCCGCATTTCCAAGATGCTTGCCTGCAGGATGCTTCTCCGCACTAGCTGGAGCGCACGCATGGCAATGATTCTGCGGCGCGTACTGGTGTCGTACGAATAATGCATCACTCGCTCATCCTAGGCGCGCTTCTACCATCCTCTACCAACTCGACCTTTCCCATTCAGGCTTCAAGATCCATTTCCTCATCCATGACCTGAAAAATTACACACACAACAACACACGCAACGCACATGTTCCCTTTTCCTCAAACGTCATCTTAAGCCATGCACATGTCCTAAACCACACGCGCTTCCCTTGCCTCGACCTTCCTAGCAATGTCACATGCACTGTCTGTTCTCCATGGCCCCTCAGATTCTGCCGTCCCGTCTCAGCATCCATGTCTCTCCTCCTTGTGGGAAGCATGCACCAATAAGAGGATTGCTTTCTTGAAACGCAGCATTCAATCGCCACGGCTGGCGCCCCGTCATGCACCATTCCTGCTGGGGCTGCTGCCGGCACTGCCCCCCGACCCCCTGCGTGGGGGTGAGCCGCCGGCCGTCCCCGCTGCCACTACCGAGAGGTCACTATCGTTACCGGGGCTGATTTTCTTCTCAAAGAAACGCTTGGTTCGGTCAAGGAGCTGTTGCTGGCGAGCGGCCGCCTGCTTCAGCTTGGTGTTTTCCTCCTATGGGCGGATGGTGCGTGGGTGGCGTTGGATGGTAAGACGACCTATCGGTTCAAGCAACAGGGTCAAAAGACTATGCTGCATATTGTGAAGGGAGAGTAGAAGATCTGGGATAAGTATCAAGAGGCAAGGGCTGGTATGGGCTGGTGTCGTTGGTGGCCTGTGAGGGCTAACATCCTGAGTGGTCTGGCGGTGGTGCTCCAAGAGAATAATGTGGGTGCAGCGGCTTTCCTCCCCGCAATATGATGCAATGGTTCCATTCATTGGTCTTGCATTTAACGTTGAACAGTGAGCAGCGCAATCGATCTACTTTGTATGGATGAAAGTGGACCAAAATTGCGCTTCCTTAACCTTGTCCCACCTGCAATGACTTGAGCTGCTGCACCAAGTTATCGGCCTGTCGGCTGCCCCGCGGCACCCCATTGCTGCGCAGCTCGCTGATAAGCGCATCTCGAGAACGCAGCTCCCTCTCCAGAAATTGCACCCGAGTTCTGCGGGTGGATTGGGTGTACGATTTGGCGTGTCACGAAGGGGAATTCGTGCAGATTTCGATGAAAAGTCAAACACGGCTTGATAACGTCCGATGATTTCAATTATAATCAACCTGCACACGGCCATATAAACCTTGTGGTAGCAGATAGTGGTGGTGGTTTGGCGAAACGGGAGGGTTAACAGCCGAGTCAGGGAACATCGGGAACCCGGGGAACCGCTAGCCCCGAGCCTTTTGCAGCTAATGGCAAATGCCGGTGTATAAACGGAGCGGGCCTCCGATGGCGGCCCGGGTGCATTTTGAGGTAATATCGGGAAGAGGGAAACTGGGAGTCGATACACGGCAATGGTGGGTTCAATTGCGCCATACTTCGCGAGTGCCTTGAAACAACACCTTCACTTCCATTTGGATTACCAAGTTCCCATTCCCATAACCTCAATCCGCTGGTTCGCAATCCGCTGGTTCGAATGCTCAAATCCACCTGGGCTTTTACGCCTGGCCCGCTTGTCCTTAACCCTCTCTGGTCGCTGCCCTGCCTAGCTGCCATACTTACTGCAGCGCCTCCGCCTCAGCTTTTGCCGACAATGAACTATCCTTGGCCACGTTCAGCTCCTCCAGGAGCTTAACGTTCGCCGCCTCCATTTCACGAGCACTGCCGAGGCTGCTGACGCCGCCGCGGGCGCTCAAGAACGCCGCTGCTAATGTGCCCGTCATGCTGCCACTGGCCCCAGCAGCAGCGGTGCTATCGCTTTCGTCGACCGCGCCAAGACGCCTTCCCAACGCGGCGTTTCGGAGCTGCTCTGACAACGCGGCGACCTCTCGCTCCAGGGAGGCGGATCGCTGTCGCTCTGATTCCCATAGCTCCGTCTGGACGTCAAGGTCCTGCGGCAGGTCGGAAAGGGGTTAAGAGAATCAGACGATCAGTTAGATCGTGAGCAAGAGCTCTGTAGAAACCCCAATGCGACAGTGGTGGACGATGGCGAGGCTGGAAATAGATCGTGAGTAAGAATGGAGAACCGAGTATGGAATGGAAATACCGTTGGCCTCACCGCGACAAAATCCTTGCCAGTGCCAACGCACGGCTCAAGCATGGTGCAATAGAGGTACCCTGAAGCTATGGTAGACCATGCATATACCACACCACAAGATGGCACAACTCACGTTGCGTGCCTGCTGCAGCAGCGCGTTCACGTCGATGGCGTTGGACACCGAAGATTGCTCTGCAAGAATATAAAGGGGCCGTGGAATAAGAGGATGTGAAGAGGACATGTTGCGCAAAGAGACTATGTTAAGCGAAATTTCAATACTCACAAGCAAACCTCAACACCATTGCACTGCACCATCCCGCCTGTTCCCCATCCTCCTCCCGCCAGATAGAGCTACATGCCAACCCGCCTTTTGCACAGCCACAAACATGCGGCTACCAGCGCTCACGCTAGCAGTGTCTTGAGCCTGCGCGGATGTGGATGGACTTAAATGCTTCATCCATTCGGAAAAATCCTTTGGCTTGTTGCCCGAAACTATCACTCTCCATAACCCACCCGAAGATGCAAGCACGAGGCTCTCCGCTTTGTTCAGCAGCTCTAGCGTCGCCGCCGCCTCCGCGGCTAGCTCCGACTGCAGTTGCCGGAGCGACTCGAACTCAGCGCGTGACGCCGCATCGCGGTCCTGCCGCACTGCAGTAAGCTCGCCCGCCAGTGCCGCTACCTGCGCCCGCATGCTCGCCACTTCCGTCGCCGCCGCTTCCGCCTGGCGCTTCACGACCCGCAGCTCCGAGTCGGTCGCCTCCGCGGCACGACGTGCCAGAGCCAGCGCCGACTCGCTCTCTACCAGTGCAGCGGAAGCAGCCTCCAGGTCACGCTGCAGACGATCCATGTCCTGTGGAAAACACAGCATCCGTGTAAGTGAACGAAAACATACGCATCAATTTGAAAGGTGGGTAAAACAGGGGTTGACTCTGTGAGGTCAGAACCAGCGATTACCAGCGTCCCCGGTAAGGGCTCTCACAGGCGTAAGGTGTGAGTTTGCGTGAGTTTGTGTTTCTGCCCAGGGTGTACCGTGCATGGCTCAACCACGTCAAGCCGTGAGCTTAGGACGCATAGAAACATGGGAGTGGTGAACCATGCATCGGCCCCATGCCCCTCGCACCTTTACCCTCTCCCCCACGCTGTTGTCCGCAGCCTGTGCATGCCGCTGTACGTCAGCCAGCTGGTTCCGGAGCTCAGTCAACTCCCCATCGGAGCGCCGGAGAGCCTCCTGCAGCTTCTTGACGCTGCTTTCGGATCCCGAAAGGAATGCGATCTGTTGAACGAACGGGTGCGAGCATCGGGACCGGGGTTCTTCCTCGTGTTTCCACTCTCCTTTGCATTCGCAGTGTCACAGTTCAATTCCCGCCTCCGGCTTCCTTCTCTTCGGCATTTCAGTTCAGGTTCCTGATCCCCATCCATTCTCCATCAGCCTCTTTCCCACGTGGGGCGCAGTATCCTCAAGCCCCACGTCCCACCACGCGCCTGTGTTCCCCTTCAATCACCCACCTGCTCGTTTAGCACCACCACCTGTTCCCGCAGGGTTTCTACATCACGAGTCTGTTTGATGACGGCCGCCTGTTCTGCTGCAAGCCTCTCGCTGAGCGTCTGTGCGGCCATACGCTGGCTGGACTCGGCAGCCTGTGCCTCCGACAGAGCTTGAGCGGTATCTGCAAGCGCCTGCGGCCGATTGGATAACAAATGGAATTAAAAAAGGAGTTGAACTGGACAACGGCCTCACGCATAAAGGGAAAGCGCGGCGCACTGAAAGCAAAAATATCCCATTTGAACGTCCAAACGAGACAATTAGGATTTCTCCTGTTTATTACCTGGGTCTACGTATGATATATGCATGGGTTTGGGGAATCCAAGTCGATCTAGCTTCGGGGTGTCCTTCCCCAGCATTGGCACTGCCCCCGAGTACCTCACACAGTCCCTCACACTCGTCCACACCTTGTTCTTGGCGCTAAGCTGATCTCGGAGTGCTGCTACCTGATCCCGCGCTTCCACCAGCTGCTGGCTCGTCTCCATGGCGCGTGCCTCCGCATCAGCCCGTTGCTCGCTGGTTGCGCGGAAAGACGCCTCCAGCGCCTCAAATCGCTCGGCTAGCTCCGTGTTGGTAGTCTGGAGCTCTGACAACATAGCCTAGAGGCAAGGGCGAAGATGGGGGAGACCGAACGCACGAACAATTTTGTTGGCTAAACATCTGGCCGGACCCGCAGCACCAAGGAGCCCCAACCTACAGCTAATGGCCGCCAACCAAACTGACCCACCGTGAGGCTCTTGAGGCTGTCCTCCGCCAGTGCCACCTGTTTCTTGAGGTCCTCTTCACGTCCCTCAGCCACCACAAGCCGGCCGTGAGCCGCTTCCAACTCCGCTTCCTTGGCGCTGAACGCCTCCGCCAGGATAGCCAGGTCTAGTTTCAGCTGCTGAGCGGTCTCAACCTGGCAGTTATGCGAATGTGTTGGCGTGCCTTTGTGAAGATGGGAACAGAATGTGCGAGCAGACGCAACTCCCATATAAAGCCATGCGGACAGGAGAAACACGGGGGAGCTGGGGCCCCCAGGAAACCATATTGACTAGGAGAACATAAACAGTGGCTAATTGAAACCTGAAAAGGGGCCCCCGCAAGAACCCACAGCTTCCTGCACCAAGCCTACCTTCCCGCCACCAGCCACTGTTCACTTTTCTACGTCACTCCATCTGCCCCTGGCCCCTGGCTGCTGATACGCACCTCTGACCGTAGGTCCTGCAGCGATACATCTAGCTCTCCCAACGCAGCATCCTGCCGCCGGCGTCGCTCCTCCAGGTCCTCAACGCGGCCGCGCAAACCCTCCACCTCCATCGCCAACGAATCGCGCTCCGCCGCCAGGGCCACCCGCTCGTGAGATTGCGACTCCAGCTGCGCAATTGGGGATTCATCCAGCAACGGAGTCCGGAAGATGGAGTCAACATTGGTATCATGGGTCAGAGATCGTCAAAGTTAGGGTCTGGGTGCGTACCGTATCCTTCCGCCTTTCATCGCCTACAAGTTCATCCCAACGATGCTGCGCGCTTGCAATGCCTCCACAGCCGGGGCTATCGCCACCTTTCATCAATGAGACAGCGCCAGCATCATCCCACCCTGCCAACCTGCTGCGTCAGGGCCGCCACGGCGTTGGCCTTGTCGTTGGCCTCTGCCTTCAGCCGCACCGCCAGAGCCGCCACCGTTTGCTGCAGCTCTACCTCCGCCGCCATCCGCTCTTTCAGCTGGGCGCTGATCTCATCCAGCTTGGTCTGCAAAGCCGTCATTTGAAGCTCCTGTGCGCATAAGTTATCATGCGGATGGACAGACGAATCGGTATATGGATTACAGCGATGTTGCAAAAAAGGGGTCAGGCGCACAACAAATTACCCATGCGTGCTGGTTGAAAAAGGTACGGGCATGACGTGAAAGGGAAGGGGCGGCGTTGGGTGCGCTTTGCAGTTACGTGAGTATAGCCTGGCCTCACCTGCTCCTTGCACTGGCTGGTAAGGAATTCCACAGCGCTCTGTGCGGCCTGCAGCTGCGCTTCACGCTCGTCAAGTGTGCCCTGCAATTGCTCCAGCTCGGTCTAGAAGGTGCCGAAATAAACAACGGAGAAGGAGCGCGGGCGTAAGTACGTTTATGGCCGACAAGGAGCACACGGATGCGGCAATATCCTCATTCTTCATAGGACTGGCAACCTCATTTCTCACAAATCTGCACAATTATTCCGGTGGATCCGTCCATAACATAACTGCCATAGACGCATACACATAAGCGAGAAACGACCTACCCACGCTCGACAATCCTCACAACAAACCCCCTTGCGCAATCCGTTGGGGCTCCGGAGCGACATGCGCCCACCCACCCGTGCCATGCATCCATATTATCTTCCCTTTTAGGACGTGTTGTAGCGTCCTGCAGTCTCGTCCACCAACAACCACCTTGCTGCAAACTGCGGCTTTCCCAAGCTGCTGCCTATGCACACAACCCGCATACACACCTGCGCTTGCTTGAGTTCCTCCCGCAGGTGATTTTCCGCACCCGTGGGCAGCCGCGTCGCTGTTGGGGCCGGCGATGCAAAGCCCTTGCCCCCGCCACCTCGCGCTGGCGGTACCTTGGGGGCGCGGCCCTTCTTGGCCCCCTTACTCATCGTCTTCCGCATCGCCTCCACGTCCGCCTCAATAGCTACCAGCTCTTCCACCTTGCGAGTCAGGGCCTCCTGGGCCTCCTACAGGGCGCGGTGCGAACCCAAGGCGTGCACATGTAAAGGCTGAGCCCTTGAAGGCTGGGCCATCCGTTATGTATGACCATAAAAACGCACAATCACGGAGGCGCAAACGAGCCCACAATGTAATAACGCTGGAAGTTGCCATGCCAGAGCAGCTCATCCGCCGGGAGATCTCGAGGTCAAGCCGCACACGGGCATGGTGAAAGCGCCCTACCACAACGCGCTGCCTCCCCCGTGCTTCGTACCCGACATGGCCGTGCAAGGTAATTTTCGCCATTCCCTCTACACAGCTTCCGACAATGGCACAGGGCACCTGGTGCCATTTTATCTAGAGCCTAGAAATCACTGCCATCCAGTTGTAGTCACCGGACAGGATCCCGACAGCACAACGCCACTAGGCCGCGCTGCTACGCTCACACACAGCCGGGGATTCTAGCTCGTGGTGATTTGCGAGAATGAATGGCACAAGCATGCACACTCAACATGCATGCCAGCACGTTGCTGAGTTTTATCTTGTGAATTCAACGCATTATTGCTATAGCTATGCATCGGTTGATGCATGTGGGCTAAGCTGCTTGGCTTGCAGGCCTTCATATGCTGCAGCGGCTTCACATGACCTTTCTTCCCTGTTGTTGCGTTCCTGTCATGGTACTTTCTCTGCCATGGAGCGATGCAGTCATGCTAGTTTGGCGCAAGGTGTGCAGCGCACCAATCCTAAGCCCTGTTAAAGCGCCGAGCCCCTAGGACTTCCCGACCATGTCCCCTTGTAAGTGCGTACACAATGGCTGCCGGGTTTCCCTTCCGAATTTGCCGCCGCGGACTCTCCAGCGCCCCACCTGAGCCTCCTGACGCGCTGCTGCTGCTGCCGCTTGTGCTGCCACCAGCTGTTCCCTCGCCCCCTCCAGGTCCCGCACCAATGCTGCTCGGCTGTCGCGCTGCTCCTGCAGCTGCGCTTGCAACAGCTTCTGCTGTTCCTGCAGCGCCTCCAGCTCCGTCAGGCGCGCTGCCTGGATCTGAGCTGCATTCAGCTTGGCCTGCAACTTGGCTTCCACATCCTGCAGACGCGCCAGCTCCGCCTGCAGTTGATCAATGCTCGGCAAAGCCCTCAGCCGGCTGCGGGCCTCCTCCAGTTCTGAGGTAGTGGCTGCGAGGCGCTCCTGCGCGGCTGCCACCTTTGCGTTTAGA
Organism: Volvox reticuliferus; assembly: GCA_019650235.1. Lineage (NCBI taxonomy): Eukaryota > Viridiplantae > Chlorophyta > Chlorophyceae > Chlamydomonadales > Volvocaceae > Volvox > Volvox reticuliferus. The sequence goes on from BNCP01000008.1 coordinate 1,430,103, forward strand.
GCCTCCCGCTCACTATCCTGTGGACGAATGGTGTGGTGGGTGTGGTGCGCGTGGTGTGAGGCGTGCAGGCATGTTTTTTGAGATTAATAAATCCGAATTAAGAATAGGAACCCGAAGTTAAGGAGCGAAAGGAGGAGTTGTGTGTCAGTTCGGAGTTTGGGGGAGGGGCCACACCTGCTTGCGTTTATCGCTTTCAATTAGCTGTTCCAGCTCCGCAATTAGTTCATCCTGCTCCAACATTTGGGTCTGCAGCTCCTCGACAATTGCTACCTGCTGACTGAGTATGTCAATTTTCTCCAAAGCATCGCGGAGGTTCTTCTTTGTCGCAGCAAGCTCCTGCGGTATTCGAGCGATGGACCGGCGCTTCGTCAACAATGAGACCAGATTATGACTAAGAACATGCATATGATTATAAATACAATCAAGGTAGTTAATTGCGCACTAATGCCCGTGAAGGAGCCTTCAAGCGCCGTCGAACAGGTGTTACATCGGGGTGGATAACCCTGCGCGCACCAGCGCATCCTCGCTTGAGCTTCCGACCGAATAAACCTGCATTCAATAAAATAAAATAACAGCGAATGAAACCGCATGCGCACAGGAACGGCGTCGCCATGACCTCTTTGCAAGTCCATCACTTTGTCTGCTTCTTGTCGCAATCCTTACCCCCTGTTCAGGAACACCGGCACCTGCATCAACTGGTCATGAATAAACTCAATCGCTTGATATATCAACGATGTGCCACTTTGGGTCCAATAGCCTACCTGCAACGGTGAAGTCACGTCGGCCACTCTGTTGCGCTACACACGGCGCCGGGATGTGTACAAAGGGCATAATCCATGGTCGATTAACAACAACTTTCCTGGTCGTGTGACAAGGGTTGCCCCTAATGCAAGCCGGAGCCGCCCGTCGCGAGTGAGCTTCGGCTAGCATGATGTTTATAATTACCCTATGCACAACAATGTGACACGGCGTTACGCATCAAGTGGAACATTAAAATAGAGCCTAAGGTACAAAGCGTGCAAGGCAAATCTAAAATCCAACTTTTTACAGCCAAGATGGGATTAAATATTATGCAAGAGGGAGTGATCTATGGAAGAATATTATATAACACTGGATTGGAGATGCATGTCGGTCGCAGCACGGATGATGTGAATTGACCCCATCGCCAGTTGAATGCCTCTCAAGCCAGGGCTACGTAGCCACAGTAACGACAGGATGTTGTATACGATATATCTACGGCGCTGAATTGAAACTTCTCCTTTCTTGCAACTAATGTCCCCATACAGTCAACGACCATGGCGCTGACACCAGTCTTGAGCTCAGCTCCTAACTTTTCCATTGATCAGGGTCTGGAGTACTATGCTGGCAAGACAGAGCTGCTTGATTGGATCAACCATCTGCTAGAGCTAAATTTGACGCGTCTTGAACAGGTGCGGATGCACTTATTCCGCAGCGTAGCATTAATATTATGTACCAGGGCGATATAGTCTTACAAACCGTTCTGCGGCCCGCAGCTCACGTCGGGCGCTGTCTATTGTCAAATTATAGATGGTAAGGAGTGAAACCGGCACAAAACCCACGGAAACGAGTGGCTTGGTCTTTATGAAATTTAATAATTTCAAGCGAGATCCTATTCGATGTGTAAGGCCATACGCAAGTGGTGGACGCCTTACTGTGCTCTTTGTCCTCCCATCCAACTCGAACAGCGTTCTACGCCGACATTGTTGCTATCCGGAAGGTTAATTTTTATGCGCGTGAGGAATATGAAATACTTCCAAATTATAAAGTTCTGCAGGCGGCGTTTAATGCATTGGGTTTAACCAAGGTAAGACCTGAAGGGGCTCAGCTGGGGGGCACCGCATGCGTACGATGCGGCCCCGCAGAGCAACGGCCCGCATGCCCTTTCTGATGGGAGAAAATTTTGGTTTGAGTTATGAGATAAGCCTGCACACGACGTGGGTTAGCGCTGCGGGGAAAATGTCTATGAAACCCCTGCATGTCCGTAAGCTGCTTGTTGTTAAAAAGGTCGTTCAAGTGGTTGCATTTCACCCGTGGGGATAAAGGATCATAAACGCCTGAGCCCGCACCACGGGATCGCAGGAGCCGAATGTGGCCAAGCTCAGCCAGGCGTCCCCGCCTGACCTGATGGAGTTTGCGCAGTGGTTGTACAAGAGCTTTAAGGGCAAGTTCATCCTTTGGGAGGAAGTTAGACTCTTGCCTGGGATACGGTAATACATGATAGTTTCACACGGGGTTATGGCAACAGGCAAACCTAGCTGATATAGACATTCAATGCACTCCAAAAGTACACTACTGCACCTCAAAACTATTTGATTGTCGATCGGTTGACTCTCTTTGCATCTCCCGCTGTCCGCGGGCTTGAGCTGATGTCCGTTGCTTTCTTGGAAAACGTAGCTTTTCACCTTCCGTTCGCCGTTGTCATGGCTTGCTCGCAGGCGTTAATACATTGCCAGGGTACAACCCGAGCTTAAGGCGGCAGCTGTCTGTAAAGGGTGGGGCAATCAACGTTCCGCTTCCAGCATGCGTTGTGAATACCACCTTCGAGTTCAGCCGCATCGATCGTAAGTACCGAAAGCTTAATAGGGATGCCAGGTCACCCTGTTTTAACAGAACAAAAACTCCGTTAAGAACCTGTGCTCTGCATGATCCTAGCTTATACGGCATGCAAAAATCCTCAAATCCGTTTCACTCTCCGGTCTATAATGACTACACGGCTAGCTAGGGTAAGCGGGAAGTACCCGCGTGCCTAGATTAACTCTCTTCGAGCACCAAGATAGTTGATGACACGGAATAAGGGTTTGCAGTAGGATTTTCTGAAGCGCGGCAACATCGCTAGCTGCCTTGTGGCCTCCCTCCCCTCGAAAGCAGTGCGCACAAGTGGGAATTGGGGCGCAGCAACCCCGCAGACCCAGGAGTCGAACAGGTAAGCATAGCCGTTGGATAGATGGGGGGTGTAGGGGATGGCAATTAAGGACCATGCACCTCGTCGCGGACCCTGCCCGACTAGGATTTGTGGGCAAGTTAACGGAGGAGATTGCAATGGTGTCACAGCAGGTTTGTGGCACAGCGCGACTGTCCGATAATGTGTCCGTGTGTGATGGCAGCTATTGCCGTGCTGATGCACGTTTGCCATTTTGCACCTACCATCATTATGAACCACATTAGGTTTGCTTGTTGACGCATTTAGTGACTGGCCGTCCAGGCTCACTGGATCATGTCCCATCACATATGCACGCACGTTGGCGTCCATTGCACAGGGGTGCAGGACGTGCGCATCGCTCGTTGGGATCCACGCCGGGCACGGGCAACAAGAGCAGTGCTGGCAAGCGCACGCCTCCCTACCTGAACGTGGCTAGCCGCTATAAGGAGGGCTTGGCGGTGCCTCCGGAGCATTTCGAGCGCCGCAGCCCGCGGCTGAGCCCAGGTTCTACGGGCGGCTCACAGCCGAAGCGGGTGAGTGGGTTTGCTGGGAGGGCCTGCGCTTGGCTTATTGGACTAGGTGTGCGTGACAGCTTGTTTTCTGGGGTTAGGATCCTCGAATGTAATCCTTCTAAGTTTGGATTGAAGATAGTGAAGGCAGGACGGGAATCGGTACGCTGGCAGTCAGGCGCTGTCGGAATTTTGTACTGTGAGCACACAAACTAATAAAGACGCGGACATGACGCTCGCGTGTGTGTGTATGTGTGTGTTGCAGCATGGTGACTAGTCCAATGCAAGCTCGCAATACCATGTCATGCCGCTTGACGGTATTCCAACGCAACACACCCTGGCGTGTTCCGCCATTAGGTAATGGTGAGCCACGGGAGCACGCAGACGGATTTTCCCGAAGAAGATTACCGACCAATGACTGCCGCGGACGTGGGCACAGAAGTGTCGTGGCCTCGAGTGGAGCATCGGGACTACGGGCAACAGTATGATGACATGTTGGCCTATACCGGCAACCTCAGCCCGTCCGGGTGGGTACGATGTGGCTGCTCTGGTTCGATGTGACAGCAGGGTATCGGGGTGTGACTACAATCGGCTATACCATGAACGCCGGTGGAGGTGCTGCCTGGTGACGCGGATCTTCGTGGGCCGCGCTCCCAGCCAAACTCATGATTAAATTGCGAATATAGATACCGATTCCGGCGGCTGAGCAACTCAGCTGCCGCAATGGGGGCCTCCATGATCAACATTGGTACATCGGCGTTGCATCGTTTTGCCATTTGATGTGGTAGCTCACCCCGTCAGCTTGCACGGCTCAGGCCGTGGCGCAATTGCATAAGTGGGTTCCACCAGCTGCCTGACATACCACATTCCGTACGTCCCATCCCGACTTTGTCCAATTTTTACATCCTGTTGGCCTGCTTTTACTCTGTGGTACGCCGGTACGCTCTCCATGTCCATATCTCGCAGGAGTACGGCCAGCCAGTCTGCCTCAGCGCCGACACCGCATGGCTTAGGTTCCGAAGCGTTCAGTTTTGGGCGGTCACGCTCCGGTATTCCCTCCGCGCCGGGGATTCCCTTCTCACCCAGGACGACGTCGTCACCGACGAGTTCCGCCCAGCTTGACGAAAGGGAGCCGGCCACCGTTCACGCGTCTTTTGACGATGATGTTCGATGCGATAATATTGGGTCCCCAGCGTGCCACAAGCAAATGCAGCAGACACGGGATGACACGAAGATCACGGCAGGGTCCTTTGGCAGCGCAGCACTGGATATAGAGGATGCGGACGCATGTAGCGTGCCAGAGCAGGCCACAAAGGAGGGCATGCAGAGCGTGTTTGGACGCGCAGCTACGACGGCATCCTTTGCAATAACAGGCGATACGCATGTATCTCGTGGAGTGGTGTTGCTGGGGGATGCTTCGGCGTCAGCTGATGCCAAAGAGAATGATGAGCAGGAGGGGTGTTCGCCTGGCGCAACCGGTCAAGCAGACTCTGGCGAAGGGGCGGTGGAGGAAGATGATCTTCATACCGCGGGTGGCGATAACTCGTGTAGCCCCAGCGGGCTACCGCCACGAGAGCGGGTGGCGTCGCCAGGCGTGGCGTCCTCGCCGGCGACGGCATCAGTTGTGGCATCACCATCGCCGCGAACAGGCCACCGCTGGCGGAACTCTCCGACCGTGCTGCCACCTGATGTTGCATCGCTGCTGGCCTCACCAGTCGCCCGCACGCGGCTGGCATCGCCTGCCTGCCTTAGAGACATGGCTGCTGCACTTGATGTCTGTGCGGCCGCACTGCAGGCGGTTGACAAGGCTCTCGGATCGTATGACACGCTGCTCACGGAGGCAGTGCATGCACCGCCGCCACTCGATGCTTCCAAAGCCACGTCGCAAGGCGCTGCAGCTACCCCTAGCTGCTCGCCGGCGCTGTGCGGTAAGGTGCGGAGTCTGCAGGACGCGCTGCAAACATTGCTTGAACACACGGTGCTACTGCTGAACGATGTGCAAGAGTACAGCCAGGCGACACATACAACGGAACAGCATCAGCAGCCGCGGAGCCTCACGGTATCGCCTGCTGGCGCGTTGGAAACACTTGTTGTGTCACCCGGTAGATCTGCACCGGCAGGAATAGGACCGCCGGCTTCTCCTGGGGCCGGCGACATGCAGGCGACTAGGAACTTCTTGGCGGAGGCGGATGTTCTCCTTGAGGTGAGGATATTAGAAACTTGTGGGAATGGAGACCGCCACAGGCCCTGCCCTCTTCCATAACGGAATGCTTGAACTATTGTGGTGAGCCGGACTTTCATCTTACTGCCCAGCGTTCTATATAGCCTGCAGTAGAATGTTAAGGGCACGGATGCACCTGCCGAGGTACGGCTGGGCGTCGTGCTGGGGAGGTGGCAATGTCACCGGGCTGCCATTTGCGGCTTCCAAGCCATCATCCACTTTCACTGGCCGCTGCTCCCTCTTCCTTGTTCCTGCACGTCCCCTTCTGTAATTCACAACTCGCCGCCATACCCCTTTGCAGCGCGCTCACTTTCACGAGGACCGCCTCCAGGCGCTCAGCAGCAGAACGGAGGAGGTGTTGAAACTGCCTGCAGAAGAAGCCGGCGTCATCGGAGGCGCTGGCAATCCTCAACCCGGCAGGGGCACCCCGGCTTCTGGTACAGCTTCTCAAAGGCACCTCACGGATGAGCAGCGCAAGTTGTGCAGTACCGCCCTACTGGATAGCCATCTGAAGGCAGTGGGCATAGCGCAGTTTGCGCTGGTGCAGGACATTCACAAGTGGGTGTGAAAGGCCGGAGCGTAAATAGGATACGGGACATGGCTAGGGGGCCAGGCGGTGCCCAGGACTGGGTGATCGTTTTCTATGCTGGCAGATACAAAATGCGCCAAGGTATTACGTGCTATAGAGCTCTGTCGCAGGACAACTTGCATGAGACTGGTACCTGCATCTTGCCGTTTAGACCTTGGCCTTCTCGCTTTCACTGGCCCCTGATCTTGGCCCGCACATTGTTGTGGTGTAAAACATCCCTCCTCGCTTCGCACACGGAAGCGATGTAGCTGACCCTATGCTTTCTTGTGATGTATGTTGATCTTTTACACACGCAGGGAGCTCGCAACGCTGACGGCTACGTACTTCCGGCATACGGGCATCACAAATGGCGGTGACGGCGGTTCCACAGGAGGCGGCGAGGGCTCCACCGGTGGCGTCAGCACAAGTAGCAGCCGCAAGGCACGTGTTTTCAAGCTGGGCGAGTACCAGCTAAAGCAGCTGCGCAACGGGGACATCTACAAGGTATGCGATCTTAATATGCCGGTAGGAATTCGGAATAGTCAGTCCGTGTAGGTACTGCGGATGGAGGTGCCCGCTAAGGATTTCAACAAATCGCGAGGCAGCAAGGATATGGGTCGCGTAAATACAAATGCGATCCTCCCAAGTGCACCGCCCTGCTGGTAACCTGGTCATATGCCTGGGCGTGTGCAGTCCGCGGTGGAATTGCAAGTGCCAGTGCACCTGGATAAACGTTAGGCTCACCTGAACTCGAGCCCCCGCAACCCCGTTTGGATTTTTCCTCGCCATAGGGCCGGTATGTGTGCAACAAGAAAAATGGTGAAGGCGTGTACCACTTCATCAATGCGGACGTGTTTGAAGGGGAATTTCGGGACGATCGGATGGACGGACACGGCGTGTATACGTTCAGGTGGGTTAGCAGGCGGTTGTATGGCATGTATACATGCAAATGGCCCAAAGGAACATCCGTGAAAATTGGGCATTGGGACCTCGGCGCAATCCCTGCTGAGGCGAGGATAGTTTTGAAGCTTGCACTAGATGCGCCACTTTGAGGGCTAATGCAGGTGTTTTATTAGAAGGTCTGTTTTGTCGCGGAGCAAAGTTGCGTTACCGTGTTACGGGTGGCTATCAAGCCCCAGTAGAGTCTGCTCACATTAGCTATTTTTTAGCATTCATGCTCTGAGCCGCTTGCCCCTCATTCCGCCGTCTACATCCACCTACCGAGCATTACCTATGATTTAAACCGTGGCTACGTTATTACATTCAAAACCATGTTGCGCGATATTATGCCATGCCCTGTCACACTTATCTGTAGGCATGAGGGGCGCTACGAGGGCCAATGGCGTAATGCTGTGTACAACGGCACGGGTGCTGAGACATTTGCCAAGGGTTCCACGTACCATGGGGAGTACACGGGCGGTCTGCGCAATGGCTGGGGCGTGTGCCGCTTCTACAACGGCGACTATTACGAGGGGCAATGGGGCAAGGGCCTCCGAGATGGCAGCGGAATGCAGCAGGTAGGAATGTGGCAGTGTAGACCGCAGCCGTTGGGTGCAACGACAATCAGTCATGTGCAGGGCCGTGCTAAGTTGGGGGTCACGATGTTGAGGGTCTTTGCGGGGACGGTTTGCCGCAACCGCCAATTGACGGTGACGTGCAGACATCTCCAAGCGACTAGTATGAACTCTATAATGTTGGGAAGGGCCTGCAGCCAACATACTGTTTTGCAGCCGCGGCATGCGCGTGCTATTCATCATTCCATACCAGGGTTGTAACTGCACATCAATGACAATCATCGTAAAATAAATGGATAAGAGGTCCAACAGCAACGGCGCAGTTAAATTATCAGCCCTCCCTTACCAGCACGCCCTTTCCCTGCTCCCCGTAGTGCACTGACGATAGCAACTTCGTGGGCGACTACCAGCGCGGGAAGCGGCACGGCCACGGCGTGTACTCGTTCCCCAACGGCGACCGCTACGAGGGGCAGTACTTCGAAGATCTGCCCCATGGCCATGGCACCTACCACTTTGCTAGTGGGCAATGCTACCAGGGCCAATGGCAGCAGGGCAAAAAACACGGATGGAGTGTTTACACAGTGGATAATGGTGCGTTAATGGTGCAAGGATGCTGGAAAATGTTCCCCGGTGCCACATACCGAATGCATGATGTCTGTCAGTTTGCTCGCCCGTAAGATTGCTAGCGCTTACGTATCGCATGCATCTGTATCGTCTCCTAACCGCTGGGGCGCCCAAGTTTGGGTCCGTCACCTCTACCAGTCGTTCTCTGTTACTGCCGGACTTTCAAACTATCTGCCTTCCAGGTGTCCTGTTTATGTATATGTTTTGACGCTTTACTAAGCACGCCTTTTCCAACCACAGGCAATCGTTTTATGGGGCTCTGGTCAGAGGGTAAGCCCATCTGGGTACAGCCTCTGAATGGCGATGCAGCTGCTAAGGCTTCTGAAGACAACAGCCGTTCATTGCAGCAGGCATTGGAGGCCCGTGATTTAGCTGTCCAGGTGGGTTCCTAAGTGGCCAGGTGGGTGGAGGACATTGTTTGATGCATCTGGCGCCAGACAGTTGCGTAACTTGGTTATTGATTGACTGATTGCCATGGCAACAAGTTGCGACATTATTAAAAGTCGCCACTGTTTACTGATGTTCCGGTGCGCCTGGTTGAGTATTGCTTTTCCATCTCCCGGTGTCTCAAGCCTCGCTTGTGCAATTTTCATTTATCTGTTAATGACGGGGAAAATTGTTGAATGCTCCATCCCTTACTCAAACTCATGGCATTGACTAATCGTGCAGGCCGCAGTCGACGCGCGTAAGCGTGCCGCGAGTCATTGGGACGTGGCCGGCTCCATCCAGACAAGGCTGCGTTCGGTGCTCAGCCAGGCACAAGCCAGCGCCTCGTTAGCGCAGCAGGCACGGCGGAAGGCCTGCGATTTAGCGGCGCGTCTAGATGCAGCAGTCACGCTCCTGCGGACACAAGGAGCAGGCGTGCCGGTTGCAACTGCGACTCCTTAAACAAAACACCGCCGAGCCTGAGCCATTGTGCCTGGCGTATGCGCACGGCGTTGTGTCTGTTCGCAACCTGCTACTGCTCGATGTGACTATGTTTTGGTGTTATTGATTTGTTTGCGTTTTTATATATGTTTCGCATGTGATGTATAGGATGACAGCGGCGATCATTAGGTGTGATCGGAGGACAAACCAATGGCGTGCAACTGTAAGCGGGTTATTGAGTGGGGAACCTTAAGCAGACCTGCCGTGAATTGGAGTCCAACTACGCATCGCGAAGTGGTCACACGAGTAGGTGGTGCACAGCGCGCCGCGGCGCACTGGATAACCGTGTGGTAGTCGGGCCAGCTTGAATTATCGCTCGTGATGTCCTCACTCGTGAGGTACAAATCCAGCATGGTGGGGTCCATCCTTACGAGGCCGCTGGGGTGGCCGTGGGAATGCCAATAGAGGGTAGGGGCGGAGGTGTGAGCGCCGGCTGGTCCTGAGGTATGATATGGGTGCTTATCAAGCATTGATTAAATCCTCTGCGGGTATGACGCTTGAACGAGCGCTGGGTATGCGCAGTACTTCTTAACCATTCTGTGCATCATGTCTTGATCGATAGACTTCATAAATGGAGTGACAGGGGCGGGATCGCCCAGGGGCGTCTCGTGATAAGCTGCATATCGATTCCATTATTTGGTCTTTCGAGATTTTCAGGAATGCAGAGAAGGGCACAGACACCTGACTTGGTGCCGCGTAGAAGAGCGCCAGGTGAGGGCACCTGGTTGTGGCGATGCTTAGATTTTATTTGCAACCCAGGGAGAACAAGAGTCATCAGTCAGGGCGTATTGGCGTGCTGTCGCATGCGTGACTGTCTTCAGGTGCAAGTGGCGCATTCCGTTGTCCTTTTGATGTTTCCCGGGTTGGTGCGTTGCCTGATGTCTTGTAACGCAAGCATTACGCAAAAACGGCTTGTAAGCCGTGGTCCTATCAAGAGCAGGTTGGCTCGGGCATAATAGCACTGGCATCACGCCTACGCGTTACGCAACGTGGGCGCAATATGGCAAGTAAATGGAGCACGGGACCTGCAACCTCATTACTTCGCAACGCCGCAGGTCCGCCGGTATGATAAGATTTCTGAAGCGGGCCCTCCGCGCGATTGGCAATTGCGAAACCGAACAGTGGATGTTTTGTTGTCCCTGAAAGATTACAATATCATGCCAATGGCTACCTTCGGCCAGACGGGGGATGAGGGCAGTCGTCACAACTGCTTATATTCCGGAACCCCGCAATTAGGCTGCCCCGGGTAACCGTCTTGAACACTGCGTGGACCGAACACAAGCCAATTAAAGCCATTCATCAAAACCGCCCAATGCCTATCGACACGGCTGCGCACGCGTTACACAAGCAAGATGCCGCTGAACCACCTGCGCGGCATAGGTTATGGGCCCCTGGTAAGCCCCATACGGCAAAACTGCCAGCCACGGCGAGGGCCGTCGGCGCCAACCCTTCCTACGCCTGAAATCCACGCCGTACATGGTCCCACTCCAGCTTCTTCTGCTTCAAGCCACAACCTACTGATACGCATGTGTTGTCGTTAAGTCCCATTCAAAAATTTAACTGGTTTCATTGCACTTAATATAAAAACGTATGCATCATGAAAATATATAATCAAGGTAGTCTGCCCGACAGCGAACATTTTTTGTAGCATAGAGGTGATTGAGAACCTAGCCGAAGGAAGAGCTGTCTGTGAGTCCGCAAGTTGAACGACTGGGCAGGTGAATACGGGATACGGCAGCGCTGAGGACGCGTACAGCTGTACGAATACGGTTTCCGTAATGTATGCAAGAAGCCAATTTGTCAACCATTCGCAAAGGTCGCGCTACTACAGCAACATTCCATAGATGTTGTATTTATTAGACCAATACGCAACTGACAGGAGTGCAGGGTTGCAAAGAACGTTAGTAACTTCGTTCATAATGCCCGACATCGCAATTTGGAGTGATATAGTAATGCCGGAGAAAAGAAAGAAAAGATTGTTAGCGTCTCTTTTTGCACCGTACCCTATGAGGGGACCAGGACAGTGTGAGACAGCGGAACGGGTCTTTGTGCTCAGGCGAGCCTTGGCTTTCAGTTTTATTCTCAAATGCATGAAAAATAGGCTTTGTGAAATGGTTACGTTTTCCGAGCAGAAAGAGAAGGAACTTACCCTGGCGCTTCAAGCTGGCGGTCTTGGAATTTAGGAGAGGGAAGGTGAACTACTCGGCCGCACCATTTGATTCTTCTCCCCAAAAGCACATTTACGGGACTGCCGGAGCGCGAGTGTGAGGCGGCGTGCAATGGTGGTCGTGGGTGTGGAGGCTGTTTCGGGCTCCATTGCCTGTGTAGCTATTGATGCTGATCGGAATGTTCTTGGGCGGCATACATGCCAGACGCAGCAACAATGGTAAGGCGCTGAGTTGCGGCAGTCGTATGGGTAACCGCACAGCGCACTAGGAATCGCACTCTTGAACGTCCTTGCTGTCATATTGCAGGGATCTGATGACAGCTGCACAAGCTGACGCAGCTGCGATTGAGTTGCATTCGGCTTTAAACGCCCTTTTTGCATTGACTGCATCACAGCCCACGGCCAACCTTTGGCAATCTATCGAGGCCGTCTGCATTGGCACAACAGCGGCAGACTTGGGGGAGGAGTCAGAATCAAATATCCGGACTGCCGTCAGGCGGCTCTTGCCGTCCTCCGTGCAGGTTGGATACGCACCTAAGGCGGAAATAGCCCTGCGCGTCCCCACGAGTAGCAGGGAACCTCCCTTTGGGCTCTGTACGTCTGCAGGTCTTAGTCTACAACAGTGCTGCTATCGCCCTCGTGTCCGGTACCGGCGGGCCGCTCCTGGGTTGCGTTCTCGTTGCGGGCATAGACAGCAGCCGAGCTTACGGTGCCGTGGCCGACAGGCGCACTGCAGCTGCGTCTGGCTGGGGCCCTGTGTTCAGTGATGGAGGTAGGCAGGCGGGCCGCCACGTTTTCCTCAGGACCTGCTGGCATACCCGCAGTCACACTTGCGGACGTGCAGCAGGTGACCCCTTAATTAACCACCACATCATAATGTTTTACCTAGAGTTCTGTTCATCCAGATTTTCAGTGTTGAGGAGTTAATGATGTTTGATGATAAGCCAACTTAGGAAAGTAAGCAAGGGAGGAGCTGAATTCCTATCTGCTGGCATAAGCCGTATCTGAGCATCTCCCCGAACTAACAGCGATTGGCATGACCCTCGCCTGGAAGGATCTCAGTGTGTGCTTGCGGAGGGGTGCTGGACAGTAAAAGAATTCAGTGCTGGCAGTGTTTGCAAACGTGGTAAACGTATGCGACTAGTGCTCAACCGCACCCCCGCCATACTTGGTACACACCGTAAAGCTGCGCGTCAGACCGCTCATCCCCAACAACCTGACCTATAAGCGCATCTGGAATCCCTTCCTACGTCCGTTCATCACCACGAATGTCGCCATGATGGTCATGGCCACTTCCACCGTCCGCTGTAACCCACCAGCCAGCCCACTTCTCTGCGACCAACCACGGCACTGTCACCCAGGTTGTGCCTATGACATTGGTCTTCGGGTGCTGTCTGCCATCAGCCGGGCGCAGGACGGCCGTGGGGCCGATACCTTGCTGGTTAACGCCGTGTATCGTCATTTGGGCGCACAGCGAGCTGAGGACCTGATCCGGTACGGAGTAGCAAGGCAACAGCAGCAGTAGGATTAGTGGCTGGTTCGCTATTGGCTGATTGACAGTCCCGAGGATGGCTGCAAAGTGCGAAATTTGGGGGGCTTTGCATCGCCGCGTGCTTGCAAACTTCGCGATGTGGGGATGGGGGCATCGGGGCCACCATATGACGTACATTCGCGCCGATGATGAAGGCTATATGCGGGGGGGGCCTCGTCAAAATTGATATACGCCGCGCGGTCTCCAGTTTAGTTGTGCGGGTCGATGTAACTGGCTCCTGCACAGGGCCCCTCCCGAGACTGGGGTTATCCGAAGGCTTCTCCTTCTGCCCTTACCCAAAGGAGAGGCCCATAACCAAAGCCGGGGGTTAGGGGCCTTACTTTCTCCTTCAGCTTTCTATCCACATCGCTGCGCACGCGGAGTGCTGCCCAACGCCTTCCAGTCAACTTGCCTTTCATTCCGGACTTGCGTACGTTGGCCCTCGCGCACCGTAAGGCGGGCCCCCCCTTCTGACCATTCGTTAACTACCTACCCTCTACGTTGCGCGCGCGCGCGTTGCCTGGCGTGGGCTCCTCTCACCGGATCCGTTGTTTCGTTACACGGGGTTGAATTTCTCCCTCTCGCATGTCATCTGTCCCGGTTTCCTTCCTTGCCAACCACGCAGCTGGGCCCGCAGCCATCAGTCCATCCATCAGCGCGTGAGTGGAGTTGCCAGCCTTGCCCGCCTGGTGCTGGACTGTGCCTCACGCGGGGACTCAGTGGCAGATGCGCTGTTGCGCCACGCGGTGGGGGAGCTACTGCGGGCCATCAAGGCCGTGGTGGCTAAGCTGGGTTTGGACCGCTCGAGGCAGCCGTTCAACCTGGTCCTTGCTGGTACGCGGATGGGCAAGTGGACGGAGGCCTTCGACTATTAGGATTCAAAGACTTCGGGAGCAGAACAGTTATTGTCATGCCCATTTATGTACAACAATCCAAAAGTTGAGACCCCGACTCCGGCCCCGCCGCGTACCTGTGGACCATAGGTGCCTCCGAACACACCTCTGTCCCCTAGGTCTACACTCGCACTCAAGCCCACAATCCCGTCCTCGCTCGTACTGGTTACGCGCAGGGCCCATGCTGTCGGACGGTACCCTGTTCATGCAGTACCTCCTGGAGGCGCTCAAGGACGGGGTGCCCACTGCGGATGTTATTTATCCGCTCGGTGACGCAGCGGAGGCAGCTGCGTGGCTGGCACTATGGCTGCTGAATCCGCGAAACCCCACGCCGCCGCTTCGGAGGGGGCTATGAAGTTAAGATATGTGGGGGTGATGCATGCTGCTGCTTGCCGCGTTGGCAGCGATGGAAGGCCATGGCCGTCAGGATGTCAAGGCCTTTGGCAGGGGCCGAAGCAACTGCGCATTTGCGGAGGGGCGCCGAGGACGGGGGTACAAGCGGTCGGCAGGCTGGCCGCCGACCCCGCCCCATGCCCCGAAGCTGGCCCCGGAATGAGTGAGGCAAGAGAGTAACTAGCGCATGATTATCAAACCTATTTCGTTCGTATCCTGCCTGAAAGAAAACGAAACAGTATGACGACGTAGGTGCTGGTGCCTCATCCCCGTCCATTCAATGCAGGAAAGCTTGGTGTGAAATCGAACGCAGACATTAGGTCAGCAAGTGCCAATTAGCAAGTGCCTAGGCACGCACGACGCGCGCACACATGCACGCATGAGCGTGATTGGGAAGCCGTGCTGTCGCGGGTCATGGCCGGCATTAGACCCTAACTCTTGCTTGATGGGCTTTTAGGGCTTTAGGGATTCAGCAAGCTACATGTGACAAGCGAGAGGCTCGCTCTTGTGCGCGCATGCTGAAGTGTGCTGTTCATGTCGCTAGACGGTATCAATCAAACCTCAAACCTTGGAGGAGCACCAGCACCGTAGCTTCGCAGGCGGGCTAACGTGTGTATGTGCATGCGCAGCTGTGCTGAGACACTATGGTGGTAGGCTTGGCTTACCATCTGGCTTGGGCCTTCATATGCCAGCGATTGTCCAGTGGCTGTGCTAATTGAAAACAACGGGGTACGTGTATTGAGGGGCTTTGTGCATTTCTCGATCCTTCCGTTGTCGCGTCTCTCGGGATGTCAAGCTTGGGAATAAACCCCACGCTGCTGCCGCGTATGTGAAGTAGGCGCGTGTACATATGCGCGTATGTGTGGTCGCATACAACATTGCGAGAGGGGCGAATGGATGCAGGAAATAGATTAAATTCAAGACGTCCTGTGACGTGACGTGCACGAATATTCGCCTGTGTCCCATTTTGTGTCAAATTGTTGTGTGGATGTCTGTGTTGCCCTGCCGTCCTTTGGTATCGTACGTCAGACTGCAACTGCGTGTCGTTGCGGCTCCATGTGCGTGGCTGGGGCGGGCCTGCAACGTTCGTGGCTCCCACCTTGCCGACCACCAAGGAGTTCGATCGCAGCAGCGACGTCTCAAGTAAGACCGGGGCCGAGAATGGAAGTAGGCCGGAGTTTAGCTTAGCTTACCATTGGAGGTGACCTCTCTATGTGCGTCTATTTGTTCCGTGGATCTGGGGATAGACCTTTTACTGTGAGCCCCTCTTCCTTGCGAGCAACATGTGATTTGCACTGCGTCCACCGATTGTGATGGCTGGCGCAGTTGATTGTCTGTCCTAATCGCTGCTGTCGGTGCTTGTTGCTTTTGCTAAGAATTGCTGGGACCTCTTTGTCCCTGAGGTCTGATTCGCCGTCTTTCCTTAATGATACAGCTAGCATCAGTGATGTCGCACAGACCCTGAACCGTCACCTCTGCCCTCAAACCTGGCGACTCGACGGCCCGCGCTGTGGGTGTACTGGCGAGGCATAGATGGCCTGATGTAATGGTCAGTGACGGCTTCGATTGCGGATGTGACTGAGGGCTTCCTGAAATAGCAGAGGACTGGTGATGGAGCAGGAGCCTATGGGGCCTATAGCAGGGGACTATGGCAGCGGGACTGTGCCTGCAAGGGGCCGGGATTCATCTCGCACCTGATTACCTCCGTCATCAGGACCGACCGCTGTCTACGGTCTCCAGTTGGCCTGCTTAGTTTCTTGGCAGGCATTTTTTTTCTGGTTCCGCCTTGTACCTTGAATCTGGCAGGCCTTCTTGCAAGGATGTGCGGATGTGGTGGCTGTAGCTAACATACATTTTGGTAAATAGATATAAAACTCGCCTTGTGAATTTCGCGAGTTGGGGCCACCAATGGACACGCGGATGTGATAGTTTCCAGGTGCGGAAGGTGGTCGGATTTGTCTTTACGGTATGGCTGCGGGAAGTGCGGGGATAGTTAACACGGAAGAGGCTTAATTCGGGTCTCCTTCCATGCGTTACCATGGAAAGGGGAGAAACTGAGACCGTCCATCTCAGGGTGCATCCTTATGAGGTTAGTCTCTGGGTCTCTGTTGCTACCGCTGAAATCATCGCTCGGGCGGACTCGGTTCCAAACTTCTTCTGGAAGTATCTCGTTAGCGGGAAAAAACCAATGGCGAGGGGATGAACTGGCTTGGAAAAGGTCGTGATGTCGTACCTGTTGTGGAACACGGCAGATGGAGGAAGGCCAGAAGGTTGGTGTTAAGTATAGTCATTAGCAGAAGCGCGTGGCCTGGGGATGCCGATTCTGCGGGCTGTTAATCAGCGTTGGTGAATGTACAGGCAATGTTAACATCCAAACACGTCCGTATGTTGGGTTGGCCCACTGAGAGTGAATGTGTGCGTGTGTGTGTGTGTATGCACGTGCGCAAAAGCCTGTGAGCAAGCATAATAGCATCAGCACTACTGCATTCACGGGGCAGCGTGATGCAACGTCTCAGGGTTAAGCATGGTAACAGCGCCAAGTGGCGAATCAGAAACACAAAACGATGCGTGAAAAGAAGCGCCATCTAATGGCCACTGCCAGCGCCACCGGGGGAGGAGCGGTGGAACGTGGACTTGCGGGGAGTGTAAGCTCGGCTGGTTGTTGGATGCGGACCTTGGCTCGATTATGGGAAATGGTAAGACACTCGCGCCCGTACAATTGGAGGTCCCAAATCTACCATATTGGCAACTTGCAGTGAACAAATTTGCGCGCCTGATGGTGACGGCCTGGTGTTGTGGTCCGCAATCATCGTGCATCTTAGCTAAGCACGGGACATGTTGATAAAGATAACATGGCGGTGGGACATCAGCGATGGATATTCTCGGGCTTAGGGTGTTCGAAGTTTGAGCTTTGAGACTTGGTGTTGCGGAGATGGGATCTGCGGCTATGTCGTCAGTTGTGGGTGCCTGAGGTGTCCGACTTGGCATAACGCATTGTGGAGAGGTCAACCGCGAAGCCCTTATCACGAGTGCGCCCTCTGTTGAATTTGCAAGGCCACGGATGAGTGCGTATGAGTGCGAGCGAGAGTGGTCAGAAAACAGCGACAGCCGCCGGCACCTGGAAAAGTTATGCTACTTTGCAAGGCGGCCAATATCATAGTGGTGGTGATTGCAATGCCGGTTAAGTAGTAAGCTGGGCATTATCAATATTTCACATGATGAGGATTACCTATGAACACATATGTTCTTGACTGGCTATGTGTTGGAACGTGAACGTCGCCAGCTTGATCCTTAAGGTTATGGTACCTGCGGCACCTGAGCAGGGCGGCCGACGCACCGCCTCGACCACCCAGGTGCACCTACTGTTCAGGACTGCCGTACCAATAAGGGCTAATTTACACCCCCTCGTGAGCCAGCGGGCTGGCGACATGCTGGAGCGAAAGATTCCGTCCCTGGAGCTCGTGGCACCGTCCTGGTTCGTGCCAGTCTGTGGTTCGCGGTTGAGTGTGATAGTTGCGCCGGGGGACGTCTATCCACCAGGCCAACTTTTGGAGATCTTATGCGGCTGTGTATTACGATGATGCCATTGCGCAGCTGTAGATCTCGTGACTGTGAACGAACAGTTCTTCGCATAGGGATACGAGGACGGAGTCCAGTGATGGTGCAACAAACCCGCGCACTCCGACATGCGGTGTGACACGGCGCATGGATTTGAAGGTGTCTCGCCCATTGAGGAGCAACCGGGGACATCGGGGACATCGCATGTGCATGGAGACCGTGCGGTTGCGCGCATTCATGTTTAGTTGCAGGCTATCTTAAAGGCTGCCTGGTCCCACTAACATAAGCTTGTAAATCCTCCTCCTTCCACTGTCGCTGCATGTCGAGTCCCGGGCAGCGTACGGTATTGCATCCAAATCGGGGCCCACACAGCTTATCCCCCAGCTCAGACCTCGCTTCACAGCCCAGTGCTTACCACACGGTTCCGTCGGGCCGCATCTCCACTCGGAAGCTCTCCTCTCCTGCCAGCATATGACCCTCTAAGCAGCCATGTGCGAAGGCGAAGCTGTGAGGCGGCCGCGGCTGCCCTGTGAGGACGGCAGCAACAATAATAGATAGGCAGACAGGCAGGCAGGATACCTCGTGGCATGACAACAATAGTACCCGGATGAAGAGCACCAGAATAGCCCTGCCAGAAGGGCCCCTGCCACAACGCAGTTTCCAAACGCGCATGACACATCGAAGAGCTAAGAGCGCTTCATAGGGCCGGATCCTCGTCTTTAGTACTTTAGCTGATCAATTCCGCACTTACATGGTAATCTCAGCCTTGGCGGCTGCTTTCGATCCGAATACCTGTGGTGAGGATAATCGTCGCAAGCGGGGATGAGCGACTGGATGGGGTCTTTTCACGCATGCGCCAGCCAAAGGCGGTTCACACGGCCGGATCATGGAGTACCTATGGGGCCAATAGCCCAGGCTCGTAGCCCTTGCAGTTGGGGACATAAGCCGCATAAGCCGCACGGAGCACTCGCATATGAATGCTTAAGTTCCAGTTCAAATTTTCATAAGGAAATTGAACTGGCTAAATAAGCCCCTGGGGGCGCTCCCCAAGATGCATGGAAAATTCTGCATGGGAAGATCTGTCAAAGAGGATTAACGCAGGCTGAGTGGCAACGCCGCACGCTAATGGTTGCAGTCGGAGTCCTCCATTCCTTTCGAAGTCATGGACACGATAACTGACTCTTTCTGCTACTGCCGCTGCAACCAAAGTGCACAGTCGACTTGGAATCCAAACGCCCTGGACGCGCCATATGTTACATAGGCATCGTGTGGCCCCTTACGCATTCCTTTTAGTCATGAGCAGACGCTGTATTTTTGTCTCATTGTCCACGCCGCTTACTGTGTTGCTGCAATGCCGAAACGCCTTCCCTGCAGGTTCTCTTAACAGTCCCACCCAATGCACAAGGAAACAGCAAGCAGACGGAACCAGAGCTCAACTTACACTATTTGCAGTGGGTTACACGTCCACAGGAAGAGCGTCTTGGCCGTCACCGCAACCAGGTCTCCTTTTCCAGTGCCCGTGGCCGGATTCACGTTGGCCCATCCCAGTTGGAAGTGGCCCCAGCGCTGCAGGCAGTCTGAGGCCGCATTGAACGCGCGCCGACCCTTGCCTACCTGCACATGTGCACATAGGAGAACTTGTGAGCCGGCTGCGGTGCTCACATGTGGGAGTCGTGCTAAACGTATCAGCGATCACGGAATCACACAATGCAACGTGCTCACAGTTTCTGGGGTGTTCAGGGTAACATCAAATCCTTTACGAACTGGGCCTAAGCAACCACCCAGCTCACCCAGCTCACCCAGCCTAGCCCAGCTGCATCGCCCTGCATCACGGCTTTTGACCCCCCACGGTGTGAACGCTCTGAAACACTTGGCTGCCGTCATAAATATGTGAGAAATATTAGCAAAGGGCTGTAGGAAACCGGGGGATTGCATGACCGTACAAAATGCATCACGCTCACCTGCACTGATACCCTATCAGTAAACCAACCATGTTGCCGCATCTCTTGCAACATGGATGGATCCTTCGTTCCCCCTACTTGACTGTAATTTAGGTCCTTGCTGCGAGCACGAAAAGAAAATTGAAATGTAGTCCGGCAGCCTCCATTTGGTTAGGCTGATGTCGCAGGTGGTCCCACCTTGAAGATTCCAGTTTGACGCGCTGCTCATCAAGTAAATTTGGACGACACAAAGCAAAAAGTACCATACTTGCTTTGTGCGAGCAACACTAGCGTGCGCAAACTGTCACAAAATCCGTTATTGAATCTACAGGATCTGAACCCTGCAGACTAAATGAACATCAACAAATGGAATCAAGTTAATCAAAAATTAGCGGTTGTATTTTGTTGTGCAAAACTGTCACGCACCGGGCCCTTGGACTTTTGTCTTGCTCTATCCTGTAAGCTTACACCAAACTGGATCTCTAGTTGCAAGCGTGTTGATTGTTTCCTTGTTTGGACCGGGTAGCATTTGGCACAAAATTTATTGGTAATCTTACAACCGTAATAACGGCCTCTCAGCTAGACTTCAACCGACTTTTACTGTGCCCTAACCTCCACGCACGTACCGTTGAAATTAGGCGAGCTTTATCAAGACGTAAAACATATATACAGCAGCATGTTCATCAGTCACTACTCGCTTGGACATTGGGTGTAACAGCGGTACACCGACCAGATAGACGCGCCAGAGCAGATGTTTATGGCGTTACTGCAATTTGACGCAACGTAGATGTCTACAGCAGAGGTAATTGAAGAATAAGAACCTTCGCGACGGCTGCAGAGTGCGTCAAAGCTCTCGGCAGCCGCAAGCAACTGTTGCTATCGCCGACGATGCAAGCTTAATGACGCACACAAGTCTGGCCCTAACACCATTACACAGCAGACACTCTCCAATGCTGCTGCCGTCAGCTGTGCATGGACTACATGCCGGTCCTAACCACGTCCCGCGCCCTTCAGCAAATGCGGAGTTCACTGCAAAACCCTGCCAACTCATCGCAACTGCAGCCCTGGTAAGACCCGTGATAGCGACACGCAGTGCGTCGGGAATGCCACTCAGCAAGTGCGGTCGATATCACTACGCAGCAGAAAGCACTACACGTTGTCCCTCGAGTTCGTCTGAAGTTTACGGAATGCAGGGCGCGAAAAGCATTGGAAGCACAGACTCATTCGATAGGAATGCACTTGTGCATAACACCCGCGTTCTTTATGCAGCATGCGCACGTCTTCCCCGAGAAACCCGCTACCGGAGTGAGAAGCCACCCGCGCAATGCAAATACGAAGAACAGTGGTCCGGGCGAACGATTGAGACTGCATCCATCAGGCAGCCCAAATTACCGGTCTAATCCCGCACCCGTGTGATTACCATTCTTGTAATGAAGCTGTTTAATCATGATGGTACCACACGGCGTGTCAGAGATGAAGACGGAAACACTGAGCACCTCATGTGCACCCCTTTTAGAGCAATCTCTGGGTTCAGCCTCAATATTTCTCCAATGCATTAGTAGCACACTCACCCATAACTTCTCCCACCGGCAGTCTCCCCATCCAAATGAAAACCAGTATCCGGACATTGCACATATGCACCTACGCTCCTAACCCCCCTCCTAACCCCTCCTCACTACCTTGTCCAAATCAAATCAATTCTCAAGCAGGTCCAGATGGATCTTTCTATGCATCCATTTATCAACGGACAAGTCGATGCATCACGCGACCACCATATGCCGAATCTTAACATATGGGTCCTTTGTTTATAACGAATGCAAAGTCAGACGCAACATCTCCCGGATACCCCTCCACGTCGTCAGTCATTTCCCATGGCCCTATTGCTCCAATTGACCTTGTCGCCGTGCAAAATCAAAATGCCTTAATTATGCCTGCCCCTTACTACGTTCAAACTATCTAATCGCCGCTTTGCTCCCCGCCTTAAGCCTTCGTGGGCGACTGCAACCGTACCGCCGCCTCGGCCGCCGCCTTTTGTGTGAGGGCGTACTGGTACCAAATGAAGCCGGCAAGGGCTCTGCAGGCAGCAGCCGCAGACGGAAAGCAGGGGAAGCAGTAAGCGGGTGGGAGTAGCAGGTACACCGTTAGCATAAGCCAGGATAAAGCCCTGTGCCTGACAAGCCTTAGCTTACAAGGCCGCGCTTGGCAGCGGTCAGGCACAGCAATGGTAACAATGTCGACTGTTGCAATATCGCAGCCCGTATGTGGGATGGCTACAGACACATGCGCCTTCATCTTAATGACATATGTCCGCTGAGTCTCACACGCCGGGGGACACTTCCGTCGGAGCACCGATTCCCCGTCTGCATGATTTCCCAACTCACATGGAGTAGCCAACAAACTCAATCACAGTCACGGCTTCGGAGAATAGCATCACGCCACACATCACCACGATGGGTCCACGGACCGCCGCCAGAACCTGAGCATATCAAGGCGAGGGGGATAAGAGACGGCATGGCAGAACGCCGGAACATGAGACGGGTGCGAAAGAACCAGTAACGGAGCAACTGAGTTCGTACCCGACCCACCACGGCGGATCCCTAAACGCCTGTTGGTCCGGCGCGACAGCAAGACGCAGAGGCCGACAACATATACCATATACGCCTGCCGGTCTGAGCATTGCGAAGGTTACCTCGATACTGGATGTGCAACGGCGTGTTGATAATGGCTTCAGGACACCACGGCCTCATGGCCGATTAACCGTGCCCGACAACCAGTGCCCGGGAACAGCACGGGCACTATCTCATACTATCTCCCTGGAGCCGATCCCCACCCTCTCCATGCCGGACACTGGGATCGCCCAGCCCCTTCCCAAGCTGCACGGCATCTACATACACAAAGAGTCTTAGATCTCAATCAGGATATTTGCACACCTTGAGCGTTGTTGCAGATGACAGCTTAATAATGGTGACGCCTAGGATGTTGACCACAAGGCCAAGCACCGCCGCCATAAGGAAATGAACTGGGTTGCTGGAAGGAGGGCCCAAGGGAAACGACATGGCATTATTTCCCTCTGAAGGAAAATAGTACACCTATTGCGTGACAGTTGCAGAACACTGCGGCCAACTGGGCACCTCTAACGGGAGTCGGTGCAGCACATGATACGGTATGCCCAGTTGCACCGTCTCTAGGGATCCCTGACCCAGCATACCTTGTCACAATGCTCAGGGCCTTATTCGCCACCATGGAGGGGTATTCCCGGATTGCCGAGCCCACTAAAAGGGTGAGTGTTGCTGCCGGCGCAATGTATTTAAGACTCTGCAGCGGGTGCATATCGCAGCCCACCAGCAGGTACTGCGTCATGACCAGCCGCAGGGATTCCATGCTTAGGTTGGAAGCAGCCAGGAGGGCGCCAACCAGCGTCAGGTGGACCTCCCCGTAGGCAGCGATGCCACAGCCCACGGCTGTGAGACACACGGCCCGAATGACGGCGGATGTGGGGGTCTCGAGGCGCGCGAGCCACAACGCGACCATGGTGGTCACAGGCAGAGATGCGCGGGACATCTCGATGAAGGCAACCGTCAGATAGAAGTACCTAGGGATTCCGAGTGCGTGGAAGGTAGGGTGAGGCGGGGTTTGCAACGGAAGTGCGGCGAAGCCGAAGGGAGGGAGGCGAAAGTACACATCTATTCGATGTGTTAATGCATAAGCCAATTAATAGCACGTGTGATAGCACAGTGATACGTTTTGAACATGTATGGCAGAAGAACCTCTCAAGGGCGATTTGTTCCGAAATGCAAACATGTTTTTGCGATTCACTGTGAATTCCAATTCGTGACCCAGTACTGCATCACAAGCAGTGATAATACTGCCATATCATGGGTAGCCTTCAGCGATCACATTATAGTTCAAGCCTCCCACCTTGCGTTTTGAATGCCCCAGCGGATCCCTTTGCACTTTCAATCCAGCGGGCACAAGCCCCTACCGCACGATCCGGACTCACATCTGGTTACCCAGGAAGAGTGTAAGTCCCTGACATGCGCCGACGGGAAAGATGCGTGTCCAATAGAATTTGGTGTCAACTCCAATCGTGGGGGGCACTCGCTTCAGCAGGTCGCAATACACATACGTGGCGACAGACGCGAAGCCCATACCCATGGCAGCAACTGCCATAGGATATTTAAATTTTAAATCAACCTGCATATATTGGCGTGTCTTAAGAGAACACCATGGGATTACGCTAGCCTCGCCGCAATTTAGTGTGCGAGCCCATGGCAGGTCGGATGGCTGAGATCTGCTGAAACTTCACAAACCCAGTCAGACAGCACAATACTTATTATCGCAGAAATGTATAAGAGAAATAATGAGCTGATTTTATACTCACCATGATGTACTTGTTCACAAGGATAATCGAGCTTGAACAAGTCAACCATAGGAGACAAGCACCAAGTGCGCCAAACAATTTTCGTTGTGGATTTTCATGCGATTTCAGCGGAGGGATATCTGAGTTTGGCACCGGTGAATAGCCGACGTGCCGACTGACTGGAATTCCTGCCATCTTCAGAACTTTAAACTTTGGCCAGACACTATAACTACAATGCAAGCCGGGGATAGCGGGTGTGAAAGGAGAAAACGTAGCGCATCAAATTCTCTAGGGCCTGCGAAGTGGCGATAGAAAGTTAGGTATGCAAGGCCCGAAACGCTCAACCGACGGTTTATGTCGTGCTTCGTGCAACATGGTTACAAAATCTTCAGAGTAATGGCGAACTCTTACTGATAGTTACGGTATTGCGTAGTTAAGGATTTGCTTTATCATAAGCCTGCTGGAATGGCGGCCAAAAAAATGATGCCACCGAGTACCGTCGTGAGTGCCGTACTACCAATCCCGTCCTAGCCCGAAAGCTTTCCCATTTGATGGACCCTGCGCACGAATGGCGCGCTCATTCAGTTTGAACTTCTATCAGCATTTTCATATTACAAGTATTGCAGGGTTTAAGGGACGGAGGAAACGGGACCCCATGTGGACCAGGTAGCGCGCCCTGGCGCGGCGCAGCGGGGTTTGGGCAAATCAAAGGGGAAACCCAAAACTTCCCTTGCAAACAAACCTCCCAAAGACTGCTTTACAGGGACACTGCCGTGTACACGCAAGATTACTTTTGCGGCAGGCAAGCACCAAGCACACGCCGATGCATCCATCTGTCCGATCTGCACTTATCTGCAACAGCAGAATAACACCTGTGTCCTCAAAAACGATGGCAAACCAAATATATTCCGACAAACAAATTGCAACTGCGAGCTGAACAAATAAAAACAACGCAAACGGGGTGGCGGCACTAGCCACACACGATGAGAATACTGAGCCGACCAATACGGGTACAATACGTATACCCCAGTACGGCGGGGATAAAAGCAAGGTCAGGTGCGTTCGGATAACCTTCGGATCTTTTATCATAAAGCAGGGCAGGTATTGCGGCGCCATCCCAGATGACAATCCGAATCTTCTTCAAGGAGCTCTTCAAGGAGAGAATTGGATGATTCAGCTTCAGAGCGGCCTTCGGAGCGGCACAGCACATGACCCATTCATTGCTTCGGTAATTTATCCTGCCACATTCATAGACATCCCATCAGAAATTCCCTACCTACAACCCTACAACCCTAAGACCACTCGCACAATGGAACACTGGCATGGCCTCGGTGGGACGCCCGGGCTGGGCTCAGTTGTGGTCCTTCAGCCCATGAATGCACATGCAACCCGTGGGCATGACTTTACCGACACACAGATGCTGATTGCATGTCAATCGACGATGAACCTGTCGGAGAACTTGCCGGCGTCCCGTAGACGGCAGGTGCTCGTGCGCCCGAAGAACGAGTACCTGATTCCGGGTTGGGAATAGTCATACGGGAAAGTAAGCCGTGCTCGCTGGGACAAGAGGACACCCCGTGGACTGTAACCCAGCAGCAGAGAGTTCTCGGACGCCGAAGCTGTTCAGCAAACCGCTGCCATCGTTCTCTACAATGGTACAATGATGGCTTCTCAAAATACAGTTGCACCTGGCCGTCGGCGAGCTCGGTGATAAGTGAGCGGCTCCACTTCACCCAAACTAACAGGATTCGCGACTGACAACTCCGAGTTTTCCGTTCCAACCTTCAACGAACTCGTCACCTGTTGTTTGCGATTGCATCATAGAGGGCGTCCCGTAGGGGCAGCGGCACCGGGAAGCCAAGCGCCGCCAACAGCGACAACGGCACCCGCAGCGCCGCGCCGATGCGAAGGATGGCCTCGGAGCGGACGAAATGGCGGTCCTTCTCCACCAGCACGATGGATGAGATGTCATTCGGCGAGCGTCCGCAGCGCGTCAACAGGCGGCGGCCGGCCGGGCTCTGCAGTGCCGCCATGCGGAAGACGCCCTTGGGGTCATTGTCTAACATATAGTTCACGCCGCCGTTGCATCTGCCAACAAAGCGGTATCAGGAGATGTCAATAATCCATAGTTTTGGAACTCCAAGAACTTTTAGCACCCCGCTGTAATAGCACCCCGCTGTCGGAGAGAGCTTGTTCAGCACTTATACTCACAAGCAATTATATCCTCCCCTACACATTGGATTCACTTTGCATCAGTGAAACTACTTCGCAACACAGTCGGCAAATCCTAACCAGCAATTTGCCCCTCCTGTGGGTGCCCAGCCATCACGCACACAGCTATGATTTTCTTCCTACGGCAAGTTTGGCAACATCACGCAAAAACAGCATTACTCACAATTTGCACACGCCATCAAATAGGATGATGGGCCGCTGGTCAACAGCGAAGTCGTCGCGCGCTGCAGCCGGCGTGGCCACCGCCCCGGGTGCGGCCCCGGGTGTCGATGTTGCCTTCCCCCCGATCGGGGCGATGGAGGCAGCCCCCGTGTTGCTGTCTTCGGCACGGGGTGCAACAGCAGCCACAATAATGGACCGGTGCGACTGGTTGAAACCCCGAATGAGCCCTCGGGTGGATGCAGGATTGCGATTTGGTGCTGCCACTGGCAAAGGGCGCTGAGTGACAAGCGCCACGTATGAGTGGGTGCGCGGCAAGCCGTACGTTGCGCGCATCACGGACTGCGAATTCCATTCAACATGGGACAGGATTTTCATTCTTTCAGCATATTCGCATTACGGCACCAGAGCAACATCTACAGCAACTGACAGTGAAGGCCTCGGACACTTTACTTAAACGGAAGTCAATAGCATCCGTTTGTTTGCATTGAGAAATGCATTGAGCTGCTGCTTACATCTTAAGTGTTGCACGTCAGCAAGCCCGTTACCTTTATCCTTGAACCAGAATGCAGTGCCTCACCCTGCCTCAATGCTGCTATTTTGATTCTGGAACCTATTCACTACAGTTTATTCGTATAGATATAAGTTCAGCAAGACGTATGTGGCACGGGAGTCAGGACCCCAGTATATTACGACAATGGTTATCCCATAACAACAATATCTTTCACAATGTTTTTCGTGAAGAAATTCGTATGGCCCTGTTGTCTGACTGTACGGGTTCTAGCTGGGGTTCCCTGGTCTTGCGTGGTTTGAGATGCTTAGGACACTGGCCGGACATTCCTGTTGACGGGGAGCTTGAAGTCCGTGTGAATGTTCTGGCTTCTAAGGAGATTAATATTGACGCCCTGGTGCTTACGTTGAAGGAACGCTTTGATGAAGACTGGGTTAACCCACGCCTTCATGTCCAACCACGTGAGTTTGTTTCGGATGGAGCTAAGCCTGGTGTGAAGATGTGTAGATACACCCATTGGATGGGTCTACCACAGCATACTACTAGTTATATCCCGATGGTTGTGTACACTTCCCTGCTTCGTTTCCGGCTTGGTGCTTGGGGGCTTGAGGCAAATCGTCCTACTGGTCGTCCTAGGGAGCAGCGCTGGTGTCGTGTGTGCAACCACCCTAACTCAGTAGAAGACGAATATCATGTGCTGATGGAGTGCGTCGGTTATGCGGAAGCGCGTGCTAATTTTGCTAGGCTAGGGGTTGTGCAGGGTGCTACTATGCTTCAAATTATGTCGATTGAGGACCAACTAGGCCTTGCGCGCATTATTCACGGCATCAGACTAACGCGGCTTTCTATGATGGGAAGGACCTAACGTTTTCGTGTACTTCTCCTTGCTGATTATCCGTTTGGTCTTTTCTCTTTCTTACTGATGTTTTCTTTTTCATTTCTGTTTTGTTTTACTTCGATTTTCGCGGTCCTTTGAGCCTCCTGGCTCGTATGGGCCTTACGAGCTCTAACGAGTTTGTAACAATCAATCAATCAACACTTTTCGACCTCAAATTTGTAAGCTCGTCATCATTAGTCAAGATCAAAACTTCGCCCAATCATGTGACAATCTCATAGTTATTCCGCCCTACCTGCACTTGGCTTGAATGTCTTCACTTTAACCTTCAGAAGATTTTTATAGCTTTAATTTCTCCAACGTCATATTGGGACATCACGATTCTATGTCATTCCGACGGTGGAAGCGAAGCGTCATGTAGGTACGGTTGGTTCAAGGCAGAAATTTGTCACCGACACGCATCCACAATACCTATTTTAAAAAAATAAAATTTTACATTTTCAGTGGGATTACACTTTGGTCTGCATACATATATTCGCATTCCGGCCTAATGGAACCCGCCACTAAAGTCCCAGCATTTTAGGATAACGATAACAAATAAAATGGAAGTACACAGTATGTATGTCGCCCCTTTGCCCGCTGGACAATCGTCTAGCTATCTGGGTTTGTGCCGCTTCATTCTTCGTCGGGAACTCGCCATCTAGCCGACCGTAGTTTGAACAGCGGAATGGAGAGCTTAAACGAGCAAGAGGCGATGCGAGTGCTGCAGTCCGCGGCTGCTTTAGACGCTACGCGCTCTCCCGGGTCGCGGATTCCTGCCTTGGGGCCAGGTCGGCTGTCCGTGGCCACGCACCATCAACAGAAAGGTCAATCCTTGAGTGGCGACAGCCCACCGTCTCCACCTCAGGCGCTTGCCGAGGACGTTTGGCGGGAAATGGAGGAAACGGATTGCGGCCAGCAAAAGCGGCATGGTGACCTGGACAGTTGGCTGGTACGCAGGGCCTGCCTTGCTGCATGTATGGGGAAGTAAAAAATGTATGACCCTGGTCTGGGTCGATCTGAATCAGGCACGTCACTCTGAGAGGAGCCTGCGCGCGTTAACCCAACGCGGTGCACTTGGCGCCAAAAGTATAGTCGGCCGACGCGTTCTGGAGCTGTGGCACGAATCATGCTTAAGGATACCACAATGCACGTACATGTCAATTTGCGTCGTGGGCAGACATCTCGTTAGGGCTGGCGCCGTGAGCGCGATATGCGGGAAATGGACATGTGACTCGGGCTTTGGGACATAGTGTGGCCGCAAGGATGTTGTCTGCAGCGGTTCAAGTATTCGTCGCTTGCGGCTCCTACGCTGCCTGTTTTACGGTCTGGACAACAAGGTTGGCAGAAGAGCCTTTCAGAGACGTGGCATGTCGTGAGCTGTATAGGTATAGCATAGCAAAGCAATCTACAGCTATAGCGTGAACTTGTTGGATTGCGACGCTGCTGCTGGTAGGCTTGCCACTGCTGTGACGATGGCTGCTGTTGCGGCGTGGTTTGTTGCTGCTGTACTCCGCAGGACGTGTTCCGAGCCACAGCGGGCAGCCTGCGCAATGCGTGGCACTCCAGGGAGACCTTGACGTTCGAGTCGGTGGCTTTCGGATGGTGCGTCCCAAGCGGGCCTCAGGCTTGCCTCCCACCGGACTTTGGGGACCAGGTTCGAGGAGCAACGTTAGTGTTCGACCAGCGGGATGCACCGGCGCTCTCTTGCTTTTACGAATGTTCACCTGGGGAGGGTCGGCAGTCGCACATAGGTGTCGCCCCTGCATGGCGGCAACCCGTCGAGGTGCACTTCTTGCCCTAATCGGGTTCGCCCCATTTTACCCACGCCTTCATCAGGCTAGCTCTAGCACGCAAACATGAGCCGCTGCCTTGTGCCCCTCCGGTGACGGCTGGAGAGGAGGTCACGGACGCGTAAGTGGAAGGGGGAATCGCAGCCTGGGCAGCTCAGGGGTTGCTCGTTAGGGAGGAACATCAGGACGGACAGGGTAGGATGAGGGTTGATGCATTTCAGGGCCGGTGCCTGGTCGGTTGGATAAGGTTGCTGCCAGCTGCTTCAGTGGTTTGAACGAATAGGCTGCGCCTGCTGCTCCAGTGGCTACATGCTGCAGCCTTATCCCCTGCTGCCGTCCACATGGACGACCCCACATCCTGCCACTGATGTTGTTGCTCAGGGACGTCCTCGCAAACTGGCTGAGCCAGGCACGATGGGCCCAGGCAGCGTATCAACTGGCCGCTCCTGCTTCGGGTCCTGGTGGGGCAGCTGTTAACGGAGTGGCCGAGGGCGCAGGGTGCGAAGATTCGCCTCCGGAGCAACGGCTGGTGCAGTTTTTGGAGCTGCGGGTGAGGCATGGGAGATACGGGAATTGGTCTGCTTGGTGAAAGATATGGCAGCGGCAACTGCAGCAGCTATGGGGTTTGGGGCAGCAGAAGTTGCAGGTACGGCTCCAGGCAATCACAATGGCGGTGGCCATGGCGTTTGCCGGGAGGTGCCGCAGCGGTCCTTGCCATATGAGAAACGTCACGTTACATGTTGCATTTTTGTAGAGCGATAGCGGAAAAGAATGAATGCACAACCGGGATGAAACTCAGCTCGCCCAAATTCGGCCCACTTCCCCATGATGGCGCATACGCTTCAGGTCACACATATTCGGCGCGTCTCCCTTGCGCTAGCGCACAACAATGTCCCAGGCGGCCGCAAGTACTCTTAAACTTACAAGATAATTGGACTTGCAACCTGGTCTCGGTACATTTTCGACATATTTCTGTACTGCAGACCTTGCTGATGAGACCCCACACCTCGTTCCCTTCCGCAGAGCGCAGCCGACCTCCTAGCCTGCTGTCCCGGAGCCTGTGGTTCTCGTCCTGCGTTCTTCACTGCCGTCCATCACGAAAGCCGCACGATACGATTGGTCATCCGTGGCGGCAGCAGTCTGCCGGACTTGCTGAACTCTACGGCTGCCGGAACTTGCGCGCTCGGGCCAGGTGGGCACATGACGAGGTGGCGCCCAAGAGGTACCCTCAAATCCCGTTCCTTTTCACTCCAGCCCTCCGTCCGCTGTATACACCATGTTTCCGCATCCTTTAAAATATTTTGGGATCTTTTTCGCCGCTTCTATTCCCAGTATTCCTCCCTTTGGCCGCTGAACCTGGAGTACCCCAACATGCTGACTCGCTGGGCCACATGCCTCTGCTGTTTCTGCTGTAGGCTTTGCCCACCGGGGGATGCTGGAGGCTGCGCAGCAGCTCCTGGAGGAGGAGGCGGGTCGGCTACGGGCCGCGATGGAGGCGCATCCGGGTTACGGACTGCGGTGCATCGGCCACTCGGGCGGCGCAGGTAAGGGGAGCTGCAGACACAGATGGCCAAGGCCTGCTAGTTTGCTTTGCAATACAAGGCGCGCGCTGGAGAGTGTGTGCTTAGGAGCGGTAACCCAGTTAGGACTGCAAGCAAGAATGCAGTCAAACGCAAAACGGATGTGCTGATGAAACGTCAAGTTATGTGAGTTCTGTGCTTGCGTGTGTTACGGGAAAAATCTGACCTTGACAATGTTCGGTTGCGTATATCTGCTAAATCAAATTACATATTCCACGTATGGATTAACCCCAATTTAGTTTCTGTTATATCATCATCCTTTTCAATTCGCGACAGTGGCGAGTAATTGGTTTTGCCCGGCGAGACGCCTGTTGCGGAAGGGGCGGGCGGGCCCAACATGTCTGTGGGTGCCGGAGCAACACTTAGGGCATGGACAGCCTCATGCACGCGTGACGGAAATTGGGTCCACCACTTCCGCCGCTATTACCGCCCTCCTTACCGCAACCATCACCTTCGCAACGGTCACCTGGGATTGTGGCCGCCACCCTCCTTACCCTGACGCCAGGGCGAGATGTTCCGTTTCTAGTCACAGCTTGCAGCTCGGCGCTTTGCTCCAATACCTTACTTGTGAATGCATGTGTTCTGTGTCAGGTTTGTTAATGGGATCTGATGCGCGGTGCAGGGATTGCGGCTTTGCTGGCAGTGCTTGTGGCGCTTGAAGGCCAAGCTGGCGTGGAGCGGCTGGGTGCTCCGGTGGGCGGGATGCGGGCTACGTGCTTCTCGCCGCCCGCAGTGGTGACCTCAGAACTTGCGGAGCTGTATGCCGGATGCATCGATAGCATCGTCTACAATGTGCGTGAAGTCATACTCGTTAGGAACAGGAGTTAAATGTACCGGCTACTCGTCTTCTCCTTTCTCCTTTTCTCCTGTCCTTGTTGGAAATGCACCAGGCGGCTAATGTTAGGCCGTAAAGTCGGCAACAAATGCATGCGCACCCCGTCATACGCCGATTCGTAAGCTGATCAGGCATGCGCCTCCGCCCGCATCCAGGCCGATCTGGGGAGTCGCTGCAGCTCGGCTTCCCTTCGACGACTTGCTAATGAGATGTCCATAGCCGCCAGGGAGGCCCTTTCTCGTAGTGAGCTCGCGCTGGTGAGCAGTAGGATATGCGAGCGGGTGATGGGCTATGCATTATTGAGGGTGAAGGTTCTAACTGCGGTAGATCAGCGCGGTATGCACAGGTTGTGGAGGGGAAGGTTTGGCCATCGAATTGGTAGCTGATTGGACTGGGACCGCTCGCTCAGACCGCGGCCTCGGGCGCTGCTATTTGTACGCCTTGAATACTGCCTTGAAACGGCCCATGCTTTGTACCCTCGTTATTGCCGCATGGCCAATGTTGGCTCCATGCTGCCAGGCTCTTCGGCGTTCGGGGGCGCTGGGTCTGGCAAGCCACGTGGTAGCGGCTGCGCTGTGCAGGTGTCCGCCGGCCCAGGTGCGTGTATCGCGGGGGCTTTGTATTGCGACTTCATTAGACCTCCGTTTTTGTCAGGCACGTAGGCAGTACATGGTGATTGGGGTTGCATAAATGCGGTGACTCTGTGCATGACGAGGAGCGGCACTTCGTTCCCTGCAGGACGCCCCCAGCTTCCCCGCGGCACCCGCACCCAGCCTGGTAAGCATGAGCTCCAGACATACCCTGATGGAGGGGCTCTCCTCCCTAAGTACCTCTCTGACCCGGCCGCCTCCCGCGATGACGGCGGCGGGAAGCAACGCATTAGGAGGCCTTGCGGCGACGGCCGCGCATCCAGAGCTCACGATCCAGACGAGTGAGTACAAAACTCCGGCACTTCCAGGTGTCCTGTTACCGTACTGGTACTTTTTCATATTTTACTTGAGGGCTCCCCTAACACGGTGAAGGCCTTATGAGAACGGGTGCATAGCGCGGGAGAGCGCTTGAAAGTTATCTGTTGATGGGGTTGAGGGGGGCACCAATCTTCACCAATCAATGAACGGCGGAGTTCTATGCGTATTTACCATAGTTTTCAACCCTCCCTCGGTTTGTCAAGGCGTCTCGCTCCATACGCTACATCCTGCGGCAGTGGCACCGCTACATCACCGATAATCCTAGCCCATCCTATACGTCATCTGTATGACATATATGTGTCCTGCAGGCCTACCAGGTAGACGGCTATACCATTTGGCAAATCTTGGACCGCAGACGGAGGTTGGGAGCAGCAGCGGGACTCTGCCGGACCCTGTGGTCCTCAAACGATCGCTCAGTGGCGGTGCATCACCAAGGCACAGTGCACCTCTCTTTCCTGCGCCTTCAGCTCCGCCTGTGCCCTCTCCGTTGGGGCCGCCAATGCCCGAGCCACCACGCCCGCCCATGCCACCACCTGCGGCGCCGCCTTTACCTGTGGCGCACTCCAACGTCACGCTTCCTCCCCTGATTGCCATCCCCAGCCTTGCTGCCGGTGGAGTTGGACCTTTGGCTGTCGGTGTCGGAAACGTCGCCGCCTCAGGGCGTGGGGTCGGCTTTGACTCGCCACGCCGCCAAATGCCGGAAACGCATGGCTCCAATGGTGTCTTGCCGCCACCGCCGTTAGTAGCAGCGGCGGCGGCCGCGGCTGCTGGCGTACAGTCGCAACATACCGCCGTGGTTGGTGCCACCGTGGGGCCCACACCGCCGCGGCGCGTCCTTACGAGCGTTAGCGTAGACCTGAAAGAACCTCGGCTGAACATTGCCGCCACCGGCGTGTTGCTCACACAGAGCGACGACGGCACTGCCGTTGCGGCCGGCGGCGGCGGCGGCGGCTCCTTCCCCGCCGCCATTTCACCATTGCAAGTGCCAGCGTTGCCGATACCTAACGGCACGGTGCCGCTGACAGGGGCGCTGCCGCCTCCGCTGCCTGTTCTGGCCCTTTTGGGCCCGCGCAGGGACGTGATTCCCATCACGGATGGCGCCTCCGCGGCGGCTGCGGTTCAAGGACCGGTGATAACTGCTGGCGCTGCGCTGCCACCACTGCCGCTGCCCTTCTTAATTGCTGGTGTCGCATCTCAGCCGCACTCACCAAGAGTTGCCCGCCACATATCACACCTAGATGTTTATGATTTGCGAGAGCAGCCGGAACTTTTGCCAGAACGGTCGCTGCGCAGCATCCCGCAATTGCCGCTGTCGTTGCCTCTGCAGCAGCTGCAGCAGCTTCAGATGCTGCAGGGGCTGCGCGCAGGGCCGGACGCGTATTGGACAGGCGGTGACGTTTTGGCGGCACTGCTGATCCCGGGAACAGTGTACCTCATTGAGCGGAGAGGTAAGCGGTTATGACTCTTGATGGCGTCCTTACAACATTGCTAATAGTGGAATGCCGGCACGTGGTGGCATGCCCTGGCGACCATTCAACGTCTCGATCATTTCCTGGCCCCAGGCCCTAACGCTTCTGCTCATCCTAACACCTCTCTGCCCCCATCCTCGCGGTGCTGCTTGGTTGGCGATAGCAGGGGCGGACGCGAATGCCACCTTTCGGCTGCTGCGCGACGTGAACCGTTCGCATCTCAACCGAATACTGTTGAAGCGCAGCATGCTGCGGGATCAGTTGCTGAGCCATTACGTGGCTGCGTTGGACCGCATACGCCCACATTGATGCGGCTTTCAATTCTGCATATTTCATACTGCATTTGCCACTGTAGGCAAGGAAGCTCGGTGCGTATGTGATGGTAGGTTCTGGGCGAGTCAGGATCGAGGCTCTGCCCCGGGCAAGACGTTGCCGAATAATAACTACAACAACTGATCTGACGGCCCGGCTTTGGTGGCTGGCGTTTCATGTGACGCGACGTACCGAATACAGCCGAAGGGGAATTGCAGCCCAAATACCGCTGGAACGCGGGTTCAGGTGGCTGGACCGTTGAAGCCCCGCAGTTGTGTATGGGGTGAACCAAGACAGGAGTGAATATGAAACTTCAATTGGGACGCTACGATGCAATGCGCTATTGAGACGCGTTGTGTTGCCTACCATGGTTCAGTTGCTGCTGACAGTGTCCGTCCTGCAAATATTTTATCGTACATTCTTGGTGTACATACAAAGTGAGTACATTCATGGCATGTCCGGTGATTTTCCATGTTGTGAACACATGACATCAACTAATGTATTCCGGACTGAGGCCACATCGCGCTCCATTGCGTGTGCCTCGGGCGCTGAAAACTCTAGGGCACTAAGCCATTATGTTCTGTTTCATGCCAGTGTCGGTTAGTGTTGTGAGGAGGATATAAATAACCTGTACAGATGGCGTTGCGGACTATGCTTGCCCTGCTGCTGACCATGACTAACCATGACTCCGGAGCGTACGTTTTTGGTTGGATCGTTATATGTTGGGCCGGATCTTACAATGATCTCGACGACATCCTGTTGCATAATGATTAACATGCGACAGATGTGTTTTGCGACATGGACACGGGACACGAAGCCCACATCACCACCATGTTCATGCCTGGTTCCGAACGCACGTCAACTCGTCAACTATAAGTTAGGATTTGCAGTTAGCAAGCCGGACCTGAGCCCTGGCGCAACTTTGCGTCGGCACTTGGCGATAACGGGCCAGAACATGCCCCCAGTTAATTGTAATGAAATGGAACCCATGCTTACAGTAAGAAAGACCTCTCGTGGATTGGATGCATTTTTGAAGCGACAAGTAGACAAATATATAATGGCAAACCGGGGGACGCCAGGAACGCACGCCTGGAGCCCGTAACTCCCAACAAGAACGGTCATTGTAAGTGACGGCTTGGCGTCAGTCTCGGACACATTTAAGTGCAAACTTGATACCAGGTCCGTCCTCCCACTTCAGTGCAGGCCTGGGCACGGGCCTTCAGGCCCTGACAAGTAGCAAAAGGGAAGAGATAAATGATACAGAATACAATGAAGCTTGAATGCAAAGCCGCCGCACGCGCTAACCTTAACACCCTGCGGCCAATCTAGTGAGTACACACCCCAGGGGCCGCTCTAGTCCTTGGCGTCTGTGACGCCCTCCGCTGCGATAGAGAACTGCGCCTCTCGCTCAGGCAATGATGGCGACGCGATAATCTTGACGACACGGTTCTCGCCGCGGCCCTTGCGGAGTGACAAGCGAGTTGTGGTCGCGTGCGCCATAATGTTACCGCCGATGGGCTTCACTTGCGGGCCAGCGAACATACCACCTCCAGCGCCATCAAGGTTTGCAGCGACCACCTGACGCAACAGAAGGGACCCAACGCGTGCAGGAGATTATGACATGATACCGTACCATCCGATCCATGGCAATTCGGGAGATTTGCACCTCGCATGGTTCCCTGTTAACGCCAACGGAAGCGCCGATAACAGGTTCCTCATGCCGAGATGGCCATGATTTAGCGCAGCAGAGGCCGTCTGAAGTACGTACAGCTCAGGATCGCTTTGGTGTCGACAACGCACCTGGTTTGTTACGACCACCGCAACTCCGTACTCGTCCGCAATGCCTTGAAGAGCCCGCAGGAACCTGCGGTCGACAAATGGGCCCCTTAGTTAATCACAGGCTCATTAATTGAGAGCACCAGGCTGACTCGTGACTTGGACAGCTCATGACATCGACAAGCTCCAAACTAGGCGCATACCGCAACTGCGCACACTGTTGAAGCTTGCAAATCCTTACCTGCCCAGGTGGATTTGCCTGACGCTCAGTTCCCCGCGCCCATTGTATTCAGTACGGTAGAGGGCCGTGGCGCTGTCCACAATCAGCAGCGCGAATCGGCTGTCTGCCAGCATGGAGGCGGCGTCCTGCAGCAGGCGCATTTGGTGCTCCGTGTTATGCGCCCGGGCGTATGCCACGTTGTTCAGTACGTCCTCAGCGCTCAGTCCGTACCTGGCAAGCAAAAACGTGGGTTGTGTCTAGGCCAACGTACGGAGCTAAGTGCAGCCCACAAGAAAATAAGAACAAAACCCCTTACATCCCGTAAGCACAAGCACTTACTTTTCAGCGATCTGTATCAACCGTTGTGGCCGAAACGTGCCCTCCGTGTCGATATACATCGCCTTGCCTTCACCACCGCCCATGTCCACGGGGAGCTGCACCCAAGAGGCGCACGAAGTACGTGATAAGGTTTTGGAAGAAACATGTGCCCCGGTTTCCAGTCGATACCCCTGCCTGCCTGATGTAACATATGCGCAACACCCACATACCTGACAAGTGACACATAGGGTATGGCACAGTTGCGTCTTTCCGCATCGGTACTCCCCGTAAATCTCTGTAATGCTACCCGTCTCAATGCCACCTGCAGTATCCGATGAGAAAAGTGAATGCAAGGCGCAGTTTATGCGGAACCCTGCACGGGAGGCTCCTCCATGCCGTACCTTCCAGGATTGAGTCAAGCTCTTTACAACCAGTGGTGATGTTTATTACCTACGCCGCAGAGTGGCATGCAGAGAAGTAAATAGTGCAATGCATCGTCGGTGGTAACAACTGGATTGTGCACTTCTCAAAACCAACTTGCCTCTTTTCGCTGCTCAGCAACAATTGCGGCCGTCGTGAAACCCATTGGAACAATCTTGAATGCTGCATCAAACCAACAGAATAATGTTGTCTTGCATGCGTAAACTGCACCCATCTATACCAGGTATCTAGATACCTTACCGACACCCTGCATCTTATCGATCTTGGCCTCGCTGAGGCCTTTTATCTCCGATAATTGTTTCTTTGGTGCGTGTGCTAAGTGCTCAACCGTATGAACACCGCCCTCTTTCAGTTTCTTGATGTCCGCGGCAGCGATTCCGTGTTGCTGCACGCAAGACAATGAAACCCAACCCAAGTTGTCCATTACTTCAGCAAACGAAACTATTAATCAACAATACCAAGCTGTTGCACGATGTCCACCTGAAGCACCTCCACAAGCATCGGCCCTGTAATCTCCTCCTGCCCCTCTACCATCCCCTGATGGTCTATTTCCTCAAGTTCAGCTGCCATCTTTGCACAACTTGCTTAGATGCAAACAAGCTAAGCCGTCTGTTCGAGGGTCAGGAGAGCAGTAGTTTACTTTTGCCTATTGTCGACGCCTGAAGATCCAGGTGCGTAGGCACTGTTGACCAAAAAGTTATAAAGATGCATGTGAAAGAGTAAGCTCCACATCCGCGCTATGTGCGTCGTTGGTGTATGGCCATGCTTCGAATGACCATGCTTTGGATCCCAAACTACTTCAATTCATCAACAACTTATGATAGTAAAAATGCGATGAATTATGACGGAAATTTGGTATACTGCTGGCTTTTTTAATTTGGTTTGTTGTCATCTGGCCTGGCCTCACACCTGAGAAGCTAAACCCGTCGTTCTGTCCTGCCCTGCCAAGCCCATAAGCCCAATCGTAAATTGCCTGGATGGTCTACCATAATTTAGAAAGGACCTGGAATTGCAACGGCGCTTACAAATAAACCGAAGCAACAACCTAAATTTGTGGAGAGCTCATATCCTCTGAGGAGGTGCCCACGCATTTCGAACGGCCCCATCACCAAAAGCCGTGGCAGTCTGAGCCAAGGGACCCGCCGCGCAACTTGTGTCGGTAGGACCTCCGTTTTCTCGACCGGTTGGGGGTACTTGCGAGTGTGCCAAGTCATGAAACACCGTCCGCTCGGCCATCAGCGCAGCTAGGTCAGCTCGTAACCGGGTCAATTCAATCTGTAGCTGCATTTGCCTGCAGAGCCAGTTCATCCAGACATGTAGTATTTAGCAGCTCAAATGCCACTCCTTTACCGCCCAGATAGTAAATACAAACAAACTTCCACTTGAGCGGGGTGGCATGGGAAAAAGCAACGAGCAGACCACGCCTGAAAAGCAAGCTGTTACAGCTGGGCCCCCCTCCCCCGCCCTCCCGTGCCGCCCACCGGTCCGTTATGACACCCGCTGCATTGTATGATTTTTCATTTCCTCCCCAAATCCCCTCTCCGCAGAAACTACGCTCCGCCTTTCCCCGCGGGCCCTCCCCACCTGCTCTCTGCTTCTGCAGCTGCGAGGGCTGCCGCGGCCTTTTCCTCCTGAAGCTGCTGCACCAGGCGTTGGCTGGCGGCCTCCGCCGCCACCAGCTTTCCCTGCGTTACATCAGCAGTGGCTTCGGCACTGAGTTGGCCCTCCCGAGCCACGTGCGCCGCCTTCCAAGCGTCCTTGTTCGCCTTCTCGGAAACCTACGGTGTCACGGACCGGAGGCCCCGGAAAAAAGGGGGCCAGTGCGAGCGCCACGGAAAATAGATCGTAGCAAGCTTTGCCGCCGCATCGTGCGAAGCCGTAATCTTTAACATACCGTGCGCTACGACAGCCGGCTTGAAAGCCATTGTGCACGCGGCAATGAAATGGCGCCCAGGTAAAACAGCGCAATTCTGTCACCGCAAGCATAGGAACACCAAAAATGCCGAATCGCGGGGCTAGGTGTAGGTGCGGAACGAAAGCAGGTGGCGCAGCCGTTGATGCTGATCCCTATTGTTCATGCTGATGCTGAAGGCTGTGCCGCATTCACCTGGCGCACCCACCTCGAGCTTCTTCCGCAGCTCGTCCCACTCCTTGGCGGCGACCTGCAGTTCCTCCAGCTTCTGGGTAGCATCCGTGGCCGCCGACACCGCGGCAATGCACCGTTCCCGCTCCCGACCTAGCGATTCTGACAACTGTTCAACGTGCTCGCGGTGTGCCGCAACCTGTGTTGGCCAGTATGTGCGCACGCATATGTTGTGATCGGGAAAGGGACAGAGAAAGATAAACCTCTGTAGAGTAACATGGAAACGCCATGAATGCATGTGCGGATGGGAGACGGGCGTGCAGCGCACGTTTGGATGTGACATGGGCAAGCTTTGCAAAGAAACCCAGCATTGTCCACCGCCCGACCCGCCGAACCCCTGGTTACATAAGACCCACTTCCTGCTCACGGCGCTCTAGGTCACGGCGCAGCCTCCGCTCCTCCCGTTCCGCCGCCGCCGCCGCCGCCCCCGCCACCTCCGCTGCGCTTCGCGCGGCCATCAGCTCCCGCCGCAGGTGTTCCTCTACCTCCTCCGTACGCCGCTCGCATCCGCTGCTACCGCCCCCGCCAGCGGCGGGGCGGCGGCCTAACGACGGAGCCGATGCGGCCGCCGCCAGCTGGCGGTTGAGGCGGCTGATCTCAGCTTCCAGCTGTACGGTCCGCTGAGCCTGTACGGTCAGATCTTGGGCCTGCCGCCGTAGCTTCTCCTGGGACTGATCCAACTGTCGCTCATATCGTTCTGCCCGCTCCCCGGCCTCGCGCAGAAGCTGACCTGGTTGTGGTGATGAGAGAAGGGGTGATGTGATGTGTGAAAAAGGGTGTCGGGGTATGTTGGACGCGGTGACCGAAGGGAAGATAATAGATAGCAAGCCATAATACATAACAAGTAAGAAGCATGTATACCGATGAGAGGGGGGTCAACCATGTAAGCGGTCATTATGGCGCGGTCAGCCGAAGGCACGTCGCGACATGCGAGGAAACTAACCCGATATTTCTGTTCCCTGACCCTCTTCCTCACCAAGCTCCTCGATCCGATCGTCCTTGTCCGCGCACGACTTGCAAGCCGCACTCAGCACCAGCCGCCGTCGCCGTCCCTGGGCGTGCAGGCCCACGTAGGGTTCCTCCCCACTGGCTCTTCCGCCGTTCCCCTCCGGCTCCGGTGCCTCCCCTTCCTGCTGCCCCGGAGAAGCCGCCTCGCCGCCGCCGACACCGTCGCTCTGGACAAAAAGCACCCGCAAGTACATTTGTCAGGGCAGGTTGCGGTGGTTCAAGTAGCCCTTTCTCGTGCTGTAGGAGTGTGATCCGGAACAAACCCCCTAGCAGTCCTAGAGGGCTTTAAAGGATCTTCTCGAGGGAATAGTCGAGCTCAAAGGACCCCGACATCGGCTCCTGCTAAGCCTCATCTCTTTCTTGGGGTACTGCTGCCGGTTCTCGGCCTACCCGCGGTTAGATCCCCGCTCCCCGCTTCCGATTGCAACACGCCCCGCTCCAGCACGTCAGCACCTACTTCCAGCATTGGTCCCTCGGTTCCCTCCTCCGTCCCGTGCCAGTCGGCCAGCAGGTACTCGCGCACCGCAGCCACACCGCGTCGTGCTACATTCGGTGGGGGATGCACCAGCGGATTGCAGCCCGTGGTGATGCGGGTGAGGGCAGCCAGTAAGCCCAGCTCCCGAGGAAGGACCGTCAGCTCGTTGTTGTGGAGGTGCAGGTCGGCCAGACGCTGCCGTAGCTGGCCTGGAGGAGAGGCGAGCGGGGACGGGGGTTTGGCACGCGAAACGCCAAGGTCAGACGCAGGGGCGTGTGAGTCGAAACTTCCAGAGCTACATACCATTACTTGCTGCTTTACACAAACACACGAATACCTGATACCGGATGAGCTTGCTGGAATGCGGCCGCACCGCTACCGGGTGTTAAAGCTTGTGAAACAATAGCACTTGGAGTATGCCGCATAACGTGACTAATAATACAACAAACCGGCGTGACATGCCTACCCTGAGCTACCTACCCAGGGTCGCTGGCAGTGCCGTGAGCTTGTTATGGTTGACGAATATCCCCGTGAGGCTGGATGCGGCCCCTAGCTCTGATGGTAAGGCCGTCAGCCGGTTGTAGGAGACGTGCAGTGCCGTCAGGCTGGGCAGGCCGACACACTCCGGCGGCAGGTATGACAGCTGGTTGCTGTCAAGCTTAGAGGGGTGATAACGGACAAGAAAATTTACAAGGGTAATGCGAACATATTGGAGACCAGCATGGCGCAGCGTAACACATAAGAGCTACAGCTTGGTACCAGCACTACAGCAACTTTTCTGAACTAGAATTTATAGTCTGTTTACGTATCTATGCTGTCTATGCCGTCACACACCTGCCTACCCGCTCATCTCATTTAAGTTTGAGTGAAGGATTATCTCCCAACCTGGGAAATAACCGCCGCCTCCCCGTTGTTCTTAACACATTCCACTCACCCGCATCTCCACCAGCCTGTTTAGCCGACCCATTGTTAACGGCAAGCATTGCAGCGCGTTATGGCTCAAATCCAGACTGGTCGCAAGAAGATCATAACAGCGGAGTTTGGCCGCCGGATGAGCCCAACACACGGGAGGATGTTGCGATGGAAGGTTGTGATGAAAGGAGCGGCAGCAAATGGGGAAATGAACAGGGTCAGGCCGGCGCGGAAGAGAACAAGATGGGATGGGTAAAGCATGAGAAGGATGGGGCGCCACATAATGCGCTTCACGAAGGGTGTGCAAACGAGAGGTGTACTGCCTGCAATCGTACCCCGCCAGTCCCACCCAGTGCACAACTTCCCTCGACTCCATAACCGAGTTAATGCCCGAATCCAGAACCGGAGATAGCTAGGTTAGGCAACGCTCGTCGGCTGGGTCACATTGATCATACCTTGTAAGGCCAGTTAGATCGCATAGGCTGTCTGGTAACGCAACGAGCTGTACGTTGCGGGACAGGTCCAGGGCCCGCAGCTTCCGTAGCTTGCCCAGGC
This sequence comes from Volvox reticuliferus, assembly GCA_019650235.1. Lineage (NCBI taxonomy): Eukaryota > Viridiplantae > Chlorophyta > Chlorophyceae > Chlamydomonadales > Volvocaceae > Volvox > Volvox reticuliferus. The sequence goes on from BNCP01000008.1 coordinate 1,472,830, forward strand.
TGTCGGGCACTGCATGTGTGTGTGAAAGAGAGTAAGGAAAACAACGGACCCGGTCACAGAATCCAAGGTCGCGGAAAAAGCAACGCAGGGTTCTCACATCCTGGAATCATACCGTCAGTCATACACACAAACGTCCTCTGCGCTGTTCCCCGTGCTCGCTCGCTTTCCTGACTTTTGCCCTTCCCTGGTTTGTCTGTTTCATCACGGGATCTCTGCTCTTGACACATCTAAACGCGGTGCTGGAAACGCACCTGACGACAGCAGGTTTGCAGAGAGGTCCAGGCGAGTAAGTGAAGGCAGCAGCTCCAGGGGTGGTGCAGAGCTGAGGCGATTGCCCTGCACCTGCAACTCCGAAACCAGGCCTCCCTCTGCCCTGTGTGTACAGATTGACCGGGAGGGAATGCGGTTACGATGACCTCACCTGCCCCAACACGGCGACCTTTTTCGCCAGCCGACCCTGTTGCACCACCAAGCTGGAAGGCTGGGTTAACCCGACACACAGCCAGCCTCCCCCTCACCGCCGGAGCGCTTCTGGGGACTTTGCCTTGCTAACGCCTCTCGCCCCCTGCCTTCCCTAGAGCCTGAAACTGTCTCGTGTCCACCTGAAGAATTTATACAGTGACGGCGGCAGCCGGGTGACGCCTCGCATGGACACGTCGCAGATGCCTGAAGCCTGACACATCACGATGATACTGGCCGCCGCCACCTCGCACGTGCTGTCCTGCTCCGTCTGTGCCGGCCCAAAGGGATCTACCACTGCAACCGCCGTGACGGTGGAGGCACCATCAATGCCGCCGTCGAGGATGCGCCTGAGGCGAATCCGTTCCGCAGCGGCTCGGGACACCGAGTTGTAGCTCTGCTCCGCATCAGACCCTAAGCCGTTGTCCAATTCCCCATCAACCTCGCCGCTGCAGGCAGCGGACTCCTGGCCGCCTTCCCAGGATATCGAGCCGATGGTCCTGCTACGTACGGCATTCGGCGTGGAGCTGTGGGTGTATGGCGTGCTTCGGCAGGACGGTGTCGTCGTCAGTGACACTGCTGCAGGACCAGTGGTAGCAGTGGGGCGGCGGTAGGTAGCGCCGCTGGAACCGCTGCCGCTGCCTTCACCGTTGCCATAATGCGCTACTTTGGAGCGGCGGGACGCCTGAGAGGTAGTGGTACTGGCTTTGGTGTTTTTGCTGGGGCTAGAGTGGGTTTGGGACCCGCGCGGGTTCCTGTGGAGGAGTATGCAATTTCGGCCTTGGATCAGTGATAAGGGAACTTTGTCCGTTCGAAACGACCATGGCGTATGCGACGGATACCATTGCTATATCAATAGCGAGGATAGATACTAAGGGTGCTGCTGCGACAAACGTCGAGAAGGGCGAGGGGCAAACGGGAGGTTAATCCAGGAAGCTGTGAGTACCACGACCGGCCAATCATGGGTAGTAGCGTATTGCACCTGGGCTGTAGTTTAAAAGCTTGCTGGACGGGGTCAGGCACGCGTGGTTCCACATGGCGTATATGTCATCGCGCGGGCGTGCGGGGGTCGTACTTGCGGAGGTCATAGTGATGAAGCTCAGTTTCACGTTTAAGACATTGCAGCCACAAGAGCCATAGCACAATTATACAGGTAAACCTTTATGGTTCCCTCTTAAGCACCCTGCTTGCGGTCCCATGCATGTGGCTGAGGTCTGTACAGTTCACAAAATGCTAGAGTTATGGGCATTGGCGTTGACCTCTGTATGTATTCCATCTAGCACTTTATGAATAATACCGCCCCAGGGATTTGGGAGTGACTATGCATGTGGTCCTGAAAATGGTCAGTGGCCCATTCAAAGGTAGGACTGACGTAAACGTATATCACTTACGTCCTTGAAGTTTCTCCGCTGGACATATGCCAGGCCTTCGTTATTTGTCGCTTGGGGCGACTTGATACCTCTTAATGTCAGCTTAAACTCATCTCATTATCTGCAGCATTAAACACAATATCCAAATAGCTTATCATTTATTGCTTTAAAGATTAATTTGCAGAACATATTTAGGGTTTGGGAAAAGGTCAACGATGTACTAAGCCAACGACTACCGGAACATATGGGCTTCAGAACTGCACCCGCGACGCGCACAATGCAACCTGCAACCCAATTGTTGTGTACCGAGTATTCAATTCGGCTATCATATACTTTTAAATTACGTACCAGCCTCCTATACGGCACGCAAGCAGTTAGCAGCCGTCAGGCAGCGGCATCACTTTACGCGTTGCGTCCCTACGACTATCTCTGCAGGCCACATAACATTAAGTATGTTAACACATGGTGCTTTGGCAGATTGGTAATCGCTTGCATGGGTTCCTGACACCGCCACGAGTTCGGATTCGCGCCGCGGGTCCAAGACATAATCTAATATGCACCTAGGATGGCGGCCATGCTTAATTTTTCGATGTAAAGGCGCCGCAAAATGTACCGCCACTTTACCGGCAGTGGCGCTCCGCCCGGTGCATACGGTGGCTTGGTTGTGCCCGACCCAGATACGGCGAACATCCAGCACCCACTCGGGACTTTGCTTCTCAAATTCTGACACCTGCAAAGTTGCACTCGTTCCGATACGAGCAGTATCGGGAGCCAAAGCTGCGGTTGAATTGGAGTCTGTCACCACCGTCCTTGAGCAGGGTCAATCTGCATCACCACTATCCAATGGCGGTCACACTAATCACACCGGTATTGCTCGTAAGGGAGCTTCCACACATACACCCCACATGGCTCTACATGGCCCGAGCGACTCCAGCCCCGACATCTCGGAGCAGGCACACAGATTGGAGTCAGGCGCGCCAGAAAGCACAGGGGCGGCAGCAGTAGCGTCATCAGTAAGAGTAGAAGCTGAAACAGGTGTGAGAAGGGCGGCAGGTGCAGCAGGAGCTGCGGAACCCGAATACCAGCCAGCCGTCAACGATAGTGATGCAGCCGAGGCGCCTGAGTGGCTACAGCGCACGACGCTACTCCTGGGCCATGGCGGTGTTGCTGCTCTGCGCGATACGCGGGTGGTGCTGGTGGGGCTGGGCGGTGTGGGCTCCTACGTGGCGGAGTTCCTGGTCCGCGCGGGTGTGGGGTCCCTAGCCATTGTGGACGGAGATGTGGTGGATGTTACCAATAAGAACCGGCAGGTAAGCTGGGCCTTTGTAATGATAAGCAACAACGATTCGGGTTTGGGCCAGGCCTTGACACGATGCGCGGAAAGGTGTACCGGCCTTTGGGATGGCCCCTCGGATAAGGACCCTGAAGTGGTGTCTGGTGTGACGAAATCACCTACACAAAGCGAATGATGGAATGGCTTCCACTGCTCCCGTTCGGGTCATGTTGGGATTTGCGGACATGGATGCGGCCTTTCACATCCAATCGTTCCAAGCCGTGTTTGGGGTTAAGGGTTCGGGTGTAAGCTTGGAGCGCTACGTGTAATGCATCCGGCCGCCTCAAGCCCCTAGCTAAGACCCTAGGTGGAGGAGAGGCATAGTAAATGTATCGAAGTCCGGGGGCCTCAAAACCCCAAGCCACGTTCTGTAATAATGTATTTCTCCCCATGCACCCCTTGTCCAGCTTCCAGCCCTGGACTCCACTATTGGGTTGCCCAAGGCCCACGTCATGTCACGTCGGTTGCTGGACATCAATCCGGATCTCCACTTGGTAGCCCGCCAGGTAGGGCATACATGCACGTGCCTTGTAACCACATTTTCCGGTTCCGCCGGTTTCTGGCTTTGAGCTCAGGTGTAGGTTGCCGGCACGTTTGTGCTCGGGCTTGCGTCTTCTCAAAACTAATACCTGCAACGTGCAATAACTGTTGGCATGATGCGCAAGGTGTATGCCCATCCGCCTACGACACCCCCTTGATCCGTGACCGCATTTGTTTGACCGTTCGTGTGAACTCTCCTTCCCCGGCCTTCATTTCCCCCGTGATGGACGCTCGTCCACTGCATTCCTTCTCATGCTCCGCTTCCTGGCCGGCCCCATCAGTCCACATGTTTCTACCTCCATGGAAGACGCAATGTTGCTTCCCGATCTCCCAACGACAACATTTCTATATCCTTGTCCCAAGCTGCCCGTGCCGGCACAGGCCATAGCTTCTGACGAACCCCATGCAACTGATGCTGGCATACTTCGCGAACTCTTGAACAGGAGTTCCTGAGTCCTGATACTGCGGGCGAGCAACTGCTGGATGACGTGGTGGCGGAGCTGGACCGGGGCGCGCGCGCGAAAGGAGGAGCAGCAGCAGGAGTAGTATCAGGAGCAACATGCGTATGCGTTAGCAGGGGCGACGGCAGCCGTACCAGTGCCAGTGGTGATGGCGAAGCGGATGGTGCCTATTGTTCAGTTCGGGATTTGGGGGGCAGCACCAGCACCAGCACCAGCACCAGCACCAGCGGCGGCAGCGGGGAGGCAGGTGACCATGGCGGCAGTACGGACGCCCTCAAGGTGGACCCGCTTCTCTGGGTGGTGGACTGTATCGATTCCGTCGCGCCCAAGCTGGCGCTGGTAGCGGCTGCGACCAGGAGGGGAGCCCGAGTGATTTCATCCATGGGCGCAGGTGCGGTGCAGCGGCACGGACCTCACCCACCATTCCGATTCCTAACAGTTCTCAAGCTGTGCACCTATGTGGATGCGAATGCGGATATGCGCAGTGCGGGGTTGGGCTTGGGATCTCAAGACTTACGGATCTTGGTTGTCGCGAAGTGGGGATGGCCACAGCGGGTTTCGGTCTGCGGAAGAGCTCTCAGCCGGGGCTGCAGCTTTAAAAGTGCCAGACATGTGCACGAAGAGGCCAATGCGGTAAAAGTATCCGTACCTTTCAAAGGGGCGTGACTTTCAGGTTGAGGGTCACTCCGCTACCAACGGTCTCTGGGCTGTAAGTCGACGTTCCGTGGTCCTTCCCGGACCGCACGTCCCTCTTCCTCTCAAGCCGGATTGTCCATCGGCCATGAGCTACGGGCTCTTTCAAGGCGCGCCTCTGCGTCCAGGTTGGTTCGGACTAGGAGGGAACCCCGACCGTTATCGGACCGCTTGCAATGCAGGCGGCCGAATGGACCCTCTTGCCGTACAAATCGCCGACATCTCGGAAACGTACGGCGATCCTTTTGCTGCCACGTGCCGTCGCGGGCTCCGCCGGAAGTACGGAATTCGCAGCGGTGTCACGGTAGTGTTCTCTACAGAGCCCTGCCGCCGTACGAGCATGATGCTGACATCGGCGGCGCGGTTCAAGCGGTCGTACTATGGTGAGTCCTACTTTGTGGCGTTGTGGTTGCACTAACGTAGTGGAGGAGCGCTCTCCAGATTTCATGTGCCTGTGGGCTATTGGGTGACCCGGCGTCGCACCTTTCCTCGGCTTCGGAAAACCTCTGGGACGTGAGATGCGTGCGGGGAAGGTTACATCAAGACGAAAGGGCGGATGCGGCCTCGCGCCCGGGCGTCCCAACACATATACGCACTGTACTTCTCTCCTGCTCCAGCCCTGCCTCGTCCTCGTCCACAATGCGCATGCGCACGCTCGTAAGGGGTTTGCGCTCCTTGCAGGCACAATCTCCTTTATCCCCGCCCTCTTTGGACTCCAAATCGCCGCCCACATCGTCAACGAAATTACGGGGGGCCCTATGATGTCTAGTGAGGCGGAGCAGCGCCAGAGGCTGCGACAGCTCCGGCACGCAGCGACGGGGGGCAAAGCTGTCGCCGCTACTAGTGACGGCGGTGGCAGCGGCGGACGTGCCCGGGCCCAGGGCTCTGCCTCCAGCACCACCGGCTTAAGCAGGGGCCGCCGAGGCTCCACAGGTAGCTTGGCGGCGGGGGAGGATGTCTTGACAGCCGCGCCGCCACCGCAGCTGACTCGTATTCCCCAGCAGTCCCGGCCGGACTCCAACGGCAACTCGGAAGCTGCGGGATGAACAGATCGCGTTAAGTGATGGCACTCGGTCGTCGAGGATACACTTTGACGAGGTCGTGCTGCTTGGCGGCGGCGGCTTCGAGTGCACGGAAATCCGACACCGCAGTAGCTCCTTCGCCAACCTTGCCCCTCCCCAGGTCCTGGGTATGCACCTAATGCTAAATGGGTGCGCACCTACCTGACGAGAAACACCAACACGGTGCGTGCATGCACATGGGGATGGAGTATGGGGGTGGAGAATGCGCGCGTTTGCGTGCATGTCCGTGAGCCGGTGCCAGAAGGGGGAACGCCGGCGATGCCCAGGGCTGCGGCTGCTAAAGTCTGGATTCGAATACATAGACCCGAAACGGTAAATAGAATACGGAACGAAGCAAACGGGGGCTGGAAGCGGGGGTCCAGAGGGATATGGTACTGACGGCGCAGTTCGGGGGACGCCGACTGTGGGGATCGGCATGTGGATTTGGATTTGGATAGGGTGGTGCATTGCGCACATGGAGCTGTGGTGGCACATGGCTGCGCGCGGTTGGATATTGGAGGGTGGGGCAGTTTAAGGCCAACGTCGTGTGTCCCATAGTAATTGCGGAGGAGTGGGGATTGCTTAGGGACATGCACCGCCGCGCAAGGGCGGAGTGGGGCATCTGAGCAAATCGTCAGGATCAGGGCTCATCACGACTTGGAGGCTGTATAAATCCGTCCATTTAAAGGATAGTTGTGGCTTCTGGACAACGCGCTGGAATGTTCGATTCCGCCACGACCCAACTCGTCCATGCTGGCGGCGGTCGACTCCGATGGACGAACTATATGTGCAGCAATGTGGCTAGAACTTAATATGAACCGTTTATGTTACATCTGGGTCTATCCGTCTTCGTTCGTCAGACCCCGCGTGTTCCGAGGGGTCTGACCGCGCGTTTCCTCACGACTGCTCCCTCTGAAGATGGACGACGACGCCCGGGATGCGGCATAGCATATGGTTGGCCGTCTAAACTTATTCCACGTCCAAATGTTTATGCTTGTTGCTGGTGGACTCAAGGGACATCTGAGGTAAACGTCTAATGGAAGGCCATTAACCTTCTGCGGAATAGAAGCGGAAAGCCTATGCGCATACGGGCCGGCCAAATTTACAATTAGCATATACATTGAAAATGGTCGGTCCGGAATAGTTCTCGGAGGCCGCTGTATGTACGGGGACTCGGGGAGCAAAGTCTGGGAGGCACAGCATATCTCACTAATTGTTATTGCCTAAATATAAGACACAAAAAAATTAATGTATCAATCGGCACGATTTAGGCAAGTATGCATCATTAGATTCTTGTCATCGCGCGGTGCGGCAAGGTGCGGCTCGCTCTGGCGGAAGTTGGCCTCCAGGTTGAAAACTGTAGCAGTGCACCTGTTCTTTATCTAGGCCATTGCTTTAATAGTCCATTGCTTTCTCGCACATTATGTTTCGATATTCATGCCAAACAACTTAGTCCAGTTGATTCTACCTCCCCAAAATTTTTACGGGAGTTGCAAGAAACATAAATCTCAGATACATACATGTTCACCTAATTTCCCCAAACAAGGTAGTGAACCTACATAGTTTAAAGTCAATCACAATGCGGTTCACAACATTCTTCCCGTTTATAATCTAAATTTCCAACTGGGCTGAAATCGACATTTCCACATAATCTGATAAACACATTCCTTGTTTTACCTTGTTGCATACGATGTAGCACGAAAGTATCAGTTACAGATGCTTATACAAGCCGATACAACATCGCCGCGTAAAACACATTCCTGAAGTATTCCCAAACCTTGTGCAAAAATGAGCCTTACTTGCCCAAATTCTGTCCAGAGCCGTCAATGACCGAAAGCACCCCACAACAGTCTGGAGGACCGGTATATCTCTAAGATGCTAATAATGGATCTAACATACATGTTGAATTTACTACATAAGGATATGTTCTGTTATGTGATAACATGCACCTAGTCGCTAGCCCTTGATATAGCTCGTAAGCAGTGCACATACCGGGAGGTGTATAGATGCATCGCCGTCCTTAACATTCCTAAGCAAGTAATTTAATTACACGAATTCCATGGAATTGTGAGTACCTTTAACTCCTGCTCGAACACACCATACGGTGGTGTGAGGCGCGAATAGTATGATCAAACTATTATTTCTTTTCTATAGTTTGTGAAAGGTCGATGTAATGCATATATTCTCACATGATAACATAAGGGATCCGCAGTTCTTGCGGTCCTTTTATAATGTGCCACTATGCACGGTTGTGTCCGTACTAAACTCGCTGTCAGGTAAGCGTGCTCTTGGCACCCTGTAATGTAATTATTAAATTATCGTAAAGGTTGCAATAAATTAATAGATGTGGTAGTGTAAGATCAGGTAAGATGAATGAATGGTGGGCGCTGTACTTACAAGTACGGAAAGTCGAAATGGGCAACATAAAATGACACAGTTCTCAACCGATCTGCAGTCGGCCGCACGAGATCTACTATGCGGTTCAGCGCCTTAGTTGCGCTGCTGGTGGCAGCCGCTTTAGCGTAAGTTCCCCTACTACATTTGTGTGGCTCTGCGATTAGGAGCCTAGATTATGTAGCCATAGCCCATTGTAGGAGTTTTGCTATTGTTCTTGGGCTAATTAGTGATCTCGGTGCGCCCATCCCTACCTTCTGGTTGCTGTCACTCGCATCAGGCCTTGGCCTTACAGCGGCTTCATGATCGCCAGATTGTCAGGGATTAAGTTATATAGATCACTGATATGTAGAGTTTACTCACTGGTCACGTCTTATATTGCGGAAGGCTTGTTTGTACTTACGGAAGCGCCCCGATGCTCTTGTACGCAGGGCTGCCAACGCCGAGCAGTCGGGCCTTTACCCCAATTTCCCATTCTGCAAATGCGTTAAGAATCCACCATCGTATATTCTGTCACCGAATGTGAAGGCGTTAGGCGGTGGCAAGTACTGCTTCACGCTGATTGCCGTGAGCCCGCCTGGCTGCACGTCCTACTGCTGCACACAAGCGGATCTTAAAAAGCTTGAGGTGAGCTTATCACGACACAGACGTTTTTAGTTACCACCTACTTTGCAAGATTCGTCGATTGCTTCGTTAGGGGTAGCGTCGTGGCTTAAAATGGATGATCTCTCTTATCGCGATGCCTTCGTGAATATATCTTATGTGGAACATTAATTAGCAAGTGCATTTTGTCGGACTACGTATTTCCAGTGATTCAATGACCGAGCATTTTGGGGACGTATCCTTCTGGCCCCTATCGCTTTTTGCCTGCTACGCAGTTCAATGTGAATCAGGCTTGCGATGTATTTGGAGCGACAGTCAAGGCCACGGTGAATGGTATCCCCACCAAGGTGGGCCCGTCGTTCTCCTACGCGCCTGATGGTCCGGTCGGCAGCACCGTTCTTCGCCTTACACAGCTGGGCCTCACCCGTGCCGATGACGGTGCTGAAATCTGCATAACCCTCCTGCCGAGCAAGACGGGCGAGGGCTGCACAACATTGGAGGAGCTGTGCGTGCCGCCCGCCAATGCGGCTCTTGGCGTTTGCACCGTTGCGGCGTTCGACTCGCAGAATGACTGCTGCCCGCTCTCCACTGTGAACGTTCCTTCGCCGCCACCGCCCTCGCCCCGACCGCCCTCACCCCGACCGCCGTCGCCACGGCCGCCCTCGCCACCGCCTCCTTCGCCGCCACCCCCATCGCCGCCTCCTCCTTCGCCACCCCCGCCATCGCCGCCGCCTCCCAGCCCCCCACCACCGTCGCCACCACCACCATCGCCACCCCCGCCAAGCCCACCGCCGCCCTCACCTCGTCCTCCTAGCCCACCACCACCCTCACCCTCACCACCGCCCCCATCTCCGCCGCCACCTTCGCCACCACCTCCCTCGCCGCCTCCACCCTCTCCATCACCTCCCTCACCACCACCGCCTTCGCCGCCTCCACCCAGCCCACCTCCGCCATCGCCACCACCACCAAGCCCCCCGCCTCCTCCCCCTCCTTCACCCAGACCCCCCTCGCCGCCACCGCCCTCTCCACCTCCCCCTTCTCCCCCTCCCCCTTCTCCGCCCCCCCCCAGCCCCCCTCCTCCCCGCCCCCCCGCCTCCCTCTCCCCCGCCACCAAACCCACCGCCTCCCTCTCCCCCGCCACCAAACCCACCGCCTCCCTCTCCACCCCCTCCAAGTCCCCCACCACCTTGCGTTACCTGCGCATACATCTCCCTTGTCCAAACGTCGCCGTCTGCGATCCCGTATGCCTTTACTCCAGAGGATTGCGCACTCCTTGGGGATATCATCAGCAGTGACCTGCAGGAGCAAGCCGCCATTGTGGGTGCTGTAATCCTCTCAAATTTCGTGGTGTCCGAGTGCACTGCGGACGTGGTTAAGGTCTGCGGCAGCTTCTTCTCAGATGCCGATGGTGCTAAGTTGCAGCCTGTTTTGGACGACCTGCTTTCAGCCTGGATTAACATCGTGCTGGGTGGGAATACGTGCCCAGAGTCATGGTTCGGCTATAAGATCACTTCGGCAGTCGGCGGTGACGGCACAGTTGACGCGATCCCGCGCAGCTGCCTCAACGGCGAAAAGTCAACCGAATGCTTCTTCCCGCCACCGCCACCGAGCCCGCTGCCGCCGTCGCCGAAGCCACCAAGCCCACGGCCACCAAGCCCGCCACCGCCCTCGCCGCCGCCTCCCTCGCCACCGCCACCGTCGCCGCCGCCTCCCTCGCCGCCGCCTCCCTCGCCGCCACCGCCCTCACCGCCGCCTCCTTCACCGCCCCCGCCATCGCCGCCCCCGCCATCGCCGCCGCCTCCTTCACCGCCCCCGCCATCGCCGCCCCCTCCTTCACCGCCGCCCAGCCCGCCCCCGCCTTCGCCGCCGCCCCCGCCATCGCCTAAGCCGCCCTCGCCACCGCCGCCGTCTCCCCCGCCACCGTCTCCTCCTCCGCCCCCGCCACCGTCTCCTCCTCCGCCCCCGCCACCGTCTCCTCCTCCGCCCCCGCCGCCATCCCCGCCGCCACCATCTCCACCCCCACCATCCCCGCCTCCCCCGCCCCCGCCGTCTCCTCCACCGCCATCTCCGCCGCCGCCATCACCGCCCCCCCCATCACCTCCGCCGCCATCGCCGCCGCCGCCGCCGCCACCCTCTCCTCGGCCGCCCGGTCCCCTACCCCCTTCGCCCCCGCCACCGTCTCCTCCTCCGCCCCCGCCACCGTCTCCTCCTCCGCCTCCGCCACCGTCTCCTCCTCCGCCCCCGCCACCGTCTCCTCCTCCGCCCCCGCCACCGTCTCCTCCTCCGCCCCCGCCACCGTCTCCTCCTCCGCCCCCGCCACCGTCTCCTCCTCCGCCCCCGCCACCGTCTCCTCCTCCGCCCCCGCCACCGTCTCCTCCTCCGCCCCCGCCGCCATCCCCGCGGCCACCATCTCCACCCCCACCATCCCCGCCTCCCCCGCCCCCGCCGTCTCCTCCACCGCCATCTCCATCTCCCCCCCCGCCGTCGCCGCCGCCGTCATGCGTAGCATGCGTGTACATCACCCTTACGAACGTGTCCGCCTTGTTCGGGTTCTCACTGCAGCCTTACTGCACTAACTTGACCCAAACCGTGGCTGCTGACATAACTGCTCAAGCCGCGAGTCAAGGCGTTCAACTGGTTGGTGAGGCGACATCCACGTGCTCTGACAATGTGATCAAGGTCTGTGTCACCTTCCTGTCAGACCAGGACGGCGCATCGCTGCAGCCATGGATTAATGATCAGCTCAATTTCTGGCTATTCCTCATCAGCGGCGATGTGTGCCCATCCTATCTTTACGGCTATGCTCTTACTGTCCAAGTGGCTGGCCCCGACGGCCCCGATTCGTACAGCTGTCTGCAGGGAACTACCAGCGGGTTGTGCACACCCGAGGAGGTGCCGTTCCCCAAGTGCAAGTGAGTGTTCTGCTGAGTGGCCTGTAGTGAGCGGAGGGGACTGGGACTCAGGTACGCTACCGCTGTTGGCCCAGCACCGCGGGTGTTGGTCGTTTCATTCTTTTCCTCCGTTGTCCATGACCTAGTGGTACTTCATGACGCAGCGGAGTTTTGTGAAATATCCGCCTGCCTGGTTGTAGTTAGTGCGTTTCCTCAGTGCTAATACTGGGTGGATACCGGGTGACTGCCGGGGCTGATGCCGCCGCTTACAATGGGTAGGGCAAGGGATCATACCCTAAGACACGGCAGACTGCCAGCGTCCACGATAGCCACCATGGTAAACCAGCGCGCAGATGGGTCGTTAATCAACGTCTGACGACATGCCTTGACTAGGTCACTTAAGCTGCAATTCAAACTCTATGTGCTCGGAGGGCAAAATGCACATCATCACAACAGCGCTCAACTGTTATTCTGTTGGCGTGTCCTTACGGCTACCGGCATAGATTTATCTGATTAGATCTAATTAAGCGGTTAAACTTCCCGGGCCCCCGTCCTGACCCACTCCTGTCGTTTGTCAGGTGCAACACTCGCCCGGCTGCCACTCCTTTCGCCGCTACTCCATACTTGACCAAGGAGAGGGGCCGGACTTCACGCACTGTTCTTTACTGCTTCACGCTTGCTGTAGTTCCGCCTTCGAAACCGACCGTAAGTCGAACGGCTTTTCCTCCCGATTAGGTTGCATGCTAGGTTGATGCGTCGTCCTCTGCTGCGACAACCCAACGCACGGTGGTTGGGGGCTATTCATACTTCATCTAGTGGATGCATGTCGGTTCACCACACGACATGAATTTTGAATGCATGTTTAGCGAGTGTGGTTTGGTTTCCCCGTGCAGAGCGCTTGCGGTAAGACCACGGAGCTGCTCAAGGCGGAAATTTGGGCGGATGATAACCTGCGCCGCGCAATTAGCGGTATGGGCATTCAGCCTGCTGGAGAAGCCATGAGGTTCTTGTCGCCGTCTTGGGGCGCTATAGGCGAGGAAACCGTCAAGGCGACACCACTCAATTGGAACATGGCGCAGTCGTCCGGTGCCAAGATCTGCATGGAGCTGGATAAGTCAGTCAGTGTCGGCGCATTCTGCAACAACCCCGGCGCAGATTCGCCGAGATGCTGGTGAGTCCCTTATTTGGTTGAATTGCGCCCGTGAAGTCTGCGTCCGTTTCCCCAGTAAATCTGAAAGCATTGCATGATATTTGGGTAATCTTAGCACGTATATGATTTTCGTTAGAGCAAGCTCGTAGCGATTAATTGTCACCCCCATGTCTAAGCTCAAGGTTCTCTGCCGTTTGAATGTATGCAGGATCAACTTCTTCGATCTATCGAAGAACTGCTGCCCACTTTTCTCGGCCACGTTGGTTAAATGACTTCATCAGCTACCTGTGAGCAAAGCAGGAGTCACTAGCAGGAGTCACTAGCAGGAGTCAGCACCCCGCGAGCCTCCAGGACACATTAAGGGACTTAAGTTTGGTGGCATGAAATGCTGTGGAGTGTCCTCGACTTAAGGATTACTGGGTCTTAGGTTGAATACGCAGGCTGCCTATCATAGGTTATGGTGGGCGTGAAATGCTCGTCTTGCAGTATGGTCTTTTCAAAGTTCGCCGTGCTGTGAGGTACGCGCCTCTTTTATGCATTCTCGTTCATTTTTGTGCTCTGAGTCTTATCAGGTGTTGGTTACATGCGGCTCCCTCGCGAATTCAGGGAATGCTTTCTTGGTTATCACGACCTCCCTTGTAATGAACTTTCACTAAATTAACAAAACGGGTATGATCTTCTCTTCTCTATCTGTTCCGCAGCCCTGAGGGGAAGGATAGACGCACGCCTTGCATCGAACATCTGTACCTGCCTGTACGGTATTTCCTCGTCAATATTCGTAATGGACTGAGTTGTGGTGATAAGCGTACACACCAAAAGCAATAGTACAAATCGGATTTGATTATATGTTTGGTCTATCAGCATGCTATGAAGCCTTCGTGGTGGTGAGTTTAGTTTAGGCATTTTTCTTTAAGCCGAGTAAATAAGAGACCAGGAGTTTGTATTTCTCCTATTCCGATGATAAATTGGTGTAATGTATCGAACCTTGTAATCGCACACCTCCAGACAATCAAGGGAATTCTAATATGGGACATCTCGATACTATCTAACAACATTCAAAGCGAGAAAACTGAATTCGGTTAAGCTGTGTTCACAGGTAGTTTAATTCCGACTCGAATTGCAAATCTGATTCAAGTTGACTTTGCCGATCGTATTCCAATGCGCACGGTTCAGCGGACAGAAGCGTCGATTACGCAACTGAATCTTCGTAGGATAACATATCTGCACGCAATACATTGGTAAAACATATTGCGTACAACAATATGTCCATGCTAGGACCATGTTACAGGCAAGCAGGAGGGCCGCGACCAGCCCGATCGCCCGTACGGCCACGACCGACTTGACCGGCTCGACCGCCTCTCCGACCGTAAGCCGGCAGTTCTATCAATTCTACCTCATTTGAATCACTATGGTGTTGCGATCTGGGCTTGTAGCCGCCGTTTAAGGCACCGCCGCGTGTTGTCCCATGACCGCGGTGCATGAACACTCAGGTCAAAGTTGCGTTGTTTAGGAAAAATACTGTACATCTTTAATTGTCGTAAGATAAATCATCGCCGGCCCTGTACATTCATGACCACAAATGACTGCCAAAATATACTATACCGGCTTTTCGCGAATTAAGTACATAAATAAAACATAGCATAAATGCATATGTTTATTATGTGAACGGCTTGTAAAATAATCCCTTTGGGGAAAACAAAAAGGCCAATCACACCCCAAGAGGCCCTATGACCCTATGAGAGAATAGGTAGGGGTCCCCTGACCCTTATTCCAATTCGCACCCAATTGACCCCAATTCGAAGTCCAATTCAGTCGAATCACCCCTAATTCGTTCATATGTGAACACGTCTTTACTGTTTCCACGAATTGCACTTATACTACTACTATGATTGACGCTAGGGAAAGGGGGGAAAAGCAACATAGTGTAACAGTGTAAATTTATTTAAGGTCATCAGATATCCATCGTTTCGGAGAATGACCGATTGTAAGGTTATGCGATGCTTACGGCTCCAGGATTTTGCTAATCCAGACGTTAGTCCTTCGGTAACAATAAGCCAGTCCATTTGTTCTCCTTGCCGTAAGGCAGCTACGGCAAAAATGGTTCCCAAGGAACAACCCGCTGGGAGGTGGCCCTGGTCCATGGCCTGCGCATGGCCCCATACCTCGTTGTCCGGGACCCAGAACAATGCGGCGATATTCAAGACAATAGGCAGAGAATGCAGCTTAGTACAATCCTATGGTTAATATGGATTATGGACAGTGGTGCAATGCGCGTGCGTAATGATTGTTTACTACAATCGATCAATGTGGTCGGGCAACCTTTCGGTGCAAGCGTGTGCAAGGAAAAGAAAAATCCAGAGGGATTGAAACTGCAGAAGTGTGTTTCAAGGGCGTCAATATTTCGCGAAAACGAGTATCTGCGGTAACACCAGAAGTTATGTGGGCATCGATTGATTCTTCCCGTAGATTGATTCCTCCCGATACGGCAGTTGCCACAGCACCTGTTATTGCTTATACCGATTTTATACACCACTATTATTACTCATTTCGTTCATCACATTTGACGCTGCCTAACAATGTGCATGTGGTAGCCTTCGTGGAAAACCTGCGCTGCACGACCCTGCATGACAGAGGTCCGTAGACGCAAATAATAGTCCTCGGCAATTTAGGAAGGGTCACCGAATGGGGCATACCTATGTTTCCTCTGTGGGATATTACCAGTTGTTGGTTGAGTAGCTAGAATGAACGAGGTGCGAAGTAGCGCATCCAGTGAAGCCCTGGGGCCCAAATAGCAATTTGGTTAAGCAAAGGTACGTGCTCTTACTTCCATCTATCTGGGAGGAATTCAATTCCGTTGCCAATAGTACGATAAAGCCATGGATACGATACGTGCTTCTATGTATACCTTCTAACGATAATAATGGACGGCACGGCGGGGTGATGGCGGCAAGTACACAAGCAACAACCACCCGCCAAACATGAGCGCCGCCTGCTGGGGAGCATTATCATATATATACTGAGTCAAAGCTGCTGGTGAGTTATGTGCTTTTCCTAAACGCGCGCGGTGCGCGACTCTCTTGCATCATCTTGTAGTCTCTTGGCATACAACAAAATCAATAATGCATACACCCTTACACCGCACGTGAAAGCGGTGGGCATGCCGCTGCACCAATGACGGGGGAACCCGAAGCACCCTTCACGGTGATGGTCGATGGTGACAGAGCGTCCTTCAAGATGACAAAGCGAGTTTGATCGCAGATTGATTCCAAAATTAGGTTCGGTACGGCAAGACCGTAATGTACGACATCAGCAATTCAGCTAGTATCATAGGAAGCCTGCATTTGAATTATATTGAAAATGTAAATCCCGTTTCATGGCGGGGAATGAAGGGTATCGTTGAGTGTGCAGCGGACGTACAGTACGCTGATGGACCTGGTCTGTTCGTACGATAGGTCCGATAGTACTGCTGGTGGACAGGGATGGACCTATTGTGCCTTTCGCGGACTTTCGTGCTAGCACAGATGACACGGTCAGCAGCACATATTATTGAATATACATTGAACCTGTTCCCAATTAGGAGATGTTGCCCAGTTTCCGTGTTTCCTAAATAGGGGCCGTACGTACTCGCACTACTCTTTCCCGAAAAGACCAACCCAACTTGAACTGTCATGTACTCTATCACCAACCCAGCGGCCGCAGAGAGAAAGAGTAGCTGCCCACGCACACGCATTCTTAACCCCCGGTGGAAATCAAGCGGCTCATGCACGCGACCCAATTTACAGTGTCCAGGATGAGTGCTCTCATGAGTCCTCTCACTCTACCCAACACAAGCAAGCTGCAAATCAGTCTGCGTCCTTGATACATACTAATACAGTACAACCATCAGCAACAATCAGTTCAGGTTAAAACTCGAGCGCAACAGCTTTCGATCAAATGCGCACATATACGTACCATGCTTCCGCTTTGCAAAAAAAATAATAATTTGCATCAATGCAAGGATGGTCATGGCGAGCTCGGTCTGCCTGAATGTGCAGATAGGCTGTTTCGCTCATGGCCCCTTCCTGTCCATGTTGCAAATCATGAACGTGCCCTAAATAGGCCACACTAAACCTATGAGAACCAATATTATGTCTCACTAAAACTCCAGGATGGCTCCGGCTGCGAGCGGCGGAGTGGCGCTCTGACTCGTCGCATCAGTAAGGGCTGATCACAGGCAGTGATGCTGCATGCTCCTCGTGGCCATCGGAAAGCTCATCGGTGAGTGAAAGCCCTCAAAGCAGAGATGCGGGATACACAGGACAGCACTCCTTCGTTGGCGAGAACAGGTTAATCCTGTGGATCGATATGAGAAGAGGGAAAATGGGCGACCAGCAGGGGGCAGCGGAAAGCAACGGCCGTCAAAGCGTCGCTGCGTAGG
Source organism: Volvox reticuliferus (assembly GCA_019650235.1). Classification (NCBI taxonomy): domain Eukaryota; kingdom Viridiplantae; phylum Chlorophyta; class Chlorophyceae; order Chlamydomonadales; family Volvocaceae; genus Volvox; species Volvox reticuliferus. Next base: position 1,490,202 of record BNCP01000008.1, read on the forward strand.
CCGGCCCGCAACATCCCTCTTTCTGCACGATGCTGATGCGAACGCAAAAAGTCACCCTCTACAACTCAACAACCCATAATTAGAAGCCGCCGTACTTCAAATGGGGTTTCGGGTTTCGGAGCCTAGTCCACCTCCTGAATTAATCACTACATCCCTGCATCCGTGTTTAATCCACAGACAAGTACCTGTTCCCTGCCACGCACCCTGCTGTGCCACCCCCATCCTGGACCACTATAACCAAATAGGAGGGAATGTGCGTCACAACATAATCACATACCTAATTTATGTTCAACTTTTAGTATAGTTCTTTTTAAGGGGTGTTACACTGTGGGTGACTCGCGCTGCAAAGTCCTTGTAATTACATCACATTACATAATCACATAATGTAATGTAAGTTAGTGCATATATCATGTAACATAATAGGTATGTTTTATATTATATAAAACGGTGGTGGGTATCTTTGATCAAGCTTCATGCTATGTTTCTTCCGTATTTGACTCCAGCACAAACCCACCAGCACGAGTTGTCGCCGTGGTTGCAGAAGGTCTTCAGATCAGTGGCATTGTTCAGCTCCATGCAGATCTTGGCACCGTCGGCCTCCGCGTCAGACCAGTTGAGGGGCGACACCTTGAGGGTCTGATCGCCAGTGGCACCCCAGGACGGTGAGATGTACTTCAGGGTGTCGCTGTTGCCTGCCTGGAAGGCCAGAGCAAGAATCTTGCGGCGCTGCAAGGGGGCGTCATTACCCCAGATTTCGGCCTTAAGCAGCACGGTGGTGTTGGCACAGTAGGTCTGTGGGTCAGGGAGGTGAGGAGGAGCCAAGGCCGGGAGGGGGACAAAGTTACTTCGCGAAAATAATATCGTATAATGGCTTTTTGCTTCGTACATGCCGTACCGATGATGACTGTATCACGAAAGATGAGGGTTGCATGCGTGTATCAACATACAAGACAGAACGTGAGGGCCCGATCAGCCAAGGAGCATGCGTGTGTGGGTGCCATCAGGATATGTATGCCATCTTTAAGCATTTGAGTTGTGGTCGGAGTGCTGCAGCTTTTCTCCGTTCGCAAGCCACGAATGTACCCAGCTGTATGTACTACCCTGAATGTACTCCCTGCCAAGTATCACTCTATAGGTTTTAAACATATCTCTCCGGAAAAGGAAGGAAGAAATCTTCTTTTCGAATCAACGTAGAATCTTAATACCCCGTCCACTGTGGCAAGAGGGCTGCGACGCTAGACATGGCCAGAAAAAACCTTCCACCGGTGCTTGCTGCTCCGAATCCACGAAAGGAGACGGGAACAAGCACAGCTCAAACCCTTCTATCATTATGATGCAGCGATGTGATGCCCGCCTCACGGAGAGCTCCCCGATGCGCCCATATCGCTTACGTTTGCTGGAGAGGGGTCAACCACAGCCAGCGTGAAGCAGTACAGCGTGGAGTTAACCTTGTTGGTGGGGCGGCCCGGCTCCGAGCTCAGGTACGGCAGGGCTGCAAAGCGAGTGGCCCGTGCCTTGGTCTCGCAGCTTCACCAGCAAAGGGACAAAGACACACGCAGCGCAGGGCCCAGATAGAGAGATGTTTCCGTTAGAACGTGCCGAAAGAGCAGCGAGACATGGCCAAACTACACGCATTGGAGAAAGATGGAAAACCATCCAGTAACCCCAGACCCGTCATACACCGCTTGGTCACAATTGCCTGGGGGGATGTCGCACTGCGAGCTCACGCGTGATGACTATGTCCTGTCACATTCATTAGGAGCCATATCCCGCCATAACGTACAAGCATTACGCAGCGTAAATTAGGCCTGCTTTGGCGGCCAGGACAAACCTCGCCTAATAAAGCGCCTGTTCCGTTTACCTACTCCTAAGCCTGCGCGACTGCAGGCCTTCCGGAAGCACTCCCAGCGACCTGCCTCCGTCCCCTGTCACACTGCACCGAAGTATTTGAACCTCCATCATGCCCTCGTGTCCCTACAACTTGCGCCCCATCACCCCATTCCTACGCTTCCCAGTAGCAGCATCGTGCCATTGCTGTCCCAAGCCAGCTAGACACAAGCAGCGTCCCCCACCCTGGGCTGCGTCTACACCCTGCACCCAGCCAGTCACTCACAAGCACTTGGGGAAGTCGACCTTCTCCGGCGTGCACTGTTGAAAGGCCTCACCATCCAGGCAGACCGGATTTGGCGACCCGAATGGATCAGTGCCATCGGCCGAGGTGAAGACCCTGACCTGATAGCCGACGAGGTATGCCGGGCACGTACCCGCAAAAATGTCCCGAAGTTCGACAAGCAGGTCATTAATGACTTCCTGCAGCTGCGGAAGGCCCGCCTCCGTGACAAATGTGATGCAGGTCTTAATCACCAGCTCTTGGCAGTCGATTGTGGTCTGAGAAGGATCCAACTTAGCGCCGGCCAGCGTGGCCGTCTTGTTCAATAGCGCAAATGCCTCAAGTGCGAACTTATAGCACGTGTCGTTGCTGATTGTGAACGGGAACAGGTGTGGAGTGGTCTCGCTAATCGTAAGGTAGATGCACGTCCGGCACGGGGGACTGGGAATAACGTTTGGCGGCGGCGGGCTGCCGGGCGCCAACGGCGGCGGCGGCGGTGGCGGCGGCGGTGGCGGCGGGCTGGGCTTGGAGATCGGGCAGCAGTTCGTCTTTGAGTCGAACATCGCGATGGAGCAGGTGCCCGGGGGGGAGCCGGCGGGTGGTACGCACAGCTGTTCCAGGTTAGCGCAGCCCCTGCCCCTTTCGTTCAGGCCCAGGGTGAGGCACAGCTGCGCGCCGTCACTGTCCAGACCCAGGTCGAGTTGCGTCAAGCGCAGGATCATGGCGTCAGCGGGGCCTTGGGCCGGTGCATCGAAGTTGGGACCGACTTTGGTGGGTTTGCCATTGAGGGTGGCATTGACGACGGGGCCATACACATCACATGCCTTGAAGACATTGAACTGAAGGAAAGAGTGAGGGAAGATGGGACGGGATGGCCAGGGTGAGGGACGGAGAAAGATGAAGTGGCGGAGCAGGGAGGAAGTGAGTGGTGCGGTTTAAAGGCTGAAGAAGGACGGGGAAAACTTGGTGAGCCGGGGGTGGCGCACGTGAAGGCCAGAGGTGTAACCCGACAATATAGCGATGGGGGCATCCCTAGCGAGGGGGCATACCCGCAGCTTACATGCTGGGTGCAGCTGCGACTTAGCATCCCACCTCCGAGTGCCACCTCCTTATAAAGCCCCAGCTCGGATATCAGCATACCGGTTCACCGGGGTGTAAATCGGGTGGGGAATGATACGCGCCCACGGGGTGGGTACCACATTACTAAAACAGCGCGCATTGCGCTTAGAACGCCGGAGGCTTCGCAACATGAGGCCGACCGATGAGTCGCGGATATCGATTGCGAAGGAGGAAGGTAAACGAGGGCGGCAGATGCTGTCCACGATGGGACGGATATAGATAACTTACCTCAACCTTGTACACGTCAGCTTGGGTGGCGCAATATCCAGTGGCGGACGGCGATGGCTTCGTAACTTTGAGGGTGAAGCAGTACGTGTTAGGGCTGGGTGATGTTACAGTGGGCAGAATGCTGTAAGGCGATGGTGTTTTAATGCATTGACAGTAGGGAAAGTTGGGGTACGCAGCGAGCGCCGAGCCCGTCAGCTGTGCATGGGCGACCCTGCAGGGGCGAAAGGAGGGCTCGAAAAGTAAGCTCTGTCTCTCGTGTCGCGACATAGTGTGCCATATTGATACGACATTTATAATTCCAGTGATGTCCATTTTGCAGCGAAATCTGCAAAATGACGCCAGCTACCGCTAAGCATTTTTCCGCCACGCGCACTAACGGGACAGACAAATAAAGGCGCATAAACCAAAACAGCAGTAGATATCAAGCGGTGATTGATTTCTCCACGCATCTGAATGTAGAAAAGCTTCGTCGGGAAACTTACGCGAAAGCGGCCGCCACGCCAAGCACCACCAGGGCGCCAAGCTTCATTGAAACAATGTCGTATTACAAAAAGCCAAGGCGTAGTGTTTCTAATCTATTGTTCTCTATTAATCTTATTTGGCTGGCTTCGACGCCGTACCTCAGTTGCACGGCGCCCACCAATGCTGCCGTCAACTGGGAAGGAGTTCCTCTAAGAACAGTTATCAATAAATAAAAGTTTTTAAATACATACATGAAATTGACTTATTGACATAAAAAAAAGTGACTCGTAAGCGTTATGTTGAGATCGCATTTGCAATCCATCTCTCAACAGTTCAATGATGGTATGTTACCCGATGCTCTAAAAATAATCTTCTCCTGTGCTTAGGCTAAGGCGTTGGTGCACATTGTCGTACAGTTTGAATACTGCCACGGAACCCACGGTTTTCCATGTATTCTCTTCCAATCAATTTTCCTATAGTACTATGCATTGTACTCGGCATTGTCTTTCCAAGAGCTTCGATCTTTCAGGTGTAGTTTGAAGAGATGGAGCCAGATAACAGCAGATGGCTGAGATATTATGCCAAAGCCGCCAAAAGGTCCGTATACCCACCAGATAATGAATTACGGTGTCAGGTGCAGGTGAGGGGTACCCACTCCCCAGAGTTCTCAACTTTCGATACGCAACAAAGAGCCTTTTTGGATCATACCCAGCGCTCAGTCTTAACAGGCAGTTTGTAAACAAATATGAGGACACGGTGTCTAATGAGGAGATAGCGTACGGAAGGCGTTTCGCCAGTTTCGGCCATGCTGACCACAGAGCTGTCGGTCAATGCGTCTGCTTTGCCCAACTCTCTATGTCTAATATCTATCCGTTATTGACTGCTGGATATACGCTCAGCACTTGGCATGGACGCATGATAGCTGTATAAAGGAAATCGTTCGCCACCATATGAGTGGACTGCGGGAGCTACTAGTGCAATGAAATGGGCATGCCAGAACGAATGGATGCCCTCAAGGACGATATCATGTCTACCGCAAGTTATACACGGCCACAGCATGCAATCGCACAGTGAAGGATGGGCGCGGCCAGCACACAGAACCCCAGTGCGTCTCCGTTGCATCTTCTCAAGGGAGCCTCCTGCCTCCGACAATTGCCGGATAGGGTGCGGCTTTGCTTGCTGATCCAGAAATGAGACTGGTCAAACACCCCGGGCACGACGCTCACAACTTGGGTTGCCGTCCGAAAGCATCATATGCCGTATCGGCCAATGCTGTCACGACACCAGGTTCAGCAGGATGTCAACAATGCAGTCATTCAGGTGTAACGGCAACACCTCACTGCAAAATTTGTTGCGTTGACAGACGCGCGTTATGAACAGCGCTAAGAGGCCGTAAGAATGCCATTGCAACCACCCAGGTGGCAATGATAGGCTTCTTCGAATTGTCGATCTCATCTTTATATATTTTTCATTGGTTCAGTGTCTCACGTGCGGATTTTACGTTTGTAACGAGCAAGACCCGGGCCCTCGCATCGTATCGCTTGTCGTTCGCTGCAATGCGGATTATGGCTTCAGGGTCACTGACTACGTCGTTGCCCCAAGAGAAGATACTGCGTTTTGGAGCATTTTCTGCCTTTCGGGGCCTTCCGGAATTATGGTCAGTTGATTTCGTCATGCTATTGTGCCGTACATTCCGGGCAACCCCGCGCAGGCTTGCCGGGCCAACTTTCTATGTGTTGTCTTGCGAGGGCTTGAATAATGTATAGGATTTGCACTCAATCTGTTTTGATATTGCATCCGGAAATTGTGCAGCCCCTGGTTCATCTTACAGCGCAGGTCCCTACAGTCGATCGCCTTCGCCACGAACGCAGTTTAATGAGCCCGAGTGAGATTTACATTCTTCTAAAATTTTAAGTTGTTATCTGAGTAATCTTTGCTCTCTAGCGGCGCTCTGGACGGTCCTGTTTAGAATCGAGCCCACCTTTCTGTGCGTCGGGGCGTCCGAGCTCCACACATCAGTCCGGTATTAAAGCTATGTTGTTGGTTGATTCCAGTAGGTTCCGGTAATCAATTACATTCAAGTTAAGTTTTTCGAGTAAGGACTTCCACCACGGACACCTACAGAAGGCACCATTCACACCATTACATAGGCCATGAAATGACTACCTGGTCATCAGGACGAATGGGCGCATTTCTGAGGGCGTAAGAAACGCTGGCTTCTTGATGCGAGAAAGCTGGTTCTTGGACGAAGCAAGTAACTAGATGCATCTTGCTCGTCCTTGCCGTACTGAGGCATTGAGATTAGTCGCAGGTCACAACATTTCCGGCTATTCGCCGTGCTGTGACCTTAGGTTCACCTTTTGTGCCCGCCCTCACCGCCCGGTAGGGCACGTTTTTCACGTTTTGCTCTCCACCAGGCCTACATCGGCCTCGGTGGTTACGAGCCTAAGTGTCACGGCCGGCCACTGGTCCAACTTAAATATGGGGGTTTGGTTGGGAGTTGCAGCGGGGTCAAGCTGGGGGGCCGGGCCAATCAGCAGAGCGGTTTTATGGAGCAGGTCAGCCAGTCGAGTCTTGGTAGGTTTTCTTTGGCAGTGGGGTTGGTTCTCAGGTTCAGTAGGTTAGCCGCCGGTAGCATTGCTGCCGGGGCCACTTTAGTGTTATGCTGGTGTAACTACTGAAGACACAAACTGTCGTGTTTCCATATAGTACATAATCGTACCTCTGCCAGGCTCTGTCTATAAGCTTTCTTACCCTTGATCTGAGAGTTGAATCCCACTTCCTTGACGAGGTGGCCGAGTGGTCTAAGGCGCTCTTACCGTTATAACGAAATAACAATGCTAGATCAATGGCTAGGTTATATCTGCATCAGGTCTATTTTAATGCGATGGACATGTGCACAGCTCAGGAAGGATTTCCTCGGGGTTCGTACGCCTAGTTCCAACGCCTTGCAGAACACGCCCAACGCCTATTGCAAAATAAGCTTTCTCTGACTTTTCAAAATTTTTATTGTTATTCATTTTGGGGGCTCTTGGTGCGAAGATATTACATTGGCGACGCGAACTCACAAAAGAACGATGACCCCATGCGAGTGGCGACTAACGTTTTAGCTGCTGCCAAAATTGCAGAATATTATGATACAGCTAATTTTTAACTGGATACTTCATCCATGCCTGGCTACAGAATTGGCGCACCCGGGAAGGGAATTTTTACCGTTGTTTATAGTGCGCATGATGCTGTAATGCCTGCGTATGTTGTCTGAATACAGTACTAGATTTCCCAAATTCGACTGGACTCCACTCCGTTGCTTCGCACGCACAAACGATGCAACGCGCCCTACAGGCCATCAGACCTGTTTACAGATCGCTTGTATCCGTTCATCCTAAAAACTTCATGCGAATGATTTAAGCGTTTCGTTTGCCGGAGGTTACAGCCTGTAGCAAGCCTACTGTGGCACCCAGGTCCTGAGCGGGTCGCACAGTGTCGCACTTAACACTACTTTCATGGTGCACGCATGCTGCGATGAGTTCAACCTTCATTGGGCCGCATATCAGCGAACAACTAGAATAAGAACCCAATAATGGCATTACTTATTGTCTCATAATCTACGGAAATGCCCCGGTCGGTGGAAATTAACTTCGCTTGGCGACATCGTAATCATCCCGAAACCCAAAGTACGTACGATGGTGGTGCGGGCCCCTCAGTTCGCAGCCTATCAACCTCCCGCTGAATATTTTATTTTTTATATTGCTGAATGTATTGAACATGATGATCATTTCTGGTATAGCTGATGTTCGAGCGGTCATAACCAACTGCCGGGCGAATTCCAATGGTGCGCGAACCATTCGTTCGCGAAGCAATTCTCACTAAACATAGGATAACTTCCCTATCTAATTAATCTAAAAATTATTATATTTTTGAACGGCAAAATCCTGTGATCATGCTAGATAGGATCTTTATTTAGCCTGCCTTTTAGACACCCGTAGCTTATTAAGAGCGAATACGCAGGAGACACATCGAGTATCTACCTGGTTACATCTTTGCGTCGGAAATTACATCCGAAGTGTTGGAAAGTAGATGTTACGTGTAACGAAGCTTATTGTTACGTTCTCAAACGTGGTCTTGCGTGTCAAAGTGTGCGTAACTGTACGTGTATGGGTTACCGTGTGCAGGGCATCCCTTGCTCCCCCCATAGCTCGATCCCCGACCCCCAAACCTCAGGCAACATTTTGATCCGCATCACAGGACAGGAGAGTCGATATGTTTTATCCTCAGTCCGTTACATTTAATAAGAACCACGTCTCCACAAAACTCGTCCAAAGCTGCGAATCCATGACCTGCAACACATTGACCTGCAACACATGTTAGTAACCCGACATTTCTAAGTTGCTCCTGGTGGCCGGTAGAGACATCCATCTTATCGTCCTAGTAGTGGCGCAGTTAGGTATTGGGCGGGTGGTGGGTGGTTAGTAACCGCCATTGTCATCACCGCCGTCCATAATGCTATTGGAAAACCGGAAACGCAAGTACTAGTGTATGTCGATATCGCTGATGCTCGCTACAACGCCGGATGCCATTTAGAGCTAAGAGGAACACTGTATAGACAAACAACTGTACGGCATTTCCCGTACTCTCGTCCAAGAACTTGACTTCTCTATAAGAGAAGTCTACGCGGTCATCCTTGGTGTGGGTACAGCCTTGGCGACACGTGCCGATAAGGCATGCTGATGCTAGTAAGCTGTGCAAGGCTAGGCCACACCGACAACCATGGATTGCGCGCCTGCAGTTGTACCAGTACATCCTTCTCAGGGCGTTATTGGAAGAGAGGACTTTAACATGATGCGATGAAATCTGCCACTTACCCATGCTACGAGACGAGTGACGGTATTTCTTGTCCTCGGTACGTTAAATTCTGATCAAGTTCTAGCAACGGTACCTGCCGTACATTGTCAGCTACAACAAACATGTTGCGACTCTGAAGCTGCAAACGGCACAGCGTTAGTAAACCGACGTTTTAAGTTGCCTCCAGTGGCCAGTTGATGCATCACACCAATAAACCCCGGGTCCATACCGTACATGCCTCCGAGAAGGTAACGGCTAGTAAGTTAAACCTACTAAGTAGTGATGCTCTTCAACGGCGGATGCCGTTGGAAGCACCCATAGACTTGCATAACTACTCACCAATCACTAGTACGACAATACCGTACTTTCGTCCAAGAACTAGCCGTCTCCCTGAAGAGAAGTCAGCGCATATCGTGGTAAGCTTTCCATAGCTGTAGCAAGGCAGCAAGGCGGATGGTGTCAATTACTACATCTTTTTCAGAACTTCGTGTCTTCGTCAGCGTATGGATCGTGGGGTTGAGCGGCGCCGTGTCTGCGAACGCAGCTGCACCCGCCCTCCGTCTACGCCGTCCTGGTAACCAGGCGCGCGCGTCCGAAGGTGGTTGCGGCTACCAGCAGGTAAAAAGTGACAGCAGGCACGGCAACGCTCTCCACTGTCAACGCCCTGCTTCTTCTTGCAAACGTCAAAGCGCCAACCCACTTATTTACCACATGCGTGCATGGCTGTCTTTCGCTGTGGGATGGCTTTATGACGACCCTCCCTATGACCCTCCCTATTTTCCATCCGTTCGTACATGTGTGCCCTGATCGTATCAGCAACCATATCACGTATGGATGTTCATAGCATCTAACTTGCAAGCTGATACGCGTTTACCTGTCTTAACCGGTGTTACTTTCATTCTTCGAATGAATGGCGCGCTTTTTAGACCCACCTACCCCTGCCTTATGCGGAAACCCTCGCATAAACAAACATATAAAGCTGGTACGGCATCGAAATGTTCATTTGTACCATCATCACCCGCTCTAAAAGATGCGAGTCCTCTGGTTCCGGGAAAAAGGTCCCCGCAATAGAGGGCTGGAAGCCGGTTACGAGTCATAAAGCCCTACGACGATAATCAAAACCCTAAGGCAGGCTTTCGTGATCCATGTACGCCAAGATATTTAACCCTAGTTATATAACCCAAGATATATAACCCTAAACCCTATATATGTATTGTGGCAAATAAATATCGAGTATTTGTGCACCTGAAAGCACAGCCCCTCGAGGCTTTGAAGCTGCCTCTGGAGCTGAGAGCCTCATCACAGCTAGCATTGTTGACAGCTTTGCAGCTTAGGGTAGCTGGAACGATGTACCCCCATCGGACTACGCACATCGGGCTTGGATGAAGTATTAATCACTGACATGCAGGGACATACCAGCATCATATCCCCTTCGCTGTTGATGACAGATCCGCAAGCTTGATTCTGGCCATCATGCATGACACCCTGCCTGTTGCGAGAAGGTAAAACCCTAAACCCTAAAACCCTAAACCCTAAACACAGACATTCCATACACCCCTCGGCACAAGTCGAACCGTGCATGGAAACGGCAGCTCTGGGAAAAGGGGTGGATGGGAGCGATACCTCGCCACAGTGAGGTGATTTTCCCCCAGCTAAGGGCACACACCCGCGTGTGTAAGCAGCTCAGCCTTCATTCAGGGTGGAGCCACCGTTACAGGTCTTCAAACGAGCCGGACATCCGTACACACCTGAGCCTCAAAATGCGTTCTTGGATCTGAATGACTACTTGGATTCCCCGCTGCTGCTTGGTAGTGTCGTACTGCATAGTTGCATACGGGTTGTACGTCCAATGAAGTGGTGTGGCTCGACTAACCGGTTTGGGTACATATGCGTATTGACATCCAACGGAGTAAGTAGCCTTTGCCTTGCTGGTGACGACACGCCTTGCCGACAACGCAGCCTTTTGCGTCATCAGCGGTTTAGAGTCCTAACGAACATGGCTCAACTAACTCGAAACATCCAGCCATGGAGAGATAGATCACGAGGGTTCGTCGGAACGTGGCTTTGCTATCACCTGCTATCATAGCATACCGGATGTCGCAGTCTGATGTTGGCTGTCAGCAGTGCTCAGAGTGCCGCATTCGAGGGCATATGAACACCAGGTTTGGAGAGGGGGCAGAGGCTTCCTGGCACAGGCCTTCCTGGCGCGTAGCGAGAGGCCTTGCAGCAGTGAGACTCGCGGCTCATGGAAGTGAGGTATCTGAGTCTGCGATGGATAGTCGTGACAGCGCGAAACAAAGATGAGGTCGAGCGTGCGGAGTCCCCCCGGGGGGCAGGAGGCGTACGAAACTATCAAACGGCATCGGCAGGTGCACGTGCTCGCGTTTGGGGCAGGGATCACCCCTTGGTGTGCGTGAAAGCAGGTCATATGGCCGTCGATGGCATCTCGGGACTCTCCGTGCTGCAGGCTAAGCATAGAGGCTATTTGCGAGCAAGCAGAAGATTTCGGCAGGCAGGAGTTGTAGATGTATAAATGCAGGTACCGGGGGCCCATGGACGAATGCATGTATCAAGTAAGCCTGATGTGCACGCATTATATCCAAAAACATTAACAAGCTTGTAGAGAATGCAATGCAATAATGTTATGCCGGGATATACATTATAAAGCTTGTAATGGCAACATGGCTAGGCGAACTCCTTCGGCTCTCAGATTGTCGGGGTAGCAAGTATAAGCTGGAAATAATAAGCCAAAAAATCCTGATTACTCGGAGAAATCAATATCCATTCGCACACAAGGATAAATACATCCGAGCTTATCCTTCCTCCTAGCAGACTCCAGGATATCACAAATGCAAAGCTGTAAACTCAATCAATAACTTGAGTTGAACTATTTAGATATAGGATAACCTTGGTGCACCGCGAAAATGTCCGTTAACAAGGTGGGCGCTGTATCTCGAGTGTTACGGCAGTCTAAAACTTTCAATAATAAATGAAATTCCCAAGATACAACAACCTGTAAGTTATCAAGTATTATATCATAACATGAAGCGAGGCGTTATGCTTTTGCGGTTCGTGGTAGCCACTTTGGTGTAAGTGCATTCCTAGAAATGAGGGCTTCTACGAAGATAAACAGGCCATGGACTGCTGTTTCATTTTAATATTATATATACATATGTTAAGAATTATCTTGTATGCAACTGCAGCGTGTGCCTTGTTCTTTCCGTTCCAGCGGGAACGGGAAAAACAGTTACATTAATCAGTTACTTCGCCTCAAGGCTGCGACCCAGAATAGTTGTCCATTTGATTTTGGCTCTAGCATTAAATCATGATATTTTTATGCCACTTTATGTTGATTTCACTAAACCTTTGGTAGCTCCTTATGAGAAGCTATGAGAGAATGCAAGTCCTCTACCTTGCAGGGTCGTCAATGCGCAACAATATAAATCAGCTCCAAATTTTCCATCCTATAATTGTGAAATGTTTGAGTCACCTTACCGTCTCTCATCAACTGCCAAGGCGTTTGGCGGCGGCAAGTACTGCTTCACGTTAAACGTTGTTCCTACGCCTGGATGTACTTCCCATTGCTGCACGAAAGCCGACGTCAAAAACATGGAGGTGAGTACATCACACAAATTCTGATATGTAACATGCATTCAAAATGGGCTTGGCTCTTCCAGGAAGAGGCTTGCTTGTTCCGAAGGGATGGATAGATGGACCCTTCCGCACAAGTTGCCATATTCCAATTATGTAAAAACGACACTTGAAACCTATAAAAGTTCATTCAATTGTGAAATTTAGTAAAATATCCTTTGCTGCGGGACGCGACCGAATTTCATGTCACGTTGCAGTTCGACGTGCGCAAAGAGTGCAAAGCCAGGGGGATGGCTGTGAAGGTGACTGTCAACGGGGCCCCGACCGTAATGGGAGCCAACTTCGACCTAAGTGACCATGGCCCCCTGGGCCGGACGATCCTGCGGCTTACACAGCTGGGCCTGGGGCTGGACAGCAACGGCACGGAGGTGTGCATCACGCTCGTAACCAATAACGCTGATAATGGCTGCACTACCCTGGAGGAGCTTTGCATGCCACCCCCCGGCCAACCCGCTGGTATCTGCTCTGCTGTCCTGTTCAACACGCAGCTGGACTGCTGCCCGATCTCCAATGTCAACACCCCCAACCCGATGGCGCCGGTGGTGCTGGCCCTACCTCTGCCGTCGCCCCCACTGCAGTCGCTGCCGTCCCCTTCTGTGCTCCCGCTCTTGCCGGCCCCTCCCCCACCTCGATTATCTTTCTCATTCTCAATCGCTTCCCGCCCTCCCTCTCCTCCTTCTCCCCCCTCTTCCCCCCTTCCCTCGCCTCCTCTCCCTTCTGCCCCTCCCTCTTACTCTTCTCCTCCTTTCCTTTCACCTCCCTTTCCCCTCCTAGCCTCTGCCAGTAACCCCCTTCCCACCCCAACCCCTTGCACCTTCTGCACTTACCTCACCATCACGCCCAGAAACCCGCTGTACCCGATCAACATCACCAAATCCCAGTGCTACATCTTCGTGGAAATAGTTGTCGCTGACATTGTCGCGAGGGCGCAGATGGAGGATGCAATCCTCCGCAGCGATTCCCCCGCCATCTCCTGCGCGAACAACCAGGTAAAAATCTGCGGCCTGTTCGCCAGTGATGCGGAGGGCGCCAAGCTGCAGCCCTGGATTGAGGCACGGGTCACTGGTTGGCTGTCAATCGTCACCGACCTAGCGACCTGTCCGGCATTCCTGAATGGTTATGATGTGGCTGTTGCGACGGGTGGTGACGGCCAATGGCCCAACCTACCTGCCAGTTGCCTCAACGCGACCCGGACAGTGGCATGCAGGCCGCAGGAAATCCCGTTCCCCAAGTTCGCGTGAGTACTGGTGCAAGGGGGTCTGCGGGCGAGGGATGTGGTAGTCGTCCCGAGGCGCTATGACGCCCTATGGAGCCTATATGATACCCTGCATGCGGAGCTTGGCTGCGCCGGTGTGGTGAATCTGAAAGATGAAGGCACTCACAGATAAGAAGGGTCAGGAAGGCGCCACGAAATCATTTCCTCTGGTCCAGGAAGGGGCACCAAGGGGTTCGCCGCTCGGAAGGACGGCCCATCCAAATCCACTGCATGCAGGCATGTCCCGTCCCGTTCCCACCATCACATGCTCTCACTGCGTCCCTATGCTCCGAAGCTCCAATACCCTGCCCGCGTGATGAAACCCCCTCAACGGGTCCGTTTCGTTTGATCCACATATCCGCCGGCTCACTTCCGTATTCCTCTTATGCGTCACAACCCTCTGTCCTCACCGCACCGCACCCTCCCCCCCCCCAGATGCAACACTCGGCAGCGCATCACACCCTTCGCCGCTCTGCCCGTGATCTTCAAGGCGCAAGGCCGCAAGAACACAACCACATTGTACTGCTTCACAACCGATACCTTCATGCCAGATGATATAAATGTAAGTACGATGCAATCACAATCCGTACATTTTGTATTTGTGCATGTGTATGTATACATATGTATTATGTATACACATATATACGTACTCCCTGCCGAAATAATACACGCTATCGTGTCGGGCCCGGCTGCCTTGCTGCATATTCAGCTGGGGTGGATGTTGCTGCGCGGCTGTTGAGTTAATGTATGCTTCCCGCGGACCTCCCCGTTTTCATCTCCAGAGCTCCTGCGGCTCCACTACCACTTTGCTGAAGGCTGAGATTTGGGCCAATGAGACGCAGCGCCATAAAGTGATAGCTGTCGGCGTGCAGCCGGGTAACTCAGACACCCTCAGCTTCCGCGCCGTGACGTGGGGAGCCAAGGGTGAGCAAACGCTGAAGGTGACGCCGCTCAACTGGAATACGACACAAGCCAAAGGCGGCAAAATCTGTTTGGAAGTCGATGACTCCACAACCCTGACGACATTATGCAACGGAGTACTCAACACCTGCTGGTGAGTTTGTCCGTTTGTCTGTCTGTCTGTCCGCCCGCTTAAGTCTATCGGTTGGTTTGTCAGTCAGTTGAGGGGGTTGATTCAGTCGGTGGGTCCGAGGGGCCAAAGAAGGGGGGGTATGATCGGTTCGCGCTACCGGCGGACTCTGATTTAGATTTGACTGTACGCGCCGACGCCTGCGGACCTGACGTGCTGATGCTGGAAAAAGAAGATCGCATCGCATCGCACCTCACCCGTGTATACGTACGTAAGGGGCCAAACCTGTGCCTCATTGGGCTAAAATGACCGGGCCTGTAGCCCTAACGGATGTTAGGCCAGTCACGTAATGTCGCTGCTACCTTTGCGCTGTGATATCTGGCGTATTATGCTCAAGAGAGGAGTATCTTTGAAAAACCGTCGTGCTGGTGTGCACGATTGAGCTTCGGCGGGTTTCATACTATGGCCACTAGTTTGCTAACGCTGTTATATTGCTGCCATCATGTGTCATCATGTGTACGTCAACAGGATTAACTTCTTCTCGCCCACGAAGAAATGCTGTCCTCTCTACGCGGCATCATTTGCCGGTTGATGAGGCTGAATCGTCACGGTTACGGTTACTGATCAAATGAACCAATAACGTTGATCTCACAGCTAGGTTACGTCTGTGTTCCAAGCTTGGATGGACTGATTATACTGCCCGACCTGCACGGCGCATCTATCTTTTTACCAGTACAAGAACATGGTGGTGCAGGTGCTGGCGGGCATGGCACGGAACCCAGCAGATCCTTGGACAGCACATGGTGCCTCACGTACGGAAGTGACGACACCCGATGGACGAAGGCGGGGTAATTGCCCCAGCATTCTAGCACAGATTTTGCTTAGGCCTTTGATAATTAGATGAATTTTAAAATTTTAGGATCTTTATCTCGAGAGGTCTTTTATCTCGTTAGTCTATAAGTCCATATTTTATTAACCTATTTTAAGCGCCGCGCCAAGCATGCTGCCCGATGAGATTATTTGCCGTGGCTAGCTCTGTGGGAGCTCGCATTTTGTGCACTAGACTGTTCGTATGTAACATGCGAGGATTTGTTTATTTGTTTTTTATCGCGAAGCTCGCCACGGATAGATATTTTACGGCCTACCTAGCGGCGGCGAAATGGACCGGCAGCAAACTCGCCGACAATGTTCAACACCCCCCTCTTCTCGCTGTAACACGACTGCATGCGGCGAGCCGCTGATCGTGTGCTCCAGAGGCGCTCCCCTGATGTGCTCCCTTAAGTGCCCCCCGGGCCTGTAATAAATGCCAAATGATACGAAGGCCTTTCGAAGGCCTGAAACCAGGGCTTGCTCGTTACAGGGTCGTGGACGAGGGTGGACGTCATACCCTGTCATACCAATACATGAATGCGGGGGTTCTTTGTTATGCACCCCCCTGCCTCGCCCTGCCTCTCCATGGCTCAGGCGAAGAAGGGAAATGGATAGGACTTCGCTATCTGCGCATCGTCTAGGGTTTGATCATGTTTGATGGTCTTCATTGGCTAAGATTCACGCCGATGCTTAAATAAGCAGAAAATTTCCCGTTGTAAGATATGATTACTATTATCGTGCCGTTGTTCCTCCTCGTTCTTTTCCGAACATCAATAAAGGTTTTATTTTTATGCACCGTACACGCAGCGGGCAGAGCAACGCGCAACGCCGGCTTGTGAGACCCCAGCTCCGAAGCCAAGACTTGAAGTGCCGGCGCCGCGCGGGTCCCGAGTGATTTCCGAAAGCTCGCCCGAACCCCAATCGACTTGAGCCTACTTGAGGGGTACTTATGACTGGCGGCTGATGGACCCATTTGCAATCACAGTTGGCTTTGTTAGCCACACCACTCAAAGATCACACACCTTAGCCTGACATCCTCCCGTGTGTTTCCAAGCAGCCCAACTGGATCGCGGCCTTCCCGCGCCTCCTACACGCTGAATGAAGGCTAAATGAGGACTCTCACCCGCCTCCAGATCCGACCGCCCCTTTCGTATAGTTGTCCACCTGCACTGGCTTGGCTGATTGCGGCCCGGCGACCACCCCTAACATACAGATCCCTGGCCTTCCGTACCGGCTGACCGACTTTACAACAGCAGTACAGATGGTGTAGTTAGGTAGTAAGTCGGACCTGCTCGCCCTTCCAGACGCGTGCGTTTGCTTTCATACCTGACGCCATACAAACCAACCCACTCATGCCCGCACGCGTGGAGATTCAAACGCCCAGCCCCCCCATAGGTATTTATATATCAGCTATAGGGGTGGAATGACCGGGATCCAATTTACAACGCAAAAGCCATTCTCTCCGTACGACAACACACGCTAAATGTTAAACAACGCAGCTGACCTCGCCGGAGGTAAGCTGCGAAAAATAGGGTTATCGCGACGCGGGGGGGATTCCGGTAGCTGCGCAAACGAGTGACGGACAGAGCGCAGCTCCTCGCAGTCACACGGTATGTCACCAACACGGCGACGTGCCTGGGTTTGCGACTCCTGTTTCCACAAACCGCATTGTCGTTCCCACCACGTACTTCGTGCGTGCAATCCTTCCGTACGACCTGAGCGTACAATCGCATCAAGCAAAGCGCCGCCCCGTCCACCCAGCCGCCAACATTCTCATGCACCAGCAGCACCGTCCCGCAGCCTTGCTATGTAACGCCAGCCAGCAAAACCGATGGCAACATAAACACAAATACGCATATGTCCATCCAGCCAGCTGCCCAAGACATTCCTGCACCATAGACCATTGTGTGTGTGCGGAAGTCAAAAATCAAAAGGCCAGTCGGGCCGTGATAGGTCCAACGGCCCCAAAGCTTGCCTCTCGCGCCCTTGACTGCACTCATGCACATGGCGCAGCCGTAACCCTTTCCACCCCCAGAATATGCCTTGTTCGCATCCCACACACACACTATCTCTGGAAGTTGCTGGAGAAGAAATGCATGGAAAAGAAGAGTAGATCCGCATGACGAAGGGAATATGACGTCCTAGAGAGGAACACAAGAAGAAGATGCAGTGCCGCGCGCGTGGGGAGCTTACAGAACACAATGTGCAGAAATAAGACATGACCCGACATCCACCGCCCGCATGTAAACAGCTACCCGCATGCCTCATGGCATTTGAAAGGGGGCTTACGCAACCGGCACCCCGGCGAAGGGCCATGGACGCGTCATAGTCCCGGACGGGTCACGGTGCGCTTGTGATGGTGCTGTCGCAGTCCATTCGTACATCAACATATACGCACCCGTACTGGTACACGTGCACACACGTGCATCAAAATCACCGCTCGCGACACGGCTCAAAGTCACTGCTAACGGCATGATACCGCCCGTCTAGTAATGTACACAGTTGGTTGCAATCTTAATGCCTTGTTGTTTCCGTAATAATGATGCCAAAAGGAAATACATGAAGATCGCACTTGCGCTGGTGCATCGTGCATAACTGGCGCGAGCGCACATACCTGCCAATCGTTAGAGGGGGCGAACAATAGCTTTTCCCGAACAATGAAAACGAAGGGGACCTCTGGGTCACGAAAAAGAGAAGCATGCGGCGGAAAATCCACGCGACAGTCACGCCGCTGTCCATACGATTATGGACACGTGTGGAGGACGGAGCCTAATTAGGCTTAGCGGGAATGCATCACCTCACGGTGTAGCTCTGTTGATCGATCAAGGGGCCCCTCAGAAGCGGACACTCCGGCCTGCCCGCCTCGAAATGAACCCAAATCAGCCGCACGCGCGCGCACGTGAGCGCCAACCGTCCCGTCCGTCCGTAAGCCTGCCTGTCTGCCTGCCTCTCCGTCTGCTAGGACAAGGGGATCAAAATAATCGCAGCTCATCGCATATCCTGCGCCAGACGTCTATTCCGCTGCCAGGCCGCAAGTCGCCGAGATCTGCTCTCCGTTGCGGCGTATGCTTCATGCAGCAGCTCCACCGCCGGGATACAGCCCGGGCGACGTGAACGATTCCACCCTGGCCCCGTCCTTCACAGAGCCACATACACATACACGGCAGGACCACCGCCACGTGCATCGTCTGGACACTGAAATCTCCCCCAGCAGCTCACGCCGCTGGACACGTACCCGTCTGCGCTTTACCCCTCTCCGTTGAGAAGAGATGCAGTAACGGTCGAGATAACGATTGCATCATAAGTCTGTTTAGGGCTGCAGGGATCCTGTCCCGCTGGTCATGTCCCTTGAGAGGAAAACTCAAGAAGCTGAAGCAGAAGGAATGTGAATCCCGCGGAGGAGTCTGTCTGTCTATCCGTCCATCCGTCCATGCGTCTGTATGTCGACCTGGAGGGAGTTGGAAGTGGTCCATCCAATTGGAACATCTGCCCACGTGGAGGCAGCTTCGCCCCAGAGCCGCAGTAACAAGCTCCGTTGTTCGTAGCACCTGCTTGCCAAAGGGCCCTGCCACCGCCTGCCGTCAAACCCTAAATTTGCACGGTGACTACGCGCCACGTGATAGGTGATGATTATACACATCTTGTAGAGGACCATCTTGAGCATTTAATCCCGGTTTCCATAACCTCTGCCGTCCGCTCCGTTCCTCCAAAACTCCTTGAACCCCAAACCCTAAGCCCTAAAACCCTCTAGAGTCTTGCCACACTATGCAGTGCTGCAGTCGGCCTCATGACCCATGGGTCATTGCCAGACGAAATTGTCATGCTCCACGCACACACACACACACACCCCACGCACGCACCGCTGTGATGCCATGCGCCAAGCATGCACGCTCACCCATGAGAAGCCCAGCGGCCGGGTCCCCTACCCTAAATAGGCAATAGCCCACGCGCAAGTTTATTTAGCCAAAGAGCGCCCCTCGGCCCGTGTTCGCACATCTACGGTCGCTGCTCGCACGACTTGCCGAGGCGACAACCAACGATATGCTTACACGAAGCGAACTTAAAAGCTCAACGCAGCCGCCGCCGGCGCCCTCTTGACAAACGCCGTCGGCGTGGTGATGGGACGGGGAGACCGACCCACGGATAAGAGTCATAGGGCCCCTTGTGCCCTCCTCCTCCTCCTCCTCCTCCTCCACCACCACCCAGATGAGGTCGGGTTGGCGACATCCCGCCTCGCTTCACATCCACCGCCCCGCCGGGGCAATGCCATCACACCCCGACCCTGCCGTTGCTGAGTCGACTCCGGGAAAAACCTCTCGCGGACCGTGGAGCTGGTGCGAGACTCATGAGCCGATCGGGAGCTGTGTCCTGAGACCCATGGGTCACAAAAAGCTTACCAACTCATTGAAAATCCAGAAGAAAGATCATGCCATGGCAAAATCCCTCCTGCCAAACAAATGCGCCACCTCGACAAGGGCCTCCAGACGCGGCTGTTGGTGCTGGTGCTGGTGCTGCTCCTCCTCCTGCCCCTCTTGCCCATCCTGGCCCCCTTGCCCCTGTGGGTCTTCCTGCTGCGGCTGCTGATCTGCTTGGTGTGCTAATTGCTGGCATTGCTGCTGCTGCTGCTGCCGCGGTGCGTCAACGGTTGTGTAATTTGGGTATGGAGTGGGGGCTGTTGCGGAACAATTTGAGCCGTCCGAGTCCCGACGGAAAACCTGCACGCACCGGGCAGTGATGATGTCATGTGCCGTGCAAATACAGAGTATCGCCTCGGACCGCGGTATGTTGGGTGACATCGCTCGGCTAAGTTGGGGTGGGTTCGCAGCCTCTATGTGCACAATCCCACCGCTCTTAGCAGCAGATTCGGAACACTGCGGCATCGTTGACGCATGTGAAATAAGTTTTGCTTGGAACGCACACGCCGGCACATGCACATAAACGTCACGCTTACCATCTGCAGCACCTGTACGGATTTTGCAGGCTGTCGCTGTACTTGGCACTCGTATACGAAATTGGTCTTGGCCCGTGGGCCGTGTAGCGCCAGGGCGGCCTCATCGTATGCTCGCGCCGCTTCCTCGGGGGTTTTGAACGTCCCGATCCACCTGCGGCACCCAGCATATGGCGTACGTCACGTCCGAGGCCGTTAACCGGAGGCCGTGGCACCGGCGACAATTTTTTCGGAAATGGGCAACGGCGCTAAATGGTGCAACGGCGCTGTTGTAAACGCAACGTGTCATGTGAAATCACTTACGTGCAGGCTATTCCATGCGATCATATACAGCGAGATTTCTTAAATAAAACTCTGCGTTTTTAAGAAAGCGCACATTCTTTATGCAAAAAGATTCTCAAAGCGCGCATTGTCGCGCAAGGCGGGTGCGGCCTAGGAAGCCGCCGGTTCCTTACCCAGCCAAAAACCTTCCAGATGAAATATTTATATAAAATTTAGGACACGAATACGAAATGGATAAGCGTTATATTTGCGGGTCGGCATACACTTCAATTCCCCTATCAGCCGCGGGCTGCTGAAAGGTGTCCTTGCTACCTGAAGCAGACATACCTGCGCTTTCCGCTACTCGCGTCGCGGATCTCCGCCGCATAAGAACCCCACGGCCGTCGACGGACACCTCTGTAACCAACTTTATTAATCGGACCTGCATGTAAGGAGAAAATGTCACAGGTGGCGCTTGGCGCACTCCGCGCGCCACTTGTCACTAGACGCATAGCTAGGTCCAGCCAAACACCCTTCTGCGCATAAATGCTTAGTATGGATTTATGTCAACCAAACGCACTGTGAATGACAGGTCTTGTTTCCGGTACCTAGCACGCACAAAGTCACCTACCATGCTCATCGTTCTGGGCGGGGCGGCTATCGTGGTAGTCTGGGTCCTCATCCAGAGCACGCTTCCTCCTTGTGACTGGACGCTGAACGAATGGCTCCTCTTCCGAGCTTGGGACATGCTCCTCACGCTGAAAAGCACCTCTGCGGCCGAGCGGCGACCGGGGTCGGTTGGAATTTGTGCAAGAATTTTAACGTAATACCAGGTCACTCGTAATCTTATCGATGCATTCAAGTTATCAAGGCTTTAATCCAGCTGGGGTGGCTAGCGAGGGGCGCCGGCAGACATGGAACGACCACTGTATGCAGACCGTCGCCAGGCCTTCATTCCAAAGGGTATCAACAGGTCGCAAACTAACTTACGACTAATAAGAATCTGCGGCCTTCGTTCGCTTTGCTGCCGCATTGCGAGCGCGGTCCTTCGCCCAGGAAGCTGGAAGGGCATGGACGCGACTTACAGTGGGATGAGGACCTGGAGTGCTCCAGATGGCATCAGGTTGTAAAGCATTGTGATGAATTACAAAAATAATACGATTCGACCACACGCTCTAAGCTATCGTTCAAAGCCGGTGTGCGCGGGCTAATGAAGAACGTTAAGTCGAATCGTTGCCCTAAAAGGAAAATTGCATGATTAATGGTATACATGTACCTGTTATAGAACCTTTAATGGGCGTAACGAAGCTTTTGCTTGGACTCGTCACTCATGGATGGATGGACATGATGTAGTACATTGTCTGATGACAAAATTCTTACATGTCCGGACACTACAGCCGCATAATGGAAAGCAAAGAACGTATAATTATCTCTTCGCTTAACCATGCAAATCTCCTTGTTGAACGGGTTGTCGAAAGCTGCTGAACTGCAGCCAGCACACAACCGAAGTCTTTCTGATTTACCGCAATCAGTCCTGGAAATTATACATGCGAAGCTGGGTTATCGGGACAATATGGCGCTCGCTTGCACGTGTACTTACCTTATTGCCGGTACGAGTCATGGCTCCGTTGATAAACACCTGCGTCTCTGATGTATCCATATATTATTATCTGCAACCCCCACCAAGCATCAGGACCTGCTGTCACCCTGCCGAAGCTCACCATGACGGCACCGTCGTACACTGAATAAATATCTCGCTAGGTGCCCCAATCTTCGAGCCCACCCAAGCCGTGCGCAGCGCTCAGCCTCCCCTCCAGATTCGTGGCACATCTGAAGGTCATCCACCTAACCAAAGTCTCTCCCACCCAATCGCCCGCGCCAAACACTTTCGCTCCGCTGGCCTCTGCGAACTGGGCTCACGGCCAACGATGATCACTAACAGCTTCGGAGCCGCTTCGAGGCCTGGCGGCCGCCGCATCATGGCGTCGCTGTCTCCAGGCAGCTCGCTTGCTCGAGGACGGCTCCTGGCGGGGTCCGTTGTACGCTGCGGCTGCTGCTTTACAGGCCCAGGGCGGTTCCCGTCGAGGTGAGATCAGTGGTGGTGATGGAAGCGGTGGCGGCGGCGGCGATCTCCAGGGGGGAACCCCTGCAGCCAAACCTGAACAAGCCGCCACGACCGCCGCCGCCACCGTTACTGCAGTTGGCGCCATCACCAACCCGTCCCAGAAAGCACAGAGATCCGCTGTGACTACTGCGCCGCCAGTCCCGCCGGCCTCACCGCCGGCGCCGTTTGCGATCCCCACGTCCGCCGGGATCCGTGTACGTCACCATGCTGCGTCAGCCTCTGCCGCCGCCGCCGCCGCCTCCCCTACCGCATACGCAGCAGCATCAACGGCTCCGACACCGGCGATGGCCGGCCAAGTGTCGATCGAATACGGCAGCTATTTCCAGCCTCCGGAGGCCGTACTTCGTGCAACGCGCACATTGGCTTGTGACGGCCGTATGGTGTTGCTGGCTGGTCCTGACGGGGAGGCTCTCGCCGCCCAACACGTTGGGGACCCAGCAGCGGTGGGGCAGGGGCAGCGGCAAGGCGGGGTTGCCGCTCCGCAGTAGGCGGGCGGGGCGGGATAGGGAAGGGCTGCCAGTGAAGCTCAGTTAGGAGGCTCCCGAGCCCAGTTAGGAGGCCATGGAGAGGTGGGGAGGTTAGGAGGTGGCCAGGTGTTGCCAGGGCACGTAACACGTCTTGCTTGCTCCCATCGCCCCCTCTGCGTCACCCGTGTTAGCGAGAGATATGAAAGCGCCCGGTCCCCTACCCCCCAACCCCCACCGTCACCCCCAACACACACACACACACACACAACATCCTCATTCCTGTGGTATAGCCCATTATATCGTGTGTTTTATGTGTTTTATGTGTGTGTGTGTGTATCACCCATCAACAACTCCCCGTGTGCAGGTTCCTCCTCAGCTGCTGGATCTCCTACCGTCGGAGGCGCCCCGGTGCTTGTGGTTGGCTCCGAAATCATTTCCTGCGGCTCACTTGTCACCCGCTGCCTGGCCGCATCCACCTGTCTACTGCCCGCCCTGCCCCTTACCACCGCTGGGACTGCGACCCATGGGTCCCAGCGCGTCCGACGGTGCCATTTGGACACAAACACACCCGCACTCGCAGTACCTGCGACATGGAGGAAGCCCACCCAGAGGCGGGAAGATGGCGCCGCAGTGGCTGGGGCCGCAAGGACAGCAGGATCAGCAGCAGCGGCAAGGGGGAGGGGGGATGTGCGGATGGTGCGGAGAGCAGCTGGATGCGGCGGGGCTGTGCGGGTTGGGCTGCGGGGGAGATGTGCTGCTCGTGCCCAATACGGAGGTGGGCAGGGTCTGAACATGGTGAGGGGGTGTGGGGAACGAAAGAGGGGCAGGGGATGGCGGAAGGGGATTGTAATGGGGGGGTTTATGTGCTCATGTACGAGTTGGGGCCTGATTAGGATATATGATGTCTTCTAGGGAGGATCGTGTGTCAGCACAGCGGAGATTTTTCCAGTGATTTGGGGTCAAAGCACCTTCACACGGCCTTTACCCCTGGTCCGCTGTTCTCTAATCCCTTCTTCTCCGACCCCCTCTCCAGCGGCCTAACTCCCCTCCCCCCGTCCCCCCTCCTCCAATATACCTGTCTATCGATCTATCTCTATCTCTCCGTGTGTGTGTGTGTGTGTGTGTCTCAGCCACTCATGCTGTTAGCTGAGGCACTCCTGCGGCAGGAGCCAGAGAGAGGTACGGACGCAGTCCCACATCACGCTCCAAACCCGGATAGCAATGACGAACGTCACGACCCCGGAACCAACACCCACCGCAGCAGCCCCAATGGCGGTTGGAGGTTGACGTATTTAGACTGCTCCAACGACCCTCAGCGGTATGGCCACATCCGCTTGATGTCTACTGACGGCATTGGCGGCAATGGCGCCGCCGCCGCCATGCCGGCGGCGCTGTCGCTGCTCCCGTCTTCCCCCCTCGACATCAGCGCCACGCCGCTCGAGGCGCTACTTCGGAGTGGCCAGGGGCGACATTTGCGACACCTGCTGGCAGTGCGGGCGGATATGCGGACGCGCAATGGGCTGCGGCTGCTGGGCGTGGAGGTGAGTGAGGGATTATGTGGAGCGGCCAGGGGGCCGGGTATCGTTCAGCGGGTCTCTCGCCAGAGCCCCCCACATCAGAACGCTCTGACTGCGGTCTGCTCCTGCGCCTGCCCCCCTTTCCCATACGCACCCTGTGTGGATGGCTCCGCTGCCGCTGCCGCCGTACTTCCCCGCTTCCCCTCCCCGCTGTTCCGCCGTGGTCAAAACCACAGGGCTGCTGTCAGCGGTTGGTCGCCCTGGAGCTGTCAGGGAGTCCGGCAGCACCAGCCAGGAGCAGGAGCAACGGTGATGACGGCGGCGGCGGCGGTGACGGCGGCGGCGGCGGTGACGGCGGCGGCGGCGGTGACGGCGGCGGGGCAACATCCGCCCTTCAATTGGAGGTTCTGGATTTCGGAGTGACTCTGCGGGAGGCGGTCAGCCGCTTGAGCGCCTTACGTGGTGAGTGCTGAGAGGGCAGTTCTGGAGAGTACGGCCCAGGGAGAAAGGGACAGGGTTTCGTACTCGTGGTTTCGGGGCCCCGATTCCGTTGTCCCCCCGTAGTCCACTTTGATCTCGCCCAGCCGATCATTACGACGTTCTGTTTCGCCCGCAGTACTGCGTCTTCAGGATTTGGACCTTCGCGGGTTCTTCCGCCAAAATGCGCTGAAGGAGAGGCTGGCGCGGAGAACAGTCGTTCGTGAAGGCTCCGATACCGCCCCGGTCGCGGGTGACCGGCGTGATGGAGGCGGCGGAAGAACAGCGACGGCTTCAGCCCCAGACGGCGACGGCAATAATAGTAGCTATGCTGGCGCCTGCATTAGCCAGCAATCGGATCCGGATTCTGCATGGTTTCGACCCGTGGGTCATACGCTGCGCGCACTGCAACATTTGGACCTGTCAGGCTCCATTGGCTTTGGCCCGCAGGAGTTGGCGGTGGTCCTTTCTGCTGCCACACGTCTGACGCACCTCGGCGTCAGCAGGTGCCGTGCATTGGCGCCCCACGGCGGCACAGCCGCTGCCGCTGCCGCCGCCGCCGCCGTTGGCGGGCGGCTGCACCTCAACCTGCGCAGCCTGGCGCTTGGCTGGGGTTTTAATGCCACCGCATTGCAGCGGCTCTGCGCCGACGCTGACGCCGCCGCCGCGTCGGCGTCGGCGTGCTTGACGGCACTGGATTTGGGCGTCGGCGCATGCGTTGACGACGCTGGGTTGGCTGCGGTGGCAGCTACGTGCCCACACCTGCAGGAGCTCCGCCTAACGCTTTGCGCGGTATCAGGTGAGGGTTTGGGTGCCGTATTGGCCGGCTGCCCCAAGTTGCACGTACTCCACGTCATCGGATGTGCGGGGCCGCTCCACCGGAGGCAGCTGCTCGAGCGACTGGGATGGCTGTCCCCAGCGGCCAGCGAGACGGCAGCGACAGTGGCAGCCGAGGGCGGCGTCGTTGCTCGCTGGGCCATGTCCGATTTGCGGCTCGTAGCTAGCGGACCTGCGGATCTGTCTGACGAGGACGTTCTATCACTACTGTACGGCATGCCAGTGTACGGTTACATGTCCAAGGGCCACCGTTCCGCTGACGTCGATTCGGCAGAGAGCCCCAGGGCATCAGGCAGGGGCTCTAGCAGCACCCGGCTGCGGCGCCTGCGTACCATAGCGATGGTGGGTCTCCCCTCGCTGACGGATGTGTTTCTGAAGGGGTTGAAGGACGGCGGGGGCACGGATCTGCGGCACGTGCGTCTGGAGGGCATTGGAGCTGGTGGCTTCAGCGAGCAGGTGCTACTGGGCTGGTTGACGAGGTGCCGCGGACTGACTAACTTGCGACTGCGTCACTGCTGCCAGGTGCGGGTGGGGGGCGCAGGGCGGTGTTGTGGCGGCTTGTAGTTGGAGGCAGCGCAGCTTGCATTAGCGGAGGGGTGCATGACACGGAAAAAGTCCGAGTACGAAGCTACGAAGCCCTCCAAGCTGATGATGCTTGCTGGGCGGATGTAATGATGGCCTTTACCCAGTGCTGTAGCCATGCTCGCAGGGAAAAAATGATCTACCCTATACCCTCTTGAATATGTTGCCTGATCACAGCTATCCGCCTGCGCCGTGAGCCGTCTGGCTGCTGCGTGCCCCTCCCTGGAGGTCCTCATGCTGGATCGCTGCGACCTGCCCCAATGTGGGTTTGACTTGGAGCCCTTTCCGTACGGAGCGTTGTCGTACGTGATGATGGCAAGGTGCAGGAATGATGACGCGGGGCTGCCGCGGGGCTCCGAAGGTAGCAGGCACGGGGCGCGCGCTGAAGCGGATGAAACACAGAGTGGCACTGCGGTTGATTCGCGGGGCTGCCAAGGTGGGGGTGTCCGGGCTGGCGGCGGCGATGTTGGCGGCGGCAGTGGGTCGTGCTGGTGGATGCCCCTGGAGCGTGATGTCAAGATCATCCGGCTTTCTGATGGTGCAGTTTTTAAGGAGGCAATTTACCAGCTGTGAAGGACAGTGGTAAAATGCCATTGTGATATACGTAGAATGTTGTTAATGGATCCACAAGGTGAGGTTTTCCTGCATGGTGCGATGGCATGGCCGCCTTGGCGCTGTTAGTGGCAGGGCACGTAGCGGCAGTTGAGGTTGTAGCTTCAATCGACAGCAGACGCTGCCTTAGAGTTTCAGTCAGTGAGGGTTTTTGATCCTTAAGCGCGTTACTAAGCCTAGTAGCCAAATATGATGACGGTATGCCTGGGAAAGAAGAAGTTAAAGCGTCGTCCTGACTCCCGTACCACGTTACTGGTACGGCAGCGGAGGAAATGCAACATTGCAAATTACTTTTTTTGTATGTCTTACCAGGGTATTGTCCTTAAGTGGATGAAACGAGCGAGTTGACGCTATTGAAGTTTTTCCAGGCGCCACGATACTAACGAACAGGTTTCATACTTGTTGCCTAGTCGACGCTCTCAAATTGCAGCACCATGCACTCCTGTTGGACACGTGCAAATACAGTCCTGACATTCTTTGGAACAGTTGCAGCAATCCTTTGCCTTCTAACGACCGGGACAGGCAAGAGAACCGTTGATCACTAAACGCTGAGCTTAAGCGGGGTCTTCACTAATTCCTTGTTTGTTTCCTAGATCTTCTACATAAGTCAAATCCTAGCATAAAGCTTGGACTGCGAAATGTGCGACGCCTTGTACCATCCAAGGGGCGGCAAGAGCAAGTACGTGACAGCAGCGTGCGCTAGGGAAGCTGCTTCAGTGGAATGGCATTAAGTATGCTTGCTGCTGCAGGCGGTCGTAAGTTTTGACCTTGAAGCGGATCTGCGGAGCATCTTCACTTGGAATACGAAGCAGTTATTTGTGTACGTGCAAGCCGAGTATGAAACAACCG
This sequence comes from Volvox reticuliferus, assembly GCA_019650235.1. Lineage (NCBI taxonomy): Eukaryota > Viridiplantae > Chlorophyta > Chlorophyceae > Chlamydomonadales > Volvocaceae > Volvox > Volvox reticuliferus. The sequence goes on from BNCP01000008.1 coordinate 1,518,444, forward strand.
AGAACAAAGTTAACCAAGTTGTCCTCTGGGACTACATCATCCAGCAGCAGGCAAGATAGGAACGGGACAAATATCGCGTACCCTTGCGGTCGTACGGCAAGGCTGTGCGGCAAGCACCTCTCTCGGCCTGACCATTATTCCCGGGTGGACTTGCGCAATATTCCCCTACTTTTCGGACTTTTCAGGAGAAGGCTGTCATCAAGTTAGATGATCATAAAACTAAGTACGCATTTATTGAGCCGGGCCGACACCTGCGTGGCCGGGCTCTTAACCTGACGCTTGTTTGGTGCGTCATGCCGAGAGTCGGTAAGCATGTCAGATGGAGAGGTGAATACGAAGGGCAAACCAGGTTGGAGGCTAAAAACACACACAACAGGGGAACGTCTGGCGGTCGTGCTGGGGGTGTCAGCTACCTGGCACCTGACAAGGGACCTGTTGTAGGGCGGGGGTTGGGTCATCTCTCCGTGCGTCCTTTATGGAAGGCCAAAGATGTGCAGCGCTGTGCAAATCGACGTGACTGGCCACGGCCCTACGGTATTCTTTGCCCTGCCGTGTCAATCTATCATGTCCATCTCGTATTTTTCTTTTTGTCATTCTCATCCCCATGCTGGGCCTAGCTGGGCCAAACAGACACACACTCGCTCACTCCTTTTTGAGCTGCGCCCGCTCCCAGCCTGCTGCCACAGCGCCCAAAACTAAGCACGGGATGTTGTTCTGGCGCGCGCCTTCTGCCCTCATCATCACCGTGTACCGCAGGCCGTATGTATTCGGATCAGTTCACAACAGCTGTGGGCGCATTGCCAGGTGAGGTGGAGCACCTGGGTTTCGCAGCTCGCATGGGCGGAACTTAGCCCTTCATCCCGCTGCTGTTGCGGTGGCCGCGTTTCTGAACTGCTAGAGAAGGCATTAGGCTGGGGAGAGCTGCCATCTAGAGCGCTAAAGAAGGGGGACTGGATATCGCCTTCCCTATCAGGCAGGGCGGTGAGGAGCACTAAAAGATGAACTTTTGGATTTGCGTGATTATCGAAGTGGGCTGGCGGAAAAGTAATTGGAGGTTCCCCCGATACTGATCTATAGAACAAGTATGTGCCATATGACACAGCTCAAATGTCCCAGGGGCCGCTGCTTCCTAAACCGGCTCCTTCCCAGGTCTCTTGCGCACAATACACTTATCCTTTTGCTGCGCGGCTTACTCGTCCACCCCCTTTTTTACCGAACAGACGCTTACATCAGGTAGCAGGATGCTAATAGCAGGCACGATGATGTAGCAATTTGGGCGAAGAATGCAATCGCAGCGGAGCTTCAAACGGCATCCTGGGCTGTAGCTTTTAAAACAAGATCCCAGATGGTGACGATGGATGCGGGGGTGGTAGGCGAAGGCGGCGACAACATACCCTTGTAACCGATGACCAGTCCTGAAAGACTTCTGCTCTTCCTGTTCCGATGGTGGTGACGATGATGTTCAGCAGCGTTTAGCTCTTTCGTTTGCGCCGTCTTCCATGAACCGGTCTACAGAGGAATGTGCAGCATGTGTTACCGCTTCCCTGTGCACAGCCCCTTCAGCGTAGCGTGCACACGCCAGGACAGCCTCGCGGTACAGAAGGTACATGACCGGAACCCAAACGCAAAAAAGCGAACCACCGCGGCGATTACCCAAGCTACCACATGATAATAGGAACGGTACTACGATATTAAACCCAACAGCGTCCCTCAATTGCTCTCTGTCTGTTATCATTCGTTGGGGTCCGGTCCTTCAAAATAAGAATACTCTTATCCACCTCCACACCCGCCTTAATCCGGGGCACAGGGTGTCAGTGAGCTCCAGTGCGCAGTTTGCACAGCGAGGAGTGTACGTATGTAGGTTGTTATAGTGCAGCTTATATCTGAAGGTGGAGCGCTAAGGAAAGAGGGGGAAGAGGTGCGCCCCAACCATAATTCGGGCTGGGCGAAAGTCCTCGTGTGCGAAACCTGACAGAAACGTGCGGAAGGGAGAAACCCGCTGTACCTCCGGGCACCCTTCCAGTTCAGGTTATCCATGACACACATGCGTCGACTGCACGGGAAAAAGCCGCCACAGCTTGCCCGGGACTGCTTTCCTACTATTTAGAACAAAGACATAGAGCGAGACACCCGATGCATTGCCATGTCTTATACGTCACTTAAAACCCTACTATTCGCTCATGTCAGCCGCCCCGTTCCCCCCTTCCCCCCCTTGTAACGCCACCGGGGGACCCCCCTCCCCTCTCTCCTCCCCGCTGGCTAGCTGCTGCCCATCATCCTTTCCATGCGCCCCGCTACCAGATCCGATCCCGCCCCCTTCCCGCCCAGGTGATTTGACCTCCCCAGCTGCATCCTCCTCGTCTCGAAGATCGCCACCTCGTCGCATGGGACGGTCCTCCTCCATGTAGCCCTTCCCGCCTTTGCCGACGCCTTCCGCACTACCCCCACCCTGCTGCGGCCCCTCCCCACCCCCTGCATGAAGACCCGTCCTTGCGGGCCCAGCCCCAACACCCTCCTCATCTCTCCCCTCCCCTTGCTCATGCTCCTTGCTCCCTTCCGCATCCTCCTCGGCCCCACCGGCACTGGCCCCAGTATCCATGCCATCTCCTAGCTGCGCGAGGAACGCCTGCGCCGCCTCGGACGCAGAGGGCAAGGCCGTGTTGGCCCTTGAGGACCCCACGGCCAGGAGGGGATTGTTGTCCTCCACATCCCCTCCTGGAGGCGCACCCTGGCGCTGGCGCTTCCAACGATATGCTGCCTCCAGCAGCTTGAGCCCGGGTGCAGCGGCCCCCTCCTCCGGGAAGATGTAGTCGTAATACTCCTCCTGACCCACCTGGCAAGAATGCGGATGGCGGTGGTGGTGGTGGTGGTGGTGGTGAGGTCAGGATTTGGGGCTGATTCGGGGCCCGGGGGATGGCATCAAAGAGAAGAAAGGTGTATGACATTCAAAAGCACCAAGCATGAGAAAGTGTCTGCGGAGAGGTAAATGCGGGGGAGAGCGCAGGGCCCTCACGCTGGTCCTGAGGGAAGAGGATCCCCGGGTGAGACGAAGAACCAGTGAACGGTGGGCGAATATGGCCACAGTCCATACCGCACCTCTGCAGCTTTATCTGCAGGGGTTTTTGCCTTCGCCGTCCCATCCCCCAAACCTCCCCCTCAACCTATATGCACCCGGGCCTCGAGGGCGGCGATTATCTGAGTCCCGACAAGAGTCAGAAGAAAAACACACCCATTCGAAGACAAATTCGCGCACACGCATGGAAGGTGAAAACCAGGCATGTGCATAAGGCCTCCGGCCTCCCTGGGCCCTGCGCACCTCGTGTCCGTCCTCCGTGGTGACGGCCCGCTTGCGCTTCACGCGACGTGGCATCTTCTTATCCACTTCCGCTACCCGGCGGGCGCGCTCGGCAGGCGAGCTGCAGAAGAGCAGGCAGGCCAAACGGGCTGAGAGACAGAGGAGCACAGGACAAGTTGCGCGTGGCTCACATACCATACCCCTACCCTTCCTAAGGGGCTGGAGTGCAGTTGGAGGCAGACAGACAGACAGCCCGACCGGCATTGCGCGGCTGGCAGTGCAGGGCACAATGTTGCGGACACCCCCGACGCCCCGTTACCCACCTCCACTCCTGATCCTGCTCGAAGACTTTCCAGGCTTCCAACAACATGACCGCCTCCTCTTTTGCGTCGGGCGCCACGTCACGGAGCGTATGGAAGGCCTGGTCGTATACAGCACGCGCGCGTGTGGCCCGGGCGGGTGCGGACTCGGGACCCTCCGTGGGTTCCGGTTGCCTGCAGACCCGAGGGGGTGGGTGTTTGTTTTAGGGGGCCCCCAAAATGACGATGGTGGCGACAGAGGCGTGTCGCGTGTCGTGTTTCGAGAGACACGCGATGGTACGGAGGACCCATCGTAAGACAAAACCCATTTTCTCCTTCTCCCTCCAACGGGCGCGTGTCCCAATCTAGCCAAACGCCGCCTTCTGGCACCTCCCATATCGGAACAGAACTTTCATTTAGACTGTACACCGTAGCTGTCATCCCCCTCCAGCCTGGTGCGCTCCTTACCCGCTCGCCTCTCCGTCCGCGCCCTCTGCCGCCGCCGCCGGCATCGGGGCCGCCTCGAACCTTGCAAACGACAACCACACCTTCACGTGCTTGGTGCGGTCCAATAGCCGCGTGTACAGCACCCGCACCCGCTCCCGCTCGCCCTCGGCAATCTCAAAGTCAATGTACGCCTGGACGATACGGCATGCGATGATATGCTGTATAAGAGGCGCAAAGTAGGAACGCCTGGGGAGGGGAGTCTTGGTTTCTTCAGGCAGCAGCCACCGCCACCTCGTAGGGAGGTGGCTGACCCCCCGGCCGATGCAACCGGGGGCCGGGTAAAAGGAGGAGCGAACCCAGGAAAGCGTGAGAGGGGGACCTCCACCCGGCTCTTCACGCCTTAGTAAGATATCGAAGATGCCACCCTCAACCTTTTTTTTGGACCCCCTCGCTGTCGCTCAGGTAAAGCTCTGTACCGCCACCCCACCCCACAGGCACCCGGGTCCCGGTAAGATCCTGTGTGATACCCCTATCCTTCCGACAATGGCCCCTTGCCACCCAGCTCTTCCACCCTCCCTCCCCTTTTCTCGCTTTCTCTCACATACACACGCACGTATGTACATACCGCTCGTAGGGTTTTTCATCGTACCCACCTCCCGGGTCTCCCTTCTGCCCGGGTGTATCTCCCCTCTCATCCCACCTTCCATAAGGCCTCTGGCATGTCCAGTAGCGGCTGCGCGATGGCCAGCTCGAACAGCGCTCGACAGCGCTCCGTCTCACCCAGGCTACGCTCCAGGTCGGCATATCGAACCCAGGCGCCCACATTTGACGGCCGCCACTCAAGATATTTCTCGTACAATTTGCGGACCCTAACAACCAACAGAATAGTGGTTAGTTTGTAATCCAGTTACCTAGTCAGCCAGCTGGTGACAACACAGCGACCAGGACAAAGACGGAAATCATCAAAACCTCCGAAACTGAACGGTGAAGGTCACATCCGCCAACTTGAACCGTGCGAGGATGCATGCATGGCATCATAACCGCTCCCGACATCCCCTGCCCCCACAGCGCCCCTCCCCGAGGGGCATTTCCTCGCCTCCCCTCCCCCCAGTGGCCTCCAGCCCGCAGCTCCGCCTACCTATCGACCTGGCCCATGGTCAGCTCCAGTTCAATGTAGCTCTTGAACAGCTTCTCCTTGGGGCACATGCCCAGCGCGCGACCCAGCAGCCGCCGCGCGCCGTCCACATTGCGCTGCCGGATCTCAAGCTTGGCCGCCAGTATCCACATCTGCACCGGTGCGGCCAAATGAATGATCAGGAGGTGGCCTCCTCCGTTCTGAGCTGAGGGATCCTGTCCACACCGAGTCTGTTGTCCCGTCCGCAGCCACTCCGCGATCCCCCCCCCTTACTGGTACCTCCCGCCTCGCGCCTCAGACACACCCCAACCCCTCCACTGCTCACCCCACCCCGTCCCTCTTGTCTCGAACTACAAACGCGCGTCCATGCGTGCAACCAAGGCTCAAAGAAGAGGTCACCTAGGCCTCGCTGTTGCACAAAGCGCTACCTTGCAAACGTAACCTACCTTTGCAAACGTGAACTGCTTGTGTGGGATCAGCTCCAGAACCACCCGGTACACGTCCCGGGTTCGATCCGCATCCCCAACATCTAGCTCCTCAAACAGCGCATACTTGATCCACAGGTAGATATAGCGCCGCCAGAAGCGCTTCTCCGCAGAGGAGGGCGGCAGCTGCGCCACGGCGCGTTCGTACACCTCCCGGGTGCGCTCCACATCGCCCGTACCCTCCTCCAGCTTGATGTAATCAAACCAGGTGTCGTAGTTGTACGGCGACCTTGCGATTTCCTCCTCGTACTGAAACCTGCCAGGGTAGAGAGGAGTAGAGAGCGTGCGGATCATTATGTCGTACAAAGTGCATGTGGGAAGCGGGAATCCTGCGATGGCTTCATATGTCCCGTCATACATACACACGCACGCACGCACACACACACACACACGCACGCACGCACGCACGCACTGTTTTCCCTCCAGACTGCTGGAGGGAAAACAGCGGACGGGAGGGGAGGGGGCGGGCTACCAACCGCAACCATCTGCGGTAACCGAATGGCCCCAACCCGGCACACGTTATCCAACCCCCTCACACCTTCCCCCCAATCTCCGGCTACGGGACGGCCTCTGCGCAATGCCCGTCCAGCCCCCCGGCGATGTCTGGTGTGCCCGCCCGCTCCCCGCACCCTCACACCTTCTTTTGCTGACCACCACCTGCTCGATGCCCTCCCGGTCGCCATGCTGCTTCTCGAAGGCCACGAATCGCGAGTACAGGGTGGGGGCGGAGGCCTGCAGCAAGGAGGGAGAGGACACGCCGCCCTTGGAGCCAACCTCTGGGCGTCAATAAGGACCAGGGCGGACTGTGTGATGTGCTCTGAGCCCCCCCCCGCCCCCTGCGCTGCTGCGACTGCTACCCCATTCTTTTCAACACGGAAGGGGGGAAGGGGGGAGTAAGCAATGCAGTGGAAGCGCAGAAGAAACATAGCTCCAATTCTTAGGATCAACGCACTAAGCACCACCCTATTTCAGTGGCGCCTTCAACCACTGATCGTACGGCTCAAAACCCACAACCCACGCCGGCTCCTCAGGACCCCTCCCTCCCCCGCCCCTTCCAAACGTCCGCGACTCCCCCTCCCCCTCCTCCACGTGTCACCCCTCCACGACTGGATCCTCTTCCGCACCTCTCCCTTCCTGTCTCACCCCTGCCCAGCTCCGCCCCCGGGCCCGCGTTACCTTGGGGATGTGGTCCAGTGCGTACCGGTAAATGGCTCGGGCCCGCTCCACCTCGCGCGCCTTCTCCTCGAACTCCGCAAACTTGATGAAGAACTCCTCCTGCGCGGGTCGGGTCGGCAGCCTCAATAGCAGTAGCCTCATCAGCGGCCGCCCCCATTAGACCCGGTGGGACCCCCATACTGATCTCCCCACCGGACAGACACCGCGCAGCGGCATGTGGCGGCGCCAGGTAGGTCGAAAACTGACCGGTCCCGGCGGTTAGTTCGTTAGGCGCCATGCCTCACTCGCGCCGAGCAAGTCGCCACCACCAACCTCACCGTCATCATATGGCTCCCAGTCCCCCTCATCCTGACCAGCGCCCTCATAATCATCACCCCACCAACAACATGAATACCCTGTTCGCCTCTGCAGGGCTGCCCGCACTCCTCTTCCCGCCCCCACCCTGCCCCTTCACGATCGCTGGGCCACCCACCGTCTGTCCGTCCTCCCCCAGCTCCTCCACGGCCCGCTCATAGCACCGCCGCGCCAGCGCCACCTCCCCGTTCTGCATCTCAAACTTTGCATAGCGGACCCAGGCCTGCGGTGCGCACACACACACACACACACACACACACACACACACACACACACACACACACACACACAGACATATACACATACACACACACACACACACACACACACACACACACACACACACACACACACACACACACACACACACACGGGTAGGTGACTGGATGTGTCAGTGAGGGAAGATTCCGACGTACACGGACACATCGAAACCAGGCGGAGTGTAAGTCTTGAGGAAGTTGAGGAAGTTCGCGACTACGACGTACGGAGGTGGTTAAGGTACAAATACAGGCCAACTGAAAACTAAACCTAGATCATGGATCCAATGCAGCGTAACCTCTGAATTGCAGCGGATCGCTGACGCGGCGGCAGAGGACACTATGAGAGATACCCTTCGCTCTTCCGGTCCTTCATTCCTTTCATCGGAGCAGTGCTCCGAAACCCGCCTGGCCTCCGTGGCACGCCGTACCATACCTTGACACTGGGCAGGATCTGAACGTATCGCTCAAAGATAGCGCGGGCTCTGTCCATCTCGTTGTAACGCAGCTCGAACTGGGGCTCAGGAGGAGGGGAGGGGAATGGGAGTGGGACACGCGGTGCTTGCTGTCGGATGGAACGAAGGCGACACGCACGCGCGTGTGATTACACATCGAGTGGCACGCGTCGGGGACACGTGTCACCCCGCAATCCATCCCGACCTGCGGCCCCACCCCCTCGACCTCAGCCCCCTCAGGCGCAGGCGGCCCCCCCTCAGGCGCATGTTGGCAGGCACTCAGATAACCAACCAACTGCCCCCCGGACCAACCACCATCACTTCCACCGCCTGCAGCTGCTGCCTCCTGGTCTCCGCCGAGGAACTTAAAGCGGTCAAAGGAGAACGGCGTACGCAGAATGATTAGTTCAGCAGCACGCAAAGCCTCCCAACCTCCCCTCATCCTCCCAACCCTCCAAGCTGACCAGCCTCTTCGCACCGAGACCAAGTGTCATCCTTTCCCCCACCCGCCGCCGCACAACCCCCCTCATCCTTGACACGCCGCCCCATTCGTTACCCTAAGCCCGAAGTCTGCCCCGCCCCGCCCCCCCCACACACACCTTGACGTACGCCATCCAGCCTGTGTGGTCGGGTTCGAATCGCATCCATCGCTCGAAGACCTGCCTCGCCCCCGCCACATTACCCAGCATCTCCTCCATGTGGATGTACTTGTACCAGAGCTGATCCACTCGCGGAAGCAGCGACACGGCACGGTCCCAGACGTTCCGGGCGTGGTTCACGAACCTGTGCCGCATCTCCATCTCCGCGTACTACATGCGGAAGGGCGTACGAGATGGTGCACACACACACACACAAACAAACAAACCGTACGAATGGTGTAAAAAAAGGAAAAACACACCAGACTGCATTCTCCCACCCAACCCCACATCCGGCGGGGAAGAAAATGAGGGGAGGGCGAGAGAGGGGGATGGTGGGGAGGGAGAGAACGCCCCATTCCCATGCCCACCGACAACATCGGACTTAACAAACCCGCGACCCGCCACAAGGGCGTCTGATCCCAACCACACCTTGAGCCACATGCTGACGTTCCGGTACTCGATCGCCAGGGCTCGCTCCCACACGGACCTAGCCCGACGAAAGTCCTTTTGCTGCTCTTCCCACGCAGCGTACTGCCCGAGCAGCCAGTAGATGCGGTTTCGGAGCCATCGGGAATATCCATCAGGGGGTGAAGAAATGAGGGAGTTTCAAACACGAGTGCGATCGAGCGGGTGAGAAGGAGGAAGCAGCGGACGGATGGGAAGGACGAGGACAAAGGGCGGCATTGGTTTGGAATGCGTGTGGATGTGTGTACGGCGAGCGATCTGAGCTTGAAGGGAGTGGTATGGACCTGGACCGCAGATTTGATGGCAATGGTGAGAAGGGTTGCAAGGGGGCCAGCACCAGATGTTAAGGCACGTAGCTATATTGCAGAGGCATGCCATTGCCATCGCAGTATTTAAGACAGAATGAGCGAGCAGGAAAATGCCGTTGTCAGGTCAGGACAAACGACAACAGCACGGGCACGTGGCATTCGGGTTATCTCCGGGCTCATCAGCCACGCTGTGGGAGCCGTACCCTCGCATTCGAGCACAACCACCGCCGGGGGTACGCCAAACGTCAGTCAACAATTTGGTAACGGCTCGTGACCCAATCTAGCAATGATCAGGCCCAGAGCAACGATATCAAATAGAGATATGTTTGGAACGGCAGCTTTCTACAGCCGAAGTCGTCGTCCTGACCATCCCGGACACACGACGAGGCCGATGCGGCGGCCTCACCTTGACCCATACGCCTCCATTGAACCTTCCAACGCGACGGACAAGATCCTCAAAATGCTTCCGCTTTGCCAAGCGATATTCGCTAAGCTCCTCCGGGTCGGTGATAATTTGCTTAGGCGCCTTGTAGTCATCTTCAAGCTGGATTTCCTTCGCCTCACGCAGCAATTGCTCAGCGGTAATCTGCTTATCTGCTGGTTGCTTATTTTTGACGCGCGTTGTTCGCGGCAGCTGCGACCGAGGGTCCGCCATTCTTAAAGTTCAGCTAGCTACAAGTGCTCACACAATAAACAATATATTTATATGCACGATATTACAATTATCCGTCTGTCAATGTATTGTAAAAAGGCAGCGCCCGTATCCGAGAGTTCAAATGTGGTTAGGGTAGCCCACGCCGCCTGGCCTACCTAGCAACAGGACAATACCAATGTCCGAAAAGTGTAACATAACCAATGCCCCGGCGGAGCCCGGAGGATGTGTACGGGACGCCGAAACGTACGGCATGTACAAGACTGGACCGCTACGCTGCCAGTTTCTTCTTATGAACTGTAATTGCGCCGCAATCAAGGATGAATGTCACCTTCTGCATCCTTAGCTCGATTCGCACATGGAATGCGTTGGGTACGCACGTCTGGATTCACCATAACCCGGACAACAAGAACACAGTGCTGCCGAGGCCCCCCAAGTGGTGAGGAGCCCCACTCCCGGTGCTAGAGTCGCGACCTCGTCACCAGAGCCTCCGATCCTGACCCGCAGAGATCCCAGACAGCTCTCTGTCCTTTTCCCCAACGGCGCGTTTCGCTGCTGAGATGGCGGCGCAGTGGGCGGCTGCGTCGTAACACTCAATACCCTCCAACCGTAGCTGCTCCCCTGCGTCCGTGCGGTGGTGTTGTGACGCGCACATACACATAGCAAGTATGCACATTGAGGTATCAAAGCTCCTTTTCTCTTCACGGTACCGCGCAGAACGGAAGAACGAATAAGAACCTCAACCAACAAAACCGTGTACGCACGTAGATAGAATCCCTAGGCCAATGGCCGTGTATGATATTGTGAAGGTCTGTCAGTCATTCGGGTTTTATAGATTGTTGACCGCAGGGTGATCCGGGTGCGTACATACACACACATATCGGTACCCGGTCCTGGTGACCCCCCCCTGTGTGTGTGTAGGGGACTCTGTGCACATCCCCGCATCCGTACATCCTGGCCCGCTCCCGGCACATATCCAAGCCCCTCACCCCCAATCGGAGCTCGACACTCGAAAGCGACCTGCGTACCACCGGACGTGATGCTGCACGTGTCGGTTGGAGAATTAAAGCGCCAGCCAAAAAGCAAGGGGTGCATGTGTGTATGTGTGCGCGTGTGTACGTGTGTGTATGTGTACGTGTGCGTGTCTGTATTGTGTCCCAGGTGTCGTACATCAGGTACGACGAACGGTGTACAAATAATCAGGCGCATGGCGGTACATCAGGCGCAAGAGAGGAGCGGACGAGCAACGGAGCCGAGTGCGCCAAGACGGTAGTGTCGCCTGGTGCAATCAGATCCTCTCCTGATGTACGACCATTCGGGGCTGCTTCAATTTCAACCTATTGCTGTCTTTCCGCCATTTTTTAACATGTTAAAGTCATCGTACTAACCTAGTCGTACTGACGTCGTACTGTGCCATGTTTCTTGCGTCTGCTTGGGATCATCATGCCCGGTACCATACCTCGAAACCGCTGTCCGCTGCGAAACCGAACATCTCGTTGACACGCTCCTGGAACTTCGCCCTTCCTTCGGGTCCCGGCCGGACCAGCATCTTGGACATCTGCCAGCGGGTTGGCGAGGAAGGTATCAGCGGAGGCGCGTCGGTGGGAGTGGCGGTGATGATGGTGGGGAGCGGTTGGCGATAATGGTGGTGATAGTGGCAGTGGTGATTTGATGGTGACTTTTGCCGTTGCTAAGTGAATGGCATCGCTTCAAGTTCATGCAACGGAGGAGGAGGGCGAATGCGTGGAAGGATTTCGCGACTGGGATGAGGCTTTACTGGGCCCCTGGGCACCTTGTCGCCGCAGACCACAGCCATCCAGGGCAGGACTTGCGCCTTGACGGGTTGCAGGTGGGATGGAGTTAGAGATGTGGCCCAGGAGGAGTACGCCTGCGAAGCGATACGGCAATTCAGCGGATTCGGCGGATTCAGCGGATTCAACGACCGCTGTACGGAGCTATATGCGAGGCGAAGCTTTTGGGAAACGAGAGGGGGTGCACAGTGGGAGGGGATAAAGAATTAACTGTTTTGTAATCAGGATTATATAAAAAGAGAGATCTCACTTTAATTCTAACGCGATTGATTGCGTTTGCATTCGGCACGTCAGCTTTGGATGCCTGGTAGGGATGGGATGGTACGGCCGAGGGTGTTCGCCGCCAGGAGTGGTGAGGTCAAGTACTCGCAAGTTGGGGCAAGTTGGGGCGGCCTATTTAGCCACGCTAAGGCTATATCGATCATACCTTCTGACAGAATCGGCATTGATGTTCCTCTCTGCAGGACGGTGAAGAGATGTGCGGCGCTGTTCAGAGCTAGCTGCCCTAGGCCCTGGTCCTTGGCTTGTCCAAGCATACCCGTGCCCGTACCCAGACACCTACCTCTGCCCAGCTGATTGAACCTGTCACGGGCATAAAAGGCAATTTGGTCGGTGTAGGTGAGATGAGTTTGAACATATGCGGCACTCAAAAACGTCGTAAAGGCAACCGACCTGCCATCGGCCCAGGCATACGCTGTGAACATATCGCGGGCAGGAGCATGGCCTCAGGAGCTCATTCCCGTTCGATGATCCATCGAAGCAAATCCAGCAGACGTCATGATCCACTGGTTCCGCTGCGTTGGCAATGCTGCCAACCCGATCAAACATACGTTGCTTCCGCAGGTAAGCCATAATGCTTCGTACGATGATTTTGGCACGAAATGGGTCCTGTTTGCCATCGTCATTAGGTGGAAACTCCTTAGGAATATGAATGTGAGACAGTCATGTCGCGGTCACTCACCGTCATGGACAGCTGAACACGTGGAGTCAGCAGTGCTCATCGGTCATGTCGCGATGCCAACCGCAAACTGCCGAACCGATAACTGTAAGTAACGCTAAACGCCCGTCCTATCCTAGTGTCACTGATGTCGACTGTACATTTCTGACCTGTTAACATTCTACCCAAAGCCAGGATTGCCTGCCTCGAAAAAACTTCCTTTTAATCATTGTTGAAACATTCCGGATATCCACGCCATCGTTTCTGAAAGGACTGGTTGAAATTTAATGTATTTAACCTGATATTTCTAAAGGGCACTCAAATGTCGAAGGCACCTGCAAAACCGAAGTTGGACAAGTTTATGGGCATGCCTTTAGGCGACGCAGGCGAAGTTGACTCGGATTCGGACTCATCCACTAATTCTTCTAGTGACGAGGAAGACCTTAAACTTCCAAAGAAAAAGCCTAATCTGAGCCTGGAGGACTTAGAGAGGGCTGGCTACAAGAGCGGGCCGAGTGTGCTTCACATCAAAGCTCCATCCGAACCCGAGCCTCAGAATTGGAACTGGTGCGTGTTGACATGTGAGGTATGGGCCTCGTGTCGAACTATGGGCAGTTAGTCCCCTTTCAGCGTCACGCCCAGGGTGAGGGGGCTTTTGCACGCTTTCCCGAGCGGCTGTGGCCTGAGCAAATCGCGCCGATGCTTGGCCATATCAGGTCCAATGGAAGAGCAGCAAAGGCGCATGAGGACGATGATGACGGACAGGTGAGGTATTGCATGTGTTGGAGAAGGCATATTAGGTGGATTGAAGGAGCGGTACTATTGGGATACGGGGAACGGTTACTGGGATTGGCCTGTGTGGTGCGTATACTTCAGACCAGTTTTGGCTAACATGTTAAATACGAAGATGCATTATCGAGCTCGTGAGCGAGCCGGGCTACGCGGCATGCAGGCCTGGCCTATGCAGTTGCCTGAAGGATGAAGGCGGGTCCCAGTACCTAGCAATCGTGTGTGATTCTGTGAAGCGTTGCCTCAGCATCAGGGTATGCGCCCTAGCACGCGCTGCTATCAGCATGTTACCCCAGAAGTTCCATGAACTGGTATCCCATCGCTGTGTTCACGCCGCATTTGAAGGGCACCCTGCAGTGATTGGTTGGGGTATAGGGGCCATTCCGCAAGGGCCGCGACAGGCGGGCTGTGGCTTTGTGAGCTGTCTGGGTTGACCACATAAATAGAAGCATTAGGATCAGAGGATGCAACGCCCCGCTTCATATCGCCACCCTTAGACGTGACGGTTTGTTGGTGTGAGCACACGGGCGGCGGCGGCATACATGTAGTTTGTATTACCTACCTGCTAAGATTGCGCAGGCCAGATAGGTTCAAACCGCCCATGTGGCTGGGGACCTGCATGGGGCAACTTTGGGTCGGATGCGGGTCGCGATGACGGGCTAAACGGTCAGCAACGCAGTCTAACTAGTCTACCAGTGCGGAGCTCTTTGTGACCCACCGACCATGTCACATCCGTATCAGGATTGGGCGACATGGGTGGCAAGGGGGTGACATGGCTAGGTCCTGAGGGGATTTCTCGAGCGCTCAGTCCCGTTCCATTCACTCACTCGCTAAACCCCACAAGGTATTCAAAAAATTATTTGCGTCTCCAGATAGGGAATCCATAACACGCAACTCCCAGGTCCGTAACGCGGGCCTCAAGAGAGGGGTATGGCCAGGGTTTCGGCGCTCAGTAAGGGGTCGCTCAAGTACGATATGTTGCACATACTATCTAATTTGCCATATGCCGGCTTGTGCTGCCCAGTTGCCCGATATGACTGTCTGAAGGTTTTATGGCCTTCCCATCACCGATGCAACTGTTGACTGCCGCAGCTGTCTGGCAGTTTTCATCTCTGGCACGTGGTTATTGTGCTTGGGGAACTTGTGCCGCCAGCGTAAGCACAATGCGAGGCTTTGCACCTGAGGACCCTTATCCACACACAGGGCCCCCATATTTCATGCCCATTTCAATACATCGCACCCCTGGCTTGCTCACCTCCTGAGCCCTCCCAACACCCTATGCCATATGCGCTGCGCTTGCATTGCATCCATGTGCAGTCTCGGGCGGCAACACGGGAGGCTGTCACCAAGGCCATGGAAGAAAGCGCCTTACATTCCGTCAAGGCCATGGAACATGCGGCAAAACTCCGAGAAGAAGCCCGCCAGGAGCGCCTGGAGGCCAAACAAGGACGTGCAGCCAAGGACAAGCTGGTGTCTTTTAACCAGAAGGTGTGAGGTTACGGGCTCTTATGTTAGTTCCACGCCAATTCTGGTGATCAGGCAACCATTCCCTCGACTTGGTCATGTGCGAAGGCAGTCATTGCTAAATCCATGTTATGCGCTTCCTGCATCTTGCGTAGCCAGTGCCACCGATGAAATCCCACATCTAGCCATCAAGAACATAACACTCCTGCGTATGTGCCATTGTACACTGATGTATATCAATATGCATACTCATCTAGCCGGACCTCCTGATTGCCAGCACATTTTAGTCAGTCATTTTAAACAGAGAATTTAGCACTTTCTAAACCTAACTGACTTCCGATCCTGCCAAATCTGTCCCAGGAAAAACGAAAACGTGACGCCGGTCAGACATCAAGAGGGAAAAACTACGTTGAGGAGTCCAAGCGACAAGCCCGAGCGTTCGGCATCTACTCTGGGTTCGATTGATTCTGCCAGAATGTTAGTCCTGCTCATTAAATTGTTAAGTCGGGGTCCAGGCATGGCCATGAGGAGCCAGATAGTGCTTCATGATCGTTTAGGCATCAAGACGGTGTCAAATCTATATGCAGCTAGCGCATAAGACAATGTGATATTCGGACGTCATGTTGAGCGATCTACCCCTCTACAACGGATGTTAATAGGTGAATACTACTCAAGAGCGGATCTTGGAAGTAGTCCCAAAGGCTTCTCCTTGTAGGGGTTCACGCGGGCCGACGTCTTGACGATTGTGCAGCGCGATGACTTCCGACGGAACTAGTTTGGCGAATTGCGATAAGATAGTTACAATAATTATTAGTTCATAAAAATGGCCTGTTCCGCTCATGAAGAATAGCTTCGAGAGCCAATTGACACTTGGTCAAAGCTCTCAACGCATTAAATCCGCCGCTGACGACTCACAAAGCCCTGGCATCAAACTGGATCCAACGCTACAAACTGGCGGCTCTGGAACCAACCTAACTACTAACGTTCGGTTATTCCTCTGAACCAAATTAACAAATTAAAATTATCTATCTAATAACAAGAAATAACGTTGCTAACTCATCTATCCATTAGATGGTTTCAACTTGGTTCGAAAATTGCTCGCGACGACATTGGGTCGTCGTTCTGCTTTGCCCAAATTTCTAGGTTAGCTACGAAGTATGACAAGAGCACAAGTATGTCGTGACAGCTGTCACGACATAGTACTGAATTTCGTACATACTACGTGCGAATGCGTCACTCCCCCCCCCCAGCGCTGAGTGCTTTATGCGCTTTGCGCTGGTATGCCACATGGCCTAGGGGTCCTTATATCAACTCCCACATCTCTTCCACCAGCCTCAGTAAAGCCTCCTTGAGTGCTACAGTGGCAAACAACATGATGCATACCTTCTGGCCTGCCGGACTCAATGCCAGCCTTCCTTCTAATTGCCTCCTCTTCAACCAATTTATTCTAGCTTCCTCCCCTTCGGTAATGTACCTCATTGGGGCACAGACAGCCATCATTACACCAACTTGTTGCATGGCACTGGGCATCAACAGATCCAGCAATTCACTTGATGCTCCGAACACTACAGCCTCAGTGCATGACCCTCCATCCTGCAGTAATGCCTTGGGGCCAACTGCTGTGGGCTTTGGCTCTCCCAAAATCTGCTGTACACTACATCCCTCGTCGTGCAATGCTTGCCGGATCTCGTTCTCCCATCGAAATGGCAACAGGATACGGCGTACTCTTTCCACCAGTATTACCTTGCACAGCTTCTTCACCTCGTCTAAAGAGGGTTGACATTCCTCCAACCTGAATTGCTTTAGTGCTGTGTGTAGGGCTTGCACCTTGCTTCGGTGATGCCAGCCTGGCATACCTTCACCCAGGGTTTGCTCCAGCTCTTCTACACTCTCCAGCTTCCAGCTTAAGATTGCAGGTTCTCCCGCTGCTGTGTTGTGGGCTGCTTTCTTCACCGTGGGCACGGATGCCAAACGGTTTCGCAGCTCAGTTACTCCGATTAGCTCCACTTCTCCATCTTCATACGTGATGGCAAACCTGTGTCCCTGTTGTACCTCTGTTATATCCGCCTACAGCAAAGGCACGATCGAAAGATGACCAGGTGCCACCTCGGATACTACCCGCAGATACCCCAGGATACTACAATAATCCCCCCTTCAGGCAGGTGCGTCCCCGCACCAGAGGGGCCAGAGTGAATCACCACCCTAAGACCTACACTGGATTCAATTCCTCACGGCCTGGTGATGGGGCCTGCCACCTCCCACCGACCAGTCTGACCGCCCACTCCATCTGGCAGGAGGGACATTCAAACCCAGTGTTGGAGCACTCCTGCCATTCACACATTGATTCTGCGGAGAAGCAGGCTCAGTGCATCATGCTCAATTCTATCAGAACGTACCAATCGAGGCAGCGGAAGTCTTCGATGCAAGGAGTTACAACTTATATTTCAAGACAGGTGTAGATGATGTTGTACCACGCGTCACTTTTCCTAAGCTCTGCTAGAGTTGCACCCACCATCGCTCTGTCACCACGTCACCCTGTCGTACGTGGATGCGCGGAGCGATACGGCACCGTCGTACACGGAATGGTACGGCACTGTCGTACGTGGACGCGCGGAGCGATACGACACCGTCGTACGGTACGGCAGCACGGTACGACGGTACGGCACTATCGTACGGTACGGCAGCACGGTACGACGGTACGGCACTATCGTACTTGGATCGGTACGGCACTGTCGTACGTGGACGCGGGGAGCGGTACGGCAATGATGACGTCACTGTCGTACGTGGACGCGGGGAGCGATACGGCATTGATGATGTCACCTGTCGTACGTGGACGCCCGGAGTAGTACGGCAGCGGGCGCGACGCGACCGCACGCACGCCACACAGCACGTCGCACCGCATGCGTTAGGCGCACTGGCTAAGGGCACAAGCAACCCGCAAATAGCATATCGCCTAATGCATTGTGCACAACGCTGCAAGCATACGTTGCGTGATCGGTATCGCGAGAAGTGCGCATGGTCCGGTGACTTGGTCGCGGACGATCTAAAATGCATGAGACATCGCATATCAACGCGCACTAACGATAACACGTGCATTATGCATACGCGCGCGCTCGAGCACGATAATGCGGGTGTACCTTGAGGTCGCGAGACAATGGCTCGAGCGATGCGGCGCGTCGAATGCAACACTACGCGCGATGGCGTAGTCAGCACCTTTACGCGAGTAAAGAACATTGCATTATTGCTATGACGGCTTATATAGCAATATCCGCACGCGGGATCACGGTAGTACACTTACTACTTGCAGATCTCTTGTACCGCGAGCCGTCGCTGCGAGTATATCTGCTATGCTCATTGACGGCCTAAGTGACAAATAGAAGCGAGAATCAATACGCAATCATAACGATTGGCGCTAATACAAGCTAACCGCACTTTGGTTGAGCTTACACCTTTTATGTCGCTTATGGTCGTATTTCTTGGATAAGCCCAAGCACCGATTTGCATCGGTTAGATGATGATTGCCTCGGCTAGGCACTGATAGCCTATCACGTCATCTACGCCTGTCTTGGAATAAACGTTGTAACTCCTTGCATCGAAGACTTCCGCTGCCTCGATTGGTACGTTCCGATATAATCGAGCATGATGCACTAAGCCTGGTTCTCCGCAGAATCAATGGGCGATTATGAGGAGTGATACAACAAATTTGGTATCGAGACGTAAGGTTCGTTCATGGCCTTTTGTCTCACCCTGATCTCTTCCGTAAGTAGGTCACTCACATGGCTGGAGTCAGCGATGGCAATCTTAGTCCTTTGGATACATTCGCGGAGGAGCTTGGCCGAGCTGTGATGGCCGCGGCCGCCTCTGGTCTGTAATTGCCTTGCTGTTCTTGCATTGCCATTCGTTTTGCCTGTTCGAAGTACGTGCTTCTGAGCTGCAGGTGAATCGAACCGAGTCTCACTCGCCGCTGCATCGACTGATTCGAATCCGAGTCCGGATCAGTTGCGGGCGCTTATTGCGCGCACGCGCGAAGTGCGAGACTCTTTGGACGGATACTTGCTGTATCTGCAAGGAGCGCTTTCCGTCGGTAGGCTTAAAAACCGTCTGATTGTCGCTCGACCGATACCTGTGTGAGAGTGCCTTTATCGCACGAGGTTGTGACCGGTCAGTCGCCGATTTACCATGGCATCTGGTAGCGGTGATGTAGGGCTAGTAGTGGGGGACGGTCATGCCGACACGTCCGTCGTTCCTGAGACATCTCGGAGGGGCCCATACACGCATGTTGTTGACGGTGTCCGAGATCCCCCTGCGCTACTAGACCCACGGACTCCTATCCATCCGACTGTTCCTGTCACGGCAGCCGAAGCAGGCCCCGTTGGACGCGAGGAGCAGAGGGGTCCGTCTGCTGCACCACTTCGTCAAGCTCGATCTGACGACGAAGGAGAGGTGATAAAGCTGTCGCTTCCTGTCCCGAAATTAGACATCCCGCATGACGCGAAACATAAGAATGCGGAGCGAAGCATCGCCGATACAACTCGTGCATATCTGCGTGATGTCCGCGTGTACTTGCGACTGGTCCGTGGTGGTGATCGTGACCCTGTGAAATGTCTGTTCGTCGGGAACACCCTCGCGGGTGTGGCGAAGACATGGTACGATCAGTGGACAATGGCAAGGCAGACATACACGTTTGAGGAGTTGGCTCGTGCGTTGCTTGCGCGCTCTGCTCCCGAGGTTCAACCGCTAAGTGCTGAGGCTCGCAGTACGTTAGCATCTGGCACATATCGCATGCGCCACGATGAAACAGTACCTGCGTACCAGTCGCGCTACGAGGCCCTGATCACGCCCATCGGTGACCTGACGGAGAGCGAACGCATCTTTTGGTTTCAACGCGGATTGTCTGGGGCCCTGGCGAAGAAATGCGCACGGACTTGTCGGGGAAGGACTTTGGGTCCTATGAGGAATTGGTGCACTTTGCGCAAGGGGTCGAGAAGCGTCTCTTAGCTGGTGAACGTGCTACTAAACCTGTCCCTCGTGTTAATGCCATGCGAGTGCAGGATCCGGCGTCTGACGCTGCTGCCATGGACCAGGGGGCCGAAACGGAGCGTCGAACGCCAACGGTAGCGGTGACCACCGTTCGTACGGATCGAGGTCACGGCGTTCGCGGCGCTTCCGGATCGGGTAACCGCAAAGGGTCGACCGGCGCAGGTCAACGCGCGGATCCAGCCAAGGGCAAGAGGAAAGGGGGTTCGCCGTCTGCTGCGGCTGCGCACGAAGCTAAGAACGAGACCAAGCGACAACGCACCAGCGACGGTTGGTTGGAAAAATGGGGTTGCACGCACTCCGAGCTTAAGCGTCGGAAGAGCATGAAGGTTTGCCTGAGATGCGCGTCCGCGGAACATCCTACGAGGGAGTGTCCGCACCTACCGCCTTTGGCTCAGCGGCCGAAGTAGGGGATTGCCCAGGATGGCTCGGAGGGGACTCCACCTGGGAAGTCGGAACTAGAGGGTGGGCGGTTGTCGTCAGTGCGGCAAGCCGTGAGGGCACCGTTGCCTTCGGTCCTTGAACAAATCGAACGCGCGATTGGACGTCGATTGTCGCTCGACGGTCGCTCAGGACGTGTAGGTTTTGACTCGCTGTGTAACCTGTATGCACCGAGCAAGCCGCTGGCGTCTGTCAATTTGTTAGGTCACACCGTCTTGTTCCTCCCCTCATCTCTGCGCGAGCTGTCAGTGCAGCTGACCTTCTATAGGAGAAGTAGGCGTCAACGTCCAGACACTGCCGCTTGCGTCCTTTTACCCGCTTATAGTCGACGAAAAGCTTCGACTTTGCTAACGGGTATGCGGAAAGTCTGCCGGTTCGAGCCGGGCACCATTCTGTATAACGGTGTTGATTTAGCAGGTGCACCTGTGCCGTTGTCAGTCCAGGCCTACGCCGTTGACGTTTGGTACGATGCTCCTGCACCTCATTCTGAGGGTTCTGCCGAACGTTTCGAACCCGCCCTGAGCGTCTTGCTTTCGTCCGCAGAGTCGGTACCGGCAGACAATCGGGTTCCTTTGATTCAGGTCGATCTTGCTGGTCGCACCCTGAAGGCGCTCGTCAATACCGGCGCCAGTGACGACTTCATCTCATCGGCAGAGGTGAATGCATTGGGTCTGTGCCCACAGTGGTCGGAATGGTCGCAGGTTACCCTAGCGGATGGGGGTAAGCAACCCATATTGGGCAGGGTCACCCTTCGCCTGTGTATAGGTCCTCTGCGTATTACGACCCAACCTTATGTGTTGCGCGAGCTGACTGATGTGACTGATGCTGCGACATATATACTGGGGTCCTCAACATTACGTCAGTATGGGGCCGGCATTGACCTAGAGTCTGGAACCCTTCGCCTTCATAAGGGGACTCTGTCGTGCAAAGTACCCTTCGTGCCGTTTGCAAGTGTTGAGCCAGAGGGGGGTAAGACTGAAGCGGAGCCTGTGGTTAATTACGCTGTGGAAGCCATGGGGCAGCGTGCTGAACCCAAGCCAGTCGGGCGTAAAGAGGCCATCCGGATGATCCGGAAGGGTGCCCACGGACTGCTTGTGAGGCCTAGGTTGCATTTGAATGCGACCACCGCTCAGTCTTCTTTGGATCCTGAGGTTGAAGCCTTGCTCACAGGGTACGCAGACGTTTTTCGTGACGTGCCTGGGCTTCCTCCTTTGCGTCCCGTGGACCATACCATCCCACTCATACCCGGCGCTCAGCCTGTTTCAAGACCTATGTACAGGTTAAGTCCTCTGGAGTTGGACGAGGTGAAGCGCCAGGTAACTGATCTGCTCGCAAAGGGTATGATTCGCCCCAGCACATCTCCGTATTCTGCGCCGATTCTGTTTGTCGGTAAGAAGGATGGGAGCTTGCGCATGTGCATCGATTACAGGGGGTTGAACGCGACGACGGTCAAAAACCGTTACCCATTGCCGCGCGTGGACGACCTGCTCGATAAGCTCAAGGGCTCGGCCTACTTCAGCTCGATCGACTTGCAACAGGGATACAATCAGATTCGCATCGCTGCGTCTGATGTGCCGAAAACCGCTTTTCGGATGCCCTTTGGTCACTTCGAGTACACGGTCTTGTCGTTCGGGTTGACTAATGCCCCTGCGACGTTTCAGGCGGTCATGGATCGCATGTTCAGACCGTATATCGACAGGTTTGTCGTTTGCTACTTGGACGACATCCTGGTCTACTCCAAGACGCGCGAGGAGCATCTGGAGCATCTTAAGCTTGTGCTTGAGGTGTTGAGGCGGGAGCAACTGTTTGCGAAGCGTGCCAAATGCTTTTGGGCGCAGCCTCAGGTGGAGTACTTGGGCCACATTGTGTCGGCCATCGGCGTCAAGATGGACCCACGGAAGGTAGCTGTGGTTCGCGATTGGCCAGCGCCTCGGAACCTTCAGGAGCTTCGTAGCTTCCTCGGCTTGACCAATTATTTCCGTAAGTTCATCAAGCAGTACTCTGTCCTTGCGGCCCCGCTCACTGATTTGACGCGTAAGGGAGCTTTCGATTCGCCTAGTGCTTGGACGCCCGAGTGTCAGCTGGCGTTCGAAGAGCTAAAGCGTGTCGTTGCCGACGACGTTACCCTCGCGTTCCCCGACTACTCGTTGCCGTTTCGTGTCGAGGTGTTTTCGGATGCTTCGTTGTATGGGAACGGCGCTGTACTGTTGCAGGAAGGGCGACCAATCGCCTTCACGAGTAAGAAGTTTACGGGCGCAGAAACCCGTTACACTACAGGGGAGCAGGAGCTGCTAGCGGTCTTGCACGCGCTTAAGGAGTGGCGTTGTTACCTAGAGGGACGGCCCTTCACCCTTAAGACTGACCACAAGCCCCTGACGTTTTTACAAAGCGTCCCTACGTTGAACCGGCGTCAAGCGAGGTGGATGGAGTACCTCGCGCGGTTTGACTGCACCTGGGAGCACGTTGCCGGCCGGATTAACATCGCCGACGCTCTCAGTCGACATCCGTCGCTACATGCTGCGATTTTGGCGGCGCCTGTCCAACGTCCACCGACCCCGGACGTGCCTCTGTCCTCAGACCTCGCGGCTCGCCTGAAGGCTGCCTATGCGGGCGATTCCTGGTTCGCTTTGCCTGGCAATGTTGAGCACCTTCGCAAGCAGAATGGTCTTTGGCTACGGACCGAAGGATCGACGACTCAGATTGTCGTGCCTAACGACGATTCCCTTCGTCGCGATATCCTTGCCCGTTTCCATGAGGATCCGTTGGCAGGACACCCAGGTAGCACACGGCTGGTCGAGTTGGTGCGACGCTCATTCTGGTGGTCTCGTCTGGCGAGAGATGCCGAGAACTTCGTACAGACATGCAGTTTGTGCCAGCGCAACAAGGCTTTGTCCGGTAGGGGCCACGGGTTGTTGCAACCATTGCCTGTCCCTGACGCGCCTTGGGAAAGTGTTTCCATGGACTTCGTGGTCGCGCTGCCCAAAACTGAGGGGGGGTACGACTCGGTGCTTGTCATGGTTGACCGTTTGACTAAGATGGTTCACCTCGCACCTACCACGTCGACCTGCACTGCTGAGCAAACTGCACGCCTGTTCTTCGATAACGTGGTTCGGTTGCACGGCGTCCCTAAGAACGTGGTCTCGGACCGTGGCGGTCAGTTCACGTCTAAGTTTTGGGAAGCGCTCTGCAAGCTTGTGGGCATGCGGGTTAACCTGAGCACGGCATACCACCCGCAGTCTGACGGCCAGACCGAACGCACGAATCGCACACTGGGGGATATGTTGCGCAACTTTGCTGGTCGCACACCTCTCGTTTGGGATACTTACCTGACTGCGGCAGAGTTTGCGATTAACAACGCTGTTAATCGGTCAACAGGTCAAAGCCCGTTCTTTCTGACTTATGGGTTTCACCCGGCGCTACCTGTGTGGCGTGAGCTGGAGGTGTATGTCCCTGCGGCTAAGACCTTTGCCAAGACGTTTCTATCCCGAATGACAGACGCGAAGTCGTGTTTGGACGCGGCGCAGCAATGAGCAACGGAGTACTACAACAAGTCCAAGCGGGACATGGTCTTTTCGGAAGGACAAATGGTTCTGCTGAGCACCAAGAACCTGCGTTCCTTTGCCGAGGGGTCCCGAAAGCTTTTGCCCCGTTGGATTGGTCCGTACCCCGTTGTGCGCATGGTAGGGAACGCAGCTGTCGAGCTCGCGTTGCCCTCTAACATGAACATCCACCCTACGTTCCATGTGTCACTTGTTCGCCCGTATCGTGGCACGGAGCCCGCGCCTGTCACCACTGATACCCCTGCAGCAGTCGAACCAGTGGCAAACAACATGATGCATACCTTCTGGCCTGCCGGACTCAATGCCAGCCTTCCTTCTAATTGCCTCCTCTTCAACCAATTTATTCTAGCTTCCTCCCCTTCGGTAATGTACCTCATTGGGGCACAGACAGCCATCATTACACCAACTTGTTGCATGGCACTGGGCATCAACAGATCCAGCAATTCACTTGATGCTCCGAACACTACAGCCTCAGTGCATGACCCTCCATCCTGCAGTAATGCCTTGGGGCCAACTGCTGTGGGCTTTGGCTCTCCCAAAATCTGCTGTACACTACATCCCTCGTCGTGCAATGCTTGCCGGATCTCGTTCTCCCATCGAAATGGCAACAGGATACGGCGTACTCTTTCCACCAGTATTACCTTGCACAGCTTCTTCACCTCGTCTAAAGAGGGTTGACATTCCTCCAACCTGAATTGCTTTAGTGCTGTGTGTAGGGCTTGCACCTTGCTTCGGTGATGCCAGCCTGGCATACCTTCACCCAGGGTTTGCTCCAGCTCTTCTACACTCTCCAGCTTCCAGCTTAAGATTGCAGGTTCTCCCGCTGCTGTGTTGTGGGCTGCTTTCTTCACCGTGGGCACGGATGCCAAACGGTTTCGCAGCTCAGTTACTCCGATTAGCTCCACTTCTCCATCTTCATACGTGATGGCAAACCTGTGTCCCTGTTGTACCTCTGTTATATCCGCCTACAGCAAAGGCACGATCGAAAGATGACCAGGTGCCACCTCGGATACTACCCGCAGATACCCCAGGATACTACAATAATCCCCCCTTCAGGCAGGTGCGTCCCCGCACCAGAGGGGCCAGAGTGAATCACCACCCTAAGACCTACACTGGATTCAATTCCTCACGGCCTGGTGATGGGGCCTGCCACCTCCCACCGACCAGTCTGACCGCCCACTCCATCTGGCAGGAGGGACATTCAAACCCAGTGTTGGAGCACTCCTGCCATTCACACATTGATTCTGCGGAGAAGCAGGCTCAGTGCATCATGCTCAATTCTATCAGAACGTACCAATCGAGGCAGCGGAAGTCTTCGATGCAAGGAGTTACAACTTATATTTCAAGACAGGTGTAGATGATGTTGTACCACGCGTCACTTTTCCTAAGCTCTGCTAGAGTTGCACCCACCATCGCTCTGTCACCACGTCACCCTGTCGTACGTGGATGCGCGGAGCGATACGGCACCGTCGTACACGGAATGGTACGGCACTGTCGTACGTGGACGCGCGGAGCGATACGACACCGTCGTACGGTACGGCAGCACGGTACGACGGTACGGCACTATCGTACGGTACGGCAGCACGGTACGACGGTACGGCACTATCGTACTTGGATCGGTACGGCACTGTCGTACGTGGACGCGGGGAGCGGTACGGCAATGATGACGTCACTGTCGTACGTGGACGCGGGGAGCGATACGGCATTGATGATGTCACCTGTCGTACGTGGACGCCCGGAGTAGTACGGCAGCGGGCGCGACGCGACCGCACGCACGCCACACAGCACGTCGCACCGCATGCGTTAGGCGCACTGGCTAAGGGCACAAGCAACCCGCAAATAGCATATCGCCTAATGCATTGTGCACAATGCTGCAAGCATACGTTGCGTGATCGGTATCGCGAGAAGTGCGCATGGTCCGGTGACTTGGTCGCGGACGATCTAAAATGCATGAGACATCGCATATCAACGCGCACTAACGATAACACGTGCATTATGCATACGCGCGCGCTCGAGCACGATAATGCGGGTGTACCTTGAGGTCGCGAGACAATGGCTCGAGCGATGCGGCGCGTCGAATGCAACACTACGCGCGATGGCGTAGTCAGCACCTTTACGCGAGTAAAGAACATTGCATTATTGCTATGACGGCTTATATAGCAATATCCGCACGCGGGATCACGGTAGTACACTTACTACTTGCAGATCTCTTGTACCGCGAGCCGTCGCTGCGAGTATATCTGCTATGCTCATTGACGGCCTAAGTGACAAATAGAAGCGAGAATCAATACGCAATCATAACGATTGGCGCTAATACAAGCTAACCGCACTTTGGTTGAGCTTACACCTTTTATGTCGCTTATGGTCGTATTTCTTGGATAAGCCCAAGCACCGATTTGCATCGGTTAGATGATGATTGCCTCGGCTAGGCACTGATAGCCTATCACGTCATCTACGCCTGTCTTGGAATAAACGTTGTAACTCCTTGCATCGAAGACTTCCGCTGCCTCGATTGGTACGTTCCGATATAATCGAGCATGATGCACTAAGCCTGGTTCTCCGCAGAATCAATGGGCGATTATGAGGAGTGATACAACAAATTTGGTATCGAGACGTAAGGTTCGTTCATGGCCTTTTGTCTCACCCTGATCTCTTCCGTAAGTAGGTCACTCACATGGCTGGAGTCAGCGATGGCAATCTTAGTCCTTTGGATACATTCGCGGAGGAGCTTGGCCGAGCTGTGATGGCCGCGGCCGCCTCTGGTCTGTAATTGCCTTGCTGTTCTTGCATTGCCATTCGTTTTGCCTGTTCGAAGTACGTGCTTCTGAGCTGCAGGTGAATCGAACCGAGTCTCACTCGCCGCTGCATCGACTGATTCGAATCCGAGTCCGGATCAGTTGCGGGCGCTTATTGCGCGCACGCGCGAAGTGCGAGACTCTTTGGACGGATACTTGCTGTATCTGCAAGGAGCGCTTTCCGTCGGTAGGCTTAAAAACCGTCTGATTGTCGCTCGACCGATACCTGTGTGAGAGTGCCTTTATCGCACGAGGTTGTGACCGGTCAGTCGCCGATTTACCATGGCATCTGGTAGCGGTGATGTAGGGCTAGTAGTGGGGGACGGTCATGCCGACACGTCCGTCGTTCCTGAGACATCTCGGAGGGGCCCATACACGCATGTTGTTGACGGTGTCCGAGATCCCCCTGCGCTACTAGACCCACGGACTCCTATCCATCCGACTGTTCCTGTCACGGCAGCCGAAGCAGGCCCCGTTGGACGCGAGGAGCAGAGGGGTCCGTCTGCTGCACCACTTCGTCAAGCTCGATCTGACGACGAAGGAGAGGTGATAAAGCTGTCGCTTCCTGTCCCGAAATTAGACATCCCGCATGACGCGAAACATAAGAATGCGGAGCGAAGCATCGCCGATACAACTCGTGCATATCTGCGTGATGTCCGCGTGTACTTGCGACTGGTCCGTGGTGGTGATCGTGACCCTGTGAAATGTCTGTTCGTCGGGAACACCCTCGCGGGTGTGGCGAAGACATGGTACGATCAGTGGACAATGGCAAGGCAGACATACACGTTTGAGGAGTTGGCTCGTGCGTTGCTTGCGCGCTCTGCTCCCGAGGTTCAACCGCTAAGTGCTGAGGCTCGCAGTACGTTAGCATCTGGCACATATCGCATGCGCCACGATGAAACAGTACCTGCGTACCAGTCGCGCTACGAGGCCCTGATCACGCCCATCGGTGACCTGACGGAGAGCGAACGCATCTTTTGGTTTCAACGCGGATTGTCTGGGGCCCTGGCGAAGAAATGCGCACGGACTTGTCGGGGAAGGACTTTGGGTCCTATGAGGAATTGGTGCACTTTGCGCAAGGGGTCGAGAAGCGTCTCTTAGCTGGTGAACGTGCTACTAAACCTGTCCCTCGTGTTAATGCCATGCGAGTGCAGGATCCGGCGTCTGACGCTGCTGCCATGGACCAGGGGGCCGAAACGGAGCGTCGAACGCCAACGGTAGCGGTGACCACCGTTCGTACGGATCGAGGTCACGGCGTTCGCGGCGCTTCCGGATCGGGTAACCGCAAAGGGTCGACCGGCGCAGGTCAACGCACGGATCCAGCCAAGGGCAAGAGGAAAGGGGGTTCGCCGTCTGCTGCGGCTGCGCACGAAGCTAAGAACGAGACCAAGCGACAACGCACCAGCGACGGTTGGTTGGAAAAATGGGGTTGCACGCACTCCGAGCTTAAGCGTCGGAAGAGCATGAAGGTTTGCCTGAGATGCGCGTCCGCGGAACATCCTACGAGGGAGTGTCCGCACCTACCGCCTTTGGCTCAGCGGCCGAAGTAGGGGATTGCCCAGGATGGCTCGGAGGGGACTCCACCTGGGAAGTCGGAACTAGAGGGTGGGCGGTTGTCGTCAGTGCGGCAAGCCGTGAGGGCACCGTTGCCTTCGGTCCTTGAACAAATCGAACGCGCGATTGGACGTCGATTGTCGCTCGACGGTCGCTCAGGACGTGTAGGTTTTGACTCGCTGTGTAACCTGTATGCACCGAGCAAGCCGCTGGCGTCTGTCAATTTGTTAGGTCACACCGTCTTGTTCCTCCCCTCATCTCTGCGCGAGCTGTCAGTGCAGCTGACCTTCTATAGGAGAAGTAGGCGTCAACGTCCAGACACTGCCGCTTGCGTCCTTTTACCCGCTTATAGTCGACGAAAAGCTTCGACTTTGCTAACGGGTATGCGGAAAGTCTGCCGGTTCGAGCCGGGCACCGTTCTGTATAACGGTGTTGATTTAGCAGGTGCACCTGTGCCGTTGTCAGTCCAGGCCTACGCCGTTGACGTTTGGTACGATGCTCCTGCACCTCATTCTGAGGGTTCTGCCGAACGTTTCGAACCCGCCCTGAGCGTCTTGCTTTCGTCCGCAGAGTCGGTACCGGCAGACAATCGGGTTCCTTTGATTCAGGTCGATCTTGCTGGTCGCACCCTGAAGGCGCTCGTCAATACCGGCGCCAGTGACGACTTCATCTCATCGGCAGAGGTGAATGCATTGGGTCTGTGCCCACAGTGGTCGGAATGGTCGCAGGTTACCCTAGCGGATGGGGGTAAGCAACCCATATTGGGCAGGGTCACCCTTCGCCTGTGTATAGGTCCTCTGCGTATTACGACCCAACCTTATGTGTTGCGCGAGCTGACTGATGTGACTGATGCTGCGACATATATACTGGGGTCCTCAACATTACGTCAGTATGGGGCCGGCATTGACCTAGAGTCTGGAACCCTTCGCCTTCATAAGGGGACTCTGTCGTGCAAAGTACCCTTCGTGCCGTTTGCAAGTGTTGAGCCAGAGGGGGGTAAGACTGAAGCGGAGCCTGTGGTTAATTACGCTGTGGAAGCCATGGGGCAGCGTGCTGAACCCAAGCCAGTCGGGCGTAAAGAGGCCATCCGGATGATCCGGAAGGGTGCCCACGGACTGCTTGTGAGGCCTAGGTTGCATTTGAATGCGACCACCGCTCAGTCTTCTTTGGATCCTGAGGTTGAAGCCTTGCTCACAGGGTACGCAGACGTTTTTCGTGACGTGCCTGGGCTTCCTCCTTTGCGTCCCGTGGACCATACCATCCCACTCATACCCGGCGCTCAGCCTGTTTCAAGACCTATGTACAGGTTAAGTCCTCTGGAGTTGGACGAGGTGAAGCGCCAGGTAACTGATCTGCTCGCAAAGGGTATGATTCGCCCCAGCACATCTCCGTATTCTGCGCCGATTCTGTTTGTCGGTAAGAAGGATGGGAGCTTGCGCATGTGCATCGATTACAGGGGGTTGAACGCGACGACGGTCAAAAACCGTTACCCATTGCCGCGCGTGGACGACCTGCTCGATAAGCTCAAGGGCTTGGCCTACTTCAGCTCGATCGACTTGCAACAGGGATACAATCAGATTCGCATCGCTGCGTCTGATGTGCCGAAAACCGCTTTTCGGATGCCCTTTGGTCACTTCGAGTACACGGTCTTGTCGTTCGGGTTGACTAATGCCCCTGCGACGTTTCAGGCGGTCATGGATCGCATGTTCAGACCGTATATCGACAGGTTTGTCGTTTGCTACTTGGACGACATCCTGGTCTACTCCAAGACGCGCGAGGAGCATCTGGAGCATCTTAAGCTTGTGCTTGAGGTGTTGAGGCGGGAGCAACTGTTTGCGAAGCGTGCCAAATGCTTTTGGGCGCAGCCTCAGGTGGAGTACTTGGGCCACATTGTGTCGGCCATCGGCGTCAAGATGGACCCACGGAAGGTAGCTGTGGTTCGCGATTGGCCAGCGCCTCGGAACCTTCAGGAGCTTCGTAGCTTCCTCGGCTTGACCAATTATTTCCGTAAGTTCATCAAGCAGTACTCTGTCCTTGCGGCCCCGCTCACTGATTTGACGCGTAAGGGAGCTTTCGATTCGCCTAGTGCTTGGACGCCCGAGTGTCAGCTGGCGTTCGAAGAGCTAAAGCGTGTCGTTGCCGACGACGTTACCCTCGCGTTCCCCGACTACTCGTTGCCGTTTCGTGTCGAGGTGTTTTCGGATGCTTCGTTGTATGGGAACGGCGCTGTACTGTTGCAGGAAGGGCGACCAATCGCCTTCACGAGTAAGAAGTTTACGGGCGCAGAAACCCGTTACACTACAGGGGAGCAGGAGCTGCTAGCGGTCTTGCACGCGCTTAAGGAGTGGCGTTGTTACCTAGAGGGACGGCCCTTCACCCTTAAGACTGACCACAAGCCCCTGACGTTTTTACAAAGCGTCCCTACGTTGAACCGGCGTCAAGCGAGGTGGATGGAGTACCTCGCGCGGTTTGACTGCACCTGGGAGCACGTTGCCGGCCGGATTAACATCGCCGACG
This sequence comes from Volvox reticuliferus, assembly GCA_019650235.1. NCBI lineage: Eukaryota > Viridiplantae > Chlorophyta > Chlorophyceae > Chlamydomonadales > Volvocaceae > Volvox > Volvox reticuliferus. The sequence continues at coordinate 1,549,315 of BNCP01000008.1, forward strand.
CTCTCAGTCGACATCCGTCGCTACATGCTGCGATTTTGGCGGCGCCTGTCCAACGTCCACCGACCCCGGACGTGCCTCTGTCCTCAGACCTCGCGGCTCGCCTGAAGGCTGCCTATGCGGGCGATTCCTGGTTCGCTTTGCCTGGCAATGTTGAGCACCTTCGCAAGCAGAATGGTCTTTGGCTACGGACCGAAGGATCGACGACTCAGATTGTCGTGCCTAACGACGATTCCCTTCGTCGCGATATCCTTGCCCGTTTCCATGAGGATCCGTTGGCAGGACACCCAGGTAGCACACGGCTGGTCGAGTTGGTGCGACGCTCATTCTGGTGGTCTCGTCTGGCGAGAGATGCCGAGAACTTCGTACAGACATGCAGTTTGTGCCAGCGCAACAAGGCTTTGTCCGGTAGGGGCCACGGGTTGTTGCAACCATTGCCTGTCCCTGACGCGCCTTGGGAAAGTGTTTCCATGGACTTCGTGGTCGCGCTGCCCAAAACTGAGGGGGGGTACGACTCGGTGCTTGTCATGGTTGACCGTTTGACTAAGATGGTTCACCTCGCACCTACCACGTCGACCTGCACTGCTGAGCAAACTGCACGCCTGTTCTTCGATAACGTGGTTCGGTTGCACGGCGTCCCTAAGAACGTGGTCTCGGACCGTGGCGGTCAGTTCACGTCTAAGTTTTGGGAAGCGCTCTGCAAGCTTGTGGGCATGCGGGTTAACCTGAGCACGGCATACCACCCGCAGTCTGACGGCCAGACCGAACGCACGAATCGCACACTGGGGGATATGTTGCGCAACTTTGCTGGTCGCACACCTCTCGTTTGGGATACTTACCTGACTGCGGCAGAGTTTGCGATTAACAACGCTGTTAATCGGTCAACAGGTCAAAGCCCGTTCTTTCTGACTTATGGGTTTCACCCGGCGCTACCTGTGTGGCGTGAGCTGGAGGTGTATGTCCCTGCGGCTAAGACCTTTGCCAAGACGTTTCTATCCCGAATGACAGACGCGAAGTCGTGTTTGGACGCGGCGCAGCAATGAGCAACGGAGTACTACAACAAGTCCAAGCGGGACATGGTCTTTTCGGAAGGACAAATGGTTCTGCTGAGCACCAAGAACCTGCGTTCCTTTGCCGAGGGGTCCCGAAAGCTTTTGCCCCGTTGGATTGGTCCGTACCCCGTTGTGCGCATGGTAGGGAACGCAGCTGTCGAGCTCGCGTTGCCCTCTAACATGAACATCCACCCTACGTTCCATGTGTCACTTGTTCGCCCGTATCGTGGCACGGAGCCCGCGCCTGTCACCACTGATACCCCTGCAGCAGTCGAACCAGTGGCAAACAACATGATGCATACCTTCTGGCCTGCCGGACTCAATGCCAGCCTTCCTTCTAATTGCCTCCTCTTCAACCAATTTATTCTAGCTTCCTCCCCTTCGGTAATGTACCTCATTGGGGCACAGACAGCCATCATTACACCAACTTGTTGCATGGCACTGGGCATCAACAGATCCAGCAATTCACTTGATGCTCCGAACACTACAGCCTCAGTGCATGACCCTCCATCCTGCAGTAATGCCTTGGGGCCAACTGCTGTGGGCTTTGGCTCTCCCAAAATCTGCTGTACACTACATCCCTCGTCGTGCAATGCTTGCCGGATCTCGTTCTCCCATCGAAATGGCAACAGGATACGGCGTACTCTTTCCACCAGTATTACCTTGCACAGCTTCTTCACCTCGTCTAAAGAGGGTTGACATTCCTCCAACCTGAATTGCTTTAGTGCTGTGTGTAGGGCTTGCACCTTGCTTCGGTGATGCCAGCCTGGCATACCTTCACCCAGGGTTTGCTCCAGCTCTTCTACACTCTCCAGCTTCCAGCTTAAGATTGCAGGTTCTCCCGCTGCTGTGTTGTGGGCTGCTTTCTTCACCGTGGGCACGGATGCCAAACGGTTTCGCAGCTCAGTTACTCCGATTAGCTCCACTTCTCCATCTTCATACGTGATGGCAAACCTGTGTCCCTGTTGTACCTCTGTTATATCCGCCTACAGCAAAGGCACGATCGAAAGATGACCAGGTGCCACCTCGGATACTACCCGCAGATACCCCAGGATACTACAATAATCCCCCCTTCAGGCAGGTGCGTCCCCGCACCAGAGGGGCCAGAGTGAATCACCACCCTAAGACCTACACTGGATTCAATTCCTCACGGCCTGGTGATGGGGCCTGCCACCTCCCACCGACCAGTCTGACCGCCCACTCCATCTGGCAGGAGGGACATTCAAACCCAGTGTTGGAGCACTCCTGCCATTCACACATTGATTCTGCGGAGAAGCAGGCTCAGTGCATCATGCTCAATTCTATCAGAACGTACCAATCGAGGCAGCGGAAGTCTTCGATGCAAGGAGTTACAACTTATATTTCAAGACAGGTGTAGATGATGTTGTACCACGCGTCACTTTTCCTAAGCTCTGCTAGAGTTGCACCCACCATCGCTCTGTCACCACGTCACCCTGTCGTACGTGGATGCGCGGAGCGATACGGCACCGTCGTACACGGAATGGTACGGCACTGTCGTACGTGGACGCGCGGAGCGATACGACACCGTCGTACGGTACGGCAGCACGGTACGACGGTACGGCACTATCGTACGGTACGGCAGCACGGTACGACGGTACGGCACTATCGTACTTGGATCGGTACGGCACTGTCGTACGTGGACGCGGGGAGCGGTACGGCAATGATGACGTCACTGTCGTACGTGGACGCGGGGAGCGATACGGCATTGATGATGTCACCTGTCGTACGTGGACGCCCGGAGTAGTACGGCAGCGGGCGCGACGCGACCGCACGCACGCCACACAGCACGTCGCACCGCATGCGTTAGGCGCACTGGCTAAGGGCACAAGCAACCCGCAAATAGCATATCGCCTAATGCATTGTGCACAACGCTGCAAGCATACGTTGCGTGATCGGTATCGCGAGAAGTGCGCATGGTCCGGTGACTTGGTCGCGGACGATCTAAAATGCATGAGACATCGCATATCAACGCGCACTAACGATAACACGTGCATTATGCATACGCGCGCGCTCGAGCACGATAATGCGGGTGTACCTTGAGGTCGCGAGACAATGGCTCGAGCGATGCGGCGCGTCGAATGCAACACTACGCGCGATGGCGTAGTCAGCACCTTTACGCGAGTAAAGAACATTGCATTATTGCTATGACGGCTTATATAGCAATATCCGCACGCGGGATCACGGTAGTACACTTACTACTTGCAGATCTCTTGTACCGCGAGCCGTCGCTGCGAGTATATCTGCTATGCTCATTGACGGCCTAAGTGACAAATAGAAGCGAGAATCAATACGCAATCATAACGATTGGCGCTAATACAAGCTAACCGCACTTTGGTTGAGCTTACACCTTTTATGTCGCTTATGGTCGTATTTCTTGGATAAGCCCAAGCACCGATTTGCATCGGTTAGATGATGATTGCCTCGGCTAGGCACTGATAGCCTATCACGTCATCTACGCCTGTCTTGGAATAAACGTTGTAACTCCTTGCATCGAAGACTTCCGCTGCCTCGATTGGTACGTTCCGATATAATCGAGCATGATGCACTAAGCCTGGTTCTCCGCAGAATCAATGGGCGATTATGAGGAGTGATACAACAAATTTGGTATCGAGACGTAAGGTTCGTTCATGGCCTTTTGTCTCACCCTGATCTCTTCCGTAAGTAGGTCACTCACATGGCTGGAGTCAGCGATGGCAATCTTAGTCCTTTGGATACATTCGCGGAGGAGCTTGGCCGAGCTGTGATGGCCGCGGCCGCCTCTGGTCTGTAATTGCCTTGCTGTTCTTGCATTGCCATTCGTTTTGCCTGTTCGAAGTACGTGCTTCTGAGCTGCAGGTGAATCGAACCGAGTCTCACTCGCCGCTGCATCGACTGATTCGAATCCGAGTCCGGATCAGTTGCGGGCGCTTATTGCGCGCACGCGCGAAGTGCGAGACTCTTTGGACGGATACTTGCTGTATCTGCAAGGAGCGCTTTCCGTCGGTAGGCTTAAAAACCGTCTGATTGTCGCTCGACCGATACCTGTGTGAGAGTGCCTTTATCGCACGAGGTTGTGACCGGTCAGTCGCCGATTTACCATGGCATCTGGTAGCGGTGATGTAGGGCTAGTAGTGGGGGACGGTCATGCCGACACGTCCGTCGTTCCTGAGACATCTCGGAGGGGCCCATACACGCATGTTGTTGACGGTGTCCGAGATCCCCCTGCGCTACTAGACCCACGGACTCCTATCCATCCGACTGTTCCTGTCACGGCAGCCGAAGCAGGCCCCGTTGGACGCGAGGAGCAGAGGGGTCCGTCTGCTGCACCACTTCGTCAAGCTCGATCTGACGACGAAGGAGAGGTGATAAAGCTGTCGCTTCCTGTCCCGAAATTAGACATCCCGCATGACGCGAAACATAAGAATGCGGAGCGAAGCATCGCCGATACAACTCGTGCATATCTGCGTGATGTCCGCGTGTACTTGCGACTGGTCCGTGGTGGTGATCGTGACCCTGTGAAATGTCTGTTCGTCGGGAACACCCTCGCGGGTGTGGCGAAGACATGGTACGATCAGTGGACAATGGCAAGGCAGACATACACGTTTGAGGAGTTGGCTCGTGCGTTGCTTGCGCGCTCTGCTCCCGAGGTTCAACCGCTAAGTGCTGAGGCTCGCAGTACGTTAGCATCTGGCACATATCGCATGCGCCACGATGAAACAGTACCTGCGTACCAGTCGCGCTACGAGGCCCTGATCACGCCCATCGGTGACCTGACGGAGAGCGAACGCATCTTTTGGTTTCAACGCGGATTGTCTGGGGCCCTGGCGAAGAAATGCGCACGGACTTGTCGGGGAAGGACTTTGGGTCCTATGAGGAATTGGTGCACTTTGCGCAAGGGGTCGAGAAGCGTCTCTTAGCTGGTGAACGTGCTACTAAACCTGTCCCTCGTGTTAATGCCATGCGAGTGCAGGATCCGGCGTCTGACGCTGCTGCCATGGACCAGGGGGCCGAAACGGAGCGTCGAACGCCAACGGTAGCGGTGACCACCGTTCGTACGGATCGAGGTCACGGCGTTCGCGGCGCTTCCGGATCGGGTAACCGCAAAGGGTCGACCGGCGCAGGTCAACGCACGGATCCAGCCAAGGGCAAGAGGAAAGGGGGTTCGCCGTCTGCTGCGGCTGCGCACGAAGCTAAGAACGAGACCAAGCGACAACGCACCAGCGACGGTTGGTTGGAAAAATGGGGTTGCACGCACTCCGAGCTTAAGCGTCGGAAGAGCATGAAGGTTTGCCTGAGATGCGCGTCCGCGGAACATCCTACGAGGGAGTGTCCGCACCTACCGCCTTTGGCTCAGCGGCCGAAGTAGGGGATTGCCCAGGATGGCTCGGAGGGGACTCCACCTGGGAAGTCGGAACTAGAGGGTGGGCGGTTGTCGTCAGTGCGGCAAGCCGTGAGGGCACCGTTGCCTTCGGTCCTTGAACAAATCGAACGCGCGATTGGACGTCGATTGTCGCTCGACGGTCGCTCAGGACGTGTAGGTTTTGACTCGCTGTGTAACCTGTATGCACCGAGCAAGCCGCTGGCGTCTGTCAATTTGTTAGGTCACACCGTCTTGTTCCTCCCCTCATCTCTGCGCGAGCTGTCAGTGCAGCTGACCTTCTATAGGAGAAGTAGGCGTCAACGTCCAGACACTGCCGCTTGCGTCCTTTTACCCGCTTATAGTCGACGAAAAGCTTCGACTTTGCTAACGGGTATGCGGAAAGTCTGCCGGTTCGAGCCGGGCACCGTTCTGTATAACGGTGTTGATTTAGCAGGTGCACCTGTGCCGTTGTCAGTCCAGGCCTACGCCGTTGACGTTTGGTACGATGCTCCTGCACCTCATTCTGAGGGTTCTGCCGAACGTTTCGAACCCGCCCTGAGCGTCTTGCTTTCGTCCGCAGAGTCGGTACCGGCAGACAATCGGGTTCCTTTGATTCAGGTCGATCTTGCTGGTCGCACCCTGAAGGCGCTCGTCAATACCGGCGCCAGTGACGACTTCATCTCATCGGCAGAGGTGAATGCATTGGGTCTGTGCCCACAGTGGTCGGAATGGTCGCAGGTTACCCTAGCGGATGGGGGTAAGCAACCCATATTGGGCAGGGTCACCCTTCGCCTGTGTATAGGTCCTCTGCGTATTACGACCCAACCTTATGTGTTGCGCGAGCTGACTGATGTGACTGATGCTGCGACATATATACTGGGGTCCTCAACATTACGTCAGTATGGGGCCGGCATTGACCTAGAGTCTGGAACCCTTCGCCTTCATAAGGGGACTCTGTCGTGCAAAGTACCCTTCGTGCCGTTTGCAAGTGTTGAGCCAGAGGGGGGTAAGACTGAAGCGGAGCCTGTGGTTAATTACGCTGTGAAAGCCATGGGGCAGCGTGCTGAACCCAAGCCAGTCGGGCGTAAAGAGGCCATCCGGATGATCCGGAAGGGTGCCCACGGACTGCTTGTGAGGCCTAGGTTGCATTTGAATGCGACCACCGCTCAGTCTTCTTTGGATCCTGAGGTTGAAGCCTTGCTCACAGGGTACGCAGACGTTTTTCGTGACGTGCCTGGGCTTCCTCCTTTGCGTCCCGTGGACCATACCATCCCACTCATACCCGGCGCTCAGCCTGTTTCAAGACCTATGTACAGGTTAAGTCCTCTGGAGTTGGACGAGGTGAAGCGCCAGGTAACTGATCTGCTCGCAAAGGGTATGATTCGCCCCAGCACATCTCCGTATTCTGCGCCGATTCTGTTTGTCGGTAAGAAGGATGGGAGCTTGCGCATGTGCATCGATTACAGGGGGTTGAACGCGACGACGGTCAAAAACCGTTACCCATTGCCGCGCGTGGACGACCTGCTCGATAAGCTCAAGGGCTCGGCCTACTTCAGCTCGATCGACTTGCAACAGGGATACAATCAGATTCGCATCGCTGCGTCTGATGTGCCGAAAACCGCTTTTCGGATGCCCTTTGGTCACTTCGAGTACACGGTCTTGTCGTTCGGGTTGACTAATGCCCCTGCGACGTTTCAGGCGGTCATGGATCGCATGTTCAGACCGTATATCGACAGGTTTGTCGTTTGCTACTTGGACGACATCCTGGTCTACTCCAAGACGCGCGAGGAGCATCTGGAGCATCTTAAGCTTGTGCTTGAGGTGTTGAGGCGGGAGCAACTGTTTGCGAAGCGTGCCAAATGCTTTTGGGCGCAGCCTCAGGTGGAGTACTTGGGCCACATTGTGTCGGCCATCGGCGTCAAGATGGACCCACGGAAGGTAGCTGTGGTTCGCGATTGGCCAGCGCCTCGGAACCTTCAGGAGCTTCGTAGCTTCCTCGGCTTGACCAATTATTTCCGTAAGTTCATCAAGCAGTACTCTGTCCTTGCGGCCCCGCTCACTGATTTGACGCGTAAGGGAGCTTTCGATTCGCCTAGTGCTTGGACGCCCGAGTGTCAGCTGGCGTTCGAAGAGCTAAAGCGTGTCGTTGCCGACGACGTTACCCTCGCGTTCCCCGACTACTCGTTGCCGTTTCGTGTCGAGGTGTTTTCGGATGCTTCGTTGTATGGGAACGGCGCTGTACTGTTGCAGGAAGGGCGACCAATCGCCTTCACGAGTAAGAAGTTTACGGGCGCAGAAACCCGTTACACTACAGGGGAGCAGGAGCTGCTAGCGGTCTTGCACGCGCTTAAGGAGTGGCGTTGTTACCTAGAGGGACGGCCCTTCACCCTTAAGACTGACCACAAGCCCCTGACGTTTTTACAAAGCGTCCCTACGTTGAACCGGCGTCAAGCGAGGTGGATGGAGTACCTCGCGCGGTTTGACTGCACCTGGGAGCACGTTGCCGGCCGGATTAACATCGCCGACGCTCTCAGTCGACATCCGTCGCTACATGCTGCGATTTTGGCGGCGCCTGTCCAACGTCCACCGACCCCGGACGTGCCTCTGTCCTCAGACCTCGCGGCTCGCCTGAAGGCTGCCTATGCGGGCGATTCCTGGTTCGCTTTGCCTGGCAATGTTGAGCACCTTCGCAAGCAGAATGGTCTTTGGCTACGGACCGAAGGATCGACGACTCAGATTGTCGTGCCTAACGACGATTCCCTTCGTCGCGATATCCTTGCCCGTTTCCATGAGGATCCGTTGGCAGGACACCCAGGTAGCACACGGCTGGTCGAGTTGGTGCGACGCTCATTCTGGTGGTCTCGTCTGGCGAGAGATGCCGAGAACTTCGTACAGACATGCAGTTTGTGCCAGCGCAACAAGGCTTTGTCCGGTAGGGGCCACGGGTTGTTGCAACCATTGCCTGTCCCTGACGCGCCTTGGGAAAGTGTTTCCATGGACTTCGTGGTCGCGCTGCCCAAAACTGAGGGGGGGTACGACTCGGTGCTTGTCATGGTTGACCGTTTGACTAAGATGGTTCACCTCGCACCTACCACGTCGACCTGCACTGCTGAGCAAACTGCACGCCTGTTCTTCGATAACGTGGTTCGGTTGCACGGCGTCCCTAAGAACGTGGTCTCGGACCGTGGCGGTCAGTTCACGTCTAAGTTTTGGGAAGCGCTCTGCAAGCTTGTGGGCATGCGGGTTAACCTGAGCACGGCATACCACCCGCAGTCTGACGGCCAGACCGAACGCACGAATCGCACACTGGGGGATATGTTGCGCAACTTTGCTGGTCGCACACCTCTCGTTTGGGATACTTACCTGACTGCGGCAGAGTTTGCGATTAACAACGCTGTTAATCGGTCAACAGGTCAAAGCCCGTTCTTTCTGACTTATGGGTTTCACCCGGCGCTACCTGTGTGGCGTGAGCTGGAGGTGTATGTCCCTGCGGCTAAGACCTTTGCCAAGACGTTTCTATCCCGAATGACAGACGCGAAGTCGTGTTTGGACGCGGCGCAGCAATGAGCAACGGAGTACTACAACAAGTCCAAGCGGGACATGGTCTTTTCGGAAGGACAAATGGTTCTGCTGAGCACCAAGAACCTGCGTTCCTTTGCCGAGGGGTCCCGAAAGCTTTTGCCCCGTTGGATTGGTCCGTACCCCGTTGTGCGCATGGTAGGGAACGCAGCTGTCGAGCTCGCGTTGCCCTCTAACATGAACATCCACCCTACGTTCCATGTGTCACTTGTTCGCCCGTATCGTGGCACGGAGCCCGCGCCTGTCACCACTGATACCCCTGCAGCAGTCGAACCAGTGGCAAACAACATGATGCATACCTTCTGGCCTGCCGGACTCAATGCCAGCCTTCCTTCTAATTGCCTCCTCTTCAACCAATTTATTCTAGCTTCCTCCCCTTCGGTAATGTACCTCATTGGGGCACAGACAGCCATCATTACACCAACTTGTTGCATGGCACTGGGCATCAACAGATCCAGCAATTCACTTGATGCTCCGAACACTACAGCCTCAGTGCATGACCCTCCATCCTGCAGTAATGCCTTGGGGCCAACTGCTGTGGGCTTTGGCTCTCCCAAAATCTGCTGTACACTACATCCCTCGTCGTGCAATGCTTGCCGGATCTCGTTCTCCCATCGAAATGGCAACAGGATACGGCGTACTCTTTCCACCAGTATTACCTTGCACAGCTTCTTCACCTCGTCTAAAGAGGGTTGACATTCCTCCAACCTGAATTGCTTTAGTGCTGTGTGTAGGGCTTGCACCTTGCTTCGGTGATGCCAGCCTGGCATACCTTCACCCAGGGTTTGCTCCAGCTCTTCTACACTCTCCAGCTTCCAGCTTAAGATTGCAGGTTCTCCCGCTGCTGTGTTGTGGGCTGCTTTCTTCACCGTGGGCACGGATGCCAAACGGTTTCGCAGCTCAGTTACTCCGATTAGCTCCACTTCTCCATCTTCATACGTGATGGCAAACCTGTGTCCCTGTTGTACCTCTGTTATATCCGCCTACAGCAAAGGCACGATCGAAAGATGACCAGGTGCCACCTCGGATACTACCCGCAGATACCCCAGGATACTACAATAATCCCCCCTTCAGGCAGGTGCGTCCCCGCACCAGAGGGGCCAGAGTGAATCACCACCCTAAGACCTACACTGGATTCAATTCCTCACGGCCTGGTGATGGGGCCTGCCACCTCCCACCGACCAGTCTGACCGCCCACTCCATCTGGCAGGAGGGACATTCAAACCCAGTGTTGGAGCACTCCTGCCATTCACACATTGATTCTGCGGAGAAGCAGGCTCAGTGCATCATGCTCAATTCTATCAGAACGTACCAATCGAGGCAGCGGAAGTCTTCGATGCAAGGAGTTACAACTTATATTTCAAGACAGGTGTAGATGATGTTGTACCACGCGTCACTTTTCCTAAGCTCTGCTAGAGTTGCACCCACCATCGCTCTGTCACCACGTCACCCTGTCGTACGTGGATGCGCGGAGCGATACGGCACCGTCGTACACGGAATGGTACGGCACTGTCGTACGTGGACGCGCGGAGCGATACGACACCGTCGTACGGTACGGCAGCACGGTACGACGGTACGGCACTATCGTACGGTACGGCAGCACGGTACGACGGTACGGCACTATCGTACTTGGATCGGTACGGCACTGTCGTACGTGGACGCGGGGAGTGGTACGGCAATGATGACGTCACTGTCGTACGTGGACGCGGGGAGCGATACGGCATTGATGATGTCACCTGTCGTACGTGGACGCCCGGAGTAGTACGGCAGCGGGCGCGACGCGACCGCACGCACGCCACACAGCACGTCGCACCGCATGCGTTAGGCGCACTGGCTAAGGGCACAAGCAACCCGCAAATAGCATATCGCCTAATGCATTGTGCACAACGCTGCAAGCATACGTTGCGTGATCGGTATCGCGAGAAGTGCGCATGGTCCGGTGACTTGGTCGCGGACGATCTAAAATGCATGAGACATCGCATATCAACGCGCACTAACGATAACACGTGCATTATGCATACGCGCGCGCTCGAGCACGATAATGCGGGTGTACCTTGAGGTCGCGAGACAATGGCTCGAGCGATGCGGCGCGTCGAATGCAACACTACGCGCGATGGCGTAGTCAGCACCTTTACGCGAGTAAAGAACATTGCATTATTGCTATGACGGCTTATATAGCAATATCCGCACGCGGGATCACGGTAGTACACTTACTACTTGCAGATCTCTTGTACCGCGAGCCGTCGCTGCGAGTATATCTGCTATGCTCATTGACGGCCTAAGTGACAAATAGAAGCGAGAATCAATACGCAATCATAACGATTGGCGCTAATACAAGCTAACCGCACTTTGGTTGAGCTTACACCTTTTATGTCGCTTATGGTCGTATTTCTTGGATAAGCCCAAGCACCGATTTGCATCGGTTAGATGATGATTGCCTCGGCTAGGCACTGATAGCCTATCACGTCATCTACGCCTGTCTTGGAATAAACGTTGTAACTCCTTGCATCGAAGACTTCCGCTGCCTCGATTGGTACGTTCCGATATAATCGAGCATGATGCACTAAGCCTGGTTCTCCGCAGAATCAATGGGCGATTATGAGGAGTGATACAACAAATTTGGTATCGAGACGTAAGGTTCGTTCATGGCCTTTTGTCTCACCCTGATCTCTTCCGTAAGTAGGTCACTCACATGGCTGGAGTCAGCGATGGCAATCTTAGTCCTTTGGATACATTCGCGGAGGAGCTTGGCCGAGCTGTGATGGCCGCGGCCGCCTCTGGTCTGTAATTGCCTTGCTGTTCTTGCATTGCCATTCGTTTTGCCTGTTCGAAGTACGTGCTTCTGAGCTGCAGGTGAATCGAACCGAGTCTCACTCGCCGCTGCATCGACTGATTCGAATCCGAGTCCGGATCAGTTGCGGGCGCTTATTGCACGCACGCGCGAAGTGCGAGACTCTTTGGACGGATACTTGCTGTATCTGCAAGGAGCGCTTTCCGTCGGTAGGCTTAAAAACCGTCTGATTGTCGCTCGACCGATACCTGTGTGAGAGTGCCTTTATCGCACGAGGTTGTGACCGGTCAGTCGCCGATTTACCATGGCATCTGGTAGCGGTGATGTAGGGCTAGTAGTGGGGGACGGTCATGCCGACACGTCCGTCGTTCCTGAGACATCTCGGAGGGGCCCATACACGCATGTTGTTGACGGTGTCCGAGATCCCCCTGCGCTACTAGACCCACGGACTCCTATCCATCCGACTGTTCCTGTCACGGCAGCCGAAGCAGGCCCCGTTGGACGCGAGGAGCAGAGGGGTCCGTCTGCTGCACCACTTCGTCAAGCTCGATCTGACGACGAAGGAGAGGTGATAAAGCTGTCGCTTCCTGTCCCGAAATTAGACATCCCGCATGACGCGAAACATAAGAATGCGGAGCGAAGCATCGCCGATACAACTCGTGCATATCTGCGTGATGTCCGCGTGTACTTGCGACTGGTCCGTGGTGGTGATCGTGACCCTGTGAAATGTCTGTTCGTCGGGAACACCCTCGCGGGTGTGGCGAAGACATGGTACGATCAGTGGACAATGGCAAGGCAGACATACACGTTTGAGGAGTTGGCTCGTGCGTTGCTTGCGCGCTCTGCTCCCGAGGTTCAACCGCTAAGTGCTGAGGCTCGCAGTACGTTAGCATCTGGCACATATCGCATGCGCCACGATGAAACAGTACCTGCGTACCAGTCGCGCTACGAGGCCCTGATCACGCCCATCGGTGACCTGACGGAGAGCGAACGCATCTTTTGGTTTCAACGCGGATTGTCTGGGGCCCTGGCGAAGAAATGCGCACGGACTTGTCGGGGAAGGACTTTGGGTCCTATGAGGAATTGGTGCACTTTGCGCAAGGGGTCGAGAAGCGTCTCTTAGCTGGTGAACGTGCTACTAAACCTGTCCCTCGTGTTAATGCCATGCGAGTGCAGGATCCGGCGTCTGACGCTGCTGCCATGGACCAGGGGGCCGAAACGGAGCGTCGAACGCCAACGGTAGCGGTGACCACCGTTCGTACGGATCGAGGTCACGGCGTTCGCGGCGCTTCCGGATCGGGTAACCGCAAAGGGTCGACCGGCGCAGGTCAACGCGCGGATCCAGCCAAGGGCAAGAGGAAAGGGGGTTCGCCGTCTGCTGCGGCTGCGCACGAAGCTAAGAACGAGACCAAGCGACAACGCACCAGCGACGGTTGGTTGGAAAAATGGGGTTGCACGCACTCCGAGCTTAAGCGTCGGAAGAGCATGAAGGTTTGCCTGAGATGCGCGTCCGCGGAACATCCTACGAGGGAGTGTCCGCACCTACCGCCTTTGGCTCAGCGGCCGAAGTAGGGGATTGCCCAGGATGGCTCGGAGGGGACTCCACCTGGGAAGTCGGAACTAGAGGGTGGGCGGTTGTCGTCAGTGCGGCAAGCCGTGAGGGCACCGTTGCCTTCGGTCCTTGAACAAATCGAACGCGCGATTGGACGTCGATTGTCGCTCGACGGTCGCTCAGGACGTGTAGGTTTTGACTCGCTGTGTAACCTGTATGCACCGAGCAAGCCGCTGGCGTCTGTCAATTTGTTAGGTCACACCGTCTTGTTCCTCCCCTCATCTCTGCGCGAGCTGTCAGTGCAGCTGACCTTCTATAGGAGAAGTAGGCGTCAACGTCCAGACACTGCCGCTTGCGTCCTTTTACCCGCTTATAGTCGACGAAAAGCTTCGACTTTGCTAACGGGTATGCGGAAAGTCTGCCGGTTCGAGCCGGGCACCGTTCTGTATAACGGTGTTGATTTAGCAGGTGCACCTGTGCTGTTGTCAGTCCAGGCCTACGCCGTTGACGTTTGGTACGATGCTCCTGCACCTCATTCTGAGGGTTCTGCCGAACGTTTCGAACCCGCCCTGAGCGTCTTGCTTTCGTCCGCAGAGTCGGTACCGGCAGACAATCGGGTTCCTTTGATTCAGGTCGATCTTGCTGGTCGCACCCTGAAGGCGCTCGTCAATACCGGCGCCAGTGACGACTTCATCTCATCGGCAGAGGTGAATGCATTGGGTCTGTGCCCACAGTGGTCGGAATGGTCGCAGGTTACCCTAGCGGATGGGGGTAAGCAACCCATATTGGGCAGGGTCACCCTTCGCCTGTGTATAGGTCCTCTGCGTATTACGACCCAACCTTATGTGTTGCGCGAGCTGACTGATGTGACTGATGCTGCGACATATATACTGGGGTCCTCAACATTACGTCAGTATGGGGCCGGCATTGACCTAGAGTCTGGAACCCTTCGCCTTCATAAGGGGACTCTGTCGTGATGATCCGGAAGGGTGCCCACGGACTGCTTGTGAGGCCTAGGTTGCATTTGAATGCGACCACCGCTCAGTCTTCTTTGGATCCTGAGGTTGAAGCCTTGCTCACAGGGTACGCAGACGTTTTTCGTGACGTGCCTGGGCTTCCTCCTTTGCGTCCCGTGGACCATACCATCCCACTCATACCCGGCGCTCAGCCTGTTTCAAGACCTATGTACAGGTTAAGTCCTCTGGAGTTGGACGAGGTGAAGCGCCAGGTAACTGATCTGCTCGCAAAGGGTATGATTCGCCCCAGCACATCTCCGTATTCTGCGCCGATTCTGTTTGTCGGTAAGAAGGATGGGAGCTTGCGCATGTGCATCGATTACAGGGGGTTGAACGCGACGACGGTCAAAAACCGTTACCCATTGCCGCGCGTGGACGACCTGCTCGATAAGCTCAAGGGCTCGGCCTACTTCAGCTCGATCGACTTGCAACAGGGATACAATCAGATTCGCATCGCTGCGTCTGATGTGCCGAAAACCGCTTTTCGGATGCCCTTTGGTCACTTCGAGTACACGGTCTTGTCGTTCGGGTTGACTAATGCCCCTGCGACGTTTCAGGCGGTCATGGATCGCATGTTCAGACCGTATATCGACAGGTTTGTCGTTTGCTACTTGGACGACATCCTGGTCTACTCCAAGACGCGCGAGGAGCATCTGGAGCATCTTAAGCTTGTGCTTGAGGTGTTGAGGCGGGAGCAACTGTTTGCGAAGCGTGCCAAATGCTTTTGGGCGCAGCCTCAGGTGGAGTACTTGGGCCACATTGTGTCGGCCATCGGCGTCAAGATGGACCCACGGAAGGTAGCTGTGGTTCGCGATTGGCCAGCGCCTCGGAACCTTCAGGAGCTTCGTAGCTTCCTCGGCTTGACCAATTATTTCCGTAAGTTCATCAAGCAGTACTCTGTCCTTGCGGCCCCGCTCACTGATTTGACGCGTAAGGGAGCTTTCGATTCGCCTAGTGCTTGGACGCCCGAGTGTCAGCTGGCGTTCGAAGAGCTAAAGCGTGTCGTTGCCGACGACGTTACCCTCGCGTTCCCCGACTACTCGTTGCCGTTTCGTGTCGAGGTGTTTTCGGATGCTTCGTTGTATGGGAACGGCGCTGTACTGTTGCAGGAAGGGCGACCAATCGCCTTCACGAGTAAGAAGTTTACGGGCGCAGAAACCCGTTACACTACAGGGGAGCAGGAGCTGCTAGCGGTCTTGCACGCGCTTAAGGAGTGGCGTTGTTACCTAGAGGGACGGCCCTTCACCCTTAAGACTGACCACAAGCCCCTGACGTTTTTACAAAGCGTCCCTACGTTGAACCGGCGTCAAGCGAGGTGGATGGAGTACCTCGCGCGGTTTGACTGCACCTGGGAGCACGTTGCCGGCCGGATTAACATCGCCGACGCTCTCAGTCGACATCCGTCGCTACATGCTGCGATTTTGGCGGCGCCTGTCCAACGTCCACCGACCCCGGACGTGCCTCTGTCCTCAGACCTCGCGGCTCGCCTGAAGGCTGCCTATGCGGGCGATTCCTGGTTCGCTTTGCCTGGCAATGTTGAGCACCTTCGCAAGCAGAATGGTCTTTGGCTACGGACCGAAGGATCGACGACTCAGATTGTCGTGCCTAACGACGATTCCCTTCGTCGCGATATCCTTGCCCGTTTCCATGAGGATCCGTTGGCAGGACACCCAGGTAGCACACGGCTGGTCGAGTTGGTGCGACGCTCATTCTGGTGGTCTCGTCTGGCGAGAGATGCCGAGAACTTCGTACAGACATGCAGTTTGTGCCAGCGCAACAAGGCTTTGTCCGGTAGGGGCCACGGGTTGTTGCAACCATTGCCTGTCCCTGATGCGCCTTGGGAAAGTGTTTCCATGGACTTCGTGGTCGCGCTGCCCAAAACTGAGGGGGGGTACGACTCGGTGCTTGTCATGGTTGACCGTTTGACTAAGATGGTTCACCTCGCACCTACCACGTCGACCTGCACTGCTGAGCAAACTGCACGCCTGTTCTTCGATAACGTGGTTCGGTTGCACGGCGTCCCTAAGAACGTGGTCTCGGACCGTGGCGGTCAGTTCACGTCTAAGTTTTGGGAAGCGCTCTGCAAGCTTGTGGGCATGCGGGTTAACCTGAGCACGGCATACCACCCGCAGTCTGACGGCCAGACCGAACGCACGAATCGCACACTGGGGGATATGTTGCGCAACTTTGCTGGTCGCACACCTCTCGTTTGGGATACTTACCTGACTGCGGCAGAGTTTGCGATTAACAACGCTGTTAATCGGTCAACAGGTCAAAGCCCGTTCTTTCTGACTTATGGGTTTCACCCGGCGCTACCTGTGTGGCGTGAGCTGGAGGTGTATGTCCCTGCGGCTAAGACCTTTGCCAAGACGTTTCTATCCCGAATGACAGACGCGAAGTCGTGTTTGGACGCGGCGCAGCAATGAGCAACGGAGTACTACAACAAGTCCAAGCGGGACATGGTCTTTTCGGAAGGACAAATGGTTCTGCTGAGCACCAAGAACCTGCGTTCCTTTGCCGAGGGGTCCCGAAAGCTTTTGCCCCGTTGGATTGGTCCGTACCCCGTTGTGCGCATGGTAGGGAACGCAGCTGTCGAGCTCGCGTTGCCCTCTAACATGAACATCCACCCTACGTTCCATGTGTCACTTGTTCGCCCGTATCGTGGCACGGAGCCCGCGCCTGTCACCACTGATACCCCTGCAGCAGTCGAACCAGGTCCTGAGACTTGGGCCGCAGGCAAGCAGAAGGTATACGACGTGGAGCGCATCTTGGACTACCGCACTCGGTGTGTGGGTAGACACCGGCGCAAGCGCACCGTGCACGAGTACCTGGTCAAGTGGAAGGACTACTCAAGTGAGCACAACTCGTGGGAACCTGCGCGCAATTTCTCCCCGGTGATGGCGCCCATCCTCGAAGAAGCTAGGTTGCATGCCACGCAATCTCAGTAGCTCTGGTCGCCTGAGCGGCAGCGAGGACGCTGCCTATGGGGAGGGGGAATAATTGTTGTACCACGCGTCACTTTTCCTAAGCTCTGCTAGAGTTGCACCCACCATCGCTCTGTCACCACGTCACCCTGTCGTACATGGATGCGCGGAGCGATACGGCACCGTCGTACACGGAATGGTACGGCACTGTCGTACGTGGACGCGCGGAGCGATACGACACCGTCGTACGGTACGGCAGCACGGTACGACGGTACGGCACTATCGTACTTGGATCGGTACGGCACTGTCGTACGTGGACGCGGGGAGTGGTACGGCAATGATGACGTCACTGTCGTACGTGGACGCGGGGAGCGATACGGCATTGATGATGTCACCTGTCGTACGTGGACGCCCGGAGTAGTACGGCAGCGGGCGCGACGCGACCGCACGCACGCCACACAGCACGTCGCACCGCATGCGTTAGGCGCACTGGCTAAGGGCACAAGCAACCCGCAAATAGCATATCGCCTAATGCATTGTGCACAACGCTGCAAGCATACGTTGCGTGATCGGTATCGCGAGAAGTGCGCATGGTCCGGCGACTTGGTCGCGGACGATCTAAAATGCATGAGACATCGCATATCAACGCGCACTAACGATAACACGTGCATTATGCATACGCGCGCGCTCGAGCACGATAATGCGGGCGTACCTTGAGGTCGCGAGACAATGGCTCGAGCGATGCGGCGCGTCGAATGCAACACTACGCGCGATGGCGTAGTCAGCACCTTTACGCGAGTAAAGAACATTGCATTATTGCTATGACGGCTTATATAGCAATATCCGCACGCGGGATCACGGTAGTACACTTACTACTTGCAGATCTCTTGTACCGCGAGCCGTCGCTGCGAGTATATCTGCTATGCTCATTGACGGCCTAAGTGACAAATAGAAGCGAGAATCAATACGCAATCATAACGATTGGCGCTAATACAAGCTAACCGCACTTTGGTTGAGCTTACACCTTTTATGTCGCTTATGGTCGTATTTCTTGGATAAGCCCAAGCACCGATTTGCATCGGTTAGATGATGATTGCCTCGGCTAGGCACTGATAGCCTATCACGTCATCTACGCCTGTCTTGGAATAAACGTTGTAACTCCTTGCATCGAAGACTTCCGCTGCCTCGATTGGTACGTTCCGATATAATCGAGCATGATGCACTAAGCCTGGTTCTCCGCAGAATCAATGGGCGATTATGAGGAGTGATACAACAAATTTGGTATCGAGACGTAAGGTTCGTTCATGGCCTTTTGTCTCACCCTGATCTCTTCCGTAAGTAGGTCACTCACATGGCTGGAGTCAGCGATGGCAATCTTAGTCCTTTGGATACATTCGCGGAGGAGCTTGGCCGAGCTGTGATGGCCGCGGCCGCCTCTGGTCTGTAATTGCCTTGCTGTTCTTGCATTGCCATTCGTTTTGCCTGTTCGAAGTACGTGCTTCTGAGCTGCAGGTGAATCGAACCGAGTCTCACTCGCCGCTGCATCGACTGATTCGAATCCGAGTCCGGATCAGTTGCGGGCGCTTATTGCGCGCACGCGCGAAGTGCGAGACTCTTTGGACGGATACTTGCTGTATCTGCAAGGAGCGCTTTCCGTCGGTAGGCTTAAAAACCGTCTGATTGTCGCTCGACCGATACCTGTGTGAGAGTGCCTTTATCGCACGAGGTTGTGACCGGTCAGTCGCCGATTTACCATGGCATCTGGTAGCGGTGATGTAGGGCTAGTAGTGGGGGACGGTCATGCCGACACGTCCGTCGTTCCTGAGACATCTCGGAGGGGCCCATACACGCATGTTGTTGACGGTGTCCGAGATCCCCCTGCGCTACTAGACCCACGGACTCCTATCCATCCGACTGTTCCTGTCACGGCAGCCGAAGCAGGCCCCGTTGGACGCGAGGAGCAGAGGGGTCCGTCTGCTGCACCACTTCGTCAAGCTCGATCTGACGACGAAGGAGAGGTGATAAAGCTGTCGCTTCCTGTCCCGAAATTAGACATCCCGCATGACGCGAAACATAAGAATGCGGAGCGAAGCATCGCCGATACAACTCGTGCATATCTGCGTGATGTCCGCGTGTACTTGCGACTGGTCCGTGGTGGTGATCGTGACCCTGTGAAATGTCTGTTCGTCGGGAACACCCTCGCGGGTGTGGCGAAGACATGGTACGATCAGTGGACAATGGCAAGGCAGACATACACGTTTGAGGAGTTGGCTCGTGCGTTGCTTGCGCGCTTTGCTCCCGAGGTTCAACCGCTAAGTGCTGAGGCTCGCAGTACGTTAGCATCTGGCACATATCGCATGCGCCACGATGAAACAGTACCTGCGTACCAGTCGCGCTACGAGGCCCTGATCACGCCCATCGGTGACCTGACGGAGAGCGAACGCATCTTTTGGTTTCAACGCGGATTGTCTGGGGCCCTGGCGAAGAAATGCGCACGGACTTGTCGGGGAAGGACTTTGGGTCCTATGAGGAATTGGTGCACTTTGCGCAAGGGGTCGAGAAGCGTCTCTTAGCTGGTGAACGTGCTACTAAACCTGTCCCTCGTGTTAATGCCATGCGAGTGCAGGATCCGGCGTCTGACGCTGCTGCCATGGACCAGGGGGCCGAAACGGAGCGTCGAACGCCAACGGTAGCGGTGACCACCGTTCGTACGGATCGAGGTCACGGCGTTCGCGGCGCTTCCGGATCGGGTAACCGCAAAGGGTCGACCGGCGCAGGTCAACGCGCGGATCCAGCCAAGGGCAAGAGGAAAGGGGGTTCGCCGTCTGCTGCGGCTGCGCACGAAGCTAAGAACGAGACCAAGCGACAACGCACCAGCGACGGTTGGTTGGAAAAATGGGGTTGCACGCACTCCGAGCTTAAGCGTCGGAAGAGCATGAAGGTTTGCCTGAGATGCGCGTCCGCGGAACATCCTACGAGGGAGTGTCCGCACCTACCGCCTTTGGCTCAGCGGCCGAAGTAGGGGATTGCCCAGGATGGCTCGGAGGGGACTCCACCTGGGAAGTCGGAACTAGAGGGTGGGCGGTTGTCGTCAGTGCGGCAAGCCGTGAGGGCACCGTTGCCTTCGGTCCTTGAACAAATCGAACGCGCGATTGGACGTCGATTGTCGCTCGACGGTCGCTCAGGACGTGTAGGTTTTGACTCGCTGTGTAACCTGTATGCACCGAGCAAGCCGCTGGCGTCTGTCAATTTGTTAGGTCACACCGTCTTGTTCCTCCCCTCATCTCTGCGCGAGCTGTCAGTGCAGCTGACCTTCTATAGGAGAAGTAGGCGTCAACGTCCAGACACTGCCGCTTGCGTCCTTTTACCCGCTTATAGTCGACGAAAAGCTTCGACTTTGCTAACGGGTATGCGGAAAGTCTGCCGGTTCGAGCCGGGCACCGTTCTGTATAACGGTGTTGATTTAGCAGGTGCACCTGTGCTGTTGTCAGTCCAGGCCTACGCCGTTGACGTTTGGTACGATGCTCCTGCACCTCATTCTGAGGGTTCTGCCGAACGTTTCGAACCCGCCCTGAGCGTCTTGCTTTCGTCCGCAGAGTCGGTACCGGCAGACAATCGGGTTCCTTTGATTCAGGTCGATCTTGCTGGTCGCACCCTGAAGGCGCTCGTCAATACCGGCGCCAGTGACGACTTCATCTCATCGGCAGAGGTGAATGCATTGGGTCTGTGCCCACAGTGGTCGGAATGGTCGCAGGTTACCCTAGCGGATGGGGGTAAGCAACCCATATTGGGCAGGGTCACCCTTCGCCTGTGTATAGGTCCTCTGCGTATTACGACCCAACCTTATGTGTTGCGCGAGCTGACTGATGTGACTGATGCTGCGACATATATACTGGGGTCCTCAACATTACGTCAGTATGGGGCCGGCATTGACCTAGAGTCTGGAACCCTTCGCCTTCATAAGGGGACTCTGTCGTGCAAAGTACCCTTCGTGCCGTTTGCAAGTGTTGAGCCAGAGGGGGGTAAGACTGAAGCGGAGCCTGTGGTTAATTACGCTGTGGAAGCCATGGGGCAGCGTGCTGAACCCAAGCCAGTCGGGCGTAAAGAGGCCATCCGGATGATCCGGAAGGGTGCCCACGGACTGCTTGTGAGGCCTAGGTTGCATTTGAATGCGACCACCGCTCAGTCTTCTTTGGATCCTGAGGTTGAAGCCTTGCTCACAGGGTACGCAGACGTTTTTCGTGACGTGCCTGGGCTTCCTCCTTTGCGTCCCGTGGACCATACCATCCCACTCATACCCGGCGCTCAGCCTGTTTCAAGACCTATGTACAGGTTAAGTCCTCTGGAGTTGGACGAGGTGAAGCGCCAGGTAACTGATCTGCTCGCAAAGGGTATGATTCGCCCCAGCACATCTCCGTATTCTGCGCCGATTCTGTTTGTCGGTAAGAAGGATGGGAGCTTGCGCATGTGCATCGATTACAGGGGGTTGAACGCGACGACGGTCAAAAACCGTTACCCATTGCCGCGCGTGGACGACCTGCTCGATAAGCTCAAGGGCTCGGCCTACTTCAGCTCGATCGACTTGCAACAGGGATACAATCAGATTCGCATCGCTGCGTCTGATGTGCCGAAAACCGCTTTTCGGATGCCCTTTGGTCACTTCGAGTACACGGTCTTGTCGTTCGGGTTGACTAATGCCCCTGCGACGTTTCAGGCGGTCATGGATCGCATGTTCAGACCGTATATCGACAGGTTTGTCGTTTGCTACTTGGACGACATCCTGGTCTACTCCAAGACGCGCGAGGAGCATCTGGAGCATCTTAAGCTTGTGCTTGAGGTGTTGAGGCGGGAGCAACTGTTTGCGAAGCGTGCCAAATGCTTTTGGGCGCAGCCTCAGGTGGAGTACTTGGGCCACATTGTGTCGGCCATCGGCGTCAAGATGGACCCACGGAAGGTAGCTGTGGTTCGCGATTGGCCAGCGCCTCGGAACCTTCAGGAGCTTCGTAGCTTCCTCGGCTTGACCAATTATTTCTGTAAGTTCATCAAGCAGTACTCTGTCCTTGCGGCCCCGCTCACTGATTTGACGCGTAAGGGAGCTTTCGATTCGCCTAGTGCTTGGACGCCCGAGTGTCAGCTGGCGTTCGAAGAGCTAAAGCGTGTCGTTGCCGACGACGTTACCCTCGCGTTCCCCGACTACTCGTTGCCGTTTCGTGTCGAGGTGTTTTCGGATGCTTCGTTGTATGGGAACGGCGCTGTACTGTTGCAGGAAGGGCGACCAATCGCCTTCACGAGTAAGAAGTTTACGGGCGCAGAAACCCGTTACACTACAGGGGAGCAGGAGCTGCTAGCGGTCTTGCACGCGCTTAAGGAGTGGCGTTGTTACCTAGAGGGACGGCCCTTCACCCTTAAGACTGACCACAAGCCCCTGACGTTTTTACAAAGCGTCCCTACGTTGAACCGGCGTCAAGCGAGGTGGATGGAGTACCTCGCGCGGTTTGACTGCACCTGGGAGCACGTTGCCGGCCGGATTAACATCGCCGACGCTCTCAGTCGACATCCGTCGCTACATGCTGCGATTTTGGCGGCGCCTGTCCAACGTCCACCGACCCCGGACGTGCCTCTGTCCTCAGACCTCGCGGCTCGCCTGAAGGCTGCCTATGCGGGCGATTCCTGGTTCGCTTTGCCTGGCAATGTTGAGCACCTTCGCAAGCAGAATGGTCTTTGGCTACGGACCGAAGGATCGACGACTCAGATTGTCGTGCCTAACGACGATTCCCTTCGTCGCGATATCCTTGCCCGTTTCCATGAGGATCCGTTGGCAGGACACCCAGGTAGCACACGGCTGGTCGAGTTGGTGCGACGCTCATTCTGGTGGTCTCGTCTGGCGAGAGATGCCGAGAACTTCGTACAGACATGCAGTTTGTGCCAGCGCAACAAGGCTTTGTCCGGTAGGGGCCACGGGTTGTTGCAACCATTGCCTGTCCCTGACGCGCCTTGGGAAAGTGTTTCCATGGACTTCGTGGTCGCGCTGCCCAAAACTGAGGGGGGGTACGACTCGGTGCTTGTCATGGTTGACCGTTTGACTAAGATGGTTCACCTCGCACCTACCACGTCGACCTGCACTGCTGAGCAAACTGCACGCCTGTTCTTCGATAACGTGGTTCGGTTGCACGGCGTCCCTAAGAACGTGGTCTCGGACCGTGGCGGTCAGTTCACGTCTAAGTTTTGGGAAGCGCTCTGCAAGCTTGTGGGCATGCGGGTTAACCTGAGCACGGCATACCACCCGCAGTCTGACGGCCAGACCGAACGCACGAATCGCACACTGGGGGATATGTTGCGCAACTTTGCTGGTCGCACACCTCTCGTTTGGGATACTTACCTGACTGCGGCAGAGTTTGCGATTAACAACGCTGTTAATCGGTCAACAGGTCAAAGCCCGTTCTTTCTGACTTATGGGTTTCACCCGGCGCTACCTGTGTGGCGTGAGCTGGAGGTGTATGTCCCTGCGGCTAAGACCTTTGCCAAGACGTTTCTATCCCGAATGACAGACGCGAAGTCGTGTTTGGACGCGGCGCAGCAATGAGCAACGGAGTACTACAACAAGTCCAAGCGGGACATGGTCTTTTCGGAAGGACAAATGGTTCTGCTGAGCACCAAGAACCTGCGTTCCTTTGCCGAGGGGTCCCGAAAGCTTTTGCCCCGTTGGATTGGTCCGTACCCCGTTGTGCGCATGGTAGGGAACGCAGCTGTCGAGCTCGCGTTGCCCTCTAACATGAACATCCACCCTACGTTCCATGTGTCACTTGTTCGCCCGTATCGTGGCACGGAGCCCGCGCCTGTCACCACTGATACCCCTGCAGCAGTCGAACCAGGTCCTGAGACTTGGGCCGCAGGCAAGCAGAAGGTATACGACGTGGAGCGCATCTTGGACTACCGCACTCGGTGTGTGGGTAGACACCGGCGCAAGCGCACCGTGCACGAGTACCTGGTCAAGTGGAAGGACTACTCAAGTGAGCACAACTCGTGGGAACCTGCGCGCAATTTCTCCCCGGAGATGGCGCCCATCCTCGAAGAAGCTAGGTTGCGTGCCACGCAATCTCAGTAGCTCTGGTCGCCTGAGCGGCAGCGAGGACGCTGCCTATGGGGAGGGGGAATAATTGTTGTACCACGCGTCACTTTTCCTAAGCTCTGCTAGAGTTGCACCCACCATCGCTCTGTCACCACGTCACCCTGTCGTACGTGGATGCGCGGAGCGATACGGCACCGTCGTACACGGAATGGTACGGCACTGTCGTACGTGGACGCGCGGAGCGATACGACACCGTCGTACGGTACGGCAGCACGGTACGACGGTACGGCACTATCGTACTTGGATCGGTACGGCACTGTCGTACGTGGACGCGGGGAGTGGTACGGCAATGATGACGTCACTGTCGTACGTGGACGCGGGGAGCGATACGGCATTGATGATGTCACCTGTCGTACGTGGACGCCCGGAGTAGTACGGCAGCGGGCGCGACGCGACCGCACGCACGCCACACAGCACGTCGCACCGCATGCGTTAGGCGCACTGGCTAAGGGCACAAGCAACCCGCAAATAGCATATCGCCTAATGCATTGTGCACAACGCTGCAAGCATACGTTGCGTGATCGGTATCGCGAGAAGTGCGCATGGTCCGGCGACTTGGTCGCGGACGATCTAAAATGCATGAGACATCGCATATCAACGCGCACTAACGATAACACGTGCATTATGCATACGCGCGCGCTCGAGCACGATAATGCGGGCGTACCTTGAGGTCGCGAGACAATGGCTCGCGCGATGGCGTAGTCAGCACCTTTACGCGAGTAAAGAACATTGCATTATTGCTATGACGGCTTATATAGCAATATCCGCACGCGGGATCACGGTAGTACACTTACTACTTGCAGATCTCTTGTACCGCGAGCCGTCGCTGCGAGTATATCTGCTATGCTCATTGACGGCCTAAGTGACAAATAGAAGCGAGAATCAATACGCAATCATAACGATTGGCGCTAATACAAGCTAACCGCACTTTGGTTGAGCTTACACCTTTTATGTCGCTTATGGTCGTATTTCTTGGATAAGCCCAAGCACCGATTTGCATCGGTTAGATGATGATTGCCTCGGCTAGGCACTGATAGCCTATCACGTCATCTACGCCTGTCTTGGAATAAACGTTGTAACTCCTTGCATCGAAGACTTCCGCTGCCTCGATTGGTACGTTCCGATATAATCGAGCATGATGCACTAAGCCTGGTTCTCCGCAGAATCAATGGGCGATTATGAGGAGTGATACAACAAATTTGGTATCGAGACGTAAGGTTCGTTCATGGCCTTTTGTCTCACCCTGATCTCTTCCGTAAGTAGGTCACTCACATGGCTGGAGTCAGCGATGGCAATCTTAGTCCTTTGGATACATTCGCGGAGGAGCTTGGCCGAGCTGTGATGGCCGCGGCCGCCTCTGGTCTGTAATTGCCTTGCTGTTCTTGCATTGCCATTCGTTTTGCCTGTTCGAAGTACGTGCTTCTGAGCTGCAGGTGAATCGAACCGAGTCTCACTCGCCGCTGCATCGACTGATTCGAATCCGAGTCCGGATCAGTTGCGGGCGCTTATTGCGCGCACGCGCGAAGTGCGAGACTCTTTGGACGGATACTTGCTGTATCTGCAAGGAGCGCTTTCCGTCGGTAGGCTTAAAAACCGTCTGATTGTCGCTCGACCGATACCTGTGTGAGAGTGCCTTTATCGCACGAGGTTGTGACCGGTCAGTCGCCGATTTACCATGGCATCTGGTAGCGGTGATGTAGGGCTAGTAGTGGGGGACGGTCATGCCGACACGTCCGTCGTTCCTGAGACATCTCGGAGGGGCCCATACACGCATGTTGTTGACGGTGTCCGAGATCCCCCTGCGCTACTAGACCCACGGACTCCTATCCATCCGACTGTTCCTGTCACGGCAGCCGAAGCAGGCCCCGTTGGACGCGAGGAGCAGAGGGGTCCGTCTGCTGCACCACTTCGTCAAGCTCGATCTGACGACGAAGGAGAGGTGATAAAGCTGTCGCTTCCTGTCCCGAAATTAGACATCCCGCATGACGCGAAACATAAGAATGCGGAGCGAAGCATCGCCGATACAACTCGTGCATATCTGCGTGATGTCCGCGTGTACTTGCGACTGGTCCGTGGTGGTGATCGTGACCCTGTGAAATGTCTGTTCGTCGGGAACACCCTCGCGGGTGTGGCGAAGACATGGTACGATCAGTGGACAATGGCAAGGCAGACATACACGTTTGAGGAGTTGGCTCGTGCGTTGCTTGCGCGCTTTGCTCCCGAGGTTCAACCGCTAAGTGCTGAGGCTCGCAGTACGTTAGCATCTGGCACATATCGCATGCGCCACGATGAAACAGTACCTGCGTACCAGTCGCGCTACGAGGCCCTGATCACGCCCATCGGTGACCTGACGGAGAGCGAACGCATCTTTTGGTTTCAACGCGGATTGTCTGGGGCCCTGGCGAAGAAATGCGCACGGACTTGTCGGGGAAGGACTTTGGGTCCTATGAGGAATTGGTGCACTTTGCGCAAGGGGTCGAGAAGCGTCTCTTAGCTGGTGAACGTGCTACTAAACCTGTCCCTCGTGTTAATGCCATGCGAGTGCAGGATCCGGCGTCTGACGCTGCTGCCATGGACCAGGGGGCCGAAACGGAGCGTCGAACGCCAACGGTAGCGGTGACCACCGTTCGTACGGATCGAGGTCACGGCGTTCGCGGCGCTTCCGGATCGGGTAACCGCAAAGGGTCGACCGGCGCAGGTCAACGCGCGGATCCAGCCAAGGGCAAGAGGAAAGGGGGTTCGCCGTCTGCTGCGGCTGCGCACGAAGCTAAGAACGAGACCAAGCGACAACGCACCAGCGACGGTTGGTTGGAAAAATGGGGTTGCACGCACTCCGAGCTTAAGCGTCGGAAGAGCATGAAGGTTTGCCTGAGATGCGCGTCCGCGGAACATCCTACGAGGGAGTGTCCGCACCTACCGCCTTTGGCTCAGCGGCCGAAGTAGGGGATTGCCCAGGATGGCTCGGAGGGGACTCCACCTGGGAAGTCGGAACTAGAGGGTGGGCGGTTGTCGTCAGTGCGGCAAGCCGTGAGGGCACCGTTGCCTTCGGTCCTTGAACAAATCGAACGCGCGATTGGACGTCGATTGTCGCTCGACGGTCGCTCAGGACGTGTAGGTTTTGACTCGCTGTGTAACCTGTATGCACCGAGCAAGCCGCTGGCGTCTGTCAATTTGTTAGGTCACACCGTCTTGTTCCTCCCCTCATCTCTGCGCGAGCTGTCAGTGCAGCTGACCTTCTATAGGAGAAGTAGGCGTCAACGTCCAGACACTGCCGCTTGCGTCCTTTTACCCGCTTATAGTCGACGAAAAGCTTCGACTTTGCTAACGGGTATGCGGAAAGTCTGCCGGTTCGAGCCGGGCACCGTTCTGTATAACGGTGTTGATTTAGCAGGTGCACCTGTGCTGTTGTCAGTCCAGGCCTACGCCGTTGACGTTTGGTACGATGCTCCTGCACCTCATTCTGAGGGTTCTGCCGAACGTTTCGAACCCGCCCTGAGCGTCTTGCTTTCGTCCGCAGAGTCGGTACCGGCAGACAATCGGGTTCCTTTGATTCAGGTCGATCTTGCTGGTCGCACCCTGAAGGCGCTCGTCAATACCGGCGCCAGTGACGACTTCATCTCATCGGCAGAGGTGAATGCATTGGGTCTGTGCCCACAGTGGTCGGAATGGTCGCAGGTTACCCTAGCGGATGGGGGTAAGCAACCCATATTGGGCAGGGTCACCCTTCGCCTGTGTATAGGTCCTCTGCGTATTACGACCCAACCTTATGTGTTGCGCGAGCTGACTGATGTGACTGATGCTGCGACATATATACTGGGGTCCTCAACATTACGTCAGTATGGGGCCGGCATTGACCTAGAGTCTGGAACCCTTCGCCTTCATAAGGGGACTCTGTCGTGCAAAGTACCCTTCGTGCCGTTTGCAAGTGTTGAGCCAGAGGGGGGTAAGACTGAAGCGGAGCCTGTGGTTAATTACGCTGTGGAAGCCATGGGGCAGCGTGCTGAACCCAAGCCAGTCGGGCGTAAAGAGGCCATCCGGATGATCCGGAAGGGTGCCCACGGACTGCTTGTGAGGCCTAGGTTGCATTTGAATGCGACCACCGCTCAGTCTTCTTTGGATCCTGAGGTTGAAGCCTTGCTCACAGGGTACGCAGACGTTTTTCGTGACGTGCCTGGGCTTCCTCCTTTGCGTCCCGTGGACCATACCATCCCACTCATACCCGGCGCTCAGCCTGTTTCAAGACCTATGTACAGGTTAAGTCCTCTGGAGTTGGACGAGGTGAAGCACCAGGTAACTGATCTGCTCGCAAAGGGTATGATTCGCCCCAGCACATCTCCGTATTCTGCGCCGATTCTGTTTGTCGGTAAGAAGGATGGGAGCTTGCGCATGTGCATCGATTACAGGGGGTTGAACGCGACGACGGTCAAAAACCGTTACCCATTGCCGCGCGTGGACGACCTGCTCGATAAGCTCAAGGGCTCGGCCTACTTCAGCTCGATCGACTTGCAACAGGGATACAATCAGATTCGCATCGCTGCGTCTGATGTGCCGAAAACCGCTTTTCGGATGCCCTTTGGTCACTTCGAGTACACGGTCTTGTCGTTCGGGTTGACTAATGCCCCTGCGACGTTTCAGGCGGTCATGGATCGCATGTTCAGACCGTATATCGACAGGTTTGTCGTTTGCTACTTGGACGACATCCTGGTCTACTCCAAGACGCGCGAGGAGCATCTGGAGCATCTTAAGCTTGTGCTTGAGGTGTTGAGGCGGGAGCAACTGTTTGCGAAGCGTGCCAAATGCTTTTGGGCGCAGCCTCAGGTGGAGTACTTGGGCCACATTGTGTCGGCCATCGGCGTCAAGATGGACCCACGGAAGGTAGCTGTGGTTCGCGATTGGCCAGCGCCTCGGAACCTTCAGGAGCTTCGTAGCTTCCTCGGCTTGACCAATTATTTCCGTAAGTTCATCAAGCAGTACTCTGTCCTTGCGGCCCCGCTCACTGATTTGACGCGTAAGGGAGCTTTCGATTCGCCTAGTGCTTGGACGCCCGAGTGTCAGCTGGCGTTCGAAGAGCTAAAGCGTGTCGTTGCCGACGACGTTACCCTCGCGTTCCCCGACTACTCGTTGCCGTTTCGTGTCGAGGTGTTTTCGGATGCTTCGTTGTATGGGAACGGCGCTGTACTGTTGCAGGAAGGGCGACCAATCGCCTTCACGAGTAAGAAGTTTACGGGCGCAGAAACCCGTTACACTACAGGGGAGCAGGAGCTGCTAGCGGTCTTGCACGCGCTTAAGGAGTGGCGTTGTTACCTAGAGGGACGGCCCTTCACCCTTAAGACTGACCACAAGCCCCTGACGTTTTTACAAAGCGTCCCTACGTTGAACCGGCGTCAAGCGAGGTGGATGGAGTACCTCGCGCGGTTTGACTGCACCTGGGAGCACGTTGCCGGCCGGATTAACATCGCCGACGCTCTCAGTCGACATCCGTCGCTACATGCTGCGATTTTGGCGGCGCCTGTCCAACGTCCACCGACCCCGGACGTGCCTCTGTCCTCAGACCTCGCGGCTCGCCTGAAGGCTGCCTATGCGGGCGATTCCTGGTTCGCTTTGCCTGGCAATGTTGAGCACCTTCGCAAGCAGAATGGTCTTTGGCTACGGACCGAAGGATCGACGACTCAGATTGTCGTGCCTAACGACGATTCCCTTCGTCGCGATATCCTTGCCCGTTTCCATGAGGATCCGTTGGCAGGACACCCAGGTAGCACACGGCTGGTCGAGTTGGTGCGACGCTCATTCTGGTGGTCTCGTCTGGCGAGAGATGCCGAGAACTTCGTACAGACATGCAGTTTGTGCCAGCGCAACAAGGCTTTGTCCGGTAGGGGCCACGGGTTGTTGCAACCATTGCCTGTCCCTGACGCGCCTTGGGAAAGTGTTTCCATGGACTTCGTGGTCGCGCTGCCCAAAACTGAGGGGGGGTACGACTCGGTGCTTGTCATGGTTGACCGTTTGACTAAGATGGTTCACCTCGCACCTACCACGTCGACCTGCACTGCTGAGCAAACTGCACGCCTGTTCTTCGATAACGTGGTTCGGTTGCACGGCGTCCCTAAGAACGTGGTCTCGGACCGTGGCGGTCAGTTCACGTCTAAGTTTTGGGAAGCGCTCTGCAAGCTTGTGGGCATGCGGGTTAACCTGAGCACGGCATACCACCCGCAGTCTGACGGCCAGACCGAACGCACGAATCGCACACTGGGGGATATGTTGCGCAACTTTGCTGGTCGCACACCTCTCGTTTGGGATACTTACCTGACTGCGGCAGAGTTTGCGATTAACAACGCTGTTAATCGGTCAACAGGTCAAAGCCCGTTCTTTCTGACTTATGGGTTTCACCCGGCGCTACCTGTGTGGCGTGAGCTGGAGGTGTATGTCCCTGCGGCTAAGACCTTTGCCAAGACGTTTCTATCCCGAATGACAGACGCGAAGTCGTGTTTGGACGCGGCGCAGCAATGAGCAACGGAGTACTACAACAAGTCCAAGCGGGACATGGTCTTTTCGGAAGGACAAATGGTTCTGCTGAGCACCAAGAACCTGCGTTCCTTTGCCGAGGGGTCCCGAAAGCTTTTGCCCCGTTGGATTGGTCCGTACCCCGTTGTGCGCATGGTAGGGAACGCAGCTGTCGAGCTCGCGTTGCCCTCTAACATGAACATCCACCCTACGTTCCATGTGTCACTTGTTCGCCCGTATCGTGGCACGGAGCCCGCGCCTGTCACCACTGATACCCCTGCAGCAGTCGAACCAGGTCCTGAGACTTGGGCCGCAGGCAAGCAGAAGGTATACGACGTGGAGCGCATCTTGGACTACCGCACTCGGTGTGTGGGTAGACACCGGCGCAAGCGCACCGTGCACGAGTACCTGGTCAAGTGGAAGGACTACTCAAGTGAGCACAACTCGTGGGAACCTGCGCGCAATTTCTCCCCGGAGATGGCGCCCATCCTCGAAGAAGCTAGGTTGCGTGCCACGCAATCTCAGTAGCTCTGGTCGCCTGAGCGGCAGCGAGGACGCTGCCTATGGGGAGGGGGAATAATTGTTGTACCACGCGTCACTTTTCCTAAGCTCTGCTAGAGTTGCACCCACCATCGCTCTGTCACCACGTCACCCTGTCGTACGTGGATGCGCGGAGCGATACGGCACCGTCGTACACGGAATGGCACTGTCGTACGTGGACGCGCGGAGCGATACGACACCGTCGTACGGTACGGCAGCACGGTACGACGGTACGGCACTATCGTACTTGGATCGGTACGGCACTGTCGTACGTGGACGCGGGTGATGGCGTCTGCAACTGGGTGCATCTGATCATTGCCAATGAGCACATCGTACATAGCCGCCTGCTCCACCACCAATGTCTGGGTGAGGCCCAGCTGTACCTCATGCGCTGTACCCGGCAATATTATAACCCTGATTCCTTGGGTCTCCACTTCCCCGATGACCTCAGCGTCCTGGTCCGCGGAGGTGTTAAGGCCCGTGGACGTCCTACGGATCGGTAAACCCAGCAAGGCTGCTGCACGCCTCGTGATCAGGTTCACGTCGGCGCAATGGTCCCTCAAATAGCGCAGCTGTGGGGCCGCTGTTGCCCCTAACTGCATGGCTGCCTCCGGGTAGTAGAACATTAGCTGCTTGCGGTCAAAGTAGCTCGCAGCTTGCTGATCCTGTTTCAGCAGCATACCCATCACGCTCGAAGGTATGTCCTCGATGCCGCGCACACGTCCCCCTGCAGCCCCAGCAACACAGTACGGCACCCCCGAGGGCGTCGTCCGTGTGTAGATGGCTACACTAGCTGCCGCATGCTGAGCCTGGCCTGCTGCTGCGTCCTGATCCACCCCCTTCACTTGCGGCGGGGCAGGCTGCACAGCTGGCTGGACACCTCTGGCCGCCGGAGCCGCAGAGGCTATCCGCGCAACTGTTTCTGGCTTGGCTCCTTCCTCCTCCTCCTGCAGCAGGTTCATGACACGACACATGCGGCTCAGCCCTGCGGTGATGTCGTCCAGGCGCAGGTGCAGCGCGTCATCTGGCTGGATGCGTGGCTGTGGGCGTGTCCGTGGCGCTACCCTGGGAAGTGGATACACGTCGGACTTGATTTCCACTGGTTCAAATGATAAGGGGGGCGCCTGATGGGTCAGAGTCGCACAAACCCCTCCGTGAGCCTCCTCCTCTGCAGCACCCGACTGCTCCAACACCTCCTTGCTCCAGTGTACCCGCAGTTTCTTCTTGACCTCCGCCGCTCGTGTCGTGGAGACGTTGGCATTGCGGCGATGTGGCACGTACACCTCCTCCTCATCGTCATCACTTTGCACCGCCGCTGCCACCGCCGCCGCACGTAGGGGTTTTGCCTGCTGCTGTTGCTGTGGCTGCGCCTGCAGCTTCTCCTTGTTCTGCTGGAACAAGCGACGTAGCAGCAGTGCCCTCGGTTCCCAGCCCGGTTCCGCCTGGTCCGGGTGGAGGATGAGGCAGTAACGCTCCTCATGACCTTTGCACCCACAGTACTCACACACTTGAGCATCCCGTTGTCTAGCTGGTGCCTGCTGCCCTGGCTTAGGCTGTATAGGTGCAGCACCTAGCTGTGTGGCAAGTGCAGCCTTAACTGCCCTTGCGATTCTCTCATCCAAGGATAGCTCCTCCTTGTCATGGCGCTGGGCAGACGTAGATGCCACCGCCTTGTGTCCCTCTCGCTGGGCTGAGCTTGACCTCTCCTTCACCCACACGGAAGCGGGTGCGGGCTCGTAGTCTTCATCTTCGGCCTTGATCTGCACCAGGTTCTGCCAGTATTGCTCGGCATAGTCAGCAATCTCCCCTAAGCGCTCGTACCACAGCTTGTTGTCCACCGACCCATATTTGCCCAGGACGTGGTCCCGGACGCGAGGCTCGAGGCGCATGACATAGCGCCGTGCTATTGTCGACAAGGGGTAGTGCTCCTTGATGTAGGGTACCAGCTCCCGTACTTGCCTCAGATAGGATTTTGGAGAGCTGGAGGTCTGCCGGAGAGGGATGTACTGAGACACCTTGCTGCTGATCATCTCCGGCTCGAAATGCTTCTCCAGCTTGTTGACGTAGAAGTCCATAAGGGCTTCACCGTCGAACTTGGCCGTTGGGTCCTTGGCCGCCAGCCACGCTTCAGCATCCTGTTCTAAGGTCGGAAGCTGTTCCTTGTGCCACGCCGCGAAGCTGGAGCCTGGCACGGGCATAGTCCGCAGGATGTTGAGCGTGTGGGTTATCGGGAAGTGGCCCTTGGCGTACTCCTTACGATTCTGCAGACCGACCAGGGCCTTGCACACGGCCTGCTGGAAGAAGGGGAACTCATCGTAGGTAAACTTGGGCATGTTGTGGGGCCCGGAGCTCTGCATGGCTTCGTCCTCGCTGTCCTCACCCAGCTGGGAAGCCTCGCTGCTGCTGGCCTCTTGAGCGTCGTCTGCGTCGCCCGAGTTGTCAATCGGGGAGTCCGGGTCCTCCGACGACAGGGGCAAGGGCGACGTCTCCTCTGCGGGTGACTCGCTAGTGTTTCCTTGACTTGCTTGGCTCTCGCTGGTGGACGATGAACCCTGCTGCGGACCTTCGTACAGCTCGGGGGCCGACGGGGACCGCTGCAGTGGCTTGGGGAAGGTCCTGCGCCTAGGGTGCGGGGTCACAACTGGCACGTACTCGTCCTCCTCCTCGTATTCGGGGTTGCGTTGCCACTCTAGCTCCGTCCGCCGCGCTTCACCAGCCTTGACTTCACCTGATGCAAGAGCTCTCGAAGTTGAACTTGTGGAAGCCCTCGCAGCGCGCGGGGGATTGCGCCGGGGCTGTGAGGTGTCCGCCAGGGGTGCGGATCTAACTAGCACTCGGTAGACACACTTGACGTGGGCAGCGGCGCCGAAGTGCCAATGGTGCTGTCGGTGCCTATGCGTGCCTGCCCCTGCTCCTGTTCCCTTGCTAGCGCCTCTGGCTGCACCTGAGGGGACACGCGCTGATGCTGCTGCACACTAGGCCCCGGTATAGCTTGCTGCTCACCCACGGGTTCGTCCGGATGCAAGGGGGGGAAGTGACGAATATCCCCGTCCCCACACTGCACCTGGGCGTGACGCAAGGAGCCTCCGAATGTGTGTCGCAGGTAGTTAAGTAACCTGCACTCCTCCGTGGTGTGCCTCGCATCCCTGCCGTGGAGATAGCAACCACTACGGGATCGGGATCGCGAGTGTCGGCGTCGGGGGTGTCGCTGTTGGCCTCGATGGGTGGGTGATGGGCGGCGGCGGTCAGTGGGTTCCTGAGCTCCGTGACGGCGACGGGGCTCAGTGCTGGGGCTCCTTCCACGTCGCGGTGAAGGAGACCTGCGAGGTGTTCGCTCGCGAGGGTTGCTCTGCCCCGGGGCAGGACTTCCCTCCTTGCGTAGCGAACGGCGACCCTCTCCCCAAAACCGGCGTGGGGTCGGACGGTCCTGGCGGTCTTGCCGCGGGCTCCGCGATCTTGAGTCGCGTGGGCGTCGCGTGAAGCTCCTGTCGGTGCGCCTGCTTGACACTATCGCACAGGAGGCAGCGAAATGCAACCTGAGCGCGACAAGGTTACAGCTCTATGGACTCGCAGGATTAGACGGCGTCGTCTATGTAGCGACGTCTCACTGATGTACGTGGAAATGTTGTCGCTCGATGACACGAAGTCCACCACTCTGGCTACGCGCAGGATGCA
This sequence comes from Volvox reticuliferus, assembly GCA_019650235.1. NCBI lineage: Eukaryota > Viridiplantae > Chlorophyta > Chlorophyceae > Chlamydomonadales > Volvocaceae > Volvox > Volvox reticuliferus. The sequence continues at coordinate 1,584,428 of BNCP01000008.1, forward strand.
CAAGCGTGCCTAGGCGACCCTCGGATGGGCCGCGAAAGCTGGACGCTCGCTGCGCTAGGCGTTGGACGGTGACGGCGATGAACAGCAAAGCAGCAATCGCCGCGCTAGGCTAGGTGCTAACGACCCAAAGCTCTAGCGTTAGCGTGCGGTCGCTACTACTCCGACTTACTGCTACGCGGCAGTGTCGTCACTTGGCTGTGGGTCGGGCTAGGGCCTTGAAAGGTACTCGACTTGGTTCCGCGATAGGTCCAGTCCAGCTTGTAGCTCGTCCGCGGGTTGTAGGAAGGGATCCTACCAACCAAAGGGCTTGAATGGCTGATCAAGGCTCCAGTACACGGCTCGGCAAAGGGCTTGGCAGGACTAATCCGTTACAAATCGGTAAGGAAAGCGAAAGAAAGTTTGATTCAAAGTTCGGTCGGTTACGCTCAAGAAGTACTAAATGCTTCTAGAGCCAAGTGACAAAGTTCACTTGCTCTGCTAGCCATAATATACCTATTCGACTGCTGATGCCGTACACGTCATCGCGACAGTCGAAAGGTCCAAAGCGCATCACAACGAAATCCGAAAACTACATCAGGTAGAATATGCGAAATTGATCCACACGAAATAAACAATTGGGAAACAACGGCCAAATTGATACTGTCGTCCTACCTGCCATATTATCCTGTCGTACAACTAATTCGCTATAAAGACCAGGCCCGGCCCGGCCATTTCCCAAACATTCTTGATTCAGCCGTACGGAATGGGCCAATTGTCTGGTCCCTTAAGCCCTAATTAGTTCCTTATGCTGCATCATTCTTACTATGGCCGGAGTATCGCATGCCGCCAGCCACGGTGTTACCTATCATGTTCGGTCACTTAATCCGTCGTGACACGGAGATGGCGCCCATCCTCGAAGAAGCTAGGTTGCGTGCCACGCAATCTCAGTAGCTCTGGTCGCCTGAGCGGCAGCGAGGACGCTGCCTATGGGGAGGGGGAATAATTGTTGTACCACGCGTCACTTTTCCTAAGCTCTGCTAGAGTTGCACCCACCATCGCTCTGTCACCACGTCACCCTGTCGTACGTGGATGCGCGGAGCGATACGGCACCGTCGTACACGGAATGGTACGGCACTGTCGTACGTGGACGCGCGGAGCGATACGACACCGTCGTACGGTACGGCAGCACGGTACGACGGTACGGCACTATCGTACTTGGATCGGTACGGCACTGTCGTACGTGGACGCGGGGAGTGGTACGGCAATGATGACGTCACTGTCGTACGTGGACGCGGGGAGCGATACGGCATTGATGACGTCACCTGTCGTACGTGGACGCCCGGAGTAGTACGGCAGCGGGCGCGACGCGACCGCACGCACGCCACACAGCACGTCGCACCGCATGCGTTAGGCGCACTGGCTAAGGGCACAAGCAACCCGCAAATAGCATATCGCCTAATGCATTGTGCACAACGCTGCAAGCATACGTTGCGTGATCGGTATCGCGAGAAGTGCGCATGGTCCGGCGACTTGGTCGCGGACGATCTAAAATGCATGAGACATCGCATATCAACGCGCACTAACGATAACACGTGCATTATGCATACGCGTGTGCTCGAGCACGATAATGCGGGCGTACCTTGAGGTCGCGAGACAATGGCTCGAGCGATGCGGCGCGTCGAATGCAACACTACGCGCGATGGCGTAGTCAGCACCTTTACGCGAGTAAAGAACATTGCATTATTGCTATGACGGCTTATATAGCAATATCCGCACGCGGGATCACGGTAGTACACTTACTACTTGCAGATCTCTTGTACCGCGAGCCGTCGCTGTGAGTATATCTGCTATGCTCATTGACGGCCTAAGTGGCGAATAGAAGCGAGAATCAATACGCAATCATAACGATTGGCGCTAATACAAGCTAACCGCACTTTGGTTGAGCTTACACCTTTTATATCGCTTATGGTCATATTTCTTGGATAAGCCCAAGCACCGATTTGCATCGGTTAGATGATGATTGCCTCGGCTAGGCACTGATAGCCTATCACGTCATCTACGCCTGTCTTGGAATAAACGTTGTAACTCCTTGCATCGAAGACTTCCGCTGCCTCGATTGGTACGTTCCGATATAATCGAGCATGATGCACTAAGCCTGGTTCTCCGCAGAATCAATGGGCGATTATGAGGAGTGATACAACAGATGACGTGATAGGCTATCAGTGCCTAGCCGAGGCAATCATCATCTAACCGATGCAAATCGGTGCTCGGGCTTATCCAAGAAATATGACCAGAAGCGATATATAAGGTGTAAGCTCAACCAAAGCGCAGTTAGCTTGTTTCAACGTCAATCGTTATGATTGCGTGTAATTTCACTCATATTTCATACTTAGGCCGTCGATGAGCATAGCAGATATATTCACAGCGACGGCTCGCGGTACAAGAGATCTGCAAGTAGTAAGTGTACTACCGTGATCCCGCGTGCGGATATTGCTATATAAGCCGTCATAGCAATAATACAATGTTCTTTACTTGCGTAAACGTGCCGACTACGCCATCACGCGTAGTGTTGCATTCGACGCACCGCATCACTCAAGCCATTGCCTTGCGACCTCGAGGTACGCTCACATTATCGTGCTCGAGCGTGCGTGTACGCATGGTGCACGTGTTATCATTAGTGCGCGTTGATGTGCGATGCGTTATGCATTCTGGGTCGTCCACAACCAAGTCGCCGGACCATGCTCACTTATCGCGATACCGATCACGCAATGTATGCTTGCAGCGTTGTGCACAATGCATTAGGCGTCATGCTGTTCGTGGGTTAGCCAATGCGCCTAACGCGTGCGATGCGATGTGCTGCATGGCGTGCGTGCGGTCGCGTCGCGCTCGTTGCCGTACTGCTCCAAGCGTCCACGTATGACAGGGGTGACGTCATCAGTGTCGTACTGCTCTGCGCGCCCACATATGACATGGGTGATGTCATCAGTGTCGTACCGCTCCGCACGCCCACGTACGACAGGTGACATCATCAGTGTCGTACCACTCCACGCGCCCACGTACGACATGGGTGACGTCATCAGTGTCGTACCACTCCACGCGCCCACGTACGACAGGTGATGTGGTGTGCGATATAGCGATGGTGGGTGCAACCCTAGCAGAGCTTCGGCAAAGTGAAGCGTGGTACAACACCCGGGTCAGTCTTAACCCGCTCGATACCATCTGTTGTATCTCTGTTATATCCGCCTACAGCAAAGGCTCGATCGAAAGATGACCAGGTGCCACCTCAGATACTACCCGTAGATACCCCAGGATACTACAGTCCCCTGCCTTGCCATCCCACGTATGAGGCCACACCCAGCTGCTTCATGCTGCGTTTACCACGCCCTCGCTGCTCGCGCATTACCGTGGCTCCCTCCAGCTCCTTCAGGTGCTCAGGTGTTTGCTTGCTGCTTACTCCATCTGCACGTGTCTCCATCTGCTGTGCCGTGACCCCTTTTGCTGAGCATCTGGGACAGACCCACGAGCCCTCAGGGATTTCGGTTAGTGGTGGCTTCAGGCAGTATGTGTGCCATCCGCTGCCACAGCCGTCAAAGAGCAGCATCCACTCTTCCGCGTCCGGGAACTTGCATATTTCGCATGGTAGGCTTGGCGAGGGTCTCGCCAGCCGTGGGTCCACCGTGTGATCATCAATTGGAAGGTGACAGGGCGCGCAATGACTGACATGCACAGTGATTTGTCTGCCACAATGACCTTCTAGGACCAATACGCCAGTGTTCCGCACTTCTGTTACCCGTAGTATTTCCGGGCGTGCCTCCGAATCCAGTGCTGTGCGTCCTGTTGTATTTTTGTAGTACACGTAGTCACCAAGCTCAAATCGGCGCATACGTGGCAACATGGCCCCACCCCTCATCCGAGCGTACCTCAGTGAATCACGGTGCTGCACAATGAGCAAATTGCTGCCTGCTATGGCCATGTGTCTTCTCAGGGCAGCTGTCCTTTGCATGACTGACCTTGCCGGCACCTCTGGGTCTTCCAAATCCACCTCCGTGTTGAAGCGCTCTTTTACTGCTGGTGGTATTGTTGGCTCAACTGCGTGCATGATGTGATAAGGCAACATGCAGGAGGATGACTGCGCGGAGCAGTTATATCCCAGCATGATGTACGCCAGGTATTGATCCCACTCTGCATTTCCACCTCCAGCCTGCACAATCCGCCTCAGCGCCTTCTTGCAAGTCTGCACCACCCGCTCTGATAAACCGTTGGCTTGCGGGTGGTTTGCTGATGTTTGCTGGTGATCTATGAGGGCATCCACCAGCATCTGCGCAAACTCGCCTTTCCATTCACTGCCTTGATCTGAGCACACTTCAGCACATGCACCATAGCGACCCAGAATGTGTTGCTGGAAGGCAAAGGCTGTTTGTTCCGCATGCTTGTCCGTCAGTGGTATGAGGACGACGTATTTAGAAAAGTGCTCCACACACACCATGACATATGTGTATCCTCGTGCAGTCCGGCTGAATGATCCACAGAGATCTACACCCCAGTGGTAGAATAGTCCGCTCACTGGTAATGGGTTTAGGGCTGGCGTCTGAGCTGTAAAGGTAGCGTTTATTCTGTCACATGCTGAGCAGGGGGTTTTCTTAACAGTGCACCCACCCCCCAGCTTTGTGATTGGCGCTGAGCCTTGCACAGAGCTGGAGGTTATACAGGCGGTCCTACGGAATGCAGCCGCCGTGGCGTGTGCTGGATGTTTGATCAAGGACATGGGAACGGTGACCACATACCCCGGGTTTTCCAGCAGGTTTGGCAAAAAATGCAGCTGTGCTGTGGGGTACTGCGTGATGGAGTCAGCTACTGCGTGCATCTGCTCGTTTCCCACCAGGAAGTCAAACAAGGGTGTGTTGTCCAACACCAACGTCTGAGTCAGGTTGAGTGCCGTGGCGTGCTGGGTGCCCGGCAAAAGAATTAGCTGAATTCCTCTTGAGTCCACTTCCTCCTGCGTGCTAACCTCCGGGTTTGACGACGTGCTGAGCGTCGTTTTGGAGGCAATTAGGGGTAGCCGTAGCTGCTTTGCTGCTTTGCGAGTGATGATGTTTACATCCGTGATACTTGAGCCTTCCCGTTTCCAGGCCATAAATGCCCACAGCACCAGGTGGGTAGTAGAACATGAGTTGCTGCAGTTTGAAGTATGCTGCAGCTGTTGGATTCCGTTGCAGCAGGTGCTCCCGTTCCTGCTGTGGAATTTGCTGGATTCCCCGTTTGCCCGCCTGGTACTCACCAGTCACACAATAGGGTAAACCCGTTGGCGTAGCGAGACATGCTGACCGGCTGCATTGGCTGCTCCAATTGCTCCGGTTGCTGCTTGACTTCGGCCGCCATGGCTTTCCGCGGAGGGGCTTCGGGAGTTTCCCCCGCTGCCGATGTGTGCCCTGTCTTTGTGTTGTTCTCCGTTTGCTGGTGTAACTTGGCGATTTTCTCCAGCATTGCCCAGCTGGTAGTTAGCTGCATGGTTACCTCCTGCGCTGCTTGATTTGCTGTGGATGTTGCCGCCCGTGGCCTGGTAATGAGCTTGGGCAATGGGCACACGTCCATCTTGATCGGGGCCGGCTGGAATGATACTGGTACCTGCTGATGGGTCTGAGTAGCACAGCTGGTTCCCGCCTGGTACTCTTCAGCTGACATCAGCACGGAGCTGAGGTTAGCATTGCGGCGATTTGGCAGGTACACATCTTGCTCCTCATCTTCCTGCTGGGCAGCCGCTGCTGCAGCTGCTGCATGCTGTTGCCTTGGCTGCTGCTGCAGACGAATTTCCTCCAGATTGCGATCGAAGGTGCTCTGCAGAGCCTTGGTCGGTGCTTTGAAGTTAGCTGTTGCCTTGTCTGGGTGTTTGATGAAGCACTGCTCTTCCGTGTGGCCAAACCACCCACAGTACTCACATGACGGTGTGTCACGTTCCTTGTGTCCAGCACCGGCCATGGGGGCACGTTGGGGATGCTGCTGCAGTGCGGGTCTCTCCTTCTCGGATGCCATCACTGCCCGTAAGCGCTTTGCTTGCGCTTCGAACTCCGCTATGAGGGCCTCAACCGTTGAGTTTTGGCTACCCCCTGACGTGCTTGCTGCTGACTTTCTACCATGGAGCACCCGGCAATCTTTGCTGTCGTGTGAGGAGTTAGCCCCATGGTGGTTGCAATAGTACCCAGTGCAAGCGGATGGCACGCGATGTAGTAGTCGTACACACTCTAGCACAATATAAATGTGCAGATACACGCCATCAACATCTCAAGAGGCCTTTGCGGCTCTCAACTACTACACGCGAGGCTCAGCCTGGTTTCGTTTGACTTGTGAAGTTGTGGTTTCTCTGGCCGATTTTGGAGCCACCTTCTTTTCCATATCGTGCTGCTGGTTCATCCATATGCGCTCAGCATCTGCTGCTATCTTGGAAAGGAGGCCATACCATTCGTGTGTGCTCACGTCACAGTATTTGACCTCGATCCGCTCCTGCACATATGCATTTAAGCCGTCAACGTACTTCCTAGCAATGGCCCGCTCACCGTATTTCTCCTTGGCGTAGGGGATGAGCAGCTCAAGCTCCTGGAGGTAGCTTGTTGGCGACATGTCCTCTTGCCGGAGCCGGGAGTACTGGATGAGTTTCGCATTGCGCCTCTGGGGCTCAAAATGCTTATCCAGTCTCTCCAGGTAGTACTCCAGCATGGACTCCCCATGCAGCTGTGCATCTGGCTTGCCAGACTTGTCTCGGAGCCATCTGGTGGCATTGTCCTTGGCATCTCTCATGAAAGCCTTGTGCCACGTGTAGAAGGATGTCTCCGGTGTGGGAAACCCATCCAACAAGTCGATGGCATCCTCCAGCGGCACCTGACCTCGTTGGTACCAAAAGCGCCCACGGAGGTGGCTCATGGCTCTGTGAGCAGCTGCCCTAAATGCTGGGAGGTGCTCATGAGTGAATTTGGGCATTTGCGCTGTAGACTCCATTTGATATGGGCTGTAGTCGTAATCGAAGTCTAGCTCTTGATATGAAGCTGACTTGATGCGTGGGGATGCGGAATCCGTGCACACAGCTCTGGTTCTTTTTGGCTCCGATGCCTCTGACTTTGATGATTGATCTTTCTCACCAGATTCTTGCTCACCTACAGTTGGCTGAGTGCGTGGGGATGCGGAATCCTCACACGCAGCTATAACTTCCCTGGGCTCTGGTGCTTCGGACTCAGCTGATCTGTCTTCTGGGCTTTTTTCACATGATACCTGCTCACTTGATTCTAGCACTACCTCATCTGACTCCTGCTCAACTTCGTCTGCTTCTGACTGATCTTCTTCAGTGCTGGATGAAGCTTCGACAATTGGTTGGACTAGTGGGATCTTGGCCTTTCTCGGTAACGGTGTTAAAATTGGAATTGACATACCGTCGTCAAACTCCGGGTTGCGCTGCCACTCGACTTCCTCCCACTGTGTACGTAAGCTCCTTGAGGAACCGCTGGTGCTGGGCCTGGCGGCTCTATCAGGGTTACGACGGGGGTTGGTTCTGTCCGCCAGCGCTGCTCCACACTAAAAGCTCAATGAAATGTAGAGGTAGTTGTTGTACCACGCTTCACTTTGCCGAAGCTCTGCTAGGGTTGCACCCACCATCGCTATATCACGCACGGCACCACGTCACCTATCGTACGTGGGCGCGCGGAGCGGTACGGCACTGATGACGTCACCTGCCGTACGTGGGCGCGCGGAGCGGTACGACACTGATGACGTCACCTGTCGTACGTGGGCGCGCGGAGCGGTACGACACTGATGACGTCACCCATGTCGTACGTGGGCGCGCGGAGCGGTATGACACTAACGACGTCACCCATGTCGTATGTGGGCGCGTGGAGCGGTACGACACTGATGACGTCACCCCTGTCGTACGTGGGCGCGTGGAGCAGTACGGCAGCGAGTGCAACGCGACCGCACGCATGCCATGCAGCATGTCGCATTGCACGCGTTAGGCGCATCGGCTAAGGGCACAAGCAACCCGCGAACAGCACACCGCCTAATGCATTGTGCACAACGCTGCAAGCATACATCGCGTGATCGGTATCGCGATAAGTGAGCATGGTCCGGCGACTTGGTTGCGGACGACCTAAAATGCATAACGCACTGCACATCAACGCGCACTAATGATAACACGTGCACTATGCATACGCGCGCGCTCGAGCACGATAATGCGAGCGTATCTTGAGGTCGCGAGGCAATGGCTCGAGCGATGCGGCGCGTCGAATGCAACACTACGCGCGATGGCGTAGTCGGCACGTTTACGCAAGTAAAGAACATTGCATTATTGCTATGACGGCTTATGTAGCAATATCCGCACGCGGGATTACGGTAGTACACCTACTACTTGCAGATCTCTTGTACCGCGAGCCGTCGCTGCCAGTATATCTGCTATGCTCATTGACGGCCTAAGCATGATTTAACACACTGTCACGACACAAGTTGTGCCATGCACCCTAAGGCCAGGCACAGCCAACTAGTAGATGACTGGGGTTCGGTCTTAAGAGACCAGGTTCCTGCAGCGACCTGATAAAAGGAAGCTGCGGGCCGACCTTGTTCCTTACTTGCTCGTCCAGGCCAAGCCTTGGACGTGACGACTTGTGATGCGTCCCACGGGTAACGCTCCTCAACGCACGGGAGAAGGCACCTTGGATGGTGACGCCTTGGACCTGGGCGGGCGGTTGTGACTCACGCGCCTCGCCAATGCTAAAACTGAAACTGAGCGAGAGAACGCTGCTAGGTCAATCCAATTGATCCGTTACAAGGACAAAGTTCGCTTGTTTGCAATTGCGTCTAAATCGCTGCTCAATACAGTTGAGCAGCGACTTAAGTACCCAAGTTTGCGCGCGCTCGCAGCAAGCCGTACTCGCGCCTAAATCCGACTCGTCCATCGCCCGGATTGACATCGGGCTCTTAAACTCAAAGATCAGCTGCAAACGATTCACCTCACAACATCCGAAATGCTGATGGTTCACCTATGCCTAGGTATGCCAATGAGTCTACCCGTTAGCATCCCAACTCGCCATCATCATTCTTGCCGCTATCGAGTCACAGATATTGTTCTTAGGATCAGTCATTGTATGATAGTATTTATAGTGCGTTTGTAATGCCGTTCAGTTTGGTGCGCGTGCGTGCTTGCAACGGTCATGTCACACGATGTGCACGTCACGCAATGTGCTGTGACAGCTGTCACGACACAAGTTGTGCCATGCACCCTAAGGCCAGGCACAGCCAACTCCCCCCCCAGCGAGACGCAGTCAAAGCTGCACGCTTCTAGGGTAACTTCATCAGTGACGCCCCCCCTCATTGGGGTTCAGGGCACTAAGATAACACCCAGGCCCCGTTCATGCGGGCATCTTCATGCAGCATCTTGTCCCGTAGCGACCTGCTAGCGAACACCACAATCCACATGCACCTGCGCCCCATGCGGCCCCTGGGCAAACCCATGATCAGTGACAACCGTCCTTCCTTGGCTAGCCCCTTTAGGTACCTACGTCGTGCATCGTGCGCATCCGTAACGAAATGACCTGGCACGTGCATGGCTACAACTGGTGCAAAGAGCACAGCTAAGGGAAGCGCCAAGTCTAGCAAGGCGAACCAAGGGGAACACACAATAGCATCATACGGCCACAGTTCCAGCACTCTTCTGTAGAAATCCGGCTGCAGTGCATCCTCATGCCTGTCTGCTGGGTGGCTGGGGTTCACGTCATTGCAATGCACTAACAATCCGTGCTGTCGCAGCACCCGTGCCACATTACCCTTCCCGGTCCACGGGTCCAGGACTCCAGCGCAGCGGCTTAAGTCCACGGTGTCCAGCAATGGCCTGATCTCCTCATCAGCCGTTTCCACACACTCCGGTTGGCCTGGCGTTGGCTGCCCAGGCCGCTGCAGGAATGCTGCTCCCCCGGGTACTCGTTTGGCCAGCCGTGCAAGGAGCGTCTCTGTGGGCTGCGTCCCCGGCATGAGCAGGGCCAGAGCCCGTTTCACACCCGCTGGCTCCCTCAAATCCCATTGCTCCGGCAGCTCACTACGCGCTGTCATTAGGGCCTTGGCTGGCGGCTGCTCGATTTGAAGCAGGTGCCTCCTCACGACGCTGGGGCTGACTGTCTCCACTAGCCCGTCGTCGTACACGATGTCGTAGCTCTGCCGCCTGGCTCCTCCACCCTTGTATCGCGCCGTCCCGTCCCGGGACGTCCTCTCCAACGTGACCGGGTCCTTGAAAGCACGCCGCACCCTGCGCCCATCGAAGCTTGCCGCCACTTGGTCTCGCCTTCGTTGGGCCGCGCCGGGAAAGGGCTTGGCCTTCACTTGGGGCGCAGCCGGTAGCTCCTTGCGTTCCACATCCTCCACCTTGACTCCAGCTTCGCTGCACTCCGAGCAGATCCACGCTCCCTTGGGAATCTTGGTGACGGCTGGGCGAAGGCAATGCATGTGCCACCCTGTTCCGCAGCTGTCGCATAGCAGCATGCTTTCCTCCTGGTCAGGGAATCCGCATACCTCGCACGCCAGATCCACTGAAGGCACTGCTAGCCTGACGTCAACGATGGGGTCGAGGTCAGGCAGATGACAGGGCTTGAGGTTAGTTACGTTTTCCTTCCGCTCCGTTCCGCAGCGTCCCTTGAGTGTCGCTACTCCTGCTGGCGTGACGCTGATGACACGCAGCACGTTCTCTCGCGTCGGGACCTGCAGGGTGTTGGTGCGGCTCCGTTCGGTGATGTAGACGTAGTCGCCCGCCTCAAAGCGTGAGAACGCCGGCTTGTATCCTCCAGACCGAACTCGGGCGTAGCGGTGCTTGTCCCGCTGCTGGGCGATGAGAAGGTTGCCAGCTGCAGCGGGCATGAGCCGCTGCACCTCCTTGGCCCGCATCTCCAAGTAGTGGTTGAAGTCCGCCAGCTTGTCCGGGTCCAGTGGTTGTGCAAAGCGCTCCCTGACAGCTGGGGGGATGACTGGCTGGTTCCCGTATAGCAGCTCGTACGGTGAGTGGCCGGTGGACGCCTGAGGTGAGCAGTTGTACCCTAGGCTGATCCACGGCAGCTGTTCGTCCCACTCTTGGGCAGTGCCTTGGGCAGCACAAAACTTCCGCAGTGACCGCTTGAGGACCTGCACAATCCGTTCAGCTGCTCCATCTGCCTGTGGGTGGTTGGGTGATGTCCGTCGATGGTCCACCAGCCCTTGCTCACAGAGGGCAGCAAAACTGCCCCCCCACTCCTGACCCCGGTCCGTCACAATCTCGGCTGGCGCGGAAAACCGTGTGAGAATGCGCTCGAGAAGGACACGTGCCGTCTGCTCGCTGTGCTTGCTCGGTATGGCCGCCAGCTCGACGTGCTTCGTGAAGTGCTCGATGCAGACCATCACCATGGTGTTCCCGCGTTTGGTGGTTGGGAAGGGACAGGTCGCAGCCCCACCGATAGAACGGCCCTCTGATCGGCAATGGCTGCAACTCCTCTGGCTTGACGTTGCCAATGGCGTTGACTTGGTCGCAGAGTTTACACGCTCCTACCACCGTAGCGACGTCCTTGGTCATGCCCGGCCACCAGAATCCCGTTTGCAAGAGTCCCAGCGTGCGCCGTTTGCCGAAGTGGCCCAGGTTGTTGTGCACCCGCTCGATGACGTCCCGCCTTTGCTGTGGTGGTGGTACTTCACGCACGGTCCCGTTGGGCATGAGGCGTAGCAGTTTGTCACCGCTGACCCTGTACGAGCAGGCGCGCCGGTTCACACGACGTCGCTCCTCCTGGCCCAGTTCCGTGCGGTAGCTGCCATGCCGCAGAAGGTGTAGCATTTCCTGGTCCTCCCAAGGGTCCGTAGGTCCTCCTGCATGCCTGTCCAGCATTTCCGCGGTGTCTGCAACTAGCGCAGTGCAGTTCCTCACAGTCGGTGCAGTGGCTGCGCTGGTGAGACTTGTCGCCGGCTCCCACATCCCCGTCGTACTCAGCGCTGACGTTGTCATAGCCCCCTCCCCCCCCAGCGCTGAGTCCGACGGGTTCATCGGCGTCAGGGAGTAACGGGGTTTGAGCACCGCCATGTGATGCGGCGTGAGGTAGGCCAGCTGCAGGGCTTGGGCAAGGGCGAAGACGTGGGCTGCTGCGCCTGGGGTGACGCCAGAGGTGAGAAGGCGGTGACACAGTGCCTCTGGCAAACCGGACACGAGGTCGGTGGGGGCGTCCAACACGCAGGCCAACTCCGCGGGGCTGAGGGTGGACGGGCCAGTGGGGCTGTCGAGCCGCATGGTGAGGAGGTCACCCGGGGGTAGGGCAAGCGGGGCAAGGCCCGGGGTGTCACACTGAAGGTAGGGCTTGCTGAGGACGTCTGCGGGGACTGGTAGGTGCCTGCCGGGAAGAGCCGCAGCAAGGGGCGGTGGCCGGACGGCAGTAGAGCTCACGTCCATCAGCTTGGACAGGCGTCGGGCGTCCGCGAGGTTAGAGTAGAGGGTGGCGAGGGCATGTTGACGGCGTCCGTGGGCGGCAAGGTCCGTAAGGTGGCTGCTGCCGAAGGACGTATCCGAACGCTGGTCGCCGGGCACCTCCACAAGGTAACCAGGAAGAAGGCGCGGGTGCAGACGCTGCAGGGCCCCGATCAGCTGGCGGAGTTGCGCAGCCTGTGGGTCTTGCAAGTTGGGTACCGCGCCGATGACCAGCCACTGGTGGGGTTTGTGCGCGCCAAGGTCCCGCAGTAGCGTGTCCGTCCAGGATGACGCAGTGGGGAACCGTCCAGTGGGGTGCAGGGTGGCTTTGGCCAATAGCTGTTGCGGGAACATGAGACGAAGCTGACGTACCCGGTTGGTGACAGCTGCGGCGGCGGCAGGAGCGAGAGAGTCGGCCACATGGTAGTCGCGAACGCGCCATCCAGCTCGTAGGCAGGCCTCGAGACCCAACGCACGGGCACCCAGCTCGATGACCACAAGTCCTTCGCTGAGGGCCTTGTCCAGGAAGTGCCGCGAGACGAGGCTGCTATCCAGCGCCAGCGTGGTGAGCCCAGTGGTGCCGGCGGCGGAGCCTAGTTGCTGCGGTCGTGGCGGTTCACATGGAATGGCATTGAGGGCCACTCGGTGGTCGCGCACCAGCTTGTTGGCGTGCAGCAGCAGGCGCCGTTGCAGCACCTGAGCGTGGGAGGGGTCATCGAGGGGGCACTTGTCCACCGCGTCCGTGACGAGCCCATTGTGTCCAGCTAGCAGCTCCTCCGAGGTGGGCAACGTGGTGTGGGTGCATCGCTGGGCCGCGCGCAGGCGCTGCAGGCGCGCGGCTGCCGCGACTAAGGCCACCTGGGCCACACTGCTGAACCGGTAGGCCTCCCCAGTCACCAGGGCTGTGGGGTAAGGTACCAGGCGGGGCCCAGGAGGCTTGGGGTCCGAGTCCTCGTCCATGCGGGCGCCAGTGCCATCATGCGTTACAGGCAAGGGCATCCGACTGAGGGCGTCGGCGTTCTGGTGTAGGGCACCAGGCCGATGGCAGACGTCGAAGTCGAACTGGCTCATGATGAGGGCCCAGCGCGCATAGGTGCCGGTGCTGCCGATGGTGTTGCCCTCCATGAGCCACAAGAGAGGCGCGTGATCGGTGACCAGCACGAAGGGCACGCCGTGGAGATACGGTCGGAGCGTCTGCATGGCCCAACAGGCAGCGAGCATCTCACCCTTGTAGGAGATGTAGTTGCGCTCGTGCGAGTTGAGGGAGCGAGACACCGCCGCCACCATGTACTCCCGCCCATCGTCATCCAGCTGACCTAGGACGCCACTGATGCCGTGGGTGGAGAAGTCCGTGTGCAGGATGAGTAGCCGGTTGGGCCGCACCCGACGGACGATGAGACCCTCCTGGCGAAAGCAGTCCTTGAGCGCGTCCAGCGCTGCCTGGTGACGATCTTGCCAGGTGTCCTCATTCCAGAGCACGCCCTTGCGCGTAAGCTCATTGAGCGGGGCCGCCAGTTCGCTGAACTTGGGGACGTAGCCGCGGTAATAGTTGGCCAAGCCCAGCAACGCCTGCAGTTCCGTCAGGTTCTTGGGCGGCTGCAGGGCGAGAATGGCTGAGATCTTGGCGTCCATTGGCCGAAGACCTTGCGCTGAAACCATGTGGCCCAAGAATTCCACCTCCTCCGCAGCAATGATGGTCTTCTGGGGATGAAGTTTGAGCCCGCACTGCTGGAGGCAGGCGAAGACAGCGGCACAGTCCTGCAGGTGCTGCTCAGCGGTGGGCGAGAACACCAGGATGTCGTCCACGAAGGCCATGGCGCAATGATCCAGCCCACAGCGCCGCAGCTCGTGGTCGATCACCATCTGGAATTGCCCTGTCGCGTTGCGCAGGCCGTAGAGGTTACGGGTGTACTTCCAGAGCTTGCCGTTCCACCAGAAGGATGTCTTGTCCTGGTCCGCTTCGGCGAGCGGGATCTGGTTGAACGCCGCCCGGCAGTCCATCTTGCTCAGCCACTTGGCGTCGCCGATGCGCTGGAACAGCTGCTCGGGGGTGGGGGGCGCGTACCGGTTGGGCTTGGTGGCAGCGTTGAGCGGCCGAGCATCGCAGCAGTAGCGCCTATCCGTCCACTGGCCGTTGGCGTCCTTCTTAGCGGGCATGGTGACGTTCATGGCGTACTTGGTGCTGGCAGAAGGCACAATGATGCCAGCGTCCTGAAGCTCAGCGCATTTCTCCTCCTGAATCTTGAGCTCCAAGGGAGAGTGGTGCCGCTGAGGTTGCCAGATGGGCCGGTCGTGGACCAGGTCAATGGTCGCAGGACCCATAGCCCCAGAATAGCATCCAAGGTCCTTGAGGGAGCGGGCAAAGACGGCATCGTGCTTGGCCAGCATCTGCTTGAACTTGTCCTTGAGTGCCGGGTCCATATCGGGCCGTTCACACCACAGGTAGCCTCCCTTGTCATCCTTGACGAAGGTGGTTCCAGTGCCTGGGTATCGGTTGCCCTCGGGTGTGGTCATGGACGGCCGGCTGGGCTCGGGCGCCAGGCTGCCAGGGGCCACCCTCGGATGACCCGCAGAGGGGACGGGGTTGGTTGACGCTCCCGAGGTGGGCGGACTGCTTGCAACCCCTCCCGGTGCCCAATGCCCTGCGAGCGCCCTGGCAGTGTGGTCCAGTAGGCTGGGCGACGGGGGCCGCCGGGTGGGCGACTTGGAAGGGACGCTGCGACCCGGTTCAAGGTTGATGGCGGGGCGCACTCCTCGATGCCCTTGGAACCCTTCCGCGGGGGGTTGAAAAGGCGGGGACCCGCCTGCGTGGACATGGGTCGCGCAGAGGGACAGAAGCAGGACCGCCAGGAGCAGCAGCCGTCCAGACCAGCTGCACGGCGGGGCCCCCCAAGTCCGTGGAACCGGCTGCGGGACGGATCGCTGGTGACGTTTGGCACAGAGGGCTTGGCGGCGGAGTTGACGGCAAAGGCGCTCCTGCTCCAGGCGCCATTCCTCCTCACGGCGAAGGGCTTGTTCCTGAGCATGCAGCGCTCTGCGGTGGGCCTTCCGCCGCCGGCGTCGCGATGCTGTCCGTCGACGGCGCATGGCTTCCGCCTCCGCGGCCTGGCCCTCGTGGTAGCACTTGGTGGCGGCCTCCATATCACCCTCGCAGGCCTCCATCAGGAAGTCCGCCAGCTCTGGCTCGATCTGGTTAAGCGTTCCCATGGCTGCGTTGGTCGAGGCCACGTCCACGCCAGCGTAGGCGAGGTCGTACGTGGTGAACGTCTCCAGCCGCCAGCGGGCTGCTCGCGGTACAATCTTCGTCAGTGTAAGGTACCGGTGATCGGAGTCCACTGCCTCCAGATCCAGCTGGGCGCGCCCCTCCAGGAAAGCCATGCCGACGACAATGTCGGCCTCCTGACCATGGATTACAGGCCACGCCAGGTCGCCTTGGACGACGTCCGGGCAAGGGATGAGGATGGCCTGGTCGTGCTCCATCTCGATAAGCAGGTTGAAACCAGTGACGTGGGCCCATGCCGGTATGAGACTCCCGTCGAAGGTGCGGAGCTCCGGGGCGCCCGGGATGTCATATGGCAGACGGTGCCGGTCCAGGAACGCCCGACTGAAGGCGAACGCCCCTGTAAAGCCGATGTCGATGGCCACGACGGCGGCAGGGGTGTACTGATCATCCCGTTGTACGAAGAAGGCCACACGCCCCGGTCCATGTCCGCAGTGTAGACGTGGCATGTGGTACGCCCGGCGCCCCACGCCATGCAGCTGTGCTGGGTGGTGGCAGGGCTGAAGGGGAGCCGCGGGGGCGGCCGTCGGTGGTGGCAACGTCTCTCGGGCGGTGACCAGCCCGGGCTGCGGGGCCGCGAGTCCACCTTGACCGGAACGCTCGGGCCTGGACTGGCGGACGGGCGAACCCGAGCCGGTGCGGCTCGGTCGCCAGCCATGGTGGTGGCGCTCCTCCCGAGTCGGGCGGGCCACAGGGGCTCACTCACGGCTCGCTCGCCGCTGTCCCTGGGGTCGTGGGCTGCGTTCCCGACTCCGGCGCTTGAGGCTCCTCTCCTGGCCCGGGTCCTCTCGACGCGGGCGTTCGCGGCTCCGGCTCCGGGAGCTCGGTCGGCTGCGCTGAGGGCGCTCACGGCTCCGACTCCGTCGACCTGTCGTGGCCAACGGTTGTCGCTCCTCTGTCAGCGGTGGGCGCGACACCAGGGCTTCCCTTGCGTTCACACGACGGTTTGGCTGAGGCGGTGTCGTCAGTGTGGCGGGCAGCAGTGGGGCGAGGCCGGGCCCTTCGGCGGGGTGAGTCGTAAGTCCCTCACCGGCGACGTCGGCGTCTGCAGGGGTGATCTGCGGGCCTCGGCTCAGACACATGGTTGACAGTGCAAAGGCCTTGGCTTGAACGTCATCGGCGTGTAGAAACCCTTCGTTGCTGAGGGTCCGACGCACTGCCTCCTCCTCCCCCGGATGCGCGGCCGACCGAAGCTCCAGGACGCGAAGGGTTCCTGCGAGAGGCAAGGGTCCTGTGTATCCTGAGAGACCGGGTGTGCTGGCGGCCAGCGAAGCCCGGAGAAACTCTTGCCCGATGGCCGACTGCTCCAGCACCTGGACGAGCCGCTGATGTGCTGCCTGGGTGGCCTCCGCTGCCGTGAAGAGACCTTGCCCCTGCAGCTGCAAGATCAATAAGCTCGCGTTGAATGGTGCTAGCAGGTCGGGGTGCCAAGTGGCGTGTGGCAGCCCCAAAGCCTCCATGACCCACGCCGACGGTAGGTCGCCTTGGTAGTGCCGCCTGGCGGCCGCCGCCGCCGGTGGGGGCGCTGGTGTGGACGTTGTCGGCGCCGCCATCTGTGGCGCAGGTGTGGTCGTTTGGGATGTAGGTACTCGGGCCAGTCGTGTTGGTAGCGCGGCGCGGCTGAGGGGCTGTGGGCGAGGTGGCGACCGCTCCGGAAAAGGTGCTGCTGCTGCGCTGGCACCGACGGGGCCAGGCTCCACCCGCTCCGTGGGCCCCGGGCCCGCAGCCGCGCCCTCGCTGTTCTCCGTAGTACTCCCTGTCACCAAGCACTGACGAACCGCGTTTAGATGCGCCGCCGCCTTGTCGACCAGTGGCTCCATCGGAAGGTATGCCCAGCGCAGCTCATCCATGCGTGGTCGATACGCCAGGTGTGGACTGGGAAAGCGCCGTACCTCCATGCTGCCTCGGTGCAGCACCCTGGTGCCCAGCAGCACGGAGAATCCACATGCTTGGGCAGTGGCGTCAGGGACCACCACCGCATTCGTGTGGACGTAGCTCTCATGTGGTGTGCCGGGCGCTAGGCAGATGGTCAGCCCGCCTTCCACCTGTCCGAGCGGCCTTGGTCCAGTACCGGCCGGTCCATGGCCCGTGTTAAGCAAGATCCTTGTTGGTGCGAGTTGCAGTCCGGCTTGCTCGACCAGGGACTCCGCCAGGAGCACCACGTCGGAGGCGGTGTCCGGTACAACACGCAGATCCTTCCACAGGGGCTTGCCGTCTGCCGCCACGATTGCCACTGACTCGCTCGGCGCCTGATTGCTCATGCGCAGTATACCTTCCGCCGCCGCCCGGTAGTCCGCGCACGCCTGCCGGACCAGCTCCTCTGGGGCCCCTTCCAGCGTTCCGGCCGTGATGCGTGGTGCCGCTGGGTCAGCCTTGGTGCTGATGGACCGAGCCGACACCTTATCGCAGGCGGGCGCCTCCTTGACCACCTCCTTGACCAGGCGCAGTAGCTCCTGCAGCGCCTCCGCCGGTGCCTGCGGCCCCAATTGCAACTGGACACGCCGCCCGTCGCGCCACTGACAATCGAGGGTGGTCGCGGCCGACGAACTCCTTGGTAATGTGCTGGGAAGTGGTCCGGGTGGCAGCTGCTCGAAACCCGCCGGCAGCCGTTCCCGGTTGGTCCATGCGTTGGCCACTGACGCCTCCTCGTCCGTGGCTGGGGTGGCTCCCGGAGATGTGGTCAGCGGGCATCCGATCTTGCTTTGCGCCAGCGCCTCCTGCTCCTGCAACTCCCATCGCAGAAGGTCGGCCTTGGTGATGGCCAGGGTGGTCGCCTCTTCATCCTCCTCCTCCTCCTCGGTGACGGTGAGCATGGTCTTGCCTCCGGAGGCCCGCGCTTGCTTGTGCTTCTCCACGAAGTAGGCGGGTGGTGGCGCCTGATCATTGACGCGCCCCTCGTCCAGTTGCTTGGTCCAGCACTCCGTCTCCGAGTGCGCCGCGCGGCGCCCCAGGCACCTGGCGTAGGTGCAGGGGCGACCATCCGCTGATCGCCGCTGGCTGTCTGCCCGTCGCCCACCCTGAGCTCCGCGTGTCCGCCCTTCCGGGGGCGGGTTGGCGCGCTGCGGTGCGGGCTGGCTAGAGGTGCCCGCCGTGGTTGACTTTGGCGCCCGTGCGGTGGTGTTGCTCGATGCCTGCCAAGCCTTGAGTTCTTGATACTCTTGGTATTCCCTGGTACTAAGGGTGATGGCTTTGGCCTTGGGCTTGGGCTCCGCCGGCTTGTCGCAGTCTATGCTCACCAGTGACTTGCGCATTGCCACGTGGTACTGCTGCGCGTGGTCAACCACGAACTTGAGCGACCAGACGTCCTCTTGATCCACGGGCTTCTGCATGTACATGCCGCGGATGAACTTCCGCATCTTGCGGTCCCGTAGTCCGTCAAAGAAATGTGTAGCCAGGTCGTCATCCGCAATGGCGTTCTTCCTGATGCAGCGCACGAGGTCGGTGAAACGCTGGGCGGCCTGGGTCGGCGTCTCGTGCTCCGCTTGCTTGAAGGTCTGCACCTTCCGCTTGGCGTCGGGGTCCGGGAGATCGAACTTGGCCTTGACCTTGGCCAAGTAGAACGACCAGAGGTCTGGGACCTCTTTCCCCTGTGCGTCGGTGAACTCGAGGCCTTCGTACTCTGCCTCCCGGTTGCCCGCCTGCGTCCACAACTGCTTGTGCTCCCGTAGCACCTTCGGATGCTCGCTCTCCGCCCACGCCGTGAAGGGGTCGTCTCGGTCCTTGCAGACGCTGGCGGTCATGATGGCGAATCCATGCACCAGCAGCGCCTTCTTGCCATGTACCACGCCGTAGAACTTCACCGCGCCGATGTGCTTCCGGAACTCGTGCTCGAACTGAGCGAAGGAGCCCAGCGCCCGCGAGCTGAAGGTCGGGTAGCGCATCAGGTTCTGCCAGCTGTCCATGTCGTCGTCGACCTCTTGGTAGTCTTGTGTGTGGACGGGACTCGGCAGGGTGAGCGAGCTGGTCGCAGCTTGGCCGCCTTCGGAGGTTGACCCACCGGCGCTCACGTTGAGATCCGTGCCGTCAGAAGCCCGCTCCTCTGTCCACCGTCACTCGGCCGTCAGCTATGGCGCGTTGAACCAGAAAAGCGTCCACGCGTGGGCTGGCCGACCGTAGATTGTAGCGTGGAGGCAGCTCCGGGGCGGTCTCCTCGGTTGCGTCCGCTAGCGGTGAGAGGAAAGGTAGCACTGTCGGTCGCCGCGGTTGCTCGGACCCGTCTTGACTCATCTTCCGGGACGCCACGGTAGCCGGTGTTGATCAGCGGCGTGTTGTCAAGTCTCTTGGCTCCGTCTCGAGGTTGAGGAAACGCTCGGACAGTGTTGTCAGGGACTCGCGGTGATGCAGCTCGTCGCCGTGACAGATGTTGTCGCCGTGGCTTGAAGCGGTCGCTCGGGAAAGCTCAGCAAGGATTAGTGCTAGTATCAGCGATTTAGACGAGTAGATGACTGGGGTTCGGTCTTAAGAGACCAGGTTCCTGCAGCGACCTGATAAAAGGAAGCTGCGGGCCGACCTTGTTCCTTACTTGCTCGTCCAGGCCAAGCCTTGGACGTGACGACTTGTGATGCGTCCCACGGGTAACGCTCCTCGACGCACGGGAGAAGGCACCTTGGATGGTGACGCCTTGGACCTGGGCGGGCGGTTGTGACTCACGCGCCTCGCCAATGCTAAAACTGAAACTGAGCGAGAGAACGCTGCTAGGTCAATCCAATTGATCCGTTACAAGGACAAAGTTCGCTTGTTTGCAATTGCGTCTAAATCGCTGCTCAATACAGTTGAGCAGCGACTTAAGTACCCAAGTTTGCGCCCGCTCGCAGCAAGCCATACTCGCGCCTAAATCCGACTCGTCCATCGCCCGGATTGACATCGGGCTCTTAAACTCAAAGATCAGCTGCAAACGATTCACCTCACAACATCCGAAATGCTGATGGTTCACCTATGCCTAGGTATGCCAATGAGTCTACCCGTTAGCATCCCAACTCGCCATCATCATTCTTGCCGCTATCGAGTCACAGATATTGTTCTTAGGATCAGTCATTGTATGATAGTATTTATAGTGCGTTTGTAATGCCGTTCAGTTTGGTGCGCGTGCGTGCTTGCAACGGTCATGTCACACGATGTGCACGTCACGCAATGTGCTGTGACAACACAATCACAACGATTGACGCTAAGACAAGCTAACTGCACTTTGGTTGAGCTTACGCCTTATATATTGCTTCTGGTCGTATTTCTTGGATAAGCCCGAACACCGATCTGCATCGGTTAGATGATGATTGCCTTGGCTAGGCACTGATAGCCTATCACATCATCTACACCTGTCTTGGAATATACATTG
The DNA here is from genome assembly GCA_019650235.1 of Volvox reticuliferus. Taxonomy (NCBI): domain Eukaryota; kingdom Viridiplantae; phylum Chlorophyta; class Chlorophyceae; order Chlamydomonadales; family Volvocaceae; genus Volvox; species Volvox reticuliferus. The sequence goes on from BNCP01000008.1 coordinate 1,605,458, forward strand.
TAACTCCTTGCATCGAAGACTTCCGCTGCCTCGATTGGTACGTTCTGATATAATCGAGCATGATGCACTAAGCCTGGTTCTCCGCAGAATCAATGGGCATTTGGAAGGAGGGATACAACAGTAGTCCCACAGAGGAATGGCGAACTGCTACAGGCGCTAGAGGGCTTAGGAGGTTGTGGAGCTTGCTTTCACAAGCAGCACCCAGTGAGCTGTCCTCCACAGGGGCTTTGACGGCGTCCACCACAGGGACTTACTGTAGCTGCAGACTAGGTGATGTGCCACGTTCAGTCACGGAGACTGTAGGTGGCAGCTCACGTGGCAGGTGCGGATCCTGCTCACGTAAGTAAGTCTTGGGGTTGATCACTGCCTGGTTAAGCAGTCCCGGGCACTGATGGCACAATACTGAGGCAAGAGAAAGCAGTAACCCTAGCTCAATTCCCGACTGGCAGCTAGAAGTCAGGCAAACGTTCCTGCAGAAACCGCTTAACAAACAATGAGGATTATTTGCTAGCTTGGGCGTGGCCCGATCTGACCCAAGCGAACTCGTTGGCTGCAGGCAGTGACTCAAAATTGTCCTTATAAATCTTACTTGAATAATATGACCTTATGCACTACCTCTCCACGCAGCGTGCAGTGTCAATCGGCTGAAGGATCTCGCCGCAATCTCGTTCACTTGTCCGTTCGCAAAGGTGCTAACGCTATTAACAGTGGATGTTAATAGGTGAATACTACTCAAGAGCGGATCTTGGAAGTAGTCCCAAAGGCTTCTCTTTGTAGGGGTTCACGCGCGCCGACGTCAATTGTGCAGCGCGATGACTTCTGACGGAACTAGTTTGGCGAATTGCGATAAGATAGTTACAATAATTACTAGCTCATAAAAATGGTCTGTTCCACTCACGAAGAATAGCTTCGAGAGCCAATTGACACTTGGTCAAAGCTCTCGATGCACTAAATACGCCATCGACGACTCACAAGGCCCTGGCGTCAAACTGGATACAACACTACAAACTGGCGGCTCTGGAACCAACCTAACTACTAACGTTCGGTTATTCCTCTGAACCAAATTAACAAATTAAAATTATCTATCTAATAACAAGAAATAACGTTGCTAACTCATCTATCCATTAGATGGTTTCAACTTGGTTCAAACATTGCTCTCGACGACATTGGGTCATCGTTCTGCTTTGCCCAAATTTCTAGGTTAGCTACGAAGTATGACACGAGCACAAGTATGTCGTGACACGGCTGTGGCCTGTGTTGTATCTCTGTCATATCCGCCTAAAGCAAAGGCTCGATCGAAGGATGCCAGACAAATGGCCAACCTGGATATTAGCCATGAGATACCCCAGGATACTACAGCCTGAGCAAATTGCGCTGATGCTTGGCCATATCAGGTCCAATGGAAGAGCAGCAAAGGCGCATGAGGACGATGATGACGGACAGGTGAGGTATTGCATGTGTTGGAGAAGGCATATTAGGTGGATTGGAGTGGTACTATTGGGATACGGGGAACGGTTACTGGGATTGGCCTGTGTGGTGCGTATACTTCAGACCAGTTTTGGCTAACATGTTAAATACGAAGATGCATTATCGAGCTCGTGAGCGAGCCGGGCTACGCGGCATGCAGGCCTGGCCTATGCAGTTGCCTGAAGGATGAAGGCGGGTCCCAGTACCTAGCAATCGTGTGTGATTCTGTGAAGCGTTGCCTCAGCATCAGGGTATGCGCCCTAGCACGCGCTGCTATCAGCATGTTACCCCAGAAGTTCCATGAACTGGTATCCCATCGCTGTGTTCACGCCGCATTTGAAGGGCACCCTGCAGTGATTGGTTGGGGTATAGGGGCCATTCCGCAAGGGCCGCGACAGGCGGGCTGTGGCTTTGTGAGCTGTCTGGGTTGACCACATAAATAGAAGCATTAGGATCAGAGGATGCAACGCCCCGCTTCATATCGCCACCCTTAGACGTGACGGTTTGTTGGTGTGAGCACACGGGCGGCGGCATCATACATGTAGTTTGTATTACCTACCTGCTAAGATTGCGCAGGCCAGATAGGTTCAAACCGCCCATGTGGCTGGGGACCTGCATGGGGCAACTTTGGGTCGGATGCGGGTCGCGATGACGGGCTAAACGGTCAGCAACGCAGTCTAACTAGTCTACCAGTGCGGAGCTCTTTGTGACCCACCGACCATGTCACATCCGTATCAGGATTGGGCGACATGGGTGGCAAGGGGGTGACATGGCTAGGTCCTGAGGGGATTTCTCGAGCGCTCAGTCCCGTTCCATTCACTCACTCGCTAAACCCCACAAGGTATTCAAAAAATTATTTGCGTCTCCAGATAGGGAATCCATAACACGCAACTCCCAGGTCCGTAACGTGGGCCTCAAGAGAGGGGTATGGCCAGGGTTTTGGCGCTCAGTAAGGGGTCGCTCAAGTACGATATGTTGCACATACTATCTAATTTGCCATATGCCGGCTTGTGCTGCCCAGTTGCCCGATATGACTGTCTGAAGGTTTTATGGCCTTCCCATCACCGATGCAACTGTTGACTGCCGCAGCTGTCTGGCAGTATTCATCTCTGGCACGTGGTTATTGTGCTTGGGGAACTTGTGCCGCCAGCGTAAGCGCAATGCGAGGCTTTGCACCTGAGGACTTATTATCCACACACAGGGCCCCCATATTTCATGCCCATTTCAATACATCGCACCCCTGGCTTGCTCACCTCCTGAGCCCTCCCAACACCCTATGCCATATGCGCTGCGCTTGCATTGCATCCATGTGCAGTCTTGGGCGGCAACACGGGAGGCTGTCACCAAGGCCATGGAAGAAAGCGCCTTACATTCCGTCAAGGCCATGGAACATGCGGCAAAACTCCGAGAAGAAGCCCGCCAGGAGCGCCTGGAGGCCAAACAAGGACGTGCAGCCAAGGACAAGCTGGTGTCCTTTAACCAGAAGGTGTGAGGTTACGGGCTCTTATGTTAGTTCCACGCCAATTCTGGTGATCAGGCAACCATTCCCTCGACTTGGTCATGTGCGAAGGCAGTCATTGCTAAATCCATGTTATGCGCTTCCTGCATCTTGCGTAGCCAGTGCCACCGATGAAATCCCACATCTAGCCATCAAGAACATAACACTCCTGCGTATGTGCCATTGTACACTGATGTATATCAATATGCATACTCATCTAGCCGGACCTCCTGATTGCCAGCACATTTTAGTCAGTCATTTTAAACAGAGAATTTAGCACTTTCTAAACCTAACTGACTTCCAATCCTGCCAAATCTGTCCCAGGAAAAACGAAAACACGACGCCGGTCAGACATCAAGAGGGAAAACTACGTTGAGGAGTCCAAGCGACAAGCCCAAGCGTTCGGCATCTACTCTGGGTTCGATTGATTCTGCCAGAATGTTAGTCCTGCTCATTAAATTGTTAAGTCCGCCCAGGTCCAGGCATGGCCATGAGGAGCCAGATGATTCATGATCGTTTAGGCGTCAAGACGGTGTCAAATCTGTATGCAGCTAGCGCATAAGACAATGTGATATTCGGACGTCATGTTAAGCAATCTACCCCTCTACACCGCTAACAATACTACTCGTTGACATTGTTGACAAGGGGTTTAGAATACACGGGTACTTATAAAGCGGGGGTGTAGAGGGGTAGATCGCTCAACATGACGTCCGAATATCACATTGCCTTATGCGCTAGCTGCATACAGATTTGACACCGTCTTGATGCCTAAACGATCATGAAGCACTATCTGGCTCCTCATGGCCATGCCTGGACCCGGGCAGACTTAACAATTTAATGAGCAGGACTAACATTCTGGCAGAATCAATCGAACCCAGAGTAGATGCCGAACGCTCGGGCTTGTCGCCCGTGTGCTCACACCAACAAACCGTCACGTCTAAGGGTGGCGATATGAAGCGGGGCGTTGCATCCTCTGATCCTAATGCTTCTATTTATGTGGTCAACCCAGACAGCTCACAAAGCCACAGCCCGCCTGTCGCGGCCCTTGCGGAATGGCCCCTATACCCCAACCAATCACTGCAGGGTGCCCTTCAAATGCGGCGTGAACACAGCGATGGGATACCAGTTCATGGAACTTCTGGGGTAACATGCTGATAGCAGCGCGTGCTAGGGCGCATACCCTGATGCTGAGGCAACGCTTCACAGAATCACACACGATTGCTAGGTACTGGGACCCGCCTTCATCCTTCAGGCAACTGCATAGGCCAGGCCTGCATGCCGCGTAGCCCGGCTCGCTCACGAGCTCGATAATGCATCTTCGTATTTAACATGTTAGCCAAAACTGGTCTGAAGTATACGCACCACACAGGCCAATCCCAGTAACCGTTCCCCGTATCCCAATAGTACCGCTCCTTCAATCCACCTAATATGCCTTCTCCAACACATGCAATACCTCACCTGTCCGTCATCATCGTCCTCATGCGCCTTTGCTGCTCTTCCATTGGACCTGATATGGCCAAGCATCGGCGCGATTTGCTCAGGCCACAGCCGCTCGGGAAAGCGTGCAAAAGCCCCCTCACCCTGGGCGTGACGCTGAAAGGGGACTAACTGCCCATAGTTCGACACGAGGCCCATACCTCACATGTCAACACGCACCAGTTCCAATTCTGAGGCTCGGGTTCGGATGGAGCTTTGATGTGAAGCACACTCGGCCCGCTCTTGTAGCCAGCCCTCTCTAAGTCCTCCAGGCTCAGATTAGGCTTTTTCTTTGGAAGTTTAAGGTCTTCCTCGTCACTAGAAGAATTAGTGGATGAGTCCGAATCCGAGTCAACTTCGCCTGCGTCGCCTAAAGGCATGCCCATAAACTTGTCCAACTTCGGTTTTGCAGGTGCCTTCGACATTTGAGTGCCCTTTAGAAATATCAGGTTAAATACATTAAATTTCAACCAGTCCTTTCAGAAACGATGGCGTGGATATCCGGAATGTTTCAACAATGATTAAAAGGAAGTTTTTTCGAGGCAGGCAATCCTGGCTTTGGGTAGAATGTTAACAGGTCAGAAATGTACAGTCGACATCAGTGACACTAGGATAGGACGGGCGTTTAGCGTTACTTACAGTTATCGGTTCGGCAGTTTGCGGTTGGCATCGCGACATGACCGATGAGCACTGCTGACTCCACGTGTTCAGCTGTCCATGACGGTGAGTGACCGCGACATGACTGTCTCACATTCATATTCCTAAGGAGTTTCCACCTAATGACGATGGCAAACAGGACCCATTTCGTGCCAAAATCATCGTACGAAGCATTATGGCTTACCTGCGGAAGCAACGTATGTTTGATCGGGTTGGCAGCATTGCCAACGCAGCGGAACCAGTGGATCATGACGTCTGCTGGATTTGCTTCGATGGATCATCGAACGGGAATGAGCTCCTGAGGCCATGCTCCTGCCCGCGATATGTTCACAGCGTATGCCTGGGCCGATGGCAGGTCGGTTGCCTTTACGACGTTTTTGAGTGCCGCATATATTCAAACTCATCTCACCTACACCGACCAAATTGCCTTTTATGCCCGTGACAGGTTCAATCAGCTGGGCAGAGGTAGGTGTCTGGGTACGGGCACGGGTATGCTTGGACAAGCCAAGGACCAGGGCCTAGGGCAGCTAGCTCTGAACAGCGCCGCACATCTCTTCACCGTCCTGCAGAGAGGAACATCAATGCCGATTCTGTCAGAAGGTATGATCGATATAGCCTTAGCGTGGCTAAATAGGCCGCCCCAACTTGCCCCAACTTGCGAGTACTTGACCTCACCACTCCTGGCGGCGAACACCCTCGGCCGTACCATCCCATCCCTACCAGGCATCCAAAGCTGACGTGCCGAATGCAAACGCAATCAATCGCGTTAGAATTAAAGTGAGATCTCTCTTTTTATATAATCCTGATTACAAAACAGTTAATTCTTTATCCCCTCCCACTGTGCACCCCCTCTCGTTTCCCAAAAGCTTCGCCTCGCATATAGCTCCGTACAGCGGTCGTTGAATCCGCTGAATCCGCCGAATCCGCTGAATTGCCGTATCGCTTCGCAGGCGTACTCCTCCTGGGCCACATCTCTAACTCCATCCCACCTGCAACCCGTCAAGGCGCAAGTCCTGCCCTGGATGGCTGTGGTCTGCGGCGACAAGGTGCCCAGGGGCCCAGTAAAGCCTCACCCCAGTCGCGAAATCCTTCCACGCATTCGCCCTCCTCCTCCGTTGCATGAACTTGAAGCGATGCCATTCACTTAGCAACGGCAAAAGTCACCATCAAATCACCACTGCCACTATCACCACCATTATCGCCAACCGCTCCCCACCATCATCACCGCCACTCCCACCGACGCGCCTCCGCTGATACCTTCCTCGCCAACCCGCTGGCAGATGTCCAAGATGCTGGTCCGGCCGGGACCCGAAGGAAGGGCGAAGTTCCAGGAGCGTGTCAACGAGATGTTCGGTTTCGCAGCGGACAGCGGTTTCGAGGTATGGTACCGGGCATGATGATCCCAAGCAGACGCAAGAAACATGGCACAGTACGACGTCAGTACGACTAGGTTAGTACGATGACTTTAACATGTTAAAAGCCATGGGTCACAAACCGTGCGAAATAAGTTGCCAAACCTCCCTCAGTCAAAGTCGCTGTCCTCATCACTTGCAGTTTTCGTGTAGTGCACACTTTTGCGGATGCTAGTCCCTGGTCTATCCGCCCGGTCCTCATCGTCGTTGTCTCGTTCGGGCGGCTCAATCACCCCTATCAGCAGAAGCTGATCCTCCAACGTCTCAGTGGGAAAGTCGTCCCGAGCGCCAAGGCCCTCGAAACCCGTCACACGACCCACCGCCACACCCTTTTTAAAGCCGATGACACAAGGCAACATTTTGATGTCAAGCTTAACCGTGAAGAAAGGCGAGTCCGGCGCCGATAGCTTAATAAACCGCGTGTTGAAATATTTGTGCGCGAGTACTTGTAAGTGCTTGTCCATAATCTTGCAGCGCACAAATTCTCGATGGAAGAAGTGACAGACCACCAAATCCGTTTGTGTGACAATTTCCAAGAAGTCGCCCTCCGTAATCTCCGTATATGTCCCATGACCCTTTTGTGTCAATTGATTGCGCTTCTCCCGCTCTGCCTTAAGGCGGGCGATGCGTTCCTCGTGCAATTTCTGCAGCTCCTCATCCTCCATAAGGTCATCCATGGCAACCATTTGATGAGATTGCTTGCCATCCTGTGCCTGCTTGTCTAGAACTTCCCGCTTGTAGTCGCGCACCGCTGCCTTGACCACTTCGCCGTAAGCAATTGCGTTCATGGCCTGTCCAAACTGAGCGGCCTCTGCCGCAAAAGGTTTATCTGACATTTTTATGCTCCGTGAGCACCCCGCAAATGCTCCACGAACCAATAAGGCAAACAACCAAAGACGCGGCGCACGAACACACTTAACGAGCAAGTATCTTAATATGAAACTTTACTATCTAATGACTAGCCTGAGCATTTAGATTTCGGCTCCGTGAACATTATATTGGCAAGCCTCACTAGGGAGTATTCCATCATGTAATAGTACGAGTCTTAACAGCAACCGAACGTCAAAAGTGTGCTAGTTAGCAAAATGTTAAACTTTCGTTCGGTTATTGCAGTTGCGGTGTTTGTACTTGAGTAGACAGTTTGTCGTGCATTTTGTCGCAAGCACGACGACCCGGACGCGCCAAAATTGAGCTTGCCCAAACATGTTCCATGATCTTATCTTCAATCAAGGATTTTGATATTATGCATCAATTATAACTATTTGCAATAGGACTTGGTCGGCCAAGAGCGGCATTCGTTGCCAATATGGCTGACTGGAATACGTTATTGCAGCAGTCCGCTGATCTAGTCGGGCAGGTGCGATCAGAACTTGCAACTTAGGACTTTGACGTAGTCTCTAACTGGGGCCGTCCTCGCCGATCTTCGTTACCTTGGCGGCTTCGGGGTTTTTATAAGTCCCATTTCGAAGCCCTTACATGGCCGCTATTGGCCTTTCTACAGGACTTCAACAATGTGCCGCGGGTGGAGCGCAACTTGCCTCAACTCCAACAGTATGCCGACGCACTCCGTTCACGGACCAACCGGTATCGTGGGCCGTCAGAGCAAGCCGCAGCAACTCGGCTGCTTGCGCAGCAAGGGTTGGACGCCGGCAGGTGGGCAGATGGCTTTGGATAATCTAAAAGCTGGCCTAGTGCTAACATGTGGAGGGACCCCTCGTGATAACAACCCAGGGGACACCATACCGCACGCCGCCCTAAGCACGTTGAGAATCTATCGCACGGATTGCCAACTTTTATACTGGTTGATTGCGTAGCTATATAAGTCGTGAGGAGTGTGCGGTTGTTTGGAGGAGACAGGCTTCTCCCTGTTCGCCGTGCTACCTTTTTTTCACCACCCAGCTCCATGACTTGCATTCTCGGGCTCCCCTTTTTCCCGTGTACCACCGTCACATGGTTACCCAATACTTTGTTCTGTACCGCAACCCAGGCTGACATCCGAGGTTATGGCACTGGAGATTGTACCCACCATAGAGGATGTATTCCACGCGGAGACCAACAATGTGGAGGAATATCTGCAGCAAGTTGAGGAGGCGACGCTTTTGGCGGCCATTCAGGCAAGCAAGGGAAAGTGGGAGGCGTATCCGACGCCACCACTAAGTCGAGTGATTGGTCAATTACGCAGGAGGCCCAGCAAGAGTCGATGGCTGCCTTCGATGCCTTCATGGACCAGTGCATTACCCGGGACTGGAATGCCAACAAGCAGCGGCTCTTTTCGCTTATCGCACCAAGCGGCCTTCCTGGAGGCCCCCAGCCATTAATCGGGCGTAGCGCTGCAGGTCCGTGCAGGGGTTGGAAAGGCAATTCTTGCAGGGGGATGGGAGATTGTTCGTGTGTTTTGGTGGGGATGGGATGGCGTTTATTCTTGTGGACTCGCACACTACGCTGTGTCCCGGGTGCACGTTCGGTCCAAGCTTGTGCGTTTCGGTTGGTAATGCTAGCCAGAGCAAAACGCAAGGTAGGTTATGTTGCCTTGTGCAGGAAGAGCTTAAGGTATGGCGGCAGGGATATGGGTAATGGGAAATCAGCTATGGCGGAGCGGCAGGATGCCGGACTCAGGCCACAATTGAAGCTTCCACGCCCGTCGTGCTAACACGTATCTGTGTGGACTTTCTGTGTGCTCGCGGCAGGGAACGGTGGCCAGGGTTTTGCGACAGCTGGGCCACGGCTGTCCCCCAAGGAGGCCGCTTACGTGGAGATTGCGAAGGACATGGCGGTGGCTGCTGGCAGCCGCTCGGGTGCCCAGGCGGGGATGGACTTCGTCAAGAGATTCAAGGAGGCATGTGAGGTGTGTTTGGGGTTTATGAGGCGGCAATGCCCAGCCAGTCGGCAAAATTTACTACACCCTCTCATTGTGGCCTCTATAGGCTGACCCAGCCTTGGACTTATGCAAGCATATATGCGCGCCCAGGCCAAGGGCGCTCTCCTCCAGTAATGTACAAATACGCAGCTAACTAACGATCAGTCCGCCCAAAACCTTCTCCACAGAAGTATGATGAGAAGCCCTTGGCTCAGGATTTGCCTATTTCCACCATTTGGGGACTCGTGGTCCGAGTGCTGAATGAGGCGCGACGGCGCAACGTGACGCCCGCTTCTCCAGGGCGCTACGTGGACGCGCTAGTTGCGGGCGCCCGGAAGCACCTGGAGGAGGAATTTCAGCACCACGTGCGAACAACTATTACGCGACACAAGATGCAGGCGGAACGTGGTGCGGATCCAGACCCCCTGCGTGAGGTGCAGGCGTTCATTCAGGTGGGTGTGGGTGGAGTAAGACAGTTGGACAAGGGGCTCCAAAGCAGCTCGCGATGGTTGAGGAGGAAAACCAGATGGGGTGGGTGCGCGAAGTCCTTCTCATTGTCAGCCCCAGCCCCGGCCCCGGCTGCCGGTAATCTTTCTGGTACGCCGTTACTCCCATCCCGTTAGAGCCACCCTCCTAGGCTTTCCCTCTTATCCATGCTTTATCCGCGCCCTGCTGAACACCATCCCTGTCCAACCCATCCACTGCCAGGTGAAGTTTCGCGACCGCGGTCCGTTGGATTTCGCAGCCCCGAACGGCATGGACACTTCCTGGGTCCAACTATTTTACTGCCTTCGCGCGGGATACGACCGGGCAGCTGCGCGCGTCTCAGAGCGCTGCGGTGACCTGCTGCTGCTCCCGACTGGCAGCCGCGCGAGCGGGATGGGCATGGGCGCCAACCTACGGCAGATGGTGGATGAGTGGTTGCGAAACAACTGCCGTCTCTCCGAACGGTTCGTGGAAAGTGGGGCTATAGCTTCAGGGATTACGGGGACCTAGCCTGGGCTGCCGGCCATCCGGGGAGCAGAGGGGTTGAAGGACGAAGGTTGCCGGTAGAGCGGGAGCTACGCTGTGCGCCGGCGCCGGGTTCCATTCCCGCCATTGATGTGGCTGGAAGTTCCCCCCCTGATGGTCCGCAGCAAATTTGGGTGCAGCCGTTCTGGAGTGGTTTCCGAATCTTGCGGCTGTAGGGTCTGTTAACGATCTTCGAGAGAATCACCATGTTGCCCTCGGGGACTCACCCGTGCATACGTGCAAACCCCTGGGCGGAGGCCCCAGGGCCGCACCGATCACACTCCTCGCTATCACCCATAGCCTTCTGTGCTGGATCATCTTGTCGTGCATGGATGTATTTCTCCCATGGGGACACTAGGCTATGCTCATGCGTGCACGGTTCACGCCAACAAGGGTTGCCGAACCACGCTGTCCTCCCCCACCGTTCTCGCCTGTTGTTGCTTGTTGAGTCAACCACGTGCTCGTGACACGTCTGGCAAGCTCCGTCGCCCTCTTCCGTGCGTAGTTCCCGTAACGTTCCACGCTCAACCAATCGCCATGTTCCTCTCTTCGGTATCGCCCCCGTCTTCACCCCTTCAGACATGCAGCGTCGCTGTCCCGCGAGGTGGAGCGGCTGCTGCGGGACAAGAACGGCCTCCGCAGCAGCCTGCGGGCGCCCTACCAGGCTCTTGTGTGCGCATTGCTGGTGGGTGACGTGCGTGCAGTGGACGCCCTAAGCGCAGGGCTGCAGTCCGCTGGCTTGCCCGCCATCTTGTCTACCATCGACGACTACATGTGGGCGCGGCTGGCGCTGGTGGGAGGAGGAAGCGGGGTTGCGGCGGGGGTGGGTGGCTCGGCTACCTTGCCGCAGCCGGGCCTGCCGGTTCCGATATACACGATAGCGGAGTTGCAGACAGATATCAACCGGTTTCCGCCACAATATTACAGTAAACAGAACCGCGAGCCGCTGGCGTACGTGATGGTGCTGCTGGTCAGTCTGCAATGGGCAACTGCAGTGCGCTTCCTGTGGCGGGACGATACAACTAAGCCTTACCGACTGGATGCGGTACACATGGGTCTGGCGCTATTTGCGGAAGGCGCGCTTGCAGCGCTCAGCGGGGCCGGCACAGGGGGTGAGTTGCGCGCTGTTGACCTAAAGAGGACGAGCACGACCATGTCTGTGAAGGGGAGGGGTACATTCAACATTGATGATATGGCGGATTCCTCGGGGAGCAAGGGCCCATCAACGCATACATTTTATTGTGAAGATATGCGAAGCAAGTGAAGGGTTCACGGACTAAGGACTCTGTGTGCGAGCAAAATGAAGGTGGCAAATACGTGTTGTTAATTGGAAAGGCGAGTGTAAATCGATCATTCATTGAGCTATAGCTGCCCATGCCGCGTCCATTGGCATTGGCACGGCTTGCTCGCCGATTACTTGAGGTCTTGCCTATGCCATGCCGCCGGGCCTCGTCGCGTCCATGAATGCCAAATGTCTTCACTCACCCAGCTTTGCAAAACCCTCCCTTGATGGCGCTTTGCAGCTGCAGGCGCAGCAGGCCCCGAAGCTATGGATATGGCTTCTCTGGCCTTGCAATACAGCCGCAAGTTCGTTACCGCCGGTGATGCAGCCACTGCGTTGTACTACCGTTGGTTGGCTGCCATTGCCCGCGGCGGCACCTTGGCCATTAAGGGCGCGATGCTCCGGGAGTTGCTTGTGGGCGAGCGGGATTTTGGGACGTTGCTGGGTGGGGGCGGCGCGGGTGCACGGGGAGCGCTGCACGCGCTGGTGGCGGACACCGAGGAGCGGAGGCAGCTGTTCGAAAGCGTCGCGCAGGAATGCCAGGTAGGATATTGCTGGGATGCGGATTGTGGGGGCGTTTGATAATGTACATATGTACACATTGCCGTGAGAGCAGTTCCGTGGGCCGTTTGGTGCATCACTTACACTTCTCCCCTTCAGTGCCCTATGCAGGGCAGTTTTGCCTTCACTTTTTCTGATCGTGTTAAATCCTTGTCTGTCCGCCCTCCTTGGTTTCAATTCATTCATCCGGTTATTCCCTTTTCCCTCCCCAGATGTCGGCCCAGCCTGAGGAGGCTGTGGAGCTTTTCCTGGCGGCGGACCGCCCCGTGCAGGCGCTGATCATCATTAATAATGAAATGTCGGCAGCCATCATGGCGGCGGTGAACGAGGCACCCATGGAGCTGGGTGCACTATCAGGTGCGTGCCCGGGCATATAACGCGTGTCCGAACATACAAGGTGACCAGGTGTTAGCGAACGAAGTGGCCGACTTGTGCACATCAGAACTTGCTCCAATGTACGGTTCTCCGCGCGTGAATAGTTTCCGCGGCATTCGTGGAACGGAAGGGTGTGAAGGATGGCATTTGTACGGGTGAGAATGTGATGCCATGTCGTAGGGGCGTAGGCCTTCTTTGCCTTCCTGGCTGATACTCAGGCGATGTGAATCAGTACAAAAGAGCCCAACGTCATGTTAGGGGGCCGGTAGGGTCCCTTGCATTGATCCAAATCACCTGAGAATCAGCCCCTTTGAAACAGTGGGCACGAATCCCTATGAGTCAGCATCCAGCCGGGCTACGAGTCCTTAGTTCTCGCAGCAGTATCATTTAAAACATGGGGATAAGCTGTCATCTCGGTCTTGTCCTCTCCCCGCCTATCTTCTGCCATGTACGGTGCACCTTTGCTGACCTGCGCGCAACACACAGGCAACACAACGTCCTCGATGGGACGAATGGAGCGCATCGCGCGCAGCGGCCGTGCTGCAGTCGAGCGCGTGACGGGTGAACGCTACCGGGAGCCACTGCCGTCGTCCTCGGCCGTCATCGCCGGCGACCCCGCGGCCCGTCGGGAAGTGGAGGCCTTCCATCAGCTGGGTGTAATTCGGGAAATTTTGATGGCGGCCAAAGGAGGTCGCTACGACCAGGTGTGTGGGAGCGAACGACCCACCTCTCCCCCGTTCTCCTTGCGTTCAGCAGGTTTGCACTACTCTCTACCGACCCATCTTGGACTATGCCGCAGTTGTTCTATTGGCACGTAAGGGCTCTGCTGGACCCTTCGATGTTTTGGGGGGGGCAATAGTTTGCATCGCCATTTGGGTATCTCGTCTGCTGTGCGGCTTAACGCGGTGCAAAGGTTCACACAAAGAAACGCATAATTCGCCATTCTCTTGTGTTTGTCCACCATCTACCCGGTGCTCTCCTTGTAGGTCCTCCAACGGCTGCCCGAGCTGCCCTTCATCCCCACGGAGCGCAGCCGCCTGGCGGAATGCGTGCGCATCACCACACAGTTACACCCGGCTATTGCCGAACGGCTGCAGGTGCGAACACATGAGGGCATTGCGGGGCGCAGAAGCGGTCAAACAGCGAGGGGCAGGGGGAACAGACGTGACGCGGGCGATAAATGTCTGCGCGTTGAGAATGGCGGAGGTTTTGGCAATCGGTCGTTTGGATCTCGGCAAACAGCGGAAAGGTTGTGCTTCTCGGCCGAGCGAACCCTTTCTTGCACTCACGACCGTGTCATTGACTTCATGCCTTTGTGCACAACACTCGATGTGCAATGAAAGATGTAAAGCTCAGGTTCATAAGATATTACGAATCGATTTAATGCTTAAAAAATTGTATGATGTTGATAAATGCTCCCGGTACCTGTAGGACGTTGTTGCTGCGGTGGCAGATGCCATCGCGGCGCGGGGTAAGGTTGTGGGCCGGGAGGCAGCTAACCAGCTGGCTAATGAGCTGAACGTCCTCACGTCATACGCCAACAGCATGTCGGGGACCAGGTTACCACAGGTGCGCGTGTGCTTTTGGGTGTATAGGTGAAATGCAACTGTGGTGTGAATAGTAATTAGCTCTAGAATCCGACGCTTAGGAAGTCGCAGGGCTGCCCTCAGCCGCTTGCCCCTGCGCTTGGGGCGTCGGTGTCGAGTGGAATCGCATGATTTCCATCTCATACACATGCCCAACTCGTGCGATCCCCTTCTACCATTCCTCTTTACTAAGACCCTCCTCTCCGCTGCCCAACTGATCACCCGCCCCACCCTGGAAAACCCTTGGACAACCCCCACGAATCATTTTTAGGCGGTTTATCGCAAGATATCAGAGGCGCAAGTCTTTGTCACTCCACGTAACCCGTTCACACCAAGTTAGCTGGGCCTCTTATCGGACGTACTGCGTGGGTGTGGATCCTGGCGTGCTAAGAGTAGGGTTAACAGAATATCTGACTACGTAAATGTCGGAGCATGGACAAGGCGACGGGACTGTGCGTAGCCCTTAGGCGCGCACTGCCGACCACATGATCTACTGGACGTGCCGGCGGTGCACATAGGAGCGATGATGAAGATAGAAACGAAAGGAATGAACAGACTGGTGATCGGGAGATAGGTACAGCAAGAAGAAGGGTAGGGTACCTGGAACTCGCTGGTAACTGGACGACGTACGACCAACCCGGTGCGTTGAGGCAAAACCGACATACCTGTGATCTCTTACTTCTCGACGCCCGTATGTGAACATCCTCACAGAAGCCTGTCATTCCTTCATAGGGGTATGGACAATGCTCCAGCGATGAGAAGAGTGGGGGCCGCTTTTGCGGCCCGTGTGGCGTCCAATGCAGCCTTGCATCGCTTTGTTTGCAGCCTTTGCTTCCGTCGACCATCACGGCAAGTGCACTGCTGTGCGCTTGACTCGCCTACATCGGCACAATCTGGCGGTTGCGGTGGTATGAAATACGTGATCTCGCAAAAGGTACAGACACACCCCTACCACTCAGGCAACATGTTATCTGCCCAGGCGTCGTGTTGCTTCCCGGATCCTCGCAGCGTCTGTAGAACAGTCCCGACTCGTGCACCTCGTAACACTTTAAAATGCAAACCGGGATATGGATTGGACGCCATCGAAGTCCAATATAAGGCCGGTATGCTGTAGGCTTGCTTTTGGAAGAATCGCACCCACCAAAGATGAAACAGAATCCAGGCATGGTCTCTTCCACACGCGTGGAATCTAATTTTGTGGATAAATTGCCGCTACAGGAGGCAGGGCGAGGTCCAAATGCGCCAGGCTGCCACGCGGGGTTGATTTCCTCCTGGGGTCCAGTGGGATCTATGCGAGTTGTTAGAGACGGAATTCTCATAAGACAAGGGGATAGTTGGGCCGCGGTTGGGCAAGCATTAATGGACAAATAACTTATATGGGACGGGGAATAGGAGCCGTGCCAGGGAGAGGGATCCTGGTGGAAACTGGGTTTGTGTGCTGCTGGTGCACGCTAGGCTGCTAGGTCGATGAATGGGGCTCTTGACAATCCCATGCGGATTTGCTAATTGATGCAGTCCAACAGTACTTTCTTGCGACAGCTTTTGTCCAGGACGGCGCACGACACAGATATACGCGGGGACCGTGGAGTGATGTGCCTAAGGTTGTGATTTATGGTCAATCGGTCCCTGGGTCGCTATGTCCTCATGGCACCAACAACCTCTCACGGGGCATGGTGAGGGTATCCATATTCTGTAGTCAGTCATGGAGAGGTAGGTATACTTAGGGTTTACTTAGGTAGCCCCTTAGGGTTTTTAGCCCCTGTTCTAGCCCCTTAGGGTATACTTAGGCAGCCCCTTACATGAATGTAGACCTACTTCTAGTTATTGGATGTAACACGGAACATGTAATTCAAGCATTTACGTCAGGACATGCACTTATCCGTGGCTTTGACACGGGGTGGCTCCTGGCTCGCTTTCACGAAGACGCACGTAACGACCCAGCGGTCGTCACTTCTTATTATGATAAGCGCCTAAAAAAGTAGGAAACAGTGAATGTAGACTGATGAAAGTTTATATAAAGGAATGTAAACTGCGTTGTTTTGAGAAAGCGAGGAACCTCGGGAAATCCACTGTATTGATTTGTCATCATACTACAATTTCCAAAGGCCCCGAGCACATTTGCGAATATGCTGCCATTTTTACTATGTAACCCTACCAATTATATAGGGTGTATGATGCATCCAGCATGATTTCTGATGTGTCAATCTATAGTTAGTGAATGGAGTTTGGCAGTTAAGACGTGACGTAGTCGCGGGCCAAGACCATGGACGCGCCTGCTGTGACGGAATCATCAGGGGATGCTGTGCTGGCCAGTCGCAACGCACCTCTTAGGCGGAGGCGGAGGGCGCAAATACCCGCTCAGGATGCGGGGACCTTGGGATTTGAGGATATGCCAGATTACTTGCAAGACAACGAGTTTATTAAGGGACACTACAGGGCTCCAGATATGCCTTTCAAGCGGACGCTCTGGTCGTTGTTTGACATCCATAATGAGACGGGCAACGTCTGGACGCACTTGTTAGGTATGCTTCATGATATGTTCGAATATTGTGAAAAAAATGAGTATTGCCTACTGGAAATTTATATTGCTTTTCTCAGGATTCCTTGTCTTCGCTGGACTAACTTTCTACGTCATAGCGCAGCCACCTATGCCTTTGGCATTTGGTAAGCGGCAGCTGGACCAGCTTTGGCTGTCGGTACAAGACCGTGTTCACGGGATGGCTGACCATTTGCATAACTTGCAAGGTTGTTTGCCACATCTGCCGGACCTCTCCGCCAACCTTCATCAGTTACAGGAGCGTCTGGTTCACAACGTAGACTCTCTGGTGCATGAAGTTCAGGAGGAGGTGCAACACGCAGCGCAGGCTATACACAACAGGATGCATAGCATCACCGACAACTTTCACTACGTAACGGAGCGATTGAACACGCTGATCCACGAGGCGGTGTTGGACGTGTTAATGTGGCCGGTACCGCGCTGGCCAGTTTACGTCTTCATGGCAGGTGCCATGATATGTCTGTTCCTCTCGGCCGTCTGCCACTTGTTCGGCTGCTGTTCCAAGCACTTGGCACAGATTATATGGAGATTCGATTATGCTGGAATTGCTATCCTAATTGTCACGTCATTCTACCCACCTGTGTACTACACGTTCCTATGCCAATCGTACTGGCGGATTTTTTACCTAATCAGCACCTCTGTGATGGGTAAGCAGCACATCGCGAGCAAGAATCCAAGGAGCACGTGTTTTAATATAGGGGCCATGTACGTTGCCGGGACAAGCACTTCCACCAAACAAAACATCGGCAGTAAAATTTGCTGTACGGTTGAAAAGTACCGTACCGTAACCCTGGTCACTACCAAGTCTACATCTGGCGCCGTTTGGGCCTTTCTTCACATTTGCAGCAAAGTCTGTCCCTTGCTTGCTAAGCCTCACTTGCCTCCACGGGGCCTCGCTCGGTAATACCCTCCCCCTAAATCCGCGGTGGTTAGGGCAAGCAGTAATCTCCACATCCGCAATCGCAACCGCATTATCCACACCCTCTTTCTTCCCTGTCATCCTCCCTAAACCCCCATCGACCTCATCCAAAGGCGCCGGAGCAGTTGCAGTGTCTCTCCTGGACGTGTTCCAGAAGACGGAGTGGCGCGCTTTCCGTGCATCGATGTTCGCGGGCTTGGGGCTGTGGGGAGTCGTGCCGCTAATCCATGCCAGCGTGGCGCACGCGGACATTGCGGCTGTGAGGGGTGCTACTGCACTGGACGCCCTCATGGGGGCCCTGTACTTGGTAAGTGCGATTTGGATCTTGCCGAAGCAGGTGGACAGAGGACTGGGATACAGATGGGGACACGGATGTGGATGCATTGGGGGGAGTGATTGGGGGCTCCTGCTCTGCACCACCTGATGGGTGGCTCTGGGCGTTATTAACCCAAGTAACAAGTGATAAGAAAGCAGAATTGAACGCACCAGAGATTCCACCAACACGTGTTAACAGGCCGCAGGGCAAAACCCGGGTTTGACGTCTTTTGGTAAAAGAATGTCAGGTTCGGGCGGTGTCTGGCCCTTAGGTTTTGGGTGGGAGAGGTTTACGTCAGGGCGTGTGCAATGGGACCCTAAGGTTTTAATCTCTGGAGTAGAGGACAAGGGGATGGGCACAAATGGGTCGTGCTATGGACGGCTGTGTGTGTGTGTGTGTGTACGTATGTGGGCGTGTGGCCGATTGAATGCTGGTGACTTGTCAGTAAAGGGTCGGTAATCCAAGGGTCCTTGAGAAAATAGTAGCCTGGATTTACTCCAAATCTGGAATCCACGTATCATGATGTGCCGCATTTGAAAAACATCAAAGCTCAAATTCCCACAAACCCACATCCCCCCACGCAGCTGGGCGCTGTCATCTATGCCACCCGCGTGCCGGAACGGTGGCTGCCGGGCCGCTTCGATATTTGGCTTCACGGCCACCAGATCTTTCACATCCTCATCGTGCTGGCTGCTCTGGCCCACTACCGCGCCGTCATGCTGCTGCTCCATTGGCGTGACGCCAGTGGCGGGTGCGCTGCATCCAAGGTGGCACCACCAGGTATTGCCGATGGCAGCTTCGGACTCGACCTCGGACTCGGGCTGCACGGCAGATTCCCGGAGTCACGGAGCGCAGCATTAGGAGGGGCAAGTGGAGGCGCTGTGGCTCTAGAGCAGGTTGTAGAGAGCTTGCGGGAGTATGCCTTGGAGTACCTTGGGGGGCTGCTGTCCAAAGGAGGGGGCCAGCAGACTGCGACACCACAGGGCGGGGCAGCGGGATCGTGACCAGGCGATGAGAGAAGATGAAGAGCAGCAGCAGCAGTTGTTATGCGGAGGGGACGGGTATATACTGCTTTAAGGGAATATGGGTGGGGGAATGGGCGGATGGGCGGGCGACATACCACGGTAACGTACTGGCATAGCACCTGCCTTTGTGGCAGCCTGTCCCACACCCACGGTGTAGAAAGGCAGCGGTCGCCCTGGGGACCGATTCCTCGGGTTCTTCGGTCATGCATGGAGGTGTATGGTGGTGAGGACGGTGACGGAGGTGAACGCAGGGAGCGTCTGTGACGGCACAGTAGTGAACTAACGCAGGAAACGAATGGATGTGGGCAGGGGGCAGAGGGGACGTGGCGTTTGGCTTGGCAGACCTGATAACTAGCAGAGGAGTGGTGTGTCAGCTTGCATTCCAGCACAGGGGTAGTGAAATGGTTGATTCAGGACCTCACTCACTCTCTCTTACACACACTCTATATCTCGTGATGGTGGCGGCGGTGGTGGCGGCCATATGAGCATGGCGGTGTGGCAGCAGCAGGAGGGTGCTTTTCCAATGCAGCCGAGGGTGGCTGATGGTGGTTGAGTGGGAGAGGTTTGGAGGGGTCTATACGGAAGGACCGGGTTCCGGAGCTGTGGTGTGCTGAGGGTGAGAAGGTAAAAGAAGTAGCGGAATGAAGGCTGCTGCGCAGGCAGGCATCCACCCTGTACACGTGCATGCTTAATCTCTCTCTTTTGTATTTTTTCATCGTAGAAGGTATATTGTTGTTGTTGTTGATAATGGTTTGGTTTGCATTAGCACAGCAGCCGCAGAAGCAGCAGAGGTGGCGATGGCGCCACCCGCCAAGGCTCCTCCTTTTTGTCAATATGCGCAAAATATGATATTGTCATAAACGCAGGTCATTACGTTAATAGTGGCTGAACGAAACAGATAACGTTGGATTGGGTGGCCGTCGTCTCAACTCGACTGTGGAGAGGACGGAGCAACGGGCAAGATGTCGAAGGGCCCTTGGGAACGTTTGGGAGATGTGGGTTGCCCGGAAGGGTATGTGTGTGTGTCTCGGTGTGTCGGTCGCAATCACGGCCATGTATAACGAGAGAACGGTAAAAAAAGGGGGTGATTCATTTGGGGCTTGTTTTCACGGTTACGTGCGTCTGCGACTGATGGCTCTCGTTCACAACCATCAAAAGGAGGCGACCTTGTCATGGACTTACCGCCAAATCGGACACCTCTTCTTGACTTGAGATATAAGATGAAGATGGTTGGCGGGGTTGAATTCAATCGTGCTACCGATAGCGCGCGATCGCACTTGAATTCGGGACCTGATATCTCCCCGCATTGCTGACAAACATAACTGCGCTAAACTACATCACTGCCACTTCCCCTTGTGCATACGTCCTCGACTTTTACGCCTTCCTTCTTCACTCCTTCCCGACTTTCCATCCTATGCTATGCGATGCTTTCCCCTCGGCGCTGGTGGTGAGGTGACCTCTCTCTTCATGCTTTCCCCTCCCGGCACGTCCCTCCCCGCTGGGGGCTTCAGGGGCTTAGGGTTCCAAAGCCCCTGAAACGAAACCAGTGCCGGGGGATGGCGGCTCGCAACCCTATGGGTCAGTATTTGAGGCTTAAGTTCCGTCTCTTGGTTCTCTTGGCCTCTCACACTGGCCGGGCTAAGAAAAAAGGGGAGGGTAGAGATGGGAAACCATCATAGGAAGGCTGGGGCTGGAAGAACGGAGGGGCTGAACGTGAGATGAGCGCACGGATGAACTCTTGGAATTGCCATTCGCCCTCTGGCTGAGTCAAGGCTGAGGGAGCCAGATTGTGGTTTATTGCGATGGTTGGAGGATCGGTGCGGTTGTGGATTGTATCGTTCTCTTAAAAATGGCTTCTAAACTTCGATAACTTCATCTTCCGTTGCATTGTGTGGCGGTTCGGTATTGAGAGGAAATGTACATTAAGTTGCTTTTCACACATTGCGTGTTACGCGAGCAGAAGAATGATGCCGATGCCCCCGGTAGGCCCTGCTGTGGTACACCAGGCACAAATGAGGACGATGATGATCATGACAGCGGAATCATTGCGGAGCCATGTGCATCTGGAGGAGTCCGGAGGCGCTCGCGGGCTGTGTATCTGTGTGTGTAAGAGAGAGAGTATTAAATGTGCATGTTTACATATGTACTCTCCTTTTAACCTAATCGGTGCACCCAGCGGGGGAAAAGGGGCCGCAGGGCTTTCCCAGTCACTAGTTCCTTTAAAAAAACGTGATTTATGAGCTCGTCTTCTATGAGCTTGTGACCGGCGCCCCAGCCAAGCTTCTCCCTCCCCATACCGGGATGGCGTGTGGTCGTAACCTCTCCCCTTCACCCCAACCCAGCGCCGCTGAGTTCCTCGGCGCCCTCGCCCTTATAAGTGGTTTGGGTCGTTGACTCCTCGACCGTTGACCGTCTTGGGGTATCATCAAGTATATGTCTACTTAATACAGCTTCCGCTGGTTCCAGAACCACAACCATGTTAACCGCACCCCCTTAAAAAAGAAAAAGCAAGCGATAATGAAATGTGGTTTTATGTGTATGCATATGTGTCTGTGTATATGCATACATAGATATGTGTATTTGCAGAATGAAACAGAACAGAACAATAACTTTACATTATCATTCTTCGTACCGTATTCTATTTTTACACCATCAAGCAACGCTGCCACCACTGGTCCAGACCGACACACTTACACGTAATTTCGTGATGCAGCCCTTCCCGCTTACCCCCCCCGCTGATTTCTGTTCTTCGGGCCTTATTTTCCTCTTTTGTGTCGCGGACCTACTCCTCCAATCACCCTCCTCATCCTCCCCCTCATCTGGTGGTCGAGTTCTGTATTGTTCGGTTCTATATTAGAATTTTACGGCATAGCGCTGCAAACATTTCACGGTGGGCTCCCTTCAGACACAATAAATACCACCTCGCAAATACACACGCCCGCCGTACAAGAATTAGGAATCCTCCTCCTCGCCGCTCAGTTCTTGACGATAAGCCACGCCCTCAAATGTGCGCACATACACATGCACATGTACATATACACATGCGCACGCGCACGCGCGCCATCCGTCTCATCCAAGCCGTCACACCTGCTCCAGGTCAACGAGGAAGGGCTCCAGTCCCGTCACCTTGGTCACACGTTTGTTGCCCTGCCGTTTTTCCGTGCGGCCGGGGGCTGGCCTTTCCGTACGGGTATGCAGCGGCCGTGTGCGTTGTCATTGGGCTTTAATGAGGCGGGTTTTAGGGTTTTGAATTCCACTGCATCAATTCCACTGCCCTTGCTACGGAAAAGGAAGAAGCTCCGGCCCCTGAAAAGCGGGGAAGGGAGGTTAGGAGAAGAATGCAATGCGCCGCCCGCTGGGTTGGAGCGAAGGAATACAAAACATGCCCTTTCTATCAAACAGCTTGATGTATGTACGGCGAAAATACGGCACTTGTATTTGATCCACGGTAAGCGTGACAATGTGATGTTGTTAACGTATAGGTTTTGTATTTTAGTTTATGTGTGCATGTATGTCGAGGTGACACCAGGGAATCAAGCAAGGCGCGGGAATGAAGTAAAAAGCCTCGAGGGGTATATGTGTACGTGTGCGTGTTTGTGTGTTGTAGCGCAGCTTCATTTAAACCAAATGATTTAATAAGCTAAAATAGAGGAAACATCGGAATTGAACTCAGATAGAAATGCGTGATGTAGCATTTTCTAATAGAAGTTCCAAATCGATGGAAAAAGTTATTTCAGCGAGGTGCGCGACGATCTTAGGACGAAATAACAACTCTAGAATCGCGCGCCAAGCGTACAATTGAATATAAAGGAACTATAATAAATTAAAGAGAAAGAACCAGACAAGATTAGAACGGGAATTCGTCGCAATTCCATTACGACGAATGTCCGTAACCTGCTGACCCACTGACCCTGTTAGCAACGGCTCAGCTCAGCCATCACTCCAGGGATACGTCGAACATTTCAGAAACAGCTAACAGAAGTTGTTTCAGATCTCTCTTCAGCTCTTCCTCCAGGATATAAGAACATCCTGGAGGGTAGTCGGGCAGACAGAGCCTTACGAACTTAAACCTAGAGCGGAACTCGGTCCTGAAAGCCTGTGCTTGGCGGGTCGTACCCGTCCTGAGACTTTATTGGTTATAATTAATTGCTTATTAACGTCAGATTATTTTAGGGCCCCGTCTACAACATTATGTAACAGACTCCATCATGACTTGTTAAATGTATTCATAAGGCATTCCTTCCTACCTATTAAATAGGCTATTACAGCATGTGTGCGTGTGCGTGTGCGTGTTTGTGTCGGAGGGAGGGGCCGTGCGTGTACTTGCAAATACGTCGTATGTAAACAAAACTGCCTGGTGATTGGAAAGCTAGCTTGGTTTTGAGTCTTACGCAAGGTTACATATACATGCATAAGGTGTGACTGGAGGTAGCACTCACCAATTGTCATTGCATTTACTGCTGTCGACGACTGCCCCCCACTCACGACTCACAACGAGTTGAGAGCAATTCATTACCGCAGCAGGCCGTAGTCACTTGAAATGAAATGAGATGGGATAAGATGAATTTACTTAAATTTAAACCTAGGGGCTGGGGGGTTTGCGGATTGCGGACGGATCGTGGCGCAGGCCATTCCATCGTATTGCATCTATGGCTCACGGCAGGTGTATGTAAAATTTGCAAATGGTATAGAAATCTGGTTTTATAATTGCCTTGAAAGATCTTAAATTACGATTCTGGTAATTGGCAATGCCAACAGCCGTAAGGATGACGCGTCCAGTTAAGGCATGGGTGGCCATTTACGCATCCAGTACGACAGTGAGACACCTTGAATCAGGAGCAGGGCAACTTCCTGAAGAGGTGTGCGTAAAAGGTACAACTAAGCACGTGAATAAGTGTTGTCTTTGAGGGATTGTATCAGAGCACACATTGTCTTTGGCCTCATGATATGAAGTCACCTGGCGAACAGTAACGATGACAATGCTGCAAGCTGCATGAAGATGTATGTCCTTGTCAGTCCATGGGTCTTCGTCCATGTTGTGTGACTCGTAACACCCGAAGGAATGCCATGCTCAGAGGCTTACTAGAACCGTTCATGATTATGTATATTACTGTAACTCTTGTCCCATGTCGATAGAATCTTTCCAGCATACCGCAAACGCATGACAGCTTCGAACCGGGGATCCGTTAGTCTTGCGTATATATAATTAAACGTATGTGTCGAAAAATTACGCAAAGGAAGAGGCCTGGCGCTCTCCTGGAAAACCTTCAAGACATTCAATCAAGGATTCGACGGCTAAAAGCCGTGGAATGCCTTATTTACACTGAAACGTTGACTTCAATGAATTAATTACAGGCTCGGTGGAAAGGAGTGCCGCTTCAGGGGATCCCTTAATAGTGGCCCAGACGACGTAACCGGCTTCTTTGTGAAGTGAAATATGCATATCTTGCCATTGATTACTATAACATTTTTGCATCCAGGTTCACTTCGTGAACGTAACCGCAAATGGTGCTCTGTACAGGAACAGCCAGCGACCGAACTCTGTCATGAGCCGTAGCGATAGTTGAATCATATTAGTATATAGAAGGTAAAAATTGATGTTATCCTGTAGTTAAAACCTTAAAGCACCTTGCCTTGCGCTCCTTCTTAAGGCGGTTTCTCTAAATCCGTACACGGAAGACATGCCCTCGTTTGTCGCCCGTTTTCTGTACCGAGACGTCATGGTGGCCTTGATCTTACTATTTCTAGTCCCAGTATAACTCGTACTGGGGAACCATCAAGCGAAATAAGGCTTAGACCTTTCCTCGCGTGATAGGGCCTTGCCAAGAGCGCTTGGCTTTTGGCGAAAAACTCTCAGTTAATTGAACCCTTGCTACCAATTGACTTGCTACTTTCCGTCGAGTTGAGGCAAGGTACGGCGAAGTGGGGGCGATACATCCCTGTCGCTTTGTCACGTCGCAGTTCTAATGCGTTATGTGAAACGTTTTACCAACGCACTTAGGCCGTGGCAGGCCCTTGGCCCAGAGACTCCCTAACCTTGGCCACGCAGGAGAATGGATACTTACCAACTGGACCCCCGGTGGATAAAGCAGCCCCAGCAGCAGCAGGTACAGCAGCAGCTGCAAGGTTCCCAACCGGTGACCCCGTCTGGAGTTTCACGCACTGGTTCGTTCGTCGGGAGAGATAACTCTTTTCGTCGGCCGCCCAGTCATCAGGACAGTTTTCGTAACGATGCCAGCTCTATGTCCATCGTATTCAATGCTAATTGGGTTAAGATCCTCAACCCAATCGGCGAAGGTGCTTTTTCGCGTGTGTATGAGGGAATTTACACCAACCCCGACACGCTAGAGGAAAGCGTTGTCGCCGTGAAGATTTTGAAGAAGAATATGTTAAAACGGCGGTCTGATTGCTTGCGCTTCATAAAGGAGGCTAAAATTATGACCAAGATATGTCATAGGTAAGTTATATGGACGTAAGGAAGCGTACTCTATTTATGCGACGGCATTCCTGCCAGGCTTTGCCATATGCCGCTCATAAGTCCGACATCCGACGCGGCATGAGTGCATACCTCGCCGCGCCGAGACCGCCCGGGATGTTTACCTTGACCCCGCCAGGGATATCCGCCAGCCGTGCACACAACCCGCAACCTCTCCCCCCAACCTGCCTCCACTTCACCAAAACACACAATCACACAGACAAAATAAAACAGGCGCCCCGAACCCCATTCGTCATTCCCTCCCCTAAACTGACTTGTTCGTGTTGGGGTGCTCGTCGTAAGCGCGCATCACGTCCGCTCTTGCTCGTATCGCGCTAAGCCAAACAGACGTTGACACGCATATCATGAAAAACACACCGAGGTACACAAGGAAGGATAAACGGGCCACAATAACCCTCCCCCCCCGTTGATTATCACACGTATTTGAAGTAGTGATATTTGAAGTAGAGTATGAAGAGGAGGAAGAAGAGGAGGAAGAGGACGCGTTCCGCAGTGAAGGATTCGCAGCGTGGCCCTGCACCTTGACGCAGCTGTCTGCACATTCACCTGCCACATGGAACAGCAGCTGACACTGCCCTTTCGGCAAGTCCGTCTGCCCGTCCCTCAACCGTTGCTTGCGGCTCGAGGGCTCTCTTTCTGAGTCCCCCCAAGCGCACTCGCCTCCCTCCGACACACACACACACACACACACACACACACACAGATCCAAACACCGGTTGCTTGGCATCACCGCACATTGAGTCTTCCCTTCACCTTTCCTGATCACCCGGGCTCTGCGACATCTCATCCTTTGCTGCCCTCTCCGCCGCATGCTGGCCGTCAAGTGGAGGGCATGGCGGGCATGTGGGGGCTGGGGGCGGAAAAGAGACGGGATGACCACATAGATTGTAGCTGCATATGGTTCGCCCAGCGCTATGAAAGGCCTTCCGTTTCATGCGATCGAATTTCCGCCGTTGTGGTCACCCCCGTTCCCACAGCCAATTCCTCCCTTCCGGATTACACATGGTGGGGATGCCCATGCGCTTGCTTCCTTGCATGTCTGCCTGTCTGCTTGCTACCTGCTTGTCATGACCATAGTCCCGATTACAATCACAGCCTGGGTCACAACTACAGTCGCAATTATGATCATGGTCCCGGCTGTGATCTCAAAACTGGCCATGATCAGAGGAATACAGCTACCGCGTAGCCGACACAATACGGAATGTCCAAATTTCGGCGAAAGAGAAAGTATTGACTTTCCCGACGTTTCCCCGGGTGAAGTCCGAGGGACGCTTGGGCAAAAACCCGCACACCCGCCCGCGCTGCAGCGACCACCGAAGGGCGCCGGGCAGGAGCTGAGGGTTAAATCCACGTTTTTGTTGCTGCTGGGGCCCAGAACCTGACTCACAATCCAACTGTAGCCCGCACAGTGTGCGGAAGCACACAGTTGCACTTCAGATGTCTCACCACAAGGTATTTATCCTCTTACGGAACGTCTGCCGTAATCCCTGCTGTACAGGAACATCGTGGCCTGTTATGGCATTGGCAAGTACGACGATGAGGACGAACAGAACCCGGGGTCGTTGTTCATCGTACAGGAGCTGGTACGAGGCGGCAACCTGCTACACAAGGTGCGGGAAGAAAGCAGGACTGACGGGGCACCGAATGGTGCTACATGGGTGGGGTGGGGTTTGTAAAAAACACCTTTGTTGATGGAAAGGGGAGCTCTCTTGTATGGGAATGAAAATCGGAAACCTTTTTTATAAAGGTCCGGCGGCCGGGGGTGAGAAGCGCAAGGGCCTTTTCGGAAATCTTAGGGGCGCTGCATCCTAGCTGATGCGCGTCATGCCCGCCTAGCTGGCACCCTGGCTACGTAATGACGTGGCTGTGGACAGAGCCTGCTTATGTGTGCCGTAAACCATCCCATAGACCACAGGTTTGCTTCCATGTTGGCTTCGGAACGCGCGCAAGTTTCTCTTCGCTCCCACTTTCCCTCTTCGCACTCATTCCCGTCTCTGCGTTTCCCTCGTCCGCCTTCCTTACCTTCATCCAGGTGTACAAGCAGATGCTCAACCGGCACAAGTGTGTGTACACGAGCGCCGAGGCGTTGGAGTGGCTGTGTGACGTGGCTGCGGGAATGCAATACCTGCACTCCACCAGCGACATAAAGCCTATGATCATCCACCGAGATCTCAAGCTGGAGAACATCATGCTTATGCCGGACGAGGGGCCCACCGGCACGGTAGCCAAGCTGGTGGACTTTGGCTTGCATAAGGTATAAGAGCTGGGGCCGGTGTAAGGGTTGGATGGAGGACAGGCTGCACACATTCACGCGCATGCACACGTTCAAGTGTATTCCATCTGCCAGCTAGATCGCACCAGCAATGCGACTTTCGAGCGGCACACCGCATCGCTTCCGGCGTTTGAAACCTCTGCATATATTCTATGCTTCTTATCGCCTGTTCCTGTCCTTCCTAGCAGCCGCATCAGGAACCCTCAGTATCCCCCAACACGCTCACACGGATACCTCCTTTCAGGTGATCGACGACCGCATCAAAAAGGTCGTCAAGCGCGTCATGTCGGAGGCCAACATGGGGGGCATGCTAGCCCGCCGGCACATGCAGCAGCAGGCCGCCGAGGGGGAGATCGGCGAGGAGGAGGACGAGCTGGAAGCGGCCCTGGCGCAGCAGCGTCGTGAGCAAGCCGCCATGATGGTGGCAACTGCAGCGGGACACGGTAGCGGTGGAGGCGCCGCAGTGACTGGCGCCTCTGGCGCCGTAAGTCCCTCCGGGGCTGCCGCCGGCGGCGCCGCCAGTGGGGCGTCGCGCCTTCGGCGCGTCGCCGGTGAAGCGGGCAGTGCCAGCTCAATGCCGGCAGTGAGCGAGGACGGCGAGGAGGAGGAGGACGGTGGGGGAGAGGGTCAGGGTCAGCAGCAGGGACTGGTCGCTGCGGGCAGTGCGGCGGCAGCAACGGCCGTGCAGAGTGAGGCGCGCAACGGCTCTCTGTCCAGGTCGCCTCTTGGTCGCCCTGCGCAGCCGGTCATCCCGGAGGATGGGACGACGGTTGAGGTGAAGAGGAGGGAGGGGAGGGAGGGAGGGAGGGAGAGGGAGGCGAGCAGACGGGACCTGCTGTTAGACGAGCACACGGATTAATAACCGCTGTGATGGACTCACAATTGTTCGTTAATGTGGTATTGGATGTCGGAGGCTGCCTCCGTCCAAGGGAGGGAGGGGTTGGGGATTGTGGTGAGGGAGGCTGGTAGAGGTTGGGTCTCGAAGAGGTGAGCTGCGTCGCAAGCCTGGTTGGCATCCGCCCTCTGATCGCCATCTCTCGCCCCAGCTTCGCGCACCTTAACCGTTTCGTGCAGGAGTGCGCGTACTGACGCACGCACGTTATGGTGATGCACTCAACGATTCGGGTTGTAAAGTTCACTTGCACTGTAAGCACGGTCACGTTTTTGGTGGTGTCGCCGCTTCCTGCTGCCTTTAGTGACTCCCCTGCTGCCGCGCCCCAACCGCCCATCGCCACGGAACAGGGCATCGCCCCGCAGGACGCCGTTCGCCGTCTCCGGGCGCCGCCGAAGAAACAGAACTCCATGCAGAAGCTGATGGCCAAGATGAAGGAAATTAAGCTGCGAGTGACGGGCAAGATGCCAGCGGAGGGTGGCACGGCGAATGAGACGGCGGCAGCCGCTGGTGGAGGTGCCGCGGCCACGCCGGCAACGGCCTCGCCGGCAGCGACGGTGGTGGGACCCGGAGCGGGCGCCAAGCCCGCTGGTACCGTTGCTGGTAGCGGGGTCGAGGAGGCGGTTGGTGCGAATGCTGAGTCCATGAGCCTAGAGGCCAAGGATCGGCAGGTGAAGATTGCCCAGAACGAGGCGCTGCTGAATAAAATGATACAGCAGCAGAACTCCACCATGGCGGCTACGGAGAAGGCACAGGTGAGGTGGTCTGGCTCCAACCTGCGCCGAGGAAAGGCGACAGACGCTTTTACCAGCTGCTGCATTGTTGACACGACGGTTGCGGGTTGGCTGGGCCCCTCGAGTTGTGTTGCGTTCGCACTCGCATACCCTCGTCTGCCATGTCGACCGGGGCATTGCGCCGTAATGCTGTGCGTATGCGTGCCATGTGCGTGTTCCCGGGGAGGACCCCCCTCCCCGCGAACTGATGGCATGTAGTCGTAACGAATTGCCCAATGGATGGTGGTGGCTGCATTGGTGCGGACCATCCGCAATTGATGTTTTCATGTGCGCCAGCAAAGCAGGTGACGCAGACGCGTGAACAGATTCCGTTGCCTGCTCTGTGCGGCTGCAGATTATGGACGACTTGGGTATCATGGCTGGCCCCACGGCATCCGAGAAGAAGAGGGCACCGCCGCGCCGTGCAGTGACCTGGGTTAACGAAGTCAGGTACAGTGTGTCTGTGTGTAGAGATGGGCGTGAATAGAAAAAACCTAAGCCCCTAAAAAACCCTAAACCCTAAAAAACCCTAAGAGCTGGGGGAATATTGGGACGTCAAATGGCCGTGCGCATGTGTCAGTTGTCGTACGTGCACAATTTTCCTGGCCTTCTTAGGGCTCGCTTTTGCACATACCACTCCGTTTTCTTCGCATTTGCAATTGTAATCACGCTCGTATGGCTTCGCCTGCACCTCCTCCCGTTGGCAGGTACAACCTAACCGAAGCGGTTGGTTCCTGGGCTTATATGGCGCCTGAGGTGGTGCTCGGCCAGCCGTACAACGAGAAGGTGGACGTGTTCAGCTTCGGCGTCATTCTTTTCGAGGTTTTGAATCGCAAGCTGATGCTGGTGGACGAAATTAAGAACGACCCGCGCAAGGACGCGCAGGTGAGAACATGTACACATGCCTGTTTGCATGCATATGTTGATGAGGTGGTGACATCCGAGAGAAGGGCTAAAGGCAGAGCTGCGGCTTTATTTTTCAAATGTCATCAGCTGACAAACCTCCCGTGCGGCGAGCTGCATGTCGCAGGACCTTCAATATATGACGCGATGTTGATGGGTGATGTAAACACACACACACACATACACACACATACACACACATACACACACACATATACACATACACACACACACACACACACACAAGAACGCACAATGTGATGGGTGGGCCTCCACTCGGTGGATTGCACCCGCCCTGGCATGTGGTGCACTTTGGCCGACCGATGCGGTGCTGGTATCAACTCCCCGGCCCCCCGTCTGCTATTTCGGTCCAGGCGTATGCCGAGCGTGTGGCCCGAGGCTTCCGCCCCGAGATCCCCCGCCGCTGGCCCGACCAGCTGCGGGAACTCATCACCATGTGCTGGGCGCAGGTGCGCGTGTGTGTGCGCGTAGGTGGGGAGGGGAGGGAGGGAAGGGTCAAGAAGGGTTTGGGGTCCATCAAGAGCTCTGGGGAAAGGGGGGAAGGGGGATCGCAAAGGAAGGGACTTTTAGGGACGACAGAGGACACGGGCTGCTTGTTTTTATTCCAACTTTTGCTTCTGCGCCACAACTGCGCCACAACTGGTTAACAACTGCATCTTGCAAAGCCGGGGGTGGTTATCTGAGGCAGTCGTGGAGCGCTAGATTTCAATTGGCGACGTGAGAACAACGCTCCCCTCCGTCCCCAAGAAGCCCACATGGATGTGCTCAACCCCCCATCTCGTCATGTGCGGCCCGCCCCCCAGGATCCGCACCTGAGGCCCAACTTCACGGCGGTGGTGGACATGTTAGAGGAGGTGGTCAACAGCGGCTGCGTGTCCAAGCTAGATATCATGTACTGGAGTCGACCTGGAGGATTCGCATAAGGCCTATAAGCTGACTCCATCCCCCCTTCGTCCCCGCATCAGTTCATGTGCGTCAGAATTTTGGTCCCGTATTCCATGATGGCCTTTCTTCCAGTCCATCTCAACTTGGTTAAGTAAAGTTCGTGCCTTCGGGGCAAGAGGACTGGGTCGGGCGGTCGTGGCGCAGATGGCGCACACGGGCGGAGTTTTCGAGTCCTTATTAGGAACCACCGCCGCCACCGCCGCTTTAACGCTTATGTGGCGGACCTGCATTGGCTGGAGACTACCTCATCAAATAATGATATGTTTTTGTGTGTTTGTGTCTTCCACCACCATCCGAGGCAGCATGTGCGGCGATTACGGATCGCACCTACAGCAGCATCAGCCCCGCAGGGATGGAAGAAAGGAAGGGGGGTCGAGAAGACCCGGCGCGAGCGACTAATTATCGAGATCATGATCTTCTTTCTTCTGATACAGGTTATGTGAACTTAAGGTCAAGCAGCCATATTTTGCATGGGCAGCGTGCGATGTGAGGTGGAGTGATTTGGAAGTACGAGCGTAGTGGCAAAACAATAACAGCAATCGCGGGGTTTAGAGAGACGGAGGGGAGGGGAGGGAGTTGCGAGAAGTGCCGCCAGTGGCGTGCTCTTTTTCCGCTGTGTGCCGACGGGGGTCACGGGGCTTCTACTCGCGCGCTCCAGTTGGATGTGATGGAAAGATATGTGTGAGGCTGCAGCTGGCGAGCGGGTTGAAAGGCCGAACCTCCCGAAAATAAAGAGTGACCCAGTTCCTCATGAGTTATGTGTCCTATGGGGCTTAGCCGCGAACGGCGGAAGCTGCTGGGAGTGTTGGTAGTGCCGGTAGTGGTAAGGGCAGGTACAGTTTTGTGGGGATCTCGCTTCCCTATTCAGCTACGGCCACTCCGTTGCGCGAACCAGAAAGGGAACGTAGAAGGAATATACTTTCAACCCGTCTGAGTCTGACGGCCAGACCCCCACCTTACCGTCAGGTGGTAAGCTGACTCCACCTCCTGACGGCACGTCAGGGTGTTGGTCCTTATGTGGCAGGAATGGTGGTAGTGGTGGTGTTGGTTGTGATGAGTACAAACGCGGGCCTGGAAAGGGATAAAAGCGTTCGTCACACATGCGGCCTCGAGGAGTTAGGGCCCCGCTTGTTGAGGCCGGTAGGGGTAGGTATTGCGCAAAGGACTGAAGGACTGAACTGCGAGCACAGCCAAGTCGCACCCACTGGCTGATGGCGGTGTTCTCCGGAGACGCGGAGGGGTACCGGCAGAGATGGAAGACTTCGTGCGGAACGGAGGGAGGAAGGGAAGGAGGGAGGGAAGGAAGGGCAGGACGCGGGACGCAAGGGAGCCCAGGGAAACGCTGCCAGGCGAGGGCTAGGGCTCTGCCATTCCTTCGGGCTGGGTGTTAGGGTCGTGTTGTCGAGATCAAGAAGGTTTACCAGACGGTTATGAATTCCTTGCTTGTGGACTTGAAGGGCATTTTGCTGTACGTTTTTTGTGGTGGATGGTGAGTGGTTATCGTCTGTAAGTCATTGGAGAGTGCCCCGCCGCCTGCTGACGGGGAAAGGGGGTCGGCAGTTGCCTTAGCCAGCGTCAAGAACCGCTTAGGGTGTGGGGGTGTGGGCGCCCAGCAGCACTTACCTGTTGGGCGTAGCTCTGCTTTTACATGGACTGTACCTGATCTGCGATACTACCTTTTGCGTATCAGGATATTCGCAATAAGGCCCTCTATCTCTTCTGAACAACAGGAGGGGTCGAGGGCGGAAAGAGGGCGCAAAGAAGGGTTCGTTTCCGGTCGCACGAAATGAAAACTCCTGATGGATGCACAGATAGCTCTACGGGGGGTGGCGGCGACGCAGCTTTCGTACACGCAGCGCTCTTTGATGCGGCGTAGCTCCTTGCCCTGAGGCAGATGTGAGAAAAGGGGGGAGAGGAAAGGAGGCGTTTGGCCTTCTCAACTGGTGTCGGTATGGATGGCGCAGTCGAAGCGGAACGCAGAGCCAGTCTGTTTCTCTTGATGTTGGTTGAAGCGGGAGAGAGAAGGGGGGTGTGGGCGGGAGGGACTTTCCCGGTTGCAAAACTAACCCTCCAAAGCCCGAACCACCCCAGCTCCGAAACCCATGGAGGTACATGTGAGTGCGGTCCTCGTGTTGGGCAGGGCGGCATATTGTGTGAAGTTTGCGCACGCGACGCTTCAAGCTGCGATTCAGGTGGAGGTGACCGTGATGATAATTTTAAAGGCCATAATGATGTGATGGTGATGATATCGGATATGCCGCCACAATGTCAACTCGATTCATGTGTATCGTATGCTACAAAGAAAATGCACGAAGGACGGCCGATAATTCACTTCTGCGCACTCAGGTGCCGTGCATGCACCTGTGTGTTTTGCTGCTCGATGTGCGCACGCTGGCATACACGCCGCTCGATTTGAGCACTGGGGTTTGAACGTGCAGCCCCGCCGGGTTGTGGGACTTCAGGATGAACCCGGCGGACATACGTCTGCCTGCGTTTCTGTCGATCTACCTATTTGTCTGTCTGTCTGTTTGTCTGTCTATGCGCGTCTTCATATTTGCCTCCTGTAAAAATGACAACGTCAGTCGTTGTGCAGATGTGGGCCCTGTGTTTATCTGTGGGCCACAAACCGCGCAGTGGGAAGGGGCGTATTGTTGACTTAGCTGTTGGGCTGGGAGGTTTGTTCGGGTTGCCCGGCCCCGGCAACCACGCAGTGTCATGCGTGCGCGTACATATTTTGTGCGTGACAGTAGCCAGCTTGGGGGTTATGGCGGGGGCGTTACGTCCTGGGTGACCGTGTGCCCATTCATGTAGGGTAAGGCTGGTTTCGGTGCGCGCGCACGGGCACATACGACAGCGAGTGACGGCAAAAGGTACCTGGAATTCAGTATGTGAAGGCGATGAGGTGTGGTGCATCGCACGGTGGGATGGCGCCAATCAGAAGGCTGTCTGGAAGGCTGTCTGGAGGACGGGCGGAGTAAAATTTGCATCCTTGTTGGAGCTCATACATGAAGGGACAAGGGTCCCTTCCCCTCCCTACTCTCTTCGTTCCGATGCACTCGCACATCACCAGCACCAGCATCACCACCAGCATCACCACCAGCATCACCACCAGCACTACATCAAGAACATCACAACATCAAGAACACCAACACTGCCCTGGTAACACACCTCACGGGGCCGCTCCGAACAGCTGTGTAAAGTTTCAAATGCTTGCGGTACGTAAGGTGTTATTCATTCGTGTGTTGGCGTGTGTTGGCGATGGCGGTCTAGGCCGAAGAGTCAGGTGCCCGGCCGTGTTGGAATGGTCAGGCGGTCTGTACATGGGTCTCTCTTCTGGATGTACGGACATGTGTTGGAGGTTCAGCGGGGTGAAGGGGTGGAGGAGGTCCTGGCCCTCTCCGGGGTTCGAACAGCGGTGGATAGCGGCGGCGGCAGCGGCTTTCCGCATGCATGAAGGTGATGTGTTCCTACGAGGTTGGAAGTGGAAGTTGGAAGGGCGGCGCGTTTTACGGTTCTCCTGATCTGGGTTCTTGTTCATGAGGCCACCTGCGCAAGGGCTGATGTAGTCGTTGGGCGAGGAGCATGCGTGAAGTGTGTCTCTTTCGTGTGTGCGTATATGTGTGTATGTATGTATGTATGTAAGTGTATATGGATGTATGCATACGTGTATGGATGTGTGTATATGTGCTCATATGTATATGTGTCAATTATGAAGAGGACAGGACGGGACTGGACAGCGCACCTTGAGCCGGACGCCCGGACGCTTGTGTAGCGCTCTCCCCCTTTACCTCAGGATGACTCGGGGGAAGTGATTGGTGCTGTGATGGGCATTGGTTAAGAAAGAGACAAGGGGAGCGAAGGCGGCTGTATGTCCGTTGGCGTGAGGAGTTTTATCTGAAGCAGCAGCAATAGCAGCAGCACTGGGTGACACGCTATCGGCCATCGCCCGGGGGCTACGGTCGCCACCGCGGCCCAACCCCCGTCATGCATATCGACATGACGAGTTGTTGTCGCTAGGATTGCCGTTGCCGCTGCTCTTCACACCAGCACCAATACTGCCGCTGCCGCCGCCGTTACCACTGTAAAGATGGTCAGAGGCGCTCTGTCTGTCTGTCTGTCTGTCTGTTTCCACCCTGAGGATCTGACGGATCTGTTTCCTTCAGCAATATGTCCACTCACCCGCATCGTACCCCCCCCCCTATTATACACCGCCACGCATGCGACTCTGTCACGGCGTACGATACCAACGCAGGGCCGAAACATTTGCTCGCCTGATGCTCAAGCAGTATATGAAAAGAGGAGACGCGCTTTTCGAATTTTAACAAATCCGCTAATGCGGGGACTGTACTGCACGGTGGGTCTCAGCACCACTACCCACTTAAGGTGCCAGGCGCTGTGGGAGGAACGGAACGAGAACGAAAGGAGACGGCATGTGCAACGCACACCGGCACGCCACCACTCTGCTGTTCGCTTGATGTGAAGCGCCGCAGCGCGCAACTGCCGCCGCCTGTGCCACAGCAGAGCTTTTTCGGGGGCTGCCTTTAGGGCTGTGGTGGTGGTGGTGGGGGGGGGGCAGTTTCGATGAAACCGGCTCTTGCAAGGCAGCAGCTGCAGCAAGGCACAGGCACTTGCCAAGGTACACTGACGGGCTCTGAGTTGTGCTCGCGGCGGGTTACCGTAGTGATACGGAATAGGCAGAAGCAGCCAGCAGGGTAAGGCTGGCCGCATTTAATAAGTTTCTGGTGACCAAGCACGACCTATTTCCTTGCCATACCCAGGCCATATCGACCCTGACGGGCTGGACAGCTCAAACTCAGACAGAAGCTTCTACATCAGATTGCTGCCGGAAATACATCCGCAATATCCGAGAAGCAAAATAACATTTCGAAATTGATAAACGACGTTTTCTGATAGATATATTTGTGGCATGCAGTACGCCATGTCTGTCACTACTCCCAGGTAGAACGCCTTGTCACGCCCGATTACCTAAGTACCCTAATCCGTCGTGACAGCCTCCAAGCCAGGAAGTGGAAGGTCTGCTGGCAGCCCTTTGGCCCTTAGCTTTCCTTTGGGACTCAATCGAGCAGGAACAGACGAGGAAGAAAGATTCAACATTGCAGCTCCTAGTTGCAGCCGGCGGCCGCGAGGGGCCAAAGACCGCCTTCCCAAAGAATGGTGTCAAAGGCGCCGTACGTGGCTTCATCTGAGGACCTCTGTACGTGGTTACAGCTTTGTTTTCTTGTCGGTCTATTTGTCTATCTGTCGGTACAAATAGTTCATCTTTTATGCTGAGTGCTCTTGTGTGTACCCCAAGGGCCAATATTTGACCGCGCCATAACGACCCATGGGCCGGACCCGCACGTGGCTTGCACACTCCCGAGTCCCTTTCGAGCATTCGGAAACCCGCAACGTCATCTAAATTTTACTGGGCGTTTCATGACGGGGTTGGGCGACTAAATTGTCATCCGTCTTTTCTTGGTCGCATTATTAAGTCGCCCCGCGCTTTGGCCACGCAAGATAGACGAGCTGCAGAGGAAACCAAGGATTGTTCCATACTGCGCAAGTTTTATCTCCTCTTCCCTTTCCTGACCGGCTTTTGACTGGCTTGGCTACTACTTGAGAGCCGTATCCCATCAAAACAGCAAAACAGCGAAGCAGCTTTGAATCCTCTTATCAGAGGTCGGGAGCAACCAGCCAAGTCAGGTCGTCGAGTCAATCAGTCGGTCAATCCGAGCGTACTGATTTGCCAAGCAGAAGCAACACCGCCACATAATTGCATTTTTGCGGTGTTGCTGTTTCCTGAACTGCGAATTGAAGTACAACAGCGCCGCCGCTTCTGCCGCCATTTTGTTGGTCGGGAGCCGGGGGCATAATACGGGCGGCCAAACCGCTTAGCCCAAGCCGGCGCGGGTGGCCAGCTGCCGCCGGTGCTCCGGAGGCGCGGCCGAGTCGCCTGGCAACCAGACAGCCCCTTTAGATCCACCTCCGCAAAGAGGGCGCTGATCTGTTCGCTGATCTGCGATGCAGCCGACCAGCCGGGTCGGTCCAGAGAGGGCCACGCCGCAACCGCAACCGCAACCGCAACCGCAGCCACAGCCGCAACAGCAGCCGCAGCCGCCAAAAGGCCGAATCGGCCCAGATCAAAGCCCTTTTCAACTGAATCAAACATTCACCCCCCTGTTTCCGCCACCGCCGCCGCCGCCGGGGCAACGTCAATCGGCGCCGCCGCCACCGCAACCTGCCGTACTGTTTCACCCTGGCAGCCCGCCAGCTTCCCCAATGCTGCGGCGCCCTCACGAAGAGCCCAGCCGCTCCGCCACCGCGACCGTGCGCACATCGCGGGTGTTGTACGACCATGCTACGCTGCCGGCGGCCGCCGGCGGTGCCTTCGAGTCAGCGTCGCCGTTGCTGTCGGAGGCCTTCGAGGTGTCGTCGTCGGGTGCCCTCGCGGCGACCGCGGCGGCGGTGCCGGCGCCAACGTGGCAGCATAACGAATGGGAGGAGGAGCAGCAGCGGCGGCGGCACCTAGAGGACGCAGTAAGGATGCACAGCGGCGAGGCGCAGGGCATCGTAACGACGGAGGTGCCGATGTTGTCGTACGACACGGTTGATCCAGGCACGCTGGGGATGGTGTATTTGTTAGATAAGTCACGTCTCCGGGGGGTTGACTGCAAACCCAGACCTCCCCAGCGCCGGCGCAGATTATCCTCCTCGCTTACGTAATGTACATATTCACCGGCCGCCGACACGCCGAGGTTCGCGTATTAGCCCCCGGCCCCCCCCCTTTACCGCTCTGCCTGGCCCTCCCTGGCGCACTGTCTCCCCTCCCCCCAGCCTTACCCGGACCCGCTCAGGAGGCGATGCGCCGCCGCAGCGGAGCCCGCTCCCGGGACTTTGACGACCGCGCTGCCTGCCGCGGGGACCTGGATCGCGACAAAGAGGACGCGGACTTTGAAGCTGTCGACATTGGCGGGGTACGGGAGCTGCCGGTACGTCGTACAACTGACGGTGGTGGCTGGGTGCAGCGCGTGATTCGGGCGGCCAGTGGCGTTACCAGCGAACGCAGTGACGGCGGCGGCGGGGGGGGCATGGCAGCGTCGTCGCCGCGATGCGGCGATATACTGGCCCCGCTGGATCCAGACCAGCGAGTGGTGCTCCGCTTCGAACGCATCTCTTCGTACGTGTCGGCGCAGCTGCACCCGCCTTCCCTGGTGCAGCGTACGGCACATTTGACAAAGTGGCTTTGCGCACGCGGCGGCGGCGGCGGCAGCGGACCAGGCCGGGAGTCGAGTGACGCGACGGGGGCGGCGACTCGGCGCCAAGGGCCATTCACTTCACCGCCGCGGCGGCAGATCCTGTTCGACGTGTCGGGCCGGGTGCTGCCTGGTGCGGTTGCGTTGACGGTTGTAGGTTAATCGTTAGTTGTCGTTGTCGAAGTCGCTCTCCTGGGCCGATTGCGAACAAGTCAAAGCCCTAAGATGTTGGCGACACGGCAGTCGGAGGATGCAACCGAACCGAGAAAATGACATGATGCGCAGCTAGGCTTTATGGCGTCGTACTGCGTTCTGTACTTGTCACCCAATGTCTGTTTGTCTGTTTGTCTCCTGGTCTGCGTCTGTCGATCTTCCTTCGAAACCTCCCGAAACCTCTCACTCTCATTCTCCCAACATAAGGCCCGCAATCCTGCAGCGGCGCTTACAGCTCTGGGCCCTTCAACTGCCAGCGTTCATCTGTCTTTAATCTTGCCCCCCCCTCTCCTCTCCCCCCCTCTCCTCCCCTCGCCGCTCCTCCCCTCGCCGCTCCTCCCCTCGCCGCCTGTCACAGGTCAGGTGCTCGCACTGATGGGTCCCAGCGGCAGCGGAAAGACCAGCCTGTTGTCCGTACTCGGGGGACGAGCGCCCTCCCAGGTCCGGGTCACGGGGGCCGTAACCGTGGAGGGCAACCCGCTCGGAAAGGCCATGCGAAGAAAGATTGGCTTCGTACTGCAGGTACGACATCATTTTATGATTCACACACAGTAAATTGGCCAACGGCGGGCTGCTTAGGGTTTTGGATTCTGTGTTCAGTGAATCAGAAATGCGGTGTCGCGATGTAGCTTAAAGAGGCAACTGCGGCTAGGGCTACACCCGTGCGGGCTAAGTTCCGCTTCCCGCCTCCGTGTCGTACAATTCAGGAGGCTTTTTGGTTTGGATCTCGGTTTTGTTGCATTTACGCTGTTGTTCCCCCCAATCCCCCTGGCGCTGCAGGACGACGTGCTGTACGAAACCTTGACGGTGTTCGAGACGCTGCTGTACGCGGGATTGCTGAGGCTGCCCCGGGCCTTATCCCGGGATGAGAAGCGGCGGCGGGTGGAGGGGGTGATGGCGGGGCTGGGCCTCTCCCGGAGCAAGGACACCATTATTGGCGGGTTTTTTCGTCGGGGGATTTCCGGTACGTGTACGTGCATGTGTATGTGTATTGCCCGTGCTGACGTACATACACACACTTTCTACGTCTCCGTCGGGGCCGCTGCGCAAACCCACGAACATACCTCCGGTTTGTTTCCCACTCAGGCGGCGAACGCAAACGAGTCAGCGTGGGTCATGAGCTGCTCATCAGCCCTGCCGTACTCATGTTGGACGAGCCAACCAGCGGCCTGGACTCAACTACAGCCCTGCAACTTGTGCAACTGCTGAGACAGGTACGATCGGAGGCATCAGCCGTTGACGGTTAATATCGGTTGGAAAAAGTGTCAGAATAGAAGTTGGTATGTTGCATTCATATAATTATTCATTGCGTTTTAACCACCATTACAACCACATTCATCACAACCACCACCACTCCTCTTTTATTTCACCTAACTAAGCTCTTCGCGAGAAGCTGCAAATCGCGACCTCCGCCTCCGCCGCCTCCCCCTCCCCCACCTCTTCAACCGCCGCCCACTCTTCCCCACTCAGCTTGCATCAGGTGGTCGGGCCATCGTCACCACCATCCACCAGCCGTCCTCCAGACTCTACCACCAGCTGGACGTGGTGATGCTGCTGGCGGAGGGACACGTCATGTACTGCGGGGACGCCAGCATGGTACGACAATGTAGAACAGCGAGGGCTAGGAACACCCCACACCCCATCCGCGCGTACATACACACACATACACACACACTCTCTCTCTGCGGCACGTGACCCGGTGGAAGCAATCTCGGTGGTTGCCCGCAGGCGGCCGACTGGTTCGCACACTTCGGATTTGCGCTGCCGTACGGTGTGTCGCTTGCGGATTTCATCCTAGACTGCGCCACGGGGCAAGTGGTGGCTAGCCAGGAGGCGGCAGACCAGGTGGCCGCCAATGCCACCGCCACCGCCACGGGGCCACACCGGCGCCCTGCGGCGCCGGCCGCCATTCAAGAGGGCCTTACGGGACGAGCCGCATTGGTTTCCCTGTACAGCACCTTCGGACTCTGGTGCGGCTCGGGCTGTTGGGTCTTCGGACGCTGTGAATGACTTTCCTGTGTTGAACCCTCCGTTACCCTCTTTTGGCCGCCCCCGCCCCCGCCCCCTCCGCTTAGGTACGCCGACCACCCCGATGGCTTCACGGACCCCACCCAGTTGTCGGGACTGGAGCTGCAGCTGGCGGGATTCGAGACCAGCGTGGGGGAACGCAGGGCCCACAGAGGCCGCGAGGCGCAGGTCGCAACGGTCACCAAGTGTGAGTATGGTACAGGCCATACACAGCACGTGTGCGCACATAGGGCGTCAGATGGATGGGTGGATGATGGATTAAGTCATCGAACGGGACATGCGATGTGGGTTGTGTCCAGGGTGGGGGGACGGGGGGACGGGGTACAACTGTACGACGTGCCGTTCTTTGTGCAGTACTAAGATAGATAAACAATGCTGATCTTCAAGATGTCTAATTTGTTAATCGCTTACTCCAGATTTGGCCCCAAGCGGTCCGGATGCTCCGGGGACTGTCCCGTCAGCCGCGGCCACCAGTACGGCAACCAACGGCATGGTAGCTGGCGGAGGGAGCCGTGTCGGCAGTACCTTTGACACCACCGCCGCCAAGTCACCCGAGGCAAGGCCCACGAGCGTGTACGGCACCGCACAGGACAGCAACGGCGGCGGTGGCGGCAGCAGCGGCGCCCGAGACGCCGCGTCGTACTGGGAGCAGGTTCGGGTTCTGTTGACGCGGTCGATCAAGGTCCGAAGGTGCGGCTCGCAGAGTTTTGTCGAATGGGGGCGAAATCTTAAAGCTTAGGCTTCCGCGCGCGCTGTCATTGCCAGATTAGGCTACATGGCCATACCTGTTCGCAAACCCCAATCTCTGTGCCCCTTCCTAATTTTCTCTCCCCCCTCTTCTTCCTGCTCTCGCTGCCGTACGAGCCGCATAGCAATCCCACTGGAAAGGGCGATCGGTTGTCCGCCTCCCTCGCTGCGACCGCCCAAAGGTCGCCCTGGGAGCCGGAGGTTGTAGTGTGTGATGCCCGCGAAGGTCCGGACTGCTTTTAAATAGAGAGAGGCATTTCGCTCGACTTTGCGGAAAGTGTTGTTACTCCCATTGCATCGCTCCCATTACGTCGTGCATTTTGCATCAACTATCCAGGTTCGAATCTCTCAGCAGTCAGAATTTTATTCAAATGGTGGTCCTGGCCGTCCTTACGGGCCTGCTATGGTTTCAGAGGGGCCGCGGGTCTCAGATTGCGGTGGGGGCTGACGTGACGGGCCTTATCTTCTTCGAGCTTCTCTTCCCATCGTTCCGGTGAGAGATGGGGGGGTGAGCCGCCTAGTACGGTGGGGGCCCGCCGTAGCGCCTGGAGGCAGCTAAGGAGCTGTGGGGGTTATGGCGGAGCGATGAGGGGTATTGCGTTCGTTTGATGCGTGTGTGTGTGTTTGTGCAAATATCGGTGTGTAGGGGCCCTATGCACCCCCCACTTCGTAATTGCGTACGGGAGCGAGGGAGAGCTGTCTTATTCTATACGAGGGGGCTCCCTTCAACCCTCTTTCCGGCGGCCTCTGAATAGTCCGCCAGTCTCGTCTCCAGCCGGCCTGCTTGCCCCGGGTCTGATTTGCGAGACAGCGGCCCACCGGATATGCGGCTCATCCCCCTCTCGCCGCAGGACCCTGTACACGGCGCTGTTCACTTTCCCCAACGAGTACCGCATGCTGAAGAAGGAGCGACCCGCGGGTCAGTCTGATGAGACCATGCCACTGCCGCCGCCATCCCAGGCAACCCAGTGCCGGGCCTCTTCTGATCATTTCGCAGTCCTAATTGCCCCAGCGAACCCATCAACCGGTTTTGACGGTCGAAGCTTAGAAGCCACCGGCTTCCACCGAACGCCCTCCTTTGAGGCCGCATGCCCCGACGCGCCTCGCATCAACGCTCGCCAAGCCTTCACTCCCCGTTAGTCCCCTTTTTGCGCTCCTAAGCCGGACTACCCGATCTCGTTGATTCATCTTTTCCGCCCTTGCGCCCTCCCCCCTTTACTCCACGCCACTCTGTGCCACAGGCATGTACCGCCTGTCGGCCTACTACCTGGCCCGCACTGCCTCAGACCTCCCGGTCGAGCTGCTCTACCCTACCGTGTTCGTCACCATCATCTACTGGATGGGGGGCCTGCGACCAACTGCAGGTGCGGGGTGGGGTCCTTTTGGAATCCTTTCATTTCCGCGCGCCTCCGCCTGCCCTCATCCTCACCCACCCACCCTCTCCTCTTTAGTTAATTGATGTACGACAGCTCGGTCTTTCAGCTGCAGTCTTGTGTGCTCCCGCCTTCTTCTTCCCCTCCCTCCCCTCCCCTTGCTTCGTCAGCGATCACCACCAGCGTTTCAATGTTCGTCTTCCTCCCCTCCCCTCCCCGTCCCTCACCCGACCCCCCTTCACCCGCCGCCCCCTCACCCGCCCTCCCCTCCCTCCCCTCACCTGCCCCAAAGGTGCCTTCTTCTGCAACCTCTTCTCCATGCTCCTCATCGTGCTTCTGGCACAGACCTGGGGACTGCTGTTCGGAGGCATGTTCATGGATCCAAAAATGGCCCAGACCATCACCACCGTGGTGAGTACGGCACAACCACGATCTGCTGCTCACAACAATCTGTACGGCACGTTCGAGAGGGGTGCCGTTCATCCGCGAACGCTGCATCCTTAAAACTGGTGCGCGTTAAGCGTACGGGAGCTGGGGAAGGCAGATGAGACAGTTGCAATAGCCGTTACGAAAGGCGGTTACCTAGGGCAGTTGTACGAGACGATTATACGAGACGGTATGTACCCACGATCCGACACGCATAACTGCCTTCCCGATCAACTGCACTTTCCCTCCGTCCTGTCCTCCCTGCCCACAGGCAGTCCTCGTGTTCCTCCTGGTGGGCGGATTTTACGTAAAGACGGTGCCCGTCTGGATAGGGTGGCTTAAGTACCTGTCCTTCGTGTACTGGGTAAGCTGATGCCGTACACCAGGGACTGGGGACTTCCGTCAGTATGGGGGGGGCCGGCCAAGGGCTCCCGCACGTAGCGAATGTTCGGCTGCTCCAGCCGCGTCTCCAGCTGCCCACCCCCTAGTCCTCTGCGCCCATGTGCACATGGGGCCTTATCCCGCGAGACCCCAAATGTGTGTATTTGTGTGGGCTCCGAGCCTCCGACCAGCTACCAGTCGCATCTCCGCGCCGCCCGCACTCATGCGGGTTTTGAGCCCCTCTTTCCACCCACTGCACCCCCCACCGACTGCCCGCCCCCCGCCCTGTCCCCCCCCCTCAGGGCTACAACCTGCTGCTCAAGATCCAGTTCCGCCACAACGTGTACTTCGAGGGCACCACACCGGTGACAGATCTCAAGGTAAGTGACAGGTGGGTAGGAGGGCGGGGTGGAACGCGGGCTGAGGGATGGGCCTTATCGTCCCTTGTTATCCCCGTAACTGGGCGGGGCGGGGCGGGGCGGGGGCGGGGCGGGGTGGTTGGTGTTTATATTGGCGTGTCGTATATCGACCCCGCGTTCCCGCCATCACCAGTGCTCGGGGCTGCAACTCCAGATATCCCCGCCCGCACCGGATTCCGTTGGTCAACAGTTCGTTAGTTGGTTGGCAACGATGACACGCGGCCCGCCTTCATCGTCCCACTGTGCTTCACCTCCCCGCCCGCACCGCACCGCAGCAGACAGCCCTGCCCCCACTCTGCCCCCACTCTGCCCCCACTCTGCCCCCACTCTGCCCCCACTCTGCCCCCACTCTGCCCCCCCAGTCCGCCCTGGGTATGCCTATCAATCCGAACGCTAATGCGGCCCCCGAGCTGCTGGTGCTCATTGCCATGTTGGCGGCGCTGAGGGCCCTCACGTATGTGGTGCTGCGGGTCCGGACCGAGGTGCCGCAGCCCCGGAGCACCTCGGCGAAGTAGC
This sequence comes from Volvox reticuliferus, assembly GCA_019650235.1. Taxonomy (NCBI): domain Eukaryota; kingdom Viridiplantae; phylum Chlorophyta; class Chlorophyceae; order Chlamydomonadales; family Volvocaceae; genus Volvox; species Volvox reticuliferus. The sequence continues at coordinate 1,650,115 of BNCP01000008.1, forward strand.
GGAGGAGCTCCGTCAGCAGTGAAGCAACGGGCAGCAGTGCTGCCGCTGACAGCGCCCGGGACAGAACCTAGCGGCGGCTGCTGTCCCGTGCCGGCTCGCCATGCACAGACGCCTGTGGCAGTAGCAGTGGCAGTAGCAGTGGCAGTAGCAGTGGACAATAGCTCTGAGAGCTGTGTCCGCTGCCGGGGGTTAAGCCCGGCGAGTCGGCTGGCATCTCTCCTCCGCCGCCGCCCGCCCTTTTGCGCCAAGGGAGTCCAACGGAACCGGCAGCGGAAGTTGCGGCCGCGTAATGGGAAGGCGTTCCGCAGGCGGAGCCCAGATATTAGGTATATCGGTTGTTGTAGTTGTTGGTTGACGGTTGGTGTTAGTTGTGGACCGTGCTTCCCATATGTTTCAGAAGTACCTGTAATAACCCTTGCGCTCTGGGCGTTATCTATAGGCCCCCGTTGTTCGGTCCATCACTGCTGACGAGAGCACCGTTACCACAGTGCTGAACCACGGCAGTTTCAGTTGGTCCTTGATCTGTGTCGTGTTGGTACATTGTTTTGCCGTACAACGTGCGTGTATCGGCGTGTATCGGCGCAGGAGAAAATGGGGAGGAGATAGATGGAAAGCGGGCGGGGCCCGGAGGTTGGGTTTTGCCGGATGGAGGGCAGCAGCGGGTACCTGGCGGCCTCTCGTGCGGGATTAGATTCAGAACTTGGAAAGGGCGATGTACGGTAGGTGGGCCCCTGGGGAAGTCACCGCAGCAGACCCATGGGTCAACGGAGCCATAGAAAAAGTTCCCGTTCCAATTTTTTTCCGCCCGCCGGCGTCCGGCTCCGAGAAACCCCAATAAGATTCAATAAAGGAAAGGCTGTTTTTCCGCTGCTTTCCCTACTGGTACACGATCATCAAGTGTCGTTGAAGTTGACAGTGTGAGGAGGAGGAGGAGGAGGAGGAGGAGGAGGAGGAGGAGGAGCGGAAGGTTGATGAATGAAGAATGAAAGGGAGTGCGAAGCGAGCGGAAGCGTCTGTCTGTGCGTCCGTCAGTCCGGATCATCCGTCCGGTCGTCCCAGGAATGCATGATGGGAAGTTAGGTCCTTCCGTTTTGAGAGGCAGGGGAGGTGCGTCATCATCATCGACTTCGCGACTGACTTGAAAGCGCGGTGAAGTGGGCCCGTAGCAGCTACCATGGCGCCGATGCACGAACCCCCCGATGTACAACATCCCACCAGGTGGCCAGAGGGGGTGGGTAGAGACGCGGGGAAGTACGGCGCGATGGGGGTTCAGGATAGAAGACATGCATGGCTGCTGCGGAAGCGATAGCAATGCTATTAGCACCTGCCGGATGAATGTACGGGCGGGGGGGGTACGTATAACCGACTTGGATGAGGGGGACAGGGAGATGTATCATCATGAGGAACGCATGAAAATGCGAATCTCCTCAGTCGTCATCTCATCACCGAACTACCGCTCCCCCCCTAATTTATAATAATCGCTCGCAGTATTTGTTGCGGCTTTAGGTTTCCCGACGGCAGACAACGTGAGGAGCTTAATATCTTGTTTTCGAATATCGCGTGTGCTTCGCCTATTGAACAGCTGAGGGGTAGATGAGGAGCGAAGCTGGGTGAAATGGGGGAACTGACTAATAATGCCAACCGCTGCGGGGGGTAGGGATACGCCGGCAGATGCATGCACCGCAGCTTTGATGTGACGACGGTTGTAAGACATACGACTTGTGCCAGTTTGTAACAGGCGAGGAAAAAATAGTAATGGACTAATTTTTTCCAATTCGTGACTCGTTAGATGCTATGGCGGTGTCCGACCTAGCATCAGGTTGCAGGCAGGGCATGTGGGCAGTCGTCACGGTAGGTCTCCAGATTGCGGCCTCAGATTATTGCTTCTCATGTAGTCAAATAACTGCCAACAGAAATGTACTGCATACACCAAAGCGTCAGGCAAAGTGCTAACCTCGGAATGGCCCGCAACTTGCTGGCCAAGCAACTACTGCGCGTCACCTCACCTACCCCAGTCAGGAGATGTAAGGACCGGCAACGCCCGTGACATGACAAGCAGGCTTGGGATGGAGACGTCTGAAGTACCAGCTGTGCCGGCACGCGACAACCCTGAGACGATATTTACACGATAGGTCCAGATCTCGTAACACAAGATAGGACAAACGGACAAACGGACGAACGCACAAAACCCTCAGCGCTCATCCAGTTGTAGGCAGGAAAGAGTCACCAGGGAGCATATCCATTCAGCTGCTGATAGCTAGCTGTATTATTCCTTGCTCATCACGACTGTCACCATCTGCTGCGCCGTGTATCGCTGCCGATCAATCGACTCGTAGCATCCGTTCAAAGGCAAGTCCAGCAGTATGATGACCGAGGAGTCCTGCTGGATCTGCCTCTCCGGAGCCGAAGTCCATCAGCCGCTGCAGCGACCCTGTTCCTGCCCCCGCTACGTCCACCGCACATGCCTCGGCCGCTGGCAGCTGCAGTGCGCCGGAAGACGGCAAGTAGGGCCGCACCAGGACCTCCCGCTATCTCAGGTTCATCCTTTCCACCCCAGCAAGTCCATACTTTTCATCTGGCCCCCCTCTCTCTTTCTGCCGTACCTCTCTCTTTCTGCCGTACCTCTCTCACACACAACCTATCTGTACACGTCATAGACCCAAATCTCAGCCACTGCATTGCAGCCGTACACGCTATCTGCTGGCCAATCATCCGATACCGCGCGCACACGGACCAGCCCCTGTTTCCCCCCCACACACACGTCCCCTGCTTTCATATTGCGGCGCTGCGGGCTTTCATTTTGCATCCATACTCGTACGTATTCCACACCTCCATGGCCCCCGGGTAACAACCTCATTTCGCTGCCGCGCAGTGATGAGTTCCAATGCCGCTTCTGTGGGGCCACCCTTCCGCGGCTGGACGAAACGTTGACGCCCCCCCACCTCCGGGAGGTCCACGTGATCCCCTACATCGCTGTGATATACAAGGGGGAGGTGAGACCGGGTCTTTCCATCATCGCCATCATCGCCATCAGGAAGATGCGGATTCCCCTACTCGGCAGGGGGGCGCAGCCGGGAGTGAAAGGCGGCAGGCCCGTCCCCTTCCCCTTGCTGAGCCGGCAGGGGTGTGATGCGTGACTAGAGGTTTGGAGACGGTCACCAGCAGGCAGCGGATAACCCGAAAGGCTCCAGGGAACCTGACCTAGTTTGAATCCTAGGCTGGTGCTTCTGGTGTAGTGAGGTTGAGGTCACCCTCTGTATGTATGTATGTAGGTGGATAGCCGGTGAAGGATTTCGTGCCGATGGTGTACGTCGCTGTTGAACGTACGTACGTACGTACGTACGTAGTGCGCAGGTCGGTGTTGCTTGTTTAAGAAACGTCAATGGGGTCAGCGACGTACTTTCTCCCCATCGCTTGCCCCCTCCCTCTCATCCCCACAACACGACTGGGCCCCTCGCCTAACCCCGCCGTACACACTTCCCGGCGCAACCGCCCCCATTCCGCCAGTGCTTCAAGGTCCCTATTAAGCCCGGCACGGAGGGGATGGCCGAGTTCCGCGCGCGAGTCAAGTGCTTATTCGGAATGTCTCACGACGCAGAATTTCATGTCAGTTAATACCGTTTCAGTCGTTTGATGCCGTTATAGGCGGTCATGGATGTCTAGCTGCTTCACAGCGACGTGCGATTATCGCCCCGGGGGTGAAACTCTACCTATCTAGTCCCCCCGACGTCGTGGTGCCTGCTTGTTGTCAGCTCGCCATCCGTACAGATGTACGTGCGTACATCCAAAACCGTACATCCATCTCGCTCGATCGTCTTCCCATCTCAGGTCTCCTTCGAGTGCGCGTCGCCCAGCGGTGAGATCCTCAACCTGGACGGGATGGAGTGCTTCAACGCCGCCGCCACATGCGCCACCATCAGCGCCGCGAAGCGGGCAGTTGGAGAGGACGCGGGGTTCACGTGGGACGAGCGCATGACAGTATGAGAGTGCGTACATAGCAGCAGCAATAGCAGCAATAGCAGCAGCAGTTGATAAACGACAATGATTGCGAGCAGTAGCAGGCAGGCGATGCTGCGGCCGGCGTCCAAGACTAGAGCGGTATAGTGCACCGCATGCATAATGCACCCGACAGATGGAGCTTGAAGTGATATGGATATCAGGGGGCGGGAGGGAGAGACACCCGCCGCTGTGAGTTCCCACGCGCATTCATATGCCAATCGATCGAGCTGGGATGCAAGGCTGGTGCGCTTGCATTCATGGACAAATAGATAGAAGCCTCGTGCTGCTGAGGCTTATTCGTAGGGTAAGTGTCGTAGTAAGAAGGGCGGCATACACGTACGTGGATGGCGGCGGCGGCATAAATGTACCGGTGTGATGAGCGCCATGGCCCATTACGTTCGTTCATTCGTAGATGCACCCATGCCTGCTGATTCAGGTATTGTGAAGCTGACCCGCCCTCGCTCAGCAGGGTGCGTGGTGGCATCGCTGCATCTCTATCTCCATGCAGCAGGCGCTAGCTAGCTGCTACCGTGCTCCTGTGTATGTAGCTGGCTGGATTTCTATCTGTTAGATAGATAGATCGTATTCGTCACATTTTACGTAAACAAGCTTATTTAGACAGTATTACTTCGGTTGATAGCTGCTGCTGGCAGCTAGGTTGCATTGATGACACACGTGCAATTATGATAACTCGTATGTGTGTAGTTCACACTCGCTACATTAGATATAGGCAGGTCCTTTTCCTGCGGAGAACGATGTGAGAGCATGATTGCTTATTCGCAAAGCAAGGCGTCTGCGTGCGTGGTGGGATGCATGCCTGCAGGGTCCGGGTAGGTGGACATTTTCATATATATGCTCGCTACGAATGGTGAAGGTGTGTAGACACGAAAACGCAAGCACCGTATCACACTTATACACAGCGTTCGGGGTGCATGCAGCGAATAAACCCACAATAAGCGATAATTACAGGCAAGCCTCAGCGAGGCGGCAGGCAGGGTCTGGTCTGTGTGGGGTTAGTTCAGACTAAGTAAGCCTGGATTTTGTGCAGCGCGCGTAGCAGCAGCACGCACGGTCCAGCAGCGTACGTGGTTTTGGTGTTTCTGTGAGCATTTCCTGTAACTTAGGGTGAATTGATTGATCTGTCCCAGCTAATAATCCAGCGAGCCCCGATCTTCGCCAGTCTGATGCCACGCACCATGTACACAGGCGGCCATCAGCGGGATCAAGTTCGCATTGCGTGCATGGACCTTTCGAGGTACATACATATGTACGCGCATTGAGACGCACTGATCTCATAAAACATGGGCAGCAGGTCATGCATGCATGTGCCACATGAGGCAAGCTGAGCAGATCAATGCATGCTTAGGTGGGCGGCAGGTAGGTTGCTGAATACGTAATTGGTATATTTGCAAGCAAGGTCCGATCCTGGAATTAATCTAAGGAACGAAGGTTCGTTCAGCAGTGTGCACCATGACGTATGCACCTTGCTTGCGGACATACATGTACGCCCAGCCCCGGGCACATACATACACCCGGAGCGAGGTCATCTGCTGCGTACGCTGCCCGCCCCTCCGACAATGATAACCCACATACACAAAACCCTTTCTTGGGGTCCACTGTTGAAAATAGGGATGATAATAAGTATAGCTATTTACGTATAGCCTCGGGCGTATTATGAGTAATCGAATGGAGGAACGGATGGACGCGTAACCACGCTCCTTATTACGGCCCAATCTGGCTGCTGGGAGGGCACTTCCTAGACCTGCTTGCAGCCCATAGCCTTTTTCGTTGGCGAAGACGATTGGAGAGGCTACAAGACACGACTGGTTGTTCACACCTCATCCTCAGTTGCAAGCGTTGGAGATTTCCGAAGTACGGGCAACCGAATAGTCGCGATCCTGTGCCCTCGTGCGCTTGGAGATATTTCCTGCATAATTATTATAGTGATTTTCATATACATATTTTCAATAATCCTCAAATGCTGGTACAATCGCGTACAGCGCGCTTCAAAAGTGAGTGGTCTCGGACGCAGTACTGACGGGATGGTCAAAATGCCTAAAGGAGTTAAATCTTACATCGTTATTAACCTAACGTGGTAATGTTATAAAATGCATCATTCCAAAACTGTTGTTACCTGACGGTGCAGTGCCTTAACTGCATCAAAATACAGTTAGTCAGCTCTACCTCAGCCTGGACAGACCTGCAGATGACTTAAAATGAGGTAACGCCTCTGAAATCTGGTAACAGAGGCTTAACAAGATGAGGCGCGTCGGCTGGAGCGAACCAGCTCATAGTGCGAAGCCTACACGTCCATTCTTCCACGTCCGCGCCTTGGCCACAGCCAGTGGCAGCCCCAGCCCACCTTCCCAAAAAGACAATCGCCCTCGTAAGCCTCGAGTTGTGGTCATCGGCGGCGGATGGGCAGGTTTCGGTTCCGCGCATGCGCTGCAGCAAGCTGGCGCTGATGTTGTGGTGCTGGACGCCTCAACCAACCCCGGCGGCCTCGCCGCCTCCTGGAAGAGTGTGGGGGGCCGCACCGTGGAACCTGGCATCAAGGGGTGGGTATTGCTCGTGCCGCTTGCTTCCCGGCTGCATCTAACTGCCACGTCGCAGTCACTTCTCAGCGTGGGGGCAAACACGGGACTGGGCTTAAGCTTGACCAGATCCCTGATCCTCATTAATCCTGCCGTTCAGTGGCTTGAGTCGCTGCGGCTCCTTCGTCTTCATCCCTTTCACCCATCTTTCTTCATCCCGCACACTCGCGGCACGATATATGCTTTGTTTCGTTCCTTAACCCGCTCCCGGCACCCTCCCACCCAATCCATCCCTTCCCCTACTTTTTCCCCGTCTCCTTCTCCCCCAGCTTCTGGTACCCGTACGCCAACATCTGTTCGCTGGTGGACTCTCTTGATGTACGTGACGCCTTCACGCCCTTCACTCAGTCGTCCTTTTATACCCCGGCGGGGCTGCAGGTAAGGGCAACTTCTCGAAACGTTCGTCAGAACGAGCAGGCATATTAAGCAAGCATGCTGTTCACCTGCTAGGCATTAAGAAGGCGACCTCCCCTCGTCGTCCCGGCCCGTGATCTTGACCCCCACCACACCCAGATCCACATCCGCTGTCCACCGGATTATTACCCTTAGGCTCTTTGCCCTTAGGAGCTAGCTAGTTGCATTGCGCGCAAGTAAGGGAAATGATAGGAAGGGTCCGTCCATGTGACGAGCTGACGACCGACAATTTGTCGTACGCGTAGTCCGAAACTTTTAATACCCGCCCGCGGGTCCACTCGCCCCTCCGCTGCCTCGGCCCCGCCTTCCGACGACGTCAGGTCCGCTCCCCTATTCTGCATGAGCAGCCCCGCCTGCCCACACCCCTGGGCTCCTTCCTGTACACAGCGCCCTACTTCACGTCCCTCCCCTTAGCCGACCGCCTCACCGCACTGCCGCTGGTGGGGCCGCTACTCGAGTACGCCAGCGACCAGGACGCCTACGATGCTTACGACAAGGTCTCGGCGCTAGAGCTGTTCCGGTAAGACCCAGAAGACAGGGCGGTGCGCCGGAGGCGGCGCAGAACCAGATCAGGTCAGCGGATCAAGTGGGAGTTGAGGGTGAGGGTGAAGGTGGATTGCCCGAAGCCTAACGGACGAGGAAGATCCGAGGGACGAGGAGGCAAATATTGGAGCCAGAATGCCTCTGCTCAGATTGCAGCAATTGTGGGATGGATGATGGTGGTGTGTGTGGGGGGGGGGGGGTGTAGCGGTGTCCGTGGGGGGGGGCGTGGTGCCGTGGACCTAAATTATGAAAGAACCCGCGGTGATGAGGCACTGACTTGAGAGTCGTGACTGCATGGCGCATAAATCTACCAACTGGGATGCTGGAAACAGTCGTGCCGCTGTTCTCTGTTTCAGAGCCCCATTTTTAATGGACATTTCACGAGGGGTAACCCGTAAACGAAGCTTTGAGAACACCTCGCTGGCTACCCGTCCCTGCTCTTCCCCTGACCCCATGCCTCATCCACCTGCCTGGTGTCCTGGAACCGCCAGCAATTCACCAACGCCCGCAACCTGTCCCAACGGCCCCCCTTCCGCGCTGTCAGCTCCGCGGGTATCTCTCGACGGCTTTACGAGGAGTTCTTGGAGCCCATGTTACTGGTGACGCTGTTCGCCCCGGGACACAAGCTGTCCGCGGCGGCCGCGCTAGACGCGCTCTACTACTTTGCACTTGCGCACCAAGTAGGTAGAGGAGGGAGGGAGGGCATGGAGAGGAAGGAGAGGACCAGACCAGCTGGTAATGAAAGACGGAGAGGTATCACCTTCGGCCGGACCTATTGTGCAGTTGAGTCTGGCGGCGCCTTTTCGATTGCTCCGCATCTCTCTCTCTCTCTCTCTCTCTCTCTCTCTCTTTCTCTCTCTCTCTCTCTCTCTCTCTCTCTCTCTCTCTCTCTCTCTCTCTCTGCCAATCTTCCCACAGCCGCACAGCGCTTTTGCGAGCTGCGTTCCCGACTATGAATGATTCTTTCTGCATCTTTGCGGTGCATGTAGTTTCCACTAAGACACAGACTCCAGACCCCATCGCCGCCCTTGCCTCTCGCGATGCCGAATCGCAGTCTGACTTCGACACACGGTGGTGTCGGGGCTCGGTTTCGGAGCGCATCCTGTCCCCTTTTGCGGATCATCTTCGCTCCAAGGGGGTCGTCCTGTTGGGTGGCCGGCAGGTGTTGGGGCTCAAGGAGGTGCCGGATGCTATGGCCGGACGGCAGGGCAGGTGGGTGCGTATCACAGTACTTAAAAGAGCAGTGCTTGCCCCGCTACGGGCGCCCTGCTACAGGCCCGTCCCTTCGTCCTCGCAGCTGCAGCTGCGGCAGTCGCGTTTAGGCGGTACGTCCGGTTGCTTACTCAACAGTCTGTGATGCCGCTGGCAGTCAGGTAGGGATTGCGCAGGGTAGGAGGGCAAGGTAGGATTGAGTTGATGGCCAGGACATATAGGGATAAGATCACACGAGAAGTGCTACTTCATCATGATGGCAGTCATTAACGATTGGGAGGAAGCAAGGAGAGGGAAATAAAACAGAGCGGTCACATATTATCTCATTGTCACATATTGTATAAGCGTGTGGGTTCGAACCTACATCCCCGAAATAGCAATCGAGAAGGCGTCCAAAGCGGTATGTGGGCCCCACATCCACGGTGCCCGTTTTCCCTAACTTACGCATCAACCCACACGCCGGTATACAACGGAACCTTCCCGGCGGACTCATGCCTCCAGGTTGCTGGTGACCGCAACCGGCGGTGGCACCGAGGAATGGGTCGCTGACGCGTTCGTGTTCGCAGTGGGAGTGGGCGCCATGCAGCGCATCGTGGCGGCCTCGGCCCCCCTGGCCGCCTCGCCCTTCTTCGCCGCCTTCTCCAACCTGGCCACCACGGACGTGGCGGCGGTGAGGCTGTGGCTGGACCGCCGGCTGCGTCCCGCCACACCTAGCAACGTGTTGGTGCGATTCGACCCAGGGGTCGGCTCCACGCTCTTCCATCTCAGCGAGCTTCAGGTACGGGAGCAGCAACTGCTGCCGCTGGTCATGGTCATGGTGCCAAGCGGCCAATGACTCATGGTGTCCTTTCGCCATTTATATCCCTCATAGTTGTTTCGAAGGCCGTGCCATACCCGCATCTTGCGGCTTGCGCTGTTGAGCTCCGGACGCGCCCCCAGCCGCCACTTGCATATCTCTGAACGCCACTCAGATTAGCCCCCAATACCCTCATTCCCCCCTCTTTTGTGTTGCGTCTGCTCCCGGCTGGGAAAATTGAAAATTTGGCCAATCCGCACCTCCTCAGGACGAGTACTCTTCCGACCCGAGCACCAGTGTTGTGGAGGCGGACTTCTACCATGCTGCCTCACTGCTGCCGCTCAGTGATGAGGAACTTGTGGCCAAGGTGGTGGAGCAGATGCTGCCAGGTAGCGGTGTGCGGGAGATGAAATTGGATAGGTTTGCGCATGCGAGCGGGAGGGGGATGGGAAACCGCACGGGTCCCGGTTGGGGAGGCGGAGGGAGGGAGCGCTAACCATGCGGGTTTATGGGCTATATGGTGGTTTGTTCTGTGCGGTGCGTTCTTATGTTTGTGTTTGTGTTTGTGTTTGTGATATGACCGCGTGTTCTTGACGTGTCCTTGAAGCAGTGACGCCACTGTCATGGACGATGAGACCCTCTGAACCTCCTTCCCGCCCATCTCTCCCCTCGCCGCCGCCGCCGCCTCCGTCCACCTGCTACCACCTGTGCAGTTGTAGACCCTGGCGCCACAAGGCCACGTGTGATGGATCAGAGTGTACTGCGATTTCGCGGCGCCGTCAGCCTTTTCTCTCCCGGCTGCGCAGCGTACATGCCGACCGTGCAGACGCCGTACAACGGGATCTTCATGGCAGGCGACTGGGTACGGCAGGGACCTGGCACGCATGCCGCCAAGGGGCTGTGTCAGGAGAAGGCTTACGTGACCGGGCTCCAGGTGAGTGGCTGGGGTGAGTGGCTGTGGATTTGTCGTCGGGCCTTCCCCCCAAGAAGCCCAAGAAAATACCACTTGTATCATTTCGTCGATTTACCTGCTTGCGAGCTTGCCCATTCCTGCGTCAGACTCGCCCCACGGCCCCATGGAGTGCTGCGGTCTAATCTAATACTACCCCCGCCCCCTCACCGGGCCCCCTAGGCGGGCAACCAGGCGGCAGAGGCAGTCGGCCTGCGATCCAATGCGGTGGTCCTTCCGGGCGAGGCGGATGAGACCCACATCGCTGCAGGGAGGGAGGCGGTGGGCAGATTGCGTGCAGCGGCCGGGAGACTGGGGGTCAACCTGGGGCGGCTCCCGGGGCTCCCCAGCGGGCCCCTGGGTGGCTTCACGTTGATGCGGTAGGAATGGAAAGGGGCTGCCTGGAGAGAAGCCCACTGAAGAAAGAGAGGGAGGAAAGAGGAGCGTGTGAGGTTTCCACGTGCCTTGGCGGATGCCTGGATGATCATTGGCGCTCTTCGAGCTCTTTGAGACAGCGTCGAGATGTACAAATGAAAGCTGACTGCGTTTGCGTTTGGGGTTGCCGCGGCTGCTCATCCACCATTCACAGTCCGGTTTATTCCGAGGCCACAAGCTTTCCTTACGTGTTGAGTTGTTGGATGGGTGCACGTTTCTTGTCGGTTAAACCACTCCAGGGTCGGTCGGTACTGCTGTATACGTACAGAGATGTTCATCTGCACGGTGGTGTACACGCTTCCGTGCCCAATATTTGATATTAGTCAAGAGTAATGATTTATGTTCTTTCGTCAATTACTTCAGCAACACGTCTCCAAAGGCTATAGGGGCGTCAGGGTACGGGTTGCGAAATCGAACGGTACGTAAGCAGGCAGTTTTGTGGGCTCCACGTACTATTAAAGCCGCGAAGATGGAGGGGCTTAAGGAGATACCTGGTTGTGGCTATCCGTATTTGTTAGTGGCACGTTAGTGGCATCGCTCGTATCATGCATTTCGCTTGTCCAGGTATGTTACCGTGTATGCCGTACAGCACCAGCGATTATATCCGTGCATATAGCCACCTAGCTCTCGATACTCTTGGTGACAATTTGGATAAATATACGGCAGCATTGCAGGGTTCGGACGGTCTCTCGGAACCCTGTTGAAAATCATCTGGCGTCGTCATTCTGGTTATGATAGAAGATGGAGATGGAGAGGATGAAGCGGGCTGGGGGATACGAGATGGCGTATTTCATTGCACCGCAGCTTTGTTTTGCGAAGAGTTTGGGTTTGACAAACCTGTATGAGCATCTGTGGGCTGGCACAAACATCCAGACGTCACCTTTTCTGTTAACAGAATGCTGGATTTAGCGTTAAGCATGCAATAGACCTGCGCACGTTTTAAAGTTCGGGCCGCGATTAAGTCACGCGGGCTGCACTGGTATGAATGGGTGAAGGTGAGTACAGTACCTATTGCACCCATAGGTCTTATATAACTCGCCCATGCTCCATGGGACATGTAGACTTGCCTTCACTCTTTACCATGGCGACAATACTTTTAATATATCGACGGTTGGTAATGGTCATTGCGAGTCTTCGGAAGTCTGTGACAACCGCCCCAATACCAACTACCCCTAACGGCTTTCCAATCAGCGGGCGTGATCAACGTTGATCAAACAATACAGCACATTTTGTAATTTACAGAATGAAGCAGATGTGTTTGTATAATAAACGTCCACCGAAGGTTTGACGAAATAGTGCCTGGACTGTCAATATCTGACCGAACTATCGATCTGTAACGCTCAGCACAAACTCTTCCCGATCCCTTCAGCAAAACATCTCCTTGATATCATATGTATAATGTCCAAGGCGCGTCAAACAGTTCTTGTCACCGGAGGGTCGGGGTACGCTGGGCAGTTCTTGGTGCATGCACTGGCAGAAGTCCACACGGTAAAACCTCCGCCTTGGCTGAAGAGAAGGCCTCATAACTGTTATATGTAATATTAAACACCTCTACTAGTCACCTGCTTCTCGCGCTTTCCCAGGTCCACTACACGTTCGGCACTCGCCAACTGACATCAGCTCCCACCACCGCCGTGGCCCACAAGGTGTGTTCGAAACTATACAAATGTTCTGAAAACTCCAGAGTAATGTCGATTGAGTACGCGTTGGAGGTTCAACGTCCAAAAGTCAGTACATGTTTATGCTGTGCGGGCGTCGGCCGACCGACTAGCGTCATATGTCTTCTTTTCATCTCTCCATTACAAGGCCCTAGAGACCCTACCTGGCATGTCGCTATCCATGCAACCAAAATGTGCCGACGCCGACAACGGCATGGATGAAGACACGGCCCCACGCTACCACTTTCCCAAGTCCAACTCGCGACCGCCCTATGCATCCCCTCGCACACACGCGGGGACCATCCATCCATCCATCCCCCCCATCCAGCACTCCTTGTCCTTACTCCGCTCACTCCCACGCCCTGCTCCTGCCTGGTCCCTCCATCTGCAGGTGGACCTTGCCACGGGAGACGGCTTGCAGGAGGTTTTCGACAAGGTCCGGCGACCTGAGGCATCACCTCCAGTCGCGCCATCCTCACACAGTCAAACAGACAGTCGCAAGCCGCGTGCAAAGCCCAATCGTCAAGACCGCGATCATTCGGATCTCGTAGGAACCCACACCCACAAGCCATGGACTTGTCCTTGCGGTGGGGACAGCGCTGGACCCACATCACTCGCATTCCGACAACAATAGCAGAACGCCTGTCGTGAAGTTGTTAATTACGTAACCGGATAGGGTAACAGGAACAGCCACGTGCTGTTCGCCTGCGATCTCGTAATGCGTCGACGGCTTGTAGCAAGAGAAGGTTCAACAGCTCCCACGCATCTCCACACTCACATACATACCTTCGCAGCTTCGACTTCCCCCGCTTTATCATCCCCCGCAATGGAGCTTGTGCAACGACAGTGCAACGCAAAACAGCACGGCGCGACGCCATCCACTGTCACCCGGGCCACCGCCATGCCGCTTGGGTGCGCCGAGGATACCACGGTCCCTACCTTCATGTCCCTTTGCTTCCCATATGCCACACAGACGGCATTCCACGTCGTCATCAACTGTGCAGCCATCAGCCAACCGGGACTGTGCGAGTCATCTCCAGACGTGGCCAGGTAGGGGCAACTGTTTTCCACGCTGGGAAACGTGAGTGAGGTGCTACAGACCAGCGCTGCGGAAGCAGGGGGTTCAGCTGTTTGAGAAAAGTGTGCCGAGGGGACCCAATCGCATGGGCCGGAGACAGCGAGGTTGGCGAGTTTCCAGACCCACTTGCTTGTTCTGTTTGTCAGCTGCCGTACGTTTCGCGCCATCGTGTTCCGTTTACCACATGCCTGCGGTCTTTTATAAATTGCGCCGACAGCTGTCGATTTAATATCGGTAATCTTCGGGCCGTTGCTCGGATCTTCTTCTCATGCCGACCACGAATCCCATGCGTAGCCGTCAGTTCCCCACCCTGACCCTTCCAATGTCCATCCCTTTCAGGGCTGTCAACGTGCCCATCCACCTCGTTAATTGCATCCTGCGCCAGGAACAGAGCAATGGCACCCGGGCTGCCCTAATTCACTTCTCTACGGACCAGGTGGGCGCGCAGGGTGTGGCCGCCTCTGTGGCTGACGATTTTGATCTCCATGTTCTGGGGCCGATGATTTCGGGGATTACCTTAAGTCTTCACCACCTAAACAGTGCGTATTTCCAAGATGCCGAGCAGCGCATGAGAAGGCTTGCTCAAAACGAAACACCGGTAAAGCACATCATAAACAGACGTTTGCCTGCGTATGGCGCACGGAAAGGAGACTGTAGGGCGAAGGCAACAAGGCGCTGCACACGCTCTCACCATTCCTCACCCCCCGCATCGCGTTGCACTGCATTAAACCGCACCGCAGCTCCAATGCTGCGCTGCTATGTCGGTAGACCCTTTCGTCCTCCGCCACTTGTGTAAAGATCAGGTATACGCGTGCACGACAGGTATACGATGGCAGCCACGCAATGTGGAGGGAGGACGAGCCGTGCAGTCCAGTGAATACGTACGGAAAAACCAAGCTAGAGGCGGAGCAACACATCCTGGTGAGCAGCCTGTATTGCAAGGATGATGCTGAGATGAAGCGACCTCATATTCAAAACACCTGGTACCCGCACCTTTCCCAATGCAGTCGCGGTTACCGGCAAGCTTCCCGGTGGCCATCCTTCGCAGCAGCATTATCTATGGGCCGCCGCCACCCGACCCTGTCAGCCGGGCTCTTTTTCTGCAGTTCGTGGTAAGATGAGTAGGGTCTGGTCTGGGGTGGAGCTGTGGCTTTGGAATGGGGCTCGGGATGCGTGGGGGGGGGATGTATGAGCGGCCGGGCCCAGGGACCTGGCGGTCGTCCTTGTGAACAAGACGAGGGTTTGGAGCTGTAAAAGAGAGGTGCAAGGAGCTGAAAGGTGTCACATGCATAAATGTTGCGGTGGCGCTGTCATGCTCCGACGTCTGGGTATCGTCGTAATGGCGTAATGAGCTCAGTCGAAGTGTTCACAATACTAATTTACAACGTCGATCAGCAAATTAGGGCAACAAATTAGCGCAAGCTCCACTGTTTTCTGCTAAATCGCGTTACACACTATTGTCCCCAGTGGGGTAATAAACAAAGGGATGGGTCGAGCCGAATGGGAACACCGATGCAGATGCGACGAAGAATGGCCAGCCAAAGGCCCAGCACCTACACCGATGACTACGTACGTACGCAACTCGAAAAGTAACACCAATGGCACACCGCCGCCTACAAACCTTCCCTGCTCCAGAACCACAATCGTTCGTACCTCGAGTGTAGCAAAAAACCGTAGTTTTCTTCGCTACACTTCAGAAAACTAATCAGTTTTCCATGTCATACGCCATGACCCTGTCTCAACCGCAAAATCACCTTCTCATATTTTTAATCACGCACTTCACGGTTAGGAGGTGTTATGCAATACTCCCTTTAACTTAGACATCCGGCAGAGCCCCACACTCCGTGTGAGTTCTGTTCAATAGGATTTTCCCATCTTTCTTATTCATGAAGTCCTCGCTTAATGAAGAAGGTTGTGGACACATCCACCCCACTGCATACCATCTAGCCAACCGGTAATCCACACGTGTTACGCACGTGCACCACCTGTCCTACCACTGCTCAGGCATCAGCTGTCCGTGGCGGCGCCCTCACCACTTTCTTTGATGATGAGTGGCGCAGCCCGGTGTACATACGGGACCTGGAGCGGCTTGTTAGCCGGCTCATTGAGGCCAACGCGGCCCTCGAGACACGAAAGCCAACAACATCGGATGCGGCCGGGGTCACAGCAGCGCCGACAGATGGTGTGCCGGGGTCCGAAAATGCGCTCTTCAGGGTCGCTTGGCGCCAACGGGTGTTCAACACGGGGGGTCCGGAGCGGTTGTCTCGGGTAGATATGGCACGACAGGTGAGAGATTGTGAAATTAACCACGGGTATGATGAGTTAGGGGGGCGTTTCGCATTTAACACAGACGCTTGAGTCTCGGGTGGGCGAACGCAGTGGGCGTGGGAACGCGGATCATAAGCAGGCTATCCGACATTGACGACGTGCGGATCTTCCGGCAGATGATGACCTCATGTGAGCAGTCTTTCCAATCCGCTGACATATTGCGACATCCTGAAGCACATGACGGGAAGGTTCGGAGCCCCGGGCATTGCCATGGCAGCACAGGCTTAATGTGGGAGCTCATATGG
This sequence comes from Volvox reticuliferus, assembly GCA_019650235.1. Taxonomy (NCBI): domain Eukaryota; kingdom Viridiplantae; phylum Chlorophyta; class Chlorophyceae; order Chlamydomonadales; family Volvocaceae; genus Volvox; species Volvox reticuliferus. Next base: position 1,666,366 of record BNCP01000008.1, read on the forward strand.
AGACACACGTCAAACACATTTGCGCGCAAGGATAATCGCTGTGTGGTATTCCCCCTTGCGGGGTCACTCTTGCAAAACTGAAAGTGCATTTCGACAGTGCATCACGGCTGCCGATGTGGATGCGCAGGTGGCCGACGCACTAAACTGCGATTACAGCGCCATCTTGCCCGCGTCCACTGCGTCGGTGAACAGGTATGTCGGTTCAATTGCGGGATTTGTGGCTTCCCACCTTATGCATAGGACTTCCCTCGAGCCATATTAAAGACATAGGTCTTCATTTCCATAACATTTAGATACTTCTGCGGCATCTTGACTATCTGCCTGCTGCGGAATGAGTTTTCTTGTGCTTTGCAAGGGTAGCATAATGGTGTAGTTGAAACGAGACCATCTTCTTTTGCGCAACCCGGCGGCAGCCTTACTGCCATGCTCAAGCGGCTTAAGCCGCCAACAACCGCCGATCTCAATCAACTCGCCTAGCCAAATCTGGGGAAACCAACCAGACACGAACGTTCCGGTGCCGCCAGCCCGCTCACTAAATTCGCCCTGCACCATGTAGCTTCCGATACATGCTCATTACCTCATTGGGATCGGGTTTTTCTCAACATTTTGCTCCGCGAAGTGGAACAAGAAAAATGCAAGCCCGAGGCCCGCTGGCGAACAGCGGCACGGCAACGTGTCCTCCATGCAAGGGCTTTATCCGGGCCATTCGTGCACACTGCAATCTGCGCGGCAACAGATACGCTGACATGGATAACTGGTGCATCGCCGCGAGAAAGCAGAAAACGCCTTGTGCGTGCACCTTCCCAAGACAAAGACGTCAACTATCCTAACCCTCCAGCTCATGTTGCCACCTTGCACCATCTACCCTTTGCAGAGGCGTGGCTAGCCCAGCGGACATCTCTATGGACGTCTCCCGCCTGACGGAGGAGCTTGGCTTCCATACCACCCCTTTTAATGAAGCACTCAGGGAAATTTTCCCACCGCAGCCTGTATCGGCTACGTAAGCATTGGTAGAAAGCAGGCGTACACAAAAGTCTCTTAGGCTACTACCCTCCAATGCCCAAGCGTGCATCCCTCTCCTTGAACGCGGTACGGCATCAGCAAGAACCGGGGGAAGCGCGCGTTTCAGGGAACTGTCTTGGTTGACCAGACTCGGCTGAAGCCATAGGTCAACTATTCAGATGCCAACTATCGATATGGGCTGGAAAATGTCGCCACACCCGTGCATGTTCCGCTGTAGCCAAGGCAATGTCATTACCGATGCACAGGCCGATGGTCTCCACAGCAATGAGGTGTCATTTCTGGCACGTTCGGGGTGCGGAAGGGGTGCGACGCTGCCGGCATTGCGTGGCTGTTTGTCGGATAATACAGAGACTTTTACCCCAAGGGGCCAACTGCCAACCTACGGTTGGTGCTGCTGCTGGTGACTTGTGAAGTACCTCTACGACACCTTCATGGCCGCCTGGGTCATACGGCAAGGCAGTTTGGTCCCCAGAGACGCAATGGCCCTCTGGGACCCTCTAGTAGCCTACTTGCAGAACTTGTCGCTCTTGGCGGCCGCCCTGAGGTCTAGCCGCTCCTCGGCTACACCCGGCAACAGCAGGTTGGGGAAGATCGTAGATTTGATGCATTGACAGAAGAGACAAAAAGGGAATACTTGGTCAGGGGTTGCGAACGGCGATGCGGATCAGCTAAGTGCAGTGAATGCGAGCCATAATCCAGTCGTATTGAGTCGGTTCTGGTCACCACATTTGCTATTGGTTTTAACGTACCTACCTTACCCAAAAATAGGTGTGGTGTTATGCATCGCCAAGAACATCTCTCTCAAGGTAATCTTTCAAAGTACCGTTCCATCATCGATATCTCGGCGCACCTGTCTTGCCAGTCACCTTGGTGGTGTAACCGTGCAAAATGGCTGGTGGCGCGCGGTAGCCACAGCCCCACGGCGTGCTCTTGGCCTTGCCTTCCTGGGGCATAGAAGCCACAGCACGCGGAGGATGGCCAAGACGCGAAAACGGGGCTCGTAGTCGGGACAACAATTTCAGAGAAACATCACACAAAGTGACCCCAAGCGTCGCCAAGTGGGGTCTTCAAGCTAGGGAAGCATGTAAGCGAGCCGAATATTGGTTCGCACAGGACCGAATTCGATGGGGCCAGGACATGCTTTGTCCACAATGCCAGCAATTGTACAAGCGCTGACCTTGACGCGTTTGGTCTCCAAGTCGAACTCTTCTTCGTACGTCTTGCCGCTCATGACGTTAACAGCACTTGCTGCTACCTGTGCATTTCAGTGAGAGGTGCCATTCTTAGCCAAAGGGACTGTCAAGTGACGTATATTACTCAGCACACGAATCATCAAATTTCCTCTGTTTAAGTCAGGGCTTGTAACTCTGCAGGTAAAGGCAGGGCTTGCAAGACCCAAAGCTCACTACAAGACTCCGGCCGCCTACACCCAAGCACCCCCGATCCATCCCCCCCCGCATGCATCGTTCTATTACGCACCGGTTTGGGCTTTGTTGGATCCATAAGGAGCTCATCGCCATTTGCAATATCATCAGCCTCGTCCTTTCTTTTAGCTTTTTTGTTCTTTTTCTTTTCCACCCCTTGAAGTTCCTTCAAAGTTGCACCGCCTGCAGTAACATGGATACAAGGTTCAAGCAGTCAAGGCAAGAAACCAACAGATGGGAATTAATTATGCCGTTCCAAATTCCTTGCCTACTGACGCACCTTTAAGGACCAGTTTACCACCTAACGGCATGCTTGGTGAGGTTAACTTAAAGAGGCTCACCAACTATTTGCAAGTGCTGGAAGCTCAGGATAATCAATACATTTACCAGAATATATCAGCTGGTGGCGATGCGCAGTATCACTATTGCAGAAATACAGTGTTGCCCCATTACCGAGGGTCCGGCACTTGTTGGTATGTAGAACACCAGTAAACTGCGTAAGCGTAAGCTACGTAAAACGACAGCTTCCGATATTAGATACACAAGATTCCTTGTGGGGTCACCGTATGCGGCACCGCATGCCTATCACCGTCGCATGCGGCATGCTGTACGAAACCCAGCGCATCCCCGAAAACAGCGCGGTGGCAACTTCGTGTAGGATATTTATGTATACGTCACGTATACCTTGCATATAGAGCGATTGTGCCTCACAATTAGTATTTTGTAGCCGTTCTGGCTAGAATAATGTGGAATTCCACGCCGTTCAGGGCCTGTCAAACCTAGCTAAGCTAGCGGTCCCAGCCCCAATATAGTAAGCCCCAGTAACCCGGCAGCCCCAGCGAGTCTTGACGAGTAGCCGGGCGCTTTTCCTGTCGAAACCTTGATGCGCATTCTTTGAATGCACTAGTGGATCCTGCGGGATTCTTAGTATCCCCATACTGACATGGTATTGCTGGTGCCAGGGTGTATCTGTCGAGGCCAAGGGTTCGGGACATGCTGCAGTGTGTTGCAGGGGAAATCATGCTACTGAGTTTCATCGCTTACAAAACTATACTAATGCCCTTTTTCTTTTCGCCAAAGCAGCGTGGCATGGTTGCAGCCTAGGATCAATGCGACCATGCGGTCTGTACATGAAAAGAATCAGCACCAGTCCGACCATGGCAACGCATGTTCGCACCAGTTCCAAGCTGCAACGCACAGCTTAGTGCCATAGCCCGCAACTCTTTCAGCGGCCCCATGCCAGTGCAAATGTACGGCAGTCAGAAGGCGTAACCTGAATATCACTCTCAGTCCAACTCCTGTCGCAATGGCAAAACTCGCGGGCGGCGGAGGATTTCCCCTTGCCAATTCGATCATAAACGTATGTACGGGCGTGAGGAGAAGTGGCTATTGGAGGAGAGCCATAAAATTTGCGAATAGCGACCGCAAGGTTGCGCACATTCCTCGCCCTATGAGATGAAAAGAATGCACGCAGCACGCGTATGAACCACGTATCGGATCTGGAGAGGTCCATGCATGTTCGGGAGGCCCGAAGTTCAGCCTGTCGAATGATATTCGACGGTCAACGCCGTTTCCGCTACTATCGTTATTACCATTACCGCTAACAACTGCTATTTACGCCGGCGCGGTGGGATCCATTGCCACCAGCACCTCATCCTCCACTACACCACCCATCCTCGCTCGAATGGTCCTAGCGGTTGGGTGGAATGCCCAACGAAGGCAAGGTATAAGACGATAATATGTACGTTCCTGTACCGCAACACATATAACAGATTCGTTGAGATAGGGCACCCGCCACCCCCGATGTTTTTTATGGCAGCATGCAAGTCGCGACCTCCTGCGAATACCCGCACATTGCGCGGCCTATAGCCCTGGGTGGATAATTCGGAAGGCAGTTTAGCCCACTTATTTGAGGGAGCCTGCCGCCACCGCACACCGGCGACCAGCGACATGTCACCGGGTGTTGGACCATGCAGTCGCCGCAACATTAGGTGCGTGGCAGCAGCGCGGCTCCGGAGCTTGTTCATAATGTATGACACATCCCGCAACGCAAACCAGCAAGCAAGCAAGCGCAATGGAAAACGCACGTGGAGGCACGTGACACGTGCACATGCACATGCGTACACTTCCACCCAAGCACATAACCGCGCACACCCGCGCACTCATAACCACACATACGCAAGCGCGAAGACGCAAGAGGTTCCTGCGACCTTCCAAGCCAGCATTTGTATGGTAAGACCAAATGACTACACAAGCACGTGAAATATACTTATGGTACCTGGATCCAATTAGGAGTGGATCTTGTACAACATACGCGGTCGCGTACAATATGCATGCAGATATAAGCATGACGCATGGGGAGTACACGGCGCATATGCTTGCGGCATGACCCCGGCGCGCCTCTGTGACCTTTCCCTGCTGTACATGGTGCACGTGGTAATTGATGCCATGTAGGAAGGTGCTGCTCAGACCACGGAAGCAAGGCGGTAAGGCAGAGATGAAGGGGAAGCCGCCAAAGCCCAGGGTAGCACATCCGCGCCGCCAGTAAGCCCAGACCGCCGCCATACCCACCATTACCCTGCCACCACCACTAATACCCCGAGATCAGGCTTCGCAATGTCTAATACTTTCCTGTCACAATGCAGATCAGTAACAGCCTCCATGATGACTCGGCACTGAGCCCCCAGGGGGGGGGGAACCGGCCGGCGCAGCGGCGAGGCAACGACCCACACGGCTGGGCGTATGGCCCACCGTCCAAAATGCGTAGGACACCTCGTCAGCAAATGAGACAAAAAGCATATCGCCATGTAAGATGGTGTTTTGCATGTAGGTTGAATCAAGCTCTATGTGTCAGCCAAGAAGGTGCCGTATGTTGCAGTCCTAAGGCTGCACGGCAGTGGCGGTAACGGCAGTGGACGCAAAGGCCCACGGCGTCGGCGTTGGCAGCCTCGTGCCGACATAAGCGTGCGCTGCATTGAGATCCCACCGGAACAAGCCGCAATGGCCACCGACCAAGCATCCCACTCAGCCACCACTGCCAACACACCACAGCCATAACCTCGCTGGAACAACGACAACATCTTTAAGCTGCTGTTCATCCTTAGGGGCCGCCGTCACAAGAGCGCTCAATATGTCACTTCCCAGCACGCATAAATGTCCATGTAGTGGACAGGCGGGAGATGCGGACGTGCTGCTTGCACTCACACCCAACAGTTAACGCTCTATCTATACACCCATGTTATGTGCGTAACATACGTCAAGCCGCAATGTGTCATTCGAATTGCGTCGCTGCATCGGGGCGACATAATTCGGTGCGGAGTGGCCAGCTGCACGTCTGCCAGACCCCTCATAAGCCGTCTTCTACCTTCAAGAGTACACAGATACCCCGGCCACTGGACGGCGGCCCGCGGTGGCCTCCTCCGCGCGCTGCTGCATACTGTACGTGCGCCAGCGGCTGCCTCTGGGTGCTGAACCCGTTTCCCTGGCATTGCCGACAGTCACCGTCTCGCCCTGGTCAAACTTGTTTTTGATGACCAAGCCAACAATCGCCAGGATGAGCACGCCGCCGACGGAGCCAATGACAATGCCAGCAATGGCGCCCGAAGACAGTTTCTTTTTGCCGGGGGGTTGGGCCGCAAGTACTACGCTCTTGCAGGCCTGAAGTTGCACGTCGTACGACGTGACCTGGCCATTTTGCAGCAGAGCGTTCAGCGCCTCAGTGCTGGTCTGAGCGCAGCCGTCGCCCTTCACGGATGTCGCTTCCTTGATCGACGTGTATTGCACGCGATAGGCCTGTTGAACCCCTGACGCGTCACAGCTGCCGCCCAATTTGTTGAGACCCGTACAGGCTTTGCTGGCTGAGGTGGACGCGACGGCATCGGTGTTGTCCGGGTACATCACGAACACGTTCATCATCTCGGTCGTTGACGACCCTTGAAGGAAGCGTCGCTCCATCGTCGTTGCAGCCGACGTCAAACCAACTTGTCGCAGGGTCCAGGAACCCATATTCGTCGCGCTGACAAGCATCCTGCGCAGCATGCGCCGCACCGAAGCCGCATACGTCGAGGCTGCGTAGCGGCAGTTTACGTTGATGTTCGAAGTGTCATTGAGACCCAATGCTGTTTGGACCTGTGCCTTGTAGGCTGCGATGCTGCCGTCCGAGCAATCTGGCAGCAGCTTGTAATCGTAGAACTTGATCGGCACTGTCACGTACGTCCTGTTGTTACGGCGATAAATTGGGTCCCGGAGTTGAGTTAAAAGTTAAAAGCTAGGCAATCGGTTCCTGCTGTTGGTTCATGGTGTCAAACTTTGGGGATAAGACCGTGGGCTGGTTCAATCCACGATGAATACTCAGGATTGCGCGAAGCAGGAGCGGCTGTACTTCAGAACAGTCTGGCTAAATGAGTAGCCGTCCGTGGCGCAATCCTTAGTGCTTCGAGGTTTATATACTTTTTGTTCACGCTGCGTACTCACCCTGCGCTCTCAAAACCGCCTCCAAGCGATGCTAGGGAAATTTGGGTAGTGACCATGAAGTCCGTTGTAATCTACGGGGCGGGCAGTAAGCAAGCTCTCACGGGTGACCAGGACATATTAGTAGCCATGTCCACCAGCTTATCTAGGGCTTGTCGGCGCAGAGGCCCATGCTAAGGACATAACGATGTGAGGACCTCCCGGAGGACCTCTTTCCCGTGCTTTGGCCCAAGGCACTCTCTGCCGCTGCTCAATGCATGCATACAACAACCAATGCTGCAATAAGACCAAAGGCGCCACGCCCCGCACGGCCCTTTGTCAATGCCCACAAAATGGGGCTCCCAAGGCCAAGCCTACCTGGACCCGGGGCACGTCTGCAGCAAGCGGCGGCGGTGCTGGTGGCGCTGGTGGCGGCGCAGGTGGCATTGGTGGTCTCGGCGTCTGCGTGCCCTTAACCATTCGGAGCACAGTCGCCGCCGCCAGCCCGTCAACGTCCCAGGAAGCGGGGATAAAATAGCGAATTGTCAGATTGGACAGCGCCGGCATCTGAATGAGCTGCAAGGTGCCCCCAATCACTGGGGATCCGACTGTTGAGTTGTAGGCCATTGCGCTGCCGTTGGCCAGATACAGAGTGGTGTAAATCTGCATGCCGAACGGCGCTGGGAAGTGGATGAGCTGGTACTGTGCTGGTGGCATGAGCGCGATGTTGTGCTTGGTGACCTGGTTGATAGCCACATTGTAGGAGGAATTCTCGAAAATCTTAGGCAAGCACATTCTCCTGCGGGGCAGAGGCGATGGAAGATGGTGGAGGTGTAGGAATGTTGGGGATGAGACCGGGCGAAAGGAGAAACACGGAAGGGAACGTGATTCCTCAGGTGCTGGCCTTAATAGCATGCATGCCGCGCGAATGCCCTAGTAACATGTGGTGTGCTGCTACTGCCAACATGCGTGATTCGCCCAAACTGGGGGTTGATGCTCCACTAGCAGGGGCCAAAAAGAACGGGAACGCCCCACCCGGCGCTTCACACCCCGCAGCGTACTTACGCCCAGCAGTGGCTCCAGGCCATCTCGCGCATAAGAAGGTCTGCATAAGCACGGGTCGAAATCTTACTTTAGACATACAAGATAACAATCTGTCAGTTGCGCGAGTTGGAAGCTCCCGAAACTTAAACGGTGCTAGTAACATCATAGCGGTAACGCCACATCGCCCAAACAGGTGAAAGCTCGAAAAACAATCACCGACTAAAGCTCGAAATGACTTCGGCCGACATAGCTTGAGGCCTATTGTTAACAGTGCTTAGATACTGTCGAAGACGTGACGCACTGTACTCCAGACCGCCCGGTAGCCCCGTGTGGCGCACCGACTGCCACCGTCGCTCTCTTGCCACATCCCAGACGGCCAGATCCCGCATCCTCTCGGGGGCTCCCGCAAGCACCCGGCGACCCGAGTAATCCCCACTTCCTCTCAGTGCCTGATTACCCATTTGGCCATAAGATAATGATGAACCCACCGTAATTCGGCCAAGGCACACATTGGTAGAATGCCGTGAAGCCGTTCGGTTTCTCTGTCTCGTTGGCGAAAGTGACAGTCATGGTGGCATAGGTGCTGTTGCATTGGCCGGGTGAGCCACCAATGGTCTGCTCCGGAACCAAGGGGCACGTGCAACCGGTGAAGGGGGCGCGCGGCGGTGGCGGCGGACGGGGTCCGACAGCATCCATGGTGATGGCGGCTGACAAATCGTCGAAGCCCGGCGGCACCGTGTAGACGAACGTTATGTTGCCGAAGCCGCCATCAGGCAGCTGTACAATGGTGTCGTCATCAGAAGTGTCGTACCTGATGTCTTCTAATGACGCATTCTTGGGGTGGCCTGCGTTCGGGGAGTCCGGAGGGAATGGGAGGACAACAGATTATGTATGCGTGTGCGTTACGTCACCACCCAAGCGGTTAAAAGGTCACGGTTTTGATTCAAGATTTGGAACACGGGGGAAATCAGGTGTTTTTTAAGAGCCATGAAAAAAAGCCTTAGCCGTAAGATCTACAAAAGGCAACTATACATGAAGCCATGTACGAGCAAAGACCCACCAATCGCAACCATCTGGACGCCCTCGAGCCGCTGAAAGTCGAGCGAGAAATTGCCTCCCATCTTGGCGATATTCCATCGCTCGAGCCGGGAACAGGTCGCCGTAAAGCGGGTGGTGGCAAAGACCGGAGGCAAGCAGGCGTAGCGCCAGCAGAAGCTGCGGGCAAAGCAGCGAGGCGGCCCAGACGGGTCAGGACTGACAAAAGGTCAGGGTGGGAAGGGCCTGGCAGCAAGAAGCAACGCCTGCGGCGGATGTGGAGTTGTGCCAGCGAGAATTACCCGCAGGGCTGGAACGTCGTCACAAGGTGGAAGGGGGACCTCCATAACTTCCCGTCGGATGCAAGGTTGTGACTTGAGTTTCCGCTTCCGCTGGTGCCTTAGAGAATAGTTCGTTCCTATGCATGGCCAGCTCTATTTGACATCTTTTGTTTGATTCGTTATCATAATTAGCTCCGATATGCTTCAGAGCGCAACAAGCCTAGCGCTTGTGTTGTGCCTTTGTGTTGTGCCTTTTTAAGTCAGGACGGACTGATCGCTCGACCCGTACAAGTCGTACAGCAGCGTGCTTCCCACGACATTTTTTTCTCATCCAAAACATTCAGCTGTCTAGTGATCTCCTTGTCAACTGAGTCTACGGGAATCCAGATATTCCTAGGTTTCCTATATTTCAAAGTCCTTATCAAAAGAGACAAGCTGAAGGCTCGGAGCCCCACTTAGTTCGGCGGATGCCTCGTGGCCAGCCGGAGCATGACATTCTATTGGGTGGCAAGGTTGGGGGCGGGTCAGGCGCATTTGCAGTACAGTGCATTGCGGAGCCGTGAATTATAGTTATGTTCCCTTGGCAGGGGGTCTCCCTTCCAGGTGCTGGACATACCTGTAGGCCATCCTGCCAGTCCTGGAGTCGTAGTTGGCAGGGTCAATGCACTGCACGTACGTCTCTTCATTTGGAATGTCCAGGGTCTTCAGGGTGATCGGTACCTGCGGTGCAAATGAGGCGGGGCATGCCAGGAGAGGCGCCGGGAAGCGTGAAAGACATCAAGAGGGACAGGTCAGGTCACGTCAGGGCAGGGCAGTTTGTTGTGACATGTAGAGGCATGCACTATTTAGAAGTAAAGCACAGCGTTCATATCATCTCAAAGCTGGCGGCCGCAGAACCGAAATCGGAACGCTTTGGCCAGTGGGGGCTACGCTTCTACGTCCTTATTACCTTAATGCCAGGGCATGTGTTATTAATGGGTGTGTCCCAGCAGGGGCAGGCGGCTGGCGGAATAGGCGGCGTAAGGCCCCCGACGTCATGGACAGGAACCATCGCAAACACGATCCTGCGGGCATGAGGAAGTAGATGGGGATTCAGGACGCAGGAGATCCTAATCCTGCGATTTATTTAATCCAGGATATATCCAGGACATATCCTATCCTAGCCAATCATGGTGGCTGAGATCCGCTGGACGTTGGCGCTAGCGAACGGACTCTAGTGCGCAATGGTGGTGAGCACGAAGCCCCCGCAAATATCATCATGACGGATGTGATGAACAATAAGGGGGTGATTGATGATAAGCTGGTGGCAGTGGTGGCAGTGGTGATAAGGTGGTGAAGGCCCTCCTCAGGGAGATGGCGGATGTGCTGCTTCGGAGTCTCGCCCCCATGCATAAAGCTGGGTCGCTGCTCCGGCCTGTGTCAGAGCCCTGGCCAGATATATAACACTGCGCCCTGTCCGGATTGCCGTCGGAGACGTAAGAACGTACCACTCGTCGTTGCAGCCTGCGGAGACGTTCACATCCATGTCCATAAGGCTCAGGCCAGGGCTTGGAAACTTCAGCAGCTGCTGCTGAGTGCTGATCAGGTAAGTGCTCACATTCCCAACCAGATCTATGATTGTGGTGGGCTTAGCACATTCAGGTGTCAAATGGGTGACAACCAGCGGGGTCTCTGCCAGGCGGTTGGCGGGCAGGGCCGGTCCGAGATCCATGTTGTCAAAGAAGATCCTGAACTGTTTGTCATACAGGTGCTGGAGGATAGGGCATCTTGTGCTCCAACAAAACGCAAACTGCAGGACAAAGGAGGTAGGATTGGGTCAGACAGCAACGAATTCAGTTGAAGGTTGTGCCGTCCTACGTCGGATGCCGTCGCGAGCTTTGCTACAAACCAATTGAACGCACCTTGTACATGTCTGTAATGTTGTCGTATCCAAACCTTGGTACGCAGACCTGAGTCTCAGTTGTCTTGTTGTCGTAGCGGTTATTGCCTTCCTTGAAGGTCAAAATGATATTGTTTTCTGGGCATGTGCGCGTTGTGCTATCGATTGGCGGAATCTTGGAGCAGTCGCAACTGCGTGGGCATGGGAATGAACAAACTCAAGAGTACAACCAGGAGTCGCAGGTTGATACACGCGAAATCATGTATACAAGAACAAGAAGTTGCGCTCTTCTGTCATTAAGATTTCAAACTTCAGAACTGTAAGAAACGCCGCGAGGAAATTACCGCGGTTAGAAGCCCTACGAGCCAGGTCGCGGCCTGGCCTAGGAGGTCGCCAGAAGAATTCCATAGGGATTATGCAGCTCGGAAATAACGCAGCAAAAGCACTTACTTTGGCGCTGGGGGTGGGTTGGGCGGAGGTGGGGGTGGTCGTGGCGACGGCGGTGGTAATAAGGGTGGGCTCGGCGGTGGTGAGGGTGATGGGGGTGGTGGGCTTGGGGGATCAGGCGATGGGGGTTCTGGGCTTGGGGGCGGGGGCGAAGGGGGCGAGGGCGGCCCTGGCGACGGCGGGGAAGGAGGCTCAGGAGAGGGTGGTACTGGAGACGGTGGGGGAGACGGCGGCTCTGGGGACGGCGGCGACGGTGGTGGTGGCGGTGAGGGTGGTGAAGGCGGTTCTGGGCTCGGGGGCTCTGGTGGTGGTGGTGAGGGTGAGGGTGGCAACGGTGGGGGGGGCGACGGCGGCTCGGGTGATGGTGGTTCTGGGCTTGGGGGCTCCGGTGGATCGGGTGATGGCGGTGGTGGGCTTGGGGGCGGCGGGCTAGGCGGTGGGGGGCTAGGTGGTGGTGGTGATGGCGGTGGGCTAGGAGGTGGCGAAGGCGGCTCAGGCGGTGGGGGCGAAGGGAGCGACGGAGGTGGCGGGGGTGACGGGCTGGGCGGTGGAGGTGATGGCGGCTCAGGACTTGGCGGCTCAGGACTTGGCGGGGGTGGGTTAGGGGGCAGCGGAGACGGCGGGGGACTGGGACTTGGCGGCTCAGGGCTCGGCGGAGATGGTGATGGTGGAGATGGTGGAGGGGAGGGAGATGGTGGAAAGGGAAAGGGAGGCGGTGAAGGTGGGGGGGAAGGCGGAGGCGGGCTCGGAGGATCCGGGCTGGGGGGCGGTGGGCTAGGAGGCGGTGGGCTGGGCGGGAGTGGCGATGGCGGTGGAGGTGACGGTGGCTGAGGGCTTGGGGGAGGTGGTGACGGCGGCTCAGGGCTGGGGGGCAGCGGAGGTGCAGGTGAAGGCGGCTCAGGGCTGGGTGGGGATGGAGAAGGTGGTAGTGGGGAAGGCGGGTTTGGACTGGGCGGCAGGGGAGACGGAGGCGATGGTGATGGGGGCAGAGGCGGCGAGGGTGACGGAGGCGATGGTGATGGCGGCTCGGGCGATGGAGGAGAAGGACTTGGGGGTTCTGGTGATGGCGGTGACGGCGGCGGGGGCGATGGCGGTGTCGGGCTGGGTGGTGGCGGTGACGGCGGCGGCGGGCTGGGTGGTGGCGGTGACGGCGGTGAGGGGCTGGGTGGCAGCGGGCTGGGTGGCGGTGACGGCGAAGGCGGGTCAGGCGATGGTGGGCTGGGTGGCTCAGGCGATGGTGGATCGGGCGGAGATGGTGGCGGGGACGGTGAGGGCGGCACAGGCACTGGCGGCGGCGCCGGGGGATCTGGAGGAGGAGGTGGGGATGGGGATGGTGGAGGACTAGGCGATGGTGGGCTTGGGGGGCCCGGACTTGGGGGTGGCGGATTGGGAGGTGGAGGGCTTGGGGGCGATGGCGGAGGTGGTGATGGTGGTAATGGACTAGGTGGTGGTGGTGATGGTGGTGGCGGCGAAGGCGGAGGTGGTGGCGGGCTTGGCGGACTCGGACTTGGAGGCAGCGGAGGCGGTGGCGGTGATGGTGGCAATGGTGACGGTGGTAATGGGCTAGGTGGCGGTGGCGATGGCGGTGGAGGGCTCGGTGGTGAGGGGCTCGGTGGCTGTGGAGACGGCGGACTTGGAGGCGGAGGGGAAGGAGGGAGGGGCGGATTTGGCGATGGCGGCGGTGGTGGTGGTGGCGGTGACGGGGGTGATGGCGGTGGTGGTGATGGTGGAGGCGGCGATGGCGGTGGTGGTGATGGCGGCGGGGGCGATGGCGGAGGCGGCGATGGCGGTCGTGGTGATGGCGGGGGGGGCGATGGGCTGGGTGGAGGCGGCGATGGCGGCAAAGGAGGGGATGGCGGGGGCGACGGTGCAGGTGGTGTAGGTGGCGGAGGCGGCATGGGCGGTGACGGAGGAGATGGAGGATTTGGTGATGGGGGTGGGCTTGGTGGCGGCGGACTCGGTGGTGCCGGACTTGGAGGCAATGGGCTTGGTGGTATTGGGCTGGGAGGGGGAGAGGGGGGTAACGGGGAGGGTGGCGCTGGGCTGGGTGGCATGGGGCTGGGCGGCTGTGGCGGTGGAGGAAAAGGTGGGGGCGGTGGGGGCGATGGGGGCAGCGGACTTGGTGGCGGTGGTGAAGGTGGTAGTGGGCTAGGCGGTGGCGGCGAGGGGGGCGGTGGGGAAGGAGGAGGTGGCGACGGCGGGGTAGGAGGCGGGGGTCTCGGTGGGGGAGGACTTGGAGGAGGCGGGCTGGGGGGGGATGGGGAGGGGGGACTTGGTGATGGTGGGGAAGGTGGAGGCGGTGAGGGCGGTGGGGGACTTGGGCTCGGGGGCGCTGGCGACGGTGGTAGTGGACTGGGCGGTGGTGGATTTGGCGGAAGAGGAGATGGAGGAGGTGGAGGAGGTGGCGGTGGAGGGAAGGGTGGAGGGGATGGAGGCGGCGATGGCGGGGGTGGCGAGGGTGGCGAGGGTGGCAAGGGTGGCGGGGGCGGGGACGGACTCGGTGGCCGTGGTGGCGGCGGCGAAGGTGGAACGGGCGGCGGCGGCGGAAAAGGGGGGGCAGCGGGAGTCACGTTATAAAAGTTCCTCTTCTCCACGATGGTATCCGTTTGCGTCAGTTTGTCAGGCTGCGGTCGTTGTCAGGACAAGGGTGAAGCCACCGAGGGAGGCGAGGGAGGGGGTTGCAGGAATGTTTCAGTCATGGGTATGGTAAAAAAGGGAGCACCTGCAGACCATTAGGCAGCGTAATGCACACGCTTCCGCTCAGGCTGTCGGCTCGTGATCGCTGAGAGCAGCTGTTATCGAGCTGCAGGCGAACCCTGCCCCTGAGTTGCTGCCTTCCGTTGAATCCGTCAGATATTTCAACTGCAACCCCACACACACTCGCGTCGAGCGGTCAACAGCTCGAGACACACACACACACATGACCCATCCCACGCCGTAACCACCAATAATTGAGGGATAATCGTGAGGCACACCTGGTGCTAGCGGCAAACAACAAACGTAACTCGCAACATGCTTCCTGAAGCCGCACAGCGTCCACAGCCCCACCTGTATTATGCAGCCCGAGCTGGCTGTGGACGACACCATCGTGGTCCGGGCCGTTATTCGCAGGTCGAGATTGATTGGCTGCGGGAGAGGGAAGGTTGGGTTTCGATGGTTTTGATGAGGCTGGAATCGGGATGATTAATGGCCGTGGGGAGGTTTGGGTCTGAAGGTGTGACTCATTCGTCATTCGTTGGGGGGATCCCCTCTTACGTCTATTTGCACTGCACCCTCGCCGGAATGCAGCATTGTAACTTTTGTCTCATCCCAGCCTTGATTCCGAAACTCAAATACTCAAACAGTCGAAGCGACACAGCGGCCCAAAATGGCCTTTCCCGGGCGTCCCCAGTGCTTCCCTTCCCTTCCCTCCCCATCGGCAGCCCCTGTCGCACCGCGCAGGCTATATCCGGAATGACCTCGTTCAGGTCGTAGCTGAAGGTGTAACACGAATACAGCAGGGTGCCTGTGGTGTTGCGTCTCTGCGTCGGGAAAGAGTGGGCCGGTGTGAAAGGCGGACTTGGGACTGCACACTTTAGCAATGGATTCCTGCCACACACCCTGCGACATCTCCCTCCTCTGCAACACCCCACCGCGGCAACCTGATGCACACTCACAGCGGGGACAACACCCTGCAGCTGAGAACTGGAAAAAAAGAACAATGGAAATCCAGTGGAGCCCTCACCAATGGCACGGACACGGTCGTCAGGTTGCCGGAAACCGAAAAGCTCAGCAACAGGAAGTGGTTGATATCGGTTGTGTTGGCGGTGGTGAAGAACAGGTTGGGGCAGAGCGTGCGGACTGTTGCATGTAGGATGCCTCGAGCGGTGCGGAACGTGTCGACCATCCCCACGATCGTCTTAAGTCCCGTGGTGCCGACTGTATACAAGTCGGCTTGGCGGGTGGCAATGTAGCCATAATCGTTCTTGCAGAGCCCGTCATCCGGCATAGCACCCCCCAGGGCCTGGGGAAGCTTGCAGATACGGCCGTTCGACCACCAATTGTCGACCTGTCCACGGTGGAACGCACGCATGCAACAAGGGCACGGCGGGACGAGGCCGTCAGGTAAGGACTTTGCCACGATGGTGCGTGGGGTTCGTAAGGGAGATGGCCATGTTGAGCTTTGCCCCTATCTTCGGGACTCGGCACTGCCTATTTTGTGACGTACCGTTGTACAATTGCCCTGACATGTGGCGCAGCCCACGGTGCCGGTCGCGGAACAGTAATCCACGTTGTCCGGGTCATTGGTAGGAGGCGGCGGTGGGACACGCAAGGGTGGTGGTGGTGGTGGTAAGTCCTGCCACTGGCAAGTGGCCGAGCAGCCGTCATTGTCCAAAATGTTGCCGTCATCGCACTGCTCCCCGGGGTCCACCACGTAGTCGCCACAGCGCCAGCAGTCAGGGTCTTTTTTGTCTATCAAGCCGTCCCCGTCGTTGTCAATGCCATCGTAACAATTCTCACCCGTCAGGATAGTTTTCGTGTTGCACAGCACTGCGCGAGTTTTCGAACAGGAGGTGTGTAATCAGACGCTTGAGATTCGAAAATTCCAAAAACGACCTGCCCATCGGGTTGACTCCTCGTCTATTAGTTCTGCACACACGCACCTGTCGCCCTGCAGTTTTGGTTAGGTCCGGATTTCACTGGGCAAAATCCGGTCTGGTACGCCATCACACGCATGCCATTCCAGTCGATTGGGCGGTCGAAGTAGCCGTGGTAATACACATGGTCCACGTTGCTGCAGGGACGAGAGGAGGGCGAGAGGCGGGTTTCGGGGACACAGGTTGGGAAGAAACTAAACGTTTCACATATTGAACATATTTCCGAAAGGGCGACAGGGGGAAGGCGGACAACGGCGACAGTGCGACCGGTTGTGACACGTCACGCCGTGACCCTCCAGCGTGTTTCGCTGGAAACGAGTTTGTTAGCACCCACGAGTCGTGAGATCCTAGTCCTTCCGTTTCATTTGTCCGTCAGCGGTCCATAGCCATGGAATGGGCTTGGCCCTTACGGCGGCTGCCGCACCTGTTGTTGGAGTCAGGCGAGAAAAGCTGCATCTCCGGAGTTACCGAATTATCGACGAAATCCAGAGCGGTGAAGTTGAAGCTCACTGGCAGGAAGCCGAAGGCCTTGGTGCCAAAGCTTGACTGGGTCAGCACCACCATGGAGCCACCTGTACGGCATCCGTAATCCAGCATTCGATTGCATTCTCAGAAGCTTTTAAATACAAGGAATGCTGCTTCTCTCAGATAATACGCTCTGCTGCCTCTCTCATATGCTATCCTGCTGTGACGATCCCTGGAAAGCGACCACAAACTTCTTGATTGTTTTGATGGGCAAACAAACGCACCGTAATCGCACATTTGTTAGGGGCTTATTGTTTAGTCGCCTACTCTTGAGGGGGGGCGAAACATGACGTCAATGCATGACGTGAGTATGCATCCCACAGGCAGCAAGCGATGGCTAATGAGTCGAGGGTGTTGACTGTACATTCGGTACATTCGGTAGGGTGCATCTACGGTGAGGAGAACCTGGAAAAGTCAATCCTTCCGTGTCGACTCCCGCGTAATTGACAATGACCAAGAGATACCGGGGCCGAAAGAAGTGAGGCCTCACCTCGCCTGTTGACGAAGTTCACTATGCTGGACCTCATGGCGATAAGCGCGTTGTTCTGAACCGACGTGATGCCGCCGACCGTGTTACTGCTGTCCGAAGGCACGTACAGCAACTTGTACTGCGAGAGGTTGTAGCTGGCGTATGTTCTGTAGTCGGTGGCATAGGTAATGCTCGCGGCTGTGTATCCGGGGATTGATTCCACCCAACCCTCAAGAGAAACCCTTGCAGGCTGCAAGGTGGCGTAGGTGGCATAAGCAAAAAGTGGAAATCCTTAGTAGTCAGCAGTAGCAACAGCAACATACAGTAACGCATCACGAGAGGCATACGGACGGACGCAATAAAGGAGGATGCACTGCATCTGCGGCAGTGTTACACCATATGGGTCGAGAGACAAGGCGAAAGGGACTTGGCTAATATGGCGACCACCGGATATGGGTCGGCCGCATCTGGAATAGATCGGCAGCTGAGACGCTGGGGATCCTACCATCCCTCCATCACAACAAGAGACGGGACGACATAATTACAAATCGGTTCAGGCTGTCATAATCTCTTTCGGGGCGCCTGCTTCTCAGCCTTGTAAAACGTCCTGCTGGCCTGGACTATCCTGCCGGACCAACCCTCACCGGAGGAGCGCATTTGTGGATAAACAGGGCTTTAAGGGGGACTCACCGAGCCGCTGGTGAAAGTGCCGAATGCGATAATACCGCGCGCGTCCTGGGGCGCCATTTCCAAGGCCTTTCTGATGATATTGGAGTACAAGCCGCCGCAGGCAGTGTTCTGGCAGTGGCCCTGTGGGGAGGAGAGGTTTAGGAGAAGCACAAAGAGTGGTCGAGCAGCGTGACCAAGACTGCACCTGTCTGTCTGTCTGTCTGTCTGTCTGTCAGTCCACGGTGGGGCTTTCGGTGAACATGCGAAAGGCATTTTGACCTACGATACAACTGGCAACGACCAACAGGGCTATCCCGACCTTCCCTCCATGGGATTCGACGTCGCCCCCAGGAGTATTGGGCCCCCTGTACGATGATGCCATAACGGATACCATAAAGTACATTTGCCGAACGACACATTACATTAGAGCTCAAACACGGACTCACGATGTCGTCAGCGTCGTCCGTACTGACGCAGGAATAACCACCAACATTGGACATAAGCAGCGGTGGCGGCGGTGGTGATGGCGACTGTACCATGCCCGGCGGCAGCGGCGGCGGGCGCGGCGGCAGTGGCAGCGGCGGGCTTGGTGGTTTCGGCGGCGGTGGCGGCCTCGGTGGCGGCGGGCTGGGCGGGGATGGCGGCGACGGTGGCGGCGAGACGTTGGAGCACTTGAAGCTCCGCGTCCCCGGTCGAGGCACCCGGAATGTCCACAAGCACTCATTGGCCTGGTCACCCGTGCCGCAGCCCGCCCGCGTCCCGGCGGAGTTCGTACGAGGGCCCTGGCAAGTGGCCGAGATGCCATTGATAATGGCGGCCAACGGCGGGGCGTTAGCAGCTGTTGGGAGGGGATGGCGAGGGATAGAAAATATGCAGCAGGAGGGACGATAATGCGTTAGAAATCGCGGTTAACCAGTGAACTTGGTTGGACCGAGTTTTGTGCATGAGAATAGAGGGTGCTTTTTGGACACGGCGGAAAACGATACGAAGTGTGGCCGCAGCAGCAGCCGGCTCTATAATCTGGGCATGAGGTGCTGAAAGCCTTCGCACACCCAGGATATGGTGCTGGAAGAAGACACGGCATCAGGGGCGAAGTTCTTGAAGACGTCCCCTGGCTCACGCCCGATAATGCACGCACGCAACTAAGCTAGGCAATTAAAGTTTCATCCCTGTGCCGCATACAGCCACCCGGCAAGCAACTCCGTTGAATCTTAGTAAGGTTCCCGTGCACAGCCTTAATGGGTACAAATGAAATGAAGGGGGTGATGCCGTACGGGCACACACGTCAAACAATGTGCAGTGCGTGCATATAGGTGACGTGCGGATCCCTCGCAAGCCCTGATCCCTGTCCCTCACTCACGCAAGCACGCCTGTGTGCCATCCTTGACTGTGAACGCCAGATCGACCCATTCCGCCGTAGTATTAAAGCGCAGCCATTGGCAGTACTTATCTGACAGAAGAAACGGAAGGGGAAGCGGGTTAGTGAGAGAATGCGTGGTGGCGTGATGGGGCCTCATCGGGCAGTCGGGGGAAGTGCGCGGCTGGTGAACTTGAACCAGCGGCGCAGCTGGACATCACAGGACTTCGGAGGATAATGCTCTTCATTCGCTCCTTCAGGACATCGGGGAAAACGTATTACACCTCCACTGCCATCAGATTTCCACAACCCGTGTTGGTGCAACAATTGGAACCGCAACAGCTGGAATTGGCGTCATACCAAGGTGGGTGGGTTACGCTACCAACATGGTTTACCGACCAACAAACAGTACGTGGCATAACGTCAAAACAGGACTTACTATTGGAGTAGGAACTCCATCCTTCATTTTTATTGGTGGCTGCTAGGACGGGTTCGGCACCGGAACTTGGGATAATTCCGGGGCTCCAAAACTCGTCCCCAGAGCAAACGTGGCTAATCGTATCCACGGCGTCCTTGGGACAATTACGGGCATCTGTCCAAAAGATGCAAAATTGACAATAAAGCCATGTACCCGTAGAAGTGGTCACACTCCTGCAGGTGGTGCTATCCTGCGAGCACCGGAAGGGCAACAGGGCAATTTAGCGCCAAATACGAGTCCCTTTGCCGCCATTATCGCTAACAAGCATCCCCAAGGTTAAAGCAGTTACGTTTTAAACTGGAGTTCCTCATTGAATGATCCATGCTGGCCACAGCACTAATTTCTCCAAGACCCGAACAATGATGTAACCGAGTTGACTACATGGACAAAATGCAATCACACATTTGAAATAATTTTTGTAGAGATTTTGTTGTCGCTTTTAACAATATGAACGTCTTCCGGTAACAGAAGCGTGTAGAATGGCGGTGATTGTGAAAAAACTCAACCTGTCCCAACCTTACCGCGAGGAAATCCAGGCAACCGGACTGGTCATAGCAACTATCCGCTGGGCCGCTGATATCCGTCGTATAGTAGGTGTAATTGTTGGGGTCGGAATGCACGCAAAGAGGCGGCGTGGCGGTGACCTGGGCAACTGCAGGCGCACGATTTACGTGAGAGTTTAGAGACGCGACAAGCTTACACGTTAGATTAAATCGGAAATTGCAAATCATAATGAGTTTAGCTACAGGGACTGGTTACAGAGGATGTCCCGTTCCCCTGTCGCAATAGGGAGCGGGACGGGTCGCACTCAAGGTAGCCGGCTAAGAGTGAATGCAGGGCATTTAGGAACTTACGTTTCCTTCCAGTAAAAATCGAGTTGTCAACAGACCATGAACTGTCGCTTGGCCGTGCAGCAACTGAGACCGAGGTCAGCAGGAGCAGCAGGAATCCTGCCGCCGGGAACAGCGTCCCAGCGGCTGCCATTTGCCTTATTGGTTTCTTGATTATGTTCGTATGGATGTTTCGCTAGCGAAGCGCATCCGAGATAGGTCGTCGGAAGCAGAGGACGGCGACCGGAGCAGGAGTTTCGGCCGACAGTCCAGCTACTCCAGTCAGAAGAGGAAGCTCAGCGCGTGTTGATACCGAGCTGGACGTTGTCAGCGCAAGACCTGTTCCTGAGAGTGAAATGTGTAAGATGTGTGAGATGCGGAGCTAGGTGGACAGATTCCGCTTGTTGTAGCTCGCCTACACAGTCGCACATAAATATCTAAGTATTAAACAACTACTGATAGGCGAGTTATAGCAGATTCGATGTAATCTGGGGAGCTATTATTGGTGGGCCATTGGGTCACAAGTACATGTTACGGAAAATGAAGGGCCCAGTAATACACGACTAGTCTACTCACAATATGTTTAATTGAACCCCCAGTTGATAGTTCAACCCTCAAATATGCCACGTGTATGGATAGGATTGGCAGGGGTAAACTGCAAGAAGGCTTCCAGTTGTCTTCCAATTGCAGGAGAAAGGAACTTAGCATGAACCCCTCCTACATAAATAGGTTGGCAACATATAATTAATTCTGGGGCTTCCTCTGTTCTTCTCTACGTGTATGCGGCCAGACCCACAAGCCCGACCTAATCACTCAAATCAGGCAAATCAGGAAACAGCCACGATAGACAAAAACTTCAGACAGATCATACGAAATTATGTCTCATGTGCTGCCTTATATGCTGCAAATTGTCAAACTGTCAATTAGCCGGCATCCCGTAATCGCCCGCCAGGTGCCTAGTTATGCAGTCTTGCAGCAATTTTAAATAGCAAAGGATGGCCTTTGAAATTTGCGCTGTATGCGGCTCGCATCAAGATAGGGTGTGAGTGGAGTTACGGCCTCTACCTGGTCCTTCTACAATTTTTCTCGTTTTCAAATTTTCCGTAGAAATTTATATGGATCAATTCGTCAACGATTTAAAGTAAGACTTCAAATATGGCGCTTAAGCGAGTTCGCTAACCGTAATGGTAATAATCGGACGGTATACCCTGAGGGGACCCTCAACCGTTTCGAGACCTATTTCGTATGGGATGCTGAAACTTGAGTTCTGAGTTTCTGGGCGATCTCAACGTGGACCATCGACACCAAGTATGGTGGTCGTGGGTGCCGTGTGAGCATAAGGAACGGCTTACTGCTGCCGAAGCGACAGATCCAAGTCCACTACCCCAGAACTTAAATGGTGATATATCTGGTTAAATCTCAATACTTGACGTAAGACAGCTGTTACCTCTGGGCTTCATCTGTGAGGAGGTTTTGAGCTTGAGCTGTTCATTTGGGACTTCCGGGATTAGAGCCTACAAGAATCGCCATGATATTCGCAATCATCATGACCGCCTACCAAAGCCTAAGGAAGTTGAACATGAAGCCCAAAAATATATATGAATGAGAAGTACAGTTCAGAAACCCACGGCGTTACCCAGTTTCTTGGACGAGACCGGATGTGCTCTGAAACCGGCAACCCAACGTTCCAACCTGAACCTTCTTTTGCTGCGAAGCGTTCGCCCGCATGCTACCGCCGAGGGAAAGGCGTCAATGGCACCGATGTTTTCCAATGTGCAAAAAACTTTCCAGGTTACAAGGGTATTAGGAAGCCATCATAGGGGATACGGCCTGCCGGGGAGTCCAACAGTTCAGGAGCTCCCCCAGGGTTATTTCGATAACGCACATCAACTGTGATAAAACCATAATATCCCCCCCATTCTTCAAAGCGTCTCGCGAAAGCGCACCGCGGTATTGTCCATTTACGCAGCTGTCCCAAAGCGAGTCCGGACAATAACTCATGGCTCGCACTTCATCCACGTCCCCAGACATCGGTGTCAGGATTTGAAACCCTTGAAACCGCCCGTACCGAGCAAAATTCCTGTTAATGCTGCGTCAATCCATTAACACACAGGACGGAAGTCAGGTGTAACAACGCTCGTAACTGAGTTTTCCCCTTCTGCATAGTCACAAAACCCAAGATCCCAAAACCGATTGGGGCATCCCTTAAAAAAGCTTCTGACATCTCCGGCGTGTCCCACACCGCCTGTGTTCACACCACCGACTTGTCCTGCCGATGATGTTGTAGCAGCCCCTGCAGCGAGAATGGGACCGACCTTTTGGCCGTTTCCATGCCAGGTAGGTTGCCGAGGACGCATAGCCTGTTAAAACACCAAAGCGGCATCCGTCCAACTTACCCACGATCAAGAACCATTTGCCGTCCTTGCGTACGTCCTTGGTAAGATGAAGCGGCATCTGGTCAGTAGAACCCTAAAAACAGCACGGCTGAATATGATCCCGATGCCAGTCTGGGCCAGTCTGAGTAAAATAAAAAACCTCTGGAAGTGTTCCGTTTGGTAGGCACCATAGCTTCCGTTCCTGCCTCAACGAAGGCCTGCCTCAACGCTTCTTTGAGCCATGAGATTTCCGATTCCCGAGCTCGGCTCCCCATCTCGCACCATCCTGAGCAATGGCCTTGCACCGGTTTAACCCTGGCACCGGCGGGCGCAGCGTTACAGCTTGAGACCCTTCCTGCCGCAACATCGCAGTCGCATGTGAGCAAAGCCGTACAACTAAAAGTACAGCACAACCCTAGCCTCGATTTGCGAGTCGTTCTGATGGAGCCGCGGTGTTGTGCACTCGGATAGGTCAGATCGGGGTGTGGTTCGGGCGTCATGTCCCATTTTCCGCCTCTTTGTGGCGGTGGATGTAGGCTGGCTGGTGTAGGTATAGGGTGAGTAGCTGCTCCGGAATGCGGTCCCATTTTCTGCACGCCTGATGCCGTCTGATGATGTACCTTAGGTTTGCCAAATGCAGCCTCGTGTTTGTTTAAATGCTGTACGATGTGTCCATCTCCTGGATGAATACGGATGTGGACAAAGGACACACGGGCAGCCGAGGATGTGATAACGCCGGAGACGCCAAGGGAAAAAAGGGAGGATGAGACGGAGGATGCGAAGAAAGATTCCCCGACCCATGCGCTAAGGAAGCACGGACAGGCCCTGGCATGTTCACAGCGGGACGTATCAATTCCGTATATTCAGGCACCGAGACTTCCCAGCCAGAGCACGCACTTAGCGCCAGTTCGTCTTTTCATGTGATAGCTCGATAAACCGTGAAGGTGCCAAAACAGAAAAGCAAACTTAAAGAAACTGCCGTACGCCACGGAAGAAAAGGAAGCGAGACAGAACGAGAAGGCAACGATATTAGTATATAAGACCACAAATGATCGCATTTACAGAAGATCGCATGTGAAAACTTACAAATTGTGTGATGGTTACTTGGGCTGGAACACTCACGGCTTAGGAGTCCCCAGACCAGGGGACTGCCCAGCCCCAGACCACGCTTGGCTACCTCAATTGCGTCCCTTGCACATAGGAGCGGGGCATTTTCTCTTATTGATTATAGACATATCCGATGTCACGTCTCATCCGCATCAATGCAATTTCAATCTCATACCAACCGTGGCGGACTGACAGGGCGTTCCGGTCCTGAGTCAGGACGGTACCCGACGGTCGCCGGATTGCCAGGCGCAACCAGACCCTCTAATACGTGAAACGATAATAAAGCGCACATATATTCTATTATTATTATTATTATTATTATTATTATTATTATTATTATTATTATTATTATTATTCTGTCGGGAATGTGCAGCTCGTTCAGGCTTGCACCTTTCGTAGATTTCTTCTCGGTGTACGGCTTCTTTGCGGAGTGAGTCAATTTACTCTGCGCGCGCTTGCTCCTCACTCCCGAACGCAATTAAATGAGGCATGGGTAAGTGAAATTATCCTGAAAATTCTACCTCCTGGTGATAGCTTGGTCAGTTCTAAACTGAGAAGCATTCCCTCTGTTTACATGGCCAATTCGTCTCGACAGGTCGACACGCATGCCGGCAAACCTGTAAGCCATTGCCTGAACATTAATCCTACTTAACATTTATTACAACATTATGATCTTGGGTTGGACCTAGCTGTCTATTCCGCGTCGCTCTGCGAACCCCTAAGCTGCGTGTCCGGTGTTTTCCGGAAGTGTGGCAAGGTGCGCAGAGAATTTTATAATAATTTATTTCAAAGATAAAAAAAATTTCGCTCGTAGCTTCGCACAGCTTAGCGCGCAAAAGCTGTGCAAGGATGCACCTCTGGCTCCGAGACGCTCCGAGACAATCGGAAGCGTCGAATGCTGTCGAAGCATCGCGAATAGCATCTCACGGATGCCCGGTCAGGATACGATAGGATGTACATGTTCTGGAACTCGTTCTCTCTGTTCTGGAATTCGAGACTCCTGTAATGCTTCCGGGCGGAACTAAGCGGATCTGCGGCCCACAGAACACGACCCGAAGACGAAATGGGTACCGAAGGTGGTACCCTAGCGGATACTGCCCCATGGCAACGCCCATTCCTATGGGGTGAATCTGGAAGTTAAAATGGACGCCCCAGCTTCGCGAACAACTCCCGAATATCAACAACAGTTCGTGCAGGTGAAATTATTGCCTAAGGGCCATGTATACGGCATATGGGTTATACACGGTTACTGGCGGGAAGACAGCAGTGGGCAGTGCCCATACACAGCATGCAGTGCCCCCTGCATGCCATGTGGCTCAGCCGCATTCCGAGGGAGTTCGCCCGGAGCCTCTCAGGGGAGAATTTGGATGAGTTATGGGGAGCGCGATACTGCTCTTCCTGATGCATGTATCAATCGTGCCCTTCGTATGTAGGGTTTGTAGGTCGAGGACGGAATGGATGTGCCACCTATGGGGTGTACATAATATGCTTTCTTCGGTTATGAGGGCTCTGCCATTAGCCTGTCCGTTCTGTAAAGAGTGCGGTATCAGACGAAGGGAGTCGCGTAGTACTACGTAAGTCAGCTTAAGGTGCTAGGAGGGGCGGCGCCCCTGTCAGAGGCCAGCGCCAGGACAAGAAAACCATCTCCGCAGCAGCGCGGAGGTGGTTTTATCTGTTGATTGTGTGCTTTGTCACTGTCGAAGGTATTCGAAAATCCTGGAAGGTGGGGAAGGCCGTCGGAAGGTTTGGACACCTTTTTGGAAGGTGATAAACTGTTGTGACGCAGGTCACTGGTAGGGGAGGGGTGCCTTAAAGTAAGAAAAAACTCAATTAAAACTGTACCATTGACATGGAGGTGATGTGCTATATTGCGATGGAGTGATTGAGTGCGCCGTAATGTTATAAATCATAATCTTGATGCGACTGTAAGGGCCGGAGAAGTTGACAGGTTCCTGGACTTCAATAATACAATAAAAATAAAAATGTAACATAATACAATTTTTAGCGCGTTTAACACGGAGCAAAGGATCACAGATTGAAAACAGCGGCTAGGGAACG
This sequence comes from Volvox reticuliferus, assembly GCA_019650235.1. Lineage (NCBI taxonomy): Eukaryota > Viridiplantae > Chlorophyta > Chlorophyceae > Chlamydomonadales > Volvocaceae > Volvox > Volvox reticuliferus. The sequence goes on from BNCP01000008.1 coordinate 1,692,453, forward strand.
AGCTAAGACCGGTAGGTTCCGCGGTATATTATTCGCCGACTATGCCAGCTACCAGTATTCGGACCTGTCTAGTAGGCGGTAATTTATATAACCACGTACAGTACCTATTTCCGCCACCACCGACTGCCAGCTGGCTTGCTGGACCAGGCAGGACCTGGACCTGCTATGGCTAGCCCGCTGCTAGCCGGCGTTTTACAATCGAGACCAGCAGATAGATCCTGACGCTAATAGACGGGAACCTCGTATATAACGTTTCGCAGCACTATACATTCGATCGAATTTTAGCTGCTTTCGCTGCAATGTTTTTTGTATGATTCTCCTGTCATAGGCATGACTTTCTTAGGCTTTCTTCGTGTCGGTTTAAGATGCTCTTTGTTTTATTGACCTCTGGTCGGACCAGTTTCACAACACAAGGGGAGTTGAACCTCAACGGAGCCGGACCGACGCCATGGCCCGTGCCCAGGGCATGCTGAAGCCCCTGATGAAGCCCGCTAGTCCATAGGGCCCGGTGATAATCTAACATGTTTTACATAATCCGTAGTTACATCTATTACTTTAGCGAAAATGAAAATACAATAAATCTAGTTCTACCATTTAAACACCAGATATTACCATTTCAATCCCCATCCATAACCACAAAACAGCCACGTCCCGAGACTGTTGGCCGGCCGCACACGTCCACCCCGTCCACCTCCAGCCTGTCAGCTGCTCCTTGGCCTCTGGAGACCCGTCTTCAGCAGCTACTATAAGATGATCCCCATGAAAGGTCTGCTTACATGCACTAAAACCTGTCTATCTGCCGGAGGGGCCTATATGGCTCTAGGGGGTATCGGGCTCCAGGGCCCCGTCCAGCCCCCGCAGGTGTCCATACATACGGGGTCCAAGGGCACAGCTGTACGGAGCCCAACCCTGTTGCCGCCGCCTCTCTGTCGCCAGCTGAACACAATGGCAGAATACCAATCCGTATTGGCCTTTATACAGCTCGTAATATGTATGACCGGCCGAGGCCGATCAGCCCTCCAAAACCGCAGCGGGCTACTTACTAAAGAACGATAGCCGCGAGGACGTATCGCGTGTCTCCACATCATCTTGATGCGATACGAGATAAAGCAAACGAGATAAAAAAGCTCGAAAGCGCAAGCGGGAAACGCTTCGCAAGATGCCCCCCAGATTCTAGTCCAGGCATCCTTGATGACCTCTGGTTTAGGCGGTGCAGCTGGCCCCAGCAAAAATATAATGACCTTTTCAGTACCCGACGTCTCGATACTGAATGACGCAGCGGCGCATGCAGGCAGCAAAATAGGCATTCATCGTGGCCTGGGACGACACAACCCATGGATGCAAAGCGAGCCAGCCGGCCAAGGTGCAGAAGCAAGAGGAAGCGAGAGCCAATACTAACTAGATGACGAGACACCACCTGAAGTATTTTAGTAAAATAAATCCCCCGAGGACTGTTCAGCAGAGCACTGCGACAGCAACGAGATTGGCCATCTGAAAGCACAGGGCCGCAAAAGCACAGGAAAGCGTTAAGGCATCACCCGGCAAAGTAGCCCATTTCTTGCCGAGGGGCCACAATACAAGAAACGCAGGAAGCGTTACGAGCATGGGCATTGCTAAGTTCTTAGCCGGCTTAACAGCACATTTCCCAGCACTGCGACAGCAGCTAGATTTATCTCACAAGCAGTAGATTGGCAGGCATGCACTTGGATGCGTGTTTCTTTGTATGACGAGTTCGCCGTGACGATCCCTGCATGCCCTCAACCAGCTGATGCGTCAATACTTCGAGCGCCCCGCCTATCCCCTGTTTGCGGCAGTGCGCCGTCCTTCCCAGAGCCTGTCCACAGCGGTCAGTAAGGTTGCTTCCTTACACCCTCTCAGCTCCCTGCAACAGTGCCGTACATCCAATGAACATTGCTCCGTAACTAAGCTGGAGGGAGCCGCTGAACTACCCCTCCCTGTCGATCATCCACTCCGCACACACCTCTCCTCTCCAGAGCTTCACAGGTTATCTATGTAGCACAAATAGTTATCAACCCGTATACGGGAATGTGCAAACGATCAATTAGCACACGGATTAGACAGCTGTGAATTGGCCGCACGGTCCTCACAGCATGTACACTCTAAGTGGCCTAAACAGGCACCGAATCTCCTCCTCCCCCACCTGTTGCGCTGCACATATCATCTCCAACCGGGCAGCCGCATCATGCACCGCCCCAAGGGTCAGAGCCGTCACCGCCGCCGCATTTCCCCGGTCTCCGTTCGCCAGCGCCGCCGCCAGCGCGCCCACCAGCACCTCCAATACCTTTTTATCATACGTCATGCCGTACATCTGCCACGTCAGCGCGACTTGTCGCAGCTCCATCACGCCGCAGGCCGCCATGCGTGCGGACATAAGGCCCATGAGGTGACTCCTCAGCCGCTGCGCCGCGGCCAGCAGCGCTGCCGCCTTCGACGGCCGCGGCTTCCTCGGACCCGCTGATAACGGTGACTCCGCAGCCGCTGCCACGTGATCCCGTCCGCTATCAGAGTCCAGTTCCAATACTTCGGCAGGAGGATCGCCGGGTAGCTGCTGCGGGTGCTGATGCTCTCGGCTCTGTTGGGGTTCGGAAGCCTCTGAGTTCATCATGATAGTGACCGTGGCTTCGGCACCGTGGTAGCGCAAGACCTCTGCGCGGGCGCGCTTTACGAGCTGCCCCGAACCCAGTACGGCACGCATGGCCTCATGCCACGGCAAGCGCCGAAACCAGGCTCCCTCGGCGTCCGGGTACTCCACGACAGCGTGTGCCCACTCCAGCGGCACATCCACCCAGCCCAACGTGTCCATCTGCACGGCCGCCGAAGGAGAACAAATCAGGAAGACAAATCTGATTTAATAGAAGATGCGAAGATGCGGGGAAACAATGATCTTACTTGGCACAATGAATTAATGCACCTGTCAAGACGGGAAAGGGGGGAATTCGGATGTGAGTCGGTGGGGGGACGGTGAGTCGGTGGGGGGACGGTGCCCCACACGGAAACAGCACGCCAGGGACCCTCCGCCTGTATCCTGAATCGAAATCACGTGACGCACAGTGCACATTACTGACCTGGACGAGCATGCCCGGAACAAAGGCAAAGGCCTCGGGCTCTACGGCGCATTTCCCTGCCCTCGAGCCGAGCCGCTGCATCGCCCACATCAGTGTGCGATGCAGGGTCGGATAGCAGCGTGGATCAAGAGCAGCTGCTGTATTGCGGAGCACCATCAGCATCCATGTAAGCTCAGTCGCCATCAGTGGCGGTGGGGGCCGCTGCGCCAGCACCGTCTCTGCTGTCACCGGCGGCGGCAGCCCCGGCAGTGATCGACGGGAGAGGGTGCCGCTGTTGTGCCCGGCATCAGCGGGGCCGGCGGCTGCTGATACGGCCACGGAACCCAGTGGTCGTGACAGCTCCGAGTGCCAAACAGCGCCACCGCTAACGGCGCCGTCGCCCACACCGTGCAGTCCACGGCCGGATTGTGGGTCTTGGTGAGACGGGTCCCAATGTTGCTTCTGTCCACCTGGGGCCGTGGCGGCCGCGGCGGCGGCCCCGGCGCGGTGGCCGCCGCCACCTCCAGCCGCACGTCCCGCATTACCCCAGTCACCCGTCAGATGCTTTACTGCATCCTGGAGGCCATCAGGACATCTTAGAGTCAGTGCGATAGCTCATGTGCCATAGGCGCTATGGACGTACTACCACCTAGCCCGGTTGTAGGACTCTTCCAAAGAGGCTTTCTGTTGCGGTCAGTTACCGCCCTGCTGCTCGATGAGCAAAGCCTTAAAAAGAAAGAGGACCGCAATGCCGCCTTATCCAGCTCATTTACTGCGAGCTTTGCGTTTGTGCTCTTCTTACCTGGATTTCCGGAAGCACCAGACCTAGCCAGTTTGCAAGCAAGCCCTGCGCAAAAGGGGACGCCAGGATATCCTGCGCCGAGACGCTGCCACCGCCGCCGTCGCCATCGTTGCTGTACATGAAGCTGCCCTCCCCAGCGACGACGTCTTCGACATCATTGCGGGCTTCAGCTACGAACGTCGTGTCGGGCGGAGTACGCGATTCTGACGCAGCGTCATGGCCAGCGGTGTCACCGACCTCGTCGCTGAGTACAGCAAGCAGGCCTGCCAGAGATGTAATAGCGACGGAGAGCCCCACGTGCTCGAGCCGCCGCTGCCATCCCGCCAGCTGCACGACATGTGCCACCAGGTGCGACAACGGCAGCAGCTGCGCACCACCGTCCTCCTGGACGCCGTCACTACCCCGCCGCCGCCGCAATCTGCGACGCTGATGTGCAAGCGCCGCTGCGTCCTGAAGCAGCGGCAGTAGCTCCCCTTTACCCAATATCTCCCAGCCGCGGAAAAGCGACGACCAGTCGTGCTTGGCAAAAAGTTGTGGCGGCACGGATCCGAAACACATCAGCACGGCTCGCACGACGCGGCAACGTTGACGGGGCTCGAGACCGCGGCCAGCGCCACCGCCGCCGGCGCTGACGGCAGCAGCGAGTAGTATCGGCCCCACAACACGGGCCGAGGTTGCGTGCGGAATGTAATGGTAATGGTGAAAGGCCCAAAGCGCCAAGTACGCCCCGAAAGGAGAGATGCGACGGCCACTACCCGGGCGGGAGAGCAGCGGCGGCGGCAGCTGCAGCGGCGGCGGATCTCCGTTCAGCGGTGGGGACTTGAAGGACTCCAGTGGGCTCGGAGCAGCGGAGGCCTTAAGGGAAGACGGCGGTGGCGGAGAAGAAGAAGCCGCGCGGTCGCTTGCTCCAGGAGAGGACGGCAACGCGAAGGCCGCCTTGAGGGCCGCAGCGGCAACGGCCCTGGGATCAGCAATGTCAGCAGTATTGCCAGAGCTGCTGCTGGGCCCTTCGCCACCGTCGCTGCCTCGGGCGCCGATGCCACCGGTGCTGCTGTCGTTCAAGGCAATGCGCAGGATGGCCCCCTCCAGCGCCCGAAGCTCCCCTTGGACCACGGCAGGAGGAAGCTTGGCACCTATGTAGGTGGTATGTCAGAGGATCAAGCAGCCGCATTACATGTCCGCTGCTAGGCGACTTGCGTCAGCTGCTTCTTGTTCCAATAGGACAGTGCGCATTACCCACCCCACCCCTTCCCGTTTCCCCGAGGTGATTCAAACCTGACCATCCAGGAATGAGTTTACGCCGCTCCGAGACCATGGCGCTTGGTAGAACATCTAGGCGGAAAAAGGTGAGGGAAGGTTCCGGAGCTTTGCCGGGAAGTCAGCTCCAACACACCTGAAGCAGCGATCAGCCAGAGCATCGAAGCAATGTACTCCGACGAGGCAGCGCCGCCAGGAGCGTAGTACGTCAACCAGGCCTCGTCGTACAACTGTTCCACCATTGCCGCCGACGGCGCGGTCGCAAGATGCGGAAGCATTTCGTACAGGTCCTCGCGTTGGTGTGCGTGCCTCAGGGCGCCGCTGTCGAGCATTGCGGTCAGGCAGGCGTCGAGCCACCCACGCACGCTGCCTGCGGAAGGGGTCGCGATCATGGCGGTGGTGCCGCGGCCCATGGCTCCGGAGCCCAAGGTCGGCACTGCGCCAGGCTCCCTGCCTTGGGACTGCGGCGCCGATGGCAGCGGCGTTTGGGGCCCAACTGATGGTTCGGTTCCAGGTATATACATAGCCTCCAGCATCGTCATTACGGAGCGGACGTGGGCAGCGCTGAGCTGGCCCCCGGCCCCACTGCCAACGGCGGTGAGCCAGGCGTGTAGCGCGTAATCCGTCCAAGCGACCGAGGGGGTGACCTCCATTCCCTGGAGCATGTCGAGCAGTGCCGGCAGGTCGTATGCGTACGCCGCCAACATGGGGTCTGCGCTCGACTGCGAGGCTTGCGGCCCTGAGGACTGGACAAGATTGTGCAGCTGCGCTACGATGACCGGCGGCAGGGTGAAGCCGGTGATATCGGCGATGCGGACAGTGTGAAGCTGCAGGATGCAAAAGGACATGCGCCAGGCAGTACAGGATCAATGAAGCTCAAGAGGTCAAAAAACATAACAGCAGGTTTGTCAGTTGGAATGGACGGTGGTTGGGAGTTAGGACAATATCGGTAAACTATCAACGATATGAGAAAACAGTGCGTGGGCAGTGATCAACTGGCCATAAAAAGATTGAATCGTAGGACTCGATCAGTGGATGATCTGCGATAATCGATTCAGTGGCGCATGGTCAGATGGATCAGGGTGCAGTGCTCATCCACGTCAACGTGTACCGCCAGCCTACGAGTACACTGTACCTTACCTAGGGACTGGATCTTAATAAGAAGGAGGTAATTTCATAATTAAACAGCACGCGCCGAACAAATGACATATCCCTTACCAATTCGTCCATTGTCAAGGGGCTTGCCCAAGAGTCATGCACGGCGAGGTGCGAGAAAAAGTGGCTAGCTGCCTGAGCATCGATGTGCGCGCCCTGAAGCACATCAAAAAGGCGACACTCGTACCATCCCTTCGGATCAATCGAATAGTGTGAATCCTGAGGATTTAAACTCGGGCTAGGGCTCCATGCAAGCTGAGCCTCCCCTGCCTCCATGCCAGATATAGCTGAAGATTCATTGATGGGCACCGCCAGTTTTTCTGGATGGAAGTCGTGTTCCCAGCGTGCGTTGAAAGGTGGCTGAGAATTTAGTCCATGGTCCATTGACTCCGCTCCTCCCTGTATATCGAGATCTTCCTTGTCTACACGCTGTGGGTCTTGGGATTCGCCCGCATGGCATACGACCGGCCTTGGACCGATCGGCACATTGCTGCCACGCAAGCAAGAGGTTCGTTGCAAGCCGCACACTTGCACGGAAGCGCCTTTGACGGTGGAAGTAACCTGACGCTGAGATTTGACAGCATCAAAACGTAAGAGGTTATGCATAATGATAACTAATGCAACCTTCAGTTGCTTAAGAAAAGTTGAGGTCGTTGGACACCGCGTATAACCATATACAGAGAATATGTGTTGACTACGGCCTACAGCTCCTCAAAGCTATAATGAAGCAAGTGACGTAGCTGAGCGCTTTGAAGAGAGCAAGGTTGGTACAGGCTTGGTACAACTACGGTAGGCAACGGTCACCAGAAAATAATGCACGCTGGCTTTTAAAGCGATACAGTTAAACAAAATTAGTCAAATTGTCAGACTTTATTGATGAAGAGTTCTGAGCGAAGGTCCGGATCCAAAACCAGTTAGCAAATCGGAACCAAATAAGCTCAGTCGCTCTCCAAAACTGCATCCAATAGGCTAACGCTCTGCGGACGTTACAAGCCAAAAGTGTATGTTTTCGCGGAATTAATTGAGAGGATAACGATAAGGTGGGAATGCACGGTCCTCACGGCCTCCGTACCAATCCCCCGCAACTTACACGCAACCACCTCGGTTCCATGGCTTTCCGGAAGCATTAAATTGAAGACGAACGTAATAGCAATAATTTTCAGTGATCCGTACATATTGATGCAGCATTATGGTGTGAAGACTGTCATCTGTTTATATGACATGTTCACCAACGAGAGTAGTCAAGCAAGGAACATAAAGTATGCGGTTCAGTGGACGATGGACAATTAAGCACAAGAGTCATTCATGTCTCCATCACACGGTGGCCGACATTTTGGCGCCTCCTGACCACCAAGAAGAATTATGCGCCCATTACCTGCACCGTGACATATTGTCCGAAAGTCATCTCGTTGAGGCTTTAAGCAGAAGGAAATCACATTCATTCACCAAACCGCTCGTGCAGTCATACGGTTTCAACACACGCGTTCCCTTTACACACCGCCGTGCTGAATGCTGGCACGGCACCTATGGTGGACAGGGCATTTCCTCGTTCGTCATCCAGAATCACGAACACACTAGTCGCAGATGAGTCGACATCGCCATGAACATACCCTCAGTCTCACGCTCTTCTGCATCCATGGGTGGGCGAGGGCGAGGTGCAGTTTCACCACTTCCGTCGCGCCACAACGCGCTAAGACCCTAAGCTGGGTCCCCATTAGCACCCTCACATTCTCTTGAACCGACGCCAGAGAAAGCACTATCTTCGACCAAACGATCTCACGAACAAAATTAATGCAGCACTCTTCCCATCACAGGATAGCTAGCCACAGTGCCTCGAGTATTGAAGGCTACGCGAACACATCGTTTCCCCGACCCTCAGCAGCAGCAGCAGAAATAAATTATCTGACTCAATGTAATCGTCATGCCGCCCACAATGCAAAGGCTTGCAGGCCAGTCTCATGAACACGCGCACACACCAGCAGTATGCTACGCACACGAGCAGACAGCGCTAACGACTCATAATGGGATTCCGACCTAACGGGCACAAATCCATATCTGATTATAGGTGGGCAAATTCAGGGCAAGCGAATGTTTTATACCCCGAATGGCTAAATTGCTAACGGGCTGACACAGGCGCCTAAGCTCGACAAGCCCATTCACATAATGGTGCAGCACGGCAGGCAGCCGCAAAGATCCCCTAAATCCCGCCGGCGGCCGGGGCTCTCAGAACGTAGCAGTCGCCGGCGCTCACTGCCACGCCCAAATGACATGTCGCGATGCATCGCGCTGCTGCCGCCACCGCGACCGTATGCCTGGTCGATGTCATATGGTGACGGTTGGTCCCACTCCCACGAGTCACCGCGAGCATGGTGCGGCCCTGGTGGCATCTTCGGCATAATTTTGCTCGGGCTTGTGGTGCCAGGCCCATCATGCATGGTCGCATACGCTCCCACCCCGGTGTTGCCGCCCTTGCCGCGAGTCAGTAGCATGGTGCTACCCTGCCGGCTGCCGTCCAGGCCCTGGCCGCTGCCCACACCGGTCCCATCACCCGCGCTGTCACTCTCGACAAGCCGTCCGTAATTCCGCCGGCGGAAAAACCAGCCACGTGCCCATCGCACTGCGCCCGCACCCAGGCTGCAGTCCTCCATCGCGGCTGCCGATGGCGATCGTGACATACCGCCGCCGCTCACGCCACCATTGCTGCCGTTATCCACATGTATTGTTATCGCCTCAACCGTCTGCGTGGCGCCCCGGCTGTGGCGCTCAGCTGTTCCGCTACTGCCGGCTTCCCGCCCATGGCCCAGTGTGCCGCCATCACCGACAGAAGCCTCAGATGGTTCACGGACAGCTGCAGGTTCATCTCCATTTGTAAAAGATCCGGACCCGTCTGCGGCACGGAGTGCGTTGTATGGGGGAGGCTGGTCAAGGTACGACCCAAAGGCTTGCTGAGCAGCGGGCGGAACTATGTAAGAGACACCCGACAGCATTGACGCCGGTGGAATTCCGACGGTTGGGCCCGATGGAGCCGCCCCAGAGACAGAGGCCTTTGCAAGGATCCCGACTGCAGCCGTGGAGCCGGCACCAGCGGCAGCTGTCGTGGCTCCCGCTGCCACTGCAGCTCGCCGTTCCGCTGTGGCGGCTACGGCAGACGCTATGGCAGCAGCATGGAGTTCACGCTGTATGGACCAGCGGCGCGCCTTTTCCGAACCTTCGTTTGGGCTGGTGATGCCACTGCATGAACTCTGGTCCAAATGCGACAGTGCGCTATAAAAGGAGCGTTGGCTCATAACAGAGACCCGCACAGACTCAGCGTCATCCATGTCATTCGGCTGTTGTTGCTGCTGCGACTGGGAAGACAATTGTTGTTGGGATAGCTGTTGCGTGAAGGGCCCCGACGTTGCTGCCGCAGCCGTTGCTGCTGTACCCGGCAGCAGGTCACCACTGGGCATCACCGCACTGGCGAATGCACTGATGTTGCTTCCTGCGGTGACACCGCTCCCTGTAAACGAAGACATCCTCGCCCCAACCACAGGAATGCCGCCGATGCTGGTGCCACCGCCGCTCCTCCGGGACACGCCTACTACCCCGCCAGGGGGCCCCAGTGATGATGCGCCGGCGCCCAGCAGGCTGCTGCCATTTCCCCCTTCAGTCCGCCTGGAGATGGCCGTGTCGGTCATCCCTTGAAGATCCATTGGACTGAGGGGGCTCATCAAGCTAGGCGGGCTGTACACAGCGCTGACGACGGAGAGCATCGTCCCGGGGCCCGTGTTGTCCTCCCGAGGTGAAGACAGCAGCAGCTGCGCTGGCCCTGCTGTGCCACCGCGGACTAGCCCAAGCTGTTGCTGTTGCTGCTGCAGCGGTGTCTGTGGACCAGTGGCGCCGCCGTGGGAAAGGTAATGTGCGGATGGTCCGGACGGTGGGCGCTGGATACCCACGTCGGCGGCAACCGCCAGCGGTTGAGGTGGGTTGTGTCCGTTTCCATGCCCGACAGCTGCCTGAAGCGTCGCAACGAAGCCAGCCACCAATCCGCTCGCACCGCCGCCCGAGCTATGTCGCGGCAATGCGACGGGCGTTACTGCCGTTACAGCGGCGGCAACCGGGGCCCCGCCGGCACTTGCTTGAGGGGAGATACGCGCAAGCGGGACCTGCAACTGGTGCCGTTGCTGGGCAAGTTGTTGGTGCCGTTGCTGCTGCTGTTGTGGAGAGGGTGATTCACTAGATGACAGAAAATTGCTCATGAGCGGGGCGGTCATGTTATGCGTGCTGTCCGATGCCGAGTCACTGACGCTTGGCGCGGGGCTGCCTACACCAGGCCCGACCTGTGGCTGCATCATCAAGCGGGGCCCGGCAAGTTGCTGCTGCTGTGATTGCAAAACCTGCATCTGAAGATCCTCGTGATGGGGCCGTTTTGCCAGGGGTGGACTTGCCGGTGGGGCCGGGCGACCGGGTCCTGGTCCTGCCGCCACTGTTCCTGCCTTGGCTCCCGGGCGCACTGGGGACTGGGAGCGCCGGGTGAGCACGTCTCGTTGCGTGCGTTGGTCGGCCCCCCCGCTGATAATTCCCCCGCTAGTTCGCTCCATCGTATCTGCATTCGTGCCGGAGGAGGCCTCCACCAATACGCTGGCCACGGCCACGGACATCGCACCCGCTCTACCGGCAATTTGCAGCTTGGCGGCGGTGGCTGATGCCACAGATGAAGGCGGCGGCTGTGCGGCAGGTTCCGGTAATAGCTCCTCCTCCCGCCATGGGCCCTCGTTAGCCGTTATGCAGCCACGGGAGAGACCGCCATACTCAACGAGTAAATTCTCGCGGGGAATGTGACGCAGCAGGGCTGCATGATAATCTTTCCCCAGAATCTGCGCACGGAGGTCATTTCCGCAAATTGAAGTAATAAAAAACAGACGCGAACCTGGCTTGTATAGAAAAAGTCTTCAAGCGCTAAATTTCGTGCCAAGCCGAATTTAGCGGGCATGTGCAAGCCATGCTTCGCACGTACCTGCGTTTTCTCTGTATGAAACCTTTTCGTCCGCGCTCACTTACACAGCGCACAAACCAGCTCCATTCGCTCAAGTGGCCTTAAATTTAACACGTAAACGTGGTCGTCACCTACCTCGATCTTCCGTACTGTATCGCCGCTAAGCACGCTCTTAACTGCCCCCCAAGAAGTTGAAAACCAGCCCGGCGCGTTGATAATGGCCATATGTGCCAATGTCTCCGGGTAGTTATTCGAATCCATGGTCATGAACATCTTAAGCAGCGAGGTGGTGCGCATCATGCTCCTGCACATGAGCACGTGCAAGGAAATGTTGAATTGAAGGTCGAATGCCAAGCGTGGTGTGCGGTGTCGCTAATGAACGGGCAGCAAGCAGCCGGACGAGCACACCGTCTATGTTCCAACACACTCAATGTTCGCGTGCATTTCCCAATCCGCTTGGTGCACCGGCACCAGCATGCATACTCCATTATTCACCGCTTACGTGAATGCGACACCCTCCAGATCAATTATGGTGAATAGCTGGTCGATGGCTCGTCCCGCCGCCCGTGAGCAGGCTGGGAACACGACGCGGCGGAGGTGCTCGTTCTCGGCAATGTGCGCCAGACGGATGCGGTCATCCGTGGTTACCTTGTACAATGCGCCAATGTTGACACGCCCAAGCTGCTGAATTAACACCGGGTGACCCTGTAGTGGCAACACGCGTACAGGCATATATTCTTCATCCCCCATCTTTCATATCGTCCAACTGATATCATTCTTCCCATGGCCTCCCAGCGTCTGCTGCTAAAATCCTGGTCAGGAGTGCTATGGCTGTCCTGGCCTAAAAGCGTCGCTGCCAGAGTGAATGATTTGTTTGGCGGTGCACACACACCTCCTTGTCTGTCTTGTGCAGACCCGTGGGGAAAACTCGGTCATAATCCTTGCGCTCGTGGAAAACAAACCAGTCGTGTATAGTCTCGACCCGATTCTCCCTCCTCCAAGCCAGCATGCCATCCCACATTTGCTTTGCGGCCTGAAAGTCATAGTTTCGCGCCTTGAGGAAGCGGGCGCAGTCGTGCTCATCTGGGGAAGGATTCGCCAGCAAGTTACAGGTGCGCAGGTAGGTGCCGAGCACAAATCAGTGGCGCATCTTAGAAATGCACAGTATTCCCTGCACATACTTGCAACTTTAGCTATGCAAAGATGCAGCAAGGCGGTCTCGAAAGTGCTGGTCATTGAAATGGTCAAACCGTCATGAACACCGCGTCTGTCAATCTCACCAAAGCATTTATCATCCCAGGCGCCAGATTGTTGTAAAAGACGTTTGAAGGCGTAGATTTTCGCCTGCGCAGCAAAAGGGAAAAGTATCTCCATAAGCGGCGCAAGTTGCACCCTTCAGAAACGAAGGTTGCCGCACCTCCTGCTCTGCGCTTAAGCCCCGGCATGCCAAAGGAAAGCCACTACTGCTGAGCGCCATCGTTTGGGACAGCTACTTTCAACGCCGTTGTTCCAAGGCTAAGTCTTAATACAGACTGAATGTGACAGTAATTTTACGGCAAATCTTTATTTCAAGATTTTTATTAGTACAGTACGTAGAAGTTGATCGCCTAGCTCCATCCAAGCCGGATTACAGCATTCTATTAATGTACCATGAGCAATTTCAATTAGGATATAAAAGGTAATTAACGAGTGTAGTAATAGGTAATTGGCAATGTAAAGATGCATACAGTTACAACAGAATTTCCACGCGTATGTTGTACGACGGGTCTCTATGGCCGTTGTCACCATGCATGCATGCGCGATCTCCGAACTGGATGAACAGAGATCTCTTTACAGGAATGCATTCAGTGAGCATACAAATTCAAAGCCTTAAAAGCAAAACTTGTGTTTCGGCGGTAGCAGTCTTGAGCTATGTCATGACAACAGTGTGAATTGTGGCTTTCAGACAGATCGGAAACTGTGTTGTGAGCTTGTGGTGGATACTTGATGAGAACGCTGCCTTCTGGTTTTGCGACAGTTTGAAGAATGCCGGAAGTAGACGAGAACCAGCTTATGTGGCTGGAGGAAGATGGGGAGGATGATGAATCTTATCAGGAGCAGAAGTCTGTTCAGGTTGCTCCGCCCAATGCGACCGGACTGAACACAAAGCGCGACCACGGTGCGGCATTCTCCGCACTGGAGGAAGAGCTGCAGCGCACTCGTAAGGAGCTGATGGACGTTCGGAAGGAGCTAGCGGCAAAGGTGACACTTTTTGTATATCAAAACCATTTGTGGCAGTTATTACAACTGGGCATAGACACTAACTGTACTCCCAATCGCAAAACCCTCTCCGGCTGTACGCATTTGTTCTAAAGCCTTGAAGAAGAAAAGTATTTGGCTAGGCCATTATTATTAGCTTCACTCTTCGGAGCTCGTTGAAAGCCCATCCGCCCTCCGTCCGTCCACCCTTGACGTCTCTTACCCATGCATGTAGACCGTTAGTGCAACATTCATCCGGCATCCTTCGCGTCATCACCTTCTTTTGACCAATCCTGCTCCCAAACCCCCAGCCATTATCTTTCCCCATCTCAGCCTTAGGCCAACACGTCAATTCCCAGCTGCGTTGCAACCTATGTAACAATCCCACCATCCTTACGCGCCCCTCTGTCACACAGACTGTACAACTATCGCGCAAAGAAGTCATTGTGTCCCAGGAGAAAGTGGCGGAGTTGGCCGCCCACGTGTCCAGCGAGAAAGATAAGCAGCTGGCCAGTCTGGCGGCGCACGTGGAGCAGCTAGAGTTCACGCTGACGCAGAAGGAGGAGGTGGGGCTGGGATGAGGTGGCTGAATTGTGCGGGAAGAAGGAGGGTTGTGTGGGATGGGTCAATTAATTCCGTTGGTCAAGTCTTGTGTGTATGGGCCAATTAAACGGATCACTGCATAAGGTTGCGAACTAATGTGTCTGCCAAAAGCACCCTGAATGTAACTCTCAGACCTCTCACTAGCCCCAAATTACCCAAATTGCCCCCGCGTGCTGAATTCCTCGCGCATTCCATCCCGCGAACACAATTTCCTATTGTGGTAACATGGCAATGCCATCGTCCTAGGGGTTCCATCCCATACGCGCCATCACCTCCCCGCCGGAAACTCACCACTGCAGGAGCTGGAGGAGAGTCGACGGCTGTACAATGCGCAGAAGCGGGCGCTGCGAGAGGCGCTGGCAGCAGCAGCTGAGGCTGAGGCGGCGGAACGACAGGCGGATGAGGCGAGAGCCCGCACGGCGGTGGCGCAGGCGAGCGCTGCAGGGGATAACCACTTGCGGGAGCGTGCTCGGTCTAGATGCAGAGCTGAATATACTATGACTATGCTTCCGGGATGCGGCTGCATTGCACGGCATCCTCGTTTGCCTGTATGACAACAGGCGATGTCAACCCTGCGATTTGGTATCTGGAATCGGCTGTTTCTGGGTCTTAGGCCGGCACGGACGAAGCTCGGTTGGCCCTTGCCTCTGATAGTGCTTGTCCAAAACCGTTGGGGGATCCCTGGCAGCCGTGCAAGACGGTGGTTGTCCGCTTGCGAGCAGATGCCTCGCTGTCTTGACACCGCTGCCTCTCTTCTCGATACTGCATGTTCGTGGGTGTTTGGAGGCCTGCAGGTGGTCGAGGACGAGCTGGATCGGCTGCAGCACGAGCTGGCGCTGCTGCAGGTGCGCGGATTGGCGGGAAAAGAGGGAAACCCTGGCCATCATACCAGAGCAAAGAAGTGATGAATTTGTCGTGCTTGTTTGTTAGCTTCACCATATCTTATCTTATGTCGAGAGGCGTCCTTCGGGATATCCTGGTTTCCAATCTCAGAAGCTGTTGTCTCCTCCCTGCAAGTTCCGGACTTTCTCTTCCACTTAAATCAAACCCTAAGTCCGCTCCGAAACCTAAAACCCAAAACCCACCAGGCCCGCTACGACCTCGAAATGCGAGCCCGGGATGCGGAGCTTCAGTCACTGAGGTCGGAGCTTCAGTCTGCAAATGCGAACAGGTGGGGGCTCCAGCTGGCTGGTTCGTCGGCTTACCGCGGACATACTTACTTACTTTCCGTTGCTTGTATTAGGAAGCAGGCGGTAGCCGCTGCTGAAGCGGCCCTGACGGAGGCCTGGCAGGCGGAGCTTATTCGGGCCACGGAAGAGGCCAGCGCGCGGGTGGCGCAGCTTGAGGCGGAGGTGGCTAGGGTGCGGCAGGAGCTGGAGGAGCATGCGCGGAGTGCAGACACTGTGGTGCGTGGGGCGGTAGTCGTGTCGGTAGGGGCGACGCAGGAGGTGGGGAAGGTCTGAGGTTAAGGGCGGGCGTGGTAGATGGGAAAAGGAGCATGGTGATGCTCTTCCAGGGATATCATGAGGCCATCCACGTCGAGCTGATGCAATCGTTAAGCCCGCCTCCCGATACAGAGCCGCCCAAGGCACCCGCACATTGTAGCCCGCACATCTCCTCCCAGCCAAACCAGTGTCTTTGTGCTGTTTCTTCAAAGTCATTATATCATAACTCAGATCATCTCGACGTATGGTTATGTCCAAATCCCGCAGCCTCCTTTTCTGCTCTCAACCTGGCCATTTAACCCCCCGCACGCACGCCCTGCAGGGTTTCTAGGGTTGGTGCGAAACCCTAAAAACCCTAAAAAACCCTAAAAACTTAAACCCTGAAACCCTAAACCTTCCAGTCTCCCTTGCGGGTGTCTCACTGTCTCCCTTCTTCGTCCCGGAGGCCCCCCACCCGCTCCGTTGTTTTTCGTTGTCTCCACATTCCGTCTTGCTCGCGCTCGCCCCGCCTCGCCCACAGGGTCTGGCCGGCGAGCTGGCGTCACTCAATCAGCAGAAGGTGGCCATTCAGCGCGAGTTTGACGCGTTTCGGGAGATGGCCACAGCAGCCTCCCGGGAGCACCGCGAGGCGGCGGCCCGGTTGCTGGAGGAGAATGCGACGCTCAAGAGTAGGCTAGCAGCCAGGGCCTTCCAGGATGTGCAGGCCGGTGGGTGGGTACCGAGCAGTGAGGGAAGGGGCTTTACGGGAAGGCTCGGGTGAGGGTGGCGGAACACGTACAGTCTGCGGTGCTCGAGGCAGTGTGTGGTGTTGGCGACGATGGAGGTGATGGAGGTGGTGGTAAGAGCTCAGTGGCTTGGGTGACAACTCGACAGTCCGCAACGGAACAGGGTTAAAGGGACTAATTGGCGCTTAGCATCAATGCCACGTGCGGCGCTACTCAGGCGCCACAACTTGCGCGCCTGTCGTTTGCGACGGTTGCTATTTAAAAGCTCTAAACTCCAATCCTGCCAGCTTCCAATCCCCAACAGTTTGCTGAGCCGCGATAATGGATAGTATTTGCTGTGAGGTGTAGAATCCAATAAACCGCCTGCCAACTTCCTCTCCCCCCTGAGGCACCCCACCCGTCTCCTCCTCGGGACTCATGTCCGTCGTGTGTGTCACAGGCTTCAAGCCGCAGTCCAAGGTGTTCTCAGCCCTGTCAGGTCCTCAAGTAGGGCCGAGTGGGGCGCCCGTGGGGTTGACGGGCGGCTCCTCGCCGATGTATCCTGGTAACACCTGGATGCAGCAGCTGCCGGAGGTGCTGGAGAGGCTGGAGAGGCAGCGAAGGGTATGTGGCGCGTGACAGCGCGATTGGCGACGGAAGGGCCGGGCAGGCCCCCCCGTGCAAGCTGGGTGACAGAAGTAGATGGGTTATGGTGGGATGGCTGTATTACACGTGTGGAGCGGGGAGTTGAAAGTGGAGGAGGAATGTGAACGCTGAAAGCGGAGGGGGAGAGAGGGGAGAGATAGGAAGGAAAATGGAAGGGAGGCAAGTAATTCGAAGGAATAGCATGGCGGCATTTGCTCTGTTCCTCTGAACCATCCAACCACTCCCGTTTTTAACCGACAAGGTTACCGTATTGATCTAACTGATTTCTGACCCGCTAGCGGAAACATACACCGTCGTGCGCTGCTTATTGTTCTTGTCATTACAGCGTCCCGTTGACCATCAAGATGGCCCCGCTCTTTTACATTTTGTATGTAATTCGTGTTCTCTCAGGAATGGACTCAAATCTCCCTTAACATCCTTTGCCTCCGTACGTTAACGATCTCGCCCCAACTTCAGGGCCTGGTCCCTACACTCGCGTTATGCGGAGTGGTACTTCTGTTTGTGCTGGCGGCGGTGATCCGGGCGGCGGCGGTTACCCGATCAGAACAAAGGGGGGGCCTGTGCTTCCTTGCTCACCTGGGCATCAACGTGGGACCGGTGGGTAGAGGGGCATTAGTAGATCGAGTGCGAGGGGACAGACGAACTATCCATAAGAGCGTTGCAAAGGCGAGCGTCCTTCTGCTTGTTCTCGTCGTGCGGCTTCGGTCAAGGGAAGGAAACCGCAGCAATCACCCTTGATCGGTGGCGTGCGCAACTGTTTCAAAGTGCTCTCGTCCGTCCTGGTTCTGCTTCTCCTCGCATTCGCAGTCTGTGCCGTCTATCGACACCGTAAGAATGGGTTTGTGCATACTTGTTCCATGCTGGCATGACTGGTGGGGCAGTAGTACGGCAGCTAGGTATGTGCAGCTCCTCCGAAGCCGCTGCGCTGAGGGGAAATACGGACATAGACAGCCCCTCACCCGGGACCACTGTCCCTTGTCATCTATGAGCTGCAAATTGCGAATGATTGTTGCAACGTCACGGATCTCTGCAGTGTCTGCTGGTTTGCGTACTAATGTCGTCGTCGATACAGACGTTGGCGAAACGGTACGCTTCCCGGGCTGCTTCTGAACCTCTCTTCCAGGGTTGCGGGCCCAAGCACGGACACTCGGTAGCGGAGGCGGCCGGGGAGGAGCTAGGGCACTTGCTAGACCAGGCACCCAGAGTGCACGATGTGGAGTCAGTGGCGGAGGCGGTAGCGGCGACGGAGGAGGCGGCGGGCGCATCCACCGTGGCGGCGAATGGAAAGGCGGGGTCGGGGTGGGGGGCATCAGCGGCAGGTGGGCTTGCAGGCGGGTCGGCAGCTGCCAGTCCAAATCGCCGAGAGGAAGCAGCTGAGGCGAAATCGACAGGGAAGGCAGCTGCCGCTGCGACGGGTGTTGTCACGGACGTCTTGGTGCAGGAAGGCGAGGCTTTCGAAGTTAGGGAAACAATCGCAGCTACGGGACAGGCTAAGGTTCAGCCTTCCATGGGGTTGCAGGTGGCGACGGTAGCGTCAGAGCCGCAAAATACACATGAAGTCGCGGGGACAACTGCCGAGGTTGAAACTGGGGGGACGGCTGGGGAGGCTGCTGTAACGGTGGCACGGTATAGGCAACTGCGGCTGCTGCAGCAACAGTGGCCGGGAAAGGAGGTTAGGGCAGGGTTGGAGGGACGGCAGCGGGCAACGTTGGCAACGTTGCGGCAAAGTCGCCGGGTGCTGCGTTCTGCTACGGCAATGGCGGAACAAAAGGCACGGTAGCTTGGTAGGCAGGGTTAGGGACAGCGATCTCCTCATCCAATCCGTTTTGTAACTCGCATAAATTGGGCGGATCTGGCGGAAGGTAAGCTCCTCACGTGACGACCCCAGTGGCTACCCTTGGTGGAGACTGCGTGCAACAGTACCTGGGATAGCAGCTGCCACGGCATGCATTCTCTCTAATCGAGTCCCAACGGTTTGCTGTTCAGTTCTTGCCCGCACGCTGCCTATAAGGATGCCTTGAATACAGCAACATAGTGCAGCGCATGTGGGCCCCGTTGGCTCATCGAACGAGTGGATCGGGGGCTCGCATCGGGTAGCGTGAAAGCGGGTCTTGGTGCACGTGGGCATGTCAGAGAAATTCAAGCAGGAACGCATACGGGACAACTGCACATATACATCCGCGGGCCCGCAAGTCCTTTTTGTCTTATGCTTTATTTGGTACAATAGAAGGCAGTGGATTGTTATAGCTCGCATCCAGAGGTTGGGGGCTGTGCGTAGGGTGCGACATGTAATGCATTGAAACTGTATGCATGGATTGGAGGGTGGGACGAGACAGCCGGGGCCACAAAGCACCATGCGGGAAGAATTTATTTAACATTTCGGTTAGCATGCTATGCCGCTGTATGCGCATTGACCAAAAGACAGGACATCATGGGCCTGTTTGGATAGAGGTGCCGTACAGTGAATCTGTTATTCCTACGGCAGCGGCATTAAGAGGCCTCTATTGGTGCATCTGTCCGTCTGTTTAGGCCTTAAAGATAGCTCCTGCAGGTGCAGGGGCTGCTAAGACATATGTTGCACTTGGTTTTTGGTACGTAATACATGGGAAAGTCATCGGGGGCGTGTTGAAATGCCTGTCCCAAGTCAACAGTTGGGGGAAACGATGGTAGGGTAGCTGATTGTCCGGCGTGTACCAGCGCCTTTGTGGAGAACTAATCATTGAAGCCGGCGAATGCAGTGTTCTGTTTGAATGTACATACCAGGCACAGGCGTGAAACACCGCCGCCGCAGTCGTAGGTGGAACACATAGCAGAGAGGTACATTCCATTAATCGCGCCTTCATTCAGCATCGACATCGTCTTACGGCTCTTCCACAGCCCCTTGCATATGTAACATCCACTTGCTGCGCAACCCCATCACTATCAGGCTTCCTTCATGCAAGGCCCGTTTATCAAAGCGTCCCAACGCGCCCCCCGATGCTGGCGCACGACATCAACGCCTCACGGCAGCTGCTGACACCGCTGCCGCTTTCTCTTTATCCAGCGTCCCCTCACAGGCAACGGTCCAGACGCCTTTGACAGGGACCGCGGTCCCGGGCCCCGCTAAGGACCGCTCATAGGTTCCCGCCGGCACCACCGGCGCTGGGTGTGGCGCGCTGCGGGACAGGCAGCTGGGTGGTGGCGACGGTCTTGAGCAGTGTGCGCTTGCGGGACTTCTCCATGGTCAGAATGTCAATCTTGCGGCGCCAATCCGTCAGCTGCTTCTCCAGCTCCGAAACCTCGTGTTTGAATTTAATGTAGTCCATGATAGTGGGCGTATCACTGCGAAGGAAAGGGCACAAAGTCGACTGAGTTCGTACAAAGTTAGCACATGGCAAGCTTGCACGCACTATTCGACAGGCTTGCATAGCTCAGGCGGCGGTGCAATTTACCGCGCACAAGACCCACACTATGGACTGAAATGCCACAAGTTCAATCTTCGCCCCCCAGCGGCCTTACATGTCCTCCTGCTCAAGCTTCAGCCGCCTTACGGTGCGCTCCCCTCGACCCTTCTCGTCCAATACGGAGGTATACTCAGAGTCGAATCGTGCCAGGTCCTGTTTGCGCTCTTGGATCTGGCGCCGCAACGAGTGGCCCGCCGCCACCATGTCACTCAGCTGGGACTTCAGATGGTTGAGAACCTGCGGGATATTCCCGAGTTTGTACGGTGGTTATGTAGGTTCGCGAAATCTCGAATCCTCTCTCTTGATCCCGCACACGCACACATAAACAGCAAAGCCCTTTTTCGCATTTCACATACCTGCACTGTTCTGCTGGTCGATAACTTGAGTTTCAGCAGCTCATTGTTGCGCTCCTCAATTCGCTCCATGTATTGTTGGTTTTCAATCTTCAGTTGGTCGAAATCCACCAAGTGGAGTACCTGCATGATAATAAACAACATTGGCGTTTGAGGTGGTTGGAAGTTAGGCAGTTGGGCCCCGGGAAAGTCGCGGGTAAGGGCCCTTTACAGAACTGTTGGGGTAGATGGCTGGCCGGCCGGAGGGTGGAAAAGATTGCTTAAATTCCAACCCTTTCCCCGTTCCCTGTCGACCCGCCTTCCCCACACACACACCTCGCCCATCTCCTCTTTATGCGCCAGTTGGTGCTCCAGCTTGGTGATGAGCGCCTTTGTGGTGGTGTTCTTGAGTCGAAGTTTGTCCGCGGTGGCGTCCTTCTGACGGAGCTTGTCCTCAAGGAACCTGAATGAGGCGCGGAGGCCAAACGGGAAAGCAAAATGTTAGCGGCAATACTAAAGAAATATCTACTAAGAAATATCTAAAACGATAAAACACACAAAAAAGCAAAACACTCCGCTACCCAGATGTCCATGAGTCCAGCGTAGGCCATACTCAGCCCGCCGTCACCATCGCCCCGTCCGCGGAATAGCTTTCTAAAAGCCTTAGGGTCCCCCTAGATGCTAGCCCACAGAGCCGGCGCCTCACCCTCCTCCTCCCTCACCGGATCATCTTCTCAGCCACCACCTTCCCGGAACGGGGGTTCTCCGCCCCGATGATGATGTCGCGCTTGAACTCGTAAGTATCCTTCTTCGTCTCCGCAATGCGCATGTCCACCTCTTCCATCAACGTGCGGATGTCGTCAATGTCCTTATCTCCCGCCTTCTTGATCTGCGGTTTGCGGGACAACGGGCGGCGGGAGGGCGGATAGGGGAAGGGAGTGGAGGTGAGGTGTGAGGGGTGATAATGACGAAAGGTAATTCCTGCAATGGTGTGTCGCAACGAAGCATGGCGCACAAACCGACTAATGTTCGCCCTCATGATAGGTTGCTTTGTTACTTGTATTTGTTCTATATACCGCTTCTTCGCCAACGTACTATGGCCTACGCGCGGTTTGCCTTGACGCTTGGTTAGCAGAAACAAACAGTCGCACATGCGTGTAACACGCAAAGCAAGACTACTTATCTGCAGATTTCATGCTTCACACGTTGATTCTTTTGCCTTTTTGCCCTGCCTGCTGTACATCATGTACACACGCAATGCCCCCCTTCACTTCGCACAGCCGTACCGCCTCAATCTCCGCCTGCACCATCTCCACCTCCTGGCTGACCAGGTCGTTCTTCTCTTCATCGGTCAGCGCAGAGAACGCGCCCTCGCCTTTACCGCCGCCCGGACCGCGGGCCCCGGCGCCCTGCGGGGCCATCGGCATGGTGGACTTGCGTGCAGCCTTCTTCTTCTTAGCCGCCTCTTCCTCCGCCAGTGAACCCAACTTGCTCATATCAACCTGCACCAGAATTCGTGGGCATGCACAAGTCACGGCTATGTAGACGAACGCCTCAGATGTCCTCGAGAAGGAAAGGAAGGAGCTATATCCGAGCCTTCCCTCATTCCCGCCATACATACATACAGACAGACAGACACGCACACGGGACCCTGCAGTCTTCTGTTCAGCTGGCCCTCCGGCGTCCCGGAAATAGCCGTTGCTGTTGCTTCTCTGTCCCTTTCCCTTCAGCCTGCTCCCCAGGCCAATAGCCATTCCGCCTGCTGAGCCTAACAATATGCTGTAAGAGCGCTCCGCCATATCCCTACCGTCCGCCGTGGGCAGGCGGCTGCATCACCTATTCATCTTGCAACCACCTCGTGACCCATCCGCAACGCCACATCCATTGGGAGCCATCAGGTATGATTGCTACCTGCACTGCCGACACATGCGATTTCTCAAGATCTCCATATGCCTCTCTCTGTTCGCCCGGGTTTGCTGTACACTGCATAACCCCCTCCCGCCTCCGGGTGCTTCGGGTCTACGTCCACATCTTGTCCCCCTCAGCATGGCTCTGGCCTGAAGCTAATCAGCTATTTGCCCTTTTCCTCACGTACCTTGGCCAGGAAGGCCTCAAAGAGCAGGTTCTCCCTCTGAAGGAACTCATTGTCACGCAGCTGTGGGGAGGCGATAGGGGGGTGAAGGGGTGGTTGAGGAGGTGAGGGCTTCAAGAGGTCTAGAGTTTTTTTATCTGTACGCGTATGGCAAGTCGCGGTACACCCACGATGCAGCAAGGTGCCACCTGACGATGTGGGTTGGGAACTACCTATGGTGTCCACGCCTCTAAAGGTGTATGGCGATATTGAAATACGATTAAGGCGGTGCCATATGGCTTTGGGAGCTGGTATGGGTTGGCGGGGTCCTTTTGACAGAAGGACTGGGCGCATCCTGTCGGCAAGGGACTGGCGCGACCCACCAGCTGTTGGAGGAACTCCACATGCGGGTCGAGCTGGTCATCGCCAGCCTCTTGTGCTTGCTGCTGCGCGGCGAGCAATTGCGCCGAGCCGGCCTCCGACATGGCGACCCGCAGGCCGCGCGGGCGTCAACGCCCGTTATCGCTCACAGACTCAGAAACTGAAAGGCAGTGCCTTTATTTGTCTCCTAAACTTCGATTACAAGTATGCCTTGCAACTTTCACTGCAAGCAACCAAGACCCTATACTAATAAACAATAATTCTTTGAAGATAAATGATTGGCAGCACTGAAGCTAATAACTCCAAGGCTGACGTCCCCTTAGAAGGATTTGCGTCCACACCTGGCCTTCGCTCAATCAACGGACGGCAGGGTTATAGAATATAAAAAATTGCCCTAAGCTATGTAAGATTATCGGCTAGATGAAGCATCTTCCAGGCCCAAACATTAAGTACGGCTTGACCGCTCGACCTAACTGCAGTCCAAACCGAGTCAGTAAAAAAATCAGTTCTCCCGTCACAGGGTTGGCAAATATGTCTAATGTCCCGGTAATCGTAGCTTGTAAGAGCTCGTTTCATCGTTGTTTGGGCTAGCTTTAATTGGCCACCATCGCGAGGCACAAAGCTTGCACGATCACCATGGCGCGATCCTTATTTCTTTGACACAACACATTATTCAGTTTAAATACATGCTTGTTGCATAATTACAATATGATGTGTCTGTATTCTCGTTTTAGGCAGTCCTTCCATGTCGAGGTGCCGTGCAAGCTCCGGGATGCCACAACGGTTGTCGCCGCTTTATAAATGAGACAATAATTCAATATCACGGAATTACAAAATTGCATGTATATCTGTTGTGATAGCGTCTTGTGGACAGTCTGTCCCCGACTGTCACTCCGCCTGGATGTGTCACGCCATCGTGCTCACATTTTCAGCGAGCTATAACTCAGTCACCGTATCACAGTGACATCTTTTACGGGGATCGTAAAGCTGAAGTGCCGACGTTTCTGTTGAAGTTGTTGTCACACGCGCTATCAACGTCATGGTATGAACACGGCTCGTAACGCTTCATTATTCCAATCATAACCGGGGCATGTGGAACCGGTGCCTGCGGGGCAGCCGGGCTGGCAACACGGGGCAGTACAACCTAGGCACACAAAGCCCCTCTTCCTCACATCATCGCCCACATCTCCACGGGGCGGCCAGAATTGTCATAAAAAACATATCCCTTATCAAGAGGGTAGCCAAGACTTTCATCGGCATGGACGATTTGCTCGACAGGTTCGGGGTCAGCGACGCACATTGCCACCCGCAGGTGGGTTTCGTCAGGAAGAGCGGCGGCCCAACATCGGCGGCAACAACAGTATTTTGGACTAAACTCAAAGACAGGCCATGGGAATATCGAATTGCGCTGCGATATGGAGCCCCAGGTGCCGACGCCTGAGAGCCAGACCCAGACAAGTTCACTGCGGGCAATCTAAACCAAAATTTTCAGCCGGCCGCACCCCTCCCCACATATCCAACGATCCTGATCAAACCACACATTCCGTACACTCATCCCGGACGTGCAGGACGACCCCGCGGGCTGCGCTGCTGGTTTCGCCTCTCTGTCAGCTCGCTACTTAGCCGCGATGGGTACACGGCTAGAGGACTGGGAGGCTGTGGAGGCGCTTAGTGTGAAGGAGCCGCATAAGGTTGTAGGGAGGGGTCACAACCCGACAGATCGGGAAGCCGCAAAACGGGATGTGCACGAGTGCGGGTTCGTTTCAGTAGGACGGGTCGATGGCATGAAGGTTAATAGCCAAGCACATTATGGAAAGTACGGCGGTGGTGAGGGCGATTTGGGTAGGTGTGGGTGGTTGGGCTGGCGAGCAAGGGGAAGATAAAAGGTTGGGTGAGACACCTGAAGCTCCCAACCGCATCATTCCACCGCTGTCCCTTCTTCCAGCGGAGCCGTCTGTCAACAACCAACGGCACCCAAGATAGTGTCGTGTTTCATCCTGCTGTGATTTCTTTCCCGCTCGTGACGGCCACTCCAGCCCCTCCTCCTCCTTGACTTCGACGCGCATATCCGTCCTGCGTTTCGTTCCACGCCCGCACCTGCCGCGGCAACACCACAGGTCACGGATGCACCGACGTCCACCTTTCAGATCCGCTAGTAACGATCCTTTATAGTCCAGTTCGCATTGGAGCTCTTTGCCGCCAACACGGCGCACTGGCGAACGGAACCCTCCTTCCGTCTCTCGTCCGCCCTCCGGCCCAATCACTTTGGAGTGGCTGTCCCAGCCCGCGCCACACTTACAGCGCCCCACATCAGCACCCTAGAAGGCGACCGCCACCCACCCCCAACCCTGCTGCGCAGGTGATCCCGTGCTTTGGGGTCCATCCATGGTTCGCACACCGCCACGCTCTGGACCTCGCTGCCACCTTGGACCCCTCGCAACTGCTGGATTCGCCTCCTAATGGCAAGGACCATCCCTCCCGTCACCCCGACCTCCTGGCCCGCCTGGCGCCCATTCCGCCGGAGCGCTGGATGCCGCGGCTGCAGTCTCTGCTCACAGCCCATCCGCACGCTGTGGTGGGGGAGTTTGGGTTGGACCGGGCAGCAGTGGTCCCTGGGACACGTTTGCAGGTGAATTGGGGACCCCAGGGAAAGCAGAGGGTTTCCGCTTTTGTTGGTTCTGGTCGCCTTATCCCCCATCCCCGGTGCAGTAGACTCTCTCTCGCCCATTCACCTTTGCCCGCTGCTGTCCAACCACATCGACATCGCCATTACATGCCATGCCAACAATCCATGCCTGTCACGACATAGTACTGAAAAACGTACACAGTACGTCACATGCCACCAACCACCAACCTGAAAGTTTCTTTTCTGTCCTCCATTTGCCACCCAGTGGAACCACCCTTTCCTTTCCCCCTCCTGCCCTCCCGTTTGCATCTTGCTGCAGCCCGCCTGGGCACACCAGCTGGCTTTGACGGAGATGCACCTGAGGCTGGCTTCAGAGCTGGGGCGGCCCGCCTCCCTCCATTGCGTGCAGGGATATGGAGCCCTGCAGGACATGCTGCGGACATTGGGACCTGAGGGCTGCCCGCCCAAGATCATGCTGCACAGGTGCGGTGTGATCTGTGGAGTGTAGGGAAACAACGGAACGTGCCACAGGACCCCAGAGGCTACTCCGCAATTATTACCCTAAAGCTGTAATCTACGTGTCCATTTGCTGTTGGAAATAGACCTGTGGGGGGATGCGGCCGAGGAGGATACCCGTATGTGGCGTTCGGACTCGAGTACTTGGTGGCGGCAGCGGCATGCTTGCACTGCGTGGGCGGGCAAAGGAAATGGGTGCAGCAAGGGGCTGCCTGGATTGGACGAAGTAGGATGGGAAGTCAGCAGGGAGGAATCTTGTCCTATTGCTGCGGGTTGCCGGTCTCCCCTTCAATTCGCCATGTGTTGCTAGATGGATTGCATCATTGGTATATCCCAGTCCACACTAAACGACTGGCGCTCGGTATTCCTCGGGAGCGCTTCTCAGCTTCAGCCACTTCAGCATTCAGCACTTGCGGCCCCGATTTCCAGAGACATTCACTCCACACGGCGCAACTGGGGGGGGGACCAAGCCGTTGGATCCCACTCCCCCTTAGCGGCCTCTCCTCTCCTCACCTTCAAACTCCCCTGCCTGCGGCTTTCCTGCCTTCTGGGTACATTTCACGCAGCTACGGTGGTAGTGTAGACCTAATCAGAGGCTTCACCAAGCTCCCGAAAGGGGTGGGCGATAGAATCTATTTCAGGTGGGTTACTGGAGTCCGACTACCTTGATTTGGGGTTGGGGCTGGGAAGCTGGAACCTAGAGGCTGGAAGATGGGTTGTGCAGATCCAGATCGAGTGTTGCGTGTCAGGTGATTTGAGGCCATGGATTAGCCTGTTTGACTTCTAATTTGTACCCTGCCCTAAAGTCTGGCCGAGACAAGACTATTTCCCATGCCCTGATGCTCCGCCCTGCCATGCATGAAATGTCTTCTTGAAGACCCGACCTCCAGCCCCAACGTGGGCCATTGCCTTCTTCCACTCACCAACCATGGACACATCTACAAACAAAAGCACAATAAATTGCCATGCAGATAGTGGCCGCAGAGGCGCAGCTCGCCGTGTCGCCTCTACATCCCTACTCATCAATAGTACACGCTCCCTGTCGTACCCAACCCACATTCCTTCCCCTCTCCTCTACTTCCCGTCCCATTCTCCCATACACCGGGCATCACGCACAACCACTAACCACGTGGACCATGCCCGAATGGGAACAGCTTTTCCTCAGTCATCAACGGTCGCGCTCGCGACAAGCTGTTGGAGCGGCTCCGTGCAGTTCCCTTGGAGCGCCTGTTGGTCGAGAGCGACCAGAACAGCCCCGCAGGGGTGGACCCCGGGCTGAGAGCCATTTTGGAAGCGGTGGCCGAGGCACGCGGCATAACGGTTGAGGAGGCTGCTGTCGCGACAACGAACAACTTTCGAGAGTTCTATGGGACTTGCATTGAGCGCATGGAGGCAGTGCGCACGGCTGTCGCCAGTGACAGCCGAGACGGAGCAGCAGCGGCGCGATAATAGCAGTGGCGCAACCAGAAGCAGCAGTAGCAATAGCCGTAGCTTTACATTTAAAGCAGCACCTGACGTACGATGCGTAGTGGTATTGGTTGTGGAGTAGGTAACAGAGGTAACAGAGACAGGTGCGGAGGAAAGGAATTGTTGATCAGAGCGCGAATGAGTCGGGTCACGTTGGTTAGGTGTGGATGCATCGCGGTGGCGACAGCATCAGTATGGAGGAAAGGACGGAATGAGAGGGGGTGCAGAAAGGGGCCTGCATGGGAGATTGGGTGCTGGTTTGCTGTTGCGCCCTAATGTGAGCTGGAGCACTCCCAAGGGGATCACCGGCTCCAGGGGGTGCAGTGAAGATGATGCCCGAACAAGCGCTGAGTGTACATTACGCTCAAGGAGGGCTATTTGGACACGAGGCGTTACACAATTTGCGCACACCATATTCGACTTTTCTGGATAGGCGCACATTAAGGCGGCACCCATCCTGTATCCATTAGCAAGGGAAAATTGGCGCTGTGCGGGTTGGTCATAAGAGGTCTCGCATGACCCATGGGACGTTTCCAAATCAATAAACAATCCCACTCTAGCTACTCCAGCTAGTGTCCTGCAACCGCTAAGTTGAAATCTTGAATCTGTGGATTACCATTCAGATTCACTTCACCTTCTTCGGCAAGATGGCTATGCATTTTTCTTAAGACCGCAAGGGCAAGTGGCAAGTGTGCGTGACGACATCCTATGCTAATGCTGACTACCACACTGATAGTCCCAAGCGGCACTTCCTGAGGGTTGAAACCAGCTGCACCAGAAACTGGGTCACTACTGCCCATCCGTCCGGCGGAAAACCCTCCTTTCCTGCCCTGTCCCAAGGTCCCATCCCTCCCATCGTGACAGCAGCATTGGCATGAAGAACTGCTGCGCGCAGGGACACATGATTGGGTGCAGCTCACGGAAATGAATGGTTCAACAGAACCCTTCACTTGCAATTTCTCTCTTTGGAAGTGCTGTGGGGGAAGCTGCCGATGGCCCGTCACCCATCCACCCTCTCGTCATTATAGACCCTCACGCAGGCTCAGCCAGGCTCAGCCATTACTGCACCCTAGACACCGCCTTGGACCATCATGGTGTCTTCCTACCTCCGCTGGGGTCCCCTTGTACCGCCTCCGTTGCGACATCCAGAGCGACATCCAGAGCCACAAGATATCCTCATCCGCGATCCACCCTTGTGCCAAGGCAACTGTTGGGTTTCAAAACTTGACAGACAAAACTCAACATCCGCCCTTCCCTGCTCCACCCGTTCATCCTCACCCCCTTACTCCTCGAAGCCCTCCTCCATGCATCCTCCACATCTCATGCACCGCCAGACCCCTGACACCAGTACTGGTCGTGCTGCTGTCGCCGACTGATAAGGACTACTCCTTGGCACCGGCTGCACAAGTAGCTGGAGCCGTCTTGAAGTGCACACTCCATAAAGCCCTCTCGCCCGGTCTCCTGAAGTTTTGCAGGGATGAGGGCGTGAGAAGGAGATTCCACATAGTGAATGGAGGCCCCGTGTGCGCAGATTGAACGCGGCACATTGGAAAGGTAAGGATCGCTGGGCAAGTTTAATCGCGTGGAGGCAGAGTGAAAAGAGCATGAGGTAGTGGGGAGCTGAGCACGACTTGAGCCCCCATCCCCCACGCACATCATCCTCAACGGCACAACTATTCCTCGGAGCCTCTCTTTTCCTTTCCGTTCTCAAATGTCCCCTTTAGATTACCTTCCCGTTTCATACGCTTCTCGACCCGCGCCGAAACCTAACCCAGCCCAGCACTAACACTGAGAATTGGTGCTTGATTGTAACCAGGGCCCTGAGCGCCAGATCCCGTCCAGGCACTCGTTGCTTCCTGAACCCCTTCCACGCTGCCTCCCCTCCCGCTTCCTATGCCGCCCGTGGGTTCATCGCCGCTACAGCTCATGCTGTCACGTAGCGTAGTAGGACCCCAGGCAGCAGCGGTAGCTGGCGGCGGCCCCATAGGGCCCGGGACTTGGAGAGTAGACTCCTGCGTGATGTGATGTGTTGCAGAGGTGTGCGATTCGCGGTGAGTTAGCTGGGGTGAGCTGGGGTGAATTGGATAAAATGTGGGTTCCGTTATCATTTCTGGATTGCAAAGTCAGGCCGCATTTTAGAACGGCTAACCTTGCTGGATGCTACCGCAAAGCTTCCCCGTCCCGATTTCCGGGATGTTATGCCGCCGTGCTCCGGTGGGGCAGAAATGCTGGGGCTATTCGCTTGTGCAGAAGTTAGGGTAGTATGGACGTGTAGACGCCCAGGGAAAGGGGATGTAAGTTTGGAAATTTAAGTTCCAAGGGCCCTCGTCTGTCTGTGTCCGTAATACCTCCTGTCCCAATCTGGTCGCCCTTGCGCACCTCGCCTCCGAGAGATGCGGCCCGCGCAAACAGTTCCGTGAGCTCCTGTAGCGCGTTTCGCTGGTTATTAGCGATAAGCTGCGTAATCACGCTGCGTGGAGACATAAAACATTATGTTGGGTGGGGCATTATCGGATTGAAAACCTGACGGATGGCATGATGGACAGCGGCTCAGCGTGTAGTCGTAAAACAGGGGCTCACCGGTTCAGCGCCGGCGCCGCGGCTGCTTCACCGCCCGTTGCTTGCAGTGCTGTGAGCACCAGCTGTGTATGGAGGTGCAATGGGCAATTTAACCAACCCGGAACAAATGGACTTGCCATGCTTGGCGGACCGAAGGCTGGCCCAGATCGCTTACCCGAAGCGCCTGTGTAGGATCACCGTTAGAAACTGCAGTGTAGGCCTCCCGCAATAAACCTTGGACTGCAGAATCACCAGGACCCAAAGGTGCGTTCATTAAAGAAAATGATACCGGACAAATGATCGGTTATCAAAAAGAGCAAAGGACCACTAAATATACGTAAGCGATTAACGAAAGAAGAATAGCATGTTCTACCTCAGACTCGGTGACTGCGTGTCTGCCGTCTCATGCTGTGCTGAGGTTCCATGTCGTGGTGGTTAAATGGGTGAGTAATTTATTAGCGCTTTTTCCACTGTTTCTTGCTTCTGATTGTTTTGCGGTCCTTTGAGCCTCCTGGCTCGTATGAGCCTTACGAGCCCTAACGAGTTTGTAATCATCAACATCATTACCATCATCATCTGTACGCTTGGAGAGGCTGAGACCAGCCAGGTAACCCGACGACGCAGTGAATAATACTCAGATACTCACGTATCCAGCGGGTTGGTGCTTCTGGAAATCTGAGTTTCCGGAGGTTGAGAATGTGGGGCTTTCAACTGTGTGTGATTCGAATAGTTCTTTACAAGTTAAAATTTTCTAATCTCCGATCAAATCCAAATTTTCAAGCACCGAAACCCCGCAGCGCTGGCGAACGCGTGGGACAGCCGTGAAGTAGTGCCCATGCCCTAAGCCAAGAAGTTGTCACTGGAATACCGCGACTGTAATAATACATCTGACATAGACCGAATCCACGCACTGAAAAAGACGCATGGGACAGACACCGGTCATCACCTGCACACACGTTGCAAGGAAGGTCCTTGTTCGAAAAGTTCCGCACTACAGTTGGGAATCGTACTACGACCCTACATTTCTTGAGGCTGCATTACTCAGAATTCCTGCATCTACGACGATAGCAAATCAACCACCAGACCCACTCCTCACCTAACATGCCTTACATCAGACCACACCATTACCATCACCATCGAACAAGCCCCTTGGCATGCTGCTGGCCGCCAAGCCCAAAGCCCGCGAGCCCGGTCCAGGGGGGGTGTTTGACCCAGATCTTAGCTGGCAGCAGCTAAGTTCAGTAATCGCCATCTCCAACTAGCTAGCCCATAGGCTCCTGAACGTACATCCTCCATAATCTCCCAGGGTAGTGCGATGCGCGCCTGGAAGCACGACCAGAAAGAGCTCTTAAGAGTTTGGGGCCCTTCAGCAACCTACAAAACACAAACACCGTTCGATTATAGTTCTAAAACGTTCCTGGCCACAAGCGACGACATTTCAAAAGGAACCAGGAAAGTGCAATGCGGGCACAGAAATGGAAACTGAGAAGCCAGGCAGTACACAGGACCGCGCCGAAACACTTTTATTCATTGCGGCATTCCGTACAAGCACTGAGCGCTAGTTGCCTGAAAAACGCGTCAAATAGAAAGGATCGTACTTTTTCGGTAGGATGATAGGTTGGTAGGGAGGACATGCGATCGTGTGTTGCAGCCAAGCCAACAAAGTAGCGACGCTTTGCATGTTTGGATGGACCCCGCCGATAGCCAGACACACATGAACTCACATCGGACGAATGGTGTCGTATTCATACCTGCATACAAGTCCCATCACACCGTGGCCGGGCAGAATAATCAACTGCTCAATAACCCGGGGTCGGGGGGGCCGGGATAGGATTCCGTGCGTCCAGCGCACATGTTTTGCTCGCGCACGCACGCTTCGATTCTTGCTCACCCAGTTTTCACCCGCAATCACACAGGGGTTTTCAACCGTGCTCCCTAGCCTCAGAGCCCCATTGCGTCCTCCAGGCAAAAGCCCAGGAACGGATAGGGGGGAATGGAATTCGGTTACGATCTTTGGCACAGCAACACACCCTTGGGTCTATCTCCCGACCACCACCTGCACCACCATTACCAGACCCACCGTATGCTGCCACTAGCATCCTTATCTGTTAATGTGAATAAACTCAATTTTCGTTCCGAACCCACTTCGATCATTCTGCCAGCGCACAACCCCTTCCACGTGAGCCCAATACCACCACGCCAGGTTCAGCCGGCAGCCAACCAACCGCCACTCAACTGCCCTCCGCGACCGCATCCCACTCCGGCCTGCCCCTTCCGATCACGACTTCCCGCGACCGGAGCCCACACCTTCACCCTGTCCCTCTGCCGCACAGACATGGATATCGCTGCTTCCGTTCTCAACCCTCTTTCGTCTCTCGTGTTGCCATGGTCATCCACAAGGGTTGCTTCATCGCCTCGGCCTTCTCATTCATTCACGAACCACAACACCACTACTACATCACCACACCGCCAAGTGGGTCAAGGACCCCTTCCGGAAGCAATCCCCGCATCATTTCCGCAGTCATCACGAAGAGCACTCGAAAAGGTCCGACCCCAAACCTAACTACTTCATCCGCCCCGATGCAGCATCCCTGCCATGTGCGTTAGGCATCATCGGTACACGGCAAATCGTTTTGCATTCACGCTCCAGCGCCGTGTTCTTTGTGTCCAAACACGCGAACCATATGCCGGGCGAATAAATCACGCAATAAGCACGGGGAGACGCAAAGTATAATCCAGAGCTCCTAAAGCCTCCCCAATGCCTGCGGCATTCTCCTGCGGCGGAAGTGGCCCCGGTGGAAGCAGCACCTGTTTCGCCTGGACCGGCTGCGCACTCCTTCCAACGCCAGGGAAAGTTGATGACCTCACGTCCGGCCAAAACCGCCCTTTTGGCTAGACCCCCTTCTCCCCTCCACTCTTTGCCGCCGCTGCAGGTTCGGGGAGATAACAATTATTCAAAACTACTGCGCCGAAACATAAGTTAAATATGGAACGGTAGCTTAGGAATAGAACACCGCGAGATGTTACCCTTTTTCTCCGCAGGGAACATCTGCGATGAAAGGCTTCAGCAATCACCCGACATTTGGCCGTCATAAACAAGAAAGGCAGCGGATCAGACCCTGCCCAAAGTTTTGCAATACTAACGTCTTCATGCGCTCCAGCGTCCCCATTCCTTGTCTTACTATCACCCTGTTGCCCGAACCCCCTCTACACATGAACATGGTGCAAATGCCCCCTTCCTCCTTCCCCTCCTCCGCCTCCTCGTCACCGTCGCCGTGTTGAAAGAAGCAGGTCCCCGAGCTGGCACAAAGCATAAGCTGCAGTGGTATAGCGGCAGCAGAGGGAAAGCCAACAGGGAAGCCAGGGGCCACAGCCACGTGCCAAGACAAGCCATGGCGCGATGCGCCCTTGACAGCTGCTCATGACGTAATCACATATACGCGCGTACGCACGCGCACACACACACACACACACACACGCACACACACACACACACACACGCACACACACACACACACACACACACACACCGTATCCACACAAAGCACACACACATACACACAAGTGCGTAGCGCTCGGATGCCTCATCGCACTCTGCCCCCTATGTCGCCGTTGGGAGTGTAAACAGATGAGTGTCGAGGATACGAAACACTAGATGCCCCTGCTTCCTCATGGCCTTATCCCCCTTCCTCCTCCTCCTCCTCCTCCTGCTCTCCACCTCCATTCACACCGCCAAGCAGCCCTCACCGCCCACATCCTTATGAAATCACCACAAATAAGTGTGTTTCTTCTCCTCCCCGTACCCAGGCCCCGCACCGCCGCGCCCTCGTCTCCACCCTTTACCACTCTCCTATTTTCACGCCCCGCCCTGCTTATCATGATTTCTTTGCTGATCCCGCCACTGTCACCTTTGCACCTCACAGCGAGGGCAGGGGGTCGTCGTTCAGCGACAGGCCGTCGACCCCGCGCGCTGCCGCACGCTGGAAGGCCTGGAACAGCAAGCTGATAGGCTCCTCTCGCCACACGTGGCGCCACGCAGTCCACTTGGAGAGGTCGCAACCCAGTTCCCCGAATCGCTCCAGCTGCTTGCGGAATCCAGGGTTGGGCATCACCCAGGGCCGCACCCGGTGCACCCGGCGGAAGGCCTCCTCAGCACTGAGCTTGTGGCGCCACATGAGCCAGCCCATGCAGACAGTGGCAGACCGCGACACACCCGCCACGCAGTGCACCAGCACACCCCCTGAGTTGGAGAGAGGGAGCAGGAGAGGCCTCCATGCCATTACCACTTGTAAATTCCTCAAAACGTATTGGGTGATGCGGGGATATATTTGGTGGGGAGGATGAGACATATGTGGAAGAGGGAGTGTGGTGCGATCTCGGCTTCCTTCTTCTGATGGACCTCTGCACCTCATCTCCCACCTGCATGGAGCATGCTCTTGCAATCCCCTCTGCCTCCCCTTCGTTTCGCAGCTGAGCGACATCTCGCAGACCTCACCTCCCTTCCCATGCGCCTCGGAAATGAAGTCGAAGCAGCGGCTGAAGTGAGCTACTAGGTCCTCGGAGGGAGTGTCGGCAACCTGAATCGTACGGTATGACAGGTTCTCCCCGGCGTGGGAGGGAGCCAGCCCCTCTGCGACCTGGCCAGTCGGAGGGAAGAGGGGGCGATCAAAGGGAGAAAGGGCGGCGGAGAGAGAGACAGGGGAAGACGCAAGGCGGAGAACCTATGTGTTGGTACATGGCTTAGGGCGAAAATCCTAGGAGAACAGAGCAAAGCGGCAATAACCGTAATGTATTAGGAAGATAGAGAGAAAGAAAGGAAAGAACTTTCGGCAAGGCAGGAAGAAGTGAATGGCACACTGTAAGTTTCAGTTACCACAGAAAGGCACGCGCATTGAAAGCCACCCACCCACACAGCGGCCCCACCTGCAGCACATGCGTGATTCCCGCCGCCTTCAGCCCCTCGTAGTTGTGCTCCGCTGCCATTGATCCGATATACAGCATATCGTCCACCTGGCAAAACGGTGGCCGCAGCGGGGGCGAGATCTCAGCCAGGCGTGGTCAGGATAGCAGGCAGACGCGGCGGCGGCGGCATGGGCCGATGAAATTATCATCCGGCCTCTTTCACCCGCTCATCCGTCCCCGCCGAGCAGGCTCAGGTTCACGTTCGGGTTCATGCTCACCTTCTGCGGCAGGTCGTCCAAGGTCGTGCAGAAGTCGTCCTGGGGATCAGGCCACGGGAAGGCAGGGCCGCACAGCGGAGAGTGCCAAGAAAGAGGTTACAAACAGGAGGAGACAGACGGAGGGCATGACGGGCCTCCCTGGACAGTCGGAGCTGTCAGGTTTTTTCCCCAGGGCGGGATGTGTGGAAGGGGAGTGTGGTTAAGAGGTGTGGGGCTGGATCGCCGTTGATCCAGTAATGAGAAGGAAGGAAATGAGGGAAGCAGTGCAGCGTTGAGGTTCATGTTTCGATTCATGTTGGTGGCAGTGGAGGTCGTGGGGATACGACGATGGGAAAATGAGTAGAAGGGTGAGGACCTATCACGGAGAAAAGGTATAAAGGTTGGCAAAAACGAGGCTAAGTATCAGAAGGCGTTCAGCCAACACAAGGATGAAGATTCCACCACAGTGGGGAGCCGAGCGCTTGTGGAAAATGGTGGGGTCTTCAGATGGTGAGATACCGGCATGGAATGCATGCCGGAGAGATTCAGATAGACGGAAAAACTCGCTTGGCTGGATGAGTGCTCAGCTTTTAAAACAAGAAAGCGCGCCTGACGCGAGCGCTGCCCTTGTGTTGGCGGGCGATGCACAGTAACCGCGGGGGAAGCATACATACGACGCTGGGGTGTCTGGAGGAAGGCTGGAATGCGCCCTGTCCGGTGTCCCGGCAGGAATGATATAAAGGTGTGTTAAAAGGGTTCTTGTGGGCGGCTGAAACGCTGGTGAAACGTGACCATGCTAGCAGCAAATGTAGCTGCGACAGCCAAGCCGACATTCCGAGCTCTCTACCTCTTCCAAGTTGGAAATATCTATCACAATATAAGCTACAATAGTGAGAATGCCCAAAACGGCATTTGCATATGGGATGCACAAAGTGCACAGCTTATTCCAGCCCGGACAGGTTAGGCACAGGATAACAAGTATAACAAAGACGATACACGGCCTAACCATGACATGAAAATTGACAGTTATATCTCCATGGATGGATTAATGCACCGCAAAGATTGGAAAAAGCCAAGCCCCCGTTCTTACCTCATCCTCATCCTCATCTGGCCAGCTGTGCTCTGAGGAGTCGGAGTCCTTGCCATTCTCCCCCACGCCATCGAGAGAATGGGCTTTTTCTGAAGGCATTCGCTGTGCGCAAATTCACACCAGCCCGAAATTAAAAAGAAATAAAGTCTTAAACATACAATATAAGCTTAATACACAAGTAACGTTACAGTTACAGATCAAATAACGAATAATGAGGCTGAACTTCACAGAAGTCGTACACGGGACGACATGTAACGGTCACCGCGGCGCAAAGATGGCGGAAAGGCGCTGAAATTACGATTTGAAAGGCATTAGATTCTGCGTTGTATCTAATATATTTAAACATAGTAGGTCTGATTGCATTGTTGCCAAGGCGCGCGTACGGACGAGCATCGTCATGCAATATACGCGTTCTAACCCGTCACTGGCCCTTATTGGGAAAAGAAATGCAAAATGAACTGTCAAAAAGCCTTATGATAATAATACTATTCTAACCGCATCAATCTTGGCGACTTTGCCGGTAACGACTAACTATATATGCAGTTGCTTTACATTGACACGCTGTGCGAGAGCTGTTCTACTAGTTTCATCTGAAATTGCTTAATTGTCTTCGTTCAGGGCTGAAGTGGGTGCTTGGCATAGTCCTGCAACCCGCAACCCACTGCAAAGCCCATCCTCGCCTTTCTTCAGATTGCTGGCATTCCCTGCCCAGCCAACCCTCGAAGGATTTACTTTTCAAGGCTGCTGTCCACCGCCAAACGGGTGGCCTGCGGGCCCCGCGCCCACCTGGGCCTCCCACTCGGCCCCACAGCCAAACTCTCCATCGCCGCCGCCAGCAACACCACCAGCGCCAGCGTCACCGCTGGCGCTGTCGCCGGTTACGATCGTGGACGGCCGGCTCCCTCCACAGTATTAGCAGCAATAGCAGCGAGCGGCAGCCGTGCGACGCGTGCTATGCTGTGTTCCTCCATCGCTGGCGCCGCCACCTCGACCATGACCGGATCCGCAGCGTTTGAGGGGCATGAGGCACAGGACCAGCAAGCTCGAGATTCCCTATCGGCGTTTGCGTTACCACATCAGCTGTCTCCGCAGCAGGGTTTGCCAGCGCAACCTGAAACGGCAAATCACAGGTCGGCTGTGGGCTCAGGAGCCTCTCAGCCCCGCCCATTGGTAGGCGCCAGCGATCGCGCGTGTCTGCGGCCAGCGGTTGGATAACCCTGGGGATGAACAACGAAGGGTCCATGGGGAGAGGATGGAAGGACTCGCAGGAGGGAGGGAGGGCTCAGCGGGAGGGAGGGCTCAGCGGGAGGGAGGGCTCAGCGGGAGGGAGGGCTCAGCGGGAGGGAGGGCTCAGCGGGAGGGAGGGCTCAGCGGGAGGGAGGGCTCAGCGGGAGGGAGGGCTCAGCGGGAGGGAGGGCTCAGCGGGAGGGAGGGCTCAGCGGGAGGGAGGGCTCAGCGGGAGGGAGGGCTCAGCGGGAGGGAGGGCTCAGCGGGAGGGAGGGCTCAGCGGGAGGGAGGGCTCAGCGGGAGGGAGGGCTCAGCGGGAGGGAGGGCTCAGCGGGAGGGAGGGCTCAGAGGGAGGGAGGGCTCAGAGGGAGGGAGGGCTCAGCGGGAGGGAAGGGCTGAAAGCAATTCAGTGCGTTTTTGGGGGTCCTTATGTGGGGAGGGAGGGGGCCGGCAGTGATACCCCTCTCGTAGTCATGAGGTCATGCGGTCAGGTGTAATCTCCGACACGCATGTTGTGCCCCGTGATTTTCGCCTTGGCTCATCTTTTGCAGATTAACGCATTTGACCCCCTCTCCGCCTCCAGGTTGTCATTGTAACGGGGCCCACGGCAGTTGGCAAAACTGCCATCAGCCTGCTTTTGGCAAAGCGCCTGACGCAGCCCCTGCAACAGCAGCCGGAGCAGCGGGGTTTAGGAGATGGTGGAGCGGCTCACGAGGGCACTGGACCGCGCAAAGGGGCAGCCATAGAGGCTGGCAGCGGTGGCGTGGGCGATGGGAGTAGAGATGCCGGTATCACTGCCAGATTCGGGGGCGAGGTGATCAGCGCCGACAGCGTGCAGGTCTACTGCGGACTGGACGTGGGCTCGGATAAGGTAATTGCTCCGTACTGCTGCACGGCAGTAGTACCTGTGATACGGCAGAGGGTACGGCCTAGGTTTGTTCTTTGCATATGACCGAGTCGTCGTCGTCGTCGTATATGTTTTGCAAGAGGGGGCGGCCCTGTCAAGAGGCAGCCGGTTTGGGAGCAGAGCTGGACGCCGGTGTTGCTGATGGCGTGTTGCTGGTCGCCGTCATGTGGCTCATTAACGCAGAACGCAAGGATGGCAGGAAAGCGAAGAAAGCGTCCATTGTTATACCGCCACCGTTATTAGGCCCCCAAGAAGGGAAGGGAGGTCAGTAACTTACTTCGTGAACTTTCGTCCCCGAGGGGGCCTGTTTGGGTTTTGTGCCCCTCAACAGCAGCAGTCGCCAATTCGCCTTTCCCCAATTCCCCCCTGTCTCCTCCGCAGCTACCGCCCGCTGAGCGGCAGGGTGTTCCGCACCACCTGATCGACGTGAGGGACCCCCTTGAAGACTTCTCCGCGGGCGAGTTCTTCGAGTGCGCTCGCCCCGTCATGGAGGACATCATCCGGGTAAGGCTCACCCGGGGAGCTCAAAGGGGAGAGGAGCGAGTGAGGGGGTGAGAGGGAGCGTGAGAGAGGAGGGGGCGAGTGGGGGCCGACGGGGCGAGAGAGCTCCATCAAGCGGCGGCCGTGGGGATGGACATGCACCCAAAAGAAGAAGGACAAGAAAGACGTTGATGATGTTATCGCTGCACATGATAGGTTCAAGAACAGGGTGGTGGTGCCGGTGCCCATGCTGCATCTCTCCCTGCACCCCTCCCCCCGAATTCACCCATTCGCATGGCCCTCTGCCGGGTCCGCAGACCCAGACCTGCCGGATAACTATGACCACAAGTACGCACACATGTCGATACCGGGCTTCGGCGTCCTAACGCTCACGGACGAAGTATTTGGCTCCGAAGCTGCCAGACCGTCCTCACCCTTACCTCTCTTCCCTTGACCCCCCTTGACCGTTCCAGCGTGGTGGCGTTCCGTTGGTAGTTGGAGGTACGGGGCTGTACCTGAGGTGGTTGGTCGTCGGCAAGGGTGGTGCCCCGCGGGCCACTCCGGAGGTCGTAACGGCGGTGGAGGCGGCTATTAAGGCGGCTTGGGAAAGGGCGGAGGCGAGGAAACAAGCCGCCGCTGCCGCCGCCGCTACTGATACCAGTGTGCCTGCCACAGCAGCAGAAGCAGAAGCAAATGCTCGAGGTGACGGATGTACGGGAGAAGACGGCGCCTGGACGGCATCATCGGTGGCAGATCCTATTGAGGCAGGGGAGAGAACTTCTTGCCTGACGGAGGATGAGAAATGGGAGGCGGCGGCGGCGTTGCTGCTCGATTGGGGCGACGAGGTGGCGTATGAAAGGTGTGCAGCCAGGGGCCTGGGGGCTGGGGCTGGGGCTGGAGCTGGGGTCGTGGCTGGGGCTGGGGCAACACACAGACACACAGACAGACATATGCTTGTACGTCTTCAGGATTCGCGCCGAGCGGAACAACTACTACCGATTGGAGCGGGCGCTCTCTATTCTGCTGATGCACCCTGGGTCCCGATTGGCGGACTTCGAGCCCCGGGCGGACTCCGACAGCGAGCTGGACTTCGACTTTAGGTGTGTGTATATGTGTGTGTATGTGTATATGTGTGTGTGTGAATGCGGGTTGCAGTGGGGTATGAAAAAAACAAGGATCGCGTAGGCCTGTGTATGTACGTTACAGACCGGAGCCACGAGGGGTGCATGCCCCTGAGTGGAGTGAAGGTGTTTAGGGATGACGTGCAGTCACACTTTGTTTTGCTGCATGTGTATGTGACGTTTCTTCCTCACCCTCCCGCCAACAACCAGGTGTTTCTTCCTCCATAGGCCCCGACTGCAGTTGTACGACAGGATAGCGGCCCGGATTGAGGAGATGATACTGGGCGGGGGCCTGTTTGCGGAGGCGACCATGTTGTTGCGGCGGGGACTGGCTCCCGGGGCCAACATGGCGGCAAAGGCCATTGGTACGGGTGTTAGTAGGGGTGTTGGTAGGGGTCAGGGGGAAAGAGGACGGGGGTGGGATGGTGGCGGGGGGGGCCAGGTATGTTGTTGTGAGAGACGGCAGCGACGATTGTGTGCATGTGTGTACTGGGTAGGGCAAAGGGTGATTAGGCGGAGCATCGCCGCACGAATATGACAGAGGCAAACCCCAAAACGTTGTCGTATCGAGGGCAAGACATCGCCCAAGATGCGCGCTACGTTTGCACGCGGGCCCCTGTGTGTTTTGCGCGAGTGCGCGGACGAGACCTACCTCCTGAACTTGACTGACAACATCTTTTCATCCTTTTTTTAAAAACCAGATGTGGGTCTGGTTCCTGGATCCTGATGCAACCTAACCATTTTGTGTACCTCTTTGCCCCATCCTCAAATCCCACCCCCCGGCCCTTCTGCGGTCTGTGAGAGTTATTATATGTGGCCCTTCCTCTGTGTGCTTTTGCGCCTTTCAGCTTCCGCCGCTGGGCCCATTAGCTCCTCCCTGGACCGGTTTTAATATACCCAACCGAAAAACATCGTACAGGATACCGGCAGGCTATGGAGTGGCTGATAGCGGCCAAGGCAGCTGGGCGACCCGTGGGTCTGGCGGACCTTTGTGCGCTGCACGGAAGCATCTGCCAAGCCACTCACAAGCTCGTTCGCTCCCAGATGACCTGGTTCAGGTGGGGGCGTACGACGACCGTGACGTGTGTGTGTGCACGTCATGACCCAGTATGAGAACGGGCAAGGGGCTGTGTCCGTGCCTGTACGGAGGGGGAGGGGGATGTGCGTTCGAAAGAGAAGAGGGGGAAGGCTGGGAGAAGAAACTCGCCAAAGTCGGGGGATCTGGATTTGGGTGGTGCCGCTCCCAACCGCCCGAACCCCCAAGACCATTACCCCTCCACCCCGGACATGTCACCGGGTCTGCGCAGGGACGACCCCATGTATAGATGGATCAACGTTGACGGACGCGATCCGGGGGACGTCGTCTCGGAGATACTGCGGGAGCTGGCCAAACCGCAACATGAAGGTGTGCGAGCAGAGCGATCCATAACACGTCTGTAGCTCAGTCGGAGTGTTTTGTTGCGGGTTGAGAAGACGACGTATTGTGGGCATGCTGGGAGCGGTGGCGGTGTTGGGGCGGTGGTGAAGGAGGGGGTCGTTTGTTTCCGGAGTATGCACGTCCCTTCTGACCAGCTTTCAGTGGACGTGAAGGGGTGCGCCTCCGCGGACGGATCCGGTCCCTGCGCTGTCAGTTCTCTTTGCATGCGGTGCTCCTTAGTGCATCTTCCCCTGACCCCCTGACCTGTCTATCTTCCCCCGGTATCTGGTCAGCCAGGTGTCACATGTGCGGTTCCTCCACCTCGCCCCATTTGATAGATGGATACGGAGTACTCATGGACCTGTTCTGACCATTCACAGGTGGCTGTGGCGACAGCGGACGGCTCAGCAAGGAGGAGCAGAAGGCCGTCATGCGGTATCGACCCCAACTCAAACTGCTGACGGATGCGAATGCAAAGGCGGCAGCGACAATGGCGGCCGCGGCGGCACTGCCGCCCCAGCCGCAGGCGGTGCCGACGGACCCAGATCTGTCGTTGCCACTACCGCCGCCACCGCGGCCTGTCAAGCCGAAGAGCAAGACGGCGCTAGCGGCGGAGGCAGCGGCAACTGCCGCCGCGGCGGCGGAGGCGCAGCTGGCACCGTTGCTCGCTCGGATTAATGAGGAGCTTCTGCCTAGCATCCCGGACAGTGCGACTGCAGCTGCGGTGGCGGCGGCAGCTGCTGCGCTGGGCGCAGGTCCAGCTGTGGCTGTACATTGCACGAGCGAGGGGCGGGAGGTGACGGCGGACGAGCCGGAGGCCAAACGCTCGCGGTCTGGGGACAGGGCGGGGTACAATGTTTGTGACAGGATCATGGAAGCGGTGGATGTGGGGACGTCGGGGTGAGAGGCGAAATTGGGTCGTCAGAACTCTTCGCTGCCAGTCGCTGCTTGGTGGTACAAAATACGACGAGCATAAAATGTAAAAATCAAAAGAAAATTTGCTCCGTGTGTGTTCGTTGCAACGAACGAATGTTCGGGAATGAATACATCGAAGATAGCTGGAGATAAAAAAACATTTTTAGGACTTCAGGTCTTTTAGAAGTGCGCTTCATGCACTTGTTCACCGTTACACCGCACAGTCTGTAAATGGGCCGTGATGAAAGCGCACATTACGAAACAGGTCACGGAGCAGAGGCCCTTAAAGTGATCCTTACAAAAAATGAAATGGCTTCATCAGCGGAATAGTGGTGAAATCACAAGAACACATATGCATTCATACAGGGCGAGGGGGCGTCCCTCTAGCACAGCAGGGCGAAGCTGGGTTTCTCCGCCCAAGTTAGTGGCTAGCAGTTAGCGGTTAGCAGTTAGTGGGCCCCGATTGATGGAGACACGTGAGTGCACCTGAGTCCAAGTGAGGCTTTCGTTAGTTAGGCACGACAGCGAAGGAAATGTACCACCCCACCCTATAATACCGACATGCACGTGCCCGAGACACCTGGAGGCGCGACAAGCTGACATCCTCCATGCAAATTGACTTTTGTACGGGTCATCTCTGGAGACGAAGATTGCCCGTCCAAACATTGCTTCACTCGCCTAGCAGAAAATACTTCACCCTGACTGAGAACACATTCCCGTGTGCATGGCATGAAGTGTTTTCATCGTCACAAAATCTTGTCACGTACATCTTGTCATCCGTGCCTCCGAGCCTCCCGTATCGCAAAACTCACTCGGCTCACTTGGAAATCCACGGAGTGTACGGCACGTAAACACGTGTATTTATTTATGCGTACGATACGGCATGTGAACACGAAGGAATAAGCATT
Organism: Volvox reticuliferus; assembly: GCA_019650235.1. NCBI lineage: Eukaryota > Viridiplantae > Chlorophyta > Chlorophyceae > Chlamydomonadales > Volvocaceae > Volvox > Volvox reticuliferus. The sequence goes on from BNCP01000008.1 coordinate 1,735,982, forward strand.
CAGCAGCTGGAACATTCATATATGGCAATCGTGGAGACGGTACGCGGTAGGCGGGAAGAGGAGGAGGGTGGAAGGATAAACGTTTGCGTGCCTGCCGCCCCCACCCTCGCCCCGTTCCAAACCACCTCCAACATCACGACATCTATTTCACCTTCTCATCATCCTGCACTGTATAGCCACCTCTTCAAACATACAGTGCGCATTAGGACAGTACGACATACACATACATACACGTGCACTCATTTATTACCACCTAACACTTCCGCTTCCTTGTACGGCGAGTGACTATCTCGGTTGATGACCTCCGCTTATGACGTCACATTCTATGGCGTTTTAGGACGCGACTCCGCCCGTACATCCGTACGCCTGCCCACTGGAATAGGCTGTGAGAGGGAAGGGCCCCCTTCGGCCCCCTTCATCCCTTCACCCCCCTGACACGAGGACACATCCCATTACTTCTTGAAGGATAACGTGGCCTATTTTAGGAATGGATCACATTTACTCGAGCAGACCCAAGAATTCTTCAGCTTCCCACAACTGGTCAGACACACAGGCACACAAAATTGGTGGAAGTCATGAAGCAGCCCACCAATATCTTTACGCCAGTACCCATTGTAGCCAAAGAGAACGAAAAGACGTCGTCATCCTTACGCGGTTGAACACCAGCCTTGTCGTGCTGGCTCGGTTCGTCCCGGTGGCTCGGTTTGTCCCCGTGGCTCGGTTTGTCCCGGTGGCTCGGTTTGTCCCCGTGGCTCGGTTTGTCCCGGTGGCTCGGTTTGTCCCCGTGGCTCGGTTTGTCCCCGTGGCTCGGTTTGTCCCGGTGGCTCGGTTTGTCCCGGTGGCTCAGGACTGACATCCTTGGACCTTCCCTTTGCACGCGCCTTGCCCACGACCTTTTTTTCCCCACCGTCATCAACACATTTATAAGCAAACACACACGCGCACACACAAGAACAACGCGCCTCTCATGCGTCACATGACCCTGCAGCCAGGGCCCGCCCCCACCACAAGGCTCCCGATCCAGGTTTCTAGCTGTATGTGTAGCTGCCGCAATCGCGCCCCAGTGTCGGTGCTCCTCAGCAGAGACGCCTTGTCGAGGTCGGGGATGACCAGGCTAGCCACAGTGGCCTGCAGCAGCAGCAGCAGCAGCAGCAGCAGCGGCGGCAAGTAAGCGTGCGCGCGTGCATGTAGCGGCAGGACGAGGCGAAATCTCGATGCGACAGGAAGCAGAACCCTTTGCTTGCCGGGCAAAACAGCGCGGGACGCAGGGAGGGATGCACTCACCGCCCACATGCTGTATCGCTCCGTCTGCTCGGGAGGTGGGCGTTCCCCCACCCCGTCCAGTGCAGCCTGGATTCGGAGCCCCTGTCTCCCGTACCGGGGACCCGCGTGAGAGCGCAGAACGCTCAAAAGTCTCTCCACGAGCCGGTCCACCTGGAGATGTCCACGGTGCGGAAGGCAGTGGTCGGGACGGGAGGGCTTAAGAGCGTATGGTGATGTTACCGCAACTGACCCATGGGTCACGAAAAGAACCTACGGGCGCGGCTGGGAGGCGGAAGTTGAAAAACGACGGACCCACGGGTCCCAAGAAACCCCTTGCACAGGCTCTTCATACTTACCTGTAAGCTGATGTTTTGGAAAGAAAGGGAGCAGAGGGGGAATGAGGCATCTTGTTGACTGCGCCGAGCAAGGGCGAGCTTCCTGAACCACACTCGTCATCAGTTGTGGCGGACGCGCCGCTACCCCTCACAGCCAAACCCTATAATAGACCCGGGACCCACATTCGTACCTGCGTCACGAGCTCCGGAAGCGCCTCCCGCTCAGCAGTGTCCGGACGGGGTTCCGTATCCTGATCAGGCAACAGTTGCGAGTACACCAAAACACCCCCCGAGGTTAAGCGGGGGTAAAAGGAAGATGTCGAGGGCCGGGGGAGGGGTTGGAGTGTACGGATATTGTAACGGGATGCCGGGTGGAGGCCTGAGTGCGGTGCGGCTCTGGATAGCGATGTTGCGCCGAATTGTTGCGCCGAATTGTTGCCGATTCATGAAACGAACAAACAAACAAACAAACAAACAAACGAACAAACAAACGAACAAACGAACAAAGGCGGAGATAAGCGGGTTCTTTTCCCCTCTCCCCGTCCATGCCCCACACCTCACCTGCAGCACCTCGCATCTCGCCACGCGGTAGCCGTCCATCTCGCTGTGGCTGTGAATGCGCACGCGTCGTCGACCCACCAGCTCCAGGTAGTAACGACTGGCGGACAGTTGGGACAGTTTTGACGGTTTGGATGTGAAGTACATGGTGGTTGGGCAGGTGGTTAGGAAGCTGTTAAGGTTGTTTATTCTCGCTGACGCTTGCCATGATGCGACCGAAGGGCGGAGCTCGACAGCCGCTCCCACTCCCCAGAACACCAGTCCAACCCACCTCACGGCTTCCTCACACGTTCGCACGCTTCCGCCCCCTTCTCCCCAGAATCGCCTGGCCCGCATACCCAGCACACCCAGTCCCCTCTCTCTCTCCCAACACATCTCCGAAGAATGCCCGCACCCTGGAGCGGCTCCGTCCCCCCTATCAAAGCACACAGCACGGAGAGAATATCTTCCCAAAACGTGCAGGGGACAAACTTGGTGGTCCAGCACTAGCTAGCCGCCGCTAGCGGGGCTGCTCCAACGCCGCTTCCCGCCCACCAGAGACCCACCACCTGCCTCCGGGGGCTCGGAGCCCCACCCCGGGCCCTCACCCATCGGGTTGCGGCTGACACTCAATAATCTCCGCCTCCACCGCCACATCCTCGATCTCGCTTGCGTCACGACGAGCCTGCGGGGGCCGGAGGGGATAAGGATACGAGACGGCGAACAGACGAACATTGAAACAGAGGCCGAGCGGGGTGGGGCGCAGACTCGCCTCGGAGGATACGGTGGCGGGGAAGCGTTGCGGACGGGTATGGTAGTAGGTGGACGCGGCGGGAGAGGCAGGGTGGATGGGTCAGGGGGTTTGTGGAGTGGGATCAAGGTGAGGAGTGAAGAGGGGGCGGGAAGACGAAGTGGAAGTGGAGTGCTGGGGACGCCGGGGCCGTGCTCGTTTCGAAAAACACGTACGATTATGTAAACACATCACGCGCATGCTCCCACCCTCCGCTGCTGGAATGCATTCACCTGCGCCATTCCCAGCCGCCTGCTGCCCTCCATCACCCGCCGAACCATCAGCCGGTAGCGCGGCTCAAAGATGTTGAGCGCCATGGACTCCCCTGGCATCAGCAACGACATCACGAACAGCGGCAGCGTCAACGTCTGCTGGACAGCCTCAGAAGCCGTACCCGCCGCCGCCGCCGCGGCGGCGCCGTCGCCAGTGGTGGCGGCGCCTCCCCCTGTTAGGAACACGAACGCGAGGCGACAAACGAGGAGGTGACAAAATACTTACGGAGTACGGCGTTTAAGAGTACGACGATGAAAGGGAGCGGGGCTGGGTGCTGGAACGGCTGGATGCAGTACGGCAGCTTAGAGGCCGCGGGTGAACGGTCCAATGTAATCTGTATGGTCCTCACTGACCCACGGGTTCGCGGAATCGTGGAGCACCTCTCACCCCCTCCCACCTCCCAGGACCCGAAGCATGTCCTCCTGGCATCCTCCCTTGGACGGACCGAGCGACCGAGCGACCGACGAACAGACAGACCCGTTCGCTTCCTGAACTCCTCGCCCTCCACCCACCCTCCCTTTCAACGCGCATGAACACCCACCTGCCACTGGCCCTCCGGCCCCCGCTGTCATCTCGCCCCGCCGTTCCTCGTACTCCTCGGGGAAGGCCCTACTGATGATGTTCGCAAGCGTGATGGTGACGGGCAACGAGTCACGAGCCACGTGGAGGACCTGACGCAGGGGAGCGGGGTTAGCGTTCGAGTGTCTCTCTCAACATATGGTCAAAAAAGGGATGGGAAGGAAGAGGGGGAGGCGAGGCATTTGTGTTTCGTACGACTTACGACCGGATGTAATGAGTGTGGAGCTGTACTAGTCTAGGGTCAGAAGCCAAAGGAGGCGCGGACCGAACCCTAAGTCACCTTCATTAGATGGAAGATCGGCCACGACGAGGCGTAAAGACATTGAGGCATGTACGGCAGCATTGTACAGAAAAGCTCCTGCTCAGTTACAACAGCTCTTGCAATTTCTGTACCATGTTGTCGTACAGCCCCGAATACACGCATCTCCATCCCACATCCCATGCCGCCAAACGTACCGTACGGCAGTACGGGCAGCGCGGTCGATGGTCAATAGCGCGCGCGAAGCACTCTCGGCAGAACGTGTGGCCGCAAGGCGTCGTGACGGGCTCAAACAGCAGTCGGGCGCACAAGGAGCAGTCCCAGTCGTCCAGCTCAGACCGGAACGAGGAGCCCCCTAAGGAGCGCTGTCGCTTGGTACTGGAGGGGGCTGTGGCGGCGGCGGCAGTGGCGGCCGCGTCGGTTTCGCCGCCGGTTTCACCATTGCCGTCGCCGTCGCCGTCGCCAGCTAAGACCGCCTGCACCTCCCGCATACCCTCCTGCATGGCCCAGTGTCGACGGCGCGTGAGGGGGGTTGGAACAAACACAGGGGGGCATCAGGTAAGGCGGATGGGAGGGGAGCGTTTGGGGGTTTGTGTCCCACGCCGTGAAGGCGGGGACCGGTGAGTGGCCGAAGAAATAACAATGAGCGGGTGAGCTCTTATGCGTATCCAATGACCCATGGGTCGCTTTGCACCGCAGCTGGAGTGATAAGCACACGCGGCCTTGCACCCCCGCGTCATCGCGCCACTGACCCTTCGGAACTCCCGTATCATTCTCGACGTGGGTCAGACCCACGGGTCGCTCACCTGTAGTGTTGAGTTTGTGGGTTCCAACGCAAGGCCCTCGAGGTACGCCTCTCGCGCCTCGTGGAAGCGCTCCAGGAGGAACAACGCTGCACCCTGAACCATACGATGTTGGGGACAGGAGTGAGATGCGACCCGTGGGTCACATGAACATGAACGTAACCGCATGCACGTAAAACGGTTGGGAAACATTGACGTCATTAGGGTTTTATCCACCGGCTTGCGAAACTGGGAAGCTGTTTCTTTCTGTGCACTTCGGCGTACCTTCTGGTCGTACAGCTACCGTGCCGTACCTTCCTGGAGTGTGCCTTGGCCCAGCCCGGTCGCACTGCCACCGCACGTTCTGCGTCCTTTAATGCCATCTGCGCCAAGGAAGTGGGGTCCAGGTCGAACAAGGCCCGGTACTCGCTGGTACGGGCAGGCCGGCTACGATACGTGCGGCTTAGGCTGCAAGGCGAGGTGTGGGAAGGTGAAGGTGAAATGGCGACAGTCCGCATCAGACAGGGGCGGGCAACCGAAACAGGTAAAGGCAAAATGTGTATGCGTGTATGTGTGTGAGTAGATACACATGCACACACATACATACATACGTGTGTACGTGTGTGCATGTGTATGTATCTGGGTGGGGTGGGGTGGGTAAAGTAGTTTGCACCGTGGTTACGGGGCAACACAGAGGGTTGGGTGTGGGCCTTACGGGTGGGTACGGAAACAGTGGACCAGTCACAGGAGCCGGTGGGGGTATATCATCCCACCTGGCATACGCAGCGCTCCGATCACTTAGTAAAGTGGCCACATCGTCCGCGTCGTGAGCATATCGAAGCGCCTCAGTGTAGGCAGTAGCGGCCTCGCCGTACTATATGTCGTACGTACGTATGCAAATTTTACATATCGCATTACCAAAAGAAGGGAAGCCACGAGGGGCAGGCGGGGATCGGAAGGTTCTAGGGTCGGGCTTAGGTCTGCGAAGTCGGCAAAAATGCGAACTCCCCGCTGAGGACGAACTCCCTGGAAGTGATCTTATACGGGTAATTGCTTACATCTCACCTTCTGTGCGTTGAATAGGTTATTGCCGCACTCCTGAGCGGAGGCCATGGCCTCACGTTCCTCGGAGCTTGGTTGTTGCAGCGCGCTGCCGCCCGCTTCCGAGCCTTCCTTCAATTTAGAGCTGACCTGAAAAGCAGATGCCATAGACGCGCGGGGCAATAAACATCAATTTAACGGCGGAACGCTAAAGCAGAAGCCATCCTTGTCACGTAAGTTTTTTTATATTGCCCTTGTTCATCCCAGTTATTGAAACATCACTTTCATGATTTATGATGTAAATCTAAGAACGATTAGTAGCAAGCGCGGCGCTGACCGTTCGGAGGTTTGCCAATTAAGGCCACACACCCTTGCGAAAACCCGTGGGGCAGGATCAGACGATTTGCCTGCACTCGAAATCATCGCTAATGCCTCGTGCGCTGCAAGAGATGTCAAAAGTGTGTCGCTTGCATTCGCTCCCTGCGCGTGCTCCTCGCCGCGGGGTCCATCGTCCTCATCCATAGCCTTTGGGGTTTCGTTTTTATTTTGGTAATGAACAACCAGGTAAATAAGTGTAATCTAAAGTTGTATGATATCACTGTACGTTATGGATGAGTGGATAGTACTGGCTGAAAGGAAAGGACGAGTTTCCAGCTTCCTGAGATTACTTTCCAGGCACTCTGCACATTATATTATTTTGTTTACAATTTGCATTACTTATCATGAAGCCATAATACTTAGCAAGAAAACAAGCTGAGCCAAGTTATCGTAACACATCGTCAAATTTCGGTTCTTTGGGGAGTCGATAGGGTTTCGCATCTATCCCGCCAAATACCATGGTAAACAACACATTTCCATTTTCATGGTTCATTTGTAGTCCGTCCAGACCTTGCATGAACTTAGTACCCGATACAGCGTAGCTTCACTCACTTCATTAATCTTATTCCGCAATCCAGAAACCAGCCAGAAACAATGGCACGCGGTCAGGAGGCACCTTGTCCCCGTCCCAGACCATGGGGAAATTTCGTACTTACGACGCTCTCTATCTGAATTTATCTGATATACCACCGTTGCACGCAGCCTGCCGGCCGCGAACTTTCACCACCAATAAACTCTCGAATGTGCATATGTGACATGGATACCAAAGGTGCCTCCAAAAGCTCTCTAGGGTGGGAAGTTTGAGGGCCTGCTGCACTAGCAGCCGGAGGAGGTGTTCCAGCAGCAACAACAGCAGCGGTGGAGGTGGCAGCGACAGCAGAGCTCTCCCGCATTCTCAACAAAAAGAATAATGACGCAGTAGGCTTCCCCCTCTCCAGTTTCACGTGCAATACCACATACAACTTGCATTGTGGGATGGCCCAACGGTCTGAATACCATTGGACTTAGTCTCAGTATGACGCCCTGCTTAAAGGCTGTGGCCCCTCTGCCGCTAGCGATTCATGGTATGGTGATGGTCGTTTTAATTGTTCAAGAAATGCTGGAAAATCAACGGGTATTAAAGAAACCAGGGCAATAATGACCCTTGGGTCAGGTCCCGCCTGCCCTGGTTTCTTTAATACCCGTTGATTTCCCAGCAGTCCTTGAACAATTATAACGACCATCATCATACCATGAATCGCTAGCGGCAGAGGGGCCACAGCCTTTAAGCAGGGTGTCATACTGAGACTAACTCCAATGGTATTCAGACCGTTGGGCCATCCCACAATGCAAGTTGTATGTGGTATTGCACGTGAAACTGGAGAGGGGGAAGCCTACTGCGGGTCAGGTCTACCCGTAGGTCAGGTCCCACAAGCCTTCCCACGACGTATCTTAAGTTGCTTGCGTCGGCATCATTTAAATAATTGTAATGAACTCCTTTAGTTGAAGAAGGCAAGCCCTTCGAACCTTTCCTAATTCTTCCCTAATTAGCCAGTAAAGGTACCGAGATTGCAGGCGGGATAAAAGATTAATAAAGCGGAGCCCGATTGGGTCAAGAGCAACCGCACATGCTGGGGAAGTTATCCTTTCGGATTCGGCGTCACATCCAAACTGCTTAACCTGTAAGTCTACGTATGCATGTTAGATGATCTTGGCGTGGGGGCCGCACTTGGAAACCAAGATCGCACCAGAATACCAGTTTCGGACGGCATAGAAATGCAAACTCGTATTTTGGGCCTTATCTTGGTCAATGCGGTCCAATAGTCCAAAGGTCCGGTCGGAACGAAGACGACGTCTTTGGACGATCTCGATTATCGTTAGCAATTGAATCAGTTCTTCTCATGAATGGAAGCCCCATATCTTACACGACATCGCTCACCTCATTTCTTTGGGTTTTGGCACAAGCAAGAAACCCGCGACGGCCCTCGGACGGCCTTCTGCTGGTTCCTTCAAGCCCAATCCGTCCAGTGCTCCACACAGAAACTGCTAGCGTCTGTTTTTCCACGCTTGTAAAATATTATAATCACAACCCGCCTAAATACGTGTTAGGAGACAAGAGCCCTCCTTGCTACCTTAAGCAATCCTCAGCCCTCCCAACGCGTCCACATCCTCTTTTACCGCGCACTGGACCATGTTGTCCTCAGCCGTGCTGCGTGTCCCCACCGCGCCTCAGTTCAGCGGCCAGGCCCGGTCACGATGCTGCGCCGGCATCATCGCGCCTCTGCCTCGTCGGATTGCTACCCGCTACACTAGCATGCAAGGCCGTCTGGTAAGCGCTGGCGATACGGCCATGAGCCATGGGTAGGGCAGTTTCGCCGCTGTCTTCCTGCTGCGATTCCGATAACTGTCCACATGCGATCCACAAACCCGCCATGGATCACAATATCTCTTGAATGGATATTCCAGCTCCCTCCTCTCGCGATGCTGCAACGGTCGTGCTGTCGGTGTCTCTTGTTGTGCTCTCGCAGGGCGAGGAAGGAGAGGAGGAAGCGTCGCTGCGTGACAGCATCAATAAGCTGACGGCAGAGAAGCAGTACGCGGGCACATTCCGTGTCAAGGCGAGCGGCAGTGGCAGTGGCAGTGGCAGTGGCCATGTGCCTGTCAATGAGGAGAAGGAACCAGGTCAGTGGGGGGCGAGGTGCTTAAACGGGTGGCTGGTGACCCGTAGGCCCAAAACGCCATCCAAAGCTTGGTGGGACACGGGGCAGATTGCGTAATTCCATTTGTTATATCGTACAGGTTCTTATTTTAGGGTTTAAGTTAGATGGTCAGAATTGAAGTGCGGTATCAGCTGTTGGCACATCGCCTATCTTAGTGTGTTCTGACCCACGGGGTGTCCGCATTGACTTTGGCGCGGTCTGCCTTTGCGTGATGGAGGAATTGTGAGTTTTTCAGCCCCTGCGCATACGGCCCCCGCCCCCCGCCACTTCGACGGTGCGGCCCCATCTTTCCTAAGTATGCATGTTGTTCGTACACTGTACATTGTACGACAGGATACCACCACGAATCACGCAAGGACTTAGAGAAGCGCGGCGCCGTGGTACACGAGGAGGTTGGCGGCCGCGAAGGTGCGTGCAGTTCCGCGCGGGGGGGGGGGAAAACGGCCGGGAGGGGCGCATGTGGACGTGACGGTGACGGGGCCCGCCGCTCAGTAAGCCCTTGAGCATCCCGCCTGGTCCATTAGCCGATATTAGGAAAAACCGGCACTTACGAAGACGTGTTATTCATGCTGCTGCGGGTGCCTCTCGGGAATGTGGCGTATGTTATGTCCAGTGGGGTTCTGTGCGCCAGGTCAGAATTTTCGTGAGCTAGATGCTTCGCAGAATGGTGCGATATTGTTATTGAGTGTAGTGTTATGAAGCAGGGGTGTGCGCGCGTATCAATGACCAACTCAATTTCAGGAGGGTACACCGGAGGTGGCGGTTATGAAGGCAACCAAAACGCTGGGCGAAATGGATGCCTTCTTGGGCCTTTCGCAGGCCACCACCCCAGCCCCGCCTCAGCACCCGAAAGCGGCACGGAGGGCCGCACCACGGGCTCAGGCGCAGACACCGAGTCGGCACGCACCACTGGCAGCGGCTCCTCCCGCCACAAGCCCGCCACCCATGGAGGCAGCGACTCGGAGGACATTTCATCCGCCCCGGAGAGCGGCACTGTGCGCGGCTGAGGCCGATGCAGGGACAGGGCTGTTGAGTCTGTGCCGTGAGTCTGTGAGTCTGTGTAAAGAGGACTCACGTCCGCATCTCTCCGAGGAGGAGCGTTGTTAAGTCAGGTCTGCAGCTGTGGAACTTTGGGATGGTCGTGTTTTGCGTTCTCAGCCGCAGTTAATTCTAAGAGCTCAAGGCCAAAGTGTAACATGAAGATGCGCCCCGACAGGGAAGGGGTGTTCAAACGTCCTCTTGAGTTCTCGCAGTGCTATGGATGCTTAGTCTAGGGTTTGGTTGCCCTATTTGGTTAACACTGCGTTCAGAGCGGGAGTGTGGGTTGTATCAATCGTTGCAGTTGCAGATGGTTGGTCAGTTGGCAGCAAAGGGCCAGCTTGTACGGTGGCCTTGCTCCCAGAGGAGGTATGAGAAACGGGCGACAATTAAGAACGGAGCACAACAATTGGAGGGCCTATCTGAGGAGGCATCGTGCCATCGCCGTATTTTAGATGTAAAGCCCCATGTAAAGTCGTATAAAGCCTTGCCGCACTAGCACGGTGCGTCAGTACATGGTAGACCCATCGTGCGCTTCACGAGCAAGCACCATGTAGCCACTTGGTGCCTCCCCGGCACCTCCCCTTTTCAGTTTTCGCGTCTATCCTTGTCACTGCACGCTGCAGCAAGAAGATCTTCTGTCAGTATCTGCTGTTTTACAGGCGCAACATAGCCACAAAGCCTTCTGCAGCGCCGCCGGCCCAGAGACAAGCCCAAACCCCAGAGCACACTGCTGGGGAAACCCATCCGCTGAGTAAAGAGCGTTTCGTTCCTTGACTGGCAACCCAGTATTCATAACACACACACACAGTCTTTACAAAACATTAAGCAACGCCAAAGCATTGGCGCTGACTGTCCCACTCCCCAATGGAACGACAACAAGATACAAACATACACCCATTAATATAACCCGCCGCTTTTCAGTCCTTGACAGGGCAAACACTTGTGTGCTGACACGATGTCGTGTTGCATCCCACCAGCAACAAGAGCTGCATGAATGCTAGCTGCCTTGTAAGTTGCCACATCGTCTCCACCAGCACGTAGAACATGTCCGACCCATATATCGGTGCAGGAATGGCGGTACTGGATTGCATGTATATCTCCCCCAAAGCACCATGCACGCCGTGGCGCCTAGCCACCAGACGCATGCAGCCGTCGGTACTAGGCCTCAGTCAGGCCCCTAACCAGACCCATATGGAAACTGCTGCAGCTGTTGCCCTCGCTGCTGCAGCCCCAGCCCAAAGCCCTGTGCAACCCCCTGCTGATATTGCTGCTGCGGTTGGACCCATTGCTGCTGCTGTGGCGCCTGTTGCTGGAACGGCTGCTGCAATTGCTGGTATTGCTGTTGCTGCGGCATTCCTTGATGTTGTTGCAGGTAAGACTGTTGTTGTTGCGGCTGCTGCGGATACGATGGAAGCTGTTGTGCAACCTGTTGGTACTGCTGCTGCTGGTGATGGTACTGTTGCTGTTGGACTGATGTCGCGATGTGGGATTGAGATTGCCCCTGCTGCTGCTGGGACGGAAGCTGCTGCTGCTGTTGCTGGTTGAAGTGCTGTGCTTGATTCAGCTGCTGTTGCAGCTGCTGGTTATACTGTTGTTGCTGCGGGTTGTACTGCTGTTGATGTTGTTGCAGCATCTGTTGCTGATTACTGTAATGTTGCTGCATGTTGAGCTGTTGCTGACTCTGATGCGGGGTTTGAGCCTGCTGCTGCGGTGGCTGCTGCTGCTGCTGGAAGACCGGCTGCAGCACATGCCCAGCTTGCGAACTGAACTGCTGCTGTTGCTGGTGGTGATGGTGATGGTGCTGCTGCTGCTGGCTGTACTGTTGTTGAGCCCACTGTTGCTGCTGCGGCTGGCTGGATGTCAGCGGTGTAAACTGTACCTGGACCGGCTGTGGTGCCGCTTGCTGGTTCCAGGGTGTGATCACATCCTGACTGCCCCGCGCTTCTGACTTTACTCCAACTACAGCCTGCAGCGGCTCCTGCTTCACACCAGCAGGCTGCTGGTTTGGCTGCTGCTGCTGTTGGTGGCTATGGTAATTTTGCAGCTGAATGTACTTTTGTTGCTGCTGCGGCTGCTGTGGCGGTGCTTGTGGATGTTGCTGGGCTTGGGACAAGTAATTCTGCTGTTGCTGCTGTTGTTGCTGCTGTGGCGGCTGAGGTGCGGGCTGCTGTTGTTGCTGCAACTGCATGTACTGCTGCTGTTGTGGTGGTTGCTGCTGTTGCTGTGGCTGCTGTTGCTGTGGCTGCTGTTGCAGCTCTTGGTGCTGTTGTGAGGGGTGCTGTTGTGTGTGATGGTTATGATGATGGTGGTGGTGGTGATGATGATGCCCTCCGGAGACTTGCTGCTGTTGTTGCAGATCTTGCTGCTGGTGCTGGGAGTATTGTCCGACACCTGGCTCCACTTTGGTTTGCGGCTGTTGCATCACAGACTGCAGGCGCTGCTGCTGCTGTTGTGATAGTGAAGGTCCTGGTCCCTGGCCGACCTCCTTAGCATCCTCCAATTTTTCCTGTTTCACAGAAGGGGGGTGCTGCTGCTGCTGTTGCTGTGGCTGCGACGGCTGCTGCATTTGTGCTTTCTGGGGCTGTTGCTGTTGATGCTGTTGTGGTGACGACAGTTGCTGCTCTCCAGCCCGTCCCTCCTGTACATGGCATAAACCAGCAGTCGTCAACCAGCTAACCCTGCCCATCCACCTGCCGTTCACTAATAATCACTCCTTAGCACAATTGATGCCATCCATCAACATGCTGTAATATCCTGACGAGGGTATTTCCTGGTGGTTTGTATCCGAGATGTTATCAGCTGCTGCGAAAACATACATCTTCAGGTTGGGCCTTTGTTTTAGGCAGATATAACAGAGATACAACTCATATCATACCACCCTGGCATGTAACCCGCACCTCCTGGTGTCCCCGACGTGCCTCTGCCTCACGCTTCCGCCGCTCCGCCTTTGCTTCCCTCCGGGCCTATAATGAGAGACGAAGCAGGCGAGGGGGGGGGAAGAGGAACAAAGTTTGCCGTTGGCATCGTACCCAACGATATGTGGTCAACAAACGGACTGGAGGAAGATACAGAGTGCCAGGGGCAAAACCGGAAGTGCCAGAGGTGTATTGTACCATCCTGCCCTTTACGCAAAGGGGCTCGCAAGTTGATAATGGCAGATCAGGCATCTTAATCATCAGCATGATACTACAGGAGGTACTGAATGCACACCACGCCGAGTGAGTGCCGCTTTGACGCGCTGTTGGGCGAGGGCCCCTTTAATTTGGTTTCCGGTGAACCGGCAGCGAGCTCATCAATCTCCTGGACACTACCAGGCCGGTCACTGTATAACCGTCCATCAAGCACCCGATCCGCATGAGGGAGGTTCACGGCCTAGCGTCCAATCCCCATCAACGCACCCGCCGCTCGGCATCCAGGTCGTGCGCCGGGTCGTAGGGCTCGACGCGGGGTAAGGGGCTCCGGACGGCATCCTGAGGAGGGCCGACCGCAGCAGCCGCAACGGCTCGAGCAACTGCGAGTCCGGCGCCATTCCGACCACCCTGCTGTTGCGACTCCGGTAGCTGAAACGGGTGAGACTGGGGTACGCCCATGGGCGGTAGCTGGCCGGGCGGCAGGGGCTGCCAGCTTGTCGACGTCGTGCGCCAGATGGAGGGGCAAGGCGGCATCAAACTGACTTCCTCAGGGTGCTTACGAAGATCCTAGGTAACGGGCGATGGTGATGGGAATATGCAGGTGCGAAACTGTAAATGCAACGATGCCAATAACCAAACCTGGAAATAAATACCTCACAGATGGTGCAGTCAGCGTACTTGAGCGCATTTAAGAAAGAGGGCCCAGGGACCCGTGCATGAACACCTCAGCGAGCACCGGGGAGCCACGTGATGCTGCGAAATATCATTGTGGGCATGATACGCAAGGTGCGAAGGGACACGTGACAGCGATCTTCTCCGGTCCACGTACAAAAATTTGAACTGAGTTCCGCCAGCGAGGGACAGGACATCTCCACGACAACCGTGTTGCACGAACAGATAAACGCTACAAGCCCGGTGCCGCTCCTCTACGGAGAGCGACATCCGTCAAGGTCCCAATTTTAACGTGACAGCACACCCGTTTTCACCTCCACCACCTCGTGCACCAGGTCGTGCAGGTGTGAGTTGATGGCCTGCGCCCAGCCGAGGTCCAGATGCAGGTGTTGACACACCTGCACGACAAACAATAGCGGCACAAAAGAGCCAGCAGCCACGAGCAGAGGCAGCAGCGGGTAGGAATCCATAACCCATAACAGATCCTCCAAGAAGAGGAAAGAGGACGGCATGGGGGTAGGAGAGGTAACAGCGGCAGGGTACGGGGAGGGGGGCGAAGATCCAAATCTGGGGTGGAACTTGTCAAGTCAAACAGCTGCGGCACATTTTGATGCCTAGTGCAATCCCACATCTTCCGGGACCAGCCCCGGGTAGGTGCTTCCTAAGCCAGGACCCTGACGCATAACAGCGGTAGGGACTTACCTCGCATGCATACTGCAATGTGCTCGCCGCTGGGTCATTCACGTCCCACTCCAGCTCGTCCCGAAACACCGTATCGCCCCGCCGCACGTACAGCTGCACGCACCCCAATAGGTGATGGGGGTGCATATTTAAGGCCGGGACTTCGCAGAACGCGAGACACTCGGGGGCATGGGGGCAAATGGGAACGAACACGATCGTGCACTTACATATACGACATATTTACACATAAATCAACATCGCCAGCATCAACATCAGAAGCAAGTGTGTCTGGGATTCTATGCCATATCAGGAGAGGCGTGCTCACGCAGGCGCTCCGTCGCCCCCTCTCTGACTCTACATTTACTCCTTACCCCTTCGTGCGCACACCCCTCGACCCCTTACGGCCCAGTCATGGCCGCGCCAAGGAACCTAGAAAGTCAGGATACAGCCGCCGATACACATCTCCTTGTTGTCCCTCGCGGCCCACTTACGAGCGCCCATACCCACCTGCAATCTGACCAGCCGGGGACCGCCCAGATCCTTGAAATTCTTAAAGCCCTTAAGGCTCCGGGCTATCTCGTCCTCGATCAGCCTGAGGTTGAGTGAGGCGTGGAGGCGCTGAAATCACAGGGCTCCCGCGTTCCCTTAGGAACCCGGCATTACACCGTCGTCCCCCTTACTAAATAGCTCAAAGACCCTTCCTTACGCTCCAAATCCGCCACCTACAGCTCGGCTCCCGCATCCAGGCGCTGCGATGCTGAGGCTGCGTTTCGGAGGCTGATGCCTCCTTAAGCCTGCGCTTCCTGACGGCCTCATCCGCTTCTCTCACCGCATTTCGGCAGTCACCTTTTGAGAAACCACTGTCCTATGTTCGTATCCTGTTCCTGCGTTTTAGGCTTCCTTTCCTCGTATTCTCATTCCCTGCCTTCATGCCAATTCTTAGTCGCCCCCGTTCTGCCTTGCCGCAAATTCTTTTCAGAGCTTGTAATCCCCTCCTCCTCCTCATTCATCCTTCCTTTCTTCGTCACTGTCGGTTCAACACTCTTCCAATCCCCTCCCCCTCCCCTCTTCTCCCTTAACCGATGCCCCTCAACAGCGGCACCAGGTCTCGCCTAACCGCCTTCCCCTCCCCTTCCATCTCTCCGTGGGTCCCTGCCGCACTTTAGGTAGTTCTGAGGCAACTGCAAATCCGCTGCCAGGCGCATGGCGATAGGCCGAGCATCGTATCCAGGCTCTGAACGCAAAACCAGGGAATCGGCAAACAGTAGCAGCAGCATCCTGTGTTATCAATGAAATAGAAACAACAAACCCTTGGTTCCTGACACACCGTTATGCGAGGCCGCGGGAGTGCCAACGCATTCGTTATGCCCGATGTGGGTCTTCCGATTAAGGGAGAGAGCCGGTGTCTACAAGAGAGGAGGAGTGCGACTGTGCGTAAGAGAGGAAGGCAGAAACCACCTTCGGAGAGAGCTCTATCCTGCCGCACCCCCAACTCGAGCCACAACCTGAAGCTGCAGGTTGCTGTACCCTACTGTTCCACGCCCAATTGCTGCTGCCCTTGCTCCAGGTGCAGGATGAGCGCGCGGAAACGCTGCCTGCCCGCGGCATGTTTCAAGGATGGTCCGCGTCTACCGCTGTCGACGCGACCATACACCAGTGTTATCGATGTGGATCCTACCATTGCTCCGTCCCACGCCCCCGCTCATGCTGTGGCAGTATGCTTGAGCTGCTGCTGCTGCTGTTGTTGCTGACACGGGTGGTATGACTGTCCCCGATACATGCTGTGGATCGGATTGCCTTCAGGGGTTCAGATGTTTGGTCCCACCGCCTTACTTTAATGATGTATGAAGCGCGTGTGTGAGCTCTATAGCCCTGTCTGCTGACGCCTAATCCATCAATAGTCGAATCACGGTAACCCGCCAGCCAATCTCACCTCCAAGGTGCCATAAGAATTGCTGCAGGATTGACGTACACCAGGGCAAAGGATAAGAGTTGGTCCGCAGTGACACGGGGAGGGTTAAGAGTTGCCACACGCAGGCACGTAGACGTAATTCAATGATATCACAAGCACCGCGTGGTACCTTCCAAGCGCAACGTTGAGGTTGGGTCGCACAGCGTACCGCACCTCACGGATATCCTCGCCATCCTCCCGGTCTATATGTACTCGCACAGGGACAAGAAGAGATCCCTCTTCTCTCTTAGATGATTCTTGCTGTAATCCTAATTCAGTCAGCAACTCGGACTTCAGCTCCTGTGCGCGGGATCCGCTTGAAGGAGCAGACACATCCTCAACCATTTTAACGCGTCATGTCAAGAAAGATGGCATTCATAGATTGCTTGCCATGCCGGAATTGGGGATTTGTTCTTCACAGTATAATGGAACTGTCGTAGTTGCCGTGTACGATGTGTGCCTCAGGTGAGGCATGGGTTAGACATCGTGCATATCGAAAGCAATAAATGTTAAGCTTTGTATTTCTTAGTTGTTGTCACGACTGTAGCTATTAACACCTAATTGCCGGGCAGTTGAGCGGCAGATCTCCCGATTTGTTCACCATCCTTAAAGTCTCAGTGCCGGCTGTGCAGCTTGGGGAAAGATGTCGGGCATTGGCACAGGGGTACGTGGTTAGCTTTGAAGCTGTATCAAACGCAATAGTTTGCCAAACTCACTCGAAACAGTTCTTTCGAACTGGACACTGCGCAGTATGACCTATCAGCTACCACTTACTCACCCGATGGCAAGGTCTTTCAGACGGAGTATGCACAAAAGGCAGTAGACAACAGCAGGTAGGCCTCTGGCCGAGAGGGACGCGCGCGCCTTGGTCCCGGGCTCCCGCAAGCTTGGCCTCGCCACCCAATAAGCGCTTCTAACTTCCTCCCTCACGCATTTCCACTCCCCTCATCCGCTTCTCGCAGCACCGTGCTGGGCTTGAGATGCAAGGATGGCGTCGTGCTGGTAGGTTGAACCCCGAGGTTGTACGCCACACCTGGCGATGCCCGGCATGGAGAACCCACATGGTTACACCTGCCGTAACAACTGGTAGCTTCGTGGGCAGTTGGGGTGCAATAGGCCATGTCGCCGGCTCTTCTGAATCCCCGGACCTCCCATGCCATGCTTTAGGCGTGCGAAAAGCTGGTGTTATCGAAGCTGCTAGTGGAGGGCTCTAACCGCAGAATACACAACATCGACCGACATGTTGGCGTGGTGAGTAGCCGCTGGCTGTTCATCAGGTAGCATATTGGTGCGGGGTTTAGCGGGTGCCGCAGACTGGCAGAACGCGACTGGGAAGGGCGGGAAGTGTTTGCTCGAGCCTGGACCTACCGGCGAGCAGAAACACTTTAGTTGTGGCGATGGTGGCGATAAATGGCTCGGGGTGCCCCTGGCTAGCCCGTGTCCAGAGAGAGCGTACCGTCTGCTGGTGGAATGGACGGCGTCTGGATTGGCCGCGTTGTGGTCAGGCAGGCTGTCCTGGCTGGTACTCGGTGCGGTATCGGAGCGCCAGATTACGACAAGCCGCAGCTCTCTAAAAGAATTCCCGAGGGTACTTCGATCAGGTCAGATGGCTACATGTCGATCGGATTAACTACATGTGAGCAGTGGTGGGTGGTACCGCAGAGGCGGCCAGGTTCACTGCATGCGAGGGGATGAACGGACGGACAGGAGATGCGGGACATGAAGGAGGCGGTCCTGTTTTTACATAAGATCCGTTTTCGTTCACCTCGCCTCTTCTTCATCATCCTCCAGGCCGTGGCCGGTCTCGCTCCAGATGGCCGTATGGTAGCGAACCGCGCCTGGGATGAGGCGGCATCTTACAAGCACGTGTACGGTGAGCCCATTCCGGTTTATTTTCATTCAAGTTAGTGGCTAGCAATTAGCGGTTAGCAGTTAGTGGCTAGCAGTTAGTGGGCCCCGATTGATGGAGACACGTGAGTGCACCTGAGTCTAAGTGAGGCTTTCGTTAGTTAGGCACGACAGCGAAGGAAATGTACCACCCCACCCTATAATGCCGACATGCACGTGCCCGAGACACCTGGAGGCGCGACAAGCTGACATCCTCCATGCAAATTGATTTTTATACGGCTCATCTCTGGAGACGAAGATTGCCCGTCCAAACATTGCTTCACTCGCCTAGCAGAAAATACTTCACCCTGACTGAGAACACATTCCCGTGTGCATGGCATGAAGTGTTTTCATCGTCACAAAATCTTGTCACGTACAACTTGTCATCCGTGCCTCCGAGCCTCCTGTATCGCAAAACTCACTCGGCTCATTTGGAGATCCACGGAGTGTACGGCACGTGAAGACGTGTATTTATTTATGCGTACGATACGGCATGTGAACACGAAGGAATAAGCACTCAGCAGCGGGAACATTCATATATGGCAATCGTGGAGGCGGTAGGCGGTAGGCGGGAAGAGGAGGAGGAGGGTGGAAGGATAAACTTTCGCGTGCCTGCCGCCCCCACCCTCGCCCCGTTCCAAACCACCTCCAACATCACGACATCTATTT
Source organism: Volvox reticuliferus (assembly GCA_019650235.1). Classification (NCBI taxonomy): domain Eukaryota; kingdom Viridiplantae; phylum Chlorophyta; class Chlorophyceae; order Chlamydomonadales; family Volvocaceae; genus Volvox; species Volvox reticuliferus. The sequence continues at coordinate 1,754,950 of BNCP01000008.1, forward strand.
CACCTTCTCATCATCCTGCACTGTATAGCCACCTCTTCAAACATACAGTGCGCATTAGGACAGTACGACATACACATACATACACGTGCACTCGTTTATTACCACCTAACACTTCCGCTTCCTTGTACGGCGAGTGACTATCTCGGTTGATGACCTCCACTTATGACGTCACATTCTATGGCGTTTAGGACACGACTCCGCCCGTACATCCGTACGCCTGCCCACTGAAATAGGCTGTGAGAGGGAAGGGCCCCCTTCGGCCCCCTTCATCCCTTCACCCCCCTGACACGAGGACACATCCCATTACTTCTTGAAGGATAACGTGGCCTATTTTGGAAATGGATCACATTTACTCGAGCAGACCCAAGAATGCTTCAGCTTCCCACAACTGGTCAGACACACAGGCACACAAAATTGGTGGAAGTCATGAAGCAGCCCACCAATATCTTTATGCCAGTACCCATCGTACGGAGAACGAAAAGACGTCGTCATCCTTACGCGGTTGAACACCAGCCTTGTCGTGCTGGCTCGGTTCGTCCCGGTGGCTCGGTTTGTCCCCGTGGCTCGGTTTGTCCCGGTGGCTCGGTTTGTCCCGGTGGCTCAGGACTGACATCCTTGGACCTTCCCTTTGCACGCGCCTTGCCCTTTTTTTCCCCATCGTCCATCAATCCCAAATACCAACACAAAATCACCCCCCCGCTAATACTACAAATGATAAATCCAACAAGGACACAAATACCAATAATAATACCAACCCGCATGGGCGCCTTCAGCGGCGGCGGGCTTGGTGGTTTCGGCGGCCGTGGCGGCCTCGGTGGCCGCGGGCTGGGCGGGGATGGCAGAGACGGTGGCGGCGAGATGTCAGCGGTGAGCTTGAAGCTCCGCGTCACCGGTCGAGGCACCCGGAATGTCCACAAGCACTCATTGGCCTGGTCACCCGTGCCGCAGCCCGCCCGCGTCCCGGCGGCGTTCGTACGAGGGCCCTGGCAAGTGGCCGAGATGCCATTGATAATGGCGGCCAACGGCGGGGCGTTAGCAGCTGTTGGGAGGGGATGGCGAGGGATGGCAAATATGCAGCAGGAGGGACGATAATGCGTTAGAAATGCAACTAAGCTAGGCAATTAAAGTTTCATCCCTGTGCCGCATACAGCCACCCGGCAAGCAACTCCGTTGAATCTTAGTAAGGTTCCCGTGCACAGCCTTAATGGGTATAAATGAAATGAAGGGGGTGATGCCGTATGGGCACACACGTCGAACAATGTGCAGTGCGTGCATATAGGTGACGTGCGGATCCCTCGCAAGCCCTTATCCCTGTCCCTCACTCACGCAAGCACGCCTGTGTGCCATCCTTGACTGTGAACGCCAGATCGACCCATTCCGCCGTAGTATTAAAGCGCAGCCATTGGCAGTACTTATCTGACAGAAGAACGCGGCGGGTTTTGGAAGGGGAAGCGGGTTAGTGAGGGAATGCGTGGTGGCGTGATGGGGCCTCATCGGGCAGTCGGGGAAAGCGCGCGGCTGGTGAACTTGAACCAGCGGCGCAGCTGGACATCACCGAACTTCGGAGGATGATGCCCTACATTCGCTCCTTCAAGACATGGGGGAAAACGTATTACACCTCTACTGCCATCACATTTCCACAACCCGTGTTGGTGCAACAATGGAACCGCAACAGCTGGAATTGGCGTCATACCAAGCAAGGTGGGTGGGTTACGCTACCATGATTTACCGACCAACAAACAGTACGTGGCATAACGTCAAAACAAGACTTACTATTGGAGTAGGAACTCCATCCTTCAGTTTTATTGGTGGCTGCTAGGACGGGTTCGGCACCGGAACTTGGGATAATGCTCGAAAACTCGTCCCCAGAGCAAACGTGGTTAATCGTATCCACGGCGTCCTTGGGACAATTACGGGCATCTGTCCAAAAGATGCAAAATTGACAATAAAGCCATGTACCCGTAGAAGTGGTCACACTCTTGCAGGTGGTGCTATCCTGCGAGCACCGGAAGGGCAACAGGGCAATTTAGCGCCAAATACGAGTCCCTTTGCCGCCATTATCGCTAACAAGCATCCCAGAAGCTAAAGCAGTTACGTTTTAAACTGGAGTTCCTCATTGAATGATCCATGCTGGCCACAGCACTAATTTCTCCACGACCCAAACAATGATGTAACCGAGTTGACTACGTGGACAAAACGCAATCGCACAGTTAAAACCATTTTCGTAAAATGTTTGTTGTCGCTTTTAACAATATGAACGTCTTCCGGTACCAGAAGCGTGTAAAATGGCGGTGATGGTGAAAAACTCGGCCTGTCCCGGCCTTACCGCGAGGAAATCCAGGCAACCGGACTGGTCATAGCAACTATCCGCAGAGCCGCTGATATCCGTCGTATCGTAGGTGTAATTGGTGGGGTCGGAATGCATGCTAATAGGCAGCGCGGTGGCCTTGGCAACTGCAGGCGCACGATGTACGTGAGAGTTTAGAGACGCGACAAGCGTACAAGTTAGGTTAAATCGAAAATTGCAAATCATAATGAGTTTAGCTACAGGAACTGGTTACAGACGATGTCCCATTCCCCTGTCGCAATAGGGAGCGGGACGGGTCGCACTTCGTAAGACACAAGGTAGCCGGCTAGGAGTGAATGCAGGGCATTTAGGAACTTACGTTTCCTTCCAGTAAAAATCGAGTTGTCAACAGACCATGAACTGCCGCCTGGCCGTGCAGCAACTGAGACCGAGGTCAGCAGGAGCAGCAGGAATCCTGCCGCCGGGAACAGCGTCCCAGCGGCTGCCATTTGCCTTATTGGTGTCTTGATTATGTTCTTATAGATGTTCCGCTAGCGAAGCGCTTCCGAGATAGGCGACCGGACCAGGAGTTTCGGCCGACAGTCCAGCTAGGAAGTTCAGCGCGTGTTGATACCGAGGTGGACGTTGTCAGCGCAAGACCTGTTCCTGAGAGTGAAATGTGTAAGATGTGTGAGATGCGAGGAGCTAGGTGGACAGATTCCGCTTGTTATAGCTCGCCTACACAGTCGCACATAAATATCTAAGTATTAAACAACTACTGCTAGGCGAGTTATAGCAGATTCGATGTAAGCTAGGGAGCTATTATTGGTGGGCCATCGGCTGACAAGCGCAGGTTTCTCAGAATGAGAAGGCAGGTTCTTAGACGATAGTACGAGTTATCGTATCTGGGTTCTACTTAAGGTAAGGAACGTCACATCCCGGTTATTCGCCGTGTTGTGACACATTGCATGTTTATTACCTGTACATGTTACCTAACGAATGTTTTAGTCTTCTGAAATTCCAGTGAGGAAAACTCAATCGATATCACGAAGTTAGTTTTGTAGCATCAACTATTCCAATGGATAACATTATCGATGAAAATCAACCATAGCACCAGCAACAGCATGGCGAAACCCTGGGCACAACGGTAGGCCAGCAACTCGCCCAGCCCTTATGCGAGAAACCCCCTAGCAGATAGCCTAGCAGCCGGGTTCTCCTTTCAGCTTGCCTATCACAGCTAGCGGACACTGGGGGTTCAAAGCCATATATCACCTGACTGCTTGCAGGTCCCACCGGCATACGCATAGGGGCCTATTGCTTTATTTCTTTTCCTTTTTTATATGTGCTTCCTCTAATAAGCTTAGAAACGCGTGCCTCTGCCGTTTTGTGCAGTCATTGCCGTTCTCGCGTACATGTGTTCAAATCTTCATTTACACAAACTGAACTTTCCACTGCGCCTCCTTATTACTAGGGCATCCTGAATGAGCCGCCCTTGCTGCATGCAACTAGGATGTGAAGCGCGTGAAGCGCGTGTGTGAGCTCTATAGCCCTGTCTGCTGACGCCTAATCCATCAATAGTCGAATCACGGTAACCCGCCAGCCAATCTCACCTCCAAGGTGCCATAAGAATTGCTGCAGGATTGACGTACACCAGGGCAAAGGATAAGAGTTGGTCCGCAGTGACACGGGGAGGGTTAAGAGTTGCCACACGCAGGCACGTAGACGTAATTCAATGATATCACAAGCACCGCGTGGTACCTTCCAAGCGCAACGTTGAGGTTGGGTCGCACAGCGTACCGCACCTCACGGATATCCTCGCCATCCTCCCGGTCTATATGTACTCGCACAGGGACAAGAAGAGATCCCTCTTCTCTCTTAGATGATTCTTGCTGTAATCCTAATTCAGTCAGCAACTCGGACTTCAGCTCCTGTGCGCGGGATCCGCTTGAAGGAGCAGACACATCCTCAACCATTTTAACGCGTCATGTCAAGAAAGATGGCATTCATAGATTGCTTGCCATGCCGGAATTGGGGATTTGTTCTTCACAGTATAATGGAACTGTCGTAGTTGCCGTGTACGATGTGTGCCTCAGGTGAGGCATGGGTTAGACATCGTGCATATCGAAAGCAATAAATGTTAAGCTTTGTATTTCTTAGTTGTTGTCACGACTGTAGCTATTAACACCTAATTGCCGGGCAGTTGAGCGGCAGATCTCCCGATTTGTTCACCATCCTTAAAGTCTCAGTGCCGGCTGTGCAGCTTGGGGAAAGATGTCGGGCATTGGCACAGGGGTACGTGGTTAGCTTTGAAGCTGTATCAAACGCAATAGTTTGCCAAACTCACTCGAAACAGTTCTTTCGAACTGGACACTGCGCAGTATGACCTATCAGCTACCACTTACTCACCCGATGGCAAGGTCTTTCAGACGGAGTATGCACAAAAGGCAGTAGACAACAGCAGGTAGGCCTCTGGCCGAGAGGGACGCGCGCGCCTTGGTCCCGGGCTCCCGCAAGCTTGGCCTCGCCACCCAATAAGCGCTTCTAACTTCCTCCCTCACGCATTTCCACTCCCCTCATCCGCTTCTCGCAGCACCGTGCTGGGCTTGAGATGCAAGGATGGCGTCGTGCTGGTAGGTTGAACCCCGAGGTTGTACGCCACACCTGGCGATGCCCGGCATGGAGAACCCACATGGTTACACCTGCCGTAACAACTGGTAGCTTCGTGGGCAGTTGGGGTGCAATAGGCCATGTCGCCGGCTCTTCTGAATCCCCGGACCTCCCATGCCATGCTTTAGGCGTGCGAAAAGCTGGTGTTATCGAAGCTGCTAGTGGAGGGCTCTAACCGCAGAATACACAACATCGACCGACATGTTGGCGTGGTGAGTAGCCGCTGGCTGTTCATCAGGTAGCATATTGGTGCGGGGTTTAGCGGGTGCCGCAGACTGGCAGTCAGGCAGGCTGTCCTGGCTGGTACTCGGTGCGGTATGGGAGCGCCGGATTACGACAAGCCGCAGCTCTCAAAAAGAATTCCCGAGGGTACTTCGATCAGGTCAGATTGCTACATGTCGATCGGATTAACTACATGTGAGCAGTGGTGGGTGGTACCGCAGAGGCGGCCAGGTTCACTGCATGCGAGGGGATGAACGGACGGACAGGAGATGCGGGACATGAAGGAGGCGGTCCTGTTTTTACATAAGATCCGTTTTCGTTCACCTCGCCTCTTCTTCTTCATCCTCCAGGCCGTGGCCGGTCTCGCTCCAGATGGCCGTATGGTAGCGAACCGCGCCTGGGATGAGGCGGCATCTTACAAGCGCGTGTACGGTGAGCCCATTCCGGGTCACGTGCTGTGTGAGCGCGTGGGGAGCTACGTGCACATGTTCAACCTCTACTGGTCGCTGCGGCCGTACGGCTCGACCATGCTCATGGCAGTATACGACAAGAATGGCCCGGCATTGTACGCCGTCGACCCGTCAGGCTCGTCGCTGGTGGGTTCTCAGTTCGCTCGTGATGGGGATCGATCGGTTGGCGAACAGATTGCGATTAAGAAACGCAGGAGTGTGCTCTCTCTCTCTCTATCTATCTATCTCGCGCGCGCACATGTGGGAGTGTGGATGTGCAGGTGTTGGGAGAAAGGAAGTCGTTACCAGCACTCATGATAATTTCGGTGCGTGATGACGCGCGTGACATGCGTCCCTTACGAGCCCCTCCTCAGTCCCGCGACCGTGTGCCCAATCCAATCCATTCCATCCTTCTCGTTCTGGTGGGGCTGCTGGTGGTTGATCACTGCACGGGAGTGCACTGCTGGAAATGTTGACAGTATTCGACCGTGCACCCCGCCTCCTGTCCTCCTTGGCATCCCACCCCTAGCGTTACTTTGGCACAGCGGTGGGTAAGGGCCGCCAGGCCGCAAAGAACGAGATCGAGAAGCTCAAGCTGTCGGAGATGACCTGTCGTGAGGCTGTCCTGGAGGCCGTTAAAATGTGGGTGCGCGGGTGCGTGTTCTGTTTTGAGTCGGTGGGTCGGCAGGCGTTTCTGAGGCTGTGGGGTCTTATGAGATGGGCGCGGCTGAAGTGACGTGCCTGTGTTTAGCGGCATGTGACCATCAAGTGGGGGTCAGGTTTTGGGATATTCGACACTCCATGTGCGTGATTCTATTTTCCCCCTTTCTCTATCTATCTATCTATCTCTTCCCCCCCCCTTCCATTTGCACTCCAAACGCTTCATGGACTCGCTGTGCCCGTTCTTTGCCAGTCCTGTTGCACTTTCGCATGTTCGGTCCCGCTCCTACACTATAAAATCACACGCACCAGCCCACCGGCCCGGCCCGGCTCCCTGGCATGCTGCCCGATTTCGATATGTCCCCGTAACGTAACAGCCTTCACAAAGTCCACGATGAGGATGGTAAGAAGTTTGAGCTGGAGGTCAGCTGGATCTGCGATGAGACCAACAAGCAGCATCAACGAGTGAGTGAGGAGTAGGGACGGTGTGCGGCAGAGAAATAACTGAACCAACCACAGGAGCCCCTGGGCAGCAAGGATGGGGATGGCCGGGGAGCAGGAGGGGCAGTATGTTGAAGCTCTTCTAGGCGACGTCTGTGCTGGGGTGAAGATGAGGGGTTAGGTTCTCATGTGTGGGTTACATCTACGGCTCAAAAAGGAGGCTGCAGTTCAGGAAGTCCCGGCAGACTGCCGCCTGAGGCGGTCGGCACAGTGGCACCGGCAGCGCCTTCTGGGGCTTGGCCGCCGGCCCCCAGATGCCCCCGCTTGGCAAACTTCCGAGGGTGATGTCAAACATCAAAACGTGAAATGCGGTCCAGGTGCCCGCGGAGCTGCTGGCGGAGGCGGAGCGGCAAGCCAAGGCGGCATTGGAGGACTCGGATATGTGAGTGGAGGAGAGGTTAGGGTTTGGGTTTCGGAGGTGGCGAACGAAGGAACCCCTGTGCGCTCGGGATCAGGAATTCCTAGGTTGAGCACCGGTTAGGTACTGAACGGCAGATTTGCGGTGGGAAGAGAGGGGGAACAGAGGGGGAACGCAAGGAAGTCGTAATGCCAGGGCGGCAGATTGAGGGCCCTGATTATGTGGCGCCCTGATGGGCCAGACATTTAACTTCACCACGTAGTGCTTCTTCTTACCGTCCCCTTACCGCCCCATGCGGGGAGGTACGATCTCCCTTGCTGTCTTCCATTTCTCATTTCCCCGCCCCGGTGTGTGTCGTCTTCTCGTTCACGGACCTACCTGTATGCCGCGCTCCGGTCTACGTGTAGTTGAGGTGCTGCCCTTCTGAATTATCCCAACTTTTGCTCCTCCGCGCGTTCATCCATCCACTTACTCATTTACTCAGGGACGACTAATTCCGAACGACCGAGAGACCCGGAAGGGCCCCGACAGAGCCAGCCCTCGAGGCACGAGGGCTCGTGGAGTCCCTTTGTCGAGTGGCACCGTAGCGCAATGTCCTTCACCGAGTCAATGTCCCTCCTTTCTCACACATGCATACGTGGGGGCGTGTGGGTCTCAACAACTCGCCGGGTTAAGTGGCGCGTGTGTGTATAGGCGCATTATAGCAAACAAAGCCCGAGGTTAATGTGCACAACAACGCTCCACCGGGAATCAATATACTGCTTGGGCGGATTTTGTAACAGTCACAGCTCATTGGCTGCCGTCGATGCCCTCGGCCGGTGGAAGCTCGGCCTGGGGCCTGGCTTGGCGGGCTCTGCTTCGCCCTTGAGCCGTGTGCCATATGTTGAAGAAGCACCGCAGACGCACCCACACATGTAAGACGGCACGGCGTGTTCTCACCAAAACTCTCCGGAAATACTAGATTACGGACGACGACCACCAGGCCCACGTCAATTCCAGGAGAAATCCGTGTGGGGAGGTACAAACAGCGAGGGAAACTGGGGGTATGCAAATGGACCGCACGGTTGTTAGCTGTACTGGCAGCGTGGCCGCGAATGCGCGTGGTGTCCAGGCGCACGGATATGACCGGGGAGTACGGCGGGTGGATCATTCGTTCGTTCCTCTCGTTTGCCGGGGGCGTACGTTCTTATTGGTACTATATCTCCGTATGTGGAGAGGGCGGGAGAAGCCTGCCGAGGGTGTTTGGAGACGGTTTCCCAAGGTGGCGCATGTCGATGGATGGAAACTGTAGAGAAAAAAGGAGCCCGCTGCTTTGGCCGCGGACAGTTCGGATGTTGGGGCTGTCAGGCGGTGGGCCAGGATTCGGTCCGGCCTTGATGACCCTTGGATAGTAACGATTAGCTGCACAGGTCGCGACAGATAGGTGAGCTTGTGGTTGTGTCCTCCGTCTAAGGCCCTACAGCAGTGCCAAGATACTTAACCCCGACATCACACCTCACGCTCTGCATGTATATGGATGTGTGCTGCATTCAAAATGTGCCGGTATTGAAAAGGACTAGCTATCAGGACCGACTTGCGGGCAACTTGCTCTTGCATACCCATTGATACCCCGGTGCGACGTGGCTCGAGCGATGAGCGCATCAGGTTTGCTCTTCACGCATGGATGTGTCGGTTCATTTGTGCGGGTGTCTCCTGCTTCCCGTCATGGCTTCCCGAACCTTCATGGCGGTTCTTTGTAGGCAAGGAGCTGCAGTCCGACGCAAAATCATCACCTCAAATAGCACTTAGTCACGAGTCGAGCGTCCACCTTCGCACCTGGCACCTGACGGCCTAATCTGCAAGGTTATTGCAGCCATATAACCAACCCGCCGATACAATATGCATGAGCACCAACTAGCCAAGAGGCTAAAAAGCCTGGTCAGCATCGTTCATGTCCATGAAGACCACCATGGACACAGATCCGCGGCACAACCGCTCCCGCCAAGCTTCCACACCGCAGCGCCGGAACGCATAGCATCCCTACTGGAGATGAGGTGTGCGTATCACCCCTCAGGCGGCGTCCCAGTGCCGTCAAGTACCACATGTCAGTCCTCTGCCCCAGCTCAGCTCAGCTCCTCTACTCCACCCTTCACTCCACCCGTTGGCGCCTCGCCCAGCTCATTTGACCCCTTTCACCACAGAGCCCCCCTTCCCTTCACCTGCATCTGTACCTTCCTCCTGCCTCACCCCTGCATCCCCTTTCTCCGCTACAACACCTTCCTGGCTGCTCGGTTCCTCCCCTCTTATTTCGTCGTCATCCTCCAGGTCCCCCTCCTCTGTTCCCCCACCCTTCCGCCGCTCGGCTAAAGAGTTGAGCTGTGGGGCGTAGTAGTCCTTATGGCGTTCCATGCATTCCCACAGCGGACCCATTATGGACGCGCAACTCTCAACGTCATCCCGACCCGCGGCCTTGACTGCGTCCACGCAGTCGAGCCACACCTGAAATGAACAGAACAGCGAACGTAACAAAAGATGAGCGTCACGAATGAGAGTTCAAGTCTCTCAAGCACGATTTTGCACGGTTTACAATGGAAGGGGGAATGAGCCGGCCGGACATGACGGATTGTGCCAAGGACGTGAAGGGACTTGTTTCGGACTTGTAACTGGCCAGGGCCGTAGCGCGTCCCTTAAGCGCTGGGAACACAAAGATTAACCGGCGTAGGCCGTCGAGTCCCTCTCTAAGCACGGCCTCTCCGTCACTAAGCAATAGTTCCCGCGGGTGCATGTATACTTGACCCGGGGTGGGGCTCCCCAAAGGCAGGCGGTCCCAGGAGTTGCCGCACTGCGGTGCGCCAGGGAACTTCCACAATTCTCCGTATCATGGCGCATATACTGGTACTGCCACATGTGAACACGACGGCTCTGGCTTGACTCTCTCTGAGCGAGCCGGCGCATCTGGGTCAAGCCGGCAAAACCCGCGACACGAAAACCGTTCTTGCCTGGAACTCCGCTTTGCATCCGCCCGCCTTCATCCATCGGCACCAGCCGCACTCCTCCTCGTCCTCACCATCAGCGCCGTTTGTCGCCACAACATCGGCAGGATTGCTGAGGGGCTCACCACCGGGCTCCATTACACGACCCTTACTAAATTGTGTAAATATATACGCTTACTACAAAATTCGTATTTGCCAATGCTCACAATGTTTTTAGTTGAATCATATTATTGATGGTTCTGGAGTTGGCGGTTACGCAAAAATGTCATCAGCTTATATGCCAATGAACTGAATATTATGAACAAAACAACTCAATATATTTAAGCATAGATCAAACATAGTTCTTCGGCTTGCGATCGCCATCCACCATCCACACAGTCGGGTGGTTACGATATGATACCGGCTGTGACGCGATCTGTCACTCCCACAGTATAAAATAATTGAACATTATAATAATTATTAGAATATAATCGTGTCTTTAAAATACATCCTGCTGCGTCATGACCATTCGCACGAGTTCTGACCCGCGGTTCCGACGATTCCACCTGATTCCACTTTTCACCTATGTGAGGACGTCATAAGCTCGGTTAGAATTGTGCTGCTATCGATTGCATCAATACAAATATGTCATCATCTGGCTCTTCACGTGCGCTGTGGAATCCACAAGTTCCGGTGGGTGTAATCGAGGCGTGTCGTTCTGCAGAGGAGGGAAATTGTCGAGGTCTGTTCTGCACCTCTAGCGCTGCGCCTGGAATTGAAAGTTGGCGTTACGACAACCTACCCTCAACATCTCGAGCAATCAACCAAAACGATCGGCATTCCATGCGCTGATCCCATTGTATCAGGGAAGTGCAGGGAATATGATGCAGAGGAATAGAGTTATGTGCTATATATGGCTTGCCATCGCGACTTTGGAAACTCACGGCCACGCACTTTTACTTTTGGCTTTAACAATCCCTAAACGAATATCCGCAGCATCGGCGCCCTTCTATATACAGGGCCTTTTCCGTCGCCCTTCTTTGAATGTCTCCATCAACTGTCCAACGTGCACCGAACGGTCTGCCTGTGATCTCCTCTGCCACCGGCGCAGGCGAAAGGTTTCTGGACAGGAATGGAAGGCGGAGAAGCGCCTTTGTACGGCGCAATGCGAAAAGCACGACCATCACCTTTCAAGGAAAGGCCAGCTGGGGCCGAGCCCGCAGGTCCGGAGGTAAGCTTTTCCGGGACGCTGGCGGGGCCCATCGCCACCGCCGCGTTCGGCCCGGCTGCTGCCGGGGTGGCGATGTCAGCGGCGGCGGCGGCGGCAGCGGCAGAGGACCTATCCCCCGTGCGCATCTCAGCGCCGATTCGGGACATATTAAAGGAAACTGCATCGCCTACCGACGATGCTGCGGCGGCAGCGGCAGTGGGCGCATACCGGGTAAGGTTGGAAGATGCTTACGCAGCTGCGCGGTAGAGGCTATGAGCAAATGTGACAGGTTGTCGGTTGTATGGTTGGTTGGCACGAGTGGGCGCTGGTTGTGGTGCCGGGATCCGAAGTCCGGGATGCGGCGGTTGTTGCGTGTGCATCAGGAATCTTTGTGTCTTTGTGTCTTTGTTAGGCAATCCTTGTGGAGGACCTTGTGGGTTCGTGGAGTAGAAAGGGTGCCACCGTGTCACGGGTTGGCTAGTTGCGGCCAACTCGACGCCTTAGCGAGTTATATTAGGGGGGCCGGCATGTCGGCACCCTCCACCCCCTCCACCCCCCGTCTGTTGGGTTTCACAGCAGCGGTGTCAGGGCTCGTCTATTCGTCAGCACCAGCACCAGCACCTGCAGCAGGTTTCGTAAGTTTGCCGTCCCCTTCCTCCTCGTCCGTGGCTTCTCTGTGTGCCTCCGTGTGCTGGGGGCCACCCTTGCGGTACCACCCTCAGGAGGATAAGGCCTTGCTACAGCTGCAAGGAACACTCTACGGTCAAGGACCTCGCACGCCCTCGCCGGCGGCGACGGCGGCGGCGTCACCGGTAATGCTTGGCGCTTACGTCCCCGGCGTCGGTGCGTCATCTCCCCACGCTGCGGCACGGATGCAAAACATTTACGGTACGGATGAATACCGCGGCTATAAGACTGTCGGAGTGGCGGATGTGGAGGAAAGTGGCGCCACTGCCGCCACCGCCGCCGCCGCTGCCACAGAGGGCGAGGGCGAGGGCGTGCAGCAGACGCCACAGCGCGACTGGGGCACCGGGGCTGCTGGTCGAGGTGCATCCGCCTGGACCATGCAGGAGGAAGACGCTCCCCTTGGCGGAACGCAAGCTGCTGCCGCCACCACAGTCCCGACCAGGCCATTGGCAGCGGCAGCAGCGGTTGAGAGCGAGATCAGCGGCGCCGTAAGCTACAACCAACACGTCCCGTTGCTACAGCCATCGTTACCACCGACGGCGTCAACCACAATGTCGCCGGCGCGCTTTTCTGGATCGCGTCATGTGACATTCGCCGAGCAGCAGCAGCTGCGGCCCCGGGCGACGCCGTCGCTCGGCACACGCCGCGGCTCGCCGCATCTCATGTCTCCGGCAGGGAGGGCGTGGTTGGGGTTGCTGTTGATCGCTGCGGCGGTGGGGGCCGGCGGGTGGGTGACCGGCCGAAAGAACTGTAACCCTTACACGCGTGAACTTGGCCAGCCTTGCTCTATTTCGGGGCATTCCTTGTCCTCGTATCTGTTCGGGATGGCTCTCGCTTCTTCGCTTTCTACGTCGCGGTGATTTCTACGTCGCGACGCACCGACCCGGGCTAACCCGTGTCGATGCCTTCACCTCCCTTCCCTCCCTGCTCCTGCTCCTGCTCCTGCTCCTGCTCCTGCTCCTGCTCCTGCTCCTGCTCCTGCTCCTGCTCCTGCTCCTGCTCCTGCTCCTGCATCCAGTTCCGCGCTCCTCCTGTCTACCTCCGACCTCTCTTATCGGCCCATGCCTTCATATCTCTCCACATGTCCTATATCCGTCCGCCTGCCAACCTGTCTTTCGTATCTATCTGTCTGTCCATCTGTCTACCTGCCTGCGAATCTATCTGTCTGTCTGTTGATCTGTCGATTGGTCTAACTATCGGCTTGTCTGTCTGCCGGCCTGACCGGATATAACCGCAGGTGGACTTTTGTCGACATGCGGCACCGGGAGCTGGTCCGCTGGGCGGTGCTTTCCTGCCTGATCACGACCCTGGCTGCCTCGGGAGGCATCTTCCTGATCATCACCGCATTCACCGACAGCGCCGGCGTTAACGAAGTGGACAATCCGAGCAGTATCTTCGGACCTGTCGCCCACAACAAGGACAACGACAATAATGGCGGCGGCAACGAAGAAAACAACACCTTCAGCGGCGCAAACGGGGGCATCGGCGGCGACGGTGGCGGCGCCGAAGCGGGTGATAATGGTCATGATCGCGGCCGAGGAAATCGAAAGGGTGCTGGTGGCGGGAGGGGCAGAGGTCGAGGTCTGCCCGGCCTTTTCAATGACGACCCCCACAACTGCCCTCTCCTACCGCTTGACGTTTAATGGCGTGCAGCTCAACAAACGGTGTCCCGCTTCTTTCCGTCAGATGGTTTTGCAGTTTATCAATAGCTTTTTGGGAAGTGAGTTCTCGTTTGGTTCGTGATGTTTACGCCCTAGCTCCCAGTTTTTTCTGGAGCACGCCTCATGGATTTCACAAAAGTCTGCTGCTTTAGAATTTTGAAACTTGTGTTTGTCGCGAATTGTGGCTGACCAGTTCTGATGGCTGTGGTTTGCTTTTGCTGCTTGCAATTGACAGCTGCTCTGTGGGCAATGGGATGGGGGGGGGGGAGAAAGGACGGACGCCACACAAGACACGGCGCGCTGAAAGGAAAGAGGTGGTGGGGCTTGAAATTTTGCCTTGACGTGCGTGCGGGCTCGACATTGCTTAAGAGCTTTGGTTTATCTGGGGGGCTGGGCGTCTCATATGGAAAGAAGGTGAAGTTGGGGGAAGGGGCACGCAGTTGTAACTGCACAACGGGTTGCACCGTTTGTTGTCTGACATCGGTAAACGCCCGTTAGTGTTTTTGATGTGCTTATCTGAAATTGCGTAATACGGTACTCCACGTATGCCAGATGCCATGTCTGTTGACTCGTCTAGAACCTTGCCTGTTGGCGGAATCTGGCGTGGCTGCGGTTGGCGGCTTCGCTCCTCCCGGTACGATACGAGTGGCAAGCGCCACGGACTGCTTTGAAATTATTATTTGCGTTTCATGAAGAGTACCATGATGCATCTAAAAACTGTCGAAGTCTGACCGTCTTCCCGAGTAGGTATTTTTACCCAACCGGTTTTGGCCTTTTCCGGTGCAGCTCCGAAGCCTTCAAATGTTCAATTATGATCACACCGTTACCTGCGGATCGCAAAACTGTAACTCCTGCGTCAACGATTGCATTGTAATAATACGGAAGAAATGGCGCGCGTGCGCACTCGCACGCGCGCTGCTGGGTCCGAACTGGTGGAGCCTTTACTATCACCAACCGGTACAGAAAGTGCTATATACATGAGTACATGAAGAACTCGCTTTTATAAATGAATGAACGATATAATTGGTTGCCTTGCTCGGGAAATGGCGATGCGATGGCCTATGCGTACTGCTCAGAGAAGATGCTAATGCGAAGCATGCAAGGTCATCACCGACCCTCATTAGCGCGTATATAAACATTTTTCGCAGATGAAATCGCCGGTGCAGCAGCAGCAGGGCGTGCTGCCCGCCCCGGCACGACAACCCCCATGCCCGCTTGCACAGCCGGCCATGGGTGGTGGGGTGCCTGCTGGTTCACCTGGGTGACTCCCCTCATGCGGACGGGAAGCTGCCGGCAGCTGCAGCCGGAAGACCTGCTCCTTTTGGAGCCCAGCCTGCAGCCGGAGTTGTGCGGCCGAAGCCTATGGCTGAGCTGGAGTAAGGTACGCGTGCCACCCGCCTGCAGGGACGGGGACGGGTACTCCGCTTACGAGGTCCCTCTTGCCAGTCCTGGTGCCTAGGTGTTTTGTGTCCCGATAAACTTTTATGCCGGCTCCGGGTAGCCCCCTCCCGGGGGAAAGGTTTAGGGCCCACCTAGGTTGAGTTCCAGAGGGAGGGGACCCCTCCCGGAAAAGAGGTTTTAGGGCTCCGGGGAACCCGCCCCGGAACAAACATCTGGCCCCCTTGAAGAACCAACTTGATACACACACACAGACACACTGGACTGCAATCTTGCAGGAGCTGCTCCGGCCAGGGCGACCGTCCCTGTTGCGCGCTTTGATTCGGACGTACGGCAGGCCATACGCTTTCCTGGGTCTGCTTAAGGTGAGCGACTTTGCCTCATGATCCCGCTTATGTTTTATTTCTATCTTTGGTCCTCGTCTTCGGGTTTTGTCCAAAGTGGAGCCCGAGGAGCAGCGGTCCCACCCTCGGCGGTCAAGGAAACCAGCGACGCTGCCGGGTTTCTAGGGGGTTTAGGGTTAAAGCTCGCGGTCGGTCGCATGGGGCTTTCAGAGCTCCTTAATGCTGCACCCAGCTCCCGTCATGTGGTGACGTCATCCCCGATCCCTCACGTGTCATCCCTCATGCATTCACCGCATACGCGCCGCCAGCTTTTGAACGACTTGCTCAGCTTCTCCGGTCCGTTGCTGCTGAAGCTACTCGTAACGTGGCTTACCGCCGCGGCCGCGCCACCACCACCTGCGACGACGGTGATGTTGACCCATGGGTCAGTGTCGCCCAGCCGCAAGGCACCTGGAGGTGAAGCGGGATCAGCAACGGGCACACTCGCAGGATCGTCAACAGCTGAAGCCGTGGTAATGGCAGCCGGCTTCGGCAGCGGCAGCAGTAACGGCGGCGGGGGCAGCGCGGTCAGTGACCCTTGGAACTATTTGTGCGGGCTGGCGGCAGCGCTGGGACCGTCCAGTCCTCACTTCGGAATGGTGTGTGTGGCATTGCTGGGCCTTACGTCAGTAATCCGGGCACTTTTGAATGCGCACTTCAACTATCAATTGGTGAGCGAAGGATTGCATGAGTGCGTGTGCGTATGTGTGCGTGTGTGTATGTGTGCGTGTGTGTATGAGTGCGTGTGTGTATGTGTGCGTGTGCATATGTGTGCATGTGCGTATGTGTGCGTGTGTGTATGTGTGCGTGTGTGTATGTGTGCGTGTGTGTATGAGTGCGTGTGTGTATGTGTGCGTGTGCATATGTGTGCATGTGTGTATGTGTGCGTGTGCGTATGTGTGCGTGTACTTTTTAGTGAAGCTGCAGGGACCTCATGCGTCTGTGCCGCCGCTTAAAGGAGACGGCAACAGCGCGACTTCATTCCGACACCCCACCCTCCCCGTGATGCCGCGACGGTGACGCAGAGCCGGTTGTCCTGTCAGTTGCGAGCGGGCCTTATGTCCGTGCTGTACCGTAAGTCGCTACTTGCCGCGCGGTATGACCACCGCGCCGCGACGGCGCCGTCCGGCGCAACGTCTACCACAGCGGCGGCAGTAGCAGCTACGCCGTGCGAATCCCCGGCAGCGGGCGAGATTGGCGCCTCTGAGGATATCTCCGCAGAGGTTGGTGGTACCCGTACAGCCGCCACTGCAGAGGCGAAAGATCGGCGGGACGGAAAGGGCCCAGGTGACCCGAGTGCTGACGTCAGCACACTCATGTCTGTGGACAGCGGCCGGGCGGTGAACCTGCTGCTTTCGTTTCACGAGCTCTGGTCCCTGCCAATGCAGATGGTGCTGGCGCTGTACATGCTGTACATGCAGGTGGGGTGGGTCAGTGGCGTCGGTCGAAGGTCACTGCGCGGAGACGGAGACCCATGGGTCACGCGGCCGCGGCGAGAACCTCGGCCGTCTTCTTGTGCAAGCCTCAGAGGCCCCGCGCCCTCGAGGCAAGAGGACGGCGCTGCTAATGGATCCGAAGGCGCGTCGTCAGGCTCTTGAAGCCCTCATCTCACTCGGGCATTCCTGAGCATGCAGCTCGAACAAATCCTGCCCGCCACGTATTTCCCCCCACTCCCCTCTCCCCTCTCCCCTCCCCCCACTCCCCACTCCCCTCTCCCCTCCCCCCACTCCCCTCCCCCCTCTCCCCTCCCCCCACTCCCCTCCCCCGTCTCCCCACTCCCCTCCCCCCACTCCCCTCTCCCGACACCTCTCGCCTCCCAACCCGCCTTCCCCTCGCTTGCCCCTCCCGCCCTCTCGACGCGTGCACTTCACCTCACCGTCGGTGATCGTCCTTGCCTCCGTCTTGACCTCTCTCGCCTCTCCCAACCCCGTCACATACACCTACACCTACATACATACACACACGCACACACGCACACACGCAGGTTCGTTATGCCTTTCTGGCGGGTCTGGTGGTTAGTTTGCTGCTGGTGCCCGCCAACAAACTGATCGCGAGTCGCATCCTGGCCGCCAGCAGAGAGATGATGAGCGCTAAGGTGCGGGGCCAGCGGGATGCCGGGTGGGGGTGGAAGAAGAGTGACCACCCCCCGGCAGACAAGTCGCACAAGACACGGCCGGAGGGGCCGTACCTCCCCGGGGAGCTACTGCTGCTATCGGGACGCTCTACATGCCTCATACACATACACACACACATAAACACATTCATACACGTACACACACGTACGATTGCGTCCAATTTTGTTTCTATACACACACGCACACACACTTCACTCTCCTTGGGTTCCGCCCCCAGGACGCGCGTGTGGGTTTGATGTCGGAGCTGCTGCGGGGCATTGCGACCGTGAAGACCTCCCCGCCGTGGGAGCAGTTCTATGTGACCAAGGTGGGATGTGTATGTGTAGCGGTGGCGGTGGCGGTGGCGGTGGCGGTGGCGGTGGCGGTGGCGGTGGCGGTGGCGGTGGCGGTGGCGGTGGCGGTGGCGGTGGCGGTGGCGGTGGCGGTGGCGGTGGCGGTGGCGGTGGTGGCGGGTAGGGAGGGAGCGAGGGAATGGAGAAAGGGGGTACGGCGGTCCGCCGAACTGACACACCTTCAAACAGGCGATGGGGGGGGAATGCCCCGGAGGCAGGTGTCGGGATCGGGGGGGGGGGAGGGAAGGGCGAGGGCATGAGATGGTGTTGACGCCCGAATAGCCCGATGCGAGGGATCCGGACGATCCGGCAGCCGGCTTTTCGTCCCACTCGTGCAACCACCAACCACCAACCACCACCCCGCACAGACTATTATTTTCCCCATCACTCACCCCCCGCAACCGCCGTCTCTTCCCGCCGCTTTACCAGGTCTCTGCCGCGCGGCGCCGGGAGCTTCGCGGCCTCGCCGTCCGCAAGTACTTAGACGCGCTGTGTGTTTACTTCTGGGCCGCCACCTCCCTGCTGTTCTCTGCCCTCACGTTCGGATTGGTGGTGGTGCTTGAGGGCGCGGAGGCACTGACGCCCCCGGTAGCATTCACTGCGCTGTCGCTGTTCCAGCTGCTGACGGCGCCGCTCAACGCCTTCCCATGGGTGGTTAACGGTGGGTGGCGGTTAGGACGGTCAGTTGGTTGGTAGGCTGAAAGCACGACAACAATAACGGAGTCAGTTAGCTCAGAAGGCTAGGACAAACAAACGCCACTGTGAGGGTGCTGAGGCAATCCACAGAAACGGGCTCGGCGCCGTCGCCATCTAATTAACGACCAGACGCCGGATGTCATTTCATTCCATGCACGAGTACGACAGTCCCGCTGTCCTCTGGGCTCAATCACCTTATCGCCTCTTACGCAGGTGTCGTGGAGGCCGTGGTTTCAGTACGGCGGCTACAGGACTACCTGTCCCGCTCCGAAACCAAGGCCTTATGGGCTTACGAGGACTTGGAGCTGCACCTGGGGGATCTGCACCCAGCGACGGCTGCGACCTTACTCGCCGCGTCGAGTACGACAGCGGCTACGGCTGCTGGCGGCGGCTGCAGCGGCATCGGCAGCGCCAGCGGCGGCGTCGGTGGGGGCGCCGGGCTGCTGGCTGCGCTGCGCGCGGCGGGGGCTGCAGCCATTGACTTGGGCGCTGCCACCGTCGGGACGCGGCCGTTGGACCGGCTTCTGCTGTCACTGCGGCTGCCGCCGGCCGCATCGGCTGCGCTGTTGTGGCGGGACCGCGTGAAGGAGCGGAAGCGCAGGATGTCTGCCGCCAGCGGTGACGGCGTCGGTGACGGAGGCGTGCGGCCTGCTGTGGCTCCTTCCGGGGGCTGTCCGAACAGCAGTATGCACGAGGGCAGCGCCGCCGCCGCCGCCGCCGATGCTTTTGTCGTACGCATCGCGGAACCCGCGGACGTCGCGGATGCTGACGAGGAGGCGTCGTCACCTCCGTCACCGCCGATATCGCCTCCACAGCTGCCAGCGTCCACCATCCCCCCTCCTCCCTCTCCCTCTCCGCCTCCGCCTCCGCCTCCGCCTCCGCCTCCGCCGACATGGGAGGCAGCAGTCAGTTTCCACGGCGCAACTTTCGCCTGGGACCCGGTGAGAGCGGCGGAGGGCGTAAGGCCCAGTTTGATCCGGCTCATTTCGGATCTACACGTGTGTATGTTGGGAACCCTTTTTCCTGGACGTGCGAGCGCGGCGGTCTGAAAGCTGGAGAGGGAGGGAGGGGGGGGAGGGAGGGCACTGCGCGCCACAGTCTTTGATGCTCACAGCGATGGCGCTTTGGGCTAAACCGCACGTCCGTGTGTGTGTGGGGTGTGGGGGGGAGGGGGGATCTTCGGCATCTCCTTTCCCCTTCACAGTCGAGAACCTACAAGTTACGATTCCCGCACCCGCTGACATCTGGCGGTTGCCCCCTCCTCCTCCTCCTCCTCCTCCTCCTCCTCCGGCGTTCGTGCTGCAGTGCATGTGAACCGGATGCGATGTATGCGCTACTGCATTCAACGCGTAGCCGCACCGTGATGATGCACTCAGTGGAGCAATACACACAAACACACACAAACACGCGAGTACTCTTAACTTGGAACATCCGTCCCAACAGGCTGCCCGTCCCTGCTTGTACGACATTTCCCTTGTCGTACCTCGCGGTGGCCTCACTGTCGTAGTGGGTTGTGTTGGTGCTGGCAAGAGCAGTCTCCTGACAGCGATGCTGGGGCCCGGAGGAGGAAGTGGAGGAAGCGGCGAGCTGCCGCTGCTGCGTGGCACGTGCCATACATATGTACGGCGGCTGTCGTACGCGCCGCAGCAACCATGGGTGATATCGGGCACACTGCGTGAGAATGTGTTGTTGGGATCGGCGATGGACGAGGAGCTGTACGTCCAGGTGAGGGACGTAAGGCCCGGATGTATCGGGGCCATCGGGGCTTGAGACTGGGAGGATGGAGCCCGACACGGCTCGGAGGATGACGTGTACGTTACGGCATGGTGCGGCTTTCACGCACCTTCCCCCTCGCCCCCGCACTCCCTCGCTTGCAGGTGCTCCATGACTGTGCACTGCTCACCGACTTGGACGCGATGCCGCTGGGGGACCTCACGCAAGTGGGGGACAATGGATGCAGGTGAGAGGGAGGGGGCGGAAAGGGAGGGGGCGGCGGAAGCGCAGGCGGAAGGGGAGGGGTTGCTATTCCCCCTGTCCTTCCCAGCAGGCATATCTGATGTTTCTGTTCTGCCCCAAGACCCCAATCCACACACGTGCACACAAACACACGACCCCCCCACACACAGACTCTCCGGGGGACAGCGCGCTCGACTTGGTCTGGCCCGGGCTCTGTACCATGCTGCGAACCTCACCGCCTCCTCTGGACTCGGCAAAGCCGCCGCCACCGTCATGTGCGGGGCTGCCAGTGGTGCCGTACAACCAATAGATGCACACCATCACCCCAGACATGTTCCAGATCCACGTCCAGATCCAGACCTAGATCCAGGGGACGCGCAACAACGGCAGGAAGAACTGGATACAGCAGATCCAGATCCGAGTAATCAAAACCACCTTCTGAGCCCCGATCATGATCCTGAGCTGAATCCAGATCCAAACGTAATGGTCCTGTTGGACGATGTCCTGGCCTCCCTGGACGGCGTCTGCGCCGCGCACGTTGTACAGCATGCCTTGCTGGGCCGGTTGCTGCGGCCGGGGGGCCCAACACAGGGCGAGTTAGGACGCAGCGCGGCGGCTGCCCCCACCGCAGCCGCCACCGGCCCCACCGCCGCCACCGCCACGTGGCCCACGGTCGTCCTGGTTAGCAATGACGTTCGCTGCCTGATCGCGGCCTCCCAGGTAGTGGCGCTGGAGGGGGGGAGGGTTGTGTTCTGGGGGACCCCTGACGCCTACCTCGCGAGCGAATACCACCACCACCACCACCACCACCATCAACAACAACAACAACAACAACAACAAGCCGAGCATCCCATCCTGGAAGCACGGCTGCAGCAACTGCAATCACAGCAGCAGACGCGAGGGCAGTGCGACAGCCCCATGCAAAGCCCCCATCATGTCGCCTCCTCCCCGGCGGGCATAACCGAGCTCCCACGTGGCGGGGGGGGTGCCCATGTAGGCCGCAATAAAGATGATGCGGGCAACGAGGCCCGAGGCTGCGGTGAGGCGACTGGCAGCGCCGGAGGCCGAGAAGTAGATGGAGAGGAAGAGAGCGCCGATAACGATAGCGCGAATGATGAGGACGGCAGCAGAGGTGCGAGCGGCAGCATCAGCAGCAATGACAATTGGCATGCCGGGGAGGAAGGATGGGTACGGAAGACAGGGCGGCGGCGGACGCCGAGGAAGGGGGGTGAGGGGGCCCAAGAGGCCCTGCAGCCGCTGAAGGACGAGCCGGCGGCGGCGGCGGTGGTGACTGCGACGGCGTCGGGGGAGGCGGTGGAAGAGGAGGAACGTGAGGTGGGACATGTGCGGTGGCGAGTATACGGCAGGTACAGCCGGGCGGTGGGTGGCAGCGTGGTGGTGGCAGTACTGCTGAGCCTGGCGCTCATGCAGGCATCACGAAACGCCAGCGACCTTTGGGTATCATACTTTGCAGCGCATAGCGGCAGCGGCAGCAGCGCCGCCGCGCCCGCCAAGCTGGCCCCGCCGCCGCCGCCGCCCGCTCTTGGCAGTTCTGCCATCTCTACCACCACCGCTGCCGCCCCCACCCGGAATACATTTCCATCTGGATGTGATCACACGGTGGCGCCAAGGCTAAATATCACGCTTCCTCTGCCGAGGGCGATTCTGCGGCCGTGCATGTCGTCGGACCGAGCTCACTTGGGCGTGACAGGAGGGCCCGATGGTCCCGCCACCGACGGCCCCCCCACCAATCTAACCCCCGGTATGAGAATACGAAGGACCGGATGGTCTCTCCTGCTGTCCCCCGCTCCTTCATCGCTGCCCGCACCCTGGCACTGGTGCAGTGTTGTGGCCTCAGTCTCAACACATCCCGCCGCGGGCCTGGCGACAGCGGCAGCGGCATCTGTAGGAGCAATCGGGGGTGGCGGTGGCGCGGACGCGACGTCAGCCGCCGCAGCCGCCATGTGTTCTCAGCTGACGGCGGCGGAGGAAGAGGCAAGTGCGGCAACCGCAGCAGATGCGGAAGCAATCCATGTGCCAGTAGGCCGTGGCGGTAGCGGTGGCGGTGGCGGTGACAGCTTTGAGGTTCACGTTGCCGCCGCCGCCGCCGGCGGCGGTAACGGCGGCGGCAGCGGCTTCTGGACTGCGCGTACGTTCCTGCGGGGTGTGTTTGTTATCGCCGCCGCCAACAGCATCTTCACGATGGCCAGGGCTTTCTCTTTCGCTTTCGCAGGTGTGCACGCGCGCGCGTGTGTGTGTGTGTGTGTGTGTGTATTTGTATGCCTTTGTGTGCGCGCGTGTAAACACCTCGTGGCCCGTGTGGCTTCCGTAAAAAGCTGAGATGGCGCCCGTGTTACCTCAACCTCAACCTCCCAGAGCGCTGTTCTCAAACTTTTGTTGCATTCCTCATAGCTCTGCTCTCTTCTCCTAATCGGTCACGCGGGAAGAACACGTCCTTTGTGTGTTTGCCGTACATCCGACTTAGCCAGTCGCATGTCCGGCATCTTCCACACCGAAGCCCCTTCCTGGTTTCTCAGTCTCCCTTAGCAGCTTTGATCGCAATTTCCCCCTCGGAACGGGCTCTCACCCCTCACCCCTCACGGGTGATCTGGGTAATCTTAATGTACGACTTAAACCTCAAATTCACGCACAGAAACATGTAATCACGCAACCCCGTCCGTACAAACACATCCATTCAGACATACCCTGCCACCTCACAGGTATGCGTGCCGCCACCCAGCTTCACGAGCAGCTGCTGGGGGCAGTGCTGTCAGCACCCATGAAATTCTTCGAATCGGTGCCGCATGGGCGCATCCTGAACAGGTATATATATGATTGGGGTTTCTACGTGTCTATGTGTTCGTACATTTCCGTATTATTCCGTACAGCACTCTCCAATCTCGACCTGTCTTCCTTGTCCTGCAGGTTCTCTTCTGATATGGCGGCGGTCGACGACTCCCTTCCCTTCATACTCAACATCGCCCTCGCAAACGCCGCCTCCCTGGTGGGCCTCCTGTCGGTGCTCTGCTACAGCGCGCCGCCCCTGCTGCCACTGCTACTGCCGCTGGCGTTTATATACAGGTGGGGCTCCAGCTCGTAGATTGCCGGCATGGGGGAACTGAACACCCGAACTCAGGTTCGCCGCCCGCGTGCTGTAATGGCCACCCGAGAAATTGACGGGAAGCGGCGTGAGGCCGAGCGCGTTCAGCAGTTCCGACTTCGGCTCCCGCCCGCTCGTCGTTCTGTGCTGTGTTGGGGCCCAGTTATCGAGATCCTTCCTCGCCGCGAGATGTTAACGCTACTTTTAAGCTCACGGCCTCTACTTTCTGGCCCTCTACTTCGGCCCTCTTTTGACATTCTGCGCGACCTGACCCGTCTTCTTCTTTCAGGCGGCTGCAGATCTTCTACCGGAGCAGCAGTCGGGAGGTGAGGCGATTGGAGGCGCTGGCACTGTCCCCCGTGTACGGCGCCTTCGGAGCGGTGGCAGAGGCGGCGCCGCTGGTTCGCGCGTTTGGCGTGCAGCCGTACTTCCTGGGTACGGCGGTGGCTGCTATCACTCGGCACCAGCGGGCCGCCATTACTGGTGGGTGCCGCCGGCCCCGCTGTCTTGTGCCCCGCTGTCTTGTGCCCCGCTGTCTTGTGCCCCGCTGTCTTGTGCCCCGCTGTCTTGTGCCCCGCTGTCTTGTGCCCCGCTGTCTTGTGCCCCGCTGTCTTGTGCCCCGCTGTCTTGTGCCCCGCTGTCTTGTGCCCCGCTGTCTTGTGCCCCGCTGTCTTGTGCCCCGCTGTCTTGTGCCCCGCTGTCTTGTGCCCCGCTGTCCCCGCTCCAATAAAATGATCATTTCGGGGTTTCGCGGAAAAGGGGGGGACGGGAACCGACTCTCTAACCACCCACCAGACCCTCCCTTGTTAGGGCTCGCCGTCCTCCCAGCCGCTCACCTCCCACCTGCAATGAGCAATGCGGACCCCAACAGCTTCTATTCTATCATCGTCCTTATGTTCGTGTGGAACCTTCATATTCGGAACCCCCCCACCGACCTCCGCCCCCGCCCCCCCACCCAACCCGGTAGTGCAGGTGGCGCCGCTTCCGCCTGGCTGGGGCTGCGGCTGCAGCTGCTGGCCTCGGGCCTAGTGTTGGCCGTATCAGGTCTGGCGGTCTGGCGTAGCGGCGGTGGCATCAGAAGTCACAATACGGATAGCAGCGGCAGTCGCCACGACGGCGTCAGCGATGCATCGTTCCGCGCCGTTCGCGGCGATCATGGCACAAGGGACCTCATCGCTAGCCTGGCGGGGTTGAGCCTGGCGTATGCGCTGCCCGTCGTCGGCCTTCTTAACGGCCTCTTGACCTCCACTGCCGAGACGGAGCAGGAGATGGTGGCGGTGGAGCGGCTGGGCAACTACATCGATGAGGTTCCGTCGCAGTCAGAGACGCTGCCGTTGCTGCCGCCGCCGCCGCCGCCGCAGCCACCGCCACCGCCACCAGAGGCAGAAGGCGCCGGGAGGAGCGGCGGCAGGGGGGGCGATGCAGCCATCCGGATAGAGTCCCTAGTGGTTCGCTACCGGGCGGGTCTGCCGCCGGCGCTGAACGGACTGAGCCTGGTAGTGGAGCCGGGGCAGCACGTAGGGCTGTGCGGGCGGACGGGTGCGGGAAAGAGCAGTGTGATCGCGGCGGTACTGCGGCTGGTGGAGGCCGATTCAGGTACCCCACTGTGCCTGAACGGAAGAAAAGTCTACAATGCATGAAACAACTTCACATGCTGCCTGTGTGTACGGCTCGCGTTATCGTGTAACCGTGTAATGTTTTCTTCATTCCTTGCAGTTCGTTTTCCATCGAAAATGTTTACCGAAACGCTTGATGATAAATATGCCGAATCTACCCACGTTGCAAACCTCAGCCAATGGTATCACTGCGTGTTCGGTCCGCGACGCAATCCGTCGCAATCCCTCCCCCCCTCCCGTGTCGGAGCTTCAGGCCGCGTGCTGCTGTACGGTGTAGATGTACGATCTACACCACTGGCGCAACTACGTGCCTCTGTAGGCGTGCTCCTGCAGCGGCCCTTCCTTGCCACCGGCTCAGTGCGGGAGAACATCGACCCACTTGCGGCGGCGGCGGCGGCGAGTGACGAGGAGCTGGCCTCTGCTCTACGGCGCGTGGGACTGTGGGACGCACTGGCGGCGGCGGCAGTTCACCGCCGTGGCCACAGCAGTGGTGGTTCAGTGGAGGCGGTTGCGGCAGCAGTGCAGCCGCTGCTGCCGGTGACTGCAGCTGAGGTTCTGGCGCTGCCCCTTGGAGCGCAACCTGGCGCTGTTGGACTGAGTGCGGGACAGCAGCAGCTCCTATGCCTGTCCCGGTTACTATTACGACCTCGACGTGTGGTGCTGCTAGATGAGTGCTCGGCGCATGTGGACCCGGCCACGGCCATCACCATCCGCCGCCTTGTTTCGGAGCAGATCCTGCAGCTGCCGCCAGGGCCGCCCCCAGCGACGGTGTCTGCGCAGACGCTGAAGGGAACCGACGCCGGGGATATAAATACGTTAGCTCGCGATTCACTGCGGCAGACACCGCTACCACAGCGGTCAACAGCCGCCGCTGCAGCAGCAGCTGTTGCTGGCCCTACTGCCGTGCTGGAGGTAGCTCATGACCTTACGGCTATCGGCAGCTGCGATCGGGTGGTGGTGATGGAGGGGGGGCGGGCGGTGGAAGAGGGGCCGCCTGGGGAGCTTGCGGTGCGGACGGGCGGCCGCTTCTGGGCGCTGTGCTTGGCGGCGGGAGCTGCGAGGGCAGCGGCTGCAGCTAAAAGTGCTGTAGATGATGCTGATGTGGATTTGGGACGTGGATGAGGCCGACCTCCTCAGCCAGGGAGCCTGGCATGTTGCGTGAGCAGTCTATGTGGTAGGGGAAAATAGGGGTGTCGCTGCTGCGTTGCGTATGAGAAACCTTAAGGACGTACGTTTGCGGTGTGTGCCGTGTATACGCGTCTTTTTCACTACAAATGTACAGTCTCCTTGGCTCCCTCCTCGCCCTCCCTCCGTCCCTCCCTCGCTCCCGCTAGCACTGTTGGGTAAGTGATTTGCTTGGGGGTGGGTTCGGGATGAGGGTTGAGATTCCATGGACTTGTGGACAAGATGGGTGAAGGAAATGGCCCTGATACGGCTGTGTCACATGCACACACACACACGGGGCGTGACCATTTAACAAATGACGCAGTTACAATGGAAGCAAATCGAGATACCATGAATATGCGAATATGTCACAGCCGCTGCCTAAAGAGTAGGACACCCTGCAGTTTACGCATGAGTTGCACGGACAACTAAGGCCCTATCAACCCACAGAGGATATGGCCGTCATGCCAGGGCATGCTATGTGATATATTACCTTCTTTGTGTACAGCAGTAGACAAAGACCGCGCACATACGCACGCATTATCATATTATGGAAAGCCCCCACAAGTACAGTAAAAGACCCACGCACTCTCGTCACCAGCATGATTGCACCCGCGTAATTTCACCAGCCGTGCCTACAGCAGCCGTGCTTCCATGTCAGACGTTCACTAATGTACGCACGTCCACGCGGTTCTGTCCGGCGGCCTCCCGGGCCTCCCACGGCGTGCATCTAATGCCGTCCGAAGCGAACCCCGCAGGTGCAGTAACACAGGTTGACCACATCACCGAGTGCATACGAAGTGTGACGCTGCGCGGCCTGGGATGGTATCCCCCTCCAGGTAATCCAAGTACCCCGCAGAGGAGAAAGCGGGAGGCACATTAAGCGACGGGTTTAAGGAAAGCCGTCGTCGGACATTGGCCATCCCCAAACAACGATAACAAGCAGCAGAAGCGCGAGCAAAGCTTGCAAAGCGCTTTTCGCACAAGCAAAGGATAACAAGAGAGAATCAGATGGACCAGTTCAAGATGGGCCTAAAATAGTTTGCTGTATAGCGACCTGCACAGAGGCAGAGGCACGCTGGAGCTGCTGCTGCTGCACCCCATCCTGGTTAATATGGGCCGGGTGCCGCCTCTCTGTTCGCATTATCACCCGTAGTAACAAACAAAGACCGTGTGCGCATTCACATATATTTACTGCCTGCAATCCCGTTCCGGATGAAGCCATAAAGGAAACGGCAGTGACTGCAGCAGCCCAACGCAAGCTATAACGTAAAAGTGCAATCTTAAGCAGAGGGTTTCATTTTGAGCAGGGCACTTCATAGCAACAATATGTAGCCATCATCTGGAAGCCAGCCTCTTCCATCCCCCAGCCGTGGCCATTCACTTCTTCGCGCATGCGCACGTGACTGACTACACATGCCATAGACGTACGTTCTATGACCGAACATTTGTATGTCCTTCCTCAGCTGCCCCTCTCTTGGTCTCCTATTAACGCCACCGAGCGACAGCGTTGCTCTGGCGTTATCATGTGGCATGGCCCAGGTATTATATACGTGGATATGATCATTTAAGTTGGATCAGGGAGGGGCGCGCCGATTGGGAGGTCAGTCACACAGCAAATTGCGCGTATGTGGAAACCAACCAGCTCCTGACTCAACTCTTTTGCTTCCAGGCCCCCCAGCGGCACGCCGCACACTTGCTACATGCCCCGCGTGACACATGCGCAGGAACCAACTGATTCGTACTTGCCAGAAAAGCTAGCGATCTAGCAAGCAAGCTAGTTGCCGTTTAAAAAGGCTAACGTCAACTGCCATTTGGCAGCTGCAAACCATACCACCCATTACGTTTCATCACCGCGCCAATGTCCGTCTCTGTCAATCACGCGTGACTGCATTGTCCACCTACATCTCACTATTAATCTAACTTTCCTTCATGAATGCCGGGCTACTTCCCAGTATAGATCGAACAGGAAAGAAAGAATCTAAGATCCCCGTGGAGGGAGTAGGTTGGCGAGGTAGAAAGGCAAAAGATGTAATTGTTCAACTTTCCTGTGTTGCCGACCCAGGGAGGCCGGTACAGGGATACAGGGAAGGCCGGAAACGGAGGACTACAATCGATGGTGCTCCGAGACTTGAAAAGGGACGACCGTTGAGGCTGTCGCCATGACTTTAAGCCGCCTCCCCCAGCCCCCATCCGCGACACGTTCTGTAACCTTGGCCCGCCCTTCTTTCTTCGCCACTGACTGGCATCTCGCATTCGAAGCACGCCACGCCATGACCCTTTTCCTTTTCCTTCCCCTCCTTCAACACGCGCTATCGCTTCCTGGTCACGTGGCGCGAATCACTGCGGAGGTTGAGTGTTCCCCCCCACTCGCCAGCGACCTGACAATCACAGCTGTAACGAGCGGAAAAAAGATACGAGGAGGAGCGGCACCTCGAAGAGAGGATGCCGGGAATCTTTAGCAGCAGGCAGGGATGCGGCAGTATATCATCCTTCCCTCGTGCTCATGTGACGACGAAGGAAAACCACAGAGCAGGTGAGCTGTTGGGCTGCTTGCATAAGGCCCGCAACACCAACTGACACTCAGTCATGAATTGGATGCCAAAACGTGATGTCTCGGATTCGCGGATTCGCGCAATGTAGACACAAACTCACACACAAAGACAACACGGTTTTAGCTCCGCATCACAGACAAACAGCCAGACCCACCCGTGTTGCTACGTTCCCACCAGGTGCTTCGTGGCTCTGTGCGATTTTCACATGCCGCAACAATCCCTCCTACCCGAACACAGCTTTTAAGCAATGTCCCTTCCGTTTAACCTCACCACCACCACCACCACCACCACCTCCACCTCCAGACCTTTAATTGTCCAGCTTCACCAGCTTCTGAGACGTACACGGATGGACAGACATGCCGCGTTGCGCCGTTCCATCCCACCGGGTTACGTCCCACGCACCCACCCGACATTCGCACGTATGCGCAGCACCTTGCTTCCCCTCAGTTCTTATTGCATCGAGCCTTATCATGCTCTTAAGCACAAGCACACACACACACACACACACACCTACCTCAGCGGTGATAACCACGCTCCACACACCTAGCACTCTGCCAACACATGCCTTCCAGCAGAATGCATTACCACCGACCTTTAGAGAAGTGCCCACGTCGCGCACACAAGAATATCTTCTCGCGCCACGAAGGCATTACTCGACACACAAGGATCTGCCAGCAGGCCCGAACGCAGTCCACGCCTTGGAGCCATC
The DNA here is from genome assembly GCA_019650235.1 of Volvox reticuliferus. Lineage (NCBI taxonomy): Eukaryota > Viridiplantae > Chlorophyta > Chlorophyceae > Chlamydomonadales > Volvocaceae > Volvox > Volvox reticuliferus. The sequence goes on from BNCP01000008.1 coordinate 1,784,647, forward strand.
GCCGTCTTTTCCGTCCAGATTGCTCCAGATATGCGGAAAGGGCCCAAACCCCCACCACCCATTTGGTCGGTCCGCATCAGCATCCCGCCATGGGGCTTACCTCATCGCAGCGATCCGCATCTGTGTTCCCCTCCTCCTGCCCTCTTCACATTCGCTCCCCCCTTCCGATTTAGAAGAGTACCTGGCTCCGAACCCACGAGGGTCATGTCCGAGTATAACCTCTCCAAAAACAGTAAATGTTTAGCTCCAGGTTGCCATGGCAAGTGGACGCGTTTGACAGATGGATAAAAGACACGTACAGAAGTACAGACGCACAGATCGTGAGTTTCTCCAGGCCGCCAGTCCATGTATGTACCTGTGCATATACATCTCATCTCACCACCTGAAGGACGCCATAGACGTCGTGAGCTGCGCAGAGTCAGGAGGAGTAGATATTACGATCGGTGTCACGGGGCCAAAGGAGACATTTGACATACACATACACGCATATCGGCATATGGCCAGACTCGCAAATGGTCGCAGAGTCCTCTTATGCGCCCATCGCGTACCCACGTGGATGGGAAGGACTTTATATAAGTTGAGGAAACACGAAGGAGCGCCTTTCCCCAACCGTTCCTTCCCAAGCGCGCGCGTGCCACGTGCAAGCACTGACGCACGCACGTGTGCTGGAATCCTGAACGCTTTGCGGCTCCTCCTTTGCCTTTCCCCCGGCTACACTCCGAGACCTGAGAGGGTCGCCACTAAGAACCGCATGTCACGGACAGCACTAACTGTTGAAGCAGCAACCACGGCGGTGGCGGGGTCAACACCTTTAACGTCACACAGTGCTGATATACGGCTCTTACTTCAGGAGGGCCCCCTTATCCTAATCAGCCATCTCGTTAGAATGTAGCGATCGCCACCAGAACCCTGCCGCCACAGAACCTCCGGAGGCATTCTGAAATCGCAATCTGATCCACGGAAGAGCGGAGGCTGACGGCGATGACGGCACTGCGGGAGGCCCATCTGGTGGCGGTGTGCTGCTGGGCCGGCTACAGGCAGGGGTGGAGTGGCAGTGACGCAGGTGACGTATCCCACTGCCTTGCGACCCGTGCGCCGCCCCGCGCCGCGAGTGCCGGTTCGCGCACAACTTCGACGCCTCCGTTTCCTGCTACCGCCAGTTGCCGTTAACATCGTGCGCCAAGGCATCGCGGTCAACAAGTTCGTCTCCTCTTTTCGGGCTGCCGTAAGCAGCATCGGCGGCGGCGCATCCACCGCCACGTGTTCCTCCTCCAATATGTACAGCGTATTGGGCAGCGGCACGGAGCTCGTGCGCATGGGACACGGCCCCGGCGCCACTGCCGCCTCCGCCAGCCCTGAGGTGCTGTCTGCTCCAATTGGGAGGAGGCACCTCCACACGCACCTGGGACCGCTGCCATACCTGCTGCCGCATCGCTGCCATCGCAGCTGGCGAAAGCCGCGGCCCTGGAAGCAGCTCCTCACAGACCACCGCTCGTCCACGGCTATGGCCACGGTATAATCCGTACGCCTCATCTTCTTCGGCCCCAAGCACCAGCTCCCTGGCTTCGCCGCCGCGCGCCACTGGCTGGCCCCGATGTACGATCCGTACCAATGACGACAGCGGCTGCGCATCCTCCTTCAATTGGCCACGGCCCACGTGCACGCCTCCTGCATCGCCGCCAGCCAGCGAGGCGTACATCTCCGCCAGCCGCGATGGGTGCAAACCCCCGAGTCCGCCACCGCCACCGCTCTCTTCGTACAAGATATGCGTCACGCCATGCCCACCATGAGATATATCTTCTTCCAACATTCTATGCCCATTAATTCCTCCGGGTGCGACCTCCCCGCGGGGCCTCTTGGCGGCGGCGTCGCCGCCGCCACGGCCGCGGCTGCTACCCGGGCACTCATCTAACGCCGCGGCGGCGGCAGCTGCGGCAGTGTGCTGCAGCAGTGCGTCGTACGCAGGGGCCCGCCGGCCGACGGCGGTCTCCACCTTCACCGCACCTGCGCGCGGCTGATAATGCAGCGTCTCTAGTCTGCGCCTCATGCGGTCCAGCCGCCGCCACCTGTTCAGCAGCTCCCTTTGCTCCAACTGGATACTTCGCAGCAGCGCTGGAGCGCCTACGGACACGAGGTAGGCCTGAAGCTGTTCCTCGTCCTCTGCGTCTGTATCATCAGCGTCGTCATGCCGCATGCCGAGGCCGTCGCTCAGCCACACGCCAGCGGCGTCGCCGACGTGTTGCTGCTGAACTGCTGCCACTCCCCTAGTCCTGCCCGGCACCCCATCCGTAAACTGTGACGACACAACGGAGCCCCTGGCCGCAGCGGCGGCGGCGGCGGCGGCAGCCAAGTAACTTGCCTCCGCCATCGGCAGGGAGTCCCCACCCAAGCTGGATGGGCCAACATGCAGCCGTGAGGCAGTGATCCTTCTGGCGGCCGTCGCCGGCAGGTCCTGTCCATCCGCGACTACACCTCGTGTAGCCGCGGCGTCGCTGCGTTGCCACGAGCGCACGGAATAGCGTCCGTAGGCATCCACGTCGTCATCGTCCTTCTCTGTGCCATGCGCGCCCTCATGCACGTACCGTGAGTCTCGAGGCCCTCCATGATCCACGACCTCGACGTCTCCGGATTCCACCTTCCCAACAAGGCCGCGCCGCCGCGTGGCCGCAGGCGCCACGCCGGCGGTGGCGGAGGAAACGCCCAGGGAGAGTTGCTGAGGAGCCCCCGCCGCTGCCGCTTCGGCCCTGGTGGCAGCTGCAGCCACCAGCGCCGCGGCGACATCTTTGTGCCCTAGCGCCGAAACCGCACTGTTGTGTTGCGGCGCAATGCGACCCGTGGATCCGTCGCGCAATAGGCCACCGCCGGCGCGGGGCGCGCCGCATATCTGCCTCTGGTAGTCCCCCGCGCCGCCAAGCTCCCCGCTCTGCCGCTCCGTCGCTGTCCTGTCCAAGCCCTCGCCCTCGACAACGTCGTAATCTCCCAGAGCATTGCCAGCAGCAACGCCGCCCTGGTAATGCAGCGATCCTGGCATCAATTTCAATCTACCTTGCCGAGGCGGCAGCGGTGGCAATGGCTGCTGCTGTCGCTGCTGCAACAGCACCTTGGGTGAGTGTGCCTCCCCGCCCGCAACCCCGTTGCCAGCGGCAGCACTCACACCCCGTAGAGACCGTGCCGCTGCTGTAGCTGCTGCGGGGCCGCCATTTGCGCCTTGCATGCTGAGAGAAATGAGTGCTGCTGTACCTTCCGCCTCGTCTTCGCTTGGCTCACCACCGGCCGCTGCCGTTGCCGGAGACGACATTTCCAGCCCCGGTCTACCGGGCCCGCTCTCCATTTTCTCACCTTCCAGCTTCACGTCCAGGATAGCTCCCAGGCCCGTCTCCCCGATCTGCGGCGGCCGCGTTACCACACCCCCTTGGATGCCCGTTGTGATGATGGTCTGATGCTGCTGTTGTAGGGATAAGGCAGTGCCCTGCGGTCCGCCAGGCTGCCGCTTCTGCCGCTGCGAGCCGCCTCTACCACTGCCTCCACCACTGCCTTCACCGCCACCGGCGCCGCAGGAAGAGGAACAGACCTCCCCTGTGCCAGCCCGGTACTTAGGCGGTAACGCTGGTTCCACTTCCCCGGCGCCGCCGCCACTCATCTCAACCACGCCGTCGGCGACATTAGCCCCCGCTGCGCCGGGAGGGGCAGCGCCGCCTCCACCACCACCGACCGTACCGCCGCCGCCGCTGCTGGCCCCGCCTTGCTGCTTGCGGGGACGGTACCTGCGCGCCGGGCCCTTGGTGACGGGCATACCGTGGCGCTCCAGCCATTCGCCCAGCGGTTCCAAATCAGGCAACACGCGGATGGAGCGGTACCATTTCGCCATGCTGCTTCCCCCAATCTGACATTGACGCGTCATCGGGGACAGCAGGTCGCAGAACCAAGAAGCGGCAAAGCGCAGGGGGAGAGTGTCAGGGGGTATTTTAAGGTAAGCCGCAACCTTACGAAGGTGCTTCCTTGCGTATGCAGACGCAAGAGACGCGAGGGTCGCGAGCAGGGCAGAGGGGCCGTACAAAGCCCGACAAGAACCGGACCGGACAGAAGCGCAGATCCGCGTGAGATCCTCGTGTCTTTATGCGCGGGGGCGGATGCTTAGGGTACCCAACCCTCTTGTGCTCGGCATGAATCTTAACGAACACTCGAGCTCCTCCTGGGTACAGACGTTGTGGGGAAGGAGCTCGTTTCCATCTCCCAACTGCCCCACCTGACCCCCTCCTGCTCGTTCATGCTCGCGCACCCCACCTTTTCAAAGTGGCTCCTGCTGATGAAGTGGCCCCGGTAGCGAATGCAGTCCATGCGGTTCATATAAAGAGACGGCTCGAACACGCCGCACACAAGGCCCTTCGCGTAACTGCTATTGCCATGCCGGGCATCCTCCTCCCCACCGCGGCCGCTGCCAATGCGAACTGCCACTGTTACCTCAACTGGCGGCGGTAGCTCCGAGGCAAGAAAAGAGCCACCGCCATCAGTGGCTCCAGGGACACCCCCACCGTCGGCGTCGACACCGCCTTCACCCTCACAACCAGCAGCGTCGCGACGGGCAGCAGCACTTGCGTCATATGCGCCGCTGTCGGTACTGACATGCTGATGCTGCGTCGGCGGCGCGGCTGTATCGCCAGCAAAGACAGCAGGGCCGGTCCGCTGCGGCAGTTCATAACCTTGAAAGCCCTCTCCCCGCGCGCTGTAGCGATCCAGCGGAGCTTCCTCGGAATCGGCCGCAGCGGAACGCTTGCGGGGCCGTCGGCCCGGTCCGGCTCTGAAGTCGTCGCCACCGCGTACGTTGTCCACCGCCACCGCCGCCGCCGCCACAGCAGCAGCTGCATTCACTTCCCCATGGACGTACATCGGCATGTCGTAACCGCCAAAATCATCAGGGCTCTGTGGCTCGCCGTTTGGCTGATTACGAAGCCGGAGAGACGAAGCATAGCTGCCATCTAAGTTGCAGCCCCGCAATCTGGCAGCAGCAACGTCAGGGCTGTCCCGCTGGTCTGCAATTGCAGCTGCTGCTGCGCTTCCAATGTCTTTCCCAACTTTATCCCCTTCCGCGTCCCCATCATCACGGCCACAGATAATGCCCCGTGCCGCCAGCATTTGCAGCTGTTGCAGCATGGATGCAGTGTCAATGTGGGAAGGCATTGAAGCCGCGCCGGGAGGGCCGGCCCCGGCTGTCGCAGCCGCGCGCAGGGGATTGCGCTGCCAATCCATGTTGAATTTGCTTTCTACTGCCGATAGCACGTCGCTGCAGCCCCTAGGACCCCGGGTGCGGGCGTGCGGCGGTTCAGCGTGTGATGAAGACGGTTCTCGCTCGTGGCCTGACAATGCTGCATTCGGCCCAGGCGCCGCGGCTGCTGCGCCGCTGGTAAGGGATGGCGTTATCCCAGTCGTTAATAGCGAGCGTGGGGTGCCTATGCAGGCTCCGCAGCTGTCACTGCTGCCACTTTCAGCGCTTAGGCCGGCCGCAGCTGTGGCTAGATCCTGAAGATTTGCCTGGGGCCTCGCCTTAGCGTCGTTGTTTGGGGAGCCTGACGGCCCAATTGGGCCTAAAACAGCACCTTGCATACAACGACAGCTCAGATTGACTGAAACGATGAGCCTTCAGGTTCACAGGCAGATAAAAGCTGTGCGGCCTGTGAAGCGACGACCGACCAATAAAACAGGTTTGTGTCCGCGGCACACGTCAAATTAGGACCGCGGCGCGGTTGAATCGATGATATCGTATATTGCCGCGGTTAGCTGTCATAGATTGAGAAGAAATGCACAATCTTTAGGAAAATGGTGATTGCCGTCTAGTTGCTAGGCTGTGATAACATGAAAAAGGTCCTGGGAACAGCAAAAGATGGACGACTGCCTCGACTACTTGCAGAAATCACATACGAATTAGATTCATTATTCAAAAAGCAAGGAAAGACCCCTGGCGCACGGATAAAGCCCGCCCTGCGGCTACTCTCCCTGTCAAACTCTCAAACCTTGCCAGGCCGGCGGCTACTTTTTAAGCGAATATAATTGGATAACCTACCGAGATCATAGGTTGTAGTCATAGCTTGAAGCCTGGCCCGTTGCGCATAGGTTTTATGTAGCGTACCGTTCGACACGAATGAAAGTGTGCGGTCCACCTAAGCGGAGAATATGCGTTGCACTACAAGCAAGAGCAAGGCCCGTTGCAAAAGTCATGTAGAGGTAATGCTTAAAGATATTTTAATATCGTAAAAGACGCAGCTTCGCAAGGGAGCTTCAAAGCACCAAAAATGTGTATCATACGCTAATATCAGCACGTGATGTTTGAGCTTTACTGAAAGTACTTGTTATCGTGGAATTTACAATCGTACAACCTTTAGTTGTCCGTCAGCCCCACGACACTCCAGCAAAAGTGGCCAAAAGTCCGTTCCGCACTTAATTCAGCACAGCTTTTTTTCGTGATACAAAATTCCAGGATGGTGTAAGGTTGTTGTTATACATTTCACCCGTCGCGGTACGTAACGTATTATGCCAGGATATCAACAAACAAGCGATACTGACATCATTATTAGGAAGTTAGTCCCAATATACAGAACACGGCCGTATAAGACAATCCGCTCTGACCCTTGGGGGGGGGGGCTGGCAAGAAGCTGCCTTCGTCCCGCAAACGACGCTGGATCTAATCGCATAATGCACGATTATCGTCACAACGGGGCGCATCCGCAAGAGGTTTCAGGTTAACGGCAAATTTTCATATTTTTAATCATATCACATACAATAACACGCAAACTGAAGGGCTGCCGCATTATACGGACCTTTCGTCGAGTCTTCGATACTTCGGGTCGTGAATCGAAAAGTAATGCGATTGACCATCTTTTGCAATAATCATAATCAGAGTCTTTTGAAAGACAGACGTCTTTCGAAGAATGCAGACATCTTTTGAAATCCGTGCATGGATTAAGTTAAGGACTTCACCTTCACCTCTCTGTTTCTGAGAAATGACAAGACGGCTCGCGCGTCTGCATCACAAGCTTGCTTTAGGCGAAGGAGTAATAGCCATTGCCATTCGTATACCTTTTTATGATTTTATCGCCTTCCTGAGACGAAAGGTTAGGCTATGCACGGGGCCTGACTGCGACCCTCTGCGACTGCATCACCTGGTGTTGCTGCGGCCCTCAGGGGCCCTCTGCGGCCACGGACACGACCACCAGCATAACTCGATGTTCGACTCAAGTGATGGAGTCAATCGAGAGCGACGTAGCTGATGCGGTACCTGTGATCCAAGCCATCAGCGCATCTCCTGCATGTATCTTCGCGTCGACAAATAATGCGTCTCTCGTGCACGCAGCAAAAGGGATGGGAAGCCTTCGCAAGCATCGGCCACAAATTTCCTTGCGCGCTCGACAGGAGTGAAGCACGAACCCAGCCATAGCGATCAGTCAGCCATATATAGGCCATCATGCCATGGCGAAAGTACCTCCCCGCTACCTCCCCCTTCCTACCCCTCTCGCTCCTAGCGTTTTCCGATGGGTTGACCATCAGCGTCAGGGCCGTGTACGGCCTAGCCATGATTTGGAAATATACCTGGATATCAACATTCTTCGGACAAAATATTGACAGTTATTCAGTGACACTCTGCGGCGGTATGGTGTTTTATTGGAAGTCGGGAAGCATGTGACGAGGCAATGGTGCGGTGGCAGCTTCAGCAGCTGGCAGGACATTAGCAAGACCGTGCACCTTTCACCTTACTCCAGATGCACCGTAGCATCGCCGACTGAATGGTGGAAGACTGGAACGTGTCAGGAGCATTAGAGCATCGACACATTAATAACCCTCGTACCACAAAGCACACAACCTGCTGAGGTAGCCTAGCAAATTCTTGGAGCACTAGCCGTGGAAAGGAACTTTTATCTGATTGAGATAAAAGTTGTCTTACCTCTGCGGTAATAATTCCACGTAACGCCACACCCTGGTCACCCCGACCATGTGGCCGCTCCGCCCAAGAGGTTCGGAACTAATGTGCGTAGATGCAAAAATTGATGCATGCATGCATGGGCGTAGTCCCATTTATTCGCGGACACGTAAGGACCTTCAGAGAACATCAGATTCAGCCATGCCTTGCCATGCCATGAAGACGGTATGATTCTCCGTTCACGTGCAACAACCAGCAGCGCAAACAGCGGCTGCAGCAGCGGTTGCGGCTTGCTGCAGCCGCTATAACCTCCTATAACTGGCTATAACAACAGACTCGCCCGGTGCTATTGTCAGTATGGGAAAGAGTTTTTTCCTACAGTATAAAGAAGCCTCTAGGATAATATATCGGAGTTCTTCCGAAGGTAGAAGCGCACTCGAACCCGTTGCGAGCCTCTGCGAAGGCCCAATGGCCATTCACCTTAGCGTCTCCCTGCGTCTCAAAGCTACAGGTAAGCGAGTAAAGAAATAAATTGCTTAGTTCCTTACAGCATTTCAGAGGAGGTGGTTTACACAGCACCCTGGCCACCGGTACGCCATGCGAAGGAGACGAAGCGACCGCGAGCACGAGAGCACGGGACAAGGAAGTACAATCGCGCCAAACGCTTCGGCCTGGCATCCATACTTCGCATTTTTCCCGAGTGAAATAATTTTTAATAATTTCCATTTTAAATCCAATAATAACATGCGTGCCAAACCTGGAACTGGACCCCATATTGCTAGAACGCTGAGATATCAATCCTACCACCGCGGGATCCTAACAGGGCATGATACGATATAATTTATCGAATCTTATTTTGAATATCAGACAGGATAGATTTTCGAAATTTCACCGTACCCGAAACCGTAAGGCCGTTTCCCAGGTTTTCGCAGTTTGGCTTACCTCGGACGCCGCATTTATTAAACGTGATACTGATTTTCCTGGAATTGATGGGGCTTCCTGTAAGTCTGGTTCTTTGCTGAGTGCGGGTACCCTCGTCAGAAAGAAAGTCAGTCACAGCAGTCATCCTAAAGAATGATGTGGATTATGCCCAGGGCTTAATTTGATGCAAGTATCAGAGGCATAAGACAAATTCTCAAGGACTTCAGAATGCAAAAAGAGTGCGCGCGGTGACTATTGCCGCAAAATATTACTGTTTTACCGCAGTCCGCCGAAGATTTTAGGAAGCATTGACACGCAATGACTGACCTAAAAATATTGCGGGAAATTCCAATTTGTTGCTCTTTGGCAAGCAACACTAGGGCAGGCTGAAATCTAGCCTCGAAAGACCTCCCTGGGTTTGCCTGGCGTAGAATCCCATCATATTTCAAGATTCAGCCGTTCTTGGCATAACGTGGCATAACCAAGTGCACGCTCGTAACGATCAGTATCGAGGTGGCCTTCCTCCCCCATGAGGCGGCTTCTCATCTGTGACACCGACCACCTCGACTGCAACACAGATATTTTTCGCAGTCTTCCAGGAAGATAGTGAAAGGGAAGGCTAGTACACGACCAACGGCAGGACAAAGGGTTGGCGGCGTGATGCGTTGCGGGGGCCGTGCGAGAGGGTGGGAGCTGCTGGCTACAGGGTGTACATAGCCGCCGTAATGGAGGCGGCTGGTTCCGGATCAGCTGGTTCTAGATCAGCTGCCCAACTACTTGGACACGCAACATGCTGGTGTGCTTGCAAGTGCGACGCTCTGTAAGATGAACGAAGGGCTGCGAGGGAAGGCGCCAGTTAGTCGTATACGTGTTGAATGCGGCACAGCAATCGCGGAAGCAGCATGCCTCAGCTCCCTCCCTGCTCCAACCCTCCAGCAATCCCTCCTCAGCCTTACAGCCGACATTAACCTGGTCAAAAAACAAAATGCAACTCATCGATTTCACGGGATGTTTTCAACAATTATAAGCTGCAATTTATCCAAGATTCAATTAAGCTTAATGAAGGCACTCTGTTAGCCACAAAGCAGAAAATGGCCGCACGACTGAAGGAAATCCTGCGACGACACCAGATATCAGCTTAAAGCCTTAACGCGTGCAGAAACCGCGGACACCTTGCAACCTGTTTTGCGACTAGGAGCCGGTAAGTAAGAGACGGGTAAGCACAGGTTGCAACCTTTCGGCAAATTTGGGCCCGTCTTATGATAACGCAGCCAAGGGCCCGGAGGACAGAAATACTGCAACCTTTGTCGAGGACGAAACTCAGATAGTACGGAAAATGATTTAACGTAGCCATGGGTTGCTGCGGGGTATGCTTCACCCTTTACATATGAGCTTTAACACTGAGCTTCTCGTGTAAGCTTCGGCCGACAAATAGCTATTGCGACAACGGTGTTGCAAAATGTCGGCATCTTCCAAGTTGCTGGTGCTAAATGCTGGAAGCTCATCGCTTAAATTCAAAGTGTTTGGCGTGCAGCCGTTTGCAGCTGGAATTGGTGGAATGTTCGATCGAATTGGGGACGCAATCAACTGCACCTTGAAAGCCAGCGCCCCGGCCGATTTAGATGGTGGTAAGGGCCGCAAGTGGGAGATAAAAATTCCCGCCAAAGATCATGTTGAGGCGATGCAACGCATCTTGGACTTCATCAAGGGCAATGTTTCAAGCGCTTTCGCGCGCGAGGTCGTCGCGGTCGGGCACCGCGTTGTCCATGGCCTTGAAATTAGCCAGCCGGTATTACTCACCGATAAGACCATTGGCAAGATTCGGGAGGCTGCGGTTCTGGCCCCATTGCACAACCCACCAGGCCTGCAAGGAATCGACGCAGCGGAGAAAGTGTTCAAGGGGGTTCCGCAGGTGCGGTTTCAGCGCTTATGTCGAACAAGTGAAGGTGGTCTCATTTTCTTCTTTCGGGTTTTTGATAGCCTCCTTTCCTGCCCAGAGCTACCCAACCGTCCCGGAAACCCTCCCGGCCGTCCGTTGCCCTAGCGCCTCAGGTGGCGGTTTTTGACACCGCATTCCATCAGACCATGCCCTCGCAAGCTTTCATGTACGGCTTACCATACGAGTTGTACGAAAAACACAAGATCCGGCGATATGGATTCCACGGCACCAGCCACAAGTATCTTGTGGAGCAGGCCGCTGGTGGGCAAGCCAGCGTGTTTTCTATTTTTTGCTTTGTTCATGCCCGACGTACCGATTTTAAATTTGAGATAGAATCGGCGTGCGTGTGGTTATGCAATTTCACGCCACGCAGCACACCAAGTTATGTAGCTGCAGCATATGCAGCCGTGGCAGCTGTTGCTGCTAACAACCGTAGATACACATGAGGATTATGCCGTGATCTTAGCCGTAGCCCGTTGGACCACACTTCCTTTGCTGAAGGTCACACTGTGGTCATGTGGCCACCAAGACCCAACCCCGCATCGGACCTGAAAACCCAGATTTTAAACTTTCGCCTCCAGGGATGCTGGGCAAGCCCGTCTCGGAGACTAACGTGATCACGTGCCATTTGGGTGGGTGAAGGTGTTGGTAGTTGGTGGTTGCGAAGGGTGTTGAAAGAGGCGCTGCAATGGGTGGCGCCGAGAAGCATCTCAGGATGGGTGACCGCATACTTCCTGTGTCCTGCACTGGCAGCTAATGGGGCGCGCGCACTTTGTTGAATACAAGCTGGAAGGAAGGGCATGGTAATTGTAATGCGTCTGGGTGGCGTGCCTGCGGCTGATCCTGATCGCTGATTCATCATTTTGTAATAATCTGTGCTCCCACCCGTTGCCTTGCTCGCAGGTAACGGCAGCAGTATCGCGGCGATCCGGGGGGGCCTGTGCATCGACACCACTATGGGCATGACGCCGCTGGAGGGGTAGGTGCCCGGTGGACATGACAAGGGTGGCTCCACAAAGGAATTGAGAAGAGTAGACGCGGAGGTGTGGGCGTGGAGGTGGTGAGCTTTCACCGCAACCTGCATAACTGGTCATATGATATGCGATGATACTTTTTACGTATCGTTATACAACATGACCGTGAGGGGGAGGAGTGTGGTGCACTTCAGAATCCGGACCGACGTGGCCACGACGGATGACCGTTTCTCCTTTGCACGTAGCAATGCACGCCGTGCGATAATATCATGCAGTTTTATTGCCACCGTTTATGATTCAACCACAGGTTATATTGAATGACCCCCACTGCCCTCAGGTTGCTAATGGGCACCCGCTGCGGTGATTTGGACCCCGCGGCGGTGCTGTTCATACAGAAGCAACTCAACCTGTCCGTGCAAGTGGGTCTGGGGTGCAGAAGTCTTGACAAGTGTGCGCTGCTGCTTATGCCACCGTAGGATGGTTCGGAGTGGGTTGGTAAGGATTTGGGAGAGACGCTGATCAGGTACATACGCTTTTGGGAGTTGCCTGCTGCCCCACGACGCGCTGCTCTGTGGCTATTACCATGGCTGACCCGTACGCGGCGGCCATCTCATCGCTGCTCTGCCCTCATCCTTCCTCTTCTCTGCGCCCTTAGTCGCAAGAAGGCTTCTCTGGCGCTTACTCATCCCCGCTTTCCATCTCCCCTGCCCGCACGTTCCCGATAGGACACGGACACCCTCTTGAACAAAAAATCAGGTGCGCGGCCCCTGGGCCAAGCCCGGGGCCGATGGGGAGGAAGAAACACCGTAGTGACGGCTGGTGGCATGCTGGTGGATGGGGTTGGCTGGACCTTTCGCAATGGTACCTTGTAGGATTTCGTCTGCTGCCAGATTCGGTACTCTGTCACCTACATGCTTGTCTACTTCCTTCTCCAGGTTGCCACCTCCTCACCCGTCAAAATCCATCATACATTAGGCGCATACACAGACAAACGGCTTTGCAACGATGACGCCATGGCTAAGGAACCGCGAATGAACCATTAACCATGCATCTTAAACTCGCCAACAGGGCTGCTGGGCCTGACGGGCTCCAATGATCTGCGCGCTGTCATTGAGGGCGCCCAACGCGGTGAGCCTCGCGCGGAGCTGGGTTTGGCGATGTTTGTGTACCGGGTGCAGAAGTACATCGGCGCTTACTGGGCGGCGCTAGGTGGGAAGGTAAGGAGGACCTTGGTCACATGGCTGAGCAGCGTCCGAGACGGGGAAGGGAGAAAGGGGGGAGAAAGGGAAGGAGAAAAGGAGGGAGGGAGGAAGGGAGAAAAGGAGGGAGGGAGGGAGGGACAGGGAGGTTTACATCCAAACGCCAGATTGAAAAGGGCAACAGTCCTGGGTGATCAGGGATGTGCAAACGGCGCTAATTGCAAATTGAATTGTGCAGACGGCACCAGGACGTGACCGTAATCGTTTTGCGGTAGGGAGCTGTGATCTGCAGCAGCCTCCTTGTGGCACCACGCGGCTGCACCTGGGCTGTCGTGCATTATTGCTGTTCCACGACGTATTCACACGCGCAAAATCACACTCCCAGTTACGTCCGTTGTTTGTATCTATTTTAGTCACCATCACGGCTTATTGGACCCAAGGTGGGGGGCAGGGTGTGCCTTCTCCAGGAGGTACGCCGTCCCATTGGTACATAGCTAAGTTCTGTTGCGCACGGCTCTGCATGCAGGTGGATGCGGTAGTGTTCTCGGCAGGCATCGGCGAGAATTCTTCGGTCATCCGGGGGCTTGTCATCGGACCGCTCAAGGTGAGGAGGCAGCAGCGGTAGGAGTGATGATGGATGTGGTGCTGCTGCTCTGCGTGAGTATAAGTACCTGAGTAAACACACCCACGTACAGCCAACAGTTGGACTTTCCACAGGAGGTTCAGGTTGTGAGGTTGAAATGATGGACTGTGTTAAGGAGGGATTGTCGAAGTGCCAGTTCACAAATGGGCACCAGGGCGCTGAGGGCTAGGGACGAAGGAAGGGAATTAAAGGCTGAAGCGCAAACCGAGCCGCGCTGGGAGGTCAAGGCGCTGTGTTTCCTTCTAACGTGTCCATGTCTGAGTGCGGGAGTGGCGTTGTGAGGGGCCAGTGCTAGGTCCATTGGGGTGTTGGAGGCCAAGGCTATCTGGAAGCGTGGCTGACGGGCGAGAAACGCACAAGTTGAGGGCTGCTGGGTCTACCTTCGGGGGTTTGGAGAGGCGCCAGCGGAAGAGCAATGGTGATAATGGCGGCAGTGGGAGAAGGGGCGTCTTCGATGGAGGGTTGCGGCGAACTCAGTTGGGCAATAACCCCCCTATAAATGATCCCACCTAATAGTAGCAGGCACCCGCTGCTCTGCACCGCCGGCATGGCTATGCACCCCCGCCCGCCGTCCGCGTCCCTGCCCTGTCCCGGTTGTTCCCTGGCATGGCTTTTCCTTGTCCTGATCTATTCCGGCTTTCCATTCTGTCCCTGTCATCCCCGTTGCGGCGCCTGACGGCCAGTGATGGTAACTGCCCGGGCTGTACACGGTCACCCGTCAAGAGCCCCATACCTGACCCTCTATATGAATCCCTTCTGGCGTAACACCGCTTTGGTTCTGTGTCTGCAGGGCATGGGTTTAGAGCTAGATGTGGCTGCTAACGATGCCACCGTGGGCGGTCGCTGCGGTGATATTGCCGCCCCCACCTCACGGTGCCGGCTTCTGGTGATCCCGACTGACGAGGAGCTGTGCATTGCGGAGCAGACGTTGCAGGTGAGTCGCCGGGTTGCAGCGGCAGGACGAAGACAGGCCTCATGGGCCTCTATTGAACCCTCCTCCTCTTCCTCGTTCATACCCCATGACAGGTGGTGGGCTTCCAGAACCTCACTGGAGCTACCGCGGCGTGAAGGACATCCGAAGGTTGATAAGACCCCGAGGGGCGGCCGTGCCTTATGAAGTGAGTTACGGGTGTGAGTGTTGCCCCACGGGAAGGCTGCTGTAGTTTCGGACTGGGTGGGGCTTATTATGGCTCGCACGAGTACTATGCTAATAGTGCATATTTTTTGCAGCGTTTTGGAGTCGCCGTTGGCATTTGTCGCCAAGCGCGACTGTCGCGGAGCTGAGTTGGTTCCCAACCCGGCGGAACACCCGACACAACGCTTAGTGAATGTGTACATGCGCAAGCGCATGCGGGCGTGTCCTCAATAGGCCCCGAGTGTCGTACATACAAATTATGTATTGGGGAGAAGGATATCAAGCAGGAAAAGCATGGGAAAATAAATACTATGGTGACAAAAGCATGTGTGCAATATTTGGTAATGTCTGTTTTGAGGGCGCCCCGAGGGATTTACTATGAAGCATCGGAGCATGTGCATGTGCGCGCGCGATTCCTTCTGACACGGCCGCGACGGGCGCAGCGCTGTTGATTTGCTTCATCCGCCTTTACAGAATAACTATTTTTTCTTTGAGCTGATGGCCCGTATTGGACAGCAGCAAGAGGATGAGCGCATGGCCGGGGGTTTTGGGGGGTTTTGCCGTGGCTCGGGACCGCGGGGTTGGATAACATGGAGGTGATGGACGAGGGGGAGTGAAGGTAGGTGCGGGGTTGCGGGGTGGGAGATGGGTGGGACACACGCTGGACAAATGGTCGGCAGTGGCGACACATCGGCGCTGCCTCGGGGATGGAACAATGGTCGTACAGAGGGTCGTGAACCTTGTAAAGAGCTCGGTAGAACGTTCTTTCCAAGGCACGGAAGAGGGCGCTGCCTGGGTCCTTCGACGCGCGGTGTTTCAACTGAATGAAAACTGGCCCGGATATGATGCACGTTCGGAAGGCACGTCTGCTGTGGGACCTGCATGGCTGAAGCTGACAGGGGCAAGCCGGTCAGCAATCCGAACGCGTCAATAAATGCGGAGGCGAGTCGGCCAGAAGTGGAAGCTGCTGTCCAGAGTATAACTCACAGCCTGCAGCAAGCGACAACGGGCAAGATATAGACAAATCTGGGGATATTCATAACCACGCTCCCTTGAGCTCCCTTTTAGAAGGAATTGGAACGTTCAGTTAATTCGGAATGACGTTCATGGCAGGAACGGGCATGGACACGGCTGCTTTGGCGACACTGAGGCCGGACTGACAGGGTTACCCTCGGGGGACTCGGCCCTCAGCAAGGGCGCTTCAGGTTCTCCATTCCGGAGAAGCGGGAATCTGAAGCGCAGAAAGAAGGGGGCGGGAAAGGGAAGAGAAAAGTGGACATACAGGTAGACGCGGAGTTTTATGAGAAAGACATATTCGGCTGAAGGGAAGTGGTCTCAGTTCCATCTTTGGGATGCGATGGCCCCTAGGGGAGGGCCTCAGTGTCGTCCACAGCCGGCGTGTGAAACCGCAACCCAGTCAGCTGGTTATGGTTTTGGAGCAGTCGTGTTGTCGCTCTTGTCGTCGCCTCACCTCCTCCAATCGGAGGGGCGCAATGAAGCCAACACTTGAGATTGTGGGGAAGAAGAACTGCACCAGCACTGCCGACAATCCTTTCTTGCTCTTCTGGAATATCAGAGCGTGCGTCCTCGCCGGGAGTTCAGGACGCAATGGAACATAGCACCGACATAAGAAGACTTATAACTGGCAGTTCTAGACCTTAATAGAGCCGTGAACGGGAAAGTAAGCTGAAAGGGCAACAAGTATCTGGCAGACGACCATTTGACACCTGCAGAAAGAGTGGCGGGCTTAATGTACGTGTTTGCTGGCGCATGGCTTCAACGGAGAACTCCTGTGCACCGTCAAACAGCTAACCTGAACAGTAACGCTAGGTAACGCTTCGAAGTCGCCGCTTTGTTCAGGTTTATTCACGGTCGTAGAAGCAAATGGTGCGGATCCGATTTGTGCTCTTAAAATTCTCTAATCGAGGTACGGCTACGCAGGGCTATGTATTTTGTATAATGACAATATAGGAACTATCCAAACGGATCTCACGAGTAGACCTTGAAACCGAAGTTGGGCTAGATACTTGGACACTGGTAGGTCCAACAATTTTTTGTACCTAGCTTCAGTAATTTATTTGTTATTCAAAAAGCCGGATGTGGCAGAGCAACCTCGCATAACCAGTATCTGACGGTTACTACTGCGAATGTTGAGGGAACGAAGTCCTGCATTACTGCGAAATCGCCCGGCTTTGTGTGTACTAAGTTTTAAAGCGTAAAATTACAGTTTTCCTTTATTGATACGTATTTATCCAGGATTTTATCACTTCTTTTTCTTGGACTGGAACAATTGATGTTTCCCAGCCGTTAGCCAGCCCCGCCGTACGACGTCAGCAATATGGATAGGCCGCTGCCGCCTTTTAAAACAGAATGTACAAAATTACTCAGATAAGCTGCAAAGCTATTAAGATTGATGAAATGCTCTCTGCAAAGCTTGGAGGCATACCGAGAGGCATAAAGAGCCCATGCCGCAAGTGACAACGTTGACAAGGTCTGGCACACAAACTTTAAACGTAACGCCAATATGTCATCTCTGTGGTGGACGTGCTTAATGAGGCGGTGAGTGACTTCGACTCGTCACCTAGCCGCTATTCCAGCTATTAGCTGGACAATATCTGAGCACAGGATGCAAAAACTTCAGGCCAGCTTACATGTGTTTTCTGTATGTAATGAAACTTGATACTCTATTCGCTGCTGAGCCGTTTTGCGCCCGTTACCGCGGAAATGCCAGAGGTCGCTTGACTACGAATGAACGCGTAGATCTCATGCCGACATAATTTGGCAAGTGATATCAGGGAGCTCGTGTGAAAGGACGTCTGCAGTGGCTTCTTGGCCTGCTCAAGCGCCAGCGGTTGTCAACATGGCACCGACATTTAGCGCCCAAGTAATTTCGGTCATTGTTCATGAGGGCGGTGTTCATCAGCGTCGTTCCATTAAGAAGTAAGTGCAATCATTATCCAATCATGCTTGCCAGCGCGCGCGTGTCCGGACTGTGCACTCCTGCTCCACCTTGGCACAAAGGCGCCTTCCTGCAGGCGCGGCGAAACGTTGCAAGTTACCGCATAATGTATCTAATCATGAAGATATGGGCCTTGATCTCATGTGTTGTGTAATCTGAATCAGTTCTTTTCCCTGCTTATTTACGCTCATATGTTGTCGATTTTGCCAAATCTTGCCGAATCGGCAACAAACGTCTTTATTTCTCTTGCTTCGTCAAGACCACACGCGACGAAACTTAATCGCATTACATCAATCGCATTGTGCTGCTGATGACCAACGAGCGGTCTAGCCACACCGTAAGCTAACACCAAACATGACCTACCCCATTGCCCATCATTGCAACCTCGCTCATTCCGTGAAATAGTTTTGGTTAGAAAACTTCTGTCATGCAAAATTATCATTTCTAATAAAATGCATGCGCCAATTATCCCAACCAAATGACACGTCACACGTAGGTAACCGCAAGCCTGAAAGCCTCAAGACGACAAATCCATTCGGGAAAAAGACCAAGTAAACCTTACGAGTTCAGTTTAACAGTCTTGGAATTTTCGCTGGGTAAAGGTGAGTCCATCTAGCTGCGCCCCCAGCTAATAGCTGGAGCATTAACATTATTGACGTTTCCAGTGCGTTTACCTATGCGAACCTTCAGTCCTGTAATTCTAGAGATGCTTATCTAGGTACGGGGATAAAGGCTACCGAACGACACCGGCCAGTCAAATGACGACGATTGCCTTCCTGGCTAGTCGTCAAGTAATCTCGTCGTCAAGTCTGTCTGCAGATACTCCATAGCTTGCTCATGCGGTTTAGCAGCTGACATGCATCTGCAGATACTACCAGATGCCACGGACTTCGTATCGCATACGCCTCAGTAGTGCAGCCCCTGCACTACAGTTACTTTGCATTCTTAACCCGCATCATCATCGTGCGATTCGTCCCCGGAACCTCGGTCCTGCTGACGTCGGCGACGCATGGCACGGTGCCTCAAGGCGTACTCCTCGAGCTCTGCGCGTTGCTGTTGTTCAATTTGCCGCTGTGCTTCTTGCTGAGGTTGCTGTTGGTATTGCTGCTGCAGGTGCTGTTGATACCGCTGCTGCTGCTGCTGCTGCTGCTGCTGCTGCTGCTGCCCCCCTGTCAGTGATGGCGGTGGCACGTGCCCTTGGGACCATTCGTACAGGTGATAACGCTCCTGCTGGTCCTCCGCCTCCTCCTCGGTCCACAACCCCTCTTCCCCCTGCATCACCTCCTTTCTCCGCTCCCAATCCGGCCGTAGAAACTGCAGCTGCACTCGCAGCTGTCCTTGTCGCTGCAACTGTGGTGGAGTTTCCAGGTATCTGTGGCGCTGCTGCAGTGCCGACGACTGCACCGCCGGCGTCCCCGTCGTCGCTGCTGCTTCCGCCGAGAACGCGCTGGAGCTGCCGCCGCTGCCGCCACCCCGTGACCCCGATGGTGGCGGGTCCATGGTGGTTGCACGGCGGCTGTCCTGGTAGTATGGTAGGTTCTTCTGGGACGGCGCATGGTGGATATAGGGATGAAGGAGAGCCCGCTCAGCAACAGCGGCAGCTGGGTCATCCTGCTCCTTTTTAGGTAGAGTGCGCCCGGACTCAGATATAGCTCCCACGCTCACCAGCCCTCCAATGCGCATCACATCCGTTTGCGTTCGCAGTAATGCCACGTTGCGCCTCGGAGGTTCCGCCGGTGCGACGCCACTTCCACTGGCACCGACAGTGCCCCCACCGCCGCCCTCAGCATCTGCCGGGCGGCGGCGTGACAGTGGCGGCGGCAGAAGCTCGTCTGCCCTTTGACTGACGTCCTCGACACCTACGAGCACTTCTTCGTCACTACGCGTGGAAAGGAGGCGCTGCCGGCGCGTGGGCCGGAGCAGCACAGGCTCCGCCTCTGCTGCCGCCATCGGCGCCTCCTCCGCCTCCGCCGGGCGTGGTGCTGGTGGCGCCGGCCACCGCAGCGACATCTGCACTTTCAAAGGGGCTATCGGCGCTTCGGACTTCCTTGCGGGAGGCTGCGAAGGTAAATCCGGTTGAGCTGCCGCTGGTGCAGATGCCTGGCTTGCGTTGCGGCCCGTCTGTCGGAAAAGCCATCGAAGAGTGGCAACATCCTCATCCTCATTCGGCCCCAAATTTCCCACTTCCGCTTCTGGTGTCCGTTGTTGCTGCTGCTCTTGCTGCTGCTTCCGCATTCCGGCTGTTGTCAAGGTTGTTAGATCGCACTCGGTGCCCGTGGCGCCGCCGCCAGTGACAGGCACCGCCCGTCGAATGGGAATGCTGTACAGGCCTCCCATCTCGGTTGGCCCGCCACTGAGACGCCGCGGCGGCTGTGTAAGCGATTGCCGAGGTGACGTCGTCGCCGCCGGCCGTACTGCTGGCGCCGTTGCGGTGATCTTTAGTGGCAGCTGCCCCGGCCGCGCGGGTACCGACATCAACGGCGAGATTGCGAGGAGCCGTTGTGGAAGATTCCCAGGAGCTTCGTGAACGGGGACGCTGCTGCTACTTTGCCGAACTGGTATTCGGGCAATGGGAGTAAACGGGTTGTACTCTGGAAACGCCACGGCAGCCTCGTCCGGTTCACTGGTGGAGGCAGCAGCGGTGGCAGCAGCGGCGGTGGAGGCAGCGGGCCCCCGACTGGCCAGCGCCCCGAGCAGCCAAGGCTCATCACCGCTGTCAGGTGCTGTTCGCTTGCTGCTGCGGCGTGCAGGGCCCTTGGTGACGGGCATCCCTTGGTGTTCCAGCCATTCGCCCAGCGGTTCCAAACTAGGCAACACGCGGATGGAGCGGTACCATTTCGCCATCTTGCTCCCGCCCACCTGTACCATACAAAACGTGGTTTACGTAGGCATGGAAAAGGTGGAGCCGACATGTGCAAGAGGAGAGCCGGAGATGGAGATCTAGCATGCACGAAGTGAGGATACAAGGCCTGACGGCCCTGGGGGCAAGGTTGCAGATTGGACATGCATGTATGCTGTCAGGTTGCTTGCATGGGTACCTTGCATCATGCAGATCCGTTGAGGTAATAGCACGCCCATAATGGCCTCTTCCTCCCCTGAATGTGTGAGCTTGCAATACTTTGCAGGGACCTGTTAAACAAAGCTGATGTGCTCAGGGTGCGAATCCAAGCCAAGGCAGATATGTTAATGATGTCCATCTTGGCTTGGATTCAAGTTCCCTGAGCATGGCAGCTGTAGTAGCCTCCGGTCCACAGAAGCAGAACGGATTGGAGCCGGGATGGGAGGGGATTCCCTCTTCGCTACAGTTCCGTAGCCCCCGTTCACGCCGACGCACCCGCTCGAAATTCGACCGAGACATCCAACGACCGTTATAATGTATGCAGTCTCGGCCCGCCAGGTAGCGGGGCACATCGAACACCCCGCGCACCGGCCCCGGCATGTAGCCGGACCGTGACTCAGACTGTGGCGGAGGTTGAGGCTGCGCGTCCTCGGGTTGGCTGGTTGGGCGCGTGCTGGTGCCGGCCGCTATACTGGTGCCGGCACCTCCAGCGGTACCGGTGGATCCACCGCTGGCGTCGCTGGTGGCGCGCTGAACTCGGACTGCGACTGTAACCTCGATGTGCTGGTGATCCGGATGGGGAAATGCACTCAGGGCCGACGCCGTGCTGGCGTCGCCTTCCCCTCCACAGCCCCCCGGCGTATCCGCCGCCCCGCCGCTGGGGCTCTCCACCGACTGCTCCACAATGGTGGCGGCGGCATGCTGCATCGCAGATCCTATTGTCGGCACCACCGCGGCGGTGGTGGTGGTCTCCCGTGCCTCTGTATGGGCCGCACTCAGTGGCCGAGCGTGTGGGTGCAGTGGATGATGCGCTCCAGGAAACGTTGCAGGCGGTTGGTGCGGCAATGGCGCCGCCAGTGGCGGCATTCGTGCCAGGCCGTACAATGCCCTCTGCGGAGGTGGTACACGTGGATCGATCCAAGGAGGCGGTGGCGCATACGGGCGCCCGAGAACACCGCCGCTGCGTTGGCGTGGCAATGGGCGGTAGGCCGCTGGTGGCATCACTGCGCGTGGCGGCAGCGGCGCCGCCGGCGATGGCGCCGGTGCATAGGGGTTATGTCTTACTCGTGAAGGCCCAGGCGCGTCATACGGTGCGGTGTCCGTGCGCTGGTGCAGGGGCCGCAGGGGCCGGGCCGCGATCCGAGGTCCCGCAAACGCTCGCCAAGGGCCTTCCTGCAACCGCATCGGCATCGGCGGCCGCGGTGGATGTGGCGGCGGATGCCCGGGGGGAGGCATTGTGCGGCGCACGCGTGGCGGCAGTCCTGATGATCCTGGATCGTCCTCCGCTTCGTTTGGCAGCTCATTCGCTGGCAAATGCCGTGTGGGCAGGGGGTACAGAGGCACATGGGACAGTGGCCGCTGCGCGGGCGGGGAGCTCCCTGGAGTGCCCGACCTGGAGAGAACGATTGGGTGTGACATGATCTGGCGTCCACGTGGGAGGGGGAACATCGAGGGGACTCGGGGTTGATGAGGCGGCCATTGACTGCCGCCGGCGCTAAAGCCTGCGGCTCGGCTACCGGCTGAAGGCGGTGGGGGTCGGGGGTTTGCGGACGAGGGCGGTTGTTCTGGTTTGGGCGGCTGAGGATGTTTGGAGGGCGGGGACAGATGCTGCTGTCCTGTGCGCGGCTCATCAAGAGGCTCCAATGACTCTCGCTGGCGCGGGTAGTCCTGGTCGGGAAGCCGGGTATTGTCGTTGTCCTCATCGCCTGGGTCGGTCTGTCCAGGGAGAGGTGGCCAAACAAAACGAGGAGCTTCAGAGTTGGGAGCTCCCAGAAGCCAGGGTGGCAGACCGCGGGTAAGGGGTTAGGGGCCAGGCAGGGACTGGAGAACAACGGAGCATGTTTGCAGGAGCGACAGCAGCAATGAATGCAGTAAACGCAACGGTGGACAGCAACATCCAGCGGCAAACATAGGATCAGTCCAGGAGCTGAGGATGGGGGGATTTCCAGTCCCAAGGATTGGAAGGCCAAGAAAGGGAAGCAGGTAAGCAGCAGCTCAGCGTAGCTATGAATGTGCTTATTAGCACTGAATGTGCTTATTAGCACGTAATGTGCTAAGGAGAGGGATTTTGTATACCGAATGTGCGTGCATGCATGTATGCCTTGGAAACTGATCCTTGTATGTGTACATGGTGGGGCGGACGGGTGCTGTGGATGCGCTGTCCGGGCAGCACAGGGCAGGACAAAGTTAAAATTAGCAACGCTGCGCTACGGGAGAAAGCGGCCTGTCCTTTTGCCGCAAAGTGTGCGAAGAAGCCTCATTCATTTTGCTTCGTGTTGGGGACCCTGGCGCTCGATTCGTATCCTTAAGACATGTCAGCCACCTGCCCTGATGTCACTCTGCTGTGGCCTGGTTCCAGCAGACCCTTGCTATGCCATCCATCCAATCGCAACTCCGCGCCGAATTGCACTTCTTGGTAGCTACATCCCGGGCCCCACGCCCAGTGGACATCGCCACGATGCTTGCCGGGAACTCGCACCCACATGCGTGCACACATGGAATTGGCACTTCTGAACACGCCACAACCACAACCCGCCTTTCCGGAAGCTTCCGGCCAACCCCTCCGTCCCCTGTCCCAGCCACATAAACCTGTTCTAATTCCCCCGTTCCCCTCCCTCGTGCTCGCAAATGTCGTCACCTTACCAGCGCCCGGCCATACCTACTTGCGGACGAAAAAGAGTGCACGCGCGTGGCTTCGAGCATCCCGACTGCGCTACGCCATCCCACCAGGTGATCCCCTTACGCCCAGCCGTGTGGTCCTAAGTTTGCAAATCTGTTCCGTCTCCGGAATCACGTGCATGCACGTGTATCTGGATGCATGTACCAGTATGTACAAAAGGTGTTGGCCACTGCTTACGCCCGGTTTCGCACGAGACCAGGGAAAGCACAGTCTACACCCTGGCGGATTGGAAACCCTTCTACTCAAATCCAAACAACTGCGCCTCAATAAAGGCTTCCCCTTCCATACATACGTACATCCCCTCTCATATCCCGCCCGCCTCGGCTGAGGTGGACTTTAAGCCTATAACTCGCCTTCGTGCCGGTCCGACGTGTTGTGATCTCACCGTACAACGATGCACGTGTTGACGACGTATGTACCGAACGTGCACAGCTCAATTTGAGCCCCCCGCCAAATCCCGAGTATCTCCCGACTACGTCCCCGAGCCTCAGAGGTAACAGTGCATTCCCGTCCAGGACTGAACTTAATGAAAACCTCCTTGCACGGTCGCGACTCAGGCAGAGCCGCAGTGCCTTAAGAGGTGCGGTGCACAGTGCATTATATGCCATTGCTCCGGGGTAGCCCCTTCCCCGTAGCCCCTTCTCCTCTCTTTCAAGCACCCCCGTCTAAAAGATTTAAGCGGCTGCTGGAATGTGGGTATTCCTGCCGTAATGCCTGAGCGTTCTAGAACTCGCGCCCCAACGACACCCCGTCCCAAGCGGAGCTTCTTTTTGACGCGTTCCCAATCTACCAATCTCTACAACCCGACTGGCGTGATAGCGAAACGGCTTGATGGACCTCAGGTCATGAATTATGCAAAACGACAAAAGAGCGCTCGAAACACATTCGAAACGCAATGGCCTAGATGGATGGCAAGCAAGCCCACGTATAAACCCAACAAACCGAGTGGACCCTTCGGGGCGCCGGTCCCTGCATGCACCGTTGTCCTGGACCATTGGGGCCTCTATGAATCCAGATCACTTGGAATATCCAAAAGCGGTCAATGGATTCAGGACATAGCAAGTTTGACAGAACCATAATGCCCCGGCGCCCCTACCTTGCCTGCCTGCCTGGATGCCTAACATGCCCTCAAACGAATCCCCATGCAAAACTTGGAGCACATGACGCTCCCTTGCGGGCGCCTGCTCAGGAGAAGGGATTTCGTCACCCGTACCCATGCCCGTTGCCGAATGCATGGTCCCAACTCGTCCCGCACGTCGTCACAATTTAAGCCCCTGGTATTTTATAATCTCTTTTCACCCCGGGAATATCCCATGTGGAATATCCCTCGCGTGCCCCGGCCTGTTTTGTAAAGCTCATGGCCGTCATGGCCAAATAAAGGACCTGCGACGCCAAAGGGAATCCTGCAGGGCGATGTGCGCCCAATGCACGGCCTACTGTGCGCACAGACCCCTCACGTGCCGTACTGCTCACAGTACACCACATGAAGGGGGATGGCGCCTAAGAAACCCAGGAAGATACAGCACGTCCGAAATTATCGCCAACCTTCTCATGCGATTTTAGGGTTAAAGGGCAATGGGCTGCTATGAGGTGGCGCAAACTTAACATCATTGTGCTTAAGGTATTTTATAGTACTCACCATCGCCTGCTGGCGAATTTCTATTGCAAACGGGGTGGGGTCTTTCTCCAGCTATTTGTTTGCGAGGCCGCAGTTATGAAAGTGATGCGCGAGTGGCAACCATGGTGGGAGGTGAATGTGTGCCTGTCAGCTTTCGTGGCCGTCAGCCAAATTGAGTGGGTGGCAGTACGAGAGTGTTATCGTGTTGAGTGTAGCTTGGTGCTGGGGGGGGGAGTGTTCGTATGTGCTGACCCGGTGGTCCTTAAGTGCGGCGCGCACCTCCATGGGACCAGAGCGCACCCAGCAGCAGCTTCACCCGCTGCGGGTGAGGACCCAACACTGTTTCTGTCAGGTCAGTCAACGGGCTACTTGTAACAGCAGCCTATAACAGCCCTCTATTAGAAACCGTGCTCCCCGCAAGGGCATCGCCCGTTTCGAGCCCTCAGCTGCTGGATCCTGCCGCCGCAATGCGCTTGGAACCTGGAGCGTGGGCAGAGGACGAGGCATGGCAGTGGCCAGGGGATGTGATGGTTGCCCGCAATCGGGATTAGAGCCCGCACTTGGGATTTCTGAGTGTTGAACGGTGAAGGTTGGGTATTGAAAAGGTTTAAAGGCCAGACGGTGAGCATAACGTGACGCGTAATGAATTGTTATTTTGCAGAGCATATTGCGTATCCCAAGAGGGGCAAAGATTATGCAAATTTTATCCCGAATGTGTTGCCGGCGAATATGGGGGGAAGAAGTGTATGTCGTGCAATGAGAGTATGTGGCGTAGGCACGGCCGCCTCATCGACTTTCTAAAACGAAGTCCACAGAAGCAGACGCACGATCAAATTATTTGGGAGATAGCTTCAAATGGATTTGTAGCCAAAGATCTATCTTTGAGAGGGACCTAATATTGAGACGAAACTAGACGCGACGACAGAGAAACCGACAAGAAACCGTTCAACACGGATTTGTACATCTTAAAAGCAAATGGTAACAATGAAATAAAATGATAAAATTGATTTGCAATTTTCAATCAACACGCCCGTTTTCGGTGACACCGTCAGATACAAAGTGGCTGTCGCATGGCGATGTTGCCCACCCAAACAACCGTCAACCCCTTTGCACGCCGTAGAACCCACCGACACGTTTACCTTGTGAACAAAATAACCTGAGGTGTGATTCAGATAGTTAGATATGGTCTACTTTGTGGGCTTATCTGTGGCGCCAATAGCCCGTCGGTACCTGGACCGAGGGCGTGTCGTATTCAAGTAAAGTGATAATAAATGTGAAATAATATTTGGATAACGAAGCCGCCGTCTTATCAACATAGACGTGACTGTTGGCGTGACCTGCGCGCTTCGGTCAGCGGTCAATCGTGCAAGATGTATGAGCGGATAGAATGGTCACACATAATTATTGCCATAAGTTATGTCCTATCCAATGCCCAATGCCCAGCAGGAAAGTGTGCCGAGCGGTCTAACGCAGTGGTTGTTATGACAGTTAGATACGACATTCTCAATTAATCTTTCCTCCAGCTGTGAGGAATGTGAGATGAAATTCTTTGATAACGTTGACAATGTTGGTTTAAACTTGGAGATTCGCAGAAATGTACTATATGCTTAAAAATGGAATTGTCCGTTGCTGGCGTGCGCCCGCCAATCAGACCGAGGGTAAGTGCCCTTAAAATCAAGCTCCTGCAGAATCAAACATGAAACAATCAATTCATAAGACCTAATAATGTTCTGTGGTACCATTCTTGTTAGAAGGATAGAGCGCCTGGGGTTAGTAGGGTTTCCAGGAAACCAAACGCGCACGTCCACGCATATCCTGCATGCCTGTGAATTAGCTTGCACCAAAAATATATTAAACCTCAGAATCAGGCTATGAAAATGGGTACTCGATTTGTACGCTTAAATCGTATTTACTTCGGAGACAACGTGCTGTCGCTGCCGCTTCAAGTCAAAATTGTTGTGCACATATCAATAAGATAATGCAATGTGGCCCAGGCAAAATAGGGTGCATTTGCTGGTCCACGTCCACGTCGAGGCTTCCATTTGCATCGATTTTAGCCAATTACACCGTTGATTAAGATGAACTTTAATGTACAAGCCTCATTTGCTTGCTTGCTAACTAGCTTCCAATTGGATAGATAAGAACTTACGCAGGATTCGTGGGCATGTACATGCCTGCCCGAGCATCTTCTCAACCGTGTTCTCCTTCCTAATCAAGACCACTATATTTCAGCTTCTAAGAGAATTTTACCAGTCGTACGACCGCGTTCCTGACCTAACCCAAGAATTGACGGTGCAGGCCAAGTCACGCACGACCGCCATTTCACTGGCGAAAGTTACCTTTCCAACACACAAGCAAAGCTCACAAGCGAGTCTTTCCACACAAGATATTGCCACATTACGTAGTGAATAGCCCCATCCAAAGCCATTAACGGAGGCACTCCTGTACAAATCAATTTTCTCTCGTTGGATGTCACAGCCATGCCTATCACGAGGGCCGTTAACGAATTCCTACGGTACGACCCGTACGACAACGTATTACCTTAGTTCAAACCCCCTATTAAGGTACCCGTCGTGAACCTTGTGCATACGACGATGGCGCAGCGCGTTGGCTTAAGACGTTATGTACCGGCAGTATAGGATCATCACATTGACCACTCGGGACGCGACGCGCGGCGAAACAGCTTACTGGAGCCGCATCTGCGTTGGCTGGTTGGACGTCCGGGCGCCATTTAGCCCGGGCCAGGGCTTGCATGCCCGCGCGAAAAAGCGGGAGACAGCAACCCTAACCGCAACTCGAAAGCATAGCCCTTTACGACAGCATTAGGGACGACGTACCAAGAGCAGTGAGCTAATGTCGCAAGCAGGCAGCCATTCCCATTCCCATTAGCCATGAGCTAAGTGTTGGCAGGAAGCGCTCCGGCTCCTGCAGGTGCCAAGTTGGTTAAACCATTTCCCCCATACGACCCTAGTATTCGCCTTGTTGGAAAAGAGAACATCGCCAGCCATCAAGATCCGCCATCCCCCGCGCACAGCCAACACCCATTAGGTCCAATTGGGCACAAACACCTCCCCCGCTCAGGACAACCTACCGACATACTCGTGAAGCGCCTAGGTACACGGCTTCTACAAGACCACGAATTGCATGACCTGACTACGCTAATTCAATGAATTCGATCCTCCGAGCTCATAGCTAAACTTATCACCCCCAGATGTGTACCGCCCTGTGTATTTATAATATGCCATATTTCGTTGGTAGGGATAGGGTCCTAGGCCTTCAGCGTCCGTTTCCAGTCACGGAAGCGCCTGCCCCCTCACTTTCGAAGCCCCCACAAGCACCTGAAGCTCCTGACGTGCCGAGCCCCTGGTGAGCCCCTGACGACGGTACAAGTCCTCATGCTGGTGGTGATCTGCATCCGCGGTGCGGAACGTGGCGGCACCAAAGGACACACCATCCCTTCACACATCCCTTCCCCTCCGGTTCCAAAGCCAAGTCCAAGTTACATGCCGAAATGTAACACTGCTGAGGTGCGCTAAAAGAATTAGGAGCGGACAGTTGGCCATCTGCACCTACAGGACGGAGTTACGGGGCCGTGTCCCCCGCACGCGCAGCGGCTTGCGAAGGCCGCCTTGACGGCCCCGTGCCCACCCGCAGCGACTCCTTTGCACCTGCCCTTGCTTCTGTTCCCGCCGCTCTTTCTCCCCTTGTTGGTCCTCCTCCTCCACCTCTTCTGCCGCCTGCTCAATATGAGGCCATTGCTGCGGCAATGGAAGCACACGGGGTGTTCCACCGGCCACAATAGGTCCCTTCCTGTCCCCGACGGCACTCTCTACGTTGTTCCTACCTTGCCGCCTGCGCTTCCTCCACGCACCTCCCAGCACCACCAGAGGCAAGCCATGTCCTTCAGGCAGCACGTACATGTCCTCCCGCACACTCCAGCCCGACTGCCTCTTAACCTCGCGACCATCTTCCTCGTCCGCACCTTCCCTCTCAACTTCATCCTCACCCACGACAGTGGTCAGATCGACGACCTCTTCCTCGCACCGTGCAAGCCCTAACTCCTCGCCCCTACAACGCTGCGGTGGTGGCATGTTGCCGCACTGGCGCCGTCTGTGGCACCATACCCCTGCTCGGCACACTGCGCTCTGGAGTCCGGAATTTGGAAGCTCACCGGTCAGAGGCCCAGTGGTGGGAGTTAGATCCCCCCGCGGAGCTCCGTAAGCACCTGGCCCCAGCCGCGCGGTCCTGGCGGCCGGCGCCGGGAGATGCCATGGCGCCATCGCTGGCGTCAAGCCCACGTCTGGAGGTGCTGTAGCTTCCCGCAGAGGCGGGTTGGCAGTCGGCCCCGTCCAAGGCTGCCCTAAGAGCTTTAGGAAGGGACGCCGAAAGGTCTCGTCCTGGCGTACTCCATGGAGAAGGTGGAACGGTTCCGTGGGTCCATCAGCTGACTCTTCACTGCTGACGGCTGTCGACTGGTCGCCACTGTCGCCACGGCTGCTACTCTCCATAGCGTGAACCAACAACACATCTGGGACTGCACGCGGGTGTTCCGTCGCCGCCGCCACAGCAGCAACAGCATCAGGCTTCGCAGCGGCCGCTGTATCAGCCCAGCTATGAGGCGGCAACGTGCCGTCAGCAGCTGCAAGTATATGGTCGTCATGGAAGTGTTGGGACATTGGCGCGCTCACCTCAACTGGTGGTGGCAATTGTGGAAGCGCTGGCGGCAGCATGGCGTGTGCCGCCAGGGGATATAACCTTAGTTTACAATGGCTTCGGACGATCCTATCCTCGCAAACGCGCTTGGCACAGCCATGCTGAGGATGGTGTTGCTGTTGGTCGGAGCGAAACGGTCCCACAGGCGGCGGAGATGGCAAGGTTGACGTCGATGAAGGCGTCGTATCGCCTGTGCACAAATCACCGCTCGCTGCGATGCCTCCGCCTCCACCGGCAGCATCCTCGGAGCCGATAAAGCCTCCGCCTCCGCTGGCGCTGCCGCGAAAAATTGCAGCGGCTGGGGCTGGCACCTCCTTCCCCCCGCCGTAGGTGCACTGGACTGCCAGGCAGGTCCTCACATCGTTGGATGGATCCATGTCCTCTGCCCGGCCATTATACACCTTCATCGGGATCCTGCTCTCGTCTGGCAAAACAACACATGCTGCAAACAACGGACTCGACGGCGTCACCGTTATAGCTTCAGGAGCCACCTGTACGATATCGCGGCACGGGGAGTTCGCTCGTGCCGCCAACTCTGTCACCGCCGCTGAATCCATAACGCAAGTAGCCTGAAGTGCTGCTTCCCGTAAGGCGCCCGCCCCGTGCTCTGTCACTGACGGATAGGCCATTGCGGCACCAGGCCCCGACCTGCCGGCCAGCCTGAGTTCCGCGTACCGGTGTGGTGACTGCCGCTTCCGCTCATCAGCACACGCTTCATCATACGTACGACAATCATTTGGTTCAGCTGTGTGCACCTCAGACCATTTTGGTCGAGAAGCCCCACTAGCAGCTGCAGTTACGCCTAACTGACCCAAGGGTCCGCGGCTCGCAGGTGTCCGACACAAATCTGCAGAAGTCTCGTGCTCGAATAGCCAACGACCCAGCACCGGCGTCGCTTCACCATCGTCTTTAGTGTCGCCATCCCGTAAAACTACATCCTCATGCTTTACAGCAGTTTCCTGGTGGATGTGCTGCATCTTCCGGTGTAATGCGAAGTGGGGAGGCGCGACGACTGGGCCTGACGCGCAGCCGCTACAGACACGAGATCCGTGCGACGTTGACGGCCGTGCTAGGCTGACCGTGCTGGGCTTCGATGTGATGGTGAGACAGCACGCGGGTGCAGGTACCCAACGGCACTCCGCTTGTTCCCCTGCGTGAGCGCGATGAAGATCCGATGCATCCTGGGCATTGGAATTCCCCGCGGCGGTGCAGCCCAGGGCCCGCACTCTGGAGTGCAACCAGTCGGGGTGCTGCTGCTGTTGCCGCTGCGGCACCCTTCCTTCCGATGGTGACGGTTGTCCTTGGCTTGGGAACCTGTGCGACGGCGACGACGCGAGGCCGTCACCGTCGCAGTCTCTCAGATCCGCACTGACGGAAGGCGAAACCTTAAGCGGCGGCAACGCATAAAGCTTCAGCGTGCGCTGGCGTCCAACTCCAACATCGCCGCCGCAACCGTCACCGCCCATACCTGAGGCTGGTGCTAGCGGCGCTCCGCTTGTGGGACATGAGACAGGTATGGGGATCTCAATCTCATACGCGATGCTCCGGGTGACGCCGCAGCTGCCGCTGGGGCAATACGTGTTTCCATTTTCACCGACTACGGCGGGGTTGTCAGGGTAACCGTGGAACGTGCAGGGGCTGCAGGTAAGACGGAGGAACTCGTATGACCTGCTCGGTATCGGCGGCTGTGCCGACGTACAGGTACTAGTGCTACTTGGAGACAACCACTGCTTGCTGGCTGTGTCAGCTGGGCCAGGGATAAGGACATAATCCTGGCCATGGGTGCCGCAACGGGAAACGAGCAATGCGGATGGGGTGGCATCAGATACGTAGACGAAAGGAATGCTAAAATTAGTTGCTTGAAAGAGGATTGAAATGGGGTGGATTGTCTAGTGCGTTGTGCCATGTGACAGATGCAGCTAGCAGCACGGCCGCGGAGTTGATGGTGTGGTCCGCAGGAAATCCTGTTGTACAGTGTAACACCGGAGGATGAGCTCAGCCTTAAGCAGGGCTGAAAAATTGTCGACGCATTTGAAACAGCAGCTAGCATAATACCGTTCATCCCGAAAGCGTTACGGCCGTTAAGCGCGTCAATATCGCGCGGCGCCCTCACCGCCATGTTTCCTCTAAATTGGCTCGCCAGAAATGTGCATCATGGCTTCATCCAATTCTTGATTATTCCGTGTATTAGGCCCTGTGTATCAAGAAGGATGCAAGCAGCCTGCCGTTAGAAACTCGGTTTTGTGCTTCACGGCGTTACACTTAGGAAGCTATGCGGGGGTTACCGGCGCATTGCCGCTGAGCCATACATAACGTGAAGAATTTGCATGACACCATCATGGCGATAGAGGGAGGGAGCGCACCTGACACAACCCAAAATTGCAACAACTTCTCTAACAACCTATTGAACCTAATGCATATTGAAACGGCTTATTTAATATTCATCTTTATATGTCATTATTATACACGCGCATTTGGGCACCTTAGTTCAGACCGTTTCTCGAGTGACGCACCGTGAGACGGAGAGCGACGACGACTACAATCAAATTAGCTGTCCATAAAGAACTTATCTACACAAATATTAAAATCAAGCTATCTTCGTCATAAATTGTTAGTCTATCTGGTTGGCGCGGCGCCGAAAATGCCAGGCGAAGCAGTACGATAGATGTATGATATGTCATAATTTATGAGA
Source organism: Volvox reticuliferus (assembly GCA_019650235.1). NCBI lineage: Eukaryota > Viridiplantae > Chlorophyta > Chlorophyceae > Chlamydomonadales > Volvocaceae > Volvox > Volvox reticuliferus. Next base: position 1,817,087 of record BNCP01000008.1, read on the forward strand.
TATAAACTATCTTTTACTTCGCCAGCAGCAATTAATGTTTTCGGACCAAAGGTCGATATGTCATGCAGTCAGGACTCCGTACGACCCAGACGGGACAACCCAGCATACGGGAGAAATAGACCAGCATACATCTCTCACTTAAACCTAAGTCTATTCGCTTGTATGTATGATTTTGGCGGGGTGAGATGCGCGCAGCAAGCGATTGGGATAGCGTGCATACGTTCCAGGGCGCGTATTAAGCGTGCAGTTGGTATCGCTACGTTCCAAATCTTACAATTATTACTGCAAATAGCTTAACGGAACATTGAAGAGATGAGAGAAACTTAATGATTGTGTGCAGGCTGTTTGACTCCCCACTCGTCCAATACGACAGAGGCCCAGAAAGCTCCCTTTCAATACCATCGCCATTGTGTCAATACTTTGCAACCCTTTCCAAAATCATTCAGCTATTTTAAATATTAGTGCTAGTTGCTGTCGGTGGATATTAGGTAAGTGCTAGACCGTGCTAGAGCTCTGTTGAGGGGAATTATATTACCGAGGGTCTCGTCTGTGATGCAGTCCTACCAAACGTGTATTGTGAGTTGCCCGCTGCTAGCAAATATAACTCGCGCGAACGAGCACAAGGTGAACACCTTGCGCGTGCACTGGAAAAAGATTAATTTAAAGATGTGGTCGACGATTGTACCTAGAATATGGTGGATGGAAGAGCTGATTGCTGCCACGGCGGAATGCTGCGGCAACCAGCCGCGCATCACTACTATTCGCGGGCGCTCGCAATCATGCGTGCGTGTTCATGGATGACCGGGTGTGCAGATCGCGAAAGCGCAGGATACTGTGTACAGGGGGTTTGGTAGTGAGAGGGATAAATTAATTGCAGGTATCACATACGTGCAGTTTAAAGCGAGCCTGAGCCTGAGCCGGAAAGGCTCCAGCTCGCCGACAGAGGTACAATATTCTATAATAATAATAATAATAATAATAATAATAATAATAATAATAATAATAATAATAATAATAATAATAATAATAATAATAATAATAATTATAATTATAATAATAATTATTATAATAATTATAATTATAATAATTATAATAATTATAATAATTATAATAAATTACGGATAATCAACGCATCGAATGCCGGGCAACACCACCGTTCAGCCATCTGTGCCGAAGAAGAAAGAGATTTCTCCCGGATCCCCATGCCCAGCGGGAAGGGATTCATCTCTTGTGGCTCAACTAGTCGGGCCCTGGTGAGCTCTTGGCATCGAGGTAGGGTTTACGTCAACAAAAGATGCCGCATAGGGGTGCATAGGGGTGCTCGCACATACCAGCCATCGGGGTGTTCATGTTGAGCGATGCCACACCAGGTACCCTAGTCAGTATCCCGATATGACCTCGGCATTGGGTTATGCGACGGGTGGGGATACCCGGAGGCCAGCAATGGGTGGGCGCCGGGCGGCACTGAATGCGCTGGTGAAGTTAAGTATCGGGTTGGTGACTTTCCCCCTATGACGGACGTGATGGTCAATCGTGTACCTTCACTGCTTTTCGATCAAGTGGGGGAACTATCGTTTTAGCTCGGATGTCCAGACACTGCGCAGCATGAGCGTCCTCCTTTCTCTCCTCCCTTCCATCATTAACTTTGATGCATGTGAAGCTATTTGTACTCGTGTTATTGATCCATTACACGGGTACGTGCACGCCTGCTGGTGCCGCGGATGGGGGATTTGCGTGTGATCTTAAATCAAACACACGAACAGCATCTGCGGTTTGACGTTTGTCAAAAGGATGAGACGCTCGGCCATCCGCCTGGCCACTGAATGCTACTTGCACAGCTTCGGCCTGCGGGGCCCATGTCCTTGGGTCGAGGGCGCAAAAACTGCCGCACAATAAACTTGGTCGGACAGGAAAACCAACACCCTCCCATGTCTGCATGGACACGCCCCAGCACGCCGCATGCAGAGGCAAAACCCAAGGAAACGAGGGAAGGGGTTGGGTAAGGGGAAAAAGCAGCGGAGCAGGGGCCCCCAGCAAGTCTCGGGTTGTTGAAACTACCGCTACGTTACGACGTATAAAGCGAGACATGAGCAAGCAAGGGATGCAGCTATGAAGGAAGCATTGGGCCGTCCATTTGCCAACCACCGAAACTGACCGTACTGCGACACCCTTCGGAGAGGGCATTCTGCGCCCTCAAAACGGCAATCATGGACGTACCCAAAAATTCTATATCCAAGCTGAAATAGGTGAAGTATCCGAACGTATGTGAAGATGAGAGTCGGCCCCGAGAGGCACTGGGGACTTCTTTAACTTGTTCGTAGACGTGTCCCGAGTCGGAAGGTGCTCCCCATCATTGCACCCGACGGAATGCACATTCCCGACATTTAAGTACATTCCCGTACATTCAAGTATGGCCATATCGAACCGTACGCTGCCCCAGCCGACGTACATACATGCGTTCAAAACGACTTCGATCTCACGCAACCGCACACCACCACAATGTCTGTCCTTCTCCCATAATAACGCCCTCCCGGGGGCCCCAGTGGCCTTCAACCTCCGTCAAGCACACATTTCACTGGAATGCGTGTGCACCACCTGACCACCTTGCTCGACAATGCGTCCAGAGGAGAGCAAGGCAATCCAAAGAACCATTCGCACGCACAGGTCCTGATCATCCTTACGCGCCTTAACTCAGCTGTAAGCCGTACATCGCAAGTGAGGCAACACGGGGGTGGTCACCTTGCTATCATTACAAGTATGACGTTGTACGGGTAACACGGGACCAGGTGCTTTGTCCTGCACTCCTCCGATGGCCTTAAAAGGCGATCATGCAAAAAATATAATTTTATTCTAGATCCTCAATGAAGTCCCTATATAGTCAGATTGTTAATGTCGTAAGTAGGCTTCTTCCCATCGTTAATGCCGGGCTCGCTTGACTGTCGACACGGACTTCTCGAACAAACATCGCGGCAGCGGAAGCCTTTACCTGTAACAATTGCGCTTCCTACACCAGCCATACCCTTTCACTAGGTATCATCTTGACGACCCTATTACTCGTGCCCTGCCCCGCTTCTCCTTGCCGTCGACAACCGACTCCTTGCGCCAAGGCTTCACTCACCCAATCCGCCCTCGCCCTAGAAATCCAGCCACCATCGGACCCAACCATTACCCATTAATGGCGGCCATACTGCCATTTATATGGATGCCCATAATTTCCGACTCCTAGACACACCATATCAGTTGTCAACCTTCGATGGTCGCCGGCACGATCACATAGACGCATCCGCTGTTGTGTTCACGACTACCACAACCCCTCACGCCAAGACCATTGGTGTTTCCCCCGACGTCTGCCACGACCGCCAGAGCAAGGGCCTGTGTTTGCAGTGGTGGCTCAAGTCGCCAAAGTAAACACCGCTGCCCCATCCTCCGTGACAAGCTCCGCCAGCGTCCCCGATAGCCGCCACCATTAGGACTGCCCCATCCCAGCACCACCACGCCATCCATTCGGCGTCCCACTCCCCAGCCCGTTCCCCTGCCTCCTCCATCTCGACTGACGACCGGCCCCCATCCCACCACCTGCACCATTGACGCCTGCTGTGATAACTGACGATTAGTCCCGAAGGCGCGTAGCCATCGTAGGGACTTGACGGAGTTTGTTACGACAGTCGTACAGCTGCCCTGAGCTTTTCCTTCGTGCTCTCTTTTGGTTCAGGCATTTTGCCTTCACTTTTGAGAGCACTCACGACGCCGTGAGTGACCTGCGTCCCCCTCTGTTTTCGCTGAGCCTCCTGGCTCGTCCCCGCCTCTTCTCTCGCCCACCTGGTTTGACCAACGCGTGCTGGAGTTGGGCGGAGGCTTCTGAAGGCGGCATCCCTGCCTTCGGCAGTCTGCTGGCCCCTTTTTTTTGCTTCAGCATGTGGTTAGCGAAGGGCAGCGCTGGAGTAATAAACTACGGCATCAAGGCCCACATCACGCCGTTTGTCCTACTTCCTCTTTCCCATCTGTTTGGATCGTCCCACTGCACGACAGTGTTTCTTCCATAATTGCTGCCTTCCTGGATCCAAGGGCACTGAACCCCCCCCACCGTTCCCGGACTTTACTGATCTTCAGTCGTGTTCATATGCAGGTGATTAAGGGTTAATCTGGGAATACGAGAATACAATCAGGGTGCATTGGACTCTAGTCCTTGTAACTATCCTGAAGGGCCTCTTCAGGTTTATTCCGAGTGACTTACCCAAATTTCTCCTAGAGACTTTCGGTTAATGAGTTACCACGCAAACATCTCCAGTCTTCAGTAAGTATATGACAAAGTTTGTTCTTTTCCTGCTGACGAGTTATTAGGACGCGCGGTGAATATCTTTCGGCAATCGCTTTGGCCGTATCCATACAGGTTTGGAGGAAACGTGCACACGCACAAAATCGAAACCGAGTTCTGCACCGATGAGTTTGAAGCAGTTTCCAGGATAAACTGTGATCATCTTGCCTGAGGTCTTTGTACGGTGATTTTATTCCTTCCGTACGCCTGAATCGTTTGTGCGAGGGTTCAGCTAAACGAATGCATAATATGTATGATTTTCTAAACAATCCTTACCTGCTATGATCTGTGATGGATAACAATGGTGGCGTGTTGATCAAGAAGGTGATAAAGACGATTTAAAAAAGTAACCCGACTTCGAACTCTACGCATAAAACTAACAAGAAAAAATATGAACAACATTTGACAATAATGCATTATGTAGATGTGGCTGCCGTAAGATACTTTTGGGGGATTGTGGTGGATGCATTCCGCTGATTAAATTTTAATTCAGTGGAGCTAACAATTTATATTGCTGATTCAATTGATAAGTCTTTGTGTCATTTGCATAGGAAGTGCCTCTGAAAGTGTGGTGGGCGAGTGGTGGGCAGAGGTGCGCGAGCCAAATGGCCGAAACTGTCCATGGTTAAAGTAACATGCAAAAGGAAGTCTTCCTAGTAATAGAAGAAGATTGCAAGTTTCTCATGCATAATCCATTTTGCGCGAACAGGTAATGCTGAGCAGATTACCCAAAACAGTAACTGCGGGAAAATCATTTCTACGACCGTAAACTCTCCTCAGATAAATATAAGGCTTAGATTCCATAACAAATGAAGTTGCGTTCCTCACATCGGTTGTGCGTATAATTGACCTAACTTTACTGCAGCTGGATGGACCCCTGCAAGTGGAGTTCTTTTTTATGCACTAATTTACATTAACAAGAATTTTCATTAATTAAATCAATAATCCCAGCATTATGAGTTTACTGAAACATAATTATTGTGACGCTTTTCATAATATGCCGATTCCAACATAATGCGGGCAGGCCGTACATTCGCCTGCCATCCACAGCGATCCGCCACTTATATTACGTTCATCGCACTACCGAGCAGCCTTGAATTACAAACATCAGTAAGCAATACTGCAGGCGTTCCATGAGAACCTACAACGAGTCACCACCAAATTGCCCTTGTCGCCACCGTGTCGGATACATCGGCGTAATCAAATAATCCCCCAAAGGCACGATGTTAAGCGGCTAGTACGGTTAAGCTTGCATAACGGTAAATACCTATTCTTCCCCAGGCGGACTGTAATTGCTTCTTTCCAACGGTGTTCATCCTTCATTATCCCCTGCGCTTATTAATTTGCTTAATTGCTACTAAGTAAATGGACGGTTATGTTCAGTTACAGTTCCCGGTTATGTTCCAACGTGTCCGCAATTCACCCAGTTATTATGACGTAAGCCGTTGTACCAGGTTGTACCTTGTAACCCTGGCTTGGACGGAAGCTCGGTAGCCGTGTTAAGCAAGTAGCCTCGCAGCTTCGTCCTCACATTCTTGCTGCTGCGCAAGTGTGGTACCGTTTCGGACAGTTTCTGATAGTTTCGGAAGCGCTGAGAGCACGCAAGGCACAGCAAGTTTTGCAGGGGTTTGCTTGCTTAGTTGCTCTGGGTTCCAGTTAGTTGTTGCACACGATACCCTGACATTACCCGCATAACCTCATCACCCACATGCATGCACCATGTTCAGGCTAATTTTTATGTGTACCTTGGTTGGCAAACGGACCGCGCTGGACGGCGATTTGTATAGCTGGCGCGGAGACAGCGAGCTGTCGACGCCAGCACTGGCTGGGCGGGACTGTGTGTCTAGGTTCTCCACTTGCTAAAATGCTACTAATCCTCGTCTTGGCTAATATGCGGCGGAACGACGAGCAGACATCCATTCTTTCAACGGGCGCATTTTTCTGTCAATATCTGTCGAGGTCTATATGCATGCATGTGTCATGCTCTTTTGCATACTAGTAAACAACTTTCTCCATAGCCGCGTCCGAACGTCCCAAAAGCCTAAACCTACGTGGTCCAGCAAAACCGACAGACGGTTATGCAAAGCCTCAGCTTCAAAGGGACCGTCCAGCTTGCCCGGCACTCCGAGCAGTCCGGGACACATCCAACACCGGCAGTATCCAGACAAGTTCATGTTAGTATTCAATGCAATGGATAATGCGCCCTTAGATGCCTATCAACGTCTGAGCCACGGACAGTTTCACGACGTTCTTATCCAGATGGAGGAGTCGAACAATTAAATGTCATTCGCCAGGTAGAAGCTGATGGTAGCTGCATGAGTCATCCATTCCTGGAGAACCCGGCGCTGACTGCCAACTGTTTTATGGCTGGGGTGGCCCAGCAGCATACATGCACACGTGTTGCATTGTGCTGCTGTTGATGTCGCCGCCGCCGCAGCGGCTTTGCACCGCGCGCAGACCCCAAACAAAAACTTGTTCTTGCTGACCGCACCAGATAAGGTTTACCCACAGATACACAACCGGCAGCACAATAATGTTGAGATTGAGTAACACACACACGCTGATATACCAGGGGAATGAGAAAGAAGTAATACGGCCGGGGGCCGCTGGGCGCTTTCTTTCTAATAAATAATGGATGAAACGTGCATGCGCACGAAAAGTATAGCTAGCAAGCTGATGCCTTGGTTTGCGCATGCATCGATGGAGCGCCCTGCTGCTGCTCGCTCGATGGCATGTTCCGTGCATAGAATGAAGCCCCTGTTGTAGATCATCATCAACATCATCATCGGAGGGCGTTAGGTGGTGGGCGGGCGTGAAAGAGCACAGGTCCTTCAGCTGTAACCCTTAAGCCAGTCCTGATGACGCATTGGCGCCTGTGAGCTTTATTGAGTAATGTGGCTTCCCGACAACGACTTACCTACCTCATTACTTCGTCCTTTTCCCATTTAGACCTTTATCGGCCATCGCCCACGTCCTAAACCCTTCGCCGCCAGAAGGGCTCATTCCATCTGTCCGGAGAGGAGCGCTCCAGGACCGACCAATACCAGCTACATGCAAGATCATGCGCTGCTGAAGACGACAGCCAGCGGGCATCAGTTGCTTTTGCCCATATTGCTGTAATTCCGCCGTCTTACCCAGCAGCCAACAGCGTCGTATTAAGTTAGGCAACTGGCAGCAAAAACAGAGCTAGCAGTCGCCTGTCGTCTGTATGTGGAACGCACGCGCGCTCAAACGCCGCCTCTTGACGCGTTTCTCCGCGCGCGGCTCAGCAACGGCCCAAGCACCAATAATAGGGGCGGCAGCAGCTAGCTGGCGACGGCTGCTGCTGCGGCTGCTGTTGTGAGCTTTGGGTGCGTGCGCGCACTGAATGAATTATATGGTCACCACCATCTGCGCCGTCTCCGAGGTGCCTTGTGATAACCTTCAGCGGTTCCCCCCCCCCCAAAAACATCCGATGCATCCACAGGGATGGGGGCATCGCTTCCGAGGTTCGGTTCCCTGACAGGGGGAGTTCCCGGTCCGTTCGATTCACCAACAAATACGGCATATACGGCACCCGCCGCATGGCGGGATACGGGTAATGTAAAGCAGGAATATGTACCCGCGCACCGCACCTCCGCCAGTGAGCGCGATGGCAGCGACATGGAGCATAAATAGGTCCCAAGCCAGGGTCAACGCGTAACCCCAAAATCTGTAGTTAGTTAGCAGCGAGCCGTTGTCCACTTCTTGGTGGCAGCCGCAATTTCCAAAACAGGCTCTCGCTCGTACGTACACCACAACACGCGTCACTGAATCAACTCATGAGCCATGTTAGGTTAAGTCTCAATTAGGCCCTCGTCATCATGTCGGGTCATGTCATCATGTCATACATACATGCTTCCTAGGACACAGATAGCCGCCAAGGAATGTCCACGCACACATCAAAATGCTCAGCCCTCTTCCTCCACCCTCTTTGGTTTCCCCGCATTCGCCGCCGGCCTGTCCAAGCATTCGAACCAGTCTCCATCTGCATGCACAACAGAAAACATCGGAACAAGAACCTGCCGCCCCCGGATGAACAAACCCGATTTACTACTAACCACGCGCACGGCGTTATGGCCGTCACCGCAGTCACCAAAGTGGGTACATGCACGACTTTAGAAGTAGGTAGGTAGGTAGGTAGGCACTTATGCAGGAAATCTTCACTCGTTGATGTTGTGGCAAGTGTGTGTGTGCGTGCGTGCGTGCGTGCAGCGAAGCAGCAGCAGCAGCAGATAAAGGGGCATGGTAGTGGCAAAGTCGTGGCGGCAAAGTGACGACACGCACCACGCAAAACGAACGGAGCAAGGACGTAAAACACGCACGCACATGCACTTCACACGACACACGCTGCCTGCGCAACGTGGTATTTAAGGTCGGGAAAACACAACGTAGCAAAGAAGCACACGAGCGGCACGACTTTTGGCAAACAGCCACGCACCACGCAAGACGACTGCTGCGCAAAATGAAGCTGCGTCGTGGCAGCTTGCGCCCAGTGTATATATATTGGTGCGATCGGGAGAGCCCGCCGGCGCATCCCAGCCACGGCGCCGGCGGCAAACATTCGCGGCGCCCCAGGGGACAACACAGTTTAAGCCCGGTTGGGGCAGTCACGTGGCAAGTCGGCAACTTGTTAGTCAAATAGCTATAGCGCCCATACATGCATACATACATGCATACGTGAGGCGCTCCCACAAAGATGCATGGGGATAAAAGCAGCTGCGAGCCGTCAGAGGTTTACTAATCAGGACGACATGCAGGCCTCAAGCGGATTATCCGAAGCAAGCTACATCAGGCCATGCACTGGCATGCGCGTTGGCGGCACCGCCCTCCGCCCGCATATTCAAAGAAGAGAACACATGGTTTCAGTCCAGAAAGGTCCGGGTACGGTACACGCTATGGCGAGGGGCCCTATGGGGCCAACTTTTCCGTCTATACATTCGCGGGTCCGTCCGTTACACGAATAACAATCAATAAGGCGACGCTGGCAGTAGCAGGGGCAGTAGCAGGGGCAGTAGTCCGCTCGAGTAGTATTGCTGGCGGCACTCAGCCTGAGTCCACAACTCAGCCAGCAAGTAGACCTGCGTGTCCGTCGTCACTCATGCCGGTCACCGGAGCTCGGCTGCGCTCCTTGAAGCGGGGGTTGCGCGAGCAGACCGCGCCGGCTTCGTCGTCGTCGGCTGGGCAAGGCACTGTTCGGGAGGCTTCGCGCCAGCCACGCCGCATCACCCTCCTCCTCACCCTCTTCCTCCTCCTCGTCGTCTTCCTCCTCATGCCCTTCCCGCTCCGCCTGGTCAGAAAAGCCCTGCTGTTGCTGATTCCGCTGCTGATGCTGATGCTGCTGGAATTCTTCCGACTGCTGCTGCGAGCCCCTGTGCCGGAGCAGCCGCCGCTGTGCTGCATGCAGATCGAACTCCCCTATGGGCTCCCCTAGATCTAGCGCCATCGATGACGCCATGGATGGATGCTGTGGGGAATGCTGTTGTTGTCGGGCCTGCTGCTGCTGCTGCTGCTGCTGCTGCTGCAATGTCGCATCATGTGGTGCAGGGGGTGGCGGCGGTACCAGTGACGGCTCCTCGGCGTGATGTGCTTGCAGCGAGGCTCCCTCCGCATAGGCCGCGAAAGCCCGCTTGCGCCAGTGGGGATGGGGGTGGCGGGGCATATACGGTTGGGGCCGGCTGGGGCCCTGCTGCTGCTGCGGTGGCGGCGGCGGCGGCGGTGGCGGTTGTGGCGGTGGTTGTGGCGGTGGTTGTGGCGGCGGTTGTGGCGGCGGCTGTGGCGGCGGCTGTGGCGGCGGCTGTGGTGGAGACGCAGGTGGATCCCCGGGTGAACCACCGTCATGAAAACTCCGGCCGGCAGCTTCGTCCGACATGCCCTGCTGTACGTCGGAATGGCCGCGGAGGTGCCGTATTCCGGCGGATGTGTTGGCTGCGTAGCGGTGCGGCGGCACTGTTGGCGAGGGCTGCGGATGCGTCGTTACCCCTGCTGCCATCGCCCGCAAAAGCAAGTCACGAGCACTCGAGAAGCCTGCAGCGGAGGCCATGCCCTGAAGGGAGGACAGACTGCCACCAAGCGGGCGCCGTGTGGGTGACACTTGCGCCTGCGGATGCGGCAGGTCTGTGATGTCCCGATCAGGATCCTCATGGAGCTGCTGCTGTTGCTGTTCCGAGCTGGAATACGGCATTGGCCAATAGCGCTCCGGAACTTCACCCAGCCCTGCAGCTTCGGCATGGAGCCGACGGATTCGTTGCGTCTGTTGGGACGATGGCCTGGTGCGCATCTGAGGCAGTGGCGGAGGCGGTGGCTCCACCCAGGCGCGTTGCCGCAGGCCAACTTCTTGCACTTGCGGACCCACATCTCCCTGTTCGAAGGGATCCATGAGTCCGTCATTCACCTCTTCATTACCCCCTTCGGAGTCCTCGCCGGAGATATCCCTGCCCATTCCGGCAAACGGCCGTCGTACAGACTGCGGTGGCGTGTCTCCTATTCCTCGAAGGCCCCGCGCTGTGAACGCCTGCGTCGGGTCGGCCCTATGGAGGGACTGCGGCGGAGGCAGTTGTTTGAAGCGATGTAGCGGGAACTGCGGTGGCGGATTAACCGGCGGCGGAACCGACGGCGGCGGCCCAGCGTCAACGCCTGCGTGGTACAGCTCCGTTGGCTGCATTGCTCGACGACGGACCGGCACCCTTTCCAGCCGATCCTGTAAAAGAGCCTCGGCGCCGCCGCTGCCAGTGCGCGGGAGAGTGGTCAGCATGTCCGGATCTAGGGACGGCATTGGCGACGGCGTCGACGCCGCTGACACCGCGCCCCTGTTGCCACCCCAGCTTGGCGAGTTGGGTCCATGCGCGACGGCCGGTGGCTCGCGTCCTGGATGCGGTGGCAGCAGGTATCGCTGGGAAGCCCGCGGCAGAGTATTCATTAACCGCTGGAGGAAGGCCCTATCGGAGCTGCTTCTGCCACCACCGCTGCCGCCGCTCCCGCCGTCGGCTCCCCCCCCACCGCTAATGGCGGCGCTGCCGCCGATCGTATCGAGCAAGGGATCCGGCAAGGGACTGTTGAGGTTCAGATGCCGGACCGGGGCGACCGCCAGCGTTGGTGCTGGGGGAGGAGGAGGGGAGGTGTCCGCGACTGAGAGATCTGGAAGCTCACCGAACTCGGGGCCTGTGGCGGTGCCCAGGCTGGCAAGTCCCAGCTGCTCGTCGCCGCTGTCGAGAGCCGCCGGCCGCCGGCTGCTTCGGCGCGACGGGCCCTTGGTAACTGGCATGCCGTGACGCTCCAACCATTCGCCCAGCGGTTCCAAATCAGGCAACACGCGGATGGAGCGGTACCATTTCGCCATCTTGCTCCCGCCCACCTGTACCAAGTGGAAGGCATGAAAAGAGAGGGTGAAAGGCGTGCCGTGTTTTAGCAGCCGTGAAGACGTCTAGCCGGGGTGAGGACGAACGAGACACGTTTGCGAAAGGAGAGGAAGTTACCCTTCAAATCTATGGTCACGAGTGGTTCATTATCCGAAGGCGCTCGAAGCCCAACGACGCAACGGATGCGGTTTCGGTGGTACGGTGGTACGGTGGTACGGTGGTACGGTGGTACGAACTGTGGACCAAACCACGTCACTCACCTTTTCAAAGTGCGACCGAGACATCCAACGACCGTTATAATGTATGCAGTCTCGGCCCGCCAGGTAGCGGGGCACATCAAACTTGCCGACATGCTGGCCCTTGGTGTAATTGCCCCGGGTGAAGTCCTCCCGACCACGTCTCCCGCTGGTAGAGGTCATACGGACTGCGACGGTGACTTCGATTGGCCCGGGAAGTGCCGTCGGGAGACCAGCTTCCGCCAAGCTCCCAACGCCATCACCGCCGCCGTCACCGCCGCCGTCGCCTTCCACCGCCAGCATGCCAGCGTCGCCGCTGTGTTGACTGGCGTCGCCTAGGAGGCCCACTGCCACGGCGCCAAGCCCTAGATCGGCCAATGGGAGCAAATGCTGGTCATGCAGTGACTGCGGCTGTGCGAGAGAGGGCACAAGGGGAAGGGCCTGAGGCAGCGCCGGGGGCAGCGGCGGCGGGATCCCAGACGGTGAAGCCATGGCGGCCCTGGGCAGCTGCCGCAGGCCAAAGTCAGGAGGACCTGCTGACTGTTGGCTAAAACCGACAGTGGCTGCTGAGGGCGCGGTCGTAAGCGGCCGGCGAAGGGGCGGCGGCGGTGGTCGCATTGGAAGTGGCTGCTGCTGGAGGTCCTGCAGCGGTGCGAGACCTTCCCCCCGGCCATCGCTGCCAGGGCTGTCTGGGCGCTCATGAAGCGATCTCACACTGCGGATCACTATCGGTAAAGGGGCCATGGGTCTGAGCAGCCGATCATCAGGCGACGCCGTGGAAAGGCTAGCTGCGGCGGCGCTATGAGATCTTCCCATGGGCTGCGGATCAGTGGCGGCATCCCCTGCCGGTCGGGGCCCCGGCTCTGGCGGTGGCAGCAGCGGTAATACTACCGCCGCCGCCGCCGCCGCCCCGCCACGGCCTACTTCAAATGTACCCACGTGCCCCGCGGTGGGTATGTGCACAACGGTCTGCAGCTGCGAGCCGTGAGGCGATCCGTCCAGAGCTCGTCCCAGGATTGGCCGGAGAGCGAGCTGCGGGCCACGGGGCGGGGGCGACACACTGGCAGCGCGGCCCTGGGGCCTGATGCTGCCGCTACCACCCCCGCCGAGGCCTGCACTGATTCCCCCAGGCGACTGACGCAGCTGTTCCGAGAGTGTTCGGGGCAGCTGACTGACAGGGAGGGCGGAAATAGGCAGGAGGGCCGGAGGAGGCTGCCAAGGCTCCGAGGGCTTGCCATCGCCGCCCTCCTCACCGTTGGGGTCGGCCTGCGGGGTAAGAGGGACCTCGGCTTTGTATGAGCGCGTGAAGGAGGAAGAGGAATCGGCGCAGATACCTGTGCGGTATGGCCGCTGACTGGGGTCTGTTCGGCAGGGGCACGCGTAGGGCATGGACGAAAGAAAGTGGCCGTGCGCCGTTTGATGGGCATGGCATTTGGGGTGGGGGGTGGGGGGAGATGTTACGGCGGCATGCCACCACCTGGGCCACTGTCGGGTATAGCGCGGCAACCCTTCAAAGCCTTCACCGTTTCACGCAGGATCTGCTTGGGACTGTATCTCTTTGGCGCGACTCTATCAATGCGAAATTTGGAAGACGCTTTTGAGTAGCTTCCTCCGGATGAAGGTGTATGTGTGATGCGTCACCCTCTGTAAGCCAGGTGACGGGAGAGCATTTTACGGGATTTGGGTGCACGGGTATGTGGGCAGCATCCTACTACTCAGCCTGCCGACTGATTGAGGGCATCTTCTTTCCCGAGAGGTCTCGTATCTGCAAGAGGCGGAAACAGTTCACCCTGAGATAGCGTGCTGCTGCAAATCATCCCACCATGCATGACTGGACATGAACATGATTCTGAGATATGCCGTCGTCTCATCCATGGGACAGGGCCTAAGGCCAGACATTCCCCACGCGATCCTCACCTCCATGCGGAGGCGGCGACGCTTAATTGTTCCGTCAGCGGTAGGATAGGGGCCGCCAGATCATGCCTCTTGCCGGCAGCAGCAGCAGCAGCACCAGGGGCAGCAACGATAAAGGCGAGCTCGGATAAAGAAACCGCAGGCGCGGAACCTGGCCACTCTTCTCAACAGCAAACGAGAAAGTGGCCGATTCTTTCCCACATGGGCAAGTCACCCAAAATTTGCGAGGCTGCGGGGCATTCGCGGTGCGTGGACAGGACTGTTTTGGTGCGTGTGGTTGGGGTTACGATTAGAGTAAGAGGTCCGGTCAAATGGTGATTAGCGCAATGCCAGCAATGCACGACAGGACGGAGTAGGCTGGAATCCGGGCATCTTCCTGGATAACAGGTTGGCGTAGTTGTTTTAGTTGTCTGTTGTGAGGTCTCCGTACGGCATAGGGCCCCCTCATTCGCGGCGTTTGGTTGGCGCCGACTGGTCAGGGTTGCTGCGCCGCGCCGCGTTACGAAGTGTACAAAGACACCGCTTAACAAAAGGGAGACACAGCATTAAGCCAGAGCCATTATTTTTATGTGATATGTACATTATGAAAATCAACTTGCAGGCATTTGCGGCATGAAACGTGATAACCCAGCGCGTTGGCCAGCTCTCAGCAAGCGTGTTACCCCGCAGGACGCGCCGTTTCTGAGGAGCAAAAAATCATGCTCACCTTTGATACTTGTATGACGGCAAGTCCTAGGTGTGGCTTTGGGGCGGCCGCAGCGGCTTTCCAGGCCCTCGACCAATTCCGACCACAGGCCGGGCGCCGGCAATCGCCCGGGAGGTTAAGTAATTGTTTTCAACAACAAGAACTTTATTTTATAATAAACCGGGCAATGTACATAAGCTTCGCAGGAGCTGCGCTGTCCGGCCAAGCACCGACACCGTAACAACCTGAGCGATGAGTTGAATTTATCTGGCTTATGGTTCTATGTTCGTTATTTAACTACTTAACGATCAGATCTGCGTCCATACCCTATGAGCTGCCGCGACTGTTGGTCGTTGACGTACGTGCTGCAAGACAGGACAAAGTGTTTTAATAGATAAAAGTTTTTTCATATATATGCACTGATTGAAAGATTTTACAAAGTGCCATTACGAAAGTAGACGCAGTCTTGCGGTCATTGCTGTCATGAGGCCCGCCGGTTTAATCCCTAGCAATATTACGAAACAAGTCCAGTTTAAAACCTCAGAGATTGTTGCAACCGGCTGTCTAAAGCGGTCTGTGAACATCGATGAAAGTACGGCGGACATCTTTACTGAAGGTAACATGATGGTGGGCGTGACATAGCCCAATGCTCTTAAAATATGTTTCCGTTGATGTCTTGCATGTTGAGGATTGTAAAACTCCCTAGATAGCGACGTGAACCTCAGCCAATAGAATGTAATTACGTATTTTAGCTTACATACTTGTTTGCACTGTTTCTGCTACAATTCAAAACACAATGAGAAGTATACTACGTTAAGAATCATAATAAACTTCAATATGCGTAGAATACGCTCCCAAAGAAAGTAACTATCGTACGGACCCGCCTCGCCGCGAGCCTGAGTGTTTCAAAAGCAAAAAGTTTAAAAATAAAAGAAGACCAGATTTATTGAGGCTAAAACAGTAAAAGGTTTCAAGGTTTGTGTGAGGAGAAATGGCAATGCGACCGCGAACCGGTCGCAGATCTGGAGAAATAAAAGGTCATCCCCAGATAGAATATTTTTAATCTTCATAACACTCATAAAAACATTTATCCATGAAGTGATTTCCGCCGTCTAGCTTCGGAGGTCAGGGATCTTCGTGGTACGGCTCCAATTTCAAAGACCACCATGTCAAACGTTTTACGACATGAACATATCGCATCGTTATTACGCCAGGTAATCGCAAGCGCCCGCCAAAGTCATGGGAATGATTTTTCCGTTTGTCACTACTGCCACAAAAAAACATGCGTGCATCGCCTATTACCGACGCGCGGTAAACGTAACTCGTTCAAATTTAGGTGTTTTCATTCGTTTAGGCGTATGGACTATGCTCTTGCTGATCCTTAGTCACACTGTAAACTGGGGGAAAACATAGATTTATCCCTTAAAAAGCCCTGCCTAATTTACTAGCTGGTACGTATTCAATTGCCTGCCTGCCGTACAAGCCCGTCGGTACTAGTCAGCAGGCGCATTTGCCGTCGGTGTACCCTACAAAGGCTGGCATGCATACATGTCCTCGCTTGGCATGCCTCGTATCCAAAACATCCATCCTGCAATTCAGCAACCAATGCGCTGGGCCCCCTTGCCCAGCCACCTGCCCGAACCCGCCACGCCGGGTTGACGTGCGTGTATGTAGTACATACAACAGGTGCAGCGGAATTTGTCTCACGTGCCCTCCGTCCTTCCGTCTCCCGCTCCGACAAGCGGCGGGCAGCATGCAGCTTGGATTGAATAATTCTACCAAACATGGGCATCGTGCAGACCCAGAACGTGCGGCTACAAGGCGCGCGAAAGCAAGACGACGAACCACTTAATAAGCGCACGCAAGAGAGATGCCTGGCCTCCGCCGGGTTAAACTCCGTTTAACCTTGCTTAGACTAACACCGATCGACCTTGCTTCTCTAATGCGGCCTGGGCGACAGCAGGCATCACGCGTGGGGCTTCGTCCATGCATGCATTAATAACTCGCTACACCCTCAGCATCACGCATGCAGGCAGGGTGTGCTCGCCGCTCATCGCGTTGCTTGGTTGGGGCTGAAATACAACTTCCAACGCTGATGATGAGACGTCACGCAGGTCCTCGATTTCTGCTAGCTGATGAATCATCAGCAGCAGGCATCCAACAACATTTCCACTTGGACGCATGCATGTCGCCGCATGCATGCATCACTAGCACTACATACTAGATAGCCAGATAGAAACGCCCAGACGCATGCCGTGGCGTAAAAAGGAATGAGGGGTTCAAGGAAACGACCAACCGATGTCCTGCGGCTTCTGAAAACAGCAGGCCACGAATACCCGGCCTCTTTAGTACTGCCTGTCCTGTTCCCCCGTCCATCCTGTCGGGGCCACAAATCGCGCCAACCCCCCAACCTATCACAATATTGCGCGTGATTCGATCGAGAACAAGCCGGTTTAATCTTCTCGCCTTGCTTGACATTCACCTTGACTGGTTTCACCATCCAATTCATGTAGTCGCTCGCGCACAGATCCATGCAGGCGCACGCTTAGACATTGGACGGGTCCAAGGCCATGCTACTGGAATTTAAAAACTGGTGATGGCGTGCATGTCCCAATGAAGCCCAGGTAACCTGGTAAGGACGGTACCGCCACCGGCACGCACCGCCATACAGCATTTGATTATATCTGAACCCTCTTCTGGTCCTTCCCCCTCCCCTATTCCCGTCCTTCCATTCCGTATCCGCCTTCAGAGCCATGCCTGGCGTGCATACCCTCGAACAGCAGCTGCAGTAGTATAACATGCATGCTCAATCTACCCAAGGTCCGTCGCTCGTATGTCAGTGTGGTCGATGTGAGGCAAACCGCCGCAAAACGGCAGATAGAGCACAATCGAACAATCGCTTAAACCCTACTGTACTCCTACTTGCGCACGTACTTCCAAAAAGATGGCAGCACGCAGTAACGAACGCGGGGGTTCACTGGAACGGGGTGCGGCAAAAAGGTACACCCCTACATCCATCCATCCATCCATCCAACAAGGCCCGCTTGTGTGGCTTTGCCGTTCTAAGGGTGAACCGGTGTGCCCACATGCATACATACACCCCCCATGCAAAAGGTCTGAAGAGAAATAAAGCACGGGACCGCAAGGCCTTTGGACGCGGTCGTTTCGAGCGCCTTGCGCTTGGACGCACACCTACCGTGAGCGCGCAGATAGATAGACAGCAGAATGGTATGTAAAGACTCTTCCTGACATCTTGAACTCTTCTAAACGAGACGCAACGCGGGGCTCGGCGAGAATTCGTATGCGCCCGAGAGCGGGGACACGAGCACGCACGCGGGTGCTCCCGGTTTCGGCAAGTGAAGGCCGGCCGCAAAGAAGGCGAGTGTTCAAAACGTATGTATAGATGGAGTTAGAACAAAGCATGCATGCAATGTGATCGGAGGCGATCTGACTAGCGCCAATCTTTCCCACCGCCTGCTGAGACCAAAACAATGCAGCACCTTATTACATACGTGCACGTTGTGAATGTCAGGCGCACGACATGCACGGACGCACGAACCACTATCTACCTGCTGTTGGGGACACTGCAGCTGTAATCTCGACATTAGCAATAAGCCGACTACGCACGTACGATGAAGAACACGACTATGCATGCACGTTCGTCATCGATGAGAACCTGAAGGGTATGACTTGAAAATTTCTGCTGCCCCGCACCCGCTTGGCGGTTTAGACTACCCGAACTTCCAAACAGCTTGTCGTACGTAATCACGTTCATCAGTGAATGAAGGCATTATTCGGAAAGCGACTCCTCTTCGGGCCGTGTCCGCTGCAGCTGCCGGTCCATTCGGCGGCCTTGTGGCTCGAAAGACGCTGCAGCTGGACGCGGCGGCCTCCACTGCCCCCCCGTCTCTCGGCTCATTGGCATCACTGCCCGTTGGTGTGTATAATACGACTGCGACGACGCTCGCGGTGGTGGCTGTGCTCGCGGCAGCGGCAGCGTTGGCGTACTTCCACTCTGAAGATCTCCAGCGATATGCCCGCTGCGGCGCCTTTTGCAGTTCTCCAACCAGTACTCCATCGCCTCTACCCCTTCCTCTACCCCCTCCCCTCCTTCCAGATCCTCAGCCGGGTAGCCACCCCTTCGGCGCCGCCGCTGCGGTGGTGGTGGGTCGCACATCCGGGCTGCACGCTCGCGTACTGCGTAAGTTTCCAAATCCCGCGGACCATCATTGACACCTAGTTGCGGAAACGGCTGCTGGCCCTCTATTTGCACACGACTCTGCTGCGTCTGCTGCAGATGCCGTTGTCGCTGTTGCTGCTGCTGCTGCTGCTGCTGCTGCGTCTGCTCTGGTAATTTGTGCGATTGCAGCTCAACTTGGAGCCTCGCTAGGAGCCGGGCCTGAGTGGCCGCATGCGATTCACCTCGTATGCCCAGCTGGCGGCGCCACAATCTCTGCTCGTCCTCAACATCTTCCTCCTCCACCGCCGCATCGTCTTCATCGTCCGCCTCATCCATCCATCTCTGCTGTCTGCTCCGCTGAAGCATCGGCGGCAGGCCACCCGCAGTGGCGTTCACAGATCCGCCTCGGCTGCCCTCCCCGGAGGGTGCGAGCAGGATTCCCCTTGGGCTGTTCTCTTCTTGGTACATGTCACGGGTAGGGATGCCGTGGTTGTGATTGTGCTTATTAGATCCGGGTGCCTGATCGGTGTCCGTTGCGTGACGATAGCTGCGCAACTGCCCAGGATAAGCACGCCCCGCCGGATACGCATGCGGAACCGACGGCCCTGATCGTGTCATGTGCTCATTTGCGGCCCCGAGTCCTGCGGCAGCAGCCACGTCCAAGCCCTGCAGCGCTGCTAGGCCGCGCGCCAAGGCCGCAGCGCTCTCTAGAGCCGACGGCGACGGCGGTGCCGCCGCTAGCTGGATTGACTTCGCCTGCAGCCGCCGCTCCGAACGGGGTTGTGTACTGAGGCCAGTGGAACCTCGTGCTGCTGCACCGCCGCCCGCGTGGTTCGAGGCCAGGAACGCAGCAGGCGGAGCTTCTGGCTCTGCCATGCCGCCTGCGTCAAACTCGGAGGATCCGAACCGTCGAAGACGCATGCTTTGCTGCATAGATATACCGGAAAGGGCTCTACGCAGAAGCGGTGGCAAAGAAGCTGCTGGTAACGACGGCGGATCCACGCGGCTCCTCGATACATCTAGCCCCATGCCGCCCATGCGACCCGCACCCCCCTCCTCCCCTTCAATTTGTCCCTCAGGTTCATCCCCATAGTAGTAGTCCCCCTCCCCAATCACGAGCTGTTGCTGCGCCATGAAGTGCCGTAATAGCTGTAGCTGCTGCTGCTGTTGCAATTGCTGCTGCAGCTGCTGTTGCTGCTGCTGCTGAAGCTGTAGCTCCTGACGGAGCGACTGGCGGCTGCTACGGCTGGCGTTTTCGTGGCCGTCCTGAACGTCCCGGGCGTGTTGCAGATTCTGTAGGTCGAGGTGCAGCGTCGGTGACGTCGACATTGGATCGCTGGATGATTGGGACCGGTGCAGCGCACGCCAGCGCAACCGCTGCATGTCAGTTGGGAGCTCCACAGGCGGCACGTCTCCACTACGATGGTATCGTGTTGCCGCCATCGCCGCCGCAATGGCGCTGAGGGTGGCTGAGTCCGGCCCAAGCATAGCCTGCGCCGCGGCTAGTGCCTTAGCTTCGGCGGTGCCTGTAACCCCGGCGCCTCGCGACACAGCACTGGACCCAGCTCCGGCACGCTTTGTCCCTTGGTTCCGTGTCCCACCGTAGGCGCAGTAGTCCATGAAGGCTCCAGACGGCCCGAACACCTCGTGGTCATGCTCCTCGGCCGACTCGACAGCGTTTCGAGAAAGGGGCTGCTGTTCTTGAGACTGCGGAAGCGTGTTCAGCAATGCCTGCAGGAATTTCCGATCTATGCCGCCGCGGCGGGGTTGCTGCAGCAGGTGTTCCGCCAGGACATCCAGCGGCACGTCCACCAGTTGCTCCGCACCTGGCTGTGGTGCAATTGCCGCGACGGCTGCGGCTGCCTGTTGAGAAAGCGGCGCCAGCGGCGAAAGGGGAGCCAGCGGTGGCAACGGTGGCATTGAGGCTAGCTGCGGTAACCCCGCCGCGGGTGCCGGCACTGCCGGCAAGGTTTGGACTACTGCGGCCGCTGCTGATACTGGGTCGATCAGCATGGGTGCACCTCCAAGGCCCGGCGGGTCTGGCCCCGGGCTGCCAGACGCGCCCTCCTGTTCAGCACCCTGTCCCGGTTGTTCGTCGCCACTTTCGGCCGCTCGCTTACGGCTGCGGCGCGCCGGGCCCTTGGTAACTGGCATACCGTGACGCTCCAGCCATTCGCCCAGCGGTTCCAAATCAGGCAACACGCGGATAGAGCGGTACCACTTGGCCATCTTGCTCCCGCCCACCTGCCGAACGGAAATCGAAACGGACGAAAGGCGGCAGGTAACGGTCGGTACGTATGTACAGCGGTACGCATTGCGTGCAAAAACCGCGCAAAACTTGCACACTGATAAAGCGAGACGGCGAGGCAGGGACAACAGATAGACGCACGCTTTTATATTAATGGACACACACCCATCCTATCCATGGCGTCAGGACGCGACTTAGCTTGGGGGTCGTGCATTATCACATGACATACAAGCTTTTAAAGAATCTAGTAGACGAAACAATAAAATTGTTCAATGTTCCCTTCATAGTCATAATAATAGTGAATGAAATGTCTAGATAGATATATTCCCATAGGAACCGACGGATGATGATGATGAAGCGCCAGCCATGTATAGATAATTAAGGTAGGCTTGAATTATGCATGCTGAATGCAAGCATGAACTTAGGAGGCTGGATTTAACTATACATTTCTGCACCTTAGGCCGCGTGATCTTGTTTCGCGTAAACGGCAGCACGCACATGCAAGGTGGCGGCTCGCTCTGGTGGGCAAATCGTTTGCGGAATCTTCAAACTCAAGATGACATAGATGGTATCATTATAAATTATTTATTAATTTCGACCTATATAACTACGTCTACCGTCCTCTGGGCAGAACCTTCGCAACAGCAGCTCTTCGGTTTCCATTTCGTGTATGTGTGTCCTGTTTTTGTGTGAGCAAATTAATAACTTTGTATGAGATGTATACGACGGTTAGCAAGTATGAAGGTACAAGTATTGGATAATTCCATGATTCCTTTTGGCCTTGACAAGACGCGAAAAAAACTTTTTATTATTCGGATAAGAAAATCCTTTTCAGCGCCCTGCCTGCCTATCGTACGCGTTGGCGGCATGCCCCACCTTTTCAAAATGTGAACGGGACATCCATCTGTTGCCGTTGTGGATGCAGTCCCGGCCAGCAAGGTAACGTGGCACGTCGAAGACTCCGCATGCGTGGCCCCGCATGTATCCCGAACGCATGTCCTCCTCAGCTACACGAGTGCTGCCACCCCTTGGCCGCCGGCCGCCACCGGCGCCGACGCGCACGGCGACTGTCACATGGATCGGCCCCGGCGGCAACGCCGCCACGATCTCATCCAGGTTTTGTACGGCGTCTGGTTGGTTTCCCGCAGCGGGGCTAGGGATGGCAGCGCCACCACCTTCGGGACTGCCGGCGGCGCCTTCAGCACCGCTTTGTCCAGGATTCTTGATCGGTTGCTTCTCAGCAGTGTCGTCATCTTCACCGATGAACACCCCATTAGCTGATCCCGTGCGATCTGCAGTTTGCTGTTGCGGCTGCGACGGTGGTGGGACCTGTTGCTCCTGCGATGACGACGACGGCGGCCGCGACTGCCGGTGTTGCTGAGGCGACGCCGGTGATGACTGCTGTGGTGGCGGCGACGGCTGTTGTGGCGGTGATAAAAGCTGGTTGAGCTGTTGCTGCGTAGGCGCCGGTAGAGATGGCCGCATCTGCTGCTGTAAATCCTGATTTTGGCAATGATGATGTTGCTCTTGCCCATGCTGTGCAGCCGCCACCGCTGCCACTGCTGTCGCTGGCGCACATAAATCGCGGGGCGTTCTGGGCAGTGGCAGCTGCTGCTGAGGCTCTAGTTGATCTTCCGACTGCAAGGCCGCTTCATCCGGGGGCAGCAGCTCGCCATCTTGCAGCTCCCCATCACGGCGGGCAGCGGCAGCGACTGCAGCGGAGGGGCTATCAGCCTCCTGTTTCGAAAAGGGGTGTGCAGACACCAGCGCCGTATGCTGGGGGGATTTCAGAGAGCGGCACAATCCCTGATGACCTAAGCCTGCTGATGGCGGTGGATTTCCGCTTGTGACGGCCACGCCGCCGGCCCTGCCTACGGATTCGTTAGTGCCGTCGTCATTATTCCCAACGCCGCCATCGCCGCCGCTGCCACTTCCGCCGTCGTGACGCCAAGTACGTGGATACACCGGCACCTCTATTGACTCACCATATGGCACCGTGCTGAACGCTGACGAGTGCACGGAAGAGTCCAGCCGCGAGTTGGGCAGCTGCGCCTGCTGGTGATGCGGCGTCTGCGGGGTGCCATCTGGGCTGCGAGCTGCACCCCAGGTCGCGATGGGACGAAGTGCCAGTGGTGTCGGACCATGAGCGGGCGGCGACATCCGAGCGTTGCCGAGGGACCGAGTCCCGGACGTGGGACTGGCCGGCAGCAGGGCACCTTGATCGGCGGAAGGGCGCTCGGCGGGGAGACGCGACTGATTGTGCGCCGACGACAACGGGGGGGGGAGGACGGGCTGCTGCACTTGCGGCTGCGGCTGTTGTATCCCCATAGCATGCTGCGGCTGCTGTCCTTCCAAGGGCTGTGACGGTTGCGACGGCTGTGGTGGCTGCGGGGCGAGAACAATGTCGTTGCCATCCTCGATGTCGTCGGCCTGTAGGTTCGTGGTGCGTGGGGATCGATCCGTAAGAATCGATTCGAAGACGTCACCCTCCGTCCCGGTTCCATGCGTATGCATGTATGTATGCTCATACATACATAGATACGCATGCTGATCTAGGATTTGCCGAGTTAACCAAAAGTGATAGGCATGGGTGGCGCATGTGATTGCGCCGCCGGCCTTAAGCGAGCGGCGGCCAGATGCATGGGCTTGCCGTGGCGTGGCGCGTTGGAGAGACCCAGACAAGGGAAGTGCGTGGTAAAGTATGTGACATGTGGTGGTCCCTGCTGGCCATTATGATGGATGGGGCGGCATCATCAGAACTCGAGCCTCGCACTATTCGCATCTATCTATCTCTGTTTAGCTAGACCTAGCTAGCTAGATTGCAAATAGGGATACGCTGCATGCAGGACGTCAGCAGGCAGGCAGGTTGTCGATTCAATTAACGTCGGATAGCCGGCTAGCTGGCTAGTCGGCTTTTTATTTCTGTGTGTGTGTGTGTGTGTGTGTGTAAGTGCAACATGCATACATGGATGGGGCCTGACCCTGATGCGTGATGAGCACGCAAAGAGAGACACATATGTGGCCGCGCGTTTGTGACAACCAACCAAGGAACGCCCGCGCGCGCGGCCTTGATGATAAGTGCAATCCATGCATGTATGCATTTCGTTATTTATTTCATTTCGCAAATTTAAATATCTAGAATATTAATTATGATTTTATTTGGTCGAATATTTGGCAAGCTTCGCGCATGCACGGACGCCGTCCTATCAGCAGCTGTTGTATCACCCCCAACTAGTGGTAGTGATAGGAAGAGCAGAGCATAGTTACTCTGAGCTCAGTACGGCAAGCCTCCATAAAGAACTGTAATCTCTAAGGAAGAGAAAATAGAGCTATGTATTAAGGAATTACATAGGATCAACCAGTGAAACCGAACTCAACTGAGTCTACCAGTGACAGTGTCTGTAGTAGTCGTACACACTCTAGCACAATATAGATGTGCAGATACACGCCATCAGCATCTCGAGAGGCCTTTGCGGCTCTCAACTACTACAGTGTCACAGTTGCACTAGGGCATGCAACCCTTAGCCTCTACATATCAGCACATAGAGGGTGTAGCCAGGGGGCTACTTACTTAGCAAGGAGCTAAGGCCGGTACCGTAATACAACATCAGCCAGCAGCCATACAAGCACGACATATGTATGTATGCGCTGAGGCTGGAACCCTAACGAAGTTGGTTTAATGCCCGAAACCACCGGCGGTTATAACCGGCGGTTATAAGTCGTTTAACAACGGAGGACATACAGAGATAACCCAGATAGATAGAGCTAAGCTACATTCGGATTACACAGATGAAATCTATAAACATCGCGGGAGGTTTGATAATGGTTCGTGACCAAAACACGCACGTGTGTGATTGCTTGCATGATGATGATCTATCTTGGTTCGTTCGTGCAATGGAAAGCCCAACGGGCCTGGCGGGTCCCCTGCAGGATTCAGTTGCAATTAAACTTATTTTGCTTCACGAGGCTTCTTCCTTGCATGTTTTCGGAAACTCTGTGCCCGGCGCCCTTGGTCCTGTGGTTGTATGTTATGTTTGCCTTGCTCGCCTTGCGCTGCCATCCACCCGCCATCCCCTGCTCTAGTGCCTCGGTTCGCCCAGGGTGGTCCCTTGCTTGACTCGCTCCCTTCACTCTTTCGGACGTGCGGGTGCGGGTGCGGGTGCGGGGGGCTCATCAGCCAAGCAGGCGAACCCGCCTGCAGATCGATGTGCAGAGGCCGCGCCAGCTTTCAGTGTGTGGCTAGATCTCGCCGGGTAATAACTAACCGGGAAAACGGCTTGAGTGCGTAATTGCCGTAGGTTATTATTAGGTGCCGTGCAGGGGCTTTTGTCGGCCCAGGACGTTGGTGGTTATACAGCTATTTTGGATATTCCCAGCGCCCTAGCTGCGTGCGCGTGCAGTCCTACCTCCATGAAGCACCAGCAACGGCAGAAATTTGGCCTTCCGAGGGAGTCCGCCTGTAAGATCAGCCGGGGCCATGCGATGCGGGGTGACATCTTTCAATGCTGCCGCCGCGCGCGTGAATGGGCAACAATGTGCGCCGCGCACTGCTTGTCTCACGGACAACGTCATGCACGCATGTGCATGCAGGAAAGCATCCGTGCGTAAAACAGGGCACATATGTGTTAGCGCGCGAACGTGTGTCGATGAGTGCGTGTGTGTTGGTGTGCGTGTATGTTGATGGGCGATGCCCTTCAGCCACATTCAGTCCAAGTACGTAATAATCACGCACACTTTACCGGGAGACAGAGACTATCTACCCGGCCTCCGACTGCTGACGTGTAACTTAAGTAGGATGGATTGATAATCAACGGCGGAACTTGCCCTACGTCTTTTCACCTCGTCACATATGAGTAGGGGCTTGTTGGCAGATTCTTGCAGGATGGCCTGTCGAGGGGAAGGACCAGGTGCATGCGTTAATGCGCGGCAGGAGCGAGCGGAGTGGAACAGGGCGGCGGCCGCGATAAGGCAGGAGCGAGAGGACACACACGTGATCCGCGTCCGCATGGGAGAGCTGACGCAAAGAAAGTCAGTGATCCGGAACGGAGAACGGAGCGAATAATGAGCTGTACGGCCGCGAAAGGATTTGGACGATGGGGCAAAGCTAGACATTTGCTCTGCTGGCGCGCGTCCTGAAGAACCGGATAGCCGCCGCGGGCGACGCCGCTCTTCGCAGGGAGTCCAATCCTGGTCATTACAACAACTAAGGCCAGCATGGACGCATATAGTGTTCGAATTCAGCCGCCTGATAATTGGCCAACACAACGTGCGAGGCTGACGGCCACCTCGAATGGACCCTTGCTCAGGATCTGCTATGCCGTAGACAAATAAAGTTGTCATAATATAAGCATTATACGCGCTTGGAGTAAGGTACTGGGTTCTATCCGTCATAAGAGCTGTCAACTGTGATACACTTAGGCTTCCCGAGTTTCTTTGGCGTCTGAAGCAGACTTACCGTTGAAAAAGGTGCTTATAGTGGTTACGCCCGAAGAATGCTTCAACAATAAAGCATTCCCATGACGCCGGCGGACTGAGGACCACGAGCAGAGTGCAGCCTCTAGTGGTCCAAACAACGTTTTTTGCAATGACTTCACGAAGTCATGTTCTGTGGTGTCATTTAAAGGCCGTATGTGCAAAGTTATTTAGCCTCGTCTGCCCATCGAGACGCCGTCATTTCAAGGGCGGAACCATTGGACAAACCTCTTAGATTCGCAAGTATATCAATGCCCCGAACAATATTCTTTGTTCAGGGCTCTCGCAGGCGGACGGCAATGCAAAGATTGCAGAGACTGTTGTTCGTTAGCGTACGTGCCTTTTTTATCCTCTTATGGGCGCCAAAGCTTACCATTTGGTACATGCGAGCATGACTCCACATGCATTCATACACGAAGATAGAACACAAACTCCATAGAACTGTGGCGGTATTGGTGGGCGATACTGGCACGACGCCCGCCAACAACCAGTTTGCAGCTGATAGTCGTAGTGCTCGTGGGTACTGTAAGGAAAGAAAAGCATGCAATTCTCTGTCGTCAGCTCCCCCGTGAGCAACGCAAATGCAGCAGGAAGTAAGGAGTTCATGGCATGGGCGCCCGTGGCTTTCTAACTGCAAAGATGATATTCTGACCCATCAAAAAATTACAAATGGAAAATCTATCATGTGAAGTTTTGAAATCGTGCAGGTAGATAGGGCTTGGTGCCGAGGAAAGTCGGCAATTCGCCCTTTGCTGTAACACCATGCAAGCCAAATAATTT
This sequence comes from Volvox reticuliferus, assembly GCA_019650235.1. NCBI lineage: Eukaryota > Viridiplantae > Chlorophyta > Chlorophyceae > Chlamydomonadales > Volvocaceae > Volvox > Volvox reticuliferus. Next base: position 1,844,293 of record BNCP01000008.1, read on the forward strand.
CGTAATCATGAAATTATGTTCTACGAATAAAGTAAATTTAATGGTCAAATCAAGCCCTACTCTGCTCACCGCGCGCCGGTTAACCGTACCTTTGAATGTAGCCATACTTCACGTTGTTCCAGTTCCAAAAGCAAATATTAAGGCAATAAGAACACTTCATTGCTCGATGCCAAAGTTTCCCTGAAAACCTACAGCGGTTCTCAAAACGTTCTACAAGGATGACCATTGACTCTTTAGTGTTTTGTTAGCAGCTTTAGACAGCAGTCCTTCAAAGGATAAATCAATCTGAATTTATAACGAAAAGTCCATATAGTGAGCACCCGTGCCTTAAAACTCAAAGGTTTGCACTTTAAGGATACCACCGCTAACTCGTATAACTAAACAGCTTTCCAATATTATAAATTTACATTCATTCAGCCACGTTAGAAAGTATGCGCTTTTTTGGTGTTACAAGAAATGTACAACACGTACACTTCTCCCACCAATGCCGATGTGATGACGTAGCCCTACAAAAGTAATCCAGATATGCAAAATTGAATCATTAACTATAGCAGTAACATGCTTGCTTATGACATAGGGTTTTAGGCAGGCACTAGGGCAACGCGGCCTCCTTGCTTGCTCATGGTGGTGTTGTGATTTTTCCGGTATCCTTTTTGCAATAGTATCAAATAAATGGAGGCCTCTGATCCAATCTTCCCTGACCTGCCTTTGTGCCCCCTGAGATGCCCTGGCGGCGAACAGCGGCAGTACGGATATGTTATGCCCTGAGGGGGCCTAAAAGCTGCATGAACCCGTCCATTTGCTCCCTAGAAACTATGCTCGTCACTTTCAGTGGAACTAGCGCGCACTGTGGGGTAATTTGGGAGCCTTCCATGTTATGGATTTGGTTATCAAGCAGGGCCTCTAACTGTCCGTCCGCTTGAGCGATAACACAAAACCAGTGTGGGGCGATTGTCATGATAACCGCTTTCGTAAACTGCGATTTCAAACTAGACTTTACATGCTACCTAAGCTATCTACGGAATCATGCGTAACCATGTCATGGTAAATGGATCCCGTGGGATCATCCATCCTGAACCATTAATGGAAATCTTACAAGATTATTACAGGGCATAGGGGCCGGAAACATAAAACTCTCTTGTTCTTTGGCACACTCCCAGAGGCTCTCAGTCATGGCGGGCGTGCTGTCCGCGTTTTCTTCCAGCGACAAAGGACCAAGACATCATCTACACCAGCTGCCGCCTCTCCTGCTGCTGCAATGACAACTGGGGTTAGCATCCTGCCGACACTTCAACCCGCTCCGAGAGAGTACCATACTTAAGCTGTACGATGCCGTGGCGCGTGTGCAGTTACCGTGTTGCAGCAACATGCGATTCGCCCACGCACGTCTCACGTAACGATACTTCCCGCGCGCCCATGCAAGTCCTCTTCGTTCCTAATGACGGGACAACCGCACAGTTCGTCATCAGGCGCTGGCCGCTTCAGGCTGCGTTCTGAGGAACCTCGAAGCACCGACATTCGGTGCTCCAGCCACTTGTCCAGCCAGCGGCTCTAAATAATAATGCAAGACGTGAAAGGAGTATAGTCGTACCACTTAGCCTCGCTGATGCAACATACAAAGAACATTTCGAGTCGGGGCAGCTACATGTCCGCCGGAAGGATGATGACGACACGGCCACCCCGCAGATGGCTTTTCGTTTCCCTCGTGCCACCGACATGGAACAATGTTTGCAGAGAACAATGTGGGTACATAGTGGAGAAACGCCAACAAATGGGTGGGATATTGCACTTTGAGGCCCGCAGTCTCGGCCCGTGAGGTACCGGGTGAGGTCGAAGATGCCGCAGGCAGGGCCCCGCACATAGCCATTGTATGCCTCGTTTGTTAACCCGTCACGACAGAGCCCAAACACCCCCACCCGCTGGCCAGGACGCCGCGCCGCAGCACAGGCTTTGGGCTTAACCGCGACTGTGACCTCTATCGTCGTCCAGGACATCCCCACGGTGGAGGTGGTAGCGGCGGCCGGAGCTTGCGGTACAGCTACATAGTCGTCCTCCGTCTCAACCCGTGCTAGCTACTGATGATGTCAGAGCTGGCGGGTCCACAGCAGCCCCAAAAATTTACAGAACTGAACGATACCATATAGATTTGATTATATCACTCTGTCGGTATCGGCGATCCTCCGCTGAAGATGTTCCGCCGTCCCGATGCCAACTGCCGCCACATTGCTTGCTGAGCGAAACCTCAGTGTCTTCAATTAAGTTGACCAATGAATATAGCCTGGTCCTCCTAAAGGCCTATCAGGATATACCGTTCCCATACCAAGCTTACTCCAAACAATCGTTGTCTAGATAGATAGGCATACAGATAGGTGATCACACATTCTTACTTTCTACCTTTTCCAATTGTCATGTCAAAGATATGAGGTTATAGTTAAATAATACAAAATTAATGAATTGGTCAGCAGCTACCGATGGCTACGTACCTCTAAATACAATGGGAAAAGCTATCTGCTGTGCGATGCCTCGTCGAACTTAGTCACACATGTCCACTAAGCTTGACATACAAGCGGAACAAATATATTATTTAAATTTGGGTTTCATACGTAACTCTATCATCCCTGCTTTTGCGCCTTCGCAACCGTATCGGTTCCTTTAAATGGGCTGTTAATCCTCGTACGGCATAGTTTCAGTTGTATCGTTGCATATACCATTCAAGTTATAATCTTTAAAGAATTTTGGTAGATACTTATAGTGGTGGGCGTTGTTGCTGCGGGCGTTCCTGGCAGAGCGCCGCCCAAACATAGACTTGCCCGCAACCGCATGGAAACATGCTTCTGGTGCACCGCATGACACACTTTCATTTACTTTTGGTTCCTCGGCGCGTCCCCGATGGGAAAAACTGGACATGTCAAACTTGCAGCATTCTCTAAATGCAAATAATATTTTCCCCGCATTATCTATGAATTTATCTTTACGCAAATAATGGAAAGAAGGTCTCTTACAATGATTTGCTGTCAGGAGTTACTTAAAAGGAGTTACGACCGACAGCAGCCCGTTAATTCCTGGTATGTCATGAGGCACGAGAAATTTAAATTATTTATCCTAAAAATACCTTATAGTGGTTAAGATAGTCCATCTTGAATACTCTACGTATGTGCGATACGGCATATATATATCGCGTTTTGGCAGAAGCCATACGGTCGTCAGTTATTGTACGCCTCTGCATCACATAAACTACAATTTGTTCGTACGTACAATATCCTTCGACGCCCTTCCGCGATAGCAGGGCGATGTAGAAATTTTCTTCTTACAAGGCACCCAATCCATAAATTCATTCGTTTACTTACAGCGAGCAATACATTGATAGTCTGTCCGGGGCAATACGTTCTTAGCTGGGTATCTGGATGGACAAACCTTGCACACCTTGCTTAATAATAAGATTCCGGATTCCTTCATTTTTCTTCCCTTGTCTTAACGTTGATGTGTCATCTATCCAACCTGCTGTCTTTTCCCTTCGTGTCCTAAGGTGGCGGCGATTTCACCCGGGGACGGACTTTATGCCCCAGCTTTGTTTGCTTGCTTACAGAATGGCGGCTGTGCGATAAGTGGCAACGACATCTACCTAGTGCGTGAGCCCTTAGATGTCCCTAGGTTGGCCGGACAGACCAGCGCCGTGTGACGCACGGTCATCAAATGCTGCTCATCAATTTCGTTCATCCATCCATCCATCCATCCATCCATCCATCCATCCATCCATCCATCCATCCATCCATCCATCCATCCATCCATCCACACATCCACGCATCCACACATCCACACGCACGGTATTTCACCCCAGGATGGAGCTTCACGCAACAGAACGGAACATTACACAAGCAACGTTTAATTCGACAGTGGCAATAATAAAATTGGTCAACAATCACGTTCCTTTCGTTTCTTCACACATGACTCAACATCCAACACCCTGAGGAAAAGACATACACAGCAGCACAGCAGCGGTTCGGTGAATGCGGCCGATAGATAAAACCTCCAGAGCGCGAGTGCCGCGGCGGTTACACACATACGACAAGAAAAGCGCATCATCATCATCATCAGCGCATCATCATGCGCATGCTATAATGGCCAAGCTCGTTTGCGGTTTCGCTGGCCAGGTTCCGTTTGGTTGTCCTGCTGCCCGGCCCCTCAGGTAGGTTATTACCTTCACACCTAAATAAAGACTGCTGTCCAATACCTTTACATACATAAGGCCACATCGATATGGCCACTTTGAAAGACACGCACGACACCAACAGAGTAGACCCCTGGGAGGTAACGCAAATAAACTACGGTGGAAGGCGGTGATGAAGAAAGTGCAATAAATGAAGAAAGAGGTGTGTCTTGCGTGGCAATCATTTGTACGTCCGGATAATAAAAGTGCTAGTTCGGAGTCCTCCACTGGCCATCGAAGAACCCCGCCAGAGCGTTTATTCTGCTGAAAACGCAGCCGTTTGGCATGGCTGCTAGAGTTCTATTATTGATACTGCGTCTGCGCCGTCCGATGCTAGAACTTGTCGTTCAAATAAAGTCAGTGCAGACATCACAGTTCGTTCAGTCCAATGTGTGGCGATGCCGTCCAGCCATACGGCCGTCAGTGCACCGCCCTGACGACGACCCATGCAATCACTGCTTCAAGCAGGGCCATACCATGTCGCAGAAATTCATCTGGGCTAGCATCCTCCGCGAGGGTGACCAAATCCTCGCATGTAATCCACCCCAGCTCAGCCCAACTTAGGGTCACATCCCCCGCCTTGGGGGGGACTGCCCGCCGCTTTCAGCCATTTACTTTCCTTCCAGATCTGCGCAATAAACCCTCTGGCCATTCGTTCCCACGCCCACGTCCACCGCCTTGCCCGACTCATTTACCGACGGCTCGCCCTCCCGGAACAGCATTCCCGGTGGCGCCTGCACGGCAAAAAGGTAAGGCTGTTCTGGGCCGAGGCCCTCGGAGGCACTGGTCCTGTGGAGGAGCAGGCGTGGGCGCACAGGCACAATACCGGACTCAACCTGCCGGGGACGCTTCAGTGGCGGTGGCCATCCCAGACCGCCCAGCACTGGAACCTTTGCGCAATCCAGTGGAAGCTGCGGCCCGTGAGGAAGCGTGCGTGGCGGCTCCGAAGCCGAGTCCGCCAACTTCCGGATAGCTTCCGTTGGCGTTTGCGAGTTGAACACCGGTAAGCGGGGACTTGTAGGCGGACTGCTAATCTTAAGGCTGGACACGCGGGCGCGAAGCGCGGGCAATGTGGGTAGCGGCGCCGAAGACGTGAACGCGCGCTTGTTCCCTGGCACACTCCCAGCCATAGTGGGGATGTCATTTTCAATTTCTTCCAGCTCACAAGTCGGCGGGTCCACGGCAACATTTGCACCTGCTGTCGCTGCCTCTGCTGCTGCAGTGCTAACAGGGTTTGGTGCAACGCCGGTGATTGTGAAGTACGGCGGGGAAACCAAGCCGAAGGGAGCACGCTCCGCGGGCCCAGAAGCAGCAGCAGTTGCAACAGCCGGCGTTCGGAGGAAGGGCTGTGACAAGGGCCATGTGCTCACAAGACGCTGAACGAGCGAGTCGCCACCGCCACCACCACCACCACCATTTCCGTGTTGCAGCAGCATGTGATTTGTCCATGTCTCAGGTAACGTTGCGTCCCGCTCGACTTCCTCCGGGATGGACGCGTCATCCTCGCCCAAGGCTGCTTCATTTCTGTCGGTCGGAACACCCTGCCAGGCGCCCTTTTCGTCACTGCTGTCAGCCGCTGGCCGCTTTCGGCTGCGACGTGCGGGGCCGCGCAGCACGGGCATATCATGGCGCTCCAGCCATTCGCCCAGGGGCTCCAAATCAGGCAACACGCGGATAGAGCGGTACCATTTCGCCATGGTGCTACCGCCCGCCTGTAAGGTAAGCACATTTGAAATGGTTGCGTGTCGTCATTCTCTGCTAAACAAAGCCACTACGCGACCAACCATGATGCTTCCAGGAGACTTGGGAATTTCGTAGTCGGGGCCCCGAAACCTCACCATCACAACCTCAAACTATGCGGCCTAACATCCGGCATCAGTCCATGTCCTAGGCACCAGGACCCCACCGCGCCGGCTCCGCTTTACCTTTTCAAATTGAGAGCGAGAGATCCAGCGGCCGCAATGCCGCACGCAGTCTCGGCCCGTGAGGTACCGGGTGAGGTCGAAGATGCCGCAGGCAGGGCCCCGCACATAGCCATTGTATGCCTCGTTTGTTAACCCGTCACGACAGGCCCCAAACACCCCCACCCGCTGGCCAGGACGCCGCGCCGCAGCACAGGCCTTGGGCTTAACCGCGACTGTGACCTCTATCGTCGTCCAGGACATCCCCACGGTGGAGGTGGTAGCGGCGGCCGGAGCTTGCGGTACAGCTACATAGTCGTCCTTCGTCTCAACCCGGTCGACGGCGGGAAGGGGAGAGAGAGCTGCCACCCCGCCAGCGGGTCCGCCACAGCCGGCGTCTACGGCCGGCAGCACGGCGGCGACAGCTGATATGCTGCTAATGGCCGGTGCCGTTGTTGTAGATACCTCCAGTTGCAGAACGGGCGCATCTTGATGCTGCTGACGAATCTGGACAAGTTGACGCGCTGCCTCCATTAAGGCCGGCTGCTGGGTGGGTGTGTCCAAGCATTCCTGGCCATTCACATGGCCTTTCAGCGAGGCGTCTTCCTGGGAATCCACGGCAGGCCCTGCTGCGGCATCTGCAACAGCGGCATCTGCGGCGCGCCCGGCATTTCCAAAGCTCGAGGTTGTGCGCCGCTGCAAGGCGGGGGTTTCACCCCTAAAAGGCTGCGGCTGATTCTCTGTGCAAAGGCTGGCTGGCTGGCTTTCGGAATACACGGCCCCGCTGGTGCTGACTATCACTTGGGCGGCGCAGCCCTCGGCAGATCGCTCCTTAAGAGGCTGCACCGGTCGAAGAATCAGATACGGCGAGGCGAATAAAATGCTGCCCCCCCCGCCACCATCACCGCTGCCTTTAACCCGCAGGCCAGCCGCACGGGGTGTGGCTGGCGGCGGTGGCGTCTCTGGCGATGAGGACTCCAGGTAGAACACGCCTGGCGACATGTCGTCACGGGGGCTGAGCTCCCTTCGCGCCCCCTCCATGTGGCTGCTAGGGGTATGGGGCTGGCGTGCGGGTGTGCTAGGAGGAGGCGGGGGCTGGGATTGCTGGCTAGTCGCCTCTCGCGCCTCGAATGCCGCCGCCGGGGCGCCTCCTGCGCCAGTGCCGTCAGAGGATGGACGGCGCACCGGGTATATTCGGTGTTGGTGAAGCTGTTGGTTGGAGAGGGGCGAGATCTTTAGATTGCCGGCGGTTGAGAGGGTGATGAGGCGCCGCTTCATGGGAGGGATGAGGGCAGAGCGCTCAGGAGTGGTCGAGGCGAGCTTAAGGCCGCAGGCGAGACTCGCACCCAGTCCCCCACTGGCGCTGCCGATAGCGGTGGCTGCAGCGGTGGCGCTACCAGCCCCGCAGCTCGGCTGCGGCGGTGGATGGCGGACGTTGACATGCTCTGTGTGGTTGACTTCATTGCAAAAGTCCGCCTGCGGCGGGGCAGATGTTGGGTGGCAGGTGCATTCGTCGTGGTAAGAAACAATGGTTCTAGGCATTCATAGGTGATGTTGAAAGGTGAGGTTCGGAGCGGGGAAGTCTGATCCTGAGGGCTACGGCTTCCGGTTGCGTCCAAGCTGCGTGCATTTTCCTTCATTAAATAAATACGCTCAAAGTTTACCAACGGCCGTGACAATCAGCGGGCGGTCCGTTGTCGATTCGTCATGCAGTCTCAATTGCGGCATTTTAGGGTGTGTTATTAAAGGGGCAGATAAGCTCTTTGTCACACGGTCGCTAGTCGTGTCGGCTAGACGGACTGCCCCTTCCGCAGGGCCGAACAAGGAGTTGCCATCGGCCTGCCGACAGGGCACCTAGCTAAGACGAACCAGTGAAAGTAAGGAAGCGGACAGTTCAAACGGCATGTGTGACGTGACGCATCGTCGTCTGAAACGATGAAGGCGTGTGATGCGTTGGAAGTGCAACGCAAGTAAGGAAAACCCCGAGACACAGACCAGTACGCCAAACCACCGCGAGAGGCAATAATGCTTGAGTTGATAATCCAGACATATTTGATAGAAACCCAGGGGGCGAGCTAATGCCGTGGGCACCACAGCAGAGCAGCACGCGGGCCTGCCCGTTAGCCAGGAAGGGATGTATGTAATTGGCCAGGTCACAGTCCTCCGGGGCAAGGCCCGCACAGAGCTGCGACGGAAATACGCAATCACGTCTGAGGTGAACGCGGAAGTCCCGATCCGGTAGATGAAGGCCGCTTACTTGCGCCAAAAATATCTAAATGTTTAACATGAAAAACAGAAGTGACTTCTAATCACATCACAACGACAAAGCTCCATACCAGTACGGACGGACGGTTGGTTCTTAGGACGGCGAAGCAAGGATGCGTGCATGACGCACCTGACCAGGAAGTGTGCGAGTTTCCAAGAGTCCAGGAGAAGGACATGCCGATAATTATTTCCAAACGTATAATTATCTAATGAGGTGGCCCTTGTAAAAGGCGGACGGGTGCCGGTCTTTATGTCACCTTTGTAACCCCTTCCCCACAAAGCTAAAGGCCCCGTGCCGCCATAATCACTGGTGGCGAAAGCTATGCAAAATCGACGTGGCATCCTAGCCTTAGCCCCACCAGCATCATCATCCAAACGTTTTCGCAAGGGATGCCACAATTAACCGCACGCGCACCTCCAAGAAATGACAACTGAACCTCTGACTCGCGCATAAATTCTGCGGTGACATGCCTAGGGAAGCTTTCGTTTTCAACGCAGGGTTGCGGGACGTAGACAACGCTCAATCCCTGCAAGGCGGCCGGAAGCGATATACAAAAGGTTACGGACACAGCAGACAACTACACATGTCCCCGACAGCAATCCATTTCCCTATTATTCCCATTCATCTCACGTAATAAGCGTCAGTATATGAAAAATGATGATCGCATGTAACCCTTCGTTTGTGTGCCGCATGAAATGAGCGGGGTCATACACGTCATGCACAATCTGACCGCACGGATAAATGTCCAGGAAACCTTTATATGAGATGAATATCCTTATACCAGTTTGGGTGAGGTTATTGAAGAAACATATTGTGGGTCAGACGATATTGACTTTAGAGCCCAAGGCACAGTCCTTCCTTACATCCACACTGAGATCACCAAAGATTTCGAAACCCACTTACTGAAAATAAAGAAGTTAGGAAACGTATTTCTGGTTTGCCATCTGTGCGAAAACTGCTTCCTAAACTCTAAAGTAAGTCAGGAACTAAATCCACACAACCTACTGCGCGCCTAAAGGTTAAATTGGAGATATTTGAGTGATAAACGTTTGACAGCACTTCAACTGGGGGTTCACAGAGAAGAGCAAGCGGTCAGCTGATAACTACAATCTAAGGAATTGCAACCGCGAGAAGTACAAAGTTATCTATTGTGAAATTATCTTCTAGTGCTGTAAATGTTCACTGCAGCCTTCTGCTCTTGAAAAGCTGTAGTTCGTCGTACGGCAACGCGCCAATAGTATCCATTGCAAGTTTGTAAAGTTACAAACGATTTTGTATATTATCATATGCCATTAAAAATTTTATAACTATTGTACGTGGTATACGCCGGTTTAAGTCCGGCACATCCTTGAACTTCATACAGAACAAAAAACAGTTCATATCATCATGGGTAAGGAATGCAAGGATAAAACAACAGGTTTCAAAGCTTGGTCACGTGTAAATAGCGATCTTTATTGGCGGCGTGTAGCTGTGAGCTAAGTATGGTGGGCGGGAGGTCGACACGACAGCGACGATTCGGCGTAGCCTGTCACATCGAGGTCCCCTGAACCATAAAGGTCCTAAGAAATCTATTATTGGAAGCATTTCATAGCTAAAGCAATTCAGTCGATAAGTTACTTGTGTAAAAGCTGGCGCTGACTGGCGCGTTAGCGCTACGTAGATCATTGCATGGGCTGGCCCATCGATGCCAAAAGGCGAACGTTCCGCCATTGTACGGATGCCATCAACGTGTCATCAGCTTACAGTGCGTGAGAAACATAACTTCTGAGGCCAGTTGGGGAAGTTGCAACGTCACATAACCCAGGTCACATACGATGCGGTTCGGACTCGGACTAACCATGAATCAGCACTGCACAGCGGAGCTAAACATCCATACGCTAAATGATCTGCAATTGCCGTATAAAACCATGCGGCCGGCCGTTGTGAACCTCCGTGGAAATGTATAGGCATAACTCCGCTTACCAGCATCCAGAGTGGCCCCAGAGTGGCCCCCCCTCTCGACCTGCTACTGCGTGCACCTTGTTCAATCACCAGCTCCCACCCGGAAACACAAAACACTAGATGACAAAGGTACAGCAAAAGGAAAACATGCATTCTAAGCAACATCGAATTGTCCACGCCCTTCGGCGGCGAGACTAGGCTGCGCCATGAGCCACGTCCCGCGCCATATACGGTGCGTGAAGCGTCCGGTGCCGCGCACGACTGTTGCACACGCCATGCTCGCGGCTTACCCTGTCAAACAGCCTTCGTTACAACAGGCGAGAGACTGACCGGCTCAGGACTCTGGTGCCCCATATGGCTTTTGAGGGAATAGAGAGCATCTTGTTAATTTTCACGACGCCCTGGAACATCCACCTGATGATGCACCCAGCGATGCGGGTGCGCATATCCTTTATCTCTCCCCTAATAATCATACGCCTGCTTGCCTTTTATAATTACGTCGCTGCACTTTTGGGGACCTGAACAACGCGATCCAATCCTAGTCAACAGAAGACCGCCGCCCAAGGTATTTGCGATTTATACACAGGGCACATACATGCACCCTGAACATGGGGCTGCTGCACTAACCCCAACGTATGTTATCCCGCTAGCTAGTTTCACCGAAATACGTAACGAGCATCCACAAAATCACAACTCTCTCTTGAAGGCTGCCAAGGATACCCTCAATTTAAAACCGGTTCTCCCGCCCAGATGCCATAAGAAAATAATACAAGCCAAGCCCGTTCCAACGGGGTTTGAAGCATACATCTTCCGAAGCCCGCACAGGATATAGGTGCGGTGCTGGTACTGCCGCTTGTGGCACATGCTCATTTGCGGCCCCGAGTCCTGCAGCAGCAGCAACGTCCAAGCCCTGCAGCGCTGCTAGGCCGCGCGCCAAGGCCGCAGCGCTCTCTAGAGCCGACGGCGACGGCGGTGCCGGGGCCAGCGGCAGCGGCTGCAGCGGCAGCCTCCGCTCGGACCGCACCTGCGCGCTGCTGGGACCCGCCGCACCACGCCCCGTTGCGCCGGCTGTATGCGCCGCTGTTAGGTAGGTGATCGACTGTGCCTCCGGCCCCTCCATGTCACCTCCGCTAGACTCGGAAGTCCTGTATCTTTGAGCACGTGTGCTGAATGGCATCGATACCCCAGGATGGGCGCGGCGCACGTGCGGCGGCAATGGAAGTGACATCGACGGCGTCGCCTCCGCACGCGCCCGTGCCAGATCTAGCTCCATGTCTCCCATGCCGCCCATGCGACTCATAACGTCTTCCTCGTCCTCTTCCATTTGGGCCTCGGCCTCATCTCCGTAGTAATAGTCAGCTTCTTCAGCCAGGAGCTGCTGCTGCTGTTGAGCTCGGATGCGGCGTAGTATGTGCTGTTGCTCTTGCTCCAGCTGCCGTTCCAGCTGTTGTTCGAGCTGCTGCTGTAGCTGCTGTTGCAATTGCTGCTGAAGCTGCTGATGCAGCTGCTGTTGCTGCTGCTGCTGAAGCTGTAGCTCCTGACGGAGCGACTGGCGGCTGCTACGGCTGGCGTTTTCGTGGCCGTCCTGAACGTCCCGGGCGTGTTGCAGATTCTGTAGGTCGAGGTGCAGCGTCGGTGACGTCGACATTGGATCGCTGGATGATTGGGACCGGTGCAGCGCACGCCAGCGCAACCGCTGCATGTCGGTTGGGAGCTCCACAGGCGGCACGTCTCCACTACGATGGTATCGTGTTGCCGCCATCGCCGCCGCAATGGCGCTGAGGGTGGCTGAGTCATGCCCAAGCATAGCCTGCGCCGCGGCTAGTGCCTTAGCTTCGGCGGTGCCTGTAACCCCGGCGCCTCGCGACACAGCACTGGACCCAGCTCCGGCACGCTTTGTCCCTTGGTTCCGTGTCCCACCGTAGGCGCAGTAGTCCATGAAGGCTCCAGACGGCCCGAACACCTCGTGGTCATGCTCCTCCTCACTGACGTTAACGGCCGACTCGATAGCGCTTCGAGAAAGGAGCTGTTCTTGAGACAGCGTGTTCAGCAATGCCTGCAGGAATTTCCGGTCCAACGGGATTTCTACTGGACGCTCCAGGCCTGGATGCGGCACAGGGCCCCCGGCAATTGATGCGGATCCGGCTGCCTTCGCCGCAGCTGAACGTGCTGCGGCTGCTGCCGCGGCGGTGATTACAGCTGCCGCTTGTGGCGGCAGCGGTGCCAAGGGTGGCAGCGAGGCAAGTGGTGGTAAACCCGCTGCAGGCGCTGCCGCCGCCGGCGTTTTTTGTACTGGGGCCACATTCGCTTCCTGTTCAACTTGCAGGGGCTCCTCTTCCTGGCTTCCCGCCGCGCCCTCCTCGTCGGGACCGTCTCCCATCTGCTCTTCGCCATCGCCACTTTCCGCCGTTCGCTTACGGCTGCGACGCGCAGGCCCTTTGGCGACGGGTACCCCGTGGCGCTCCAGCCACTCGCCCAGGGGCTCAAGATCGGGCAACACGCGGATGGAGCGGTACCATTTCGCCATCTTGCTTCCTCCCACCTTTTTTAGCGAAATTTAACGGGATAATTGATCAAGCTTGGATAAGGCGGCCAGCAGGGTCTATGGCAGTAGCGGCCGCAATACGGCCAAGGATTACTACAGCGAGCTGACATATATTGATATTTCTTATGTATAAGAACTATATTGTAATCTTCAGGCAAGGTAATAAAAATATAGGGAGACTGACATACCCTATTTGAAGTTGAGGTGTACTACAAGTGAGTTCATCATTGTGTTTTATCCAAAGTTAATAATGTAAACAAACAACAAACAATAAATCAGAATGGTAATTGGGGCAAATTTGTTGGCATCCGTCGGAATAATCGGCGGGCGCGAAGGTCGGCCGCGTACGCGTATTTCATGATTCCAAATGTTAGTATAAATATATATGCAAAATGGAGATAGAATTTATTTCTTCTTTTTGAAGATGTTTTCAGGGCCCCGAGGCCTCCACTTCCGCTTCGCTTGTATCGAGTTTCAGTGTGAGGAAACCGCATAAACAGCGATGACATGTAAGCGACGACAGCTGCATATGAAAACGGTGATCAACTGAGCATGAACCGTATTTTTTAGCCTTCGTGAAACATAGACATAACGCAATGTCCTGCAGGAAGGTATCGGAGTTCGGCGGAAGCGCACGCGCCAGCGATTAGACCGAAAGTCATCCGAAACGCTGCTTTACCGAAGGAGTGCTCCCACCTTTTCAAAGTTTGATCGGGACATCCACTTGTTGCCGTTATGGATGCAGTCCCGGCCAGCAAGGTAACGTGGCACGTCGAAGACCCCGCGTGCGTGGCCCCGCATGTACCCAGAGCGTGTATCTTCCTCCGCCGCACGGGCGGCCCCTCGTGGCCGCCGGCCGCCGCCAGCACCGACGCGGACGGCGACTGTCACATGGATCGGCCCCGGCGGCAGCGCCGCCACGATCTCGTCCAGGTTTTGTGCGGCGTCTTGTTGGTTGCTCGGTGCCGCGGGGGCGGCAGCGGCGCCGTCATCAGAAGCGCCAGCACCGCCTTCAGTATCGCTCTGTCCAGGGTTCTGGATCACAGTGTCCTCGGCGGCAGCGGACGCGCCGCCAGCTGATCCCGTGCGGTCCTCAAGCGGCTGCTGGGGGGGCTGCACGCCCTGATGTGGAAATTTCGACGGTTGCAGCATTGGCTGTTGTGCAGAATCTGCCACAGGTGCCGCTGTCACCGTGGCCTCTGGCGACTGTGGCCATGGGGCGCCTTGCTGATGACTCCGTCGCATCGGCAGCTCCTCGCTGCTCCCCGAAAATACTGCCGCAGCTGACGCTGGCATTGCTAAATTGCGCGGACTGAGCTGCGGCAGCTGCTGGCCGTCGAGCTTCCAGGCAGATGCATCAGCTGGGTGGCTGACATTTCGCACTTCTCCCGCGATGGTGGCACCAGGGCTGCTTGCAACCTCCGGTAACGGTGTCTCTGAATCAGCTTGCATGGGATCCGCCTCCTGGCTTCCTGCCGCGCCCTCCTCGTCAGGGCCGTCCCCCGGCTGCTCGTCGCCATCGCCACTTTCGGCCGCCCGTTTGCGACTGCGACGTGGGGGCCCCTTAGTAACTTGCATACCGTGGCGCTCCAGCCATTCGCCCAGCGGTTCCAAATCAGGCAACACCAGGATAGAGCGGTACCACTTGGCCATCTTGCTCCCGCCCACCTGCCAAACGGACATTGGGAAGGAGATAGAATGATGAGCCATGGGCAAGCTTTTTGCATAGCATATGCCAGTGTTTGCGATCCCAACGTATTACGTACTTTTATTTTTCAAGTAATTATGATATATGCATGCCTGGGGACAAGGAATATAGAGGCAGGGGCAGCCCAATTCATTCATACATGGCACCGCGGACTAAATGGAGTATAATAGAAGAGCGAATTGTGAATATTTTAGGTGAGTTGATTGGCTTACATAAGGTTGAAGAGGAAGGCATATCGCGAAACGAACAATCAGATGGCCAATGCTAGTCGCGACTTTGAATTATTGTCGTTGGTAGCCGTTGGTGGAGTCAGAGGCGGGCGCCAAGGTAGCTAGGTTGTGTTTTGAGACGTTCAACATCTCTACATGCCAATTATGAAGATATGTGTTCAAATAGCTAGTGAACTACCTTAAATATACGTATTTTTACCTCCTATCATGCATATACAGCATAGAAGCCTGCGCGTGCCACACAGCCTTCGCAGCAGCTCCTCAGTTTCCCCATGTTTTCGCGCGTAGTCAGTTTTTGTGTGAGCACATAGGTTTTAGCTACATAAAATATAGCTTTATCGTAAAATAAGCGTAAATATGACAGGGAAAATAGTTACAGGATGCTTTCGCTTTCCGAAAAGAAAGTGGAGACCCGTTCGCTGTTATCGCAAATTGATCGAAGCACACGCGCGGCCGATCATGGCCGAACGTCATCCCGATGGTGCACGCTGACGGCGAGTCCTCACCTTTTCAAAGTTTGATCGGGACATCCACTTGTTGCCGTTGTGGATGCAGTCCCGGCCAGCAAGGTAACGCGGCACGTCGAAAACTCCGCATGCGTGGCCCCGCATGTACCCAGTGCGCGTGTCCCTCTCAGCCACTCGTGCGCCCCCTCTTGGCCGCCGGCCGCCGCCAGCACCGACGCGGACGGCGACTGTCACATGGATCGGCCCCGGCGGCAGCGCCGCCACGATCTCGTCCAGGTTTTGTGCGGCGTCTTGTTGGTTGCTCGGTGCCGCGGGGGCGGCAGCGGCGCCGTCATCAGAAGCGCCAGCACCGCCTTCAGTATCGCTCTGTCCAGGGTTCTGGATCACAGTGTCCTCGGCGGCAGCGGACGCGCCGCCAGCTGATCCCGTGCGGTCCTCAAGCGGCTGCTGGGGGGCCGGAGGTGGCTCTTCCCCCGACTGGGGAGCATTCTTGAAGCGACGCGGTCCCTCGTCCAAAGCAGCCAGCGGCGAGTTTGCATTGGCGGTGGTCACGCCACCGGGAGTCCCTCCAGATCCACAAGTACCGTCGCTTTCGAGACTGTCGCAACTACCTCCGCCGCTCACGTCACGTAAAGTACGAGGGCATGGCCGCTCAGACGTCGCAGTCGGAGGCACCTCTATTGACTCACCATATGGCACCGTGCTGAACGCTGACGAGTGCACGGAAGAGTCCAGCCGTGAGTTGGGCAGCTGCGCCTGCTGGTGATGCGGCGTCTGCGGGGTGCCATCTGGGCTGCGAGCTGCACCCCAGGTCGCGATGGGACGAAGTGCCAGTGGTGTCGGACCATGAGCGGGCGGCGACATCCGAGCGTTGCCGAGGGACCGAGTCCCGGACGTGGGACTGGCCGGCAGCAGGGCACCTTGATCGGCGGAAGGGCGCTCGGCGGGGAGACGCGACTGCGGCTGCTGCATCGCCATCGTGTGTTGCAGTGTGTTGAGCACGATTTGGTCGTCGCCACGATTTCTCGGCTCAACCTGTTGAGGTTTGGTACACCAGGTTGAGGACGCACAGAGTCAAACGCGGCCAAGTGTCCAGGATAGGCAAGCACTCCAAGGGTCCTTTATTAAAAAGCGCTCTTTTACATATTAGCTCAGGAGGGCCTGTTAGACAGCAAGTCGGTAACCACCGGCGGTTGGTCGTGAACCACGACATGCGCAAAAGCAACTGGGCGAGGGGGATTGTATTTCCCAAGAACCGATGTCATATATGCTGATCCTCCGCCTACGATATCTGCAGTTATTCCTCTGAGGGTCATTACACAGTTTTTACTTTCACGCACCGATAGCAGCGGGAGCCATGAAAGCTTCACCAGCGTTATCAGGCAACTAACACGCATCAGGCAAAACACAGTTATGCGGCTTGCACGATCCCACCCGCAGCCCACTCGCACGCAGCCTTGGCTTCGTGTTCCGCTTTTCGCGGAGAACTACACTCGCTGCAGGGATTAGGGTTTAGTCACACTCAAAGCGCGATGCACCTCCGGCAACATCCAACCGAGCTGTTGGAAGGAAGGACGGACGGACCATGCACGGTCGCAGCCCCTGCTGGGCTGGGGAACATAACTGTACCCCAAGTCGCGCGTTCTCGTGGGGACTTAGTCAACTGATTGTCGACTGATCGGGATATTCCCTGCGGCCTAGCTGCGCGCGCGTGCAGTCCTACCTCGATGAAGCAAAAGCGGCAGGAGTTTGGCCTTCCGCGGGAGTCTTCCTGTAAGATCAGCCGGGGCCATGGGGATCATATGTTGCCGAATGCGCGAACGGATACTTAAATGAGCCGCAATGCGTAATGCGTTGCTTCCAGAAGACAACATCGCATTCATGAAAGTTAGTTCATGAAAGTCGTGTTGCGTTGATTCGGGATGAAGGTTCATCATTCATCACGCATAACGAATGCGGCGGCTGAGGGACATCGCCATCATAACGTTCAGCTGAGGATAAGCTCCGATATGCTAACAGTGACTGCTCGCCGATTCACCAGGATTTGTAATGGTAGGACATGCCTAAAGTCTTTTTACCTTGTCACAAAAGGGTCCAGAAATATTAATGGGTACTTGCAAGATGCCTGTCGAGGAAGAGGTAAGGAATTTGTCATATGCGTTAGTGCGCAGGACATGGACGGCGTAAGGCGGCTGTGGAAACATGAGATCATACGTGATCATATTTGTGCTGTAGTTATCTAATGCCGGGATCGGTACACCTGAAGGCGTAGCGCGGCGTTGCAGCGGCGTTGAGCTGCGCGACAACACAGGCTCTCAGGTACACGCGATAAAGGAGCGCGCGGGATCATTTAGATGGCAGCCTTTAGCAGGCAGTCTATTCCTGACTATGGTACCATTTAAGAGAAGCACGGAAGCATATTGGATTCGCACTTGGACGCACGCGGCCGCCTAAGGGACCCAAGCAACTTGGGCGGCTAAGCACCACCTCAAAGCTACCTGGCCCCGCGCAGGATCTGCGCCTCTGACACTGTATCGAAACAAGGGATATTACTGGAAGCGCTCGCCGCACAGTATCGCGTCCTAACCTTCGTAGGAGCTGTCAGCAGTGTTACGTCTACGTTCCCGGCGTTTCTCCGGCCACTACGAAAAACTTACCTTCGAAATTTCTGCAATACGGTGGCTACGACTAAGGAATGCTTCAGTTGGGGCGCTTTCCCGTAACGCTGGCGCACTGAGGGCAACCTCTAGCTGTGGGCGGCCTCTAGGGTTGAAAACAAGGATTCCTGCAACGACCTGACAAACTATTGTCCTATTTTGCCCTATTTTAAGTCATATTTGAACAGTTATTTTGCCTTGTGCTGCCATTCACTAGCCGACATATATATTAAAGGACCCGTTGGCAAATGTCTGAAGTGGACAATAATACCAACGCACTTATTAAGACTCTTTTCTTATGACTATATGTGGTGGACAGTAAGGCAAAGCTTTCTATTTCTGTTGTCCGTTGGCGTACATGCCCTTATCTTCCGCATATGGGCCCGAAAGCTTACCGTTTAGAACATTGATATATGGCTCCTCATTATGTCACATTAATGAATGAAAGATGAGCTCCACAGAGTTCAGGCAGTATTGGTGGGCGATGCTGGCACGGCGCCCACCAGTCCGAGTGCTCGCATTGGAAAAGCGCGATGCTTTTGTCAATCATCATGTTGAAGTAAAACAATTCTGAGTCACCAGCGAGTTTCCGAGTTGCGCAACCATCCAGGCCGCTGACGCCCGTTTAGGAAGGAATGCCGCCCCCTTATAAGACGGAATATTATAGTGTCAAATAAATATAATTAAGCAAACGTTGTTGATGCATTCGGAAAACTCGATAGATATGGCTTGATATTGTAAACCTTTTGGCACTTTGGCCTTTACCAATACCCCATGCAAAGATATTTGTAATACAAACATAAAACCTAATCTTACAGAAGCAGAGGCTCGTTGCCGCGAGGCAGCCTTGTTCAACGCACCGCGCGCCAGTTGACCGTACCTTTGAAAGTAACCATATTCTACGTTGTCGCCTTTCCAGGGACGAATTCCAAGACACCAAGAGCGTTCCATTACATGGTGGAGAAGTTTTCCAGGAAACCTAGAGGTAATCTTAGGATGTCGCCTATGGACAACCATTGGTTATTTCGCGTTAAGATACTGAATTTGAGAAGCAACGGGGTCAATGTCCACACAACCAGAATTCAGAAAACAAGGGATTTGAAACGAGTATCTTTGCCTTAAATTGCCAAAACTGAAAGGTTTGCGCATTCATGATACAACAATTGACTTATGTAACAGAAAGCCCATAAAGCACATGTAATTTTCCGAATTGCGGTTGATTTGGTAAGAATGTATTTTCTATTTTTTATAAAAGTATTGTACAACAAAGTACGTCGTTGCAACAGCTTGTACGCCGTTTAACCAATCATTGGTCAACCGGCTGCTAGTCAAATACTGTTTCATTAAGAAATTTCAATTTTGTTAAAAGTCTTGGTGCTTTTCTCTCGAAGAAAATATTGGTATACGTGTAAGGGGTTGGTGAAGGTTGTTCTTCTGCATTGCTATGCGCCCTGAAATTGTCTTTGTGTAATATTCCTGAATTTGTATGTGTCCCGTGCATAACTCGGAAATTAGGGGGCCTCAGTCTCTGGCGTGACATGCAGGTTGACCCATGTAACGTATCGTGACGACCGAAACGACTTCCTTGCGACGAGTGATCGTCACAATCAAACGTTAATTTTAGAGTTATTATATGCTCTTCCCAAATATGGCGTCATTACATGCAATCGGACCCCCTTGTGTCTTTGTGTCCTTTAATGTCCGATGAATTTCTATAAGCATTGGCACAATCAGTAGGTAAAAAACATTTTCATATGTATTTTCATGGTATTAATCTCTGCGTTATAGCGATGTTATGCGACTAACTGCTGGATCAGTTACCTCAGTTGGGCAAGTTGACACTGGGTTATAACTTTCAAGATAATGAACAGCATGGAATATGCAACAATGTAATTTGGATCAATTGGTGATGAACTGGACCCTCTGCGTTCGTGGGCAATGCGCACCCGTCCTAGTGCAATGCGAGTCAACTGCATACCGTCAGTCTATGATGTAGCCAGACCAACACGTCGGTCTTACTAGGAATCCTACATTTCAATATATACATCAATATGTGGCTTTACATTTAGGTCTGGTCAAGATGTGAGAAACGGCCGGGCCAAGCTTTACCATCTCTGAAACCGTGCTCATCCAGCTGCCGCGCATGGCAAACCCCTTCAGCGACGACTGATTGTTGCGAAAGAATTCATTTCATAGCCTGCGCTGACTCCACCCCTGCAGAAAAGGCTGGTGGTACACCTTTCCACTTCGGACAAGTGATCACGACAGCTACCTGCGATATTGCGTATAGAGGTTCATATCTCCATATCCGTTCATCTCGGTCTCAGCCAAGCTTTAAGAGCTGCTTACATTCATCACATCTCGCATTATGTTACACCAAATCATCAATGCCAATGCGGTAAAACGGCCGCTCCGAGGACGCCAAGTCATGTGTGGAAATATCATCTTCCCCAGGTACGAAGGCAGAATTCTTGCAATGCTAAGCATATGTGGAATGTGACCACACGCGAGAGGCACCTTACCATTTTGCCATACCCGGTGCACTTCCCCTCCTATCGGATTACATAATGCACACGCACGTACGCACTTGAGCATTTACGAATCGCATATGCATGCATGAACGCGTGACCACAAACCGCAGACCGCGTGCATAAAGAACTAAGGTGGCTAACTACGCGTGCTATGGAATGAACACGCAATATTCGCGTCCTACCTTGATACGTACAGCTCTCGTAGATGCACGCGTGAGCTGATCCGCCACGCCACGCTGCTGCTTCAAAGGCAATTAATTACACACCCGCCACACCGCCCTGCTGCTTCAAAGGTAATCTTAATTGCACAAGCGCCAAACTGCCGTCCCAAACACAGACACCCGAGCTCAAGGTATTTTTTCATTTTCGTGGCCGCCTTACTACAGCGTACGGCTTTACAGTTACGGCTTTTGACACGCGCTCTCCGCTCAACTAGGCACGCGCATTTCTCGCCCTGCATTGAGATCGCTCTACTTCCGGTTCCGCTTTCCAATCATCAACTCAACTTGGACTTACGATATTAAAGGGGCGTGTGGAGTTTGCACCTATTTTTAACGCACCCATTTTTGATGCTATGCAGCTCCGAAACCGTGTAGTGTTGCAAACCGCCTGCGCCAATTAAACTTGATCACGAACTCTCACACCAGCCTTATCGAAACCTTCCGGCACCGGTTCGCCGTACTCATTACCGATCCTTCCGCCCGGAGACGAATGACGCAGAGAATGATACATCTCAAATCCGTCCCTAGGGACTAGATGTATTTGAGATGTTCCCGATCCGAGTCCCGGGGTCGCTATTATGCAGCCAAGATAATTCAACATTGTCAATACGTGTGTGTGTGAGAGAGATAATAGATACCGTATCACCTAATAGAGCCCTCCACATTAAGCCAGGAAGCGCGGAATGTCGCACACCGACGGCGCCCCATCCGGCGTCCAACTTGGCCCGTCGGGGCTACCCAGCCCCTACTCCTAAGTATGCCGTACAATGGTGATGCTACACGACATGACACTACCCGGAATATGCATAAGCTCACAGGTCACAAAGAAATTTCCAAAGGCGCAGCAGATTCAGTGAGTCCTAAGTTCGCGAGGAATATCTTATCCCGCTGGTCCGTGCCGGCGCGGGGCCAGGGAGGGCACCTGCCTACAGTACCCGTTGGCCGAGTGCACCGCCCGCCGCTGAGCGCTTGCGAAGATGTGATGTCAGGATCTGCCGAACACGATCCTGCGTATTCGAATGAAGAGGGAGGGACACACGGGGCTCAAAGCAGCGGGCTGATGGGCCACTGATATTGCTACGCGCCCGAGCCGGAATCTGCCGCGCCTATATGGGCATGGGCCCCCAACCCAACCCTCAACCCTGAGAAAGGCCGCTGATTTCACCACCGGTAAAACCTGTGGTGATTTCGGTGTCTTCCGAATGGGACTGCTGCATACCTGAATGCCTCCACTGTTAAGCCACCACCACAACGTGCACACTGCCACGTCGTTGGACAGCGCATTCCCCTTTCCGTGCACCCCGGGACTTTCCCTGGGGCGCTGAAAGAGTCTCTGAACCTCGACAGCCTCTCTACCGCCGACCGCTTGGTTAACTTTATACCCAGCTTAGCGCGCGCTCTCAGTAAGCCCCAGTATTCGGAATCCACAACGGCATAAAAAGGTTAAGCCCCAAACAGCGCGCCAGTTGAGGGAAAACCCTCTGTGGGTGGGAATACACACGCACCCTCTTGGCCGCCTCGCCCCGCCGCGCGGCCGCCTCCACCACATCCCCCGCCAGGGTCTCCGCCAGACTCTGCTCCAGCTCCGAAGCCGTCACCGGCGCCGCTGTTGTTGCCACTCGCAGTCCTGACTGGCTGCGAGCAATGTCGAACGTGAGAGGCCACCAGTCCGCAGTCCTGCACACACGCAGAAGATCCACGATTAATTTCCAGACTGTGT
Organism: Volvox reticuliferus; assembly: GCA_019650235.1. Lineage (NCBI taxonomy): Eukaryota > Viridiplantae > Chlorophyta > Chlorophyceae > Chlamydomonadales > Volvocaceae > Volvox > Volvox reticuliferus. The sequence continues at coordinate 1,866,687 of BNCP01000008.1, forward strand.
GTTATGAGTGTCCAAGAATCTCGCATAGATCTGGTCTGCTCAATCGTTGGACTGGAATCGTCAGGGCCCAGCTTGGCCCTGATTCATTCATTGAACTGTCTTTTATCTTCAGAACCACAATAACCCTAAGCCCTGCTTAACCTCTTGGACGCGTTAACCTCTCGCCCTCACCTCCGAGCCATGGCGTGAAACATTACCATAAAGGCCAACAGTCGCTCCAGGGAAAGGTACCTGTGGGCCGCCAGCACGTTTCGGAGATTAGCTGCAACTTCCTTTTTTTAATGGCGGCGAGGTGGGGTTAGGTGAGGTGAGGTGAGGTGAGGTGAGATCTAGCTGGTGTTCGCGCAAGGGAACAGAACGAGGGCTGTAGGCGAGACGAGGATAGGAGTGAATGTGTGCGCGTTGAGGTTCACGCAAACCTTCCATTACCTTGCACGCATAAACGTCTACGTAGCACATACGCAATCGTATACGTTTGTGCACCCCTACCTGCTTTCCAGCAATTGCTCCATAACGGTCTGCTTGTGAAGGACGTCCTCCAAAGTGGAGCCCACAGCGGCTACGGCCTCCCGAGCCACAGATTCACTGATCTGTGAAAACGAGGGGGGGGGTGAAGGAGGGGGCCGAAGCACGGCGGCAGGACAATAGGAGAGAACATCCGAATTACTTCCCTTGGGAGACCTTGCGGGAGGGGCAGGTGCCAAAGCGCACCTCGTTGGGCATATACCAGGGGCGGTGGTGGAGCTAGGGAGCTAGGGAGCTAGGGAGCTAGGGAGCTGCGCGCTGAGATAAAAAAAACCTATCCGTCGTGTTGATCTGCGTGAAGAATGGTAAGGCGCTGCGAACGTGCGCCTTTGTCATTCTGCGCGGCGCTTGGACGGCTCCCCTTCTCTCTTTCAAGCCTGATGCGTCTGACAGTAATGGTCGCGGGTGACAAAAGCATCGCGCCTTTGCAAGTCGGAGGCTTTTCCTTAGGCTCTTTCCTACCAGGAGACTCACTACTTCGAGAAGCTTCTCCATCTGCATAGGGATCACACTCACCTGCTTGGTTGACAGGACACTGGCCAGCTGCCGCACGACGCCGATCTACAGAGCCACACAGGAAGGGGGATGGGGTCCCTAGGCACGGTGCATCAAGCAGCATGGAATATGATGACGGACGGCAACACAGCTGGCGAAATCGCTAGCATCACTATCACTCGACGGGGACCGTCTGGGATCCGAATCAGGGATACCAGCCAGCCAGCCAGCCAGCCGTGTATAATGCGGGTCGCACGCGGGGCGTCGTCCGACCCGATAATAGGACGTGGGACCCCAGGGCGGCAAAGGGGACGGAAGGGACAGCGCCCATGGCTGGGTCAGGCCCCCGGAGATCCAAACGGCTGGGACCCAGAGGAAGCAAAGCAGCTGGTGTTTCAGCATCCCGATATGCGGCACAGAGGCAAGCGAACCTTTTGCCACATGTTGCGCAGCTCCGTCTTTTTGAAAATGCCGTACAGCAGGTGGCCTCCTACCAGGTGCTTGGTATCCGGGCCCAGAAGCGGCCGCATTTCCAGCGCGGGGCTGCGGCACGGACCGGGAATTCGCAGAGTCGCGGATTGAAGGTTACGACGACGCGGCCCCGAATGAGTCAGCGACGGTCGGCTTAGGGGCCATACTCGAAACCTAAGCCACCCTCAAGCAGATGTATGGCTGCCAAAAACAATGACCACGGGTTACAGCCGCCTTACGGCAAAAAGGGTATTGATTTGCGTGCGTTGCGTTTATTGCTTTCCGCAGACATATACCCCTCCAGTGACCGGGGGAATGGTGGGCACTGCCATCCCACCACCTCACCCAACACCCATGCACCGATGCGCATCCGACGATCATGAGACTGTTCACAACTGTCAACCCCAACAACACCCCAACCGCTACAACCGCTACCGCAATCACAACCACACAGTCTCACGTGTTTAAAATGGCGTCCCCGCTGAGCTGCGAATATGCGTTGCAGGGTCCTCGAATCAGACGGGAGGTTCTCGATCGCACCAGTTTCGTCGAAGGTGAAGCTCCCGCCCTTGTCGACAGCGCCAGCGGCGGCGGCGGCGGGGCCGGGGCCAGCGGTGGTCGTGGGGGCCGCGGCATCGGCCTCCGTTCGCCGGCCCCAGCGTGTTGCTTCACCATGCCCGTTGACGGGCCGCTGGCGGCACCCCTGCCCCCACCGCCCCCACTGCTAACCGGCACGGTGGCCGTGGCAGCGCGGTAGCCGTTGCCTTGTCCGCCGGCTCGACTATTAGCAGCGGCGCCGGAAGAAGTGATGGTGCCGTTTGCAGCAGGGGTGCTGCATTTGATCACCTGACTGTACGGTGTGAAGTCAACGGCAGCGTCCTCCATTTCTTGGAGCAGTTCGTGAGCCTTGTGGTGCAGCGGGAACTTGCTCGTCACCATGTGCCTGCATACCAGGCCATAGCAGGCGCGGCGTAAATGCCGGGTATCCACCTATAGGGCACACGTATGGCCCCCGGCCCCCACCACCCCCACCACCCCCACCACCCCCACAGCCCCCACCACCCCCACAGCCCCCACAGCCCCACAGCCCCCACAGCTCCTAGACCGGGCCCACCTCCTGCTGGCCCACAGCTGGTTGGGGTCCACTGCCCCGGTGTTGTGCTCCAGGGCCTCAATCAGCAGCCGGGGCCGATTGGTTGGAAGCTGGAGGGAGCAGCGTCACAGTGGGGGGAAGCAATATACTCAATGTGCCTCTGTGGGGTACGCGGTTCCTTCTTCCCACCAATCGGGAACTAGCTGCCAACAACTGACAAACCCTCCCGAACTCCTCGTCGTTATATACGTATAAATAAACACACACATACACACACACACACACACACCTGGAGATGGTGATCCACTACAGACGGATGATAAGGGTTGTGGCCGATGGAAACCACCTCGGGCTGGTGGCCCCAGCTGGTGATCACCTGGACGGGCGAGGAGAAGCCGGGCAGCGCGGAGCAAGGGACTGGGGGACTTGGGGCGAGTCAGGGAGGAGCGAGGGGGTGGGCGGAGCGGGGTTGGGGAGGAGATAAAACGGGTTTTGCCGTGCGGGGAGGTTCGTCACGGAAAGCGGGCGGCATTTTGGAAATGCAGCGGCAGATGGTGGAAGCGCGGATGGCGGATGGGCGCTTCTTCTTCCAGCCCTTCGCCGCCCCCACCCCGGGCTGGTGAACCGGCTGCCTGTAGCCTCGAAGTACCCACCTTGGCCTGTAAAAGTCCCAGCAGCACCCAGCTCTCGCTCTTGGTCTGTGAGTAGAGGCGGCCGTCCGGGCGGCCCAGAGCGATGAGAAGACCTCGAACCACGCGGTGGGTGAAGCGGTGCACGAAGTGGTCCACCGGGTTGGCGCCGTGCACCTCTGCACCGCGAGGTCGGTTCCACAGGTGTCAAGAATCACTTAACACATGCAACATGGTATTGGCAACAGGAACACACGGGCCTCAAGTCCCCCCCACCTCAATTCCCATCCTCACGGGGGACTGAGGCGTGTGTGGTGAGGGCGGCGAGGGAGGATTGGAGACAATTCTACGACAACAGAAAATCGTAGCTTGTGTGGTCGCAGTGTTAGGATCGTGTGCATCAATCTCATTGGGGGATTTTGCTTGTTTTTTCGGGTTCTTCGATATCTCATCATGTTAACAAGATTTGGCCGTACTAGCTCAACTGCAATTGGATCTCCGTCACACAGGAAAACAGAAGTCGAGAGGTGGTCAGTTATGTTGGCCTTATGATAAATCAATCTCGAAACCTGCGCTCCCTGGAGCGCCAGTATGGGTCGTGAGCCCCAGCATCCGTACATTACCCCCATGTTTGGAATGTAGATAGGTAGATAGATAGATAGATAGATAGATAGATAGATAGATAGATAGATAGATAGATAGATAGATAGATAGATAGATAGATAGATAGATAGCCTGTTTCTTTACCAAACATTTACTTACCCACAGATGCGATGCCGTAAGACAGCGCGTACATCTTAGACACAAAGGTCTCAATAATTTGGTGGACATAAGGCACATCAGCCACGACAATCGTACGCTTGCCCATGCGATGCCACAGTGGCCGCCGCTGTTGAGGTCCGGAAGAACAGATGTGGTGGAGAAGAGGAAGGGACCAACAAGAAATGTGCTTTTTTATTAAATATTTATAAGATAAATAAGTGCAGGGCGCCGGAGGAGCAAGTGGACGAGCATGGCGGGAAATTGTTATGAAGGTTGTTGTGCATGTGGCCAACTGCCCACATTACAACAGATCTACCTCGTACCTGGATAGCCCGCAGCAGCACGGCGTAAATGATGGGCAAGAACATATAGATGACTGAGTCGATCACCAGTGCGATCCTACGCGGGCAATACGTTTATGGGAGCGTGTTCAATGTGCCCCCTGATTTGGATACGGATGCAAAATATGGTAAAATAAGGACCTTCTAGTGCATATCGAGCTGCACTGGGAAACTGCAGCCGGAGGCGCGCACACATGGGGGAAGGGCGGGGCGGCGGGGAAAACAGGCGGCCAGGGGTAGACAACCGCCGAATGTGCATGACAACAACGAAAGGTGTGTGTGCAGTCTGCGTTGCCGCAGCATGCAGAAGAGTGAAAATGCATGTGGAGGACACTGCGCCGGAAGCAAATGGGTCGGACGAGGTAATCACATCTTCATCATCCTCGATCCCGCCACATCCCACCCCGCTCCCGGCCCTGGGCACCCTGAGTTCCCATCAACCTCTCGCCCTCGCGACAAAAGCTCACTTCGACAGGGCGAGGTCGACAGCGTGTGTTGCCTTCGCCCCCAGGCAGATGCCATGCACCACCGCGTAAACCACCGGCCAGCCTGAAACCACCGTGGCTAAGATGTGGATCAGGCTGAGCACCCAGGCGGTGGGGCTCTCAATGACGTGGAGTGCCCACCTGGGGCAAACGGAATCGAGAGGACCGAAGGGTCGAAGAGAGGAAATAAAAACCCTATACCAGTCAAAGATAGTACGGGGGGGGTGTAAGGGGACACGGCCGTGGTGGCGGGCGAACGCAAGGGCGCTCGATGTAAGGGCGATGCATTCTGAACTGGACGGAATAAACGGAATAAACGGAATACACATCCCTCCCCACCATAAAGCTCACTTACGTACGTACACACACATGCAGACAGGCGCAGACACACGCACACACATACGTTATTATTAGTAGTAGTATTTATATTAAAACTTATATAGATCACGAGCGCAAATGCTCACCTGCGGCCCTGCTGCACCAGGTTGAAGTGGTGCTGAGATTTATAGGGCCGTCCTTCTGCGTCGTAGCCGGTGAGTTGGGGGGCGCTGACGTCGATGAAGCGGTCACGGACGGACCTGCCGATGAGGGGTGTCAAAGACACAGCACCATTGGGTGGAAAGCCATAAAAGAATGAATGTGGTCACATTGCCTTGATAGTGGTGGGCAAAGGTAAGTGCGGGTTTGAGGTTTGACGACATCCACCAGCCCAGTCCCTGGCCCCGGCCGAGTCAGGTACAGGACCCTGTCTCCCCAGGGGGCCTCTGTGTTCGGGCAAGCGGTAAGAACTCCTTCTCCCGCCCCCCATTGTCTCGCGCCACCTCAGCCATCCGAACACACACACACACACACACACACATACACACACACACATAACGACATGAGCACACGTGGCACGTAGGCAAGCGCCCGCGCAGTGCCCCTGTCCTCCACCGCGAGGGCCCTGGCTCGGCGACCCCGCCTCCATGGGTTTACGGTCCTGTCCCCTTCCGGCGGCGCCGGCCGCTCCCGACGCCTGCCGCAATCACTTACCTCAGATCCACCATGTCGTCTTTGGACAGGATCATGCCCAGCGGCCGTCCGGATGCACACACACTTGTCATACGCATCCGGACCTGAGGAAACCGGAACAGATCAGGAGGGAGGATTTCAGAAGCCAGCTCTCATCGCAGACGAGAAGAGAAGCGTGTCATGCGGAGCGCGGTAGTGGTACGTACGTATGTAGCAGGAAGCTAAGAACCCCGGTCCCCAGCCTTTCCGTTCGGATGCACTCCGTGTTAGGCTCCATGTATATCGCCCTATGCAATCGTTGGCCTACTTTGGACGGTGAGACGCGCTCTCTTCAACCCAACCGCAGGACATTGAGATGTTCTCCAACTCTATCGCCTTTAGTACGTTGTCCAGCGTTAGGTTTCTTCACTTATTTGAACAAGGCGGCTGGCGGTAGCGCGAGTGAATCCGGAGCTATCGACATCGGCGCTGGGAAGATTCCGCATACATTCATCCTCTCGCTAACACCCTCTACGCCTTGAGCACTTGCGTCCGCTGTTTTCCTATGAATCTTTCTCCCCACCTGCCCCGCGTCTTACCACCAGGAACGCCAACAGCTCGCTCAAGGTCTGGTGCAGCGCCACGCAGACTACGGAGGGAGGCTCTGCGCAGCGCCCGCCCGCGCAGGAGGTCATCACGCGGCGAGTGAAGGGCGAGTGCAGCGCCACGCGTTGACCTAGGGCCAGAGCCATCTTGGTGTCCACGGAGCCGCACACCGCAAACACGCGACCTGGCAGCAGCTGGTTCAGAATACTGCGGGGTCGTCGCAGCAATATCGGAGCGGCAAAGAGATGGATGTAGCGTCAAGGTGTCCCACGTTTAACGCGCTGGGAGATGCGTGTGTGGGGCGAGGGATGTTGGATTAGGAAAGGGCGGCTCGCGCGGGGTCGATACTCGAAAAAGAAACCTAGCTAAGAAATGCAACCAACCTTCTTCCCAAATGAATCCTCTTGCCTCAGCTCGCAAGCCCCTTCCAAGGAGAAACCCTAACACGCAACGAAAACCAGTCCAATTTGGCGGCCTGTAAATTAGAGAGACAGCGCATCAGGTGCTACAGGAGCACCGCCGTCCATTGCGGCGCGATTCAGATAACGAGTGCCGTAAGGGGCATAATGCCCCTTATTACATGTCAGCCCCCTCGCGCCCAGCCACCCGAGAGCGTAGGCGGAGACAGACACATACACGCACACACGCACACACGCACATACATGCACATACATGCACATGTGAGAGCACGCACCGTGAGGCATGAATGGTGGGGAAGGTTTGTCCAGACTGGCTGACGGAGATACACAAGGTGTGATGGTCCGCGAGGAAGGAGGCAGAGGAGCGGCAGAACGTGGACCCGGTTGGAGGAATCCGGCCGCGGGCGTTGCCCAACACGCTAATGATCTGGTGGGAAGGTGGATCAGGTGGGGCGGGGACGATGTGGCGGGCAATATGGCGACTAGGGCGGTGTTGCCGGTTGAGAAGGGAGGGGATGGGATGGTGTAACAGATTGCGGCTATGGAGTCCGTGCGTTTCACTCCCTCGGGGTCCAAAGGGGAATTCTGAACCGGAACCGAAACATGACCCCCCTTTCACACACACACACACACATACATACGCACACACATAAGCACGCCCGCGCGCATACACACACACACACACACACACACACACACACACATATATATATATATATAAACGCAACTGGTAACGTGAGGCGCTTCATGCAGAAACCGCAGAGGCAAGCATTCGGCCATGTATCGTCTTGTTTATGGAGCCTCTGGCCCCTACATCGGCCCCTTTGCCCCCCCCCCTTCCTGCGTGGCGATCCCACCTTGTTCGCGCTCACGGCCTTCACGGACAGCTGCGGAAATATCAGCTTCAGGTCTCCGGCCCACTGCTCCGCAATCCAGAGGCTTGACTCCACCCCCGTAATGAGCACGTCCACGCCAGGGCGCTCTGAGGCCGAAGCGCCGCCTGTCATGGCGAACTGCACGTGCGGTCGAGAGGGAGGGAAGGGGGGGAGACGAACATCGAAACGCTGGTGGTGGTTGAAGGGGGGAAGAGGCAACCGATACCGATTCACGCAGTGAGGGAAGGAGTGATGGAGAGATGGAGTACGGGATGTACCAATCGAGCCCTCGCATCCATCCTTCCTCGCGGCAGGGTTGCAGGCACCCACTCGCTCGGATCCCTATCTCGCAACCTAGGACCTCCACGAGGCATGATCCTGTCCCGAGTATTCATCCTTCACATTCATCACCTGCACCAACTTGTCGATCATCTGAAAGAGGTCCTCTGCCGTCTGACGGTTGAGTGAGTTGGGGTCGGTCCTGGGGTTCGGGTAGCAGGGGGGTGTGACAGCGGGAGGGGTTCGACCAGCGATCTCGAAGTTCTCACAAGAGCAGCCGGAGCTGCAGGACTTGAACCTAGGAGAACGACGAGTACGTAGTACGACTACCAGCCCGGACTAGATTCCCAAGGCGCTCGACCCACCAGGTGTCCCTCAGGAGCGACAGCACCCGGGGCACGTCCTTCAGGTCGTCGGCCACGTAGTCTCGACCCGGGGTGAGGTCCAGGGAAGGCGAAAAGGTGACGTACGGGTTGTTCACAAGCTGCACAATGCGCTCTGGGCGGGCGAAAGTGTGGAAGGAGGGAGGCAGCGTGACGGGGTTGGGATCCATGACAGCCGCTATTCCCACAACAGGAAGGAACGGAGGCGTTTATCCCATAGTCACGTCATTAGCGCATGAGCACGCGACCCGGCCCGAGACGACAGCCCCGTATTGCGCACGTCAAGTACCGGATCAAGCATCGGCTAGAGCACCAGGAGGCCGCCATTATCCATCACAACGGTCAACACCAAACCCGCACCGAAACCAAACCCGCTAACCACCACAGCTTTTCACGGACGATCTCACCCTGCGCCTCGAAGTCCTCGCGTGTGTCCACTTCAGTACCGGTGCGCAGCTGGAACACCCGCAGCCTCACGAATGGCTGCACTCGGAACATGCACCAGCCGTCGGCGTTGTCCACCGCAGAAGCTGCAAGGAGATAGCAGGTGGACGGCGGAGACTCCGATTCACCGGGGTGCGCCGGGGTGCACGAAAAACGAAGGACATGTGTATCGGAGCGGAGTAACAACGCGAAGCCGATTTTTGAGCACCTGAGAGCTGGTCAAGTAATTGGTTGGTCTGTGGTGATCGGTTGGGTTGGTGGGTGCTCTGCCAGCATTAATAATTGAGCCAACATTTAGAGGTGGGGTTTTGCTCGTTGGGATATATTGGCAGCACGCAGCTGCCAACATGGGAAGTTCTTTTCCCCTCCAGCTCGCGCCTGCGCTCAGTTGTGTTGCCAACTCTGCCCTCACCTGGGTCGGTTGGGTCCGTCAGCACCAGCTGCATCATCTCTCCGCTCCCCTCGTCAATATCTATTCGGTGCGTTGCGAAAGCCGGGCCCCAGCCGTTCTCGATCACCATCTCTTCGTCCTCCGGAGCCACAGTTACGGCCACTACACCTGGGCCCCCAAACCCGCAGTCCGGGGGGCCGGGGACGTAGTTCCCGTTCTCGTAGCCCTGCATTCCCCGCAACAACCCATGAGTCATACAGTTTATATGAAGAGGCCCCGAGAAAACAGGTTCTCTCTCTCTCTCTTTCTTTCTCTCTCTCCCACCCCCCCCCCCTCTCTCTCTCTCTCTCTCTCTCTAAATATATATATATATATATATATATGTGTGTGTGTGTGTGTCTCTCTCTCTCTCCAGTATCACCGGCCCCAGCGACGACAACAGCAACGGCAACAGCAGAGCAGCAGCAACGGGCGTGCAGCACCCCGCAGCTCAGGATCCCCGGAACCTACCCGAAAGACATCCCTGGACTCAGAATCTGCGATGAAGTCACTGTGCGCGGCGACGTGAGCGGCGGCAGCCCGCAAGGTGTCGTTCCGGCAGCCCCCCACCATGTGCCGGGTCCGGTAGGTTGTCATTCCGCCGTCCGCCTCTCTGCATGCAGCATCACCGAATACAGCACAACACACATTACGCATGGACTCAGTAATTGGCGTCAGCAACAACGGCCGAGGGGCGGTCCTGGTCTGGGTGGGAGTTATGATTTGAACGATGCAGGTGCCGGCAGCTCCGACAGCACCCACGTGAAACATGGTCAAGTTTTACTGACTGCGTGAACGCAAACGCAACCATTAGCCGCGCCTGCTGTGACCTTATCCCTTCCCCCCTGCCTCCCCACACCTTAATCCCCCACGCCTTCCCAGCTTCCAGCGCACTTCCTCCGTCCTGTAACACTGGTGCAATAGCGCGTAATGCCGGGTTGCAAATTCCCCCGTTACACGTCCTCACAAACCCGTCCTCGCAAACCCGGCTTACACGGACTCCCCGAGCGGCTGCCCTTTCAGTGACGTCATGGGCATCCCACCGGCATTTCGCCGCTGCGGCCGCTGCATCGCCATGCGACTGCTCGGTGGACTGGTCCCCATCATCATGGCGCTGCTGATGCCTCCGAAACGGCTGCCGTTAGGTGGACTGGTCCCCAGCTGCATAGCAAGGCTGTTACCCAGGTAACGGTTTCCGTTGGGGGGACTGGTCCCCAGCTGCATGGCAAGGCTGTTACCCAGGTAACGGTTTCCGTTGGGGGGACTGCTGGCCATCATCATGGCAGGGTTGTTTCCTGCACCGGCGCCCGCACCGGGGATCGGAATTCCGTAGGCGCTGTAGGTGCTGTGGACGCTATGCGTGCCGACGGTGTTCCCTGGAGCGACCCCGGCGTGAATGCTGCTGTGGCGGGAGGAGTCGCGGATGACCTCCACAGTGGACCCGTGAACGGCAATGGTGTCTGTGAAGCGATCTTCTATGTGGCGGACCTGTACGGGTACGACAAACAAACAGAGTACGTCACTTGTTCCATTGCTGATGATGAGGAGGAGGAAGAGGAGGAGGAGGAAGAGGAGGAGGAAGAGGAGGAGGAAGAGGAGGAGGAGGAAGAGGAGGAGGAAGAGGAGGAGGAAGAGGAGGAGGAGGAGAGGAGGAGGAGGAGGAAGAGGAAGAGGAGGAGGAAAAGGAGGAGGAGAGAGGAGGAGGAGAGGAGAGAGAGGAAGAGGAGGATGAGAGGCGGAAGAGAGAGGAGAGCGTTAGGGAGGATGGAAGAGCTGGACGGAAGAAGGAGGAAGCGAGGGTATTGGAGTTAATTCGGAGGAGTTTTCTGATCGTAGAGGAGGAGTAGTGGCAATAGTATTAACGTAATAGGAGGAGTTTAGGAGAAGAGGAGTTGGGTGGCGCTTGTCCATAGGCTTTCACTCCCCCCAAGACCGCCTGCGGCGACTGGGTTGGAAGTGTCCCTCAGTGCAGCGCTGTCGGCATCAGCGAGAGGCGGTAGACTCGGGAGTGTCACCGCCGCCGCGCGGCAAAGCAGGAGGGTAGGTACGCTCCACAGCACCCTCCCACCACGCAGCTCTTAACGCTCTCTCCAACCCGCGTTTCGCTTCCCTCATTCCAGCAAAACAAACTGAGTGGAGTATTTCCGACTGGCCCCGACGGGCACCTGCGACCTATTCGACCACCACCACCCCACCTCACCTGCACACGCCGCGTATCGTGGCCGACCGAAGGCCCTAACTGGCCACCCCGCGCTGCTGTCGGCTGCTGCGGCACGCCGCCGGCCGCGGCGACCGCAGCTACATCCACCCAACCGCTGCCGTAATCTATCGTTGCGTCGGAGTCACCGCCCGCCGGTGATACGCCCGGCCGGGTGGCAATGGGAATCATGGCGCAGTTGGTTTCGGAGCCGTACAGAATGGCGTGATGGGCCTGGCTAAAGCTCATGGCCATTGGTTGGCCCCAGGCACCCATGCACAACCTAGAAGACGAAGGCGAAGGGGGGGGCCGAACAAGGGTGAAGCAGAGCCGGGCAGAGATGAGGTGAGACTGAGATGAGTCGTGGACGCCGAGACGAGGGATGTAATCGAAAACGGAGGACCTCAGGTGTAGGGCTTGAAGGAGTTCCTGGAGAGGAAGGCGTGCCCCGAGGCCAGCAACGAACTAAGACGTGTAACCGCTGCGCCGTTTGTATACATTTATGTTATGAAAGACATGATGAAATACACACACAGGCCGATACACACACGCATATATCTACGGGACATATCGTACACTTTGTTCAGGTGTACGAACAGGCACGCACCTATCCGGCTCGAGGGAGCACAGGATGGCCAAACCAAACGAGCCCTTGGCGTGCTTGAGAAAGCGGCACGACGCGGTGTACAGGTCGTTTGCCACGAAGTACGACAAGGCCGTACGGATCAGGCCATCCAGGGATGGAATGGTAGTGCGCCAGGCGGTCCAGCCGGGTGTTGACTGTGTGTATGCGTGTGGGTGATTTTTCATTAGACACGTTGGGGGGAAGGACAGGGGGGAACGAGAGGGGGGTGGAATAAGAGGGCGGGGAGACGAGAGGGAAGCACATCAGTGCTAATGCAATTCCTCAGTGCGCCATGGGAACTACGTGAGACGGTTTGATTGCACGGACTTGCTTGCGAATGGCACATAGATGAAGGCCGGGATGCCTCAATTACTAAAACACACACACACACACCTCCAGGTGCTTCCGCGCAGCCGTCGCCAGCGCCGCAACTAAGGCTGCGCGGGCCCCCCGGTTCCGTGCCCATCCCATTGCGCACGCCATGTTGACCGCCTCCTGACCGTACGACACTGCGGGTCCCGGCGGCGCCGATGGCACGAAGGGAGGTTGGGTTTCCGGGGGAAAGGGGGGAAATAGGTTTAGGCAGGGGTAAGGAGGACCTGATCAAGCGCATAACGCGGCACGACTGGCAAGTTGTGCTGGGGAAGCTGAGGAAGCTGTGTCATGAGTGTCCGACGGGGGGGGGGAGTTTTCCAATCCTCATTTCATGTAGAAGCTTTAGCCCACGAAAATGCAATCACGAGGGGTAAAAACACAAAAGCCCATTCGAAAGCCCTGTTCGCTCTTTTCACCCTCCGTTTTCGCCACATGCTCCTCCACCCCCTTGAGCCGCACCCCCTTGAGCCGCACCCCCTTGAGCCGCACCCCCTTGAGCCGCACAATGAGAGAAGACTTCGAGCATGCGCCGATCCCTAGCCCCAGCAGACCAAACCCAGGAAGCACGAACATCCACCTGGAATGTCCAGCCGTGCACCATGACCCGCTGCAGCGCCAGTGGCGGGCGCCGCAGCGCTGCCATTCGCGCCACCTGCAGCAGCAGCAGCACCGTGCGGCTCCGGGGGCGCAGAAACAGGTGGTACGGCGTTGCCTCCCCTGGTCTTGAGGTCATGCATTTGCGCGGGGCGGTCCCGCCCTCCGCCAGCTTGGTGTATGTTCGACGTCGGCGCCCTAGGCGGCAGCGGCGGCGGCGGCAGCGCGGGATCGGTGCTCGGGTGCCCGGTGTGTACCGCGGCGGCGATTCCTGGCCTGCGCCGGACATCCAGTGCGCCATGGTGCTCTACACTCGTCCAGGCACCTCCTCGAGGGTGGTGCTCCAGGACCGAATATGCGTTGGGGGGGGAGCCGACATGCATCTTGAGCAGCTGCGACGCGCTTCCTTGCGCCGTGTGGGAGGTCCTGTGGAAACGTGACGCCGGGTCGGCGGCGGCGGCGGCGGCCGCAAGCGTGCCGGTCGCGCCAGGGTAGTGGCTACCATGCATGCTGCCATGCATACTGCCGTACATACTGCCATACATGCCCTGCCCTTGGTGATCATGCGCAGCGCGCTGTACGGCAGCGCGCATGGTCGCCGCCAGTACGGCACCCGCCAGCGAGCGCTCGCCACCAGTCATCAGCCCATCAAAACTGGGTCGCCGCTCACGCAGGAATGCTGCCGTACCGTCGCCGTCGTCCTCGTCGACGCCGAATGAGTCCATCGCCCCAGCAGGCGGCCCCATATCCTCATTTGGCACCACACTTGGTCGGCCGCCGCCAATGCCGGCACTGACTCCGAAACCATGCTGGACCCTGCTGAGACCGTTGCCGAAGTGGTTACCATGCACAGAGCCCTCCTTACCGACATCAGTGATGACGCTGTCGGCGACGCCGTGCACGCTGTTGTTGACCATGCCGGTCCCCCCGTACAGGCTGCCATTACCGACAGGAGCAGTGGCGCCACCGTGGCCGACGGCGCCGACATCATCATCGTGCATCACCTTCGGCAGGACCAGCGTGGCGGGATCATCGGGCTCGATGTTCGCGACCAAGTGCGTGAACGCCGCCTCCAGTGCCGCCGCCAGCGCCTGAAGCTCTGCGCGGGTGGCGACGCGGCGGCTGCGGCAGCCCTCGGCGTCGCCATTGTGAACACCACCGCTGGCCCCTGACAGAGCACAGGACGCGGGCACGATAACATAAACAAGGGCACGACGCGGCCCAGCGACGATGTGTGCTTTAACATGGTTGTATAAGGGCCGCGTGACATCAGGCAACGTAGAGAACCTGCGACTATTCCCATGAATAGGATCACAAACAGTGTACGAACGTCATTATAACTCACCGTGCTTTGAGGCATAGGACGGATCCGCTGAGGCCACCACATCGGCGAAGCTGCACTCTACGGCCGTGTCATAGTACGCCAGGCGCAGGGACGCGAACCACAGGCCCTGCACGCAGCCGAAGAACGCAGCCCCAGTTCGTCAGTTCATCGATCAGCATGACGTCACGGAATGATTGGAAGGAGTGAAGGGCGGATGAGCTGTGCTGTTCGCCGGGGGATGCAGCACGGAGCATATGAAGACGGCTTCGAAGACGATGCCAGATAAATTCAAAATGGGCTGAAATTATATGAAGGACGTACGCATCCAATTATTTGTTCTCCGGCTTTGGTTGGGAGCCAACCTGGACTTGATCATTCTTCCGACAAGGTTCATCACCGAACGCAAATACAAAAATTATATAAGTATTTGTTGATGCATAAATTACTGCTCGAAATTACAAAAAACTCTGAAGTCGTAGTGGCCTGTGTAGAAATGTAAAACGTAACCGTCACGTTCAGAGCCGTACAACTCGCGTTCTTGTTATTAAACCACATGTTTCGCATTCAAACTCAGGACGGCTGATAGTTTACGTGCACTTTGTATTAATGTAATTTTGCAGCTGTGCATCTGACCCATTCACCGACCTGCGTGGCGCGAAAGTTTTTGTATTTAACACCAACAGTTGACAAACATTTCGGGAGCCTAACATGGTACTAATATGACAAAATGTCTTAGAAACATTGTCTGCGCGGCAATCGCCGCAGACCACGGTTTTACGTCGTGACGCTGTCGTGCTACCCGTACGCCGCATGCTCCTTGCCTGTGTGCGCAGCAGTTCGATCATGCCCGCCACTCTGACACTATCGCATCTGGCGGGACTGGGGCATCCCAGTGCGGCATTCAAAAAGGACGCCACCTCGGAGTGGGTGCGGTCCTGGCCCATGAGCCGCCAAAAGTCGAAATCGCCTGCGGCGGTGATTGCGGTGGCAGCGCGACACAGGGTGTATCGAAGCCTCTTGTTAATAGGGTACAGACCTCTAGGCGAGCGGGGACTGGGAACGCGGCTGAGGGCCTGCGCCTGCGTTGTGCAGACGGCTGCGCGAACATCCCACGTCAAGCTCCATCGCTGCACTTACGATTTACCACAACACACCTGTGGATACATCCCGAGGTCTCTGGGCCGGGGTGCTATTGGGAAACAGTATTGCGCCTAAACAATCAGCTTCACTTAGGCCCAGCGTGCTTCACGCCCAAGACACACACACATACACATACACACTCTCTCTCTCTCTCTCTCTTTTTGTGTGTGTGTGTGTGTCTGTCTGTGTTTGTGTGTCCGATCCGTGGCCATCAGCTGATAAGCGGCACGTGCGACGATGTCCACACGTACCGTTGTGCGTAATCCACACACCAAACTTCTCCTCCGCCACCTCCAGGCGGCACGTGGTGGGATGGGTGCGCCACACCGGCGTGGTAGTGGGCGGAGACCACTGGTGGGGATGTGACTCCCCTTCCGATGGCTGCGAGGAGGTGGCGAACCGAGTATGGCCTGCGGGGTGTGTCGGGGGTGGGGGACCAGGCCGTGGGTTCCAAGCCCATGCAGGCAGGTGCGCGGCACGATATGACTCTCCCTCGTACGTGCGTTCGTACGCGTGCGTGCGTGCGCTCGTACCCACCGACGAAGATGCCATGTCCGCCCGCCAGGCGAGGTGCGCGGCCCAGCGCCCTGCCGAAACGGCGGTGCAGCTCCACGGACAGATGGTCACGTTTGCCTGGGGCACAGCGGCTACGGATGCCGTCGATGACCGCCCGCTTGCCGCCTTTGCCTCCGCGGGTGCCGCCGTCGGTTCCGCCAGCCGCGTCGCCTGGGGCGGACTCCACGAGCGCCACCAGACCTCCTGATTGCGCGCCGCGCTGGGAAGAAATAGCCACCTGCATATGCGTGTTTTGGAGGGAGCAAGGAGTGTGAATGTAGTGCAGTGAACCCTCACATATGTGGTGATACCAAACCCACTGAGAATGAACGTCAGGAATGATGAATCTAAGGGTGGGGACAGGCCGGGGGAGAGGTGAGAGGGTCGTTGCCTCGCGGGGACTGATAGAGAGAAAAAGAGAAACCACGCCGTGTTTTTTGTGTCTGTGACTGTCACGGGATAAAGCTGCTCCCAGAAGAAAGTCAAATTGCGTTCATATGGTATGCAGCGAAGTTGCAAAAGCAGGTGTGTCTGTGTGTCTGTGTGTCTGTGTATGTGTCTGCGTTGTTTTGCCAACTGCTCCAACTCGTGCACCGCAGCCCCCATCTGAGAAAGATGAAATTCTTTCGCGAGGCTGTTCCGCTCGTGTTGCTGCATTGTTGTGCCATTCGCGCAAGATGACAAAGGCAGGAGGGCAGTGGCTGTGACGACCGTCGGGTAATGCCTGAGCTGCCGCGTACCGAGAGGCCGCACCTGCGATCTCAGCACTGACATCATGTCCACGGCGCTGCCTGCCGCTGCGGCGACCAACAACCCAATATTTCCGCAGAAGAAGCAAATAGTCGCTTTGACGCCACTGCGTTGGCAGCTGCGCCTGCTCTGCATCTGGTCGCATCGCTGGATGCACACGCCGCCAGCAATTAACGCGGACGGCGTCGGCGGCGATGGCGAAAGTGAAGGCTGCAGCTCCAGCAAGTCCGATGCTACGGCACCTAGCAGCACCAATAAGCTTGCAGCAGCGACGCCGTACAATACCGCCGCCAGCAGTGCACCGGTGGTCAACGGCAGAGTGACCGGAGCGGCGGCTGCCGCCATGCCGCAGGTCAGGGCCGCGAGGAGGGCGCTGGCAATCCAGCCGCTGTGCCGAACTGCAGCGATACTCCAGTGCGATGGGTGCCGGTCTTCGGGCAGTGGCAGCGTGATGCACGGAACGGCGCTCAACGGCTTGCATCCGCCGGCGATCAGATACGATGGCAGGTAGGCAGCGTTTGCGACCGCCCATTGTATGACACCTGAATATTTTAAAGGAAAGAAGCAATTTAACAAACGGATGGCGAGCTCCATGTCAGACAGGGAAACCAATTGCGCCCGCCGCAAAATTTCCCGCTCAGTCGAAAAAAGCCCGACCAGTTGGCCAGGTCCCCAGCATGCTAGGAGGCTACTAGAGATTACAAAGCCTGCTTACCTAATGTGGTTGCAGCAGCGTGTCCTCCATCTGGCACGAGCGCCAGGACCCACGCTGCTATAACGTGCGTCACCTCGTGCAGTGCCACTGCATATGACGCACCGGCAACGAACCCGGCAAGCCCAAAGCTACCAACTAGAATTGTTTGCATAAGCTGCGCCTTTAAGGATGCATCGCCAATGCTGCTGGCCCCGAGAACCGGTTGTGACAGTTGCGGCAGAAGGCTGGCGCACTGTCCCATGGCTTTTGCCGCGATGAGCAATTAATTATCGATAAAGATATGGATCCTGTTATAACAGCGCAACACAACGCAAGGAATTGCATCGGTATTATGTGAACAAACTTGTCAAACGTCAACACGACACAGCCGGAGAAAATGAATAGAAAAATGACGCATATCGGGATTCAGCACTCAGTGAAAGCGTAAAAATTAAGGCGCAAAGGTGTGTTATGCAAAAGGGTCCGAAGCAGCCATGCCGATCGGCAGCAAGATGTTATTGTTGAAGACTCCCACACAAAAACCAAAGTGCACAACCCGAGATGAGAATCCCTATCTTATATGTATGACAATGGTCATATCGAACATGAACACCAAAAACTGTACAGACACGGCCACTTCGTTGAATTGCAAACGACGCACACGCGCGGAAACCGGCAACGAACTTACGTTCAGGTGCTTCTTGATGCAGCACGTGTTAGCAGATGAATTTGCCACACGTGAGCGTCCACGTGAAAATCGACAGGTGAGGCATTAGCCGTCTTCTGACAATTATTCCCAAAGAGCGTGGCCTAGCATAATTAACGTTGAGACCTACGGCCTGATGACTGCAGCCACTTTCAGCTGCCGTCGAGGCCACCGAAACTAGCCACGGAAACTAGCCACGCCTTAGACGACCGCTACCAAAATTTTCACGTGCCCAAATACCTAAGAGTATGCGCACTAGAGCACTGTGCGCAACTCCTCGGAAATTGGTGCTATTCTCTGCTACGTTTGCTAAAAAGGACGGCGCGCAGCCGCCGTACCGTTCCTGCACGTGCACGATACATTTGGCGGGGGATCAGCGGGAAATCCGGGAATGACACAGCACAGTTTATTATTCTTGCATTTATCACATAGGTGGACCTTATCAGAACAATCGTAGAGCGTATTCACTAGGTCTATTCGTAATATGTACCAGCTGCACCCGTACGGGTCTTCCAGCAGAATCATCCTTGATCCTCCAGGAGAATGTTCCAGCTGGGGCGCGATGAGTACTACCAAATATTTGACAGGGACAGACACTCTCGTTTCTTCTGAACTAATGATAATTGATGACGCATAACGAAACGTTTCTGTGTGACATCACCACTGTGAACGGAGCAGAAATAGCTACAGTGTATGAACATATTTTTAACCATATAATCTCTTAGTGATTTTCTTGTGGTATAGCACCGTATGGCCTACCGCGGCCAGGACCGGGGTAGGAGTGATTTGAGCTCACTCTTATCCATTTGCTCATTAAGATGCAAATGTGAATATTATAAAAATCATACATTATAAATATCAATTTTTTAAATAGGAAACGCGTAATCCTCTTGGAAAAAGAAGCAGCACAGAAAATATTTGGGAAATTAGGTTTTGCATGCGTGTATAACGGTAAGGAGATGTTATCATAATTGCATATTAAAATACCAAAAGGACAATCCGACTGCATTCCGCATGGCACGTAAAAGTTAGTGACAATGATTGGCCCAAATCACAAAGAAATAAGAAAATTCGGCCTTTACCATGGATGCCATGTGTTTGTCTATTTGTTTTTAATAAACATGATATGGGCTTAACTTCTGCAGGCTGCAAGGCGCTGGCCTGGCACGAGCATCTTGGCCGTCTGCGAGTAGCTGCAGAGCAGGCACGGGAAATCGGAGACGGTTATAAAATGAGGCTTATTAACAGTATAAGTGTTACACAGGTAGGTCATTCACAGCGACTTGGAGATCTTGCACCTCAACACCTTCCAGACCGGAGCGGTAAAGTAAGGGATGAGATACAGCGTAAAGATGCTTGTAAGTTCAGCTTAAGCTAAGGAAATATTATTAAGCTGAAAACCATGACAAACAAAAGGGTTTATTACTGTTCTGGTATTGTACGACTGAAGGAAATTTTGCGACTGCGGATGAGTGGAGGGCTGGTAAAACTATTTTCCTAGGGCCAAATTACTGCCCAAACCTCGCCATTGATTGGACATTACAGGAAGCACCCGAGTATCAGCGAGCACTGGATGCATTGCTAGCGAAATCCCGGGCATTATATATCAGGGATAAATATTGAGTCACGGATGAGTCGCGTTTAAGTCCCTAAGGAGTTGTTATAAGAGAGATGGATTTCTTTGACAAATGCTATTAGCTAAATATAGGCATATCTTTCGATACGGATGCATCCGTATGGAGAATGCTGGAGAATGCTAAACCAGAAGGAACCGGAGGGCGTTAGTTGAGATAGACGTTAATCAGGATTTCGCACAGAACGTCCGACATGACATTCTCAGTCTCCTGAGTAGCCAAAAGTGCTACGGATGGGGTGTCACCGGTGGGATGCTTCACGTTCACATACAATGCTTTACCTCCCTAGCCCATTCCGCCCGCCGTGGTGCAAGTCCTTTATTGGCCTCAACATGGCAAGCAACCAGCCTGCCCAAGCCATCAACCCTCATCAACGGCGCAGCCTCTGATTGACTTTGATTTTCTGCGGCTCGGGTGGCATGTGCGGATGGGCCGAATGGGCAACCCTTATCGCAGCCATAACATTCGTGTGTATTCAACATCAGAGGCCACGCAAGACTGCTTATAGGTTTTTCTTACCATAGGGTGCTTCAATTAAATTTGGGTGCCTGCTGCTGAAATGTTGACCTTTCTGACCCTGGCTCCAAGCCACCGATGTTTGCCTCTCCCCAGCCTCCTTATCTCTGTAATAATGCGCTTGATTTGGAGGAGGAGCGGGCTGGAGTGACGTGCGACCTCTGGGTGACTTGCTGGCCCCAGTGGACATCCGAAAAGCCCTCGGGCAATGGTGGGTGCGCCAAGCGAAGTAAACGATTGGAGCGCTGCGTCACAAAGGAGACGTCCCACCAAGAGCTCTGTAGTTGGGGCGGGTCCTATGGTGGTTTAGGTTGAGCTTTGCAGGTGTTCGTGGCGACGGGTAACGGGCTGTCTTGTCGCAATCGTGTCCTGGCTGCTCTGACGGGACTAACAAATGTACCTGAATTACGCCCATCGGCTAAAAGTAAGTCGCTTATATCGTTCGAGGTTACCCATGGCCGGGTTTAACTTCCCTCATGTTTCTCATCCCCACCCCGCATGCCTTCCACCATGCATGCCAGCTAGCTAGCCAGGAGCTCATTACTGCTCTCGTGGCCGATGTCGCATTTTCCTTGGTAGGGCAGCTCTCGTTGTTCGTGCCATCCCAATGTGTGGACTATGCATTGTTAGGGCTGAGAAGCGAGCCGTCCGTTTCCCAGGGCACTGGTGTCCTGGCGACATGACCGACAGACAGTTATGGCGGGGTCCGCATCACGCGGTCGCATCACGGGTGATACTGAAGCCTGGAGGATATATATACACGAATATATGAACAGGTCGTTACATGGCTTAGGTGTGAGTTGTTGGGTGCAAGGTGCAGTGAGGCAGTATCGATAGAGATTTTCGGTCACATTGGTCAACCTTTGGATTGGAAGTGATCGGGAATAAATGCTGGTTCGCCCGAGTTCGCCATCGGGTTGAATGCTGTCATGTAGAACCACGCAAAATATTAACCAGCTTCTTACCACTTTCGTCAATCCTCCTTACTGGCGCAGCGTACCCGTGCCTTCCTTGCAGATTCGCGCCACAGTAACACCCCTTTGTAACGCCCGCGATAGCAACAGTCGTAACGCCCTTGCATTTATAATATTACTTTGCATTATAATATTACTTTGCTCTTCAGGAAATATCTAGGTCAGCAACTTCGAATATGAATTAAAGCTGTCGAAGAATGAATCTATATGCAGAGCAGTTCTGCAACTGCCAACTGTCTTCCTTTCCTTGCTGTCGTTGCCTCACCAGGCCGGGCCCCCACCAGCGGCATGAAATATTCTCAATCGGATCTTAAATATACTTACGCAAACTTTATCTGTCTTGCTGTGCTTATGATGGGTAGCCGGATGCAGCAGATGCACTAGCGACCTTCTCCACGCATCCGTAGGCGGTAAAAACCATGATAACGTGGGAAATAGGGTCCTTTGTATCAAAAATACAGACGGTCAAAATTTTACCAGTTCTTACTCGAGTGCGTGGACGTACGCATTATTCGCAAGTGGACGGACCCTGATAGACCAGCTGGAACTGAACTCACGGCCTACAGGCCGGCCAGCTAGATCCCAGCCAGGAGGAGCCAGGTTTTAACCCGCGCACGAAAAGCCCTAGAAACCCTCAAACCTAAAACCTCCAAGCCCTAAACATAAGGTCCATGTGTGCTTGGTGGAGCTGGCCCTACCTGACATATTCAGAGAGGCTTCAGGAGAACGCCGCCTGCACCCGTCCTGTAGGGAAGCCTGCTGCCTCCTTTCGTTCTGAGAGCAAGACGCACCATCCCACACCCTTACATATGTTCGCCTTTTTGCCGGGGCATACTATTACCACATATGTACGTCGAGTTGTTAGCTCTGCTCAAGGCCACCGCCACCTACCCATATCCATTACACAGAACTACAGGCATTTTGCACTTGCAGCCATACAACCCATATCGTTACCAAGCCGCCTTACCTTTCGCGTCTACATTCTTTCCGTGCGCGCCGCTAACATCGCAGCTCGAACCTCATGGTTTGCCTTATATTGCTTGGTCGGAAATTTCATTAAAGATATGCTCCTTAGATTCGTGTTGTATGGTAGTCTCATTGTGACAATATGTTGCCTTCCTTCCTGGAGTACTAACTAAATCGTCGTGATACAAGATCGAATATTTTTTAAATCCTTTTATAATTATTCATCACACGATACCCTACATGCAACATGGTTGCGTTATCCTAAAGGGCACGAATCATTGCAAGGACTCACGCGATCTATTACTTTGCTTCGCCCTTTCTCTGGGCTGGTGTCTTGAAAGTATATAATGTTTAATATAAGATACAAATACATGCGGGTTAGCAGGCCTATATTGCGTATATCCATTCTCCTTCGCGTATGTGCAGGGTCGCGTAATGCTACGCCTTTCTGAACACAGGCAGAATGATATATATAACCATTATTCCCTCAATTTACGAGAAGAAAAATATGCGCTGTGTGGCCATTCTTAGGTTATTGTGAAGGCGTTACGATTCGACGTTGATGACGTCGGTCAGACGGTCAGACGGTCAGACGGAGGGGACGGAGCCCCAGCTTCGAAAGAACGCTCGCATTCAGGGTATTTAATATATTTATTATGATAAATAATGGTTCCAGGTCATGCTTTCACGAATATCGCGCATATTAGGATGGAGCGATATGACAGTGCGACACACTCATGCAGCGTTGCGCTACATAACGGCCAGGTTTCACTTTTGGGCGTTTGTGTATACCTTGGTGTGACTGAACCATCTCAGCTCAGGATCTGCACGGTAGGGTTTTTTCGTCGTACATCTTGAACGGACGAAGCCTCTCACTAACGCGTGGACTGCACGACACCTGAACTACCCTGTGGGCGGCACGAAAACCCATTACACTTTACAGGAGCTGGCGCGATTTTGCTTGTAGTAACAAATTCTATAGTGCGATGGAGTTAATCCATACACGGGGTACCTCGCGATATTTGTGAAGCCGCAGAACCTGGCAATCATTTTCAGGCGTCTATCAATGCGGCTGCCATGTATCTCTTAAACCCTGCTCCGGGCCTTCAACCGGGCCTGCAAGGTAGCGGATCCGATTGGACGCGAATTAATAAACCCTGATTACTCGTCATTCGTCCCCCGCACGCATCTCGTGGATCCAGTATACGGCGCCTGCAAGCAGGTATGAAAGTACAGACTGCCCAGACTGCCCCGGCTCGCCGCGGAAGTGCGCGCAGGGGGACGAGTGTGCGGTGCACATATGTCAAAGATGGATATCCGGAAAATTTTAAGCTTTGGTTAAGTACGCAAAATTCGAAAATGTTGGTTCACGGGCATCATAGGCGGCTCCCATCTGAATGGTGTGCACACTAGACACGGCGGCTGAGTTTTGGTGGTACACGTATGCAGCGGCTGCCACTTCAGGTGGGCAGGACAACGGCACGGACCTGCGCGCAATCGCTTGATCCACAAACATCAAAGCTTCCCGCAATGGGTCGTTATAGAGGGTTATAGGATTGTGCGCGACGGTGCGCCTGACTCGGATTGCATGCCCATCTGCCGATTTTTAAGTGTCGCATTCATCGCGGCCCTGCGGTTCCCGTAAGCAGTCATGAAACGTTTCAAGCCCTTTTATGTAGCATAAATGGATAGCTCGAATGGACGCATTTGTGAAAGCCTAAGATATCCCAGGTAAATGGGCAAGCACATAACTCCCGTAGAGCTATATGGGATGCGGTAACCTATGTTGGCTATCCTGGAACTGGGTTAAGAGTGTCCCTCAAAAACTCTTGCACTGCCGTACATATTTCCTCCGTACACAATTATTTGCATGTCATGCATGTAAATCTCTAAGCTATCATGCTTGATCGGCATCGTGGCCTCTTACGCGCCTTGGACTCGAGAGCTCGATGGCACTGCGTTACGATGGAATCTTTTGCACGCAGCTGGCGAATACAGGAATGGTGTCCAGTGACAGCTAAAGTCGTACGAAACCTATTCCAGGCTCACACTAAATATTGTGACGGAGGTTCTCATAGTGACACGGGATATCTGTGCAGCTTTCAACATAACTCCGCCTATACCGTAAGGGGTATAAGGGAGTATATGGGTCCCGTTAATAGCGCCACGAAGGTGTCTGCCGCCCAATGCGTAGGCCTTCTAAGCTTATTGCATGCCGTCGACTGCTTTCCAAGAGGTAAAAATGCTGCGCTTGAGTATCACAGAACCTGGACCGTCTCTCGCTCGGATGCGGCGACATGCGCTGTGTGTCGTGACCAGGTGGCCTCTATTCGGGCTACTACGCGAGCACAGCCGCGATGCGTTTCGAGCACTTGTGGTTGAAGCTAATGCAACAGCACGAAGAGGAGCTTATTGCGCCACCACTGGATGTCGCTTTTGCGTGGTGAGTTGGAAAGGGTTGGGACACAGAGGCTACACTCGCTCGGTGGCCTTGAGTCTCAGCCTATGGAAAACGCCAGCCCCTTCTTCATCAGCCTGGCAGCACTCCAAAACGCATGCCAAAGGTAACTTTGGGTGCGATGACATTACAGATGCCGCGCCGTATCCAAGGCGGCGAAACCTCATCCAACTGATCATCCTTTTGTTTTACTCTTGCTATTTGAGGTTCTCTGCTAATACCTCGCAGCACACCATTGTCCCCAGCCAGTGGGATAATGACCAAAATTATGTCTCGAGCCAAAGGGAAACAACACCGATGCAGACGCGACGAAGGATGGTGGCCAACCAAAGTCTCAGCCAGCGTCCACACCGATGATGACTCAAAGTGTGAAACACCGACAACTCACCGCCGCCTCCATTAACACCTTCCCTGCCAGCTCCAGAACCATAACCTTTTGTATCTCTTTGCAATGTAGCAAAACCTCCTAATTTTCTTCGCTACGCTCAGAAAATTGATCAGCTTATATTCCCGATGTGCTCCCTTCACGTCCTCGCTCGTAACGCCGCTTATCGCCATCCATCGATCCGGCTGTCCACCAAACCCAATCACCAAATTGTTAATTCCAAACTCCTTCACTCCCACTGCGCCGTCATACAGGTTTGTGAGTCGCCAGAATCCCACCCGCTACCGCAGCTGCCTGGCACCCCGTGGCGGCTCCCGACTGCATCCCGCCGCCCATCAGGCCTTTCTTTTCGGGCCACGTTATGTGGACCACGCCGCGTGGCGGGAGGTAGCGGGAGAGCATCCTTGCTGGCCACCGCCAGCACCCGGCTCGGAGCACGATCTGCTAGGAACCATTGAGACGCCGTCGACATTTGCCCCACATATCGTGAGCATTACCTGACATTGACATAGTGACGCCTAACTCCCCAGATTGCCACCCACAATCACCACCTCCGCCACTTTCCGCCACCCACCGTCATCATCAACCACACTAGCGGACCTGCTTAATTAGGCCTGCTCAGTTGCGCTGCTTTAGATGCCCCCACATCACGGTGCGCCTCCGATACTCACCGACTCTCCCCATGTGCTCCCAAGCATGTGCTTCACAATCGTGCGTCCAGTGGCCCGGTGATCACTTTCTCCATCGGGCCTTATGTGTGTTGGGGGGGGGGAACGCGGGCGCCCGCGGTGATACTCAACAACGTAACAGGTGCCCTACATGCGGGCCTTCTGCCGGTTGTTGACCTCTTGGCTGCGACCCCACTTCCTGGATGCTGCTTTCCTGGCGCAAGCACACGACAGGTGGCATGATGGGCGGGGGGAGATGAAGCAAACGGAAGCGCGAAACCGTTTTAAAGTCATGGCGGCCGGCGGTGGCTGGGGGCCTCAGTTCGGATGACTTCCGCAGGCCACGGACTTAGCAACAACAGAAGGATGGGGATTGAGTGTAAGGGACTGCGACCATAAGACCTTATAGCAGGCGAACGGCCTTGTCAACCGATGCCTTGCCATGGACTCCTAAAGGCTCCTCATCTTATAAGAATCGGCCATTGATTGACACCCTTCACGTGCTCGCGGCATTCCACAATGGACATTTGTCAGCACTGACCCGCTATCTTCAGGCACACAGAAGCTAATGTCTCCGCATGCATTGTCCACCCGCTTCCCACCCGCTTTCCATCCGCTTTCCATCCGTACGCGAGACCCACCCTTTTTTATCCGATAGGGGTTTCTTAAAAGGGGGCTTCTCGCGTACGTAGGGCATATTTCCTTCCCCTTCCTTCCCGTGACCTCTGCTGCTGATGGATGTTGCGAAACCCTCGGTTGACAGGTACCAGCGTTTCTTAGCCCTGCATTCGCGACATGCTGCGGAGGTCCTGGTCCCCACCGCTGATATCGCCCTGATGTGGCACACCCATCTGGGTCTGAGCGGGCAGTACGAAGCAGCTTGTAAGATACTGTTTGGAGCGGGCGCGGAACCCTGGGGACCGGACTACCTGGACCTGGATGCAGAGGCGCTGGTCCTCGCGTACGGCAAGACGGCGCGGCTATACCGGCATATGTATGGTGAGATGCATTGTGCACCTCTTATCAAGGTTGCCTATGATGGCCCCCATGATTATATCATTCGAGGTCGCGCATACAAAGATCTGAAGAAAGCACAGTGTCCATGCAATTGCAGGAGAAGATGTGAGGGCTGGCCAGTGCGATCAGTACCCTCATCTATCCCGCCAGTTGTACCTTTCACGGCGTATCTTATCCGGCCGGAAATTGGATACCAACGGACTTGGATACGGATGCTTTTCTTATGGAACCATGCAGGTTTCGGTTTCTTTCAAGGCACTACTGCAACCTTAGCGTCATCTCCCAGACAGTGTTCCTCCCCTTGTCCGCGGGACTCAACGCCCCATCTAAAGTTCTCTGCTTGTTTAAGATTGTTTAGATTTCGAGCCATCACTTGAAAGCCCGGTTAACTCACGTGCGTACAGCGTCACCGCCGCAAATCCCCCACCACAGGAGAGCCGTACGATGGTCCCGACACGGCCTGGCTGCCGGAAGGTGTACGGCATCCGCTGTCGGGACCCACAAGTCCGGTGGCCTTCGCGCTGCGTGTATTCGAGGAGGCTGCGCTGAGTCCGGCTGACACTGCCGTCAGCGGCGGTCCCGTGGGTCGCGCGGGTGCGCACGGGCTGTATTTGGCATGGCTTGTGGGCAAGGAGGGCGAGCTCGCATTTGATCACCTGACGTGTGTACGCTGCTGCTGGATTAAGGACGCTGATGTGCACATGCACGCGCTGGAGTGAGTGTCGTCGTCATGTGCGTGTGCGTGTATTGTATTGTGTTGCAGGATGGCGCGTGCGGCTGTGTATTGGAATTCGAACTTTTGGAGTTCGGGGACTACTGAGATTCTTCTTCACTTGTTTGATTTGGGTCATGGACTTCGAGCTTGGGTCCCCGAAGGCCTGCACGGTAGAGAAAAAACTGAATATTACCGTACGTTACCGTACTCAATGCACGTGTCAGCCATTAATCGTGTATGCTGATGTATGGCTAAAATAAGTTCGTTTCACACGCCGTTCAGGGGGAATACCTTCACGTGCCTAGCACGGTATCAGAATTATTGTCTGAGAGGCATCATGTGTACGGAGTTAAGAGCTTTGGCGCTTATCGGACGCCGTTGCCAGATCAGGCTGACCTGGCCCCCCCCCGTTTCCCCTGCTAGGCCAGGCACACATTGGCGGCGATAGCATCGCTGCCGTACTTTTTGGGCATCCCGGACATTGACACGGTACGTGAACATGACAGGGGAGGGCGTGTGACGCGGGGGCTGCACAGCTACCCATTCTCCTTCACATACATATTTTATGTATTTCTACATACAGTTTACGCGCGGGAAGAAACAACTTACATGAGGTGGCACATCCTGGTCTCCACTGGCGTACCTGTGCTCAGGTGGCCATCTTTTCGTACCCCGCACCCCTCCCCTGTTATCCGAAGACCTTAAGTCGTGCGTTCTCGCCAGCAGCACATCTCCCTCACAAGGCACAATACTATCACCTCCCTCGTATGTGTATTGTTGCACCTCCTTGTTGTACCCTCCGCCATCACCCTCTCCCAGCAGCACCCGTACCTCCAGGCGATTACGACGCGACAGGGGACCTGGCTGCCTGCAGCCGCCCCGGGACGAGGTGCGTGTGGGAGCTGTGTATCGTGGACGAGTTGCGACGATCGGCTCCTAAAACGCCAGGATTAGATTGTTGGTCAACGGCAAGGGAGCGAGAGGGTGGTGGCGGGAAAAAACACAGTTTGTTTCAGGACACATTCAGCCAACGGCGCGCATACTAAAGAAGAAAAATAACCACCCAGATGTTCAGCTTTGCGACATAACTGCATCGGGACAATCTGACGGCGTTACTGGATCTGATGTGGGCCTAACTAGCTACAGGTGCTTTTTGAACCTGGCAAGGAAATTAAGGAGCCAGTCAATGTGTACGTTGAATCATCATGTGCCCTATGCCGTTGATAAGCAAACAAAGGGCTATTGGCGAGTTAACGACAGATTATACATCTTGATGATCAGCATTGTTTATCTTCCATGGTACTACGGCCTACATATGCGCAACTGCGTCGGTTCTGCAGCGCCGATACGCCAGCGTTCACTCTCAGTCTGCCGAATGCCTATATACTACCTCCCGAGTGTTTATAAAAAGCCGTTATGTTGAAGACCATCAGCCCGGTAGCCACCACCCTAACGATCATAATGACTGAGATCCCCGGAGATTGAAATCAACACCAGCCGAACAAATGGAACATATTAACGCCACCAGGGGTCACGCCAGGGGGCTTCGCGCTGTCGGATATGGTGCGCTACCTGGACTCCAAGGAGGCTCACCGCCTGGAGGGCTTGCAGGGCCTGATGGTGGCCACGGCAGCGGCAGCGGCAGCGTCACCGTCGCCGCTAGCGCCGCCGGCGCCTCATCGTGAGCACTCTCCCATTTGGATGGTCCTCGCAGATCCGGCCCTGGCGGCCCTGGCGCCGACGCTGCTCGATGCCGTACTGCTCGACGCCGCCAGACGGGGTGTTCGCCAGATGCACCTCAAATACCAACGGGCTGGGCTCGAGAAGTCCGGCAGTGTGGTGTACGGCGACAGCGATTACTACCAATATCGCAGCATGCACATGACGAACGTGACATAGGACTCGCTAGCAGACCGCAATCCCAGCGGCGGTGAAGGTGGCGGCTGAAGCGGTTATGGAGGTGGACATGGTGGAGACTGAATGGACCCAAAGCACCCTGCGCGGACAAGGCCACGTGTTTTTAGGTACACGGCCAAATTTCACCGCCATCCCGTTCCCCGATCGACTATCAACTCTGAGAATTCTAAGAAACTCAGGTAGACTCGTTAAGCTAAAAAAGTAGTATTTCGACATGTGAATTATGGCTTCTGACGCATGTAACCCTTAAGGCGTCGCGACGGAGTTCAACCATGTGCGTGTAACATGACCTCTCGACGAGGTTTGCGGCAGCCCCGTATCCGTACAACAGAATCAGGGGGAGGCTTATACTTTTAAGGATAGGTAAGCGCCACTTATGGTGCTCATGTTTGGTATTTGCTTTCAACTTTGAACCAATTCGTTTCATGAACCAAAACTAGACCAATTCGGAGCGACGACAGCCGTTGAGACGCAAACCAATCCCAACCAATTAACATTGCAGGGCGAGTCGCCCACAGTGTAACACCCCTTTAATATTCTTAATGAAATCAACACATTACTAAAGAGAAGAGTTTGTCACTCCGTAAACCCCCTCCATCGACATATGCTCTGGGATTGCCAATATAGGCCACTCGTACGGCTCCATACCACCATGAATGGCCACCCCGATAAGAGTGAGCCACCCCTTCCCTCACGTCGGCGCCTCAGTGTGTGATCCAATCTGCCCCTACGTAGGAGGGACTATTGCACGCCATTATTGCAGAACCCGCTCGGGCGGCAGCTGGTCCCAGACTGCACACGCAGGTGGTCAGTGAGGGTCAGGTTTGCTCTGGTCGCAAACTGCAATGCATATGTTGGTTCCCAGCCATACAAAACAAGACACATCATGTCCTACTGCTAGTGTTGGCATCTTTATCTGCCTTAAAAATTCGTCACGACAGGCACTAGCATGGGAAAGAAAACATGCAACGGCATAGTTAGCGCTAAAAATATCCACACTGCCGTCCCTTCTCCTTTAAGTGCTTTGTGTAACATAATACTGGCTTGGTAGGATTACGTCCAGAACAACGGGCCATGACACATCCAGGTACACAACGCAGGAAGCATTGACCATACGATGAGGGGTCCAACTCGCACGTCAAAGTCTCAAGGTTTGTCCGCGCGGCTGAGCTTAGCAGGGCAGACGAGAGCACATGCCCAGTAGTGCACGCAGAACCACACCAGGTAAGGGACACAGGAACGACACAACGGTTCAACGCGTCCCTAGGAATAGCAGCAGTGCCGTCATATCATGCCATAACATTTATGTCATCATCGTCATGGCACCACGTAAGAAATTGAAGTACAGCAACAGTACCAAGAGACACACCCGCACCCGCAATTTCACATTTTTGCACTCACGCGCCTGAGGCATCGCATGCAGCCCTTGCGAGCAGCCCTATCAAAATGTTGAGCGTCACCTGCCGAGGATGATGGTCTCAGCGTGTCCCAGCCATCACTGGCCAAACCGTTCAGCTCGTACATGTCGGAGCATGTAATCCCGTTCGAGATAGGTACAACGCAGCTCCCAGGAGCATTTGTGCGCCCTGTTCAGGTTCCCCTCCCGCCCCGGCAGGGGTAGTTGATGCTGTGTCCAGCCAGTGTGTAGGACCGGGCCAGCTACTATGTAATGTTTTCCTTTTCCTCTCTCGGGTCTAGCCACCCCGTTCCAGTTTCCTCGCTGCCCGCTTCCTCCCCGCAAAATTCAAGATGCACGCTGTTAACAGAACAATAAAATACGCGGCTCACATATCTGTTTCGAGTTTCCTAGACTAGTCCACCAACGAGGGCAACAGGTGAACATCAAAAAACCGCACACACCACGCGCAGGGCAACAGGGAAGAAAAAGAATAGAAGCACTCGGAGGTCACATAAAGAAACACACTTACCCACACCATTCCCAGCGCTTCCGCTTTTTCCTTCGCCATGCTTCCGAAATAGAATGGTGACTGTTAAAGCTGAAGCTTGTCAAACCTTCGTTGCTGAAGAGGAACTCACTATCCCCAGGCCTCTTCCCTCCGTAGCCTGAATCACCTCCTCGTGACCACCGCTCTCAGCCCGTGGCAGGGTTGACCTGGTAGTGATACAATCCAAAAGCCCTGGGCAGAGCCAGCGCCACCAGCTCCACGGGGACCAGCAACACAATCCCCAACATTGTGATGGCAGTGACTATGTCCGCGCCGTGACCATATTGGGAGGCGATGACGAAGGACGTGCTCGCCTATGGAGGAGCGATGGGATGCATGAGATATGGGGAGGGAGGGGTGCTTAGGGAACCAGCAATCCGCGGGGTGGGCATCGAGGTGGGCAGCCGAGCGGCTAACGTAGAAACGCTGTGCGCGTAAAACCCAACCAACATCAGCGGATAGCGAAACAGAAAAGGAGCACGAGAAGACGGGCATGAGCGCGACCGTGCGTTGCCCAGGAAAACGAAATACCGCTATGGGGTGCGGCTACCCTCGCCTCCACTGAGGGTAGCTTCCCAACCGCGCGGTCCCGCTTACCACGGGGCACAGGGCCAGCAGCAGCAGACTCATGGCTGCAGTTGCCTCCATGCCACATGCCGCAGCGCATGCCAGCTGCAGCGGACCTAGGAAGACCAATTTGATCAGGAGTATCAAGCCGGCCTGCGGGTAGAGGGCCGGCTTGCGGGTAACGGCTTGTGTGCAGCGAGAATTGTTTATGAGTTTATAATGTTGTTTGTTTGTAAAATATAGTTATTTGTTTAGATCGTAAAAATATAGGTGCGGGGAATTTCATATAACAAAATATTACGGACAGACGGACAAATCGACAATCGAAGGACTGGTGTGATGCAAATACATCCAGCACAATGTCCTGCCCGCACTACCGCTCCCATCATCCCTCACGGCCGGCGGCTGCGCCTTCGGATCCACGGACTGACCACCGCAGCCTCAATAGGATCTCACAAACCTGCAGCAGAGTAGCCTTTCCAAACTTCTTGCCATAAAGCCACACTCCGTTGCTAAAGAGGCTGACTGGCACGGTGATGCCGGAGGTCCAGGACAGCGCCCCCGCCACCCAGCCCAGTTCCGGCCTGTAATGGGAGCTTTCGGGCCACAGAATAGACCTCAGGCCTGACAGATTGATGACCAGAGCCACCAGGAGGGACCAGAGCAGCGGATTCTGCATCGGAAACAGCGGCGGTACGGGACATTGAGCTGGGTTGCGGAGCAGCAGCGGAGCCACTTGACAATACGGGAAAAGGTACAAACAGGCTGCCGCATAACGGACACCACAGCTTCCCAACTTCTCCTACCTTCAAAATGACCCATGTAATTGACCATGCACGGCTGTATTGTGTCAGGCGCATCTTAAACCATCGCCCAAGAGCTGGAGCCAAGCCCCCGTGGCGCCGGGTCATGCTACCGGCCGCTGCACGGGCGAACGCACGGTCTGGCAGGGGCGGCAACGGCGGTACGTCGACCGCTGCCGTCACGGACAAGGAAACGGCCTCCGCGTCCGCCGCTGCAGCAGCTGTTGAAAGCTGGCGTCCAGCAGAGGCCCGTGTGCTAAAGTCATTGTTGGCGCCACCGTTGCCAGCGAGGACAAGGTTTTCGTGGGTTATCCGAGCCGGCCCGTAGTCGTTCTGACTAGAGCGAGCCTCCGTCGACACCGTCAGGGCTGCAGATGCGCGCGGTCAGAAGAGAAGGCACATTCTTATCCCAAGCACTAAAGAGCTAGTGAAACACGCGACGGTGTTAACATCACAGCCGGATAATAATATTCATTTAGTTGAGCGGTGAAAGGTGAAAGAGCGGAAGAACTCAAGATATGATAGCAATCGAAGACTGAACGAAATCGTACAACCATTCCGGCCCCAAGGCATCCTTGCCTGATGTCATCGGCCTTGCCAGGTTGATGGCCTTGAGTTGGTCGACCAAGCGGCGATGTAGCACAACAATGTTTGAGAAGCCAAGTGAGCGAGAAGGGGACCGGGGCAAGAAAGTCAAGTCCGGGGAGGCTGCCCTTGCGAAGAGCGAGAGGCGGCGGCGACATGTGTCCATACGAGGACGAAAGCAAGAATGCCACAACGCCCCACCAGGGCAGCTTCCGGGTTGAGCACCGATTACACCCCCAAGGGAGGATACAGTCCGGGGTGTTCGGAAACGGCAATATTGCAGAAAGGACGAGGTCGCACATAGATTGCATACAGGCACTCTATGTCCCTAAGGCATAAAGGAGGGAGACGAAGGAAGGTGCGCTGGTGATGGAAAGGAAAGGTGGTCGGTACCGAATATGCGAGTGACCAGTACCCCGAAGCGACGCAGCCAGTACCCCGGCGCCTTCTGTAGACCGAAGAAAGTTGGGATCGTCTCTTTTGACACCGATACTGCTCATATTGAACGGCCGCAGGCCAAGCTCAAGGCCGCCTCATGTTTTGTACGTGTTGTCGTGCAGTGTTGTGGGTCCCTTCCTTGGCGCTCCAATTCATCATTTCTATTCTCATTGCCCCTGCCGCTGCCCCTGCCGCTGCCGCTGCCGCTGCCGCTGACCCTGCAGCTGACGCTGACGCTGACTCTGCCGCTGACCAAGACAGACGACGGCATGGGCGGTAGGCAGACGCAGATCCTGCATCTCCCGCATCAAAGACAACGTAAGGGCTACGCGACTACCGCTTGCAGGCAGCGGCCTCCGTCGATGGCCATTGAAGCTATAGGACAGCCCGGCATATGCATTTGCAGACAAGCCAAGGCGCTTGTGGATCTGGATCTGGATTCGGTCACGTCGAACAAAATTACCTGCGGGACAGGCAAGTCGGGACAGGCCAGAGCAACCGGGCTCAACAGTCGACCGGATGACGGCGGCGGCGACGGCGGCGGCGGCGGCAGCGCAGTGGCGCTGCTGTAAGTATCGCCGGCAGCTGCCACTGCCACCACCGGGCAGCCGTCGGTTATCGCCGCGCCGGGTGGCCAGTGAGCCGGCAGGGACCACCGCTGGATGCCCGCCGTTACATCAACCACACCGCTGCCGCCGCAGCCGCCGCTGGTGCCGCCGCTGATGCCACTCAACCGCTGAGCAACGATTCCACCGACCGGGCCAACTATACGTGACGCTGCGCAATGGTCCGCCGAGATACGGCCATTGGTCAAGCGCATATCAAGATGCCGTGACAATGCGTCGGGGACAGCAGCAGCGTGACGTGGCCTGGGATGCGCCTGCGCGCCCGCCGCTGGGGTGGTAGCCCCCACTGGCGGCGACACAACGCGTGGTTTTGTCAATTCAGGTGTCGTAGCGGCGGTGTGAAGGCCGCTCGAAATGGATGTTGCCGGCGGATCCATTGCAGGGGCTGACCTCATGCCTCCAGATACGGCGGCCTTAGCGTTATCAGTGGAGCGAATGGAAGCAGTGGTGGCAGCAAGGTGAGGATGGAAGGCGAAGGCAGAGGCCATGTGGGTAACGGAGGCGGCACTGCTGGCGGGAGCGGAAGGACACCGGGAGGGCGCGACAGAAGGCAGATCAACTGAGGGCTCAGTGGCCGTACTCGAGTGGGACCCGGGCCCGTGCGCAGCGACAACACCTCCGTCGCCGCCACTGCCGTCACTGCCTCTAATGACAATCGGGCAAGGCGCGCTCGCGGCGCGGTCTAGATAAGCAAGCGCCACTGACCCAGGGGTCCGCGCCACCGCATGCTGATGATCTAAACTGGGTCCAGGCGCCATGCCTGAAGCCCCGACTGACGTTTCTGCAGGCAACGGCGGCGAGGGCGGCGGCGCGGCTGCTGCAGTCGCCTGCCGGTCGCCGGGGGCCCTCCCTCGTGTGCTGACATCCAGGCTACTGGTGGTGGGGCTGTCCAGTGATGAGGCCGGTGCCCAGCCGCGCGCCACAGCCCCAACCACGACACCGCTGCCAACTCGGCGCCTTCCCAGTCGGCCGCGAATCGACACAGTACCCCTCCCGATGCTACTGCTGGCGGTGCTACTGCCGCTATTCCTGCTGAGGCTCTGCCGCCTGCGCGTCCGGTCCCCAATGGCGTCAGTGCCTCTGCTGCCGCTGCAGTGTCTTCCATCCGCTGCATCGGAAGGGGCACGCGGCGTCGGCAGCTCCACCGCCCTCCAATCACTGCTCCTGCTATTGCTGCCGTCGCCATTGCGGTCCTGAATTGCGCCTCCATCGCGGCGTCCAGACGACAACAGCTCCTCCGCTACCCAGCGGCCGGACAGCTCACGGTCTGGTGTCGACGGCGGCTCCGAAACCATGTCGGCGGCGGCGGTGGCGCGGCGGTGGTCCTCCACCATCCACTTTTCCACTTCAAAGGCCGTGATGCTGAAGGGGATGACCTGAAGGAACAGCACGAAGGCTGCAGGAAAGGAAAGGAAAGGAAAGAAAAGAATGGAAGGGGTCTTAATATATTGCGGCAAGATGCACGTCTGTGATGCAGAGGGGAAAATAGCGAAACCATTTGGATTGCCCGTAACTCAACCCCGGGTCAGCAGCCTGACGCCAGCTTTTTAACGAATCAGACATCAGACGCCTACTCCACTTGCTAAAAGGGGACAACGTTGTAAACGCTACAAGTGGACAATATATGCACACCCAGATACTAGATGTTGACACCATTTCCCATTAAAGTTGGTTTCGGCGCAGACAGACGCAACCGGCAGGTTGAAGGAAGCAGCTGCGCAGGACGGCCTACCCAGCCCTCCCTGGCTAACCCCACCTGTCAACAGCGACAACCGGCGGCCCATATCGGGAAAGGTCGCCTCCATGACGGGCAAGCCAACAATAACAGTGTTGTTGGCCTACAAGCAAACGAAGAGAGAACGAGAAAGGAAGCGGAAGTCGAGGAATAGGAGTAGAAGGAAGGTGTGTGTGTGTGGGGGGGGGGAGAAATGGTGACAGCGGGAAAGGGGTAATGGCAGTGAATGGGTGTTGTGAAGCTGAGGTACGGCGGCATCGCCTGTAAAACCATTCCCCCGCCTGTCCTTACTCCTCCTCCTCCTCCTCCTCCGCTACCCCGTCCTCTCAGTCAACGGTTTGTTTCCCGGTACCGTGCCGCCACCAGCAGCCAGGCTGATAGGACACAGCATTACGGCTTTTATTGCGTTTTTTTTGCGCTAATTCACGGCCTTAGTGGCGCCAACCCAGTTTATGTTTCTTTTTTCTCAACATCGGCTACCTGAGTGGACGAGGCCAACAGTCAGCCGACCCTCACTCCCTGTTTCGTCATCCCCATCCCCATCCCCATCCCCATAACCATAACCATAACCATAACCATCAGCAAGTTTCGTTCATTTGCCTTCCCTCCCTGTCCTCAATTCGCTGTTCCACGTCTCCGGCGGCTTTATTGCCAGCTTGGCATTCAGCTGCATGCTGCGCCTCTACGATAAGAACCTACACAGAGGCCAAGGGACAACAACGGCGGCCTCCACCTCCACCTCCCCACCCCTCAGTGGTGGTAATTGCCTCCTCTTCGTCTCACTGATAGACCGCCCAAGAGACCGACATCACATCCCTCTTCCCCGCTGCCCCGGGAGAGGCCAGCGGACATCTATCATGGTTAGTCATAGACCCACCATCACGCTTCGGAATTGCACACTTCAACAGTATTAAGTCCCATTCCCCCTCCCCTCCCCTCTTTGACTCTCTTCATCTCTACTCCTCCTCTTCGTCGTCTCCCCTTACTCGCACCAGCATATGTACTTACGAAGCAAACGACCGCGACTGCTCTTTATGGGTTCAGTCGCCACCCCCCGATTCCCCTCCCCCCACCCACCGTGAGCACCAGGTTCAGCAGCCCCGCGTCTCCAATGGTGTGACCGCTGCACAGCCACACGTACAGCAAGATGCCCACCTATGCGTGGGCAGCAACAGCAGCAGCAGCAACAGCGGCAGCCACCCGCCCATTCAGGTACAACGTTTCCAGGTAATTCTGTGTGGGGGCGTATTGGCTGTCCACTCAACACTCAACGCTAATACCTTAACCAGGGCGGTCCCCCTGCGGCGCATTTGGCTCCGGAACCCTTCCAGTCGCATTCTTCTGCCATCATCCTGTTGCCCCTCAGCCCTTTTTCAAGACCGCGTGCATGTCATGCACGCATCACACACATCGAGACGCTACGCTCCACAGGCTGCGCGCAGTACGCACCTGCACCAAGGTTACCCACAGCATGTACGCCCCAAGGGACCTGTTCGAAGGCGGGAGGGGTTGTAGCCGGGTTTCGCTCCTACTCGAATGATTTCTTCATTCATTCAGAAAAGGTACCATAAAGTGAAATACTGGGTTCGGGTGCGCCTTGACTTTTCGGGTGCATGCTCATCAGCGACACAGCTTTAACCAAGCAGAGTTGCGATATGCTTGCGGTTGCGAATGCACCAGTTAGAGGCTTACGGATCGAAGATCGTTAACGTAACTAACAGTATGGGAGGCACACAAACATATAGCGGAATATAACGGAATCCTGGAGTTGAATGGCAGTTGACAGTTGACCGTTCTTAATGGTAGCAGAGTTTTGTCATAAGGTCGATCTGGCCCAAGTTCGTCGTTTAACCCGGAGAAGCAGAGACGGCTGGAGTGGTTACGGCACTCCCCGTGCTCGTCCAGACTGTTGGCGTCAAAGACCATTTTCTTATTTATTCTCTTCGGTGCCGCACAACGACATAATTAACACCGTTGGAGTCTCGAGCTGCCCGTCCCCGCTGCCGTACCGCCAGGCCTCCGCATCTCTTAGGTCCACCTTGATGCCCTTCAGGAAGTGTAAGAGCCGATAAGAACGAGGGAGCATCACGATGATGATGATGGTGATGAAATGATGGGGGAGGGGGGAGAAGGGGGAAGGAGGGAGCCGACGGAGGAGTCCCGCAGATGATATGTGCGAGGTCCTGGCTTCCAAGGTTCGCACTGCAGAGTTGGCGCCCCGTGTCAAGATGGCCCAAGTTGCCTTTTGCCCCTCGTCCCTTCCTGCTTGGTGCCTGTTCCCCTCGTCCTTGTTGGCTTCCCTTCCCTCCTCTCTACCTTTACCCTCCTGGCCCCAACCGAAGCTCTTTGTGAATGTGGCCAGTTCTGCTTCTTTTCGTCACCATAAGACATCTTCCCACCAATGTCATCTCCCTGCTGTCCCATTCGCCTCTCCTGCTGACCATCTGCAGCTGTCCCTACCCTTCACCTCTCTCATACCATACACACACACACACAGCCGTTCCCCCCGATCTCGCTCATTCCGGGCTGCCATGCCCCGGTTTGTTCTGCGTCTGAAATTCCTTGAACCCCTTCCCCATCGCTGGATTACCCCCCATTTCTCCCCGCTTTCCCTTCCCTGCACGTGTCGCACGTTTCCCTCCACCCACCAGCAGGTATATATTGAGCATGGGAAATGCTACCCGCAGCAGAAGCACGTTGATTTGCCCCATGAACTGCTCCGCCGTCAAGAGTCTGAACCGCGCGAAACACCAGCCGCTGAACACAATCAGCACGATCTGGATGCCTGCGGATACACGGACATGTGACCAGCCGGGTGGGCAGAAGGGTAGGTGTATGGATGGAGGGACGGCTGGACAGGTGGACGAGCTTCACGTTTTGTTTTCATGCGCGAAAATTGTCATTGCATGTGCAGAAAAAGATATTTCCAGACCAACTGGGCAGACGCGGGATGTTCGTAAATCACTAAGGATCCACAGAATTAGCAGCTTGCAGGCATCGAGACGTTGCGTCGTACTCGCCGGAGAGCTTATAATCTATGTTGGTCCCCTATTAGGGCAATTAGCGGGCTAATGGCGGGAATAGTGGCCAAGAAAACAATTCTCCTTTCATGGCAGCTGTATTGATTATCGAATAGTTCCTGGTTGGTTGACCTTAGAAGGAAGAGATGGCTGAGCTGGGCTGCAGGGGTTCCGCCCAGAGCCGAGCAGAAGACCGGACACTGAATTAATGAACCAGGAGGTTTTGGGGCAAGATACCAAGCAACGCTTTCTGCGAACAGAGACGTTTGGTGCTGCGTTGGCTCGCCGCGCGGGCGATGCGGCGGGATAGCGGAGTTAAAACGGCAGCGCCAGCTGCATAAATTCAGGGAAGCATTTAGGCCCCACCTATGGCTTTAAAGCTGTCAGGTATTTACAATCTGTGACAATACCTGTCGCATTAAGACAAATCGACTGCTCATAGCAAGCGTAACCCTGGTATCGAGCATAGCAGGGGTTGACAAGGGTATCGGCCAGCTCCCAAAAATAGGTTGCATCTCACCAACATTCAAAACATTCTGGAAAGCCCAAGCGCTCATGAGGCCCCACTTGATTTCCGGCTTGCCACGGACGACTCGGAGAAATATGTTCCTGCTGTTGAGGTGCTCCTCATCCAAGCTCTTTTCCTATACTTAAATTGCAGCATCGATACCGACTGAGCATTTATCCATAGTCAGGGAGGAAGTAAGAGCCCGAGTTATCATAATGTATGCTGGCGCGCACTAACTCCCGAACTTACTTGAGTGAGAAAAGCACTCACTCCGGCCGAATGGTTTGGATAAAAGTGCATAATGAAATCGATGACATAAAAAGTCTCGCCTTGAGTACATTACAAATCAGGGCCTTATGAAAGCATGGAGTTCGCGTAGTCATAGCCCTGCATGTAACTGATTGCTCGGACCTAAAACTGCCGATGCACACATTCATTAATGTGACTTACTTGGTGCGTTCTTGGACTTACTTTGTACCTCAGTCGTTGCATCCACCCCCCTCATAGACGGCACCTCTAGGACCGCACCATGGCTGAAGAGACGCAAGTTCTAGTAAAGTTTGTAACGAAGCTTCCAGTGCATCTTAAAGTTCCAGAGGCGCCAGTGGTGAGTTGCGACGGCGGGGTAAAAAGATTGGCGTGCGGACAGTCAAGCAAACGTTGTCATCGTTTATCACGCACACCTCCTTTCGAAATATAATTCAACAAATTTACGGTATATCGGAACTTCGGAACTTTAGTTCCCCACCCACCTGACAGCCGCCGCTAGGAGTGCTTAAGCCACATGGGCCCTCCAAGCTACGGACAGCACGAAGTCCCAGATATGCGATAATAATGGTGGAACCTATGGTCCCTTCCCCCATACCCTCGCCACCGGCATGCGCAGGCCGTCCCTGCCAGCCTTAAGCGCTATGGACTCTCCCAGATAATCAATCACTTACTGGCATTAGGTGAGGTAACCCCGGGATACTGCCGTACTCTGACATTATGGAAAGTATATGGGGCCCCTACTTTCCCTGTCCCGCCATCCGTGAAGGGATCTGTGAATGTCGGCACAAAGCGGTTGCGTCTACGGCTAGGTTGGGGGCAAAAGGGAAAGCCGGCGACTCGCAGGTCTGGGACAGGACGCGCTGGGGGCCGCAGGGCTAAGGGTTTGGGTGAGGGAGGGGCATGGAACCAGAAGGCCGGTTGGGAGTTCCGTCCATTCGGGGCCTAGAGCCAGGGGCGAGAGTATACGGAGCCTGTTCCCGGTCAACACGGTGTGTGGTGTTGCCGTTCCGCTGTCTTGCCGCCGCCGCCCATTCACCTCACCCGATGCCCTCGTTCGGGCGCCCATCTGACCGGCGGGGTTTTCCTTCCCTTTACGCGTTCAGCGTTATGGGCGGGCCTGAAGGAGGGCTCGTTCATTTGCCAGCTTGGCGAAAAAGCTTCTTTGCTGAGACGTGACATAGGTCTGCCACATGTCCATCCATGCCTCATACTCTCCTGTGCCAACCAGCTCAACTACGACAGTTCATTGTACAAAACGCACGGTTGCGCATCCACGCGCGCGCGAGCACGCACACACACATACACATATTCTGACTCGCCTTAGTTGCGGCTCAGTGCTTGGAACCACATCTCTTCCTGGCTACATGCCGATACAACCTCTAACAGACCCTCGCACCGCGCCCGTTGGGACCGGGCGTGTCGTTGGCAATCTCGCAGATCCGCCACGGCCCTTTGACTTCCTAGCCAATGGCGAGCTGATCCGCAAGTCCTTAGAGCAACATCTGCTCAGTCTTAACCTGTCTGCGGTAAGCGTGTCTTCGGGTGTAAGGAACGGAACGGGAATTGGGCTCCTCTTGCCATGCAACCAATTCAGGCATGGGTCAACGGTAG
Source organism: Volvox reticuliferus (assembly GCA_019650235.1). Taxonomy (NCBI): domain Eukaryota; kingdom Viridiplantae; phylum Chlorophyta; class Chlorophyceae; order Chlamydomonadales; family Volvocaceae; genus Volvox; species Volvox reticuliferus. The sequence continues at coordinate 1,908,233 of BNCP01000008.1, forward strand.
TACGCCAACGATGGAAGACAGTACGGGATTGTCGGTTTTAGGCACGGCGGGGAAGCCAGGGCGAAGGTTTAAGGGCCAGCGTTCGTATTAGACTATGGGACGTGAGGCTTGTGAGATGGGCTGCTTTGACGGGTGCAGGGTGTGTGCATGGGTGGCCTGCCTCCACTCTGATAGGCACGCATTGGTTGCCTTCCTGTGTGAGTCTCAAATGAAAACACAGCATCCTCTCCGTGTCCCTGGTCTTCCTCTGCTGCGTCCACTCACTGCACAGGTGTCTCTACGTGTGTCTTCTTTGTTTTCACTTCCCCCCTGCCTGAAGCGCGGTGTGCACCCTCGCAAAATACTTTGGCTTTGATCCTTCTAACGTCGCTTCACATCGCATCGCTTCTGGTGGGGTGCGGGGTGGGGTGATCCCTGCAGGAGAGCACTTTGGAGGTGGAGTACGTGCCCGCAGTGATACCGCCCCAACAGAAGAGCTCCGTACCCCATGACGACTGGTGCGGTGCCCTGCGGCTTTGTGAAAAGGGGGGGCCGCCGGGGAGGCAGAATGAGGTACATGCCACAGTTGTGTATGTGTGGGGATTGTATGGGTCTCTGCGTGTGTGTTTGTGTATGTGCGCGTGCATGGGGTGACCCGCCGGGAACGCGCCACGCGAACACGTGCGGTGGCGGATGCCAACTAGACGAAATGGGGTTGTGCATCATTACTCTCTTCCTCTGTTGTTGTAAACCGATGCAGAGCCAAATGACGGCAAAAGTCACGGGGCTGCAGCTATTCCATCGCCGCCACCATAACCGCAACCACAACCGCGACCACTTTTCCCCGGTAGGGTCAGCTCCGTGGACGCCTCTCGCGCGGCTTCCTCCTTGTCAGCATCTCACTCCGGCAACCGCAACGCCATCGGCAATGGACCAATCGTGTCGGCAAGCTATGACGGACTGGTCCGCCTTTGGAACGGTACGTGACGCGGGGGGTCCCGCAAGTCTCCGGCAACCTCCCTAACCTGCCTGCGTATTAAAAACACACCGCGCACGTTGACCGTTGTCCAGCATATGGTTGTGGACATAACGGGCCTTTTGTGGCATGGCGCGGGTCGCTGATACGTGTTTGTGTTTGCTTTGCGTGCCCGTGTGTTCTCCCCGCCCGTCCCAGGCGAGCTGCAATGTACGGCGACCGTGTCGGCCCACCAGGGCGGCGTCAACTGCGTGCGGTTCCTGCCGCAATCCCAGGTGCGGCTATCTGGTTATCCCGACGGGACCCCGGGCTCGTCTGAGCTACCCGTCATGGTTTTATTCGATTGAATTCGATTGAATGAGCTTCATGCTTGTGTGTCTGCAGTATGTATCTTCGTATCTTAGTCAGCTCACATCGGAAGGAAAGATCAATAACTCCGTCCTGGCGACGACAGCAGGCAGCATTCTAAGAGCATTCTAATTCGCACCCGCTACTTGCGTGTTTAGAGGAGCCGTGCTGTCCATGTGAACTCATGAGTATCTGGCGCACGACCGCACGCACTACCGTGTATGTCCACCTTCACTTGCGTGCGCATCCTCATTGGGCCACAGGTGTACCGAGAACGCAGCCGCAAGCCCGCGCTATGCTATTGCTAACCATGCCAAGCACATTGACAGTTCTCCGCATGTCGCCGCAGGGGGATTTACTGCTGACGTCAGGAAAGGACAGGGCCGTCAAGATGTGGCGCGTGGTAGGCCGGGTAAAAGGGAGGGGTGAGGGGTCGCGGGGTGAGGGGTGAGGGGTGAGGGGTCGCGGCACCGGGGCTCAGTCGGGCAGGTTCGGGCAGAACGTAGGCGGCGGGCTGCATCGGGAAGGCGCCCATGATCCTAGGTCAGCATCCCTGGAATCACACCGTCGGGCTCCCGGCTCTCTTCGTGCGGGTCTCCTGGGAGTGGCGGGGCCGAGGGACATGTGAGCAGAAGGACCAGTCTGAGGCTATGCATGCAGTACAGGTAGATGGATCCGCCGCACGAGGTGCCCATTGGTACGCGCTGCACTGATGGTCTCTTGATATGCAAAGCCAAGACAGGGTTCTTCAGGCCAAAGCCGTCTGTGCCTTCGTAAGCCCTATGCTATAAGTGACTAGAGACCATGCTACATAGTCATATTGCGGTCCCACGTCACGCCACTTCTTACGTTTCGCTTTAAGTCGACCTCTGCCTTTCTCCTGTCCATGTGCGACCTGGCGGCAACTGATGGCTGGGTGAATGGGACGATGGATCTGTCAGGAGGGTGGTCGCAGGGGCGGTTCAGGCCCCAGCTGCCAGCTGCTAGCCACCTACCGGGGCCACCAGGACGGTGTGGAGCAGGTGGCTGCAAGCCCCAGCGGCCGTCGCTTCGTCAGCTGCGGATGGGACGGCAGGCTTCTGGTGTGGGAGACAGGTCCGAGGGGGATCAAGTACCCTTACTGTGTGATGGCGCGAGGGAACATGGTCTGATGGGTCATGAGTACTGAGAAAAGCAGCGTCGGAACGCCGTTTCCTATCTATCTATCTATCTATCTATCTTTATCTGCTACACGTGGTTCATCTTCCAGGGGAAACTCTTACGCAAGTCCGGAAGGCCGCGGAAGCCGACGTCCTCTCGCCTAAAATGTCTACCGTCCTTCCCCAGATGCTATCCCTGTTAATTGTCTGTGTTCGCAGGGCGCTCCGTCGCGGCGGCAGCGGCGGAGATTGCCGGCGCTGACGGGACAGACGGTTCAAAAAAGAAGCGTCGTGTCGGCTCCGCCAATGGCGCGAGCGGCGCCAACGGGCATGGTCCGGACTCCGTCGCAGGCGGCAGCGGGGCCCTGACGGTGACGGAGGCGAGCTCGGAGCTGGTGGGTCACCTCCACTGCGTGTCGGCGGTCAGCTGGCCGGCGGAGGAGTCCTTGTACAGCGGCGGCTGGGATCACTCGGTGAGTATCTGCAGGCCGCAGGGCACCATGGTGGTTTCGGGGCATCGTATGTATCGTAGCCTGCCGATGAACAACAATAACGGCGCTCGTTAAAAGCTCGACTCGTCAGGTAGGCATTTACTTAAAATTTTACACTTGAAACCACCTTGGCATTTGACAGCCTGCAAGCCACCGCCAGTCAAATCGACTGGATGTTGCGCACTGGGCCGCGAGAGGGCGTATGGTATGGGAGGGGTCCGTGTGCGCGTGTTGCTGCTTGCGTTCTAATCTAGCAAACCCTAACCTCCTCCGCGGAACGACACAGGCTTTTCATTTCCCCGTGAAGGAGCTTTCGTATCCATCAACTACCGCTACTTACCCCTCCTCCATCCCGTTACCGTTGGGTGTGCCGATGGCGGCAGGTGCGCCGATGGGACGTGGCCTCTGGTATCGCTGCTGATACCTACAACGGCTCCAAGGCCGTGCTGTGCTTGGCGTCCCATGGGTCAGCACCGCACCTTGTGGCCTTTGGTTGCTCTGACCGGGCGCTAAGGCTGTGGGACACGCGGGGGAAAACGGGCTCCGAAACCCTGTCCGTCACGGCGCATGGGTCGCACGGCAACTGGGTTTCTGCTGTGGCTTGGTGCCCCAGAAGCGAGCATCACTTGGCTACCGCGAGCTATGACGGCACCGTGAAGCTTTGGGATGTTAGGACGCAGGTGCCCCTCGGGATCTTGTCGGGACATAAGGACAAGGTCCTGTGCGTCAGCTGGTTAGGCGAGGCAGGCGGCGCCAGTACAGCAGCGGGACAGGGCCTGGTGAGCGGTGGCTCAGATTGCCAGTTGCGTATGTACGAGGGCGAGGGCGAGGTTGCATCGAATGGATCGTAAAGGGCGTGAAAGGCCCAGCGCGTGAGGATGAGTGCGTGTTTTTGAACTGAGCCGCGAGAATGTGCGCATGTGTCTCCAGCTGTGGTTTAGGCTCCTTTGGGACCTTTTTTGAGCGCAGAGGCCTGGCGTGCGGTGTGTGTAACTTGAATGCATTTGCGGGTTATGTTAATACGAGTGCCTTGTGCTGGTGTAGAAAGGTGCGCCTAATGGTGGGCGCCGCTGGCCCCGATACTCCTGATGAGGGTTTTTTCTTTGGCGAATGGCACCAATAGGGTGTGCACAACGCCGTGCCTACGGTAAAAGGATAAGGATATGCTCCTTAGGTCATTGCTAGGGCTGCGACTGTGTTCTGCTTACCCTCGCAAGGCGAAGACGCGCCTTCCTTTCAGGAGGCTGTCGGCCTGCGCCGAGCTATGCCCTTCGTCCTTGGTTTTGGCGTGTAATCATGCGGATGGGAGGAACAATTTCCCATGCTGAAAGACCCTTGAATTATCGGCGCAGGGGCAGTAGCTCAGGATAAAAGGAAATAAGGGCGGCGGTTGCCTGTGAACTACTGCCACCGACAACCCTGGCCTTAAAATGAGCATTAGACGTGGAAAGCAGGAAACATAAGTCCGATCCTATGTTTGTGAAACGAATTTGTTTAGAATAAGCCTGTTAAACGGCATGCTGATCATGTCGGCATTGTGATGACATGAGGCACTGCACGACACTATGAATGACTGAGAGGCCCCGCGCTGTGAGGTAGCGAAATCTTCTAAATGGAAATTTTTAAGTAACTAATTGCTGCCATTACTTTTCTGGTGCAAGGGCTTGCAGGTTGCCCGCGTATAGATCGGAATCCTTTCTTAGTGTGCTCTATGTCACTCCTTCTTCCGGGGTTTTGACCAGTTGCTATCGTAAATATTAGTCGTTCACTAGTGTTAGATCTGGTCCATTGTTAGAGTCCTAGCCTTTCTTGTGGAAGAAGATTGCATAAGAAGACTAACGCGATAACCTCGGTTAAGAGCAGCTACCCGCCATGGCTTCTGAGGCGGAGAAGCGGGACGCGGCGGTAGCTGATTACCGCAAAAAGCTGCTCAAGCATAAGGAGATCGATACAAAGGTCCGCTCCCTGCGCGAGTCGGTTAAGGAGCTCAAGAAGGAGTATGAAAAGACGGAGGACGATCTCAAAGCCCTGCAAAGCGTTGGGCAAATTATTGGCGAGGTGCTCCGTCAACTTGATGAAGAGCGTTGTAAGTGCCCCCCAACCACCAGCACAGTATTCGCGCACCATCATCCGATCACTTTGCGGCTGGAAGAGTGGGACTATGCACCCCGGGAAACCCGAACCCATACCGTTGAGCACCGGCCTTCCTCTGCCAGCTGCGCCTCGGGGATCCCAAACCTGACATACCAAAGCTCACGAAGCTTAAACGTTGCGCTTCTGACCCTAATGGCAGTTCGCACTCACGGTATCTTGAGTATTTGTCTCATCATACTTGATCACCAAGAGCCCCACTGTGTCCCTCTGGTTGTCGCATCCAGACGCATCCTTGAGGTTCTTGGGGCGCAAAGTTTCCTTGCGCTGGGCCAATATTTTCCCAGAATGCGTGCTTCGTTATTCCAGCTGTTGACTCTTTTTCCGTCCCCGGTGCTCACGCAGATATCGTCAAGGCTAGCAGTGGGCCCCGCTACGTTGTGGGTGTGCGGACGAAAGTGGATAAGACCAAGCTCATCAGTGGAACCCGCGTGTCTCTTGACATGACCACCCTCACCATCATGAGAGTGCTGCCGCGGGAGGTGTGTAGGCAATGCGGCATGGGGAGGGATCCTTGAGATGATATGAAAAGAGCAGCGCGGGACATGGGAAGGGGACAAGTCGGTAAGGAGCGGGAGAGAGGAGGGAAGGGTACCGGGGAGAAGCTGAGAGGTAGGAGGTAAGAGTTGAAGCACCTGCGTGTTAGGACGGATCTACACGAATAGTTGGACGGAAAGGGCGACCAGAGACAAGGCCTGTGGGGTTTAATCGCGGGGGTGCGACTTGCACTCCAGAAGTGGCTGAAGTCCAATTCGTAATGCCTTCGGACGCTCATATTTTGCGCGTATGGTTGGACATATTCTAGACGCACATAGGGCATCGGCCAGCAGCTTTCTCGGAACGCCTTCGTTGCGTTGCAATTGCAGAGCCTTAGCCTTATCGCGACGCAAGCTGGTTCTTCGGTTGGACAGAACACAATGCGAATTTGGCTTCTCATTCCAGTAATCGCGGCTAAGTCCTTCAAGCCACTGTAAACTGACCCAACCCTCGCCCGTTGCCACGGGTTGCCCCAGGTCGACCCTGTGGTGTTCAACATGCTTCAGGAGGACCCGGGCAAGGTGGACTACTCGTCTATTGGGGGCCTGTCAGAGCAGATCCGGGAGCTGCGCGAGTCCATAGAACTGCCGCTAATGAACCCGGAGCTCTTCCTGCGTGTTGGCATCAAGCCCCCGAAGGGGGTGCTGCTGTACGGGCCACCGGGTGAGGGGGAATGAAGGGGAAAGCCAATGCAGCAGTTAACTGAATGAGGTTGCAAATCTTAGGGCTCTTGGGGGCTGGACCGTTCCAGTATGGTTCTGGCTCTCCTGAGCCTTCACTGGCTCCCATGTACGGGCGTACACGCACGGCATAGCTGCGCATAAGATACGCGCAGCGTATGTCTGTGCGTATGTATGTATCAACCACAGTTTTTATGGCAAGATCGATGCTGCTAAGTGCCGATGATAGGATAGGGTCCAATCCAAAGAAACGCCTAAGTGGCGCCCGGCAGCAAAGAGAGAAGGTGGCAGGCATGTGCGCCCGGCCGTAGCATGTCGGAGTGTGAACGCTGATAACTCTTCTCATAAGTCTTGGCCGAACTGCCTACTGCCTGGGGTCCCTCTCTCCACGTCTGACTTCATACGTCCCGCTGCTCTTTCACCTTGTAGGCACGGGCAAAACGTTGCTAGCTCGCGCCATTGCATCCAACATCGACGCCAACTTCCTCAAGGTACTCGATAGCGTGGCAAATCTGGTCGGGAGCCCAAGCAAAATCTGGGTGAAATGGGGGAAATCTATGAGGAGTCCAGAGGTGCTTGTGGGAAGGGCCGGGTGACCTTGGCCGGAGGGATGCCTGGTCGCCCATGTGCCCAAATTTGTGCTTGGCGAACACACTCTTTAGATCGACCCTTGTATTGGTTAAAAGTCTGTTGGAGTCTGACGACTTCGCATCTATCGTCCTGCCTCTCCGTTTTCCCACCTCTGCGTTGTCTGGGTTTTAACTTGAAGCGGGCCTACCTTCAACGGTGTGTGTTCGGATTTATCAATGCCGACTTCATTCTCGTCCCATTCCCGTTGGTGGCCCCTTCTGTCAGGTGGTCTCATCGGCCATCGTGGACAAGTACATTGGCGAATCGGCGCGCATAATTCGTGAGATGTTCGGATACGCCCGGGAGCACCAGCCCTGTGTCATCTTCATGGATGAGGTAACGCCGCCGGATGGAGGCATCGTGGGACCGTTATCCTGGGCGGCATTGCTAGTTATGAGTAGAGCTCGCTGCAGGATTGTAGAGGTGTAAAAGCAAAAAAAAAAATATATATATATATATATATATATATGGGTGTGTGTGTGTGTACATTCAGCAGGCATAAGGAAAGCTTCCGCTGGGCTTACCAGCAGTCCCTTCCTCTTTTATAGCACCGCTTGGTGAGATGTGACGGCGCGTGCGGGCTCTTGTAGTTATCACCACCTAAGTTATCACCTGGCCCCTTCCGGCTACCATTGCTGCTGCCGCAATTGGGATAGGTTGACGCCATCGGTGGCCGGCGTTTCAGTGAGGGCACTTCTGCAGATCGGGAGATCCAACGCACCCTCATGGAGCTGCTCAGCCAGCTGGACGGTTTCGAAGTGGTGGGCAAGGTGCGTGGATGGAGGAATGAGAAGACTACGATCATGAGTGCAGGGAACGAAGTAAAAGGCGATGCGGGAACGGTCAATCTGAGAGGCTGGAGACGAGGGGTGCGGTCAAAGGGAATAGAGAACGAACCCTCCTTACTTGTAAGGGTGACAGGCTGCCCTAGCTATGCTTCCCTTCGAGATCCGGATTAAGCATTCGGATTAAGCACCGCCTTAAGACTAGCATACGCTACTTGGAAAGTATGTTCGTTGCAAACCCGCAGGTCAAGATGATTATGGCCACGAACCGGCCCGACGTGCTGGACCCAGCACTGCTGCGCCCAGGGCGGTTGGATCGCAAGATTGAGATTCCATTGCCCAATGAAAACGCCAGGTGCGTCAGGATTCGTGGCCTGGAAAGGCACGTCCAGCTGGTTTATGGGTTGGGCAAGCAACACTGTGTGAGTACGTGCGTTGAGAACAATATTCCGCCTTGAATCGAGGGGTGGGGCTGGGAGTGACAGAAGAAGGGTCAAGCTTGTCACATGCTCATGCACACCCTGTGTTGCGCCGACCTCACAGGATGGAAATCCTTAAGATTCACTCTTCCAAGTTGGCCAAGCACGGAGACATCGACTATGAGGCTGTCATCAAGCTTGCCGAGGTGAGCGCGTACATGTGTGGACTGATGACTGGGACCTCTGGAAGGGCTAGACTTTGGGTGAACACACGGGTAGGGGGATAAATCCATTGCATGGAGCTTGCCGGGGCCCATGTGAGTGATGGATGGCGAGTGTAGTATAGCTTTTCACCCGTTATGGCGTAAGATCATTGGTGTTAAATGCACACTTTGGTAGCCGTGCACGTCCCAGTGCGTGTATTTAATCTCTCCTCAACCATCCATTTTTCTCAGGGCTTCAACGGTGCTGACCTTCGCAACATCTGCACGGAAGCGGGCATGTTTGCCATTCGCGATGAGCGCGACTACGTAGTGCACGAGGACTTCATGAAAGTGAGTCACATAAATGTTGTGATGCCAGCAGCGCCAATGATTGGGGGGGCTAGAATGTTTGGAGGAAGGGTGAGTGAGCGGCCGCCATGCAACACAACGTATGTAGACGGAGCCGAATGCCTCTAATGCATGTGGGGTGTGGATATTTGCCCATATGTGCTGTAACCCTTATTTCACCTTCCTTCTGTTAGGCCGTGCGTAAAATGGCGGATGCCAAGAAGCTGGAGACCACCCTGAACTACGACTCTGCTTTCGGAGACGGTGGCCATAAGTAAAGTGGAGGAAACGATGGCTGACAAGAGACAATCGCGCGGTCCATTACCGATCTTCCAGCGGCAGCAGGAGCAGAAGGAGACAGTGCGTGACGGAGCGGAATGTTATATGTTGGCCATTTGAGGTCGCAGAGAAGGTGCTGGGAGACGGTAGGGAAGATGGGTTTAGGGGGGGCACGGAGTCATCAGCTTCACTGCCCATTTTGCAACAAATGCCAGGTGGAGAGGTTGCCGAAGATGGCCGCCCGACGCGCCATCGATAACGCGACCAGGCGGAGTGCGTACATGGCAAGTGTCAGGCCTGTCGAGCCCAGGGCAGTTTCTCCCTGTACTTGCCGGGTTGAGGCCCCTGCCGAGTGCCTGGCTGGTAAGTATTCCCCTTGGCACCAGAGAAACGGGAAGAGGTCACCAGGCGATTTGCTAAGCAAACTTCCCCTTGTCGAATATGGCGAGCAATGACAATAACCCCAGGGCCGTGCGCGCCACACGTGGACACGTGCCTAATCCTCTTCGTTCGCGTCAGGTGCACGACCTGGTCTTTCCTGGCAGACGGGATGGCCGGCGGTGGTGGTGCAAGGAACTTTCAGGCAGTCTGGGCCCATGCGTGATTCGGTCGGTGTCTTTGAATGTATGGTAAATGCGCGTGAGCCCTGGCCCCTGTCGCTTTGCTATCCCATCCAAAAACGGCAGCAAAGAACAATGCATGCACAAAACATGTGCACCAGACGAAAACCATGTTCACAACACCTCCAGCGCAGACGGGCCCGTGAACTGCCGCCCAATCCTCATGATCCTTCGTCAGCATCTTTCCTGCCTTAACTGCAGCGCCAGCCAAAATAAACTGAAGCCGCAGAGAGGGGCGCCCGGGGCTCGTGTTCATCTGAACGCTCGTCGAACAATAGCTTAAACCCATGTCAATGCCCAAAAAGTATTACCACTACTGCGGCAGCACGTGGCGGCTTGTGGTGTCCTTGTACCCGGTAAGCGCTGGCATGAAGTCGCTGCCGCCCGTCCCTGTGGTCTCCTTTCGGGCCCACTTCGCAATGTACGAATGGGCAAATGCCCGGTGCTGGCTCCGAAACCGTTCCAATTCCTCAACTGCTGCATTGTACGCATCGCGCAGCTCGGCAGTTGCAACCCGCTGAACGTATGACCGCACATTGGTGGGGCCGCTGTTGGCGGTGGCGAGACGGCGCAGGAACGCTCGGTGGGCAGGGGGCATGTGCAGGACCATGGTATCCAAGTAGTCTCGGAGCCACACCTGCAGCGTTGGCAGGAAACAACAACGAGTCATTAAGGCGCTGCTATCCAAAAGGGGGCGCATCCTCACCATAAGTCGCACCCCAAGCAAACGTGAACAAACCTCAGTCGACGCCAAATCCCCCATGGCTATCACACGACCGTACCTGATCGTGCTGGATGCCGAGGCCCGCGTCAAAGGCGTGTACCACACTGGACTGCGCTCCTGTCTCACCGTACAACTGGGTGCATAGCAGGATGCCGTACAGGGTCAGCCGGCGGCATATGGGCTTGGTCGACGATCGGGTGAACAGGGATGCTGCTGCAAGGTTTAGGTCAGCCAGGCCAGTACTTGATAAGGCGGTACTTGTCGGGGCCGCAAAGCCCTATCTACGAACATCAACCCCCCGCGCAAACGAGGTGCATCTTCCCTAACAGGCAGCGCCTCGAGGGCTACATAAGACCCACCTGCGCTGCATAGGACCATCTCCCCGTAATACTGATGGGCCTCTGAGGTGAAGCTCCCACTTCGCTTACAATCATTCTCACTGAGCTAGCCGTACCTCACACCACCACAGCCACCCAACCGAAACCCGAGACCAAGACCGCAAGCATCACCACCATAATCAGCATAACGCGCAACGAGAACTAACATCAGCAACACAGCTCAGGGCGGATGGCAGCGTTCCTGGCATTAGTCAGATGGCTCGCCCTATAGGGGCTCGACTTGTTCCGAGCCATCCATCTATGCTACCAGGCAATTTCATGGGCGTCCCTTTAGCCCTGCTGAGAGCCTTTACCGCGCCCACGTAGCAAACCATCCTGTATCATGCCGTACCTGCATGGGCTCAGTGCTAACGCCCTCGTACACAAGGCCCTGTAGCGACATCAGGAGTAGTTACCCGAGTAACTGAGGAACCCGAGTAGGAGAGCCCAGCCCACGGCCTGATGCCACTGGGCATGGCATGTGATGTGCAATTCGATGGCGGGCATGTGAAGAAGGCACAAAACAGCATGGCTGGCAGCGACAGAAGTTGGAGCCGTGGAGTGCAATTCAGAAACCAGAAAGGCCTTGTGCTTGTTGCGGGGTGCTTCTGCATGTGCGCCAGTGCACGCACCACGCAGGACTCCCCACTTCCAGGCCCAGTCACCTGCACCATGACGACACCCACGTGCAGCGTGCGCCATGCAACCCCCATCACCCGTTCCTTATTGCATGCTATCTAAGTGCCTTCCCTCGCTGCCCCGAAGTCCCTGAACGCACCTGCGGCAAGTCAGGATTGTTGCGCCAACCAGACATAGGCGTCCGTACTCGTTGATAGTAGATGTACGGGTCGCACTTCTCCCCTGAGATGGGATGCGAGAGGGTGGGAGGTAAACACCCTGCCCAGTTGTTTGGTAGGACTCTGTGAACTGGAGGAAGGGCCTCAATCCCTCCGGAGGCCGCAGGTCGGTATTAGTTCCACACGATCCCGTCCCGCTGGTCTCCGAGTTGTCGTTGAGTCAAAGGATCATCGGCCTGGTGATTGCGAATATCTTATCGAACATGGTAGTGTCGTCGCCCGCGCGTAATCCAATAGCTTCGGGTTGGCAAAGAGTAACCGACTACGGTGGCTTTGCAGGAATGCAGATCGCTGGTCCCAGCCCCGCCCGGGACTCTCTGGGACTTAGGGACCCTTTTACATTCCCTGCAGGCATGGAGCTTTTCCCGTCCCGCTTGAACTCGCCTTCGTTCCCCTCACACTCCTATTTCCCCTACAGAAAACACACAATCACGCACCCATGCGGGCAAGCGTCGCCTGCATGTCCCGTAGCGCCTCCGCAATGCTGATCAGACCCGCCACTACGGCATCTGAATCGCCCTGTAAATAGGACACAAGAAGTAAGGTAGGTGATATAGAGAGAGCTTCGCTGGAGCCTCTCTTTTTGCCTTAATCATCAGCCTGCTCTTTGCGTTCATGACTGAGAAGTGCAGCTCACATCCAGATCCGTCCTCCCATACATCGTTAACTGCACATTCGCGCTTGCTCGACAAGGTAACTTGATGTAAATGAAATCGCTGCATTCTGTCATGCCATAAGTTGTTATGTCATATGTTTGGACTTTCGGGTGTATGTATGACTTCACGCGCAAAGATGAGGTGCACTTGCAATGCGGCATTGTGGATATAACGGATGCTGTCGCCTCCACCTAGCTGGTGCCGCCTTCCACCGCTGACAATTGAGATCCCCACCTCCGCGGCCGCGCGCTGCATCGCCTCCAGTCCCGCCACTGCCTGCCCTGCCCGTGCCTCGATGTCCACGTGGACCAGTCTGAACCACTCTTCGTCCGTGCCTCCCAGGAAATTCTGCACCGAAGAAGAGAAACGAGCATGCAAAACTGGAGGAATTGGTCTGGCGGTTTTGACGCTGGACCGGGTATTGGTTTGTAGTCAAGATCGGTTGTAATTGCCCACCCTAGAGGTATGGTCACGCAAAGGCGCCAGTGCTGGCGACAATCTCAGCTTGCCACTATGACGATATGACTGTCCTTGATGTCACTGATGCGGGCGTGGAGGGAGCGGCTGCTAGCGCAGACATCAGAAGGGCTATTGCAAACCTGCAGGCAAACAATGTTGCCCAGCCGCACGGGCCCAGCCGCATCCAACCGTCGCCAATTGCACAAGTTATAGGACGCGTAGGTTAGGATAGGCGGCATATCAATTGCGGCCGCGATGCGGACCCACGGGACAGCCAGTACGGCAGGCAATATGCTTGGCGGCGGGCCCGGTTCGCACCACATGTAGGCCTGTTGGGGCCATACGGAAAGCGGGCGGGGACCAGGGGCAGGCAAGGTCAAAGGCACGACACGATGGACCCAGCAGTGCAGCAGCACGACACGGCCCATGCCCCAGGAAGCATTCCAAAGCCCTGGGAGACGTCCTACATGCCGGAAGGTGAATGCTTTGAAGTAAGGGGCAGGGCAGTATAAGAGAGGAGAGAAGAAGGGGAAAGTCGTGTGGACTCGGGTCTCTGTTCTCAGGCGAAAGCACCGAGTCGGATGGTGGGCAATCGACCGACCGCACGAGAGATCGTGCCACTAACACGTGGATGCGTCCACCACCGCGCCTTAAATTCGATTAACTCAGTACAACGCAGCATTCCCTGCGCACCCGAGCAGCATCCCGAGCTCAAAGGCCTCCGCGCGAAAGTGCACAGGGGTATTACATCGAGAGCGCGGCGTTGGAACCCCCCATAAGCCCTAACGTCAGCACCGACCCACGAGTACAATGCCAATGAACCCAACAGCCAATGCGATTATCAACACATCGCACATGGGCCAGGAATGACAGCAGCAGGTACGCCCGCCACAGCTCCTCTAACGTCGTGCTGTCATGCTCCGCAGCCGCGGTTGCCAAACCGCCCGTTGGGGATGCCAGCGTGGTCGCCGCGTCCGATAGAAGTTTTCCCACAGGAAAGGGTGGCAACGCCTCCAGCGTCCGCCGCAAAACACCACGGCTCGTAGCCGTGGTGCTTGTGCCGCAGGCGGCGATGTCGCTGCCACCGGGCCTCACACCTCCTGCCGCCACCGCGAGCTTGGGGATATCCCCTAGGGCCGCTTCCCATTCGGCTGCTATGGAGTCATGATTACAGAGGTTAAGCCTGAGCCATATGCAGATGTGTGGGCGTGGCAGTTGGGCATGTAGGTGGGAATCCTTACAGCAAGATGGTTGGTAGGGAAGCGGCTGAGGAGCAGGAAGCCTGGAAAAAGCAAGCTGCAATAGCTACAGGATTGCTGCATAGGATGGCATGTGCAGGCTATGAGTGCAGGCTGCGGATGCAGGTTGTGGGAGCGTAGTTCCCTGGGAGGTTCTGTTTGCGCCCAGCAAGGGTCGGTTTCCTTGCAAGGCCACAACTTCCACTAAGCCGGCATCAAGTTCCTGGCTTCCTGGATGGCTTTGCTGGCTGTGGATACAAAGCCCAAGATCCGAACATGAAGATGACATGGTGCGGTGCACACAGTCGCCGGCATGGGCCCCCTGTGGACGATTGCTCTGCCGCAAATGGTTGGCTAGAAGATCTCCCCCAACCTCATTTGCCGGGAATTGCCTAAAGACTTAAACTTGGTTGCGATGGTGGTACGACAGAAAGGAAGAACCCGCGTACAGCTTTGACAGGGCCACTGCACCACGCAAACAGGACACGGGTCTGTTAGTGTGATTTAATGCTGTACGTAATAATATGGCAGATTAACATATCTTAAAATTAACACAGCCCGTCTTATGCCCAAGCCGCTATGGAACCTGAACTATTAAAACCTTGACGTGAATAAGCACCGACAAGTCACGGTAAATACGGATACGGCTGCTTTCGTCCTACGTACTATGTACACAGAAGCATGGATACAGGCCCCTGGATTTACACATCCTCCTACCGGTGCAAGGGGTCTGGCGATGGTAAGAAGCCACGCTCGAAAGTGATCCGAGAAAAAGGGCACCTATTGTACGAAGCAAAGACATTTCCAGCTGCAGCGGTTGGATTAACTGCATGTTGTCGCACGCTCCTCGCCCAATTTTGTGGACCACCAGGCGAAACCTGAAGGCGTTGATAGGCCATTTACATGGACTTCGCCGGCGCGGTACCTTGCTTTACGAGTAGGTGCGTCAGGATTTTTAAAGATGATGCGAAAAGGGCCCGGGGCTCGGGGCTCGCGCAGCAAACGGAATCCCCATGCGCTTCACGTGCCCTTCCGAATCGGCCTCATACTATTATAAGCTCAGACTTTATTTTAACAGTAATATTCAACAAAGGACCGCTTGCTTTGCCGCTTTGTGGTACAAACTGTAACAGTGCACGTGAACGCTGTCGAGAGTTTTATCCGTTTTCATCATACAAGCTCCTGTACATGTTTGTTATTAATTTTACGAAGAGCTATTGCTTTGCCCAAGGGAAATGTGATCGCGGTGTTTGGTCCATTTCCGGGATGCACCGTTGTTCGCAACATCGCATTTTCCGTAGGAACTAATATTTATCGTCACGAAGAATGTTATGTAATTAAAACATATTACAGAAACAATAGTATTATAGGAAACAATCTGGCAGAACATGGGCGGTGGTGGGAGTTGGCCACCTTCGAGCTATTGACTGACCGACGGACTGGGGCACTCGGCACCCCGAGATCGATTCGCGCCCGGGATCTCGTCGCAAAAACATCTACACATAATTATCACACACACCTATGGTCGGATACGTTACGTATGCCCCAAACTTACATCGATACCGTACAATGCCAACGAATTAAGAGTTCAAGACTTTTCACTGTTTAACATATCCCTTAAGAACACAAATGGTTAATGATTAACACCGTACGTGCCAACACTGGTTTCTTGCAAGAGCATGAGTAATTGTGTTACTAAGTCACCCTGGTCACCACGCCACCACGTGTCGTATGGTCCTGTATGGTTGCACCTTCAGGCGACGTTGTTACCCATGCGAACAGACATTCTTATTGCGTATAAATGATTATGATTAAAAGTTGCACATAAGTAACACATAAGTAAAGGCATTCATGTCGTTGCATGTCCACACAATAGATCGAGGCCCTGTATGGCTCGGTCGCACAGGTCGCCCGCGGCCGTTCTGCCAGGTTTGCATGTGCATCTCTCCTAACCAGTGAAAATGTAAATGCAGCAGCAAACACCGAATCCTGGCATGGGCGGGCCTGCCATGGAGCCGAAAATCTTTTCCCATTGCCCTTTGTCAGCTTAACAGAGACCCACACCCCCTTCTTCAATGGGCACCAGTTCACGTGAAATTCACTCAGTAAGGTCCCCTACACAGAGGTGCAGCAGGGACTCGTTTTGACGCTGATTTGAAGTGATGCGGTGTTCACTGTGCTGTGGCACAAACAGCCACGGGACCGAGACCTCAAGTTGGGTGTTCCTATGAAGCGACTGCCCAAGCAAGGGCAATTTCTTGGATAGAGCATGTAGTGCAGGTACGTACGTGCTAGTACTACTGCAATCGTGAACAGCAAGGTCTGCCGTAATGAGGACACCGTTCTGCATTCGCACTTGGCCTGCTTAGTGAGGGTAGGTGAATGCGATTGTTGACACGTTCAACTAGGGGCAGGCCTGTACGCTCACACTACTGTGCTCGACAGGGTGGGGCCGCGTAATGGCATAGGCCGGTGGCTCGTGGGGAAGTCGGACCTTGGTCACAGCGCAGCTCGCATCAGAACTCTGCCTTGCTTATCCAGCCAGCGGTGGCGGCGGGCTGTACGGTAAGCCGCGCATCGTTTGAATACTACCTCTTGAATACATGCCCTCACGATCTTCTGGTGGCGCCTCTTCATATTTCCAGTCATCGGCCTGGAAGATCAAGAAGTAGCCGTCCGGCGAAGCCCACGGCAGGCTGCAGGTATTATCCGGCAGCGGGAGGCGGAAACGGGGAATTCACCGAGGTGAGTCCAGATTTCCTTCAGCGACTCGATCTTCCAAAACAGCTCTCCCATCCAGCAGTTTTCTAACATTATGCACGTTATGGCACCACGTTATGGCACCCAGTATTCGTAAGAATCACCCCCATCAACAATACGCTGGCCGATTCGGTGTCAAGACTGCCCCTCCCACTGCCGGAACGAACGGCATGGACATCCAACAACATC
Source organism: Volvox reticuliferus (assembly GCA_019650235.1). Classification (NCBI taxonomy): domain Eukaryota; kingdom Viridiplantae; phylum Chlorophyta; class Chlorophyceae; order Chlamydomonadales; family Volvocaceae; genus Volvox; species Volvox reticuliferus. The sequence continues at coordinate 1,925,078 of BNCP01000008.1, forward strand.
CAACAACATCCAACAACAGCACCCAGCATCCAAACGAATTTTCCTTCTCCCCCTCCCTTCCCCTCCCATCTTACCTTCCTCCTTACCACTATACGTGATGCGATGGAACCCAGTTGCACACATGCATACATACACATACACATACACATACACATACACATGCAAGCACCACCACATAAGAGACACGCATGTAAGCACACAATGCGTACATTCTGGAGGCTGGTGGCCCACGCGCGCACCTCATCTTGTAAGTCCCCTTCGACAGGCTATATGCTGTTATTCCCGAGTAGTACGGATTGGCAGGCACACTGAAGAAACTCTGGCCCATGGTCCGGTCGAAACTGCGGGTGGCATTCTGCTGATAGTCCGCGACGAAGATGGCGGTGGCGGTTACCCAGGGAACCTGCGGCAGCCACCAGGGGTTCAGGTTGAGATACGTGGATGCAAAGAAGCCAAGACCAAGAAATGGAATTAACAAGGAGGTAGTGGTTTAGTAATAATTACTTAACGACCACCATCAAAATCATATTACAATATTTGCGAAAACGGAAAATAAGCACACCACAAGAGAGGGAGTGGAAACATGGTCCCAGAGGAGACCGGCAAGCCGGCAGGGGGTACCTGCCGGAGGGCTCCTCACGGAAAACTGTATTTCGCAGGTGGCTGGGCGGACCGGGTGGTGTCCGAGATGCGAGGCGAACCTCAGTAAGGCCAGGCATCCTAAGATTGTGTGGGGTCTTCTATAACGTAGCGGTTCGAAGGGAGTTAGCAGCGGAAAAGGTAGCAATCAAGCACCAGTTTGCGGCTTGCAGGAGAAACGGCAGACGAAACGCAGTATCGTGGCTGACATCGTGACCTGTCCCAGACCTTCCGTACCCAAATAACTTCCGTACCCAGATTGATTTGTCGTACATTTGCAAACGCGACACGTTCCCCACCTGAGGTGCAAGGGGGCCCCGGGTGGCGATCGGTTGTGTCAACCACAACAGCCTGGGGGCCTTGGGGTCCGTGTAGTTCACCGCAAACATCCACCAGACGTATTTGTCCGGATTCCACAGTACCGGCGATGGCTGTATGCCTTGAGCGATACCGTACATCACTCGATTGGCAATCACTGGTGTCGGCAACAAGCTGACCCTCATGGTATTATTTGGGTCCACAACACGCTTGAGGTCAAAACTCGATTGATAGATGCCGGTGAGGGAGTTCAAGACGTGCACGACGGGGTTTGCGCTGTCTGCTACGATTGTCCACCACAACGAGTCAGTGTTGACCCCAGAGATGTTGACTCCTGCCGGCAGGCGGAGGGTGGCGGCGGGACGCTGGGGTTTCTTGGACGAGCTGTCCAGATGCCAGACCTCCAGAAAGGATCCGGAGCTATTCGTTATCCATGTCGTCATCTGCGGATGGATGGTGGTGGTGGATGATGTCCTGATGATGTTGATGATGATTGAGACGTCTTCAATGATGGTGGTGGTGATGCGAATGGTGATGATGGTGATTGTGGTGGTGATTGTGGTGGTGATTGTGGTGATGGTGGTCACAGCATGCCAACACCCAACCCTACACGAGACATACAACCAACCTAATCAACGAACCCGGGTAAAGTTGCTGAAGACGGAAATCGGTGCTGCCAAGTCCGACGCTGCCACGTAATCCTTTATGCTTTGGCCTGCAAAGGTCTTCAGTAACTCTCCCTGTTCTCCCAGCAGCACCACGCTGTTGTTACACCTTGCCAGCAGCAGGGTCCCGTTGGCTGTGAAGGATTGGCGTTGCTGATCCAGGGAGAGATGGGCAGAAATCGGGCGGGTTGATTTAGGAAAGTAGTACGAATGTGACAGGCATGGCTTGTTAGAAAACAATAGACCCAGCCACCAGAAACTTTGGACGCCGTTACGAAAGTGTCATGGGTTTTCCAGGACATGGGGTTAACAAGCCTGTTCGAGGTCCGAACAAGAACGTAAAACGGTCACCAGGACACGGAATAATCGATGAACCTTCGGGCAGGAGGCCCATGAACATGTCTCACCCCGGCGTCTTTACCCAACCCGCTTCACGCGTGCGCGTCCTTTTTTCCAAACGAAAAACGCCAGGGACAGCGCCTGACGCCGGACGGCAGCTGCTTAGGTAATACTTGAATCGATCGCCGAGGATCTAGGGTATTCTACTATATGTACATCCTGTACAATGTGTACCTCAAAGGGTTTATTTCACAAACTAAATTTAACTGCAGATGCCACAGTCATACATTTACGGTTGCATCCGTTGTGTATCTTAATCCTTTGATTTCATCCTTCATCACAGGCGCAGAGGAAGGGAATATCCACCGAGCGTTATTGTGCAACGCCTTTAGAGAATTGGTAACGGGTGTGCAATTGTTCCGTACAAAGGATTTGCAGGGAAGAGATAGGGCAGGGAGGCCCCGTTTTCAGCGGGGAGCAATTTGCTTCCCGCGACCTGGGCCCGGTTGGAAATATCCAGGTGGCCTCGAATGGCATGTGGATGAGCTTCGACTTTTGGGTGCGGGAACAACTAAGCTGCTAACGCAACGGCCGTTTTCCAGGGCACCTGGCCGTTTAGGACATGTGGCGACATCGTACATGTTGAGACTGCAGGCGGATAGGATGCGCACAGCCGTGATTATTGCCGGCTGACAGCAGGTGCGGCATTGCCCAGCTACTTGGGGCATAAAACCCTGGGAAACTTCATCCTATGAGGAACCCCATACCGGGCGAAGGCTGGAGTCTTAAGCGTTACGGTCCTGTACGGTCCAAGTTGATCACCTAAGGGGGCGAGGGTCTTCAGTGGCGCGCAGCAACGGGAACAAATTCAGGAATCCGGTACTCAATCATATTTGCCGGAATAAGAAGATTTGGTACTTTTTAGCTTGTCGTCACTACTCCAGCCTGCCCGCATCCTACCCTGCAAATCCTCCACACGTTTAGCCGTGTCCAACCGGTAGGCTGCCAAGGCATTACCTTTCTCCCCTATATGTGTTATAGAAAAATGTCCAACCAGGTCACAACCCATGACTCCCAGGAGGCGTCGGATAATAGTACTATCCTCTTTTCCTTTTGTTTTGCTTTTCTTTATCTCTTTTCCATATTATCTACTTTATCCGACTTTCTTATCTTTTACTACAATGTTATGGGCCTTTACAAGTACCGGGCCTTACAAGTTCAGAGTAGCTTGTAATCAATTAATCAGTTATCCGTTCTCTCTTGTCAGCAACATCTTGGACAGCCTCCAGGAGCGTACCTGGTTCCGCGGGTCAGTGGGGTCCGCGCAAACGAACGATGATACCCATACGGCGGCAGCGGCGTTCGCGCCACCGGTGGCATCATAGCAGTATATCCGTCCATCCACTGGATGAATGAAGTAAACTTTGTCCGTGCTTGTGTCAACGTTGAGGATGGGCTGCTGCTCGGAGAGGCCTGGGATGGACGGTGTCGAGAATATTGGAGAAGCAAAACCGCGCGAACTTCGGCTGACGTTGAAGCACCCCAAGGCATTGTCTGGTCCAAGAATGCCATAGGCCAGATTGCTCCTCGGTGTCACTGCTACGCGAAATCGGTAAGTGTAGTCACTCGCGATATCAGGACAAAAATTTTCACCCGTTCCCCGTAAATACTGTCCCAAGACACTCTGGAAAGCCATGAACAATGTCAGTACTAGTAGCATTGTGCCCATGGTTGGAGTGACCATCTCCGGATACAATGATGAAGGCGTTAGATGACGTCAACATATGCTCATTATTGTAAAGTTATATCCATCACAATTTTTTGTTACCCCCACCATAGTCATAGTTAGTCATGAGAACAGTAAGTCGAAGACTGCAACGACGACCTGTGTGGACTTCAAATAAAACGTGCTTTCTGTAAAGGAAATTGGCATGTAAAGCAAAATTGGTACTGAACCCTATTTATTTTAGGGCCGGCAGGTTAGGGTCAGACATACAGGCACCGCCACCTGTATGTACTGCAGCTTCCAAGGAGATTTACTTGTGTACGGTATAACTTATCGTAACTATTGCCATTTTTTTGATTTCTTACATTCATCCAATACCAACTTAAACCTTGTAACATATTTTTTGTTATTGTTCGTCTTTGAGATTGGTGAGCCTCCTGGCTCGTGCCAGGCCTACCCGCCGGGCTCTTAAGTGACAATGAGGTGTGGTGCGTGTGCCAGCTGCCACATCCTTGGGTTAAAACTTCAAGTCGAAGCGCTGTAGACTTGTGTTATAATATGCCGCCCATAGAGCAGCTTCAGCTTCAGCAGAATTCCACTCATTCATGTATGTAGAGCATGAACTTAATCTCGGGCAGCAGGATCAACCCCTGCGTGGGCATTGTGGCGTGACATCTCCTAGCCCTCATTGGGAGGATAATAAATCCCATCGTTGGGAAGCTGCAACGTTTGATCCCGTCGATGCTAATACGGCACGTTCAGCATATGGCCGACGGCTGGAAGTACACTGTGTTTCTAACGGGTGGGGGATTTAAGGGGAATCCGTACTTTACTTACGTGTTGCCTCATCCACTCCCAAATGCATCCTTATAGTTTTATGCACCTCCACTCCCATGTCCACATTGCCTCTCCACGCCGCCTGATGGTATTTGTGCACGTTATGCGTTGAATGGTCTGCTAAATTTCTGTCGCAGGTGTAACGCAACCCTTATTACTGAGCTGCCAATCATCTTGTGCTTATACGGCATGTGTAGGTGATCCCGGGACCGCGTGACAGTTGGATACTAGCGATTAATCGTTAACTGTTACAGACTAAATTGCGGCCCGGCTAACAGATCAGCAGTTTATGGTATGGATTATACACAAATAATCGACGTGAAATAACGCGATTGGATGTGCACTGGATGTGCTGTAGATTCCATCATCGCCAGGCCCGTCTCTCGTCGCACGCCTGCCTTCCGTGGCTGCGTCCTGGGCAGGCTTTGCGTCCCACGAGGGCCCTTTGCTTTTGCCTCCAGCCTTCCGACGCCCCCAGGCCTTCCGCGTCCTTCCAAGCACCGAAGGCGACGTTGCAGCACGCCTCTGACCGTGCAGCACGTTTCATTGTGCACCTCTTCCTTAACAACAGGACGCCGCAACGGCTTTTTGTCCCTCGGGGTATGAAAGACCGTAACAAATGTGCAGCCGCGAGTACATACTAGAATGCAATCTGCTTATTATAAGCCCCGACCCCGCAGCGTCTGCCGTACGGGATTCCGCCAGCGCATTCCCCAGCCTGCCGTATCCGTGTCTTGTACGGCACCTGCTTGGACCTGAATAATCCCGATGAACACGCCAAGATCCGAGCAATGCCAAGGAATGACATTTACCTAACCATGTTTACCCTACATGTTTAACACTCCTGACTTGCAGTAATCCGCGTCCTCTACGGAACCATTCTGGGCGCCGTACCTGGTGATACATCGCGTAAAACACCTTTTTCAGTACTGGCAGCTTAGAGCATACCGATTCCTTGCCTTCCCCATAAGACTTATAGTGGCCTGGATGCGCACGGCTTATAAAGTTTGGACCAGCGCTCCCATGAAATCGTTGAATGGCATCTGGAACCTCCCTCCCCTCCCAAATTCCAACCCTAAATCGATCTTCTTGCCCGCTGCCGAAATCGCCGATTGGGATGTGGCCTCTTCTGAACTGACAGTATAACCACAAAATCCATGAGGTCGTGGCCTAGCCAGCCGGCCTGCTTATTTGACGAAGCCATGGCGGAAGCAGAACCTACGGGGTCGGAAACGAAACGTAAGGGACCAGGACTGAGTCTTCTACGGTCCTTCCATCACGCCCGGGTGCGCTTGAGCCGTATAATAAAGCCATCGCGCACGGCAAAGTGGTCCTGCAGTCGAAAGCGTCGCAGCCCTAATCGGAAATGGTACGTGGCTACCACGCGAATGGAGCTACTGCCTCCGCCACTGCTGCCTCCGCCGCCGCCACCGCCGCCACCGCCGCCCCCGAATGCGCTGGCGAGGCTGCCAAAGCTGCCGGTGCGGCTGTGGCTGCGGCTACGACCGGATTTGGCGCTCGCGTTTCCGCCCCCTGCGGTGGCCGTGGTGGCGCCGGCTCCGCCGCTGCTGGATGAAGCCCCCATGCTCAGGAAGCGACGAAGGATGCCACCCTTGGGGTTATGTTTCTTTGCATTGGCTGCCTTGTCCTTCAATGAGAGCTGGATGTCCAGCGAGTGTTGGACCTAAGTGGCGATATGAGAGGGGCAACGGGGAAGGAGGAGGCAGAGGCTATAAGCATGTGGGAGCGTGATGATTGCTGTGCGGGAACGGGTGTGCACCAGGTCTTAGGTGGCGTCAGCAGCCCAGAGGGCGCAGTCGGCAGGGACAAGAGCGGGGTGCTGCAGTTTATAAGGCGGCCCATGCTAACATTGTTGTGAGGATGTATTCGCCCGTCCATTCCTGTTGAGCATGTTTCCAGCACCCACCTTGTCCGCCAACTGCTTTACTATGCTGGTCGACTTGTCCGGCTTGTCCACCTTCTCGGCCACTACCGCCTGCCCCCTGGCCTTCAAATCTGCCGCCTCCGTCCCGGCGTCATCCTCGCCTTCGCCGCCACCATCGCGCAACGCCCCCAGCATCTTGTGGAGCTGTTCCATGCCTGCACCATCGGATAGTGTTAAAGAGAATGGGGCATCGGAACATTTCCTTTTGCCGAAGGAAACAGTGTTCTAGAGCGAGAACGTAGGTGGAGATGGCAAACCGCACACCATCAACCTGGCCTCAGGATCCGCCTGATGAAGGTTTGACTGGAACCTACCACAAAACGACTCTCAAAATTTATGGCGGAAGCACAAAACCCCAAGGCTGCGCGGCATAATGAAATAGTAATAATGGATGAAATCGTGTGCCGTTACGCATTCGCACATTCCCATGCGGCTGCCGCGCCCATAGCATTCATTGGGGGAATGCCTCTTTTCCCGAAAAAAAGCTGACCTGGCCTGTAGCAGCAAATCATAAGTCCTACGGTGGCTTAGATCCCACATGCATGATGGAGAACGCGCAGACGCATGGATATGCCAGCATGCACGAATCTCGCGGGGAGCCTCTTACCATACCTGCATTGAGGCGACGGATGATGGCGGTGCGGCCCACGAAGAGCTGGCCGTCATGGGTGAGCATTCGGGCATTCTCGGAGAAGAGGCCTGCGACCCGTGCGTCACTGCCCCATCTGCATGACGCAATACCAAGACACAGGCAACGGTCGTCCTGGCTGAACCCTGAAGGGAGGGCCTACACAGATACATACAAGCAGTGAACATGAGCTGGAGGGTGGAAATGGTTAGCCTACTACAGGAAGACATCTCAACTCGCTGGTGTGCATTTATGCAAATTTCACCTGGAGTCCCCTGAAGCCAGCGCGCGGAGGAATGCGTCGCAGAACTCCTTAGCCGCTGCCAGGGCCGCCGCCTCCGAGCTTGGGGGTGCGGCAGCGCGGCCGCCACTGCCGTCGCCTGACGCCGCAGTCGCAGCCGCCCCTCCTGCAGGCGTCGATGTTGCCGCCGCTGCCGCTACCGCCAACGACGACATCGACGCGCAAGAGGATTTGGATCGCACGGATGCAAAAGATGCGCTGCGGCCGCCGGCGCGGGCGCCTCTGTGCACCAGCTCCGGGGAATGGGATCCGCCGGATCCGCTGCTGGCGGTGTCGCCCATAGCGCTGTCCGTGCAGAATACCCTGAACCGTACGGGAAGACAAAAAGAGAAACAAAAAGACTTGAAGATCTCCTTAAGACAAATGGAAACAAACCTAGAAGAAACGTAGCTTGGATTAATCCATCGGCCCCGCCGGCCGCACTGTCCTTAAAAGGATGGCCTATTGCAGTGGGACTTGCCGCAATAGCCAAACATAGCACACTCCTGTCGTGCAGAGATCCATAAATGTTTGCTGCCGGCTTGTGATTATTATATTGCGCTTTCAGTACTTTCTAAAATGACCCGTGCCTGCGTGTGTCGTGCCGATCAAACGCGGCCAGAAGCAGGCTGCTGTTATATGATGATCGTTCCGAAGCTGACAAGGACGCCGCCCGGTGCAGTCCTGACGACCTCGGTGATACGAGGCCAGAGGCGAACGCTGGTGGACCGGCCCCCGGTTCAGTCGGGGCCTCAGCGCGGCTACTGCCCACGGTGGCGCCAGCCTCAGTCTTAGGCAGTTGCGGAGGCACGCTCTTGCAAGGGCTGGAGCGCCTGGCAAGTCCAAATTCAGCAGTCGCCAGGGCCAGGTTCCGGAGCATGGTGAATGTTTACGATATAAGGATACAGATGGACGTTTCAATCCTTTTGATTGGCATGGCATTTACCAACTGGATTCCGTGTTTCTACTGTCCCGCCCAGCAGAAATTTGGACAACATTATTAGCTGCATGGCCAGCTAGCTTCGGCCAGACTAAATGCATCCTTTCATGCACCCCTGACAATGTCTGGGAAGGTCTGGAAAGCCCGAGATGTGCGAACACATTCAGGGGTCCATCAGACCCTACACTCACAATTATTGCTCCGTATATCGGCGTCTATTCTGCCTCCCACCAGAGGCCACCGCGCACACACAGAACTTGTAAACAACATGCCTAAGGTCATTTAGAAGCACTCACCTCCTCGTGCTCCCTGAGCGACTGGTGGCTGGCGGAGCCGCATTGCTGGCTATGGGCCGCAGGATGAGGCCGCCACTGGATCGGCCATCAACTGACACCGCATCGCCTGCGAGCTTCAGCAATGACCCGGGGGTCGCTGCCGGGGCTGAGGCGCGAGTGGCGAGGCCAAACACCGCCTCCGATGCAGGGACGGAGGACAGGCTGTCTGAGTCCTCTGCCAACGATAGTGTCGGCACGCCAGTGGCAGCAACCGGACCATTGAAGGCGGACCCTAGCGGATAACCCTGCAGTCCGGGCTTGGCGGCAGCAGCGGCAGCGACGGCGGCGCTGCTGCGCGTGCTGGCACTGCCCCGGCGGCCGTCAGGCTTGGCGGCAAGGGGATCGCGACATCCACGTGCACCACTGTTGCCTTGACTGCCGTCGGGGCTGCAGATCCCACGAGTGCCATCGGCGCTACCATCAGCAACAGCAGCGGCTGTGAGCCGCCTCAACTCTTGTCGTGGCTGTTGTGGTTGCTGCTGCTGCTGCGATGACGGCGGTAAGGTACCGAGCTGGGCCCGAAGCTTGGGATTATGCACCTGTACGGATTGCTCCTGCTGACGGTGTTCCTGCTTCACCTCCTCCGGCTGCTGTGACTGCTGTTGCAAATCGTGAATGTGCCTCGCGCCGCAGAGCCAAGCGAAACTTCTCAGGCCCCGTCGCCGCCCCATGCGTGTTGGGGCTCACTGCTCAAGAGTTTCGCGGGGAGGGAAGAGGGCTCCGCTCCAGCTTCCGTAGTTATGTATGTTATACAGCAGCACCGGTGTATCTATGCTGTCGATGTTTTGATATGGATCAACGGTGACTGCGCTACGACTGAAACCGGCGTTGGCACCCTTCCCACGAGCGCTGGCCGTTACAGAATGGTTGCGAGGCCGTTACGAGGTGACTACCGGAGGGGGTCTTCCCGGCGTCCCGCCTAGCTTTCCTAGCTTTCCTTTCTGACCGCCTATGATCCCACAGCCAGGACTCCAGCAAGGTCCAATTCGCTGAACTTCTGGATGTGAAGCCTTTGTGCAGCGGGAAGCCGGGAATGGGAACCGCCACTCGGTACAGATTGCAGCTGGGCAACTGCGGCTGTGTATTTGGAGAAGATCGTGTATTTGGAAAGGTAACTATGTGAAAGGTTGTCTGCACAGAAGCGTTGGACCTTGATCCTTGGACTAGGGTCAATCATTGGTTTCCGGGATGCGAGCTAACGGATGTCGTTACACCCATCGCGCGATTCGAATGTGGGATTGTACTTGAGGCAGATGCAGAATGCAGGAGTCTGTAATTGCTACGTGTTTAGCCTCAGTTGATCAGCGACAGGCGCCTGGGTGGTAAAAAATGAAAGGCCCTGATGGATGTGCCAGTGACAGGCGTAGGCGTAGGAACAGCTGTCAGTTTCCCTGGGCATCCTCTCAGATGGAATAATGAAATTGTTTTTAAAACACGTCAAGGAGTGTTGGATTGACGGGTCAAAGCTGCATGTAGTCTTGATTCCTACCCTTGTCAGAGTTGCGCTATCGTTTGCTATCGTTCAGCCAAACCAAAGCCGACTTTGATTCTTGATTAACCTGGGTCATGGAGAAGGAAGCGCGCTAGGCTATGTTGTCATCGGGTGCGTTGGTTTTACCGCATACACGGCGATGTTGGATGCAAGGGGCATTGCATCCAGGGGTCATCTGACGCCTGGTTGGATGTGCAGGTCAACTTACTGGCCCACAACCAGGGGTACCCCTGCCCACAACATATGCCTGCTCGTCTTGCGCTGAACCTGTTCGTAGGCCATCCGGGCCTTGGTTCCATCAGATACAATCCAACTTGTAGTGGCATTAGGGCGCGATATTACAAGGGGGGAACAGCAAACAAGTTGGTCATGGCGAACTCAACACAGGCTCGCCCAGGGTTGATAGCCACCCGATCTTACGCGATATAAGGAAAGGGTGGCCGCTGGAGACGGTGCACCAGTTCCGCGGCGCGGTGCGGAACGACGCAGATTTTCAGCGTAGGTGCGGCATGAGCTCAGCGAGTATAGCGTCTGAGCTGAGTTATGTACGGTAGCCGTACGGCTTGATGTTTGAGTTCCGCTTGCTTACGGCAACAGCTCCATAGTTCCGGCCCTCTGCATTTCACTATTAGAGCTTGGTACTGCGCTAAGCTCCCCCGCCCCGCCCCAGTCCTTCACCACAATGTATCAGGAGGATGCGATAGGCCCAGGGAGGGTATCCGTGGGCAGTGCAACGATTGCTTGCGACTTCTTTCTCGTGGGCCGTCTGTCCCCCACGGCGCACCCAGCATGTACCCTCGTTCGGTACCTGAGCAGGCGTACACTATGGGGCATGCATCCAGAGCACGTCCGTGCACTTGTGCTTCGGTTCGCTGGCACCCAGCCACACGCATCTGTTGGACCTGATGATGGTCACAGCCATCGCCGTCATGTTTGCGGTTTTCCTGAGGTTGAACGACCTGGCCCAAGTTTCTGTACGGCAGGACTTCATTCGTTGTACTGCATAGCTCGCACTTGGCCATCACTTGCCAAAACCTAAAATAAACGGACCAAGAGGGTAACGGCCAGTCCATGTGCATTGCCCGTGTTGGGGTCCTTGCGTGTCCTGCAGGGGTGGCTAAGCGGCTCCTGCCCCTGGGTAATTATGCCCGCTTTCCCAGCTGGCCTGTGGAGGATGTCGGTCCCTTGCTGCGCAGGGTAGAAGTGCCAGCTAAAGGCTACGAGCTACAGCAGAGGACCAACCCGCTGCACTACCCGATCCCCAACCTCAGCTACACTCATTTCCGGGAGAAGCTATCAGCTATGAGCAGCGCTGTGGGCATCCAGCATGCCAGCATGCCGCGCTCAATGCATCTTGGTGGCGATATGGCGACAGGAACACGAGGAGTGCCAGAAGAGGCAAGGCAGGCACACGGTCGCTGGAAGTCGGACGCGATGGTGAAACTTTACACGAGGGTTGACGCACGACGAAGCACGGTTGGCAATCACTCGCAGCCTGGGCCTCGCCTGAGTATTGAGCTACCTCACGGGGCACTCCTGCTATCTTATCTGTCTATCAGCACTAGTGTAATAAGGCCCCTTGGCAGCCCGGCCCATGTCTTTGCCCAGCTTGTCCCCGCACCGCTGCTGGTCAGGGCTGGTCTCAGCAAGCCACATTAAGGCCATAGGATAAAAGACGTGAGCCGAGTAAAGAATGAAATACAGTCACCTCGGATGCGATAATTGCTCGGCTTGTGAAAGGAACGTGCGCATGCCACCACATTGTACATGTATACGTTAGCAGCTATGTTTGACAGCCGCCAGTGCAGCCAGGGCCATTGCCGGGGCCATAACATCTCACACGACATAATGCACCCAATCCCATGGCCGCCAGTGCTAGCAGCCATAGCAGTCATGCTCCAAAGCGGCCACGTTCTGTGACCCCCAGTTGTATAGCAGTCAGAGACACCTCATCCCACACAAGAGAATGCAATGGGGTTTGGCATTGAGGATGAATAGCCCCCATAGGCTACATTAATGTTGCTAACGTTGCGCGGCTTCGCAAATGTTGCGCGGCTAAGCTTTGTGTTACAACAAAGCGCAAATTGCAGCAGGTTCAATGTACCATCATATTGCTTATGAGCAGTCGAAATGTGCCCAAGGCACGGAAAGGCAGGTTGTGCTGGCCGTGAGGGGGCTGCATGCATGTGCGCAAGCCTTAGAGTTCATCTTGCCCGTTGGTGCATAAGACAGAAGATGGCAATCATCTGAGCTGAAACGGCGGAAAAGCCAATGGGGCCAGAACGGCGCTCGCACACGTTGCTCACACGGAGCCGATCGACTCCATATGTCAGGCACAAAGCGCCAACGCGCGCGCGTCAGTCGGAAACCGCGTAACTGTGCACATGTAACTGTGAAGCGCTAACATATTTTCAGTTTGATTTGGGCCGCTGTGGGCATCACCGTGACGTGGCGTACAAGCGTGTACCTGCGACAAACAATCTGGCAATCCAAGGCGCGCCAGTTTGACCCAAGAAACGTTACACTGCGTGAACTTTTATTCGAAACGCCCGTTCTTCTTTATATACATGCAACGCGCCGCCTCTCGCGTCTTGCCCCAAGCACTTCTCCGTTTCTTTAAGTTAATTCGTTGCGTCTGTAAGGAGCATTATCGCAAATACGCGCTCGGAATTTAAGACACCCGTCTTTGTTTTCTCTTACTTAGGGGCTTGGTGTTTGCTTCACGTAACAACGCTGTCGCTTTTCCAGTGTGTAAAGCTTTGCTGGAAGCAGCCTCAGTAGCCTAAGGTTCTGCGCTTTGAACAAACGGCGTTGGGCTAAGCGGCTGAGGAATACAGGCGGCAAAGGCCGCACAATTCGGTAGGTTGCACGTCGCACTCGGGGGGACAGTGTGCGGTACCCGTTTTGGACTGTGGCGTGTGCTCGGGGAAAAGGGATTGTTCGCTTGCAATTATAAACTAATGGAGAAGTCTCGGCGTCCTGTTTCCATTTGCGAATATGGCTAATGAGGGGCATTCTGCTGGCGCCCGATCGGGGTAGTGAACGTTTAGGCAACGACTCTGTGAAATGTATGAACATGATACGATATTATTATGAGTTTTTGTACCGATTTGAGGCCTAATTAAGGTTAGAGGGTTGGCTAAGTGCGGAAGGCCAGGCCGTAGGTGCTCGGGGCGCCCCTGCCTTGGTCAGTACCTGCTAGGCGCTATTTTTCTATATTTTACCAAAGGCGAGTCCCTAACCTAGAATGCTCAGCGCTGATAGGCTAACTGAAGATTATGGGACCGGTCAGCCCTTAATGTTTGGCTGTCCCTGACATGGACAACATTCTGGGCGCATGCATGCGCTAAGTTATGTCGAAGTTGTTCTTTTTATGCTCGTATGCTGTATGCATAAGTGGACGGTATTAGCGTGGGGAGTCGGCGTGACGGCCGGTCGCAAAGTTTCGCGTGCTGTTTTGCCCTAAATTATCCGTGCGTGGGCTTATTTGTTTCACGTACGTGGTTAAATGGGAGTGATGTGTTCGCCCATGGTGGTGGCAATCGGCCGAGAGTTGGGGGGGGGACCCGCGCCAGGATGTCCCTTAGCCTTTGACATGCCCTGGTGCCATTCTTCCTCTTTCCTTGCCCTGTTCATCTGTCTTCTTCTCAATTCCATATCCTTCAACAGTACCGAATCTCGAAGCGGCGCGTTGCCTTGCACCCGGTATCAGGACCGGGAGCAGTAGGACAGCCTATCAGGGTTGAAACACACTTGGAGCGTGGTGGGGCCCGGAAGCCTCCTGTTGAGCCCTACAGCACATCAAGTCGGCGGAGCAGTGGCTCCGTGCCTGGCCGCACACATCAGTGCTTAGGAGCAGCGGGCCCGGGGTGTCGGCCGGCAGCCTGTGCAGTGGGTTTACGCAGTGCGTAAATTGCCGCAGGACGCTGGGTTATTAGCCCAGTTCCCTGTGGCGTTGCTAGACGGTGCTTACCTGATAAAGCAGCGGCACCAGCAGCGGCGGTAGCGGCGGCTACAGCCGCGGCGGCGACATGGGGGACTATGCAACCTTATGCCCGGTGTTTCGACCAACACGTGAGGAGTTCGAGCAGCCATTCTGTGATTATGTCCGGAAGATCTTCAAGAAGCAACCGGACTTGGCAATGTTCAAGGTGCGCGCACTTGCAGGGTTGTACGAGCGGGTTCCCGGGGGGAGTGGGGAATGGATCTCTGCTGGGCGTGCCAGGCTTGCCGCACCGCTTGAGGACAACAACTCCAGGCGAGTTATTATAATGGTGGGCATTGCCGGGTGCGACTTGTGCCCTTTGCATGGCGCGTTTTCTGGCCCACTGTAGAGGCAGCTAGCTGGGAAACGGGGCATGAACATGTTCAAAAGGCATCCACGAAGCGTAGCTAGAGCGTTGACGAGCAGCCCTAACTGGCAGACTAACCTTGCAAGATATGCCACTTGCCGATTCCAAAGGGGAGGGTTACCGGGCCGGGAAGTGTTTGCGGTGCCAAGCGGCGTGGGTCTGGCCTCTGGCGGCAGGCTTAGGAACACATCCTGCAGCAGGGCGGAGAACTTGAATAGAGACCGGTACCTGCAGCGATTGCATGATGTGCGATGTGGGGTAGGACTGTCGGGTGCCTCGGGGTGTGTGCCGGCGTTCCGCGGGGTGTCCTCTCTGCTGGGAAACTCCGGGCCCAGCCGACCAGCAGCAGGTGCCCTACAGGTTGAGTGCATTCCCCTACCGTGCTGCACTTCCATTGCATCCGAGTTGTGTTTTTCTATTCCCCGAACATCGCTCCGAAATGAAGCTCTCGAAATTCCCCGCTCCTCACTCAGGTGGTACCGCCCCGCGGCTGGCGGCCACGGCGGACACCGTTCCCCGATTTGAGGAAGGTGCAGATAAACGTTCCTATCCGGCAGCATGTATTTGGAACTAAGGTGGGAGATGGATCGGGGACTTGAGGGAGGTGCCTGGGCTCGGTGGTTGCTCGAGAAGGTGGTGCGGCTTAGATTGCCAAGGTAGGGATAATTCAGGTGGCGACTTGCAGGTTGGAGCTTTCCACGGGCCCTGGGAAAGTGGTGAAAACGCTCGTTAACGGAATAGCTCTAGGTCAGGGGTCTGGCGCATGTGATTGGGGATGCTGGTCCGAGCTGTGCACTCTATCTGCGGGCGGACAGCCCTTGCGAAGTCGATGGTTTGTGCTTAGCACGGGCAGAGTGGGTGGGCAGGCGTGGGTAGGGAGGAAGCGAGGGATTAGACGTGGTCCCTGCCACAGCGTCTTATGCTCCCAGAAGGAGCTGCATCTGGAACGGGAGAGCAAGACGGCAAAGCTTGATGTTGGCGGCATGCTTACTGGAATTGGTTGCTTACATGGCGGCAATATCGGGTGCTGGTGGCTGTCGGGAAGGCGAGGGGGGAGCTTGGAAATCTGAGAGTGCAATAGCTCAAGGACCCTGGGCGAAGGCTCTGGTGATGGGCTCGGCCCGGCATTGCAATTGAGATAGTTTAAAGTGGGTCCAGGAAGGCCATAAATTATGGATGTTAGAAAGGGCCTGGCGCTAGTGAGGGGCCAGGGCTGGGGTCCCAGAGCAGGTGCTAAGGTTACTATCGGGGGCATGGACGGATCAGGAGCTTTATGGTCCTCTTGAGGGTGTGGGCGGGATGGCAGGGGGCACGACGAATTCGTTGAGGAGAGTGGCGGGTGCACGGTACGGAGAGGGGGGGGGGGCCGGTAGGGAAAGTCGACCCGGCGACTTCCTAAGACGGGAACCCCTATACCCGGCTCGGAGGCGAGGGCGGAGGAGACTGGCGTACGACGCCACAACTCCTAAAATGTGCGTGCAGCGAAGGCGGCACCGTCATTTCCCCCACATCAATCCGTTTTCTTACTGATGCGCTTTGAGGCCTCCAATGAGGCCTCCAATGAACAATGATCGATTGCATTTAAAGACCCGCCTCAGCTGCTCCTTATCCTCACGACTTCCGCCTTCCGCCTCCCTACGCAAATCGCAGGGCGCCTATCGATGCGTCTTTGTGGAGCAGAAGCCCATGTCTGTGGCGGATTTTAAGCAGGCGGCAGAGGAAGACGCGGTGCGGCTGCGCGGCGGTAGCAGCGCTCACGGGACTGGTGGCGGCGACGGCTCAGCGGGCAGCGGCCTTCGCGTTAGCACCCGCACCACGTCCGCTCGCTATAACCGGGCCCCTTACGACCATGAACCAAGCCTGGCAGCTCAGCAACGGGTGAGGGATGAGGCGTTCCGGTTGGAGAAAGGCAGGAATGGTACCAAAAGGGCAGGGGTACTTAATGTAAGGTGGAGGGGTGGGCGCATGCAGGGGTAGCAGTGCCGAATTCCGGTCCTTAGGAAGGGAATTTCTGAATTGTTTGCCGCTTCAGGCCGTAGTTGCTGTTCATGGGCTATAAAGTAAAATTGGGGTCCGCCTTGCATGCAGGTCCCCGCTGGGGCTGACGGTGAGAGTGCCGCTGATGGATCCGGCACCGGTGGTCCAGATCCGGATTCTGTGGATCCCGACATGGAGCGGGCGTTCTGGTCCAACGTGACCCTCAACCCGCCCATGTATGGCGCCGACACGCCGACTTCGTTCTTTGACGACAAGCTGCCGTACGGGTGGAACTTGCAGCACCTGGGTGACCTGCTCCAGAACCATCCCAAGGTGGACAGTGTTCCAGGTAAATGATGGGAGGCAGCATATTCGACGGGTTGATGTGTTTGGCGTCGGGGACCGAGAGCGCGTGTCCCTTGGGTGGGACACTCTTTGTGTGTTGGGGGCGGGGGCGAGGCTGCCTTCCTGTCACACGTATTGGCATGTGCGTGAGAATGAGCGTGGTCACGTAATTTTCCGATGCCTTCCTTTTCGGTTTATATAGAGGGTTCCATCGGCCCATATTCCGTGGCCCGGCGCGTTCATCGCGTTACAGAAGCCCCATATCAAGGTTTTCTGTCATGGTGCAGCCGATCTCACCCCCATTCATCGCCTAAATCTCATTTCCATTCGTTCTTTGTTGGCCATCATCGTGTTTCCCATTCCCCAGGCGTGACCACACCCATGACCTACTTCGGCATGTGGCGCTCCTTCTTCGGCTGGCACAAGGAGGATGCCGACCTCTATTCGGTCAACTTCCTGCATTGGGGCGCGCCGAAGGTGTGGTATAGCGTGGCACCCTCGGCCAAGCACAAGTTCGAGCGCATGGCGCAGGTGGGCGGGTGTGGGGTGGGTGGGTATGCGCTCGTAAATGGACCGCGAGGGGAAACAAGGAGATGTGTATCGGCGGCTCTATCCTGACTTCTAGGTTCCTTGGCGCGGCCATGACTGGGCCGTAAGGGGTCGAGGGGTGTGTGCACGAAGGGGTAGAGAGTAAATGTAGAGTCAGAGAGGGGGCGACGGAGCGCCTGCGGGGATCGCTGCGTTGAAGTGAAAAGACGTGTCTGGGGTTTACGAGAGGGGCAAGAGGCCGGCCTCGGTTCATGTCCAATCCAGCGGCAGGAGCTAGGTTATCTTCCTTCATGAGCCCTCGGCATCATGTCCCGCGTTCTTCTATAACCTGCACGTGTTGCCTATGATAAACGATGGGGCTGTACCCTTGCGCCTAATTGCGGCCCGCACTTTCGCCCTCGTGTTCCACTCACTTCCAGAGCCTGTTCCCCGAGCTGCATCGCGCCTGCCCCGCGTTTGTGCGGCACAAGGACATCATGCTGTCACCCGCCTGCCTCAAGACGTACGGGGTGCCGTGCATGCGAGCCTGCCAGCGCCCCAACGAGTTCATCGTGCTGAACGCAGCGGGTGCGTGTATGAGGAAAAATGGACTGGCTAGGAGTGGGCTGTCCTAGGCTAAGCCTTCAGGATGTAAGGTTGTTGCGGAGCCATTAATCGTACTACTTGTACTATTAATCGTGCTTAACAGCAAACAATCTTCGCATGCGTGCTTGAGACTCTACGCTTTCTTTATCCATATCATGTTCTTACTTCCAGCGGCCCCGTCTCCTGACCTCTTAACCCCACCGTTCCTTCGCCGCTTTGCAGCCTACCATGCCGGCTTCAACTCGGGCTTCAACTGCGCCGAGGCTGTTAACTTTGGCATGAAGGAGTGGATCCCCGTCGGCAAGGAGGCGGTGCCGTGCCGCTGCAGCGCGCTCAAGGACGGCGTCCGTATCAGCATGAAACTATTCGACCCTAAGTGGGTGGATCCCTACGAGACTCCTTCAGAGTCTTCTGACGAGGTAATGGAGAAGGACTCAGAGGAGGAGGTCTCAGCGGAGGAAGAGCAACAGAAGACTGTCGCCGCCAAGCGGAGGCGCGGAGGCGGTCGGCAGGCGTCTGCGCCGGCCGCGAAGAAGCCGCGCGGCAGGAAGCCGGCAGCGGCAGCGGCAACGAAGAAGGGTACCCGCGGCAAGAAGGCGGTGAAAGAGAGTAGTGAAGGGGAGGAAAGCGGCAGCAGCGAGGAGGAGAATGCGGAGAGCGGGGACGAGGAAGATGAGGTGGAAGAGGTTCAACAGAGTACTAAGCCAAAGAGGAAGCGGATGCCCACTAAGAAGGCAGCGGCGGCAGCGGCTGAAAAGGCTGAGGCCACGGCAGCGGTGCCCAAGGGCAGCCGGGCGCCGGCGGAGGGGGCGGGGGCGACGAGCAATGGCCGCGGAAAGAGGTCGGCGGCAACGGCAGCCGCTTCGGCGGTGAGAAGAGCGATTGCAAAGAGCCGTGGCGCAGCGGATGCGGTCGAGCCTAAGGCCAACACTTCAGCCACTAAATCCGCTGCAGCGGCAGCGGCAGCCAAGCGAGGTCCTGGAAGGCCGCGCAAGGCCATAGACACGCTGGCGGCAGCCACCGTCGCGCCGACGATGACAGCAGTAGCAGTGGCGACAACGGGACGTGGCGGCCGAAAACGCAAGGCTGATGAGCAGGATAAGGCGCCGGCGGAGGCTGCAGCTTTGAAGGAGGGACGCGGCGGTCGGACGCGGCGGGCTGCGGCGGCCGCGGCCACCACCGTTGCAGCCACGGGAACGATCAGGAAGCGGGCGCGAGGGGGCGCAGCTGAGGCCACTGCAGATAAGGACGAGGCTGGTGCCAGTGGCGGCGCCGCAGATGGGAGCGAGGCGGTCGTCATGTGTACCCGGGCAGCGGTGGGCCGCCGGGCAAAAGCCCCGATTGGTCAGACCGAAGACTCGGGCGCAGCGGAGGTTAAGGACAGCGCCCGCAGCCGTGGCGGCCGCAACAGCGGCCGTGGCGCCACGGCATCGACACCCGCAGCTACGGCGATCGCCACGGCGATGATCGTGGCGGCCGCGACTGAGGAGCCGCCACCGATGGCGCCAGCGCCGGTGTCGCCTGTTGAGGTGCCTGCTGCCGAAGTCAACAGTGAGGGCCGGCTGGTGGTCACTGCCGTCAAGCCGCGCTCGACAGTGGAGGCGGCCGCCATGGCGCTTAAGGCTCGCATAAATACACCATGCCAGGAGCCCGTGTTTGGGCCGCCCATGGCCATCGTTGGAGATGCCGATGCCCCAACGGGCCGGCGCTCAGCGCCTGCAGCAGCGTCGGCGGCCACTCCTGTGGACAAGCGATTCTTCTTCCTCGTCCAGCGGCTGGCCAGGCCCGCGCCCACGCCAGGTAACGTGCTGCTTCGATGGCTCAAAGAGGGTCGCGATGGGCTCTTCAGGCCAGTGGCAGGCAGCGTGTGGGAAGAGCCGGCGGGTGCACTCCTGCCTGTGATTGCGCAAGCAATCGGTGGAGGCGGCGCCGCTACTGCCGCCGACAGCGACAGCGATGGCGACGCCAGTGGCAGCGGTGCTGACGCAACTGGCAGCTCGTCACCGTTGCACTCGGCGGCCGGTGAGCAAGCAGCGGAGACCGTGTTCGAGCCGGAGGCATGGCGCCTAATGACTCCACGGGAGCAGATAATTAACGTCGAGCTGCGTCGGGAGTGAGCATGAGAACGGGGGGTACCTGTGTGCTTTCGGAGGCCATGTTGCGACACGTCATCTAGTGGAAGGGGCCACGCTCCAAAGCTGAGGGATTCACCCCATGTGCGGGGAGTACTGAGAAGCGCTGTCCCATTCAAAGATTGCGGTTGGCGTCCTCAGGGTTGTTGCTGAAAGAGATGTGCATCGGCCCTGGAGTCACCGCTTAGAGCATTAAATTAGACGCGGCGGGATGGAGGTGATGGAATCCAGAAAGCAGTGGTCCGAGCCAAGGACTGACTTATGCCACGCATCGCATGGAGACACATCGCTTTGGCGGCCCGGGGTGCCCTGGGCGAGAAAGAGGCTCCTTGAGGGAGGGAGGAGTCTGCAGAGAGGGATGATGTATCGGCATGTTGCGGGATGGGTTGGTAGGTGGGGTGGCCATTATCTTGGCCCCGTGACGCGTCTTTTTTGTGGGCCTACGAGTCACGGGCAGGGTGCTTCAACAAAAGCTGCTCATGCGGTATGTTTGAAGACCAGGTAACAGGGCAGGATTATGGCGCATGGTCCATGGCGCAGGAATCCTGGTCTCCGCTGTCACAACTGCAGGTCGCAGCGTCTTTGTGTTGGCTGTCGTTCATTAGGTTGTAACAGACGCGATCGTGACGGAACGACAAAGTGATGACGTGGGGTGCTGAAATTAGATGATGCAACCGGTTTGGGTAACGTGGACCGGTGACGGTGGCGCTTGTGCCAGTCGTCGCTGTTAGTATTGGCAACGGCCCTGCGGATGTGTGGCCGTTGTGACCATTTTTGTGACCCGTCAACAGGCGACACTACAAAACAGTGCCTGTCTGTGCGCCAGCGGATCTAGTGAACGTGCCTGTTGTTGACCGTCAATGGGGTGGCGAGGCTGCCGACCCGGGGATGCCAGGGCGCGTCCCTGGCACCGCATCAGCACCTTCAGCAGGCCTGTGTGTTGTTCCTTCCTTGGACACTTAAGGCCGCTCGATTGGAAGCGCGTTGGGAAGATTGTGACGCAGGTGTGTATGTGCCTGTGTGCATGTAAGGGGGGAACGCATGGATGTGTGTCCGTAAGTTTGTGCATGTCCTGCAATGCTGGATGCATGCGGTGCGCCTGATATGTGTCCGGGTGTGGGTGTCCGTTCGTGACCGCGCTGGTTGGCTTTCAATCCGCCTGCCCGAACCACACGTCCAGTCTACGGAGTAAGCGGTGTTTCCTAAGCAACAGAATTAATGGTCTGGGTGGACAGGGCTTGAGCGTGTGCTTGCGCCATACCACATTCTTTAGTAGGCTGGATTCCTGACTTGTAGTAGGCCGGCATCTTGTGTTGTAGCCGGAGGCTGTGCGTTCTGTACATTTCTTTCACCCTGGCCGAAACGGCCGGAAGATTCATCGCGGTGTTGGGGCAGCCGTGGACGAGACATCGCCGGTCCTGTGGGACGATTGAGATACGCGATGCAAGTGTGTGCTTAAGACGGCATTTAAGTGTGTCACGGTTCAGTGTCTGTTCACGTGGGCCGTGTCACGACCCATAAGGCGTCGACGTCAAATACGTTATCACGGCAGCGCGAATTGCTGTCTGACTTTGTGGGCCAGGGCCTTTTTTGCCCACGTAATTATGACCGACCGACCGACTGACCGACCGACCATCGCTTGACACAACTGCATATGCATGCGCCTGAGGGCTACTTCCCCGGGCCTGAGGGCGCCCAAGGGTTTGAAATCGGGCTCGCCTCAACTTAAGGTTTGATGTATATCGACTACGGTGGCGTGGCTGTGCACCCGGCCGGGGGTGAACAGAACAAACTGCTAGCAGTTTCGTGCTGCCCTATACTATCGACCGCCAGGGCAGCCAGGTCGATCTCGCGTCTCCATTTTTGCCGTCGGACTTGCGTTCCTTTTTTGATGATGAGGTGGTTATTGGAGGCGTTTCACACGGAGGACATCTCCCATGATTTTGGCAGGCACGGCTTCTGACTGGCACGGTTGTTATTCCACATCGCAGGGTCGGTGCATGGCAGGCTGTGCTATATGATGCGCGAGGTTGAGGCGCACAAGTAAGGCCGTGCTTTGATGGAGCGGCTGAACCAAACGTGCCAGTCACGGCCAAACGTACAAAAACGTTTAAATGGGGGGCCCGTCGGCTTTTGTGGTGGTGGGTCCTGGAGCCAACATACTGATACAGTGACCGAATTTGTGCTTGACCTGCAGAGCCGTGGGACCATGACGCTGTGGACTCATGCTATGGACTCGGGACCCGCACCTTGCGTGCTTCTGCGAGAGTGCGTGATGTGCAGAAGACCGATGAGACACGTTTCGTCTGGTGGTGCGCGTGCACCATTCTGCGCGAGGACGGGGCCGATTGAGTGATTTGACCTTCCTGCGGGCCTTACCTGGACCATGCCAATATCAGTGGCCCTCCCTGGCGCCCCTTGTTCCTGTCTCCTGTCTGTCGGCCCTTCACTGGCCGTCCACCGTGCACTGTGGTGGTGTTGGTGGCGGTGTTGGTGGTGGTGCCATAGCCGTTGTGCGCTGATCATTGTCAACAACACCCCTCCCCCCCACACACAGCAGCGTCCACTGTGAGGAAGTCTAGGTAATCAAGCGAGGAGGCGCGCCCCTCCCCGCCACAAATCCCTCTGCCAGTTGATAGTCGCTAATGTACCTGATTGTATAGCATTAGTAGTGCGGCAAGGACGTGCTTCACTGTGGAGAGCGGAACGCGCACAACGACGCAATAGTGTGGATACGGGGATTCTTAGAGAGGAACCGCATTTCCCATCGCTGCGTCGCAGTCCGGCTGCTTGGGGGGAAGCTTATGCTCTGACCCGCCCCGCGCCCTTCGCGTAGAGTGGACAGTAAGGGGTGGCTGCACAAGGTGTCCCGAGGCGTTCTGAACATCCAGTGTATCGCATAAGCGGCACGACGCCGTCGGTGTGTTGGCAGACCCAGTTGCGCCATGACGAAACCGAACGGGTGCGCGCAACCCGTCCTGCTGTTGTGCCCTGCTGTGTGAAAGTGCGAACATGAGAAGTAGTTCTGTGTCCCGACTGTAGGGTGTGAAGGTACGTGGACGACTTCGTGGAATTCCCAAGGAATCTTGGGGTTGTGGTCTCGCGGGCTGGGCCGGGTGTACTGATTGTGATCTGGTGTGTCGTGTTGTGTTGTGCTCTGTGTGGTGTTGTATCTAATGGTGAGTTTATGATGTCCGTTAGCATTAGTACTGAACTTACAAGCCTCTAAGTTTCACCCATTTCTAGAAGCACACTTCGTGCTACAGGCATCTCCTGTGTGTGCGCGCGCGTGCATGTGTGTGTGTATGTGTGTGTGTGTGCATACGCTTTCTCTGTGCGTGCTGCGTGCTGCGTCAAGGCCATGCCCAGGCGCACGCCTTTGTGATGCTTCGTTCTGTTGCATAGTTAGGGTTGACAATGCTGTCATCTTACCTAACACGTGCCTATCGCTGCTCTGCATGCGTTAAAATTGGGCGCGAGGCGGGCAATTAAGTCTAGCGGTATTTTTGTCGCGCATTTAAAAGCCGGTGTGCGCGCTCTCGGTGCCCCCTTCTGTTAGTGTTGCCACCGTCATTGTGTTCGTGGGTACCGTCGGCCGCTTTCCGTGTTTTCTAATCAATGAACAGGTTCGGCCACCTCTCCTCACTTTCCTAGCTTTTGCTTGTGTGGACGTCGCTTTTCCCACCTGCGGGGCCCCAACGAAAATGCTGCCATCATTTTCGCCCGCTGCCTGGGATCAGCGGGCCGTGCCACCCTTGAAAGATCGTGTGCGCGTGTGTGTCGTGTATCTCGGGGGGAAAGGACATGTGTCGACTTTCAAAACACAGCTTTCGACATGTTGGCGGCTTGAATCCGGTACCTGAGCTGCGCTTATGTCGGCTGCTTGAGTGTTCTCACCTTTCATGTGCTCTCGGCTTTGTGTAATATTCACGAGAAACCATCTTTGTGCGCTATTCCAAGATTGTGAGAACATGATGGACATGCTTTGAATCCGCATCTCCGTCGTGCTGCGACAATATGTAACAGGATAGGTTGTATTAAGAATAATATGATTTATTAGGGAAATAACATGAGTAGACTGATCAAGATAAAGGGACAATCCTCAGAAGCTCCGTCTACGGCCACGGCTACGTCTGCCTCGGCTAGTATGTCCGGCCGTTTCAGGCAAGGCGACTGTTCGCAACGCTTATCTTCTGTCCAAATCCCGAAACGGCGCGAAATGGCTGCTTGAAGCAGCACTGCAGGGCACACAGGGCAAATCCAGCGGCTAACAGTTTTGGTACATGAGTAAATACTACAGATACTATCCGTGCGACTCATCCGTTCTGGTAGCGTTCTGGTAAAGTGCCATACATATGAACTTCTGGAAATTGCATTGAAATTAATTCCATTAAGCAGTGGAGTCGGTGTCTCGAATTGCCAATAAAAAGACCGGCGGCGCGGCTGTGGCAGTTGACGATAACACGGTGGCATCTTACGACATCTTTGACACCTCAGTGGGTAAATAAATATATATCTTGATCTGAAAGGTGTCTTCGGGACTCGCGTGCTTTCCTCATGCAGCAAGCTACATACTGCTGCGTATTGTATTAACGGTTAGGTTACACAGTTACGATGCGCACGACGGGCCTACTTCCTCTTTCACCGTAGCGTGAAGTCGTATTATTACGATATAAATTAAATAGTTAAATATAATTTGATTAAGATTAGCAATATTTCTTTGGAAAACAACGTTCTAGTGTAAGCTCTGCCGCTTATGCCCGTCGCCAAGACGATATTGCATATTGCTTCACCTACCCTTTTGAGAACTTGGAAATTTTATTGATAGTAGCTTGAAATTAATTTATTGATTGGAGCTTCAGCGCAGTATGTGGCCCAAACAGGTCAGGCTCGAAAACAGGCTCGAGATTGCTCGGGGTTGCCAGCTCAGTGCGGCCTGAATAACATCATTAAAATAATATATAATACATATTAAAGAGCTTCAAGACTTATTTGCTTAATTTCGTGGATTAATGGGGCAAATCAGTCATGCCGCGCGTACGAAGCCCTGGCATTCTGGTCTGACTTGATTACATTATACTATACATTTATAACATGAATAATATAAATTATCTGATGTGGATGTGCTGCTCTGGTTGCAAGCTTGAGTTCCCTGCCAGCTCGCTTTTGGGCAGGGAAACGTACATGCCGTCACGCTGCTTTGTGAGCCCGGATACGTCTTAAACTTCCGAGCCATAGCCTCCGCAGTAATGGAGCTAGCTCTTCCCTTTTCCTCAATGTGCACCCACGGTTCCCGCTTATCATCTGCTCCCTATGTACTTCCTGATGTATCCATGGACCCTCAGCAATATACCGTTGCTCGACTGTTGGGGTCGGGTTCATCTGCCTCGGTCCTCCTGTGCACATCTGAAGAAGGCAACTCAGAAGCATCCGCAGCAGGAAGTGGAATTGGCATCGAACGGCACACCGGAGAGAGACATAAGATAGGCACCGTCAGTGGCAATGGCAGTGGCGATGGTAGCACGCGGTTTGTAGCAGTGAAGCGCTATCATGATGTCCTCCGAGGGGAGGTGGTAAGTTCGTCCCCGAGAGTTCGTGCGGCGATATAAGGGAGCTTGGAATATAGCGAACACAATTGGGGTTTGTAAAGCATGCTTAGGTGTGTAGAAATACATGCATGGTTGTTGTTGTTGGGGTCTTTGAGGGACCTGTCTGTGCTCTACCAGACGGTGGCGTATTGGCCAAGTCCGGCACCACGCAAACCCGCTTCACGTGTACTTCTGCATACGCCAACGTATTATTTTGTTATTGCAATACCGCGGTCACAGGGGGTTCGTCTTCTCCACCGCGAGGCCTCCCTTCACGCCGTTGCTAATACGCACCCAAACGTGGTGGGGCTGGTGGGGGCGTTTGTCAGCGCCGGCGGAAGGCCCTACCTGGTCACGCAGTACATACCCAGGTGAGGATGGAGCGGAAGGGGAGGGGGCCTGGAGGGCGGAAGGGGAGGCGGAGGAGGAGGGGGACCAGGAAACCCGCTCCGGTCATCATGCTTATTTATCTTATCACTAACTAGACCAACCCAACCGCCTTACCCTACCTTAGCATTTCGCTGCTATCTACCCCTGCTACCCCTATGCAATTACCTTACCGTGTCTTCTACATGCCTCTATATTTTTACTCAAATCCTGTCCTGTCTCCGGAGGTCTATCTGTGTACCTATAATCATGCATATTATTCTGTACGGCTCCGCCTGTTGCGCATCATCAGGTGTATGGCTTCGGAGCTGCGAGCCCGGGGCCTTGGTGGATTGTCCTGCGATGAAGTCAAGCTAGTGGCATGGCAGCTGGCGAGAGCGATGAAACACCTGCACTGCAAAAAGGTGCGAGCTGGGCTGCTCTTCTTGATGGTATGTACTATCAAGGTCACATTGGCATCCATTGCATAAATGACGGCCCGTCGCAGTTTTGACCTGTACGTCCATCTTACGCGTTGTGGGTCTTTTCTTTTCTTCCCCCGATTTCAATCCAGATCATCCATCGGGACATCAAGCCCGCCAATCTGTTGTTGGACGACTCAGGGCTGATCAAACTCTGCGATTTTGGCTCAGCCAGGTGGGTCGCCAAGTTGAGCGGCACTGGCGTGTATGTGCAGTGCTTTCCGAAAGATCCCGACCGCTTTCGAAAACCAGGATGTGCTTTTCAAAACCGTGCGGATCTGTAATACTTTACGGCCTCATTGCGTCTCTCATTGCATCGCGCCTTGCCATTTCCATTCCCCGCCCCTGCTGTCCCATCCCCAGTTTCTTGAACCCTTCTCTCGGGCCCCGAGACTGCGAGTCATTGCCCCTAGAGAAGGTCTCTCGCTGGTATCTGGCTCCGGAGCTGCTTTACAGTACCTGCTGTGGCTGTCCAGCGGGTGAGTAACTGCTTGACCCCAGCAGAGGGTGATGTGATGTGTGTACTTGCTATCCTCCTCCACGTGGGGAATCCTTCGCGGAGAGATATTCCTTTTCATTTGATGACCATCAGGCCTGCACTGATTGCCTCTATCCCAGCCATGATATCCGCACGCGTCCGCTGCAGCTCAGCCCCATGTTCGCCTCCTTCTCTGGGCTCCTTTGCAGACGTTTGGTCGTTCGGCTGCACAGTGGCAGAGCTGGCCAGTGGTAGGGCCTTGTTGCCTGGAAGTTCAGATGTGGACCAGCTGTTGCGAATCATGAAATTCTGCAGGTGCGTACAGAGCTCATCAAGATCAGAAAGGGAGCGAGCGGGGAAAGGGCTAGATATGGAATACATCATGCGTGGGGACTACCTACGGCGGACTACATGGGTAAAGAGGGCACCGGTGTTCACTGACCCCAAAGGATGAAGCTCTTGCCCCCCGCCATGATGATGATGATGATGATGATTAATATCATCATCATCATCATCATCATCATCATCATCATCATCATCATCATCATCATGGCGGGGGGCAAGAGCTTATATATATCATATCATCATCATAATATCATTATAATATCATCATCATCATCATCATCATCATCATCATCACCACCACCACTATCATCACCACACTGTCGTCCTAAAATCATGCAGACACTGTAATTCCGCAGAGGCATGCTCCTTATGTTATGACGGGTGCTAAGCTAGCTGTAAACGTTGGTCCCTTATTCCTCCATGCCCACTAATCGTGCAGCCTACCGCCGTACGATCCGTACAGCTACCTGCGTGACAGCCTTTCCGCCGCTAGGGGTGCGGCTCGTGTCAGCCCCGAGCTCCTCTCTCTGTTGGAAGCCTGTCTACGATTGGATACCCGGGACCGCCTCACGGCGGATCAGATCCTGAGGCACTGTTACTTTTCCGACGTACGAAATCTCGTAGAGAATACAGAGCTTGCGTCACTGGTCGATGATACACTAGATGTGAACGACCCCACGGCCAGGTGGCGGCGCGCTGCATTCGTGCGGGGGCATGGAACTGGCCGCTGAAATGGCAATTGCACTGTCAAGGTTGTCTCTCACCCTGCAATAGCACCTGCCCCTGCAGTCGTGGGACAGTACACAGATGGCAACCGGCCAGCGTAGTACGCGAAAGTCAACGGGGAGATTCGGGGTTAGGTTCGGTACGAGAACGTGTGGGACCCGATGAAGTCATGACCGGCATCTTGTTTTGAGGTAGGAGGGCGGGCAATCATGAATGTGTTTCCCCAACATTGATGTTTTGACGACTACTTTGCGCATACATGGAAGTATGCGCCAAGGGCGGCATTCGTCCGTTGGCCACGTACATTTGGTTCATGTAAATCATGTGAATTTTACATGCATGCATTGAAAATAAATATTCCAGCCAGGTAGGAATTTGAGCTGGACGCTCCTATCGGCAGCATCGACTTGCTTGCGCAAAACCACGTGCTCCCGAATGCATGCCTTTCATGTTGCACGCGCCTTAATAATGCGTGCGCACAGAACGGATGCTGCTGGTTCGTACTCGCGTCCGCACATAAGTGTATATATTACGCTCCTGCATCATCAATTACAACACTGTGCCTCGTTCATGCTCGCTGCGATCTGGCTGCGATCTGGCTCGCTGCTAAATACGATGCCGTTACGTTTCGCGGTTTGTGGCTTTGCCGTACGGTTCCATCATGTACCATCATTCGTTGATTAATTTAGCTTTCCCTTAGCGAGCTGTCTGTTACATACCGATACTGCGCGCGGATTCCCAACGCCACCTGAGTTTGGTGGCTATGTGATTGAATTTTATTTGGAGCTGTTGCTGTGGTGTTGTGACATTGTCTACGTGGCCGGTACGTGGCTTAGTAGCTCGGCCAGCTATGCTTTGGCTGCAAGGGGTATGTCCTGCCCAGAACCTCTAAATTGTCTTGCTGCCAAAGGAAAAAATCAGGGCCAGTTATTGTGATGAGTTCCAACCGCTATAAGTACAAAGTTTTAAATTTACAACCACCGACCGACAGCTTATTGATTTCTGATGTGAACGGGCATCCTTATTATTGTATGGAATTTTGTTACGGATGGAGTCAGGGCAATAACTCAAAACCATACCGCATCGGTACGCACATCGATGACTTTACCGTACTTTACTTGGGCCGCCGCCCTTGATGCCCTTCAACTCAGCCGCACTACTTGGTTGAAAGTAGCTATGTATGGCAGGCAATACTGCAGTTCCAAGGGCGGATTTCTGTAATTACTGGGGCCTGCCTGTGTCCCCGGCTGCCCTGTGGAGTCAAGAAGGGTAGGTAAATGTTCTGCTGCTGCCGCGAGGGCCGTGTCGCGCAAAACTACTATCGCACCACTGTTAGCAAAACCTCGACCCCGTCTCGAACCCGTTAAACAGCATTCGGCACTCCTTGGACGAGTCAGAATTTGTTACAAAATATTTGTGTTTCATTGAATACGGGCAAAAAGGCAGCAAGGGTCTCAAGTCGAAACCTGCAGAAAACTACGAGGCTTGAATGAACCGATCGATCCTGGAAACAAATAAATGAAACCTAGTGACCCGCAGACGGACAGTTCCGGAAGCCAATTAAGCGATGTATGGTAAAGAATGATCTAATACCCGATAAATGCAGGCAGGCAACCACAAGATGCGCAGGCTAGCTTTCCCAGCAGCCGCATCATATAGGCACAGACCTGACGCCCTCAATTGACAGCAGCGCCTAAAGAACATCTTCTCTTGCGCTGCTGTCACTTGGCCGCTCGCTACTACTCACTCGATTACCTACCCACCCGCTGCGGCGTATTGCGCGGCACAGACCGTCACAAGTAAGCCGCTTTCTCACTGCGCCATTTCCGTGTGTTCCCAGACACCTATATAGCTATCCCCCCTCAACAACGCTGTTGCGCATGGGATACGCCAGGGTGGGTTGTCGCATTTTGCCGCGAGGCGTGATAAAATCACGGGCCAAGAAGGACACTACGAAAACGTGAAGACAGGAAGGAGTCATATCACGTCGAGACGACATCAATTCGGCTTCCTCACCCATGCGCGTTTATCGCTCGCGTAGCTCCCTCCAACGCCAATGAGGATACAAGTAGCAGGCTGTCTTGGCCCTCCCAAGTTTAGCTATATGACGCTGAACCTCTGCCGCGTTTTTCGTGTACGCCATTTTTGAGGTTTAGGCGGCAACGCACGCCCGGCGGCGAACTCCGAATTGGACACAATTCACAGTTCTGCTAACTTCTCACCCAAGTTTACGTGCTATCCTAAGCAATGTTGCTCTACAGCTATTCCGCCTGCAGCTTCAAATCATGTCCATTGCGGAAGAAGCTTGGTTATGTACAAGCACAGTTTGCACAAGCACAGTTCGAACAAGCACGCACACAAATACGCGTGTACACGCGTTACACACATGTGCTCGAAGCACATGCACACACGAGCAGCCGTTGCAGCGGGCAACACAATCCCAGGGGATGCCACGAGCTCATCCACCTTCAACCGCTTCCGCCCCATGCCCCACGTTTGACTCGACTGGATGGTATCATCACCGCCACCATCACAATCAGTTTACATGGCCTTCCATGGCGCCACTCACACGGCTACTGCTACAGCAGCTATCCGTTCTGTATGTGGATGTCGGGTGCAGCTCAGCGTACTGACATTCAGGCGGCTAGAGATCCTGGTAAGTCAACCCGCACTTTATTTGGCGCCAATTCAGAATCCTCGAAGATATTTGCATGCAGTGGCAGAATGCAGTGGAGGTTGCTGGCTTACTGCCGACGTGAGTCGACGGCGGCGTAGGTGCTGACCGGACAGCACTTCTGGTCGGCACTGAACATGGCGTAAGTGCACTGGCCCCGGTCGCCGCGGAAGCAGAAGGAAGACAACGAGGGGCAGGTGGACTGCGTCGCGATCTCCATGCAAAGTTGGAGGCCCTGGGCCGGGACGGCGTTGCGGGCAAGGTCGAGTGTGGGCAGCTTGAACACCTTGGGGGCCCACTGCTGGTTGATCTTGTTGTTATTCAGGAATACATTACGGATGCTACCCCGGCATGTGTCCCTGGTCCACCACTCAATCTTTTTGAGGTTTTGATTGCAGCACTTGCTGGACGGATCGGTGCAGGGCGTGGTAGTGAGATTGAGGCAGTAGAGGCGACTGGAAGCGGTGGCTGTGACGACGGGCTTGGAACTGAGGGTGAATGGGACTGAGCCGGTGCGGTTGCATTTGCAGAAGGGGAAGCCAGTGTTGGAAGGAGGAGGCGGTGGTGGGACGCGGAAAAAAGGTGCAATAGGGAAGTTAGGTGGGAAGGGGACTGGGGGTGCGGGTGGTTCGGGAGAGGGAGGAGGAGCGGAGGGAGAGGGTGGTGGAGGAGAGGGGGGAGGAGGGCTGGGGGGGCGAGGAGACGGTGGGCGTGGCGACGGGGGAGGTGGTGATGGGGGAGGGGGAGAGGGAGGGGGCGGAGAAGGGGGAGGGGGCGAGGGGGGCAGAGGAGAAGGGGGCAAGGGGCTTGGAGGCAGAGGCGAAGGGGGCAGAGGGCTGGGTGGTGGAGGAGAAGGCGGTGGAGGAGAAGGCGGCAGTGGTGATGGTGGTAGAGGGCTGGGTGGAAGAGGAGAAGGCGGGAGTGGTGAAGGGGGCAGTGGCGACGGCGGCAGCGGCGATGGTGGTCGTGGCGATGGTGGCAGCGGCGACGGTGGTAGGGGCGACGGAGGCAGGGGCGAAGGTGGTAGAGGGCTGGGTGGAAGAGGAGACGGAGGCAGCGGCGACGGGGGCAGTGGCGATGGCGGCAGTGGCGATGGTGGAAGAGGAGACGGAGGCAGCGGCGACGGGGGCGGTGGCGACGGAGGCGGTGGCGATGGCGGCAGTGGCGATGGTGGTAGGGGCGATGGTGGCAGGGGCGATGGTGGAAGAGGAGACGGAGGCAGCGGCGACGGGGGCAGTGGCGAAGGCGGCAGGGGCGACGGTGGAAGAGGAGACGGAGGCAGCGGCGACGGGGGCGGTGGCGACGGTGGAGGGGGAGAAGGTGGAAGAGGTGAAGGTGGACGCGGTGAAGGAGGAAGTGGACTCGGTGGAAGAGGTGACGGCGGCAGTGGAGAAGGAGGCAAAGGGCTTGGAGGCAGCGGCGATGGGGGTAGGGGAGACGGTGGCAGGGGGCTGGGGGGCGGTGGTGAGGGCGGTGGAGGCGATGGCGGCGGCGGGCTTGGGGGTGGAGGTGAGGGCGGGGGAGGCGATGGAGGCGGCGGGCTGGGCGGCAAAGGGCTTGGTGGGAAGGGGCTGGGAGGCCGCGGGCTTGGCGGCCGCGGCGATGGCGGCGGCGGTGATGGCGGTGGTGGTGATGGCGGCGGCGGGCTGGGTGGCGGCGGCGACGGTGGAGGTGGGGATGGTGGCGGCGACGGCGGCGGTGGCGATGGCGGTGGCGGCAACAGCACGGCGGGAATCGTCGGCGCGGGGAAGGTTCCAACAAGTCCAACAGGGCAGCAGTCGCAAGTACCGCTCTCAATTACGGAGTAGTGGCAGGAGCCATCGCCCTGAGGGCATAAGGCCGTCATGTTCGGGCAGGTGCTGCCGAGAGTCACGCAGATTACGGCACCATCGGCATCAGCAGCTGTCAGGTTGAGGCCTGGCATCTTGTAAAGGGCCTTAACTTCCTGGGTCCCGTACAACTCAAATGTCGGCATCGGAGCGCGGTTGCCATTGACTGTGACGCGGTTGATGGCACCCTTGCAGCTGGGCCCTAATGAGGAAAGTAAAAGAGCAGGATGGAAGTAAGGGTTGAGGACGGAAGTGAGAGGAGGACGAAAGAGGGGCAACGGGTTGTAAGCAGCGTGGTTCCAATACTACGAATTATATGCGACCTCAGTACCTAGCAGCTCAGTTCTGTTAGGGTCACTTGCGTATCGTGACGACTTGGGTTTGTAGTTTTCTATGTAATTATGTAAAGAAGAGACGCAAGTGGTCGCTCATCTACGCCGCAAGGAACAGCAGCAGCGCAGGTCAGTGGAGGATCCGTGGGGTGGCCCTTTGCGAAGCACCTGAAACGACGAAGGGCAAATAGCGAGACCGACTTACGAATATTGAGCTCGAGCTTGTTGAAGTCGACGTCACTCTTGCAGCAAGCACTTCCTGGCCTGGCGCACGGCACGACATGCGCTGTGAAGCAGACTTGTCGGCCATTCACACTGTAGGCGGGGTCGAGCCGGAAGCGCGACTGAGCTGGGTCGCGGTTGCATCCATAGGGCGGAAAAAGCTCCAGGTATGCCTGAAGCAAGTCCCTGTGGATATGGAGTTGGTGAAGGTATACGGAACACGGTGTGTTAGTTCTATCGGCCTCGTGTCGGCCACACCAAGTAAAACCATGCAAGTAAGCCATCGCAGAAGAACAGTGAACATTAGCAATTGATTTTACAAGCAATGATATCACCTTTTAGCGAAAGCTGAAGTTGTGGCTGTGAGGAAGAGCGCGAACAGCAGGACTTCTGCGCGCCGCATGGTGGTTGACAATGCGCTGTAGCCACGCCTCAGTGATGCAAAGGCGCTGAGCTAATAATAACTTAAATCCTCAAATATATTAAGTACGTATAATTGCTAAATGTTTTTTGAAGTTACTACCAAGGAAGGCGATGGGGACACTTGCGATGTAACTGGTATTGTCCGCGAACGGAAGCGTTACCAATCGTATTGTTCCAAAAACAGTAGTTTTATAAAATATTATTGTCAATGGGGACTTGTTTATTTTTTGTCGCTGGAACGGCGAGCCCGGCCTAGATGGTCTGTTAGGCCAAGCTCATGTGCAGATATCTGAAGTTATCGATGTCCCCGTCAATTCAGCATTATTATGGATAGCTGTATTATTTGATGAAGTTGATTTGGACTAGTATATATCCGTTTTGCCGTACAGAACTACAGACGCCCGCCAAGGGGGTCGCTTCGCGTTCGTAATTAGCCACGCTACTGGACCATTGGTCTGAGAAAGTATGACCACTGACGGGCGGCTACGACGGCCTCAAACAGGAATCGGTTGAACCCACAGACGGAATTCGCAAAAGGATTCGATTGTGACTTTCACTGCAGAAAAAAATGCACGAATCCAAGTAGTAATTTACTTACAGATAATTGATTGACGTCGGTCGGTGCATTAATAATGCAAACAAGGTAAAAACAATGGGAAGGACCCGTACATCAAGTATCCTACACTACTATACACATACGATCTGTGCTTTAGTTCCACGCATGCAGATACATATAGGCCTTCGCATTATGAACGTCCCAAATTCGTAATAACTAATGCGCGGCGTTGTGCGGTTATCGTCAGCAGTTGAGAGGCATACGGAGTAGGCATCGGGATAGTCGAGGGCGCCGGATAAGTCTTTCATGACTAGCGATACAATAAATGAATTGATTCTGACGAGTCAGATGCTTTTAATATCTTGTCCATGTCCACTTGCGGATCCCGTTGCCCGACAGGGTTGCGTAAGCTAGAACGCTAGAAGCTGCGGAAACAAGTTAGTTTGACGCATTATTTATCTCTGTATAGAAGTAGGGACTCACATGCGTTCCGACAGCACCACGACCGTAGGGAGTTGGCGACCTGTTCAGGTTAGTTCCTGGCTGTCCCTGTCAGTCAGGCAGGGTCAGACCACGACTATTAAAAGAAGCGTTTGACTTAATAGATAGCGAGAAACTCAAACTGATCAACCGTATCGAGCTCAAATGATATTTTTAAAATGCTAATAGCTCAACTTTATACGCTCGCTTTGTTAATTGGCGTAGCGGCCGCGACCCGTCCAGCTTCGTCGAACCCTGTCGAACACGGTCGAACGGTACATGTGGGAAACTTGGGCCTTCTTAAGAGCCCCCAACGATGGCAAAAACGTAATATTACAATTACATTACACTTTACGTGAAGATCCAAAGCTGACGGTCGAGAGTGCACCGGTATGCACTAGGTAGGCACCCCTTGATAGTCTTCCCAGATCAGCTCGTCCCTCAGCCCGAGCTCCGAAACAAACATAATGAATCAAACATGTAATAGATTATGCTTTTAAGATAATATAACAGATGTTCGTCATCAGCTGACGTACCACCATGGAAACCATGGGAAACCATGGTCGTGCGACGCTGTAGCACGACCTCACGATCCACACGACAGCATACTCCGAACACTAAATCGAAAATGTCATTTTATAACGTCGCGCATGATGTCATACGCGTGTTAGATGGAAGAACCTGACTATGTGCCTCCATCCGCTATCTTGGGCTGAATATTATCAAGTATACCGCCGCTCCCAGTACCAATCTCACTCCCAGTCAGTGCTGTCTACCAACTCAGCGCTTGAAAGCCTATTTATCAATTAATTCGTACTTTGCAGAATTACCTTGAAATATCGGCAAACTGAATCACGAGTCTTTATGAAAATACTCGCTCCGAAACTCTAACCTTAATTTCAACGGCAGCACTGCCTGCGCCTTGCTTCCAATTCTTTTGTCTGTACCTTGCTTGCCAGCTGCCCTCGCCGTACCGTGCACCTCACGGTACGCGTTTTGTTCCTTGCGGCCACCTACAGCCGCGGCGTCGGCGACCGGTGGCAATAGGCAGCAGGGATGGCTTCTTTGGTCCCAGCGGCCTGAAATTGTTTCCTCCTGCTGCCCGAATTCCATCACCCGCTACAAACTGCTCCTGCTACATAACTAAGACACTCACGTTTTTCCACCTTCGCCCCAACCTGTCGCCATCTCTACTTGCTCTCACATCACTTCTAGCGCCGGCGGCCGCGGAAGTCGGATATAGCATGCGCTCCAACTGGACAGCAGTCACGCGCCTCGTTGAACAGCGCGAATGAACACCGACCCCGATCGCCGAGGGAACAGAGCTCGGCCAGTGTGGGGCAGGGGGAGATGGAATACAGCTCCAAGCACAACGCTACACTCTGCTGCGTGGACACGGCGGCACGCGATATGTCGAGCGCTGGCAGCTTGAAGACGCCGGGTCCCCATTGCGAGTCGACCTTGGCACCACCCAAGTACACTGCACGGATGCTACCCCGGCATGTGTCCCTGGTCCACCACTCAATCTTTTTGAGGTTTTGATTGCAGCACTTGCTGGACGGATCGGTGCAGGGCGTGGTAGTGAGATTGAGGCAGTAGAGGCGACTGGAAGCGGTGGCTGTGACGACGGGCTTGGAACTGAGGGTGAATGGGACTGAGCCGGTGCGGTTGCATTTGCAGAAGGGGAAGGAAGTAGACACGGTCCGGGTAGTGGTGCTGGATTTTGCAAGGAAGGGGCTTTGAACCGATGTGGATGGTGGAGGGGGCTCCGTGGATGAGGGCGGAGAGGGGGAAGGGGGCGGAGGGGCTCCATGTGGAGGCGGAAAGGGAGAGGGAGTTGGAGGAGGTAGGGAAGGTGGTGGAGGTAGAGAAGGTGGAGGCGGTGGCGGAGGGCTTGGAGGCGGAGGGCTTGGAGGCGAAGGGGAAGGTGGAGGGGGTGGCGAAGGGCTTGGAGGCCTTAGGGTGACGGGTGCAGACGACGGGGACAGGGAAGGTGGTCGTGAAAAGGGAGAGGGCGAAAGCGGAGAGGGCAATAAGGAGGTTGATGGTGGGAAAGGAGACGGGGTTGAATGCACAGTAGGTGGGGGGCGAGTGGGTGGGCGCAGGGGAGGGGGCAGTGGCGATGGGATGGTTGAAAGATTCAGCGAGGTTGAGAGACCTGGGGGTGTCGAGGAGAGGAGTTCTGTAATGTGGGGCGGTGCCGAGGATGGGGAGGGGGTAGAGGAGGGGGGTTGTGGTGATGGCAGTGGCGGCGACGGTGGCCGTGGCGACGGCGGGAGGGGACGGCGGCGGCGGAGAAGGAGGTGGTGGCGAAGGAGGAGGGGGTGAAGGAGGCGGAGGCGAAGGAGGAGACAAGGCGCGTGGTGGTGGTGGTGATGGTAAGGGAGACGGTGGATGGGGAGAAGGCGTTGGGGGCGGCGGCGATGGTGACGGGGGAGGTGGATGAGGTGGCGGTGGGGAAGGCGGGATTGGAGATGAGCAGCAGAGGAGCACTGTGTACGCCGGCAGCGTGGCGGCAACTGCGCCAACTCCCAACGAACTTCCAAAATGATCGGATCCACAACGGTACTGCACCCAAATGCTAACGGATGACAGGGAAGCTGCGCTGGCGTTTGGCACGGCATGCGACAGGGAACAGGGGTAGCTGCACGGGCGGCCGGCTGGAAGCACGTTTTATATTCAGGGGTGATCTATACATGGGGGAGCTGAGAAGCTGGCTGTTGGCGCGTGGCGATGCTGGGGGCTCACAGTTGTGCGCGGTACTGGTTGGGAAGCCTTGTGTGAGCTGTGAGAACCCAGATGGGATGCATGGGGCTGCGCCTTCCCATCGGTTGCATCTGGGCTGAACACGGGACACACGCGACTGAGGGTGACCGGCGCGGCGGGGGCGGCGCCAGCCGACCCTAGCCGCGCCCAGGGGGCTGGGGAAGCCTCGTGTGAGCTGCGTGTGGCGTCCAAATTGGGGGACCACACCAAACGTATAACCACACGAATTTTTCGCCGGATACGCTGATGTTATGCCTTGGATCTTTATACTGACAACACTTGAAGCCTGAATGCGGACAGAGCAACAAGTCCTCGAAGCACGGCAACTTCTTTGGCTGGTCTTTGTAGGGATTTGGGTACGTGTAGACACGGGCGTGCTGACACGGATAAGGTATCACAAACGCAGCGGAAGCGTAGGAGTAATCAGATACTGTGTTGTAAGCGAGTGTGTAAAGCGAGAGATAGGCGACAGCGGAAGTCTTTTGGGGTTTTGGGGCAACTGTATATCCAAGCACTGTATCCACAAGACCACACACACGACACCTCTGAGTCCAAGCCTTCACGGGAGATGGGAGAAAGGGGAGAAGGAGCAAGGGAAAGGGGAGAAGGTAGGAGACTCGAGTCACAGGGAGACAAGGGGATTTGCTGTCGCTTCTGATGAACTGGACAAGCTGTTCCCGAAGGCTTCAGAGGGCGCAAAGCCTCTAGAAAGCTTAACACGTAACAAGGGAATTCGGGTCTGGAGCTTTGCTCGGGATTTGAACCTGAGTGTGGGTATAAGTGCACAGGTCTGTGTTTGCCTGGTATGACCAACTCCTAGCACGAAGACCGCCTTTTGTGCCCCCTTTCATACACCTTCCTAACCGTCATCGTCCACTTCTACGAAAGGGTTTCTTCAAGCCACGTTACTGCGTCAACTCGTCCTCAAAGTTACTTGTTTGCACCTATTTACCTGTTTGCACTTGTTTGCACCTGTTTGCGTGCGCCTATTCAACTGTTGCCGCATGTATGCCAACAACCTCAACAACGCGTCGTCAGTTCAGTTATACGTTGTGAACACACGAGAAACTGCATGTTATCGTTCTGAACCAAAGTCGTCTAGACACCTCGCGCGTGTCCCCCACGTGTGAACACCACATGCGTGCAAAGTCAGATGGGATGCATGGGGCTGCGCCTTCCCATCGGTTGCATCTGGGCTGAACACGGGACACACGCGACTGAGGGTGACCAGCACGGCGGGGGCGGCGCCACTCGTATCTTAATCTTAAGGGCTCGTATCTTAATCTTCCCGGAAGATTGTTGAGCGTTTTTGGCGGATTCCGAAAGATGGTTTTGCGGTCTCCAAACGAACACTGAAGGATGGGATGGGTGCGTGGGGACCGGGAGATCCTCCAAATCATATGGGGAAGACCGCAAAACCTGGCAAAACCGGGAAGGTCGTAAGATGGATTGCCCTGAGGAAGCCGCCCAACCTTCCAGGGTGAAAGATGGTCCGGAAAACAAGATACGAGCCCTGGGCGCCAGCCGACCCTAGCCGCGCCCAGGGTGGCAAAGGGAGCTGTGGTGCACACGGGAATGCAAACGGGGTTGCACTGAAAATGGCACGGGGGGGCGGTGCCGCGTTGTGGGGCACAAGGAGCGAGGCACAGAAACTTAACGGAAAGTAACGTGCCCCCCACCCCCCCCGTGCACACAACACCCCACCAAGCACCCGAGCAGCGTCTACCTCCAGCCACTCATATCACCAAGACCGTATCGGCATATCCCTGCATGGCAATGCAAGGGAGGTCCAAGGTGTGTGCCGCCTGCTCCCACAACCCTGGCCCTCCTTTCCTCGTCCCAGCCCCCCACGCAACCGCCCCTTTTGCGGGAAACCCCTTGCCCCCCCCCCACACACACCGCCCCCGCCTTCCCCTCAACCGCCACCACGCGCACATGTGCGTCTGGTGTCCACCCGCCAGTCCCGCCCGGCGCAGCACAAGTGTCGCTACCGACAGCGCTTGCGATGTGCGTCCCTTTGCGCACCAGGCCGCGCAAAAGGCGCCGAGTGCTGTGGCATGCTACAAGGGGTAATGTGCAGGGTGCAGTGCCGCACAGGCAGTATCCTGCATCTATCGCCAAATAGCAGGAGCAAGCTAATTAACTACGTCAATGCTCCTGGCCCCGCGCCATAAGCCTGCGAAGGGAATGCCGACTTGTACTGTTGCGAATGGTTCCGAACGAGCTCGCCGCGACAAGCCGCCTTTGCTGGACAAAGACTACGTGTCTAGATTACAGTTTAGGGTGGTAGGCCGGTCTATGGCTGGCTGGCCGCGCCCGCGAGCTTTGTCCCGGTCAACATGCTCACTATTTCGCAGCAGTTTTGTGCGTGGCGGACGCCTTTTACGCCGCTATTACCGTCATTGTAAAGATAGTAACACTAAAAGTCAGTATGAGAGATTACTCAATGTGTGGACGCAAGCAAGCGTCTACGCGGGGCGTGGACGCCACACTTATAGCTGTTCTCAAGACTAATTGCCGATTGCAGCATGAAAGTCCGCAGTCGCAAATTGCCGAACAAATACGTACGACTTTGTAAGTCGTACTTTCCTCGGCCGCATCTGCAATCTCGCAAAAAATAACTAACTTCATATAGAATACGTCAAAAATATGATGCGCGGCGGTTAGTTCATGCCTGGCGTTGCACATTTCCATTCGCGATTTGCTGGAAATATGGAACATCCGCGGTCGACATTGACATGTTTGGCTTGTGGGATGACGATGGCAAGGACGGCGAAAGGATCGCATAATCGTGCGTGTGGCAGGGTAATAAGACAGGAATTAATGTGCCCGTTATTTGGGCATAACAAACAGTCATGTGCTGTCAGGTTATTACCTGCAAAAGACGCACCAATTGCCTGCAGCATTTGCCTCTGGCCTGCAACATAACTTTCCAAACCTAACGGCACACATCGTGGTGAACGACAGCACTGGGAATGAGCAGGTTTGCTGGCTGCTGCTACTGTATATATATTGAAGCCATATCGATATACTTTCTCAAGGGTACTTTCTCGGTCCAGTTTCCCACTTAGGGTGTGGCTGCTCACATCAGTCAAACCGTGGGGCCCCAGCTGCCAACCCCACCATAGATCGCCAACCCCCCCTTTATCATGCAGGAGCAACCCTCCTCAGTGTTCAGGCAGCAGGGGTTGCATCCTAGCAATGATCAGATTTCAGGGCCCTGTGTTACGGAGCCAATTCCCGAGCAATATAGTGCAGCTAAACCAGGTGGTAGTAGCTTGCAACAGCTCTGTGGCAGGATGGGCATGCATGGTGCAATGGGAGAAAACATCTGGGAACAGGGTAGGTTGGCACCAGCCACTAGGCTAGTGCAAGGCCATGCCGCATCTGCTGCTAAGGTGCAGCATGGCTCACGAAAGCAGAAATCTCCCATGGTCATAGACACACAAGAGGAGGAGGATGAACGAGGGGGTGGTGGAGGGCTTTGGGTTTTAGAGGCTGGCAGCACAGAGGCTGGCAGCACAAGTGCAGATGAGGTTTTGCATTTCTTTGGACATTAAAACATATGAAGGAGCCCCGTACTCACAATGGCCTATGCGTGAGGTTCAGGTGGAGACAGAAGCAGATGGTGAGCTATCACATGAAAAGCCGGTGAAGGAGTGTGGGGGTTTATATCGTGCCTAGGAACATTGCCATAGCATTCCCAAGGTCAAAGAGTGATGCCTGTCATCTGCCTGGAAAAGCTCGACAAGTGTTTATGCTGCACTCTCGTCCAACAATCGCAGCTTTTGAATGCCCTTCTGACCACGTACTGGTTACACATGCATCACCACGACGCAAATAATCTGTGATCTTACTTGCCTATTGTCCTTTCGCTAGGCCTGTTGCCAAACAGATTATCTATTTCTTGTTGCGTGAACCTGTGTACAAAATAAAGGTGACACACGCGTTCACGGACTTGCACACTATAGTAGTGCAGCCGCGATAAGTTCGGCGGCAACGCTTGAGCCATGGCGGCGCTCCCAAAAACATTTTACCGTCTGTATTTCCAGCTATTTTGATTAGCCCGCTCCTCTGTTGGTAGCAGAGGGCCACAGGAAAAGCGAAATCAAGCACGAAGTAACCGCCGCGCATCATATTTTTGACGTATTCTATATGAAGTTAGTTATTTTTTGCGAGATTGCAGATGCGGCCGAAGAAGGTACGACTTACAGATTCCTTTTGTGAACGGATGACAAATTTGTTCGGCAATTTGCGACTGCGGACTTTCATGCTGCAATCGGCAATTAGTCTTGAGAACCGCTATAAGCAGTAACAACACACAACACAAACTCACCACTGTCGCACCTGCATGCGCCACTTCTCCGCTATCAACCGTTTTCTTCTTCTTCTTAGGTGACATGGCTAACAGTCTGTGACGTTTCGCAAGACGCTGGTGCGACTAGCTGCTAAACCTATGCTGCAACCCTGCAGCGATCTTGCAGTATAAAAGAGCTAATTCGGTAGTCTGCTATAGCGGGAACGCAATTTGGGCAAGGCACACAGCGGGAACATGCATCCGCTGCTCCCGCTGCCCATGCCGACCTCTGCCATGTAATGCTCATGCAAAAAATGTTCATGCTCATCATTGCTATTAAGTCCTCGAAGTCTTTCGAGGTCCTGGCCCATCACCATCGCTAATCTTGCCATGCTGCCAAAATTGAGCAAACACGCTCCCGCGCGCGGGCTCGAAACCCTACCTGAGGAGTCGCCCGTCTGCGACTTCTGCAACTTCAAAAACTATGATTGCGATAGAGAGCTTTATTTGATCGACC
Source organism: Volvox reticuliferus (assembly GCA_019650235.1). Classification (NCBI taxonomy): domain Eukaryota; kingdom Viridiplantae; phylum Chlorophyta; class Chlorophyceae; order Chlamydomonadales; family Volvocaceae; genus Volvox; species Volvox reticuliferus. The sequence continues at coordinate 1,967,243 of BNCP01000008.1, forward strand.
AGGACAAACGAAGAAGGCGAAGAAGGCGAATGTCGGCAACCAACAGCAGCTCTTCCAACGCTGGCAGCGACGACCGGGACGCCGAGATTCGACGCTTGCAAGATGAAAATGGACGCTTGAAATATGTACTTCAATGCAACCGCGAATTCAGCGGTATTCTCCTTTGGTTTACTGCATTTTTCGCGGCGCTGTTTGCGGTGGTGACCATGGCGCTATATATGGCCTTGATAGCTTACTGGAATAAGCGTTAGATGGTGAGCTGCTGAGAGGGTCTGGCTAGGCGGGTCCGAAAGGCGGGGTGGAGAGATTGGATTCGAGAGATTTGGCTGTTCGAGTTTGAGGCCTGCACACCTACCGGGCGCCTACTGCTACCACGCAGGGCGCCTGCAGCCGCCCTGACCATCGTGTCCTGACCTGCCAAAATTGCCCTTCCCGCCTCCCTCGCGGCCCCGCAGGCAGCATGGCCTGCCACAGCCGCCCGCCAGCTTCCCGCCTGCTCCCGCCTGGGTGCGGCATTCATGGAGATGTGAGGGGCCTGTGGTGGCCGGTGCAGCGTATGGGCAGCCTGCCACGCCCTGACGTGTAACCAGACATGGTGTGTGCAGGGTGTCCCAGGAGTCAGGTTTTGCTAGGGTTTGTGGCACGTCGCCGTAACACGTGCCTGTTACGTGTTTAGCGATGGCCAACTCCTGAGCAACTGGCCATGCCAGCTCTGTGTGTGTGAAGGCTGGCGCTGTGTGACTGGAACGGCAACTTGTCAGGATGATGCGTGCCGGTTACTTTGCACAGGGTTCCGTGTGAATGAGGCCCAAATCATGATTGGGTTGGTTGACGGGGTGTTCCTGGTGCGCCAAAAGTTGTAAGCATATTTGCAAGGCTTAATCTTCGCCCAAACTGTGATGTGTCTTTCTATTGAGTGACTTGCCATTCAGTTCCCCCAGCACCCACGGAACACCCAAACCTCCCAGCTGTGCAGCGCAATGGCTCGCCCCAAAATGGCGCCTGCTGAACGTGCTGTGATGAGGCAGATGAGCGGAAGATGCCACCAGGGTTACAGTGCAAGCTTCTGCCACCGCGTGCTGCCAGCAGCTTGGGGACAGGCACGATGCCTGCCACGCGGCCCAGACAGTACACGGCCAAGGAGCATCAGCAGAACACCAGACCCTGCAGCATAACGGGCAGCCTGGGCTTGCACCCTCCCCAACGCGGGCGAAACCAGTGTAGACTAGCAGGTGTTGTATCTCTGTTATATCCGCCTACAGCAAAGGCTCGATCGAAAGATGACCAGGTGCCACCTCGGATACTACCCATAGATACCCCAGGATACTACAGCAGGTCCCTCACCGTGCCTGGACCATCTAGACATGGGCGCTGCCTTATCGTGAACCCACCGATGGCCTGGCACGGCAGCAGCCTGGACAACCCCAGCCAAGCAAGGCTTCCTGTCACGATATATCATGGGCACGTGCGATCCGTGGGCAGCAGCAGGCGGTTGGGACGGAGCGGGCGGTTAGGGCAGCGTGGGCGGTTGGGGCAGGGGTGTGAACCGGGGTGCGAGCGGGCGCACGTGAGTGGGAACAGTTGGGCTCGTGCTCCCGGGGTTGGGGGCAGCCGGTGGTTGGGTTCTTGTTGGGGCCCCCTTGCGCGTGGGTTCGGGTCAGGTTGCGCCGGTTGAACTACTGCCGGGTCAGCAGTTTGGCTGCCCCCCTTCACTAGGTTGTTTATCGTGCTGTGTCGTTTATCCTAGGTGTTGAGGCCCATGACGAGCCACTGTTCACCTGGCACCGAGCTGGCAAATCCCAGGTCGGCTGCTGACAGCTCAGTAATAAGATCGCCAGGAACATGTAGCATAGCATCCTTCCACGCCTCTGGCGGGAAAAGACTAGGATGTGCCGCGCTAAGGCAGGTCATGCGTCTGAATGCCGCCTGCCGCACGGCCCTGCGAGACTCTGAATAGTAATAGCGGTTAATCCTAATTCCGTTCAACAGGCAGGCTTCCAGGCCGACACAGAGGCCTCCAGTAGCCTCGTACAGTGTTACACCCTGCCTCAATGCCGTGGTGAAGAACTCAGCGCCTTGCCTGGCCGCTGTGGTGTGTGTGCTGCTCGCACCCGCGGGCATTGCCTGTTGTCTTCGGAGCTCACACTTATGCGCGGCTCTCCACTCAAGTGCATGCACTCGCAAGAGCTGGCGCGCGTGCCTTGAGTCAGCGGGATCTGAGTCAGGGGGCGGGTCTGACGCCTCATATCGCCACCTGTTGTTGCCGTACACCACCTCCTCGGCAGTAGGCATATGATCCTCGCCGAAGGGGGCTGCAGATTTAGCAGTATGAATGCTGGCTCGCCCGGCCTGACATTGCTGAGTGCTGAGCGCTAGGCGTGACACGAGTGCAACAACGTCAACCCCCTCGCCTGCGGGATCCTCATCAAGGCGGGCACCTGAACCATCGAACGTGCTTGGGTTGTGAGACAGAGTGTCCGCATTCTGGTGTGTGACCCCCGGCCTGTGCTCGACTGTAAAGTGTGCTCCTATAGCACCAACGCGAAACGAGCATACTGCCCTGTGAGCCCTTCGGTGCTCATCAAGTACAGCAGCGGTTGGTGGTCAGTCACCAGGCGAAACAGCACGTCGGTGCCAATAAGATGGTGCCGAAACACCTTCATAGTCCACACTGCGGCCAGCATCTCTCCCTTGTAACTCGAATAGTTTGCCTCATGCTTGTTCAACGATCGCAAGATGCACACGCACATGTACTCGTTGCCGTTGTCATCGATTTTCCCCAACACGGCAGCGATGCCACGGTTCAAGAAGTCTGTGTGCAGGATCAGCTGCTTGCTGTAGTCTATGGGGCGCAACACCAGTCCCTCCTGAGCAAAGACTGCCTTGATTGTGTCATGCGCCGCCTGCTGCTTAGGGCCCCACTCCCAAGGAGTGCCCTGCTTCAGCAGCTTGTTCAGGTCGTGCACGATCAGGCTCATGTTTGGGATGTAACACCGGTAGTAGTTGATGAAGCCTAGCTGCGTGCGCAGCTCAGATACGTTCTTGGGCGGAGGCAGTGCCATGATTGCCTCCACCTTCGCCAGGCTAGGGCTAATGCCGTGTTCTGACAGGTTGTGACCCAGATACTCAATCACATCAGCACCAAAGATCAACTTGTCGGGGTGGGCACGCAGTCCGCACCGCGCCAGACAGTCTAACACAGCAGCCACGTGCTGGGCATGCTCCTCGGGTGAGTCAGACCAGATTACTATGTCATCAATGAAACCCACAGCGCAGTGGTCCAGCCCTGCACGAGTTAGTTCAAAGTCCATGCGCCTTTGGAACGCAGCTGACGTGTTTTTCAGTCCATACGGCATGCGGGGTACATCATCAGGCGGTTACCGCACCAGAAAGCCGTTTGGGGCTGATCAGCTGGTTCCAGCGGCACCTGTAAGAAACCTTGGCGGCAGTCCAGGTGCGAGAACACCTTGGCGCCTTGACGCATTGAAATATGTCTTCGGGCCTGTGCAGGCCGTACTTGTCGTGCCTGGTGTGCAAGTTCAAGTTGCAATAGTCTTGCACCATGCGCACACCCGTCCACAAACCCGTGTCTGGATCCTTCTTGGCCGCTATGACCAGGTTGACTGCACACACGGTGGGGCCGGTGTACTCAACGACTATGCCCGCGTCCACCAACTCCTGCATCTTTTCTTTGATGATTTCCCCCTCACACGGGCTGTAGCGCCGCGGGGGTTGAACGATTGGCTTCTCGGTGTCCAACTCAATGCGAAACGGGCTGGCCTCTCCTCGGTAACCCAGCAGATCCTTCATGGAGTAAGCGAATGCAGTTCCCTTGCGGTCCCGAACCACCTGCTTCAGGGCCTCGCTTTGCCGGGCGTCCAGGGCTGTGCTGTTGCCCCAGATCCAGCCTCCGTCCGGGTCCTTCGAGTAGCGCTCATGCGCTGTGGGTATGCGCTGGCCATCCAACCCGTACGCGTCCACCGTGGCTAGGGTGTGTGCGAACCCTCGCAATCTTCTACCAGCCGGGCTGCCCACCGCTCCCCAGCACGGCATGGCAAGGACCGGGATGGTCTGGGCTGCGGCAGTTGCTGCATGCCCGAGATACGCACTGGTGTTCATCGCCAGCTGCGCAGCCTCATTGTTGGCGCTGCCACCCAGGTGGCCCTGAGTCGCGCCCACCCCCGTGATTGCCACCAGCAATGTGGTTGCGTACAGCATGAAGGTGAGCACGCTGCCCAGGTACGTCCAGTCCTGGTGGTTGCGTGCAGCTCGTAGCGAGACGCCAGCGGCTTCTTGCGCTTGCCCTGCCGCGGCTTCTTGACTTTCTCCTCCATCACCGTTGCGACTGTGTCCATGCACCGGCTGAGCGCGCTGGCACCTGCCTGTGCTGCCGAGGCTGCCTTGTCGGCCAGCCAACTGATCCATGACTGCGGCTTAGCCGCTTTGACGCCGCTGCCATCACTGGTGCAGGCGTTGCCACCGTTGGCGGTCTGGTGGCTTGCGCTCCTGTCAGGTGCGGGCGCAGTGCCGTTGCTGATGCTCGCGTTGCAGTCGGGTGCCGGCACGGCGTTGTTGCTGTTTGCCGCTGCGTGGGCGTTGAGGTCCCCCCCCCAGCTCTGGCGCCGGCATCTTGTCGCCGACAGAGCTGACAGATGAGCAACACGCAGCGAGCATGTCCCCCGGAGAGTTCAAATGCGTAGTACAGGCTGTTGTAGCTGTTGACGCTGCGGGCACCACAGCGGACTTGGTGTCTTCTTCCACGCAGGTCATGACAGATGCGGCGAGCGCGTCGGCCATGCGTACCATGGGCACCGACACCACCCATCCAGGCTGTTGCGCCAGGTTGGGGTAGAAGTGCGGCTGCGCAGAGGGGTACTGCGTGATGCAGTCCGCGACCTGGTGAAACGGCTCATTGCCCGCCAGGAAGTCGAAAGGGCGGGTGGTGGGAACCACAAGCGTCTTGGTGAGCGGCAGGCGGGTTTCGTGCCGCGTGCCGGCTAGCAGCGTGATGTACAGCCCCTCGGTGTCCAGCTCTCCCAGTGCATTGGTTTTCTGCTGGTTGCCGGTGGTGAGGCTGCACTCGCTGGGCTTGATTTTGAAGCTGCGCTTGCGCGCAGCTGCCTCGGAGATGAGGTTGACGTCGGCGCAGTGGTCACGCAGCACCATGAATGTGGTGCCATTCAGCATGAATACCCACGTGCCGAAGTAAAACATGAGATGCGGATTCTCAAAATAGCGTCTGGCGTCGGGGTTTAGGGCTAATGCCCTCGCCTTCTCCGCCGCACTGAGTGCGGCAAACATTTTGGTGCCGTCTGGGGGCTCGCCTGCCACGCCGTATTTGACGCCGGTGGGCAGTCGGTATGTTTCGAACTCACCCCGCCTCCCGAGCAGGAGGTACGAGCTGGAGGCGGCCGAAACGCTGGATGCAGCAACGGCCTCGCAGCTGCCAGCGCTGGACGCTGCAGCGGCCTCAGTGAGGGCTGCGGACTCCGGCGTGGGCTGGGACAGCAGCGTAGCGTGCGTGCCGTAGTGGAGTGTAGGCTCGCTGCCCGGCACCCCTGGCTTGTAGGGCACTCCTGGTGTGCCCACGATCACGCAGGGTTTGGCCGGTGGGCTGGACGCTGCGGAGCCCCCGCTGCAGAGGGCATCCTGCCCGGCCTGGACCTCAGCGCCGCGCCACTGGCCGTAGCAGTCCTCCTGTCGTGCAGTGGGCGTGCACCAGTGCAGCCGCAGCAATGCGGTCACGCAGCTGGTGCCGTACTGGCCCTCCTCCTCATCATCATCATCCTCCACTCCGCGGTGCGCAGTGGCAGCGGCCTGATGCTGCTGCTTCTCCTGCGCCTTGTGGGCCTTGGCCTGCTCGAAGAGCAGCTTCATGGCCGGAGACCTCGGCACCCAGTCAGGGTGAGGTGCCTTGTCCGGATCCTCGATTGGGCAGTTCTCGCGTGTGTGCATGAGCATGAAGCAGAAACCGCACTGCTCGCTTGGGCGGTCGCCTTCCCCGCGGCGTCCCTCGCCTCGGTGCGGAGGGCAATTGCCGCGCTTGGCTTTGTCCGCCTCGTATTTAGTGCGGGGCGCACCGCTGGCGGCGCCTCCTGCGCTCGCCGAGCTAGTGGTTGCCGCCGCGCTGCGTGTCAGGCCCTGAATGGCGGCCACCAACTTGTCCAGCGGGTCGTTGCCGCTGTAAGTTGGCTGGTGATAGTTGGCTGCGCTGGTAGCTGCCGCTGCGCTGCGGCGGTTTCACAGCGTCCTGCACTCCTTGGTTGGGTGCGAGGGGTTGCGGCCGTGGAAGTCACAGTAGTACCACTTGGTACCATCCGCGTCCTTGCTCGCTCTCCTTGCCGCTCTTGGCCGGCGTGCTGGCAGAGGAGGTGGCGGCCTTCTCGGCCTTGGCCTTCTTGTTTGTGTTGGCGGTCTCGCCGAACGTGTGGCCCTGCGCCCGCAGGAGTTGTCACCACTCCCACGTCCCTCCACCCCCAGGCCTCCTACCCAGGCGAGGTCGTGTGGCTGGTGAGCGTGCTACTGCTGTTCCTGCTGGTGAGGCTGGTGAATGCGGGGTGCAGGGGGGATCAGGTGGGGAGGGACTGAGGCGGGAGGGGCGGCGGCTGAAGTGGCCGCTTAGGTGGTCGGGAAGTGCATGTACTGCTAGAGGCTACAACCGCAAGCAGTCACCACAGGCCTGCCGGCATGCAAAACATGCAACGCCTGGAATCCATTAAATCCATATTACCCACCTTGACTGGCTTTCGGCATGGCGTGGGTTGCCAAGGCCTTGCATAGTGCATAGTGGGCCAACCGGGTACTGGCCCGCCAAGCATGCGCGTTACCAACCTCCAGAGCCCTCAGACCCCTCCAGAGCCCTCCAGAGCCCTCCAGAGCCCTCAGACCCCTCCAGAGCCCTCCAGAGCCCTCAGATCCCTCAGATCCCTCCAGATCCCTTCAGAGCCCTTCAGAGGCCTCAGACCCCTCCAGACCCCTCCAGAGCCCTCCAGAGCCCTCCAGAGCCCTCCAGAGCCCTCCAGAGCCCTCCAGAGCCCTCCAGAGCCCTCCAGAGCCCTCCAGAGCCCTCAGATCCCTCCAGAGCCCTCAGACCCCTCCAGAGCCCTCCAGAGCCCTCCAGAGCCCTCCAGAGCCCTTCAGACCCCTCCAGAGCCCTCAGACCCCTCCAGAGCCCTCCAGATCCCTTCAGAGCCCTTCAGAGGCCTCCAGACCCCTCCAGAGCCCTCCAGAGCCCTCCAGAGCCCTCAGATCCCTCCAGAGCCCTCAGAGCCCTCAGATCCCTCCAGAGCCCTTCAGAGCCCTTCAGAGGCCTCAGACCCCTCCAGAGCCCTCCAGAGCCCTCCAGAGCCCTCCAGAGCCCTCCAGAGCCCTCCAGAGCCCTCCAGAGCCCTCAGACCCCTCCAGAGCCCTTCAGAGCCCTCAGACCCCTCCAGAGCCCTCCAGAGCCCTCAGACCCCTCCAGAGCCCTCAGAGCCCTCAGATCCCTCCAGAGCCCTTCAGAGCCCTTCAGAGGCCTGTGCAGATCCTTCCAGCGAGAGGCCGAGCGGCTCTGAAACAGCCTGTGTCAGGAATGCCAGACCACCCTCAATGCAGCAGGAACCCGCTTTCCAGCTCTGGCTGCCTGCGAAGCAGCTGCAGGAGGACCTGAGCCCCGATGCTATTGATAGGTCTTGCCCGCACTCTCCCAGGCCCAAGCTAGCTCTAGAACGAAGCCATTAACGCGATATTCGCTCGCACAGCTCCTGACTTAGGCGGGTTCTAGTAATGTTTTCCTTGTAGTTTCAAAATGTGCTGCAGCTTTGGTGGAGCATGGTCGGGTGCGGCATTTCCACTTGAGCCTGCTGTCGCCCACAGTCGCTAGCTCTTACGGCTTGTATAATGTTTATAAAATGCTTTGAATGAACATTGCGCAGCAATGCGGGGAAAGGCTGTACGGCACGCGGCATGGGCCCATGCAGCGAGTTTGAGCTGGAGGGGATTCCCGCTGCAGGAGCTACCACATGCGCACAACATAGCTGTCGCCCATATCCTGATAGCAGTACTAGCTAGTGATACAATACTGCGAAGGCGCCGTGGGCGTCGTGATGCTGGGGGAGAACGAGCACGTCTTTACTCCGGGGTCACAATCCGATTCTAGCTGCAATCTTGCAAGGTACAGTTACTGGCTCATAGGTGTACAGAGTGTCAGGGCGTGAGCGTGCTCGTTTGCACACTGACCTGGTCAAACTTGAGGGCGGGTGTCGCGGGTGTGAAGCGTGGTGGCTGGGATGCTGGGTGGGCAGAAGGGGAATGGCACGGTTGCTTTGCGACTTATGCTTCTGAGTGCACGCACGAAAGCATGGCGACAGGTCAGAATATTGCAGTGCTCCGCTGCTTTGTGCAAGGGGCTGACGCAACGGGCGTGCAGCTGGATCTGGATCGGCTTGTAACCTGCAACGCAGTGGCGACACAAGACACGTCAACACACATTTTTTTTCGCGTGAGAGTGATGTGTTCCTACTGTTTCTGGATCTTTTCACTTCACCAACTGATGTCTGTATGCGGACAGAGCACCAGATGCCACGTAGCACTTGAACCACTTGGCTGGTCTTGTTGCTTTGCGGAAGCGTTGTTTACTTTAAGGATATTGAGCGAGATAGAGATGATGCGAGATAAGCGGAAGCGTAGCAAATACGTAACGGGGAGTGCCAAGCACAGAGTCCTCCTGTAACCGAAACCGCCTGTAACCGTGCCTTCGGCTACTAAGATAGCAGAAGGGAGTCGCGTCTAGCAGAGCTTTGCTAAGACGGAGAGAAGTTCAGTTTCCTGCAAGGGAGGAAGAACTGACAAGGTTAGCGCGGCCGTGCTGCTCAGCTGAACCGGTCTTAGGCGCAGGGGTGGTGCTCAAGGGCACCAAGGAGTGTGTGGGGTGAGCCGGTCGTAGGGACAACACCGCGTTACACACAAGCAAGGGGGTTTCAGGACTCAGCCTGATGCTATTCGCTCTTAGGAGCGAGACAGAGATATCGCTTAAGAGATGTCTCAGGGCTTATACGAGTGCTTTGAGTGTTCGTGGCCTGGTATGAAACAACATAGCGACAACATCGGCCTTTTATACTCCCTAACTTGCTCTTTTGCGCCTAATGCCACCATTGCGCCGTACAACATCGTACAGTACGGCAGAATCCAAGACAGGAACCTGTTCACCCATCATCACCTAGCTTCCTAAGGTTCCAATTCCCAATCCAGCTACAGATTCGTCTCAATTCAAATCACCAAAGATTCTATTACAACTTAAAGTGTCATATGCCGTTACTCCTTCCGCCACCTCTAGCTTGCGGAAGATACACGATATGTCTTAACGCTTTCTCTCAACCGTTATTTCTAGCGTGTCTTGACACTAAGAGTGTGTCCCCATACTTGCACATCACAGGCTCGACTACCGTATTACACGAACCAGCTGGTTCCCGCCTCGCAGTCGCTGACCCTTCCTGCCAGGATCCGCATCACTACGTCAGCCGATGGGGCCTTCTACTTTGGGCTTTGCAACATCTACCTGCGCCAAGTGATCCTCACGCCTCCGACTGTCACAACCTGGGTTGGGCGCAACCTGACCGACACGCCCAACACCACGAACACAGCATTCAAGGCGTGCATGGACGCGCTGCGTCACCCTCAGTCGCGTGTGTCCCGTGTTCAGCCCAGATGCAACCGATGGGAAGGCGCAGCCCCATGCATCCCATCTGACTTTGCACGCAGCTCACACAAGGCTTCCCAACCAGTACCGCGCACAACTGTGAGCCCCCAGCATCGCCACGCGCCAACAGCCAGCTTCTCAGCTCCCCCATGTATAGATCACCCCTGAATATAAAACGTGCTTCCAGCCGGCCGCCCGTGCAGCTACCCCTGTTCCCTGTCGCATGCCGTGCCAAACGCCAGCGCAGCTTCCCTGTCATCCGTTAGCATTTGGGTGCAGTACCGTTGTGGATCCGATCATTTTGGAAGTTCGTTGGGAGTTGGCGCAGTTGCCGCCACGCTGCCGGCGTACACAGTGCTCCTCTGCTGCTGAGATGGGGCCGACGGCGGCCGTGGCGAGGGTGGTGGCGGCTGCCATGGGGACGGAGGCGGGGGCGGAGGCGGTGTTGAAGATAGCGCCGACCACAGCCCGGCAGTAGCTATCGGTAAGTTGCCCAATAGGCCTACCGGGCAGCAGGCGTTGCTATCGTCCACGGCTGCGAATGAGCAGAGCCCGTCATCCTCGCCGCACAGTTCCTGCATGGTTGGGCAGGTGCCGCCCAATCTAAAACAGATCCGCGTGACGGCGGCGTCGGCGGCCCGCAGGCCTAGGCCGCCAAGGCGGTACAGCGCCTTGCCACCGGCGGCACCGTACCACATGAATTCGGGTAGCTCAGCTGCGGGCGCTCCATTCACTGTGACTTGAGATATGGAGCGGCGGCAAGAGAGGCCTGGGACGGGGGAGAGGGAGATCAGGTCGTTGTATGTAGGAAATAGGATGTAGGATGTATGTGTGTGTGTGTGTGTGTGCGTGTGTGGAAGGATTGTCGCATCGTGCGTGATAGCGAAGCAGCGTGCAGGTTGTGTGACATGTTCTTGGCGTTGCAGCGAGGAGGTGCATAAAATCGGCATGGGATAATGAGGAGTGGATAAGGGCTTGCTTTTCAAGGGCGCTTCTTGCAGACCTACATCCACCTCCGTTAGGGGGTGCGCTCGCAAGCATGTGCGCAATCGACATGAGAGCACAAGCACATGCGTCACTGCTTGTAACTAGGCAAAGATATACGACTCATTTAAGCGAAATTGCTGCCTAGGTAGGGCGGACAGCGTTTCCATAGAAGCTTTTAAGCGTACCGACCGACAGCTCAAGGCGACTGAAGGTGACGTCGTCACCGCAGCAGGCGCCGCCTCCAATACCGCAGGGAACCACGCGCACAGTGAAGCAGACGGTGCTGCCGCTTACTGAATAGATTGGATGATACGAAAGCGTGACTGGGAAATATCGCGGGTCCATTGGTACGGAGGAAAAAGCTCGCGGAAATTTGAATTCGACGTCGTGCGCTGGAGCAGAGTCCTGTGATGTTTCCTGAGAGTCACAGAACGAGGGACGGCGGCAAGTTCGTGTGAAGCTGCGTATTGCACAGTTAAGATGCTTATGGAGGACATATGGACATGTGGAAGTACCTGCGTCGAACATCTCACCGTTCGTTAAATGCGCTTGTTCTTGTGGCGCATATTATAACCAGCAGCAGCGTGCCGAGATGCCGCATGTTGCCGCCCATGATGAGTTTTTTTAATGTTGGATATTTATTTATCTGCATCCGCTCAACATGTATCATTTTGCCAGGAGCTTTAATGCCCGGGAGAGGGCTTTACGGGGCGCCGTCGAGCTTGCGTCGGCGTAAAGGGGTTGTGTTTGCGAACCCACCTTAATAAGAGACAGCCCCAACGACAGAAGAGTTTCTAATTCGACATAATCGGTTGACTGGATCTGAAACTTTGCATTTACCAGGTGAAGGGTACCCAAGGGACGTAGTTCTCGGGAGTATCGTCGCAAAGATGATCACAGCCACGACCAGATCAAATTGTGTCCAGACCTTGAGATTTAGGTCCAGGACTACACGTGTGCGCAGAAAGAGCTGCCCTTCTTTATCTAACATTCATGAATAAATACCGTACGCAATGCACCTACGGAAGCCCAAGTAACCGCAGGAGACCCACAATAACACAAGGTATAAGGAAATAGCTCAATAATATATGGTTAGTAAGGACTTGAAGATGTATGACCAGCGACGAGATCCAACAAATGAAGGGTTAAAACCGTTAAAACCGAGACATTAACATGTTTTATTTGACTTAATATTTACATTAAACCACGCGATCTGTTCATACCTAGGCTCCTACAAGCTTGGCGGGGCTAGGCATTCTAGGACTTGCATCCTACGCGGCCTCCAGCGTCCAGTCATGATCATGTCAGGAACTCATTATCATTATAAATGGAATCCTAAAGATTTGTATGATTTTTATCTGTAAATAATTTGACTAAACTTAACGTGCACTATGCATATGGTGTAAGCCGCTGCTGATAAGCATACTCCGGCATGCTATAAAACTACATACACGTCATCCAAGAGCTCCTTACATCTAAATAAGGATCAATGTGCAAAGCGCTCGTGCCAAACGCAAGGCTTTAAACTTTCATTTATCAGTCGCAAGCTCGTCGCAAGCTCCCGGCATCGTCTGAATCCCCTCCGTTGATAACTCTTTCGGCCATTGGATTAAATGGGACTATTCATCAGCCTTCAGGATGTCCCGCGTCTCTCACCAGCAAACCTACGTGGTTTTCAGGAACCCCGTACGAGAGACTGCCTTATCAATGCGTCAGTTACAATCCTGGTGGTTGGTGGTCCTGGAGCAAACGCGCACTAAGGATGGGTGAGAAAGACTGCCTCAACACCACTACTCTTGTACTGCATGCCTTTACCTAAGGTAGCTGTACAGCTGCTGAGGCTACTATTTTTCCGTACAGATCAGTTTCCGCGTTGCTGTCGGACCAAGATACCTCACGCTAAATGGCAAAAATGCCGACACAACAAGGACTCACCAATTACCGATACCACTTGGTCAGGGCCGATTAATAGCAAGCGCCTAATCCTGCCTAACGAAAGGTGGCTGACATTCCTTACGGAAGACGAGGATTGCCGTATGCGGGTATCTGTGCGATTCCGGAAACATTCTCCCCGAGGCTCTCCGCTGCATTTGGTCCCTTATCTGTCCGTTTCTGCACGTCTGGATGTGCTTTGCCTAACTACACTACTATTTTTCTGCGGCATAGTTAGCACCGTGTAGCTAAGATATTTCAGACGCAGGAGAAATGTCAACGTGATCATTTCGGTGCAACCCTGCTGCTACAATGATCCGAGTCCGCCGAAAAAAAGCATGCCACCAAAGGGCACCTGCGCCACAAGCGTATCCAAAGCCTTCCTCTCCTTTCCATGTCCTGTCCAAACGGTAGCCGCCCTGTCCGCATTGCCATGATAGCACCCCATTTGGTAGGTTTCTTAGCTTTGCAGGGAACCCGTACTTGTTTGGCCCTTTTGCCGTCAAGAGTCGAGTCCTTTCCAGTGCGGGTGTGAATCCATGATCTTCTTCCTCACATTTTGAAGACGAGGAAGCGGTGGCCATGCCCAACCTTACGACCCCAGCGGCCCTCGATCCTATCCGCACCAGGAGCCCTCATGCAGGAGCCCTCGTGCATCCGTATGATGATTACGCCGTGTCAGTTTGCTGTTCGGATCCAGCTCGCAAGATCAGGCAAGAAGCAACTATTGGTGCGCTTAACGCACCCTTTCCAAGACGATACGGCCAAAGTAGGTCAAGATCGCAATATATAAAGCCCGCAATTCTCCGAAATGACTGCGCCAGCCAGCAAGTATATCGAGTCGGCCAGAATGCGGGCAGCAAAGCATGGGGGGCAAAGTCTTACTCCGCCACGGTCTTAGGGACCTCACCTAGTATATAGAAGGGGTCGAAGATGGTAAGGTGGTGTAGGTGCTCTGCACCTTGGCCATTACCCAACGCGCGTGCCTCCAGGTTTGCCCGCACAAGCAGCAGATTATTTGATGTCGTACAGACATGTGCACGCATACACATGCATGGTAGGTGCTTCCGCCTCGTGCGTTTGGCCTCCAGGAGCGGCAGTGCAACACACAAGTATTTTGTTGCGGCTCATCCTTTTGTAGTACACCGTTTTGAACCCTCTCGCGAGTTGCTACCTTCGTTCCCGAGGACCATGCGGTGGAGATCACACCTTTGGACCATCCGAGAACATATCCCACACAACGCAGTGCCTGCGGCTGCATACAGTAGCAGCCGAGGCGGCTCCTCTGCCCTGACCCACGCGAAGACGGCCATCAAATCTCGTACTCTGGTGCCGGCTTTTTGCGGCTACCCGAGTCCCGACCGCCCGCTGCTTCCCCCTGTGTCGGAATTTTAGGTGCATTTGTCGCGTTTCTCTTATCTTGTGCTACTGACGTCGTCCCCGCTCCCGCGACCACCGGCTCAGGCTGCTGCGCTGCTATTGCTCGTGCCTCCTGTGTATCCACCTCCATCGACGAGCCACCCGCACCTGCCGCCGCCTCGACCGCAGCTACCGCTGCCGCTGCTTCCATACTGCCAGTCGTGCTGGGCGCCGTTCCCGCCGCCTGTCCCGCCGACGCCGCCGACTCAGCGGTGTCCATCAATCTACGGCTCCAGTGGCGCATGGACAGTGCGGGGTTGCCCAGCACGGGGCCGATCTCCTTGGCAGGGGAACCCGCCACCAGCGTGTGCGGCGGCACGGGTTTGAGCACCAAGCTGCCGGCGGCGATTTGAGCGCCCTTGCCGATCTGGATATTGCCCAAGATGGTGGCACAGGCCCCGATGAGGACATTGTCGCCCACCTGCCCAGGGGTTGAGTGGGTTTTGTCGTGGGTTGGGTGGGCCCTGTGGTAATCGGCCGGCAGTTCGTATCGCAGTTCGGATCGCGGGTCATTGAAGCTGTGCGTGGCCGGGAGAGGGGAATCTGCGGTGATCTGGTAAGGGTGACGCCCTTTGGGCGTTTGCCGCTCCCATAAGTATCTGAGCCTCAGTCTATGCCATCTCAGATAAGAGGTCCTTAACCGCGCACACGCGCATTCTTTCATGGTATGTGTCCCTATGGTGCAGTATGGCTTGTTTAAGCATAAATACCGGAGCCACTGAGGCGCCGCACCCCTCCTTCTCCTAGCGGGTGAGGAGAAGAAGGGGTGCGGGGCCGGGCCAACCCGTGCCCCGGCCAACCCGTGGGTCAGTGTCCAATATACCTTTGGGTGTCGGTCGCCGATCTCCTTGCCGGTGCCCCCAAGGGTCACGTTCTGCGAGACAGCACGGCACGAAGCAAAAACAGTGAAAGGGTGTTGCCGACTAGATAGGGAATACACTATGAAGGGGGAATTGGAGAAGCCATGAGGTGGGAGCTGAAGAGGATTGGGGAGGCGTGGGGGTACCATATCGCCATCACCATCATGGGTACGGCACGGCATGGTACGGCAAGGAATGATGGATTTACCTGGAGAATGGACACGTTGTTCCCGATGACTGCCGTCTCGCCGATGACCACCCCGGTGCCGTGGTCCAACAGCACACCCTTGCCGATACGGGCGGCGGGGTGGATGTCCACCGCGAATACCTCAGACATGCGGCTCTGGGGTTTGGAGACAGTAAGGAGAGCAGCGAGTTTAAGAGAGGAAGAGGGAAGAGGAGAGAGAGGCAGAAGGACCGGGATCGGCAAGCAGGGAAGAACGTGAGGAGCAACGCGAGCTGCATGCAGGTGTGAAAAATGTGACGACATTGCTTACGTTGGCTGCCCGACTACTAATACCCCATATCCATGCTCTCCAGGTTTTCGTCTCCGACCTTCGGTCACTTAATAAGAGAACCCAAGCTTCCACGGCAGCCTGAAACCCTTTCACATACACGTACCTGCAATGCTAACGCCATCACCTTCTGGTTGCGTCGCCACAAGGCATGTGCGATACGCTGCGTTTGTAATGCATGGTAACCCTTGTAGTATAGCAACGCGTGACTGTACGACGTGCAGGCCGGGTCGCGTTCCCGGCACGCGGCGATGTCAGACAGCGCGGCACAGCGGACTTCGGGATCTGTCCGCAGAACGCCATGGAAGATTTCGAAGAGCTGCAAGATCATAATTGAGGCGTTGTTGCAAATTCCAGAAGGGGCCCAGCAAGCGGTAAATTCACATATGTCGAGTTTCCGTTTTCCCCTTGGGCGGATTGATAGGCAGTTAGGTCGGTGCGTACCTGGGTTGGCAGCATGGTGCTATTCGCCAGCCGGTTAGACAGCACGAATCCAAGCGCCAGATCAAATGAACTGTGCGCCAAAATGGAGGCGTATAGAAAGGAACTCAGGAGCGGCTCCGTTGCGGCATCGGCCTGAGCCTCGGCCCTGGAGTGGAGCGCGCGGCGGGGTTGGGAAATTAACAGCAGGGAGAAACACACGAGATGAAGGACGAAGCCAAAGCTGCGCCGCAAAATCAGCCGAGGGGGGAATTCATGCATGGAGTTCACAGTAAGAGGGCGGAGAGATAGGACAGAAGTAAAAGGAGGTAGGGTCTAATTGGGGTCCGGGGAACGAGGTTAGTGAGGTCTGCGAGGACGAAGCACGACATTGAGAATGTGTACGGATCGCATGCGACTGTCAATAAAATGCGACTGACTTCTCTTAGGCCGTTGAAAGGAAAGGAAGTGAAGCCCAGAGGCATACCTAATAGCATTCCAAAGAAGGTCTCCGGCCATGCCCATCGTGAGAGCCTGCGACTCTTCGTCGCACACATCGATGTCAACGCTGCTTTGCAGGTAGACTGGTACTCCTTGGCGTGTCCAATCAATTGAATCATCTGGTCCCTTGCCCGGAGCGGAGCTGGTCTTGCTTGCTGCCGCTGGCGCCGCAACAGGCTCCGCTCGGCTTGCATGTACTGTAATTTAGGACATTGACCCTGGCATCAGCGAGGCATCGGCTTCATATGCAAGTCAAGGGCCCAGTACAACATGACAACCTTGTGGGCATCGATGCAAGCTCACAAGTAGCCGAGTAACACCGACGCGCACTGACGTGCCAGCAGAAGGCTGACAGCCCTGGCCCGAGGGCCGCTGTAACCAGCTGCGAGGGAGACTCATTTTAAACGAACCTTGAGTGGTCCTTTCTCTCTGACCAATGTCCTCTTGCCAGCGCAAGAAGGTTGCCTACCGCAAAAGTTAACGGTTCCAAGGAGGAAGTGGGTGCTGCCTGTAAAAATGCTCCGATAAGACGTGTTGGAAATGTTGATATTTACTTGGGTTTGCTTAGGATGTTAGGAAAAAGCCAATGAAGTCGGCTCCGGAACAATGTCAGGTCGACCTCATGGCCTGACATGTAATAATTTGCGTGATCCCTACATTCTGTTAACTTTAGCTGTTTGGAGTTACTTAGTTCACCTATCCTGGGCGAACACTGCAAGTAAAGAGGAATGCCGAAAAGAGCTAGACATATGTACTGCTGGGCTTTGGTCCGTATCGGTGCTGAAATCTTCAGTTTCATGGTGTATTAGGGTTGGCATTTGCTATTCGTGATGTCAAGTGTAGTGCTGGCCACGGCCGGCTACGATCATACGATTCGATTTTGGGAAGCGACCAGTGGCTGCTGCTATCGGACACTTCAATATACGGAGTCCCAGGTTAATAAGCTGGAAATTACAGCGGACAAAACGCGAATTGCTGCGGCCGGCAACCCTCAAATCCGCGTGTTTGATGTCAACTCCAACGACCCTAACCCTTTGCTAACTTACGATGGACACGCCGGCAATGTCACAGCCATCGGATTTCATAAAGATGGAAAGTGGATGTACTCAGGTGCGCGCGGATTGTGTCACCTGGGCCAAAGCGTCATGTGGAAGAGCGGTCGCAGCCACAGACTCCTTGGGGTTGGGGCGAGACAGAGGCGGTCCACATCGTAACGCCTCCAGAATATGAAAGACTCGAGGATCCTCCATCTTCTGGCGGGCGAAACCTGCTTGGCTTGGCGGCCCCAGCTCTCTGGCCTGCCTGGTGCGCACAGCCCTGTGCCCCGGCGTAGTCCTCTCCACCCTCCCAAACCCTCCTCCCTTGCATCCATTTTCCTATCAGGCGGTGATGATGGCACCGTGCGGGTTTGGGACACGCGTTCCCCGGTGTGTCAGCGCACATATGAGAGTCGTGCGCCGGTTAACTCAGTGGTGCTGCATCCAAACCAGGGGGAGCTCGTCTCAGGTGCGGAGGCTACATGCCCCGAGCTCGCGGCTCGGAGGCGGGGCATCAAGGAACGGGTGTGATTCGCTCACACCGGCGCGTGGCAGGGCTCAGCGCAGGGCAAGGCACAGTGCGAAATAGCTTCTGGTCTGTCAGGATGCGGAAGGGCCGGGGGTGGAATGTCGCCGCATCAACTTATTGGCTGAACCGAGAGGGGCAATGTCGTCCTCACAGCAATGTCTCAGCGTGGCGCTAGCACTGTCAGCGGCTAAATCAACCGCAGCAGCTGTGGCTGCTGCAGCAGCAGCAACAGCAGCCACTGATGCCGCCCGGATTGTGGTTGCGGCTGAGAAGGTGATGCATGAAGCTAGACGCGTGGATGCGGTACGTGATGACCGGCAGCTCAGGACCGTTAAGATGCAGCATGGAGAGGATTGCTGAAGACAGGGTCTCGACCGGGTATTGCTGCATGCGTCCCCTTGGCGTGGCGGAGATGGCCCATTAACCTCGT
Organism: Volvox reticuliferus; assembly: GCA_019650235.1. Taxonomy (NCBI): domain Eukaryota; kingdom Viridiplantae; phylum Chlorophyta; class Chlorophyceae; order Chlamydomonadales; family Volvocaceae; genus Volvox; species Volvox reticuliferus. The sequence goes on from BNCP01000008.1 coordinate 1,985,549, forward strand.
GAAAGCGAAGCAGAGCCGCATATGAACCATGGAACATTGCGTAAGGGACCGCAACAGTCCACAATGGGAGACGATTGCGAACTGAGCATTATTATTATTCTATTCAACCCACGAAGAGTGCAAAGCACTGAAGACCACTAGGGACAATGGTCAGACATGAACCAGAGGCGGAAAGGTTAACCCTGGGAGCCGGGAGCTTTCAGGTTCGCCAGATGCCGCCTTTCCTCACCCGCTCTCCCGCAACACCTGATAATGCCAGCTTAGTAACGGGTCCGCCTCTCACTCCCGTGTGCATGATCGTGCACCCGCCGCTTTACCCTTTGTCGTTCCCAGGCGACCAGACCGGCCACATCCGGGTGTGGGACTTGACCGCTTCAGCCTGCTCGTGTGAGCTAGTGCCGGAGATCGGCACTGCGGTGCGGTCGCTGACCGTGGCACTAGACGGCACCATGATCGTTGCGGCGAACAACAATGGCACCTGTTACGTGTGGCGCATGATGCGGGGTGCGTATGGGTCGGTTAGCAAGGTCGTTGGTTGCGCTATACGGTTAAGACTTTGGGGCTTTAAAAACACCAAAGCCCGTGCTCCCAAGCATTATCGGTGAGGCGATAGGCGTTGCGTATGGGTCTTGCCCTCTGGGCCCATGGACGAAGGTTGGGTTATCAACAGTTGAAAGTTGATTTTTCTGGGGCTGTGCTGGGATGTGATGGAATGTGATGGGATATGGGTGTAAGGGATGGTCTTCCTTCCCTCCCAACCCAATTCCGTTGTCTTTCATAACCGTCCTCGTGCTGTCTGGATCTCTCGCCATGGCCCGTCGGCAGCGTGTGGCGTTCTGGCAACTATTTTTGTACGGACGTGGTAGGTTTGGCTGAACAGAGTTGGATTACAACAATTATTCCCTCTCACGACCGCATGAATCTCCCGTACTCTCGTACTTTGCACTTCATGGCATCTGACATGGACTTCTTACTACTCTTGCGCAGCGCGTACAACGTTTGTCTTCCCACATCCACTCATTGGCTTAGTCGTCTCACCACTCCGCCCTCACGATAACCCTCCAGGCGCCTCCATGACCACTCACTTCGAGCCGCTCCACAAGCTCAAAGCACACACCAACATCATCCTCAAGTGTCTCATCTCGCCGGACTGTCAGCAGCTGGCCACCACGTCCGCAGACAAAACTGGTGGGGGAAGGAAGGGAGGCACGGGGAGAGGGAGGGGGAGGAGGGGGGAAGGAGGGGACTCTGTTGAGAGAACATGGTGTTCGCCCCAGAAGTGAAAGAAGGTGCCATTGCGGGGACGGCCTGAGGATCCCCGAAATGACCGAAGCTGCACTACAGACTACCTACACAAACTAGAAGCTGCCGATTATTCGAGAAGGCTACGTAGGCAGGCAAGCGCCCGTATGTAGGGATACGCGATCGGCATGCTTTACGACCGGCACATGCATCCTTCGCCCGAAGGTCGGCATCTTCTGTCCATTAATCTGTGACAGTTTGCTGTCACCGCCTCTGCTATTTTCCCGTCCTTCGCCCTCTTTCCCTTCCTGTTTTGTCCGCCCCGTTCTCCGCGGCACAGTCAAGCTATGGAACCTGGACGGCTTCGTGCTGGACCGCACTCTGTTAGGTCATACACGCTGGGTCTGGGACTGCGTCTTCTCCGTGGACGCAGCCTACCTGGTCACCGCCTCCTCCGACGCCACGGCGCGCCTCTGGGACCTCACCTCGGGGGATGCCATCCGCACGTACTCGGGCCACCACAAGGCGGTCGTCTGCTGTGCACTGAACGACTCGGCAATAGAAGGACGTGATGCGGACGGGTGACATCGCGACGCACGTAAGGGACTAGAAAGAGAGTTCCTGGCGGGTGGTAAAACGTGGCGACGGGAGGGGTGGAATCGCGGTCTCGGAAGAGAGGTGCGCGGAGGAACCTGCCGTGCCTACCTGCGGCAGACGGCGCAGTGGCATGCGCAATAAGCCGCGTCTATTATGACCCCTGGAGCTCCTCGCCCAACAGCCAGGCCGTCCGCGCGACTCAACCCACGCGGTAATCCTCGCTTTAGTATTGCCGTGAGCTTCAGGGCAGGTTGCCACAGCGTCGCTTTTGTGGGGAGCAATTTTGGGCGCGTGGCGCTGGTCCTCAGGCGCCGCCGGTGTGGTGCTCCCATGAGGCCGCCTTTTATTTGGGGTTCGAGAGCCCCTTAGAGGCCGTTGGAATGGTCTGCCCCTCGTGCGGTCCAGCTCCCAGGCATCGACTAACGGCCACGTTAAGGTGCTGGCTGGTGGCCTGGCAGTTGTGAGAGCGTTGAAGCTGTCTCGGGCCTTTCGGACTGGGAGTCACGAAGACGCACTGCTCTGAGCAACCGGCGAGGTGCTGGTTCCTGCCAGTGTAAAGATGGTAGGTGGTAGCAATACCGGAAGCCGACATGCGTGAATTGCCTGGTGTACCAGGTCAGCTGTGGATCTGCACGTCTGAGTCTGTCTGGGTGGCCTATAAGGGGTCTTAACTGGCTGGGGCTGGAGCTGGTTGAGGGGCTGACGTTCGGTGGTGTCAGAATTTCCTGTCCCTCACTGGCGATACATCGCTTGCACCTGTAGTTCTTGGGAAAATTTGCACTGGTGAAATTGGCCATTTGTCGTTGCTATTGTGCTTTTGTTGTTCTTATGGCGGTGGTGGTGGTGGTGGTGGTTCCATTGCATTCGTGTGAATGCCGGTCTGACGGTGCTGTGGAGGATTGAGTGAGGAGGGGGCCGCGGGATCGTCCACAATCTGTGATCTTAGCTGCGGCCTGATCAGCGCGGTCTGCCATCTCACAGGAAGGCAAGGCAAGTCACAGCCAACCGGGTAACCGGCACGCTGGGCATCTGGTTCAAAGCTTTCTGGGTTGGTCCAGGGCGGCCCCCTACCATCGAAAAAGATGGGCGGGGCTGTCCATCTTTTTCGGTGGTAGCCCAGCAGTTAGTTCGAGGGAAGGGATCATCATATCGGATACTCATGCCCGGCGAGCACGAGTGAGTGCACGCGAAAATGCAACCGATATTCAATAAGCCAGCCAGCTACGCATGTAACATACCTCCACGACTTAGACACACTGCCTTTTAGATCACCCCTGAATATCTGCTCTTGGATACCCTTGCTTCTTGCTGCTATTAGTAAATGTTCTTGCTTGTTACTAGCCTGTACCCCCTCTTTCCTCTGTCTGCGGCACCTTTTATTACGGACTGTGTTGGATGAGGACGTGCCGACAGTAGGCCTCAGGATGAGCCTTGGCATTCGTCTGTTTACGCGGAAATACACACGCATACGTGGCATATGTAAATGTTTTCTCTATGGCCCATTGAATATATAACAGGATGGAACGATGTGATGCACATGGGAACGTTTTGGATACTGCCAGTGTTCTGTAACATGCCCCTAACAAACCAACCGTGCACATGTTCGTACGTACGGAAGGTTCCTTCCCAACCCTGGAGCCGGAGCCCCTAGAGTGATGATCGCCAAAAGAAGGCCCCTCTGCACTTCACGCATCGGTTTCACTCTGCGTGTGCTCCACCCCGCCACACTCCATCCCTGGTCCAGCCCAGCCCATCCGTCAGTACTGGTCGAGAAGGTGTAATCGTTGCGAATGGCGTAAGGCGCGAACCATGCCAATGCTCCATAGAGGATATGAAACAGGATAGCGAATAGATAGAAAATTAGATAGCATCTAGCCCATTCCAGCCCTCTGTGCTCTACACACCTTGTTGACATTTTTAACCATCCTTCCTACTCAGAGCTCTTGCAAAAGATGACGGCAGCGCTAAGCCGCACCCCGCTAACCCATCTCCTTCGGGCATGCCGGCAACACGGGCCCTATTTATTCCGCGCAGAGCGGGCGCGCAGTCCATGGAACCCAGCATAAGCAGCACATATAAACATGACGGCGGATTCATTTCCTCTCGCTCTCTATCGCTCTCTCCAGCGACGCCTGAGTACTGGGAACCGCATGCATGCGTCCAAACAGCAAAACTCACCAATGTTTTAAATACTTCTTACTTTCATTTCTGAGTCATTACCATAATTGGCTGTCAAGAATCCTGGGTATTGTTCAAGGGGGAAACCCTGTGTAACTCCTCCAAGAGTGCTGACTTGCCCTTCCTTGACGGACATATCATGCCACTCGGACCCGTAAGCGACAATGGATGCACGTGGGACAGGCAGCCACTTAACCCAACCGGGGACCCCATTGTCCGGTGGGGCCCCTATTTCAAGGTGCCGATAACACCCGACCGCCGTCATAATGATGCAACTGGCTGACGATCGCCACATTCCTATATCATCCGGCCACGTGAGAGAGCTTCGTCCGTCCAAGTCCCCAAGCTGGATGAATACACCGTCCTATAGATGGTCGGCGGTGAGCAGCTCAACCGCAAAAAAGGCTGCTGAACCGAAACTAATGTGCGTTGGTTATTGAGCGGCAACCAGACGGCATCGCAATATTCGGCATACGGCTCGATACCGCAACAAGCAATCAGGACTTGGCCGTTCGACTATCTGCACACGGAAACGCACAGACGGCAACCCGGGGCCGGACCCACACCACCCTCCGGCCCACCCAGCTTGTCCGCCGCGCCGACCTGCTCGTGCAGTAGTTCAAACAATGCATCTTTGTTACCGCCGTGACCGGGAATAGACGGCACCGCAAGCTGGGCTTCCATATCGGTACGGCTGCTAACGCCGTACCAGTGCCGGGTCATCCGGGAACTCGATTCGCAGTACAGCGCGCTCGTAGGAAGTCAGGTGCATGGGGTTAGCTACCAAAAACTGCGTTGCGAAGGATTTAAACACAAAACGTTCGCACACCTAATCAATTAGTGCGGTGGGTGGAAATGAGGCCGGAGAAGGGGAGATACGAGGAAGAGGAAGAGGTGGGAAAACGGCGATTGTGGGAGGGACAAGGAGGGGCAAGCGCGGGCCGAGGAAGCGCCAGGAGGACGGAAAGCGGCGGCAGCAGCGGCAGAGGATGAGGAGATGGAGGAGGAGGAGGCAGCATGTGACGTTTCATTAGTCAAGATCGCGGGGGAGGGCATAGTGAGACTATGATTTGAAGGCAGAATCTCTCTTAACATCCGGACCACGCCGGACCAGAGATGAAAGAAAATTAAAGCTTTCAAACGCGCTCCAGGGAGGTGATTTAACGATGCATGCAGAAATTCAGTGCTGAACTCCTGGGTCCACGACGGAACAGATAACAGATTAATCCAAAGGTTTCATTAGGGAAGATGCCGTACCCTAAACCCTAAGATTTCAAAAGGGAAGATGCCGTACCTCCTCAGGCATCTTGGCTTCCTGCAGTGCTACACCGTTTTCCGCCAGCAGTGCTACGTGGGCCAGGATAGCCTGACAATGGTTCCGGAGCAGATAGTCATTGGCCTCATTGTACAGCCGTACAAGAAAGGGCACCGCGCCCAGCTTCGCGATGCGGTACCTGCACTCACGCGCACAAAGTCAGGCGACACACATCACACCAGAGGTTGCCGTGTTCCCGCCAAGGGTTTGGGCCGACGTCCTGAATAAGCAATACGACTGAAGGTTCAACATATTTTGTAACAGACAGACAAGGTGGACATTCGGGTTGCACACCTCCCTATCTCCTTCCACTTCACTCTATTACCACCTTCACCAGTCCCCCCCCTCCTCGTGGTTTTCCGCCCTCCTCTTCCCCTCCCCCATCCCTTTCCCACGTGCACCACAATCGCACGACAACCCTTCTCTTCGCGGGCTACTTTAATTAGGGCTCGTGGTCTCTACCGGTAGGGTCGGGTCGTATGCGCCTCAGCCACTTGAAACCCTAGCTCTTCCATTACTCCCTGGCATACCCCCAATATGAGGTAGGGAACCGCCCCGCATGCTTCAGTGGAGCTGGCATGCGTCTGCTTGTCTGCCTTTCGAGGCTCGTTTCCGAAACCCTCGTTGACAGTTGGCAGCCAGCAGACGGCAGGCCCCCACACTCGCTGACTCACCGGGTGATGTTGTGAAGTAAGAGAAACTTGGTCATGCCCTAGATCCGTGCGATCAGCGGGTGTTTGGCGCCACCGAACGCGACATATATGCGCGTGCGTTTCGGCGGTGGCAGAAAAAGGGCGGACAAACAGAGCGCGAGTGAAAAAGAAAAAGGCAAATGGAAGCACCCTGGGAACTGTCACGCAGGAGCTGATGTCCATATCTGGCCATGTTTGCCTGTTCTCAGAGCTGCGCCGTGCAAGTATGAAAACCGGAGTGAGATAGCCATCATATGGAGGACATCATGACGGCAAAAAGTTGGTTGGTTCTCCAATTGGTTCTCCAATCCCCCCCCCACTCCTAGCATACCATCAAACGCGTTAACGCCGCCGTCTGTTCCGCAGTCAGGCCCAGACCCTTCTTCTTCCCCTTCTTGCCGTGCCCCGCGCCTGCAACCACAGCAAGCGCGTACATACAAACGGGGGGGCTTTGGGGGCTTTGGGGGCTTTGGGGGCTTTGGGGCTTTGGGGGCCAAAATGGACCTGAACGATAGGGGGAATGGGGATACACCCAGGGACACACACATGCACACACACACACACCGCACCTTCTGCTCCTGCTTTGTGGCCCATGACCGCCTTCATCTGCGCCACTACGCGGTGGGACGCGAGTCTGAGTTCTGCTGCCACCTGACACTCGGGGCGCTGGTGGGGAGGGGCACCGGCGGGGGGAAGAAAACAGAAGGGCGGGGAAGTGGGGCGGAAGTCTGAATGCAATGAGGCCCAGATTTAAGCCCCTGGAGCAAGCAGCGTGGTGTTCTTGTTGTCGCGGGCGGGGTAGCGTAAGCCTGTGACGGTGGGATGGGGGTTAGCCCTGGCGGCAACTTTGGACCGAGTTCGGCACCAGGTGATAGGCGGGGAAGTAGGGCGATAGGGAGTAGGTGGGTGAGGGATGGAGTTCAAAAGGGGTTTTTTGAGCGGGCGGCAGGGGCATTTAAGGAATTACGGAAAAGGCCTAAGGAGGCGATTTCACAATAAATGACGCAACCGAGGGTCGTATTACCCACCTGCATGGCCAATGTGAGGCACGCCGCCGCCCGCGAGGCTACCTCTAAACCCGGCAATAGTATCCAGCGGAGTCCAGAGCGGTTGGCAGCTAGATCGGCAGCAGTCGGCAGCGGCGGCCGTGTCTCCGTCTCCACCACTGGCCTGCTGCTGCCATTTGCTGTGGCATTACCTTCGCCGGCAGCGTAGACTGCGGCGGCGCCAGCAGCGGCGTCTCCGCTGCCGTCGGCCGTCAGGCCTGCGCCGGAGGGGTCGCCGCCCTGCATCTGCAATCCGCCACATGTCGCATCACACAGCACAGAAACCATAGCCAAGGAATCGGCGAACCGCCAAAACGAGAGAACGCAGACGCACACATGCGCGTATATGCATGCCGCCACCAGGCAACGAGGAATAGGGGATTATTATACTTTGGGAGGCTAGAAGCCACGACATGCAGTACGGCACTTCCGTACCCTCTGGGCTTTTCCCCGGCTTCCTGAAGACACGGGCCTTATCACACAGGCCTTATCACACGGGCCTTATCACGCATTGTAACGAGCAAGCCCTGCTTTCGGGCCTTCGTATCCTATCCTTTGGCATTCGTTGCACGCATCCATTGGACTGCCAAGCCCAGCCATGAACCGGCACCCCCCCCTCTAAATGCGCTTCCTCACCGTCGGTGATCTGAAGGACCGAGAACTTGGAAGCGCCTGGAGGGATGGTGACCCGAGAAGAGCTGCAGCGGCGGCGGTGGCAGAAGGCGTGTGGATGCCAGGGATTACGAGCGGCAGTTGCACCCGTAACTGTACGGATGAGCTGCCGTGACTGCCTAGGGAGCGGTGGCTGTAGCAGCAGCAGCAGCAGCAGCAACAGCAGCCATAACAAGCGCAGCAGGGGCGGCAAGCAGACCCAGTTGTGGCTGGGAGTCAGTCCGCATCGCTGGTTGCGTCAGCGTCAGCGGCAGCAGCGAAGTACCGCGGCAGAGCCAGTCGAGATCAGGTCGAGACCCCCTTGCGCCATGTTCCCCAGGCTCCACGATTAATGTCCTAACTAGGAACCTCCGCAACAACGAACACAACGGATGCTTTTATGTTGGTATGTGTGGTTAGGAGTGATGTCTCGACACTGAGGGCCCCCACCCGTCCGGTCGCCAGCTACAGCCGCAACAACCGCTACAGCCGCTACAGTACATGTACCTGGTCCTTGTCGAAGTCCATCCGCTGCCTTCCCCAGCGGCCGCTGCCGGTTTAATGCCCCTGGGGCTGCTGGCGGGGCTGCTGCTGCCCCCCATGAGGCTCTTCGGGGTGCTGAAGCGCCTGAGGCCGCAGGAGACCGGAGGGTCCGTGTGTCCCATGGGGCATTGGGATTGTTGCAAGGTACCCGTACGATACGTGGCCAAGGCGAGGGCATCATAAGGCCCACAGTGCTGTGCGGAAGGTCCTCGTTTCAGTGCTGCGCTCGAGCCGTCCAGGTTCCACTGTAAATCTCTCTATACAATATATAAATATAAATATAAATATAAAGTAGTAGCATCAACTTAACAACAACGAGTACGCGTTAGGGTCTCTGCTTTCATAGGAACCGGAGCCCTCGGGTGCGGAATGCGGCAACGACATAACGGCTAGGTAACTCACTCGTTGGAGTTGGCACGCCGGGTTCCGTCCGATTCTGGATCCGGATCCGGATCCAAAGGCGATGTTGCCCTTGCCGCCGCTGCGTCCGTGCTGGCCAAGTCAATGTCAGCGCTGCCGTCGGCATCGGCACCGCCTTCTGCAGCACATTCGTCGGCGATTTCACCGACCTCGCCGCCGTCATCGATTTGGGAGGACCGGGGCGACGCCGCCGCCGCGACGGCGGTTGCGGCCGCAGATAGCGATGGAATTGGCAGGGGTGTGCACGGACCCGAGTCTTCCTCCTCTATACTCTCTGGCCTGTTCTCCAGCGCAGCCCGCGGCGGCGGCCCTAGCACATCTACCAGTAGCTCGATCCCGCCTGAGGTGCATGTACGCCAGGCCATGTGACAGGGTATGAAATCAGGGCTGGCCTTCCCTGCACCGTTTCGTGTTCGGCGGCGAAGGGACGTACGGGCGTACGGATTCCCAATAATCGCCGACTCATCGTGAGGCGCCCGTCCTGTGACTCGCCATTCTTTCGCTTCTTTGAGGTGACGCCATTGAGGTGACGCCATTCTGTTGGTGTAATGCCATTATTATGATTATTAATCAATCAGTACCTGAAGTCCGTTTTACCGACCTCCGTTAATCAGTTGCTCCATAGCCATCTCCATTGGAAGTAGCCTGAGCAGGCAATTCAGAGCCGCGCCAACCGCCGCCTCCGACTTGTGGTTGCGAATCACATCCGTTAGCGCTTCAACGCCTTCCGCTTCCACCATTGACGAAGCCAGCTCTGGCCGCTGCAGTAATCGGTGCGGATGTACGGCGTCATGCAATAGCAGCAGCGCCGTACAGAATCAACGGAGGTGGAGATTCAGAGCACGCAGTAGTAGGATTACACCCACTAAGTGGGATTCCATAGAAACGCAGTTCTGCAGTCGAAGCCGCAATGGACGCCGGACAGCGACCCGCGGGTCTGTCCGTTTGGACAAGAGGTGACACATCGCGAACACTACGGATGGATCAGGGTGAGCATGTGCTTTCCCTGGTTGCACCATAAAGCCGCCCAATCCACACGGTTCCTCATACACCAAACCATTCACTCGATTCGGTGGGGGTTGCTACGATGGCTCCAGATGAGGTAGATCCCTACGAGCATACCTACGCCAATACACACACACATACACACCTGCCCCAGCAGTAGATCCACCGCCTCCACTATCGCCGCCACAGCTATCGGATCACGGTGCTCCTTGAGCCCCCACAACTCCAGGTAGGTGCTCAAGTACGGCAGCTGGTTATCCATGGCACGGAGCACAGAAGGTGCCACCTGCATGACAGCGGCGTAAGACGTACGCAGGCGATGCGGATTCGAGGTGGACATATCGGTACGTTGGTGGCCATTGGGGCCCGATGTGCAGGGCGTACATACGAAGCCGGGGCCCCCGGCAACCATGACACAGACATCGCCCTCCCGCCCAACCATGGGGCGAACACCGCCATGCATTCCCGCCAGCTGCGCCCTTCCGTCAAGTTCATTTCGCACGACATGGCATGGCGCGGCGCCATCGCGGGGGGGTTGCAGATTCATAACTGGCAGGAGCCGCACCGAAGCGCACACATCACCAGTTCACCACGCACATCTTCACATTTAAGTTGCAACGAACCCCTGTGTGTGTGTTTGTGTGTGTGTGTGTGTTTTCACCCCTCCACTCCTGCTCACCGGTGGATCGGCCCCCTCCCCCTCTCCCGGGGCCCTCTCCGTACTTTCTCGCGCCCCGCTCCTACATCCACCCCCAAACAAGATAACGCATCCTGTCCCTATGCTTTAAGATTTCAACAAATCGTGCTTCCTTTTGTTCCCCCTTCCCCTCTCTCCCCGGCCTCCTCCTCTCTCTCCCCTCGCCTTTAGGCTTGCCTGTTGCGCCAGGGCAAGTAGCAGACGGCTGCAATACTGGCGGGCCAGTGATGCGTCATCATGAAGTATGGCATGCAGTATCTCAAGGGCGGTCCTCCCCGAGGGCCCCCGGGCGCGCACCAGCTGCTCGGACATGTCCTCGTCATCACACAGCAGTGCAAGTAGGATGCCTGCTCCGAAACATGAAGCATGATGTCACATGTGGATGGGAATAGAACGGAATGCGGTAAGGGTCCGAATATGGAGTGAAAATGTAATGACGCCCAGCTGCGGTTGATCTGAGGTACGGCATACCCGTGCGTGCTCCGAATGGGCAATCCGTACTCCTATTCTGGTACCACCAACCTTCGCCCGACCCAGAACCTTTGGGTTGCGGTTGGAATTGCGGTTGAGGTTGAGTCCTTGGTCCTCTGGAAACCCCCCCTCTCGTTCCCGTCGCTGTGACCAGCCTTGGGGGCGTAACTTGTTTGACAGCTCTGGGAGCTTCCCCAACGACTTGGCACGTGTGGCCAGCTGCGGTTTGGATGCTTCTGAATTTAACAACCGAGCTCCAGGCCGGGAGAGGAAAGTAGTCCATTGAAGTTAAGTAAGAACATACCATATAATATATCATTAAATATGTGTGTGTATGTATGTAACGGCCCTCCACGTTTCCCGCGTTCCCTCTTACCCGCGCTGCAAGCCTTGTCCGCTGGCAGTAGCTCTGGGCTGTCTAGGTTAGTGACACAAGCGGGGAGTAGCCCCGCGGACATCAGGGCCCCCATGTTATCACCCTCCAGGGCGTGGTGCCATAAGAGGAAGCCAGCCTCTTGCTGGACGTGGGAACGGGACGAAATAACCGTGGGAATTCGGGTTCAGGTTAGGCGGGCGCCCCGCCCAGCTTAGGATTATGGGGTGAGGGCGCAACAGACTCACTGTCTTCGTGCCCTTATCCTGAGCAGGTTGAGGGAGAGTCTTTTCAGGTCAAGTTCAAGTCAACGTTTCGGGTTGTGTTTGGGTTATCGAATCACTCAAATGGCACCAGTCAGCTCGCTGGCTAAGAGGCATGCATGGTTGTTACTACAGAGCTGAAGTTGTCGGACATTGGGTTTTTCAGATGTGGTCGCCTGGTGAGAGGGGAGGTGGTGATGGAGTGAAATGGTTGCATTTTAAGAGGTTTGTTGCGTGTTTAAAGAAGAGAAGGAGGATAGGAATATGGATCCTGGGAAGCGGAAGTATCAAATTGCGTGAGTTCGTCACGCCCTGTGCTGAAACCGTCGACGTTACAATGTACGGCGGGTCCACGGTATCTCACCCGAGTATGCGGGTTTCCAGGCTCGGGAGACCTCTGCAGGAGGGTTCAACCAGAGAAAAATTGAAGCACGATATGACACAACATGACGACACAAGTCATGATCATGAAAGGACGCACCAAGCATTTCACAAGCGTGGGGAAATCATCTTTGAAGGGACTCGTGCACGCTTCATAATAAACGGACTTTTTCCTGCGCTCCTCTTCGGAGACGACCGCTTCTGCAGCCGGCATGAGTTGATAAATGCCGCTATATAAATAGCTTGAGGAAAGAACTTATCCTGGTACACGGTCCGATGTTGTAAGACGCCAGGAAAATTGTGGGCACTTTGATGAGTGTTTCGTATACGGTATTGAGTTACTAAAATATATGCCTGTTTCCTTTAATCCTGGTTTTTGGATAGTGGTTCGATAGACCACTTAGGATCACCTTCGAGCCTTTGAACGCGCCATACCCACAGCCCAAAGAACACAACTCGCTTTTGCGTTTTGGCAAGAAATGTTTGATGCGTTACGTAATTGCGCAACCTATAGAATGTTTTATCAATCGATGACCTGCCGGTCCGAAAGGTGAACGGAGTCCGGTACAACGGTTTGAAGGTTCCTAGAAACTAAGCTGGTAACTCTGCGTATAAGCGGAATGTCGAATACATGCCAGCGCACGTGAAACATGAGTGTGGGGTGATGATTTCTAATTGCGTATGGGCTTTAACTATCAGCGCGCAGTTGCTGGTGCCGACGACTGCGGGGAACCGTCAAGTACGCAGAAACCGTACAATTGAAGACTTTTTAAACCGGTCCATGTCTTAATCGTAATGTGTGAGGCAAAATGCGTAATATCCAGCAACATTCCGCATCATCCGTAGCTGTGCTGCGGCTGCTCAACCCGCAAATTGATAAACAAGCTATCGTTTCCCTGCAGCTTTGCCCAGGGGTCCCCTGGCTTTGCCCTGACCCCTGGCTTTGCCCGTTTGTAGACGGCTATCGTCAAACCCTTTCTTACGCTTGCATACTGTTCCGTTATTTACTAAGTCGGGAGACCTGCCGCTTGCACCTGTAGGACCCCAGTGTGCCGCATGTTTGCATTTTTACCTTGTGCTGCCACGATGCAAAAACGCGGCGACATGCCTCTCTTAAGCCCCGCATCATGTCTCACATCGCTTCCCATCGCTTCCCAGCTGCATAGGATTAGGAGGGTGTCGTGTCTCCGGTCCATTTCCTAGCAGACGCATGTATGCGAGCACAAGGCACAAGAGGTGACCGTGCTAGGTGCAGAGTTCCCTGTCTACGTACTACATACCCAAACACTGTCTACCCAATACATACCAAAACGCTCACCTACTATTTGCCTTACAAAACCTGACAGGCAATCATACTTGCAATCAGCTCAACGGCAGGAGCAGTTGTGCTGCAGACCTGCCGCGGTGTCCCAATCTCCGCGAAGGCGCCCCCTGCCTCTATCTCCCGCCAACGTGCACAACCCAACCGCCTAACTGCTCCACCCCTCACGCGCCCTCGGCCGCCTTGATCAATGATAGGCCCGTCACTAGCTGGGTGAGCGCCGGCGCTTGTACTCCGATCACCACCTCGACCTGCTTGCCATCCTGAAGGGAAATACATACGCGGAGCAAGCGGTTTTGTCAGCCATATTGACCATGTTTGATGGAGTTAAAAGGTGACCCACATCATGTCCTTGACCGTCTTACGTGAGAGTGTCGTCCCGCTGAAAGGAAACGAGATTTGCTGCAAGGTCAGATAGATTTCAATACACGACATAGACTTGCTTGGCCATAAAGCGGAGATCAAAACAGAAGCTCCTCCTGAATATCTTCCCAACTCATCCCACCCACCCCCGCTCCGGTTAACCTGCCGGCCACCGCAGGTAGGCAGTGCGTACGAGGCCCCCGTACCCTAGTTCCGTGTCACCCCTACCTTCCAGAACAGGAAAACGGGCCTGCATTTTCCAACGTATTCTCGGAGCATCGGCAGCCGTTCCGCTGAGACCTGTGAAACGGCGAGTGTGGAAAGCGCGCGGATAACCTATTGCAGACAGATTACCCTAACATTTTTACGCCAAGCTATATTCAAAATGATAAGGCAAGGAACTTGTTTTCCCGTCAGATTGGCCGAACAAGTCAAAGGGAAGAGGTTTAAGGTGGACGCAGTGCCTCCCGCCCCACCCCACACATGCGTGCTCAGCATCTAATGGCGTTGCCAAAGGCCATTCCATGGAATTACCCTTGCAACCGAAGCAGATTCTCAATGCCCTTATGATAAAGGCCCCAGCGTGCAAAGCATGTGAAGTTGACTACATGCAAACTGACCGAGTAGAACTTCAGTGGCCGATCATTCAGGTCAAAGTACAGGCGCTTAAACGTAGACTGCACGGCTTTACATGGTCCACACCAAGACTGGAACACCTCGATGACTGTAGGAAAATGCCGTTTGTCGACAGCGAATAATATGTCATCGGAGTTTAAGGTTGATTAAGTTGAATATGAATAGCATCCATTCAATTAGACGACAAAGAACGAACCTTGTAACGTTCCCGGTGTTTCAAGGATTTCGGTCTTGAACTGGGCCTCACTCGTTATTTCCGTAATAAATGACATTCTTAATATTATTGAAATATATTTCAGATATTATCTTGCATCGCTCCAAGGAATAAAACTTCGAGGCTAACGCGTGGGTGCTTGCAATAAGATGTGATAGTTGCAGGATAGTACGGGTACCATTAATTCATTTTATAATACAAAGTGGTGTGTCATCTTACACCGGAAAGGAAGAACCTGTTCCTTATGTGTACGGCAGCGCGGGAGACTTTCTGGCGAAAACAATGTCGCGGTGGAATCATTTTACCATCTATCACAAATGGGTAAGGCACCATGGACTTCCCCTACAGCAACGCGGATGATGACGAGGAAGATTACTTTCGCAGCCTAGATGCTATACTAGCAAGTCGTCAGGAGATCAAGTCTATCTTAGGAGGCGGCACCAGTGGTCAAGCTCAAGTGCCGCAGTGCGGTTATGCCCAGCCGACCCGGGCTTGCGCAGCCCGTCAGCCGTTTCTCCTCGCTGATGACGACGATTCCGATAGCAATGCTGATGACGATAATGACGACGAGTATGAACCCAGCAGTGAGCAGGAGTCGGAACCTCTGTCCGAGGATATGGAGGCGGCGGAGGCAGCAGCGCAGGGCGTGCTTGACGCAGAGGCGGACATAGCCAAGGTACGCCCGACCCTCAGCGGAGGCCCTTTCCTAGAGAGCCAAGGAGCCTTGCCCCCAACCCCACGCACCCACGGACTGTGCCGCAAAGCTTATCGCTACTTCCCCAACGGTTTGAACACGCAGAAACAATGCCGGTCCTCAAAACAAACCCAATGCACCAAAAAATAGTTCCATATGCAAATCTTCTCCCGTTCGCTGTATCTATTCCGCATGTTCCTTTCACGTGTTCATTTTATATATTACAAATTGTAAGGGTGATGCACGTATCGAAACCCTAACGGCATATTGGTCTTGCTTCATCGTGTAGCCTGCCGTGCTTCTGCCGACGTCCATCACTCCCCCTTTTCCGTAACCGGAACCATTTTCCCCCACAGCTAGCAGGTAGGCTGTGGGGCATTGCGGAAGAGAGCAAATGCTGGAGCCCCAACGGCCGGCCGCGAAACCCGGGTTGGGAAGCGACCGACCCGTGGGTCGCAGTGCCCCCGAGGCCTAAGTGACAAAATTCGGAAACTTCGATACCGGGCTAAAGTCTGCGGGATTGATGCCGTACTTGGCACTCGACTTTTAGAGAATAATAGGGAATGGCTGTGGATTCACATGGACCCCTGTGAGAACCTGTTCTGTTAAACCAGCCAGATTGCGACTGCGCTGAAAAGGACCTGACGTGACGTGACGCCGCGAAAATTCATTACCGCAGCCGGCGGGGCTGCTACATACGGCAGCCTGCGGGACACAGGCGATGGCGACATGGAGGAACCTGACGGCGACGGTGATGACGGCGATGGCGACGACGACGATGGATTAGATGACGGTGATGATCACGACGACGGCGAAGACTACAACAGCAGCGGAAGCGGCTCGGACGCAGATCGGGACCTGGATTCGTACATCGTGCGGTCTGCGGGGGAGGTGTTACCCCCCGGCAGTCTCCTTGAGCGGCTGTATGCGGCTCTGGACACCAACTGGGAGATTCAGGTTTGATGGCCGGGGCTGCGCCTGGGTACGTCCGGGGCATGGGTGGGTATGGGGGTGCGCGTTGAGTTACGTACTTCCCTCATCTTTGTCACGGACATGCCTACACAGCATGCCTAACCCAAATTGGACAAGGCACAGGCCGCGATGCTGCACGCACCGCCATTTATTCTAGGCGGGGAGTAAGAAATGATCGATCCAAAGCCCGCCGTCATTCAATAATATTTTTTCATAGCGCAGGCACGTCTGCAGCGCCCTTACCAGAAGTTGGGTGGGCGCGCACTCCATCATACCTCGTCCCTTTTCCCCGCTCCTAACCCCCCTCCTCCCCACACAGCGACAACTGTCCCTGATGTTGGAACGCCTGGATTCCCACTCCAACACCTCCTACGTGCTGGAGCGGCGAGTGCGGGATCAGAAGGTGGTCTCGAAACCAAAGACGGCAGAAGCACGGGCCTTATGTGAGTACGAGTCCGGCGAATCAGAAATAGAAGGTTGTAATGAGTCCAAGGATATAAGGCCCTGGGCGGGTGGGTGAACGGATGTGTAAATTAACCTTGCTGCAGTGGCTGGGGGCTGACTGGCCGTCCACTGGCAGTTCCGGCTTTTCCCGGCCACAAGTCCATCTTCCCAGCACGATTTGGCCCTAAGGCCCTACCTTTTCGTTGCCATGTGCGGGTGGTGTTCATCCGCGCTATCGTGTTTACTTCTGTCTCGGGCATTCCGTCTTCTATCGCCTTGTAGAGCGCAGTCTTATGACTTTGTTTGATCCTACATCCTACGCAAAGGCATCATTGATTTTCCCATTCTTGCCATGGCGTTGGTGGTGGCGATGAGGACGATGATTTTGATGGTGGTAATGGTGGTCGCCGTTCTCTCGCAGTGCTCACCCGCGCCGCCACACAAGCCGTCGCCGCCAGTGGCGTCTTGCTGGCCCCCGTACAGCCGCCGCAGACCAGCAGGTTCTGGAGGATTGGCGGTGTGACGCCCGCACCCTCCCAGGAGTGGTCCCGACTGGCGGCTGCGCAGCAACTGCCGTTACGGCCGTACGATAAAGTGCGTTGGCCATCTCTGTAAGTATCGCCGTATGCGATATCGTAAATGCAATACGTCCCCCACCTTGCGGCTCAGCCCTGCACAATATTTCAACGTCACGTGCTGGTCTCCTGCATGTCGCGTGCATTCAAGACAGCTCAGAGCTCACTGCGGCCATGGACAGGTTTGCCTCACAACCTTGGATGGTGGGCGCTCGTAAGAGTACGTTTTTCCTCGCGGCACCTGCACACATACACATACACGCGATCGAAAGGATGTTTGCTCTTCTTGTCCGTCCTTCACATCCGGATTTTCACTCGGGCCTTATCCATAATACCCACAGGGTCGTGGATAAGCTGAATAAGGGCCTTACGTTGGAGGTGCAGAGCATCCTGACGAAACAGGTGTTGGACCGTGTGCAAGAGCAACAGCAGCAGCTGCTGCTGCAGAGAGGCGGCAGGGCGCCAATGGGGGCTGCAGCCGCGACGGGACCCGGGGCTAGTGGTGGGGCGGGGACTTCGGCAGCGGGGCCGCCCCCCACCACTGCGCCTGCTACGGCAAATGGCGGTGGTGATGGTGGGGACGGAGGTGGTGGCGAGCGGGCGGCAGGGGAGGCTGTGAAGACGGCTCCCGCCCCTAATGACATGCAGTCCCTTCAGGAGCAGCTGAAACAGATTGCGGTGAGAGTGAGTGTGAGTGTGGTAAACATGTACACGGGTCTGTCGGTCCATGGGTCGGTATATCACGCGTCCTCGTCGGGGTGTGCCCCACGTGGGCCCGATGCTTCGAGGTGTATCTGGGGAATATCCGGCCGTTCAACATCCTCCCGCAGAGACGTGCACGTCGTAATGTCCGGGAATGTGACGTCGGGCTCCGCTTGCATGCCCGCCCACAACTCCACATCCCACCTCCCATTCTTGGATTCGTACTCAGCATATATGCGGTTAGTACTGCACAGGTTATAACTGCATTCGTACTCTTAGTCCGGCACGTAATGTAACGATCGCCTCCCCCCCTCTCCTCCCCTTCCTTCCGCTCGTATCACCCCTCTAGACTGTGCGGCCGGACAGCGTGGAGGCAATCCCCATCATTCTGAGGTTGGACGATGAGGCCTGGGCACGAGTGGCGGCCTCCCACCGGGTGGGCCGCTCCGGAACCGAATGCGCTGCGTACTACCGCCATAACCTGCGACCCGGGGTACAGTGGCCGCTGCAGGTGAGGGGTAGCTGGCATGGGGTCGTTGAGGTGGCGATGGCAGTGGTAAGAGGGTCGGTAGGTGGTGATGGCAGAGTGATATGGGATCGCTTTGCTTGTTTTGAACATTGCAAGACGTTAGGTCAGGTGGGGGTGACTCGAGGTTTGCGTCTTGGTTTGTTCGCTCCTGAAGTTGGTCACCAAGTTGCTAACCACGACTGTATGTGGTCACAAACTGGTCAACACCCATTGCACATATCGATAACCTGCCCTTGCAACCCTAGCAGCAGCCCTAGCAGCCGCACTTTTGAGATTGGTTTTGCAATGTGATGGCGATATCGAAATTCGCTTGCAGGAGAGCCAGAGACTGATGGAGCTGGCGGAGAAGTACGGCAATCGACACGTGAGTGTACACGATAGATCCGCTGGTTAAGGGCTGGACGGGGGGGGAGGGAGAGACAGAAGAGAGGAGAGACGAGGATTGCCTGAGGGGCGAAACGGTCGTTGTCTTTATCTTTTGATGACTCTGGTGCGGCTTCAGTGAATCTCAAATGGTCGTTAAGTAACGGGCCGGGGTTTGAAATAGGGAAGGAGGGGCCATGGCGCGCTTTGCAGATGTTCGGAGTCAGATCTCGGCGCCATCTGGGCAAAATGTCGGGAGCTGGATAGGAGCTCCGAAACCGTAAAACACACGCGAGCTGCGAAATCCTCCCGTATGTGCTGTTCATCTCCCTTTTTCATCGCGGCGTGGCATTCTCAATTTCATCCTCATGCATGGCCTCACCCACGGGGGGCGCGCTTTAGCCCTGTCGACAACTCCGGAACTGACGGTGGGGTGTGTACATTCGCTGCTTCTGCGGGTCTGCTTGTGTGTTCCAGTGGGACAAGGTCGCGGCGGAGTTGGGAACGGGCCGAACTGCGGGTCAGTGCCTGGCGCACTGCCTGCGTTGGTCGCGCTTTGACCGACGGCCGCAGCGGGATTTCTGGAGCGAAGCAGACGACGACATGCTCAAGGTGTGTACATGGGTAGCCGCGGGAAAGTACGTGCATATTGGAAAACCTGGGCCGCGAGGAACTGGATTATCGATCTGGGCGGCGTCGACAAAAAAACAGACGTATAGGTGTGTATGGGTGTGTATATATGTATGTGTGGACATATAAGATTTTAATGTACGAATGTGCGTAGCTTTCTTTTCGCGAACTAGGAAAAAGTGAAATCGCCTCTCTCTCTCTCCTCTTGCATTCATCTGGATGCCCGTAACTTGTGCTACGGGCGTGATGGTGAAATCATACCGCCCTCTTGTTAGCATGTGTATTGCTACGCGCGCCCTCTGCCGTGCTCGTCTTTCTTTTCACTTTTCCACCACCTGCTCTCCTCCTCTGCGCACTTCCCCTTCCGTACGGATGTACGATGTGTAATCCAGGCGCTTGTGGCCAAGTACGGTGCCGACTGGGTGGCGGTTGCCGAAGGCTTTGGCGGCCGCTTTGACCGTCACCAGGTAAATATACGCGTGTGTTTTGCCGTAGGTACATGCCGGAGGGCAATGGGGTCGGATTAGGGTAGATGGGGCAAGTGCAGATAGAGGGACCGTGCAGCTAGATCTATGAGCGCGGGGAATACGGTCACACTTTTTGAGTAGGGCATTTTGGAGTCTCCTCATCTTCTTCGACCACCCAGCATCATACGCGGTTCCTTTTCCCCGCCGTGTGCCCCTTTCCCTTTGACCAAATCCCCTGCTCTTACGTCCTTTCCAACTCGTTCCGGCTGCTCCGTGTCCCCCATACAGGTTCGTGACCGATGGCACGGTGTCATGAAGGCGAATGGCCCGCGCCGGGTGGGCAAATGGACCCCTGAGGAGGACGCAAAGCTGACCCAGGTGTGACGCATGAGCCGCGGTCGAGGGACATGGGGGTAAGGGTCAGTGAGGGGTCTCCCCACTGACTCTAATTGGTGGTCAAGAGTGTGTCCGGGAGGGTGGTTTGTTTTGTGCTAGACAGTGCCCCGCGTGCTGCGGGGCCGTCAGGGGAGCTCTGGAGTTGAGCCGCAGCTCTCATTTGGCAAGGTGGGCCGGGGAGGGTAAGGTGTTTAGCGGTCAATCGTCGAGGAATGCGAGGTGCAGATCTGTGCACGTGTGGTGCGTTGCCTCCGTAGCTCTCCTCTTGTCGTTTTCCGCCTGTCTGTCGTGACTTCTGCGCCAACAGGAGATCACCAGGAGGATGTGAGTATTGTTGTCACACCCTGTTGCAGATCTTCTTATCAGGCAAGGTGGGTTTAAGTTCCTTGTCTTATTGATGTGCAGCTTGAAAGCTTCAGTCGTGTACTTACCTTCTCATCCTGCCGCCGTCCTCTTTGTAGGCGGTGGACCAGCATGGCCAAAGGTGGACTGAAGTCGCCCCCCACGTGGCCGGTCGTACCGCCCGCCAGTGTCGGGAGCGATACGTCAACCTGTTGCAACCAGGTCTCAAGTTTGGTCCTTTCTCCCCGGAAGAGCAACAGGTGCGGCTTGTTTAGGAAAGAGGATGGCTAGTTCCGGCTGGAGGGAGGGGAGGAAAAACACCGGCTGCTCATATCTTACTTTCTCGCCCTCCTTTCCTCTCCTCCACCCCACAACCTCCTCCCCGAGCGCCTTCCACAAAAGTAAAACTTTACGTTACTGGTGTTTGGAACGATGCCTCCTCCCCCACCTGCAGGTGGTGGTCGCGGCATGCAAGGAGTTGCAGGCTGCGTACGGCAGGATCATCTGGGTGCGTGTGGCGGAGCGGCTCCCCGGTCGTACGGATGATCAGTGCAGACGGGCGTACGAGGGGCTGGTCAAGCACGACAAGGTGAGATCCATTTTGTCCCAGTCTGCGCGGCCTGCGGCTACCTGTTCCTTTTGAACATGAGCAGCTTGTCTCCATCCACCTACACAACCGCACGTTCCCCAAGCCGCATGTAGGATGTCGTGCATATCGTCTTACGACTTATTGTCGTACTTACCTAACACCACATCGACCTCCCTGTCAGAGGACACACTGTTGTCATGAGCTTATGATGTAACGTGGCCCTTGTCATTGGTTAGCGGTTTGTCGCTTAACCCCCTTACAAATGTTTTGGACTACTTTTACTTTTTGGGGGGCATGGCTTAGTAATTTAAATTTCGCAACAGCGGCTTCGGGTCTCCTACCTGTGCGTCTTTTCCCCCCGCCTTCTCTCGGGTTCTTTCCCTTTCAGGCCCATATTGGCCATAAGCGGGGAGCAGCCAACCACCTCTTGCGGGGGACCCCAGGCGCGAGGTCACGAAAACAAACAAAGAAACGAAAACGGACGAGCGCCGAGGTTGAGGACGAGGAGGAGGGCGGGGAGCAGGAGGGCGGGGAGGAAGAGGGCGGGGAGGAGGAGGAGCAAGAGGAAGGGAAGGAGGAAGGGAACGGGCGCGGGGATGGCAAGGTGAAGGAAGGCAAGGAGAAGGAAGGCGAGGAGAAGGAAGCGGAGAGTGGTCCCGTGGCGAGAGTAGGGACGTATATGCGGGCGGATAAAAGGGTTAGGAGGAAGTCCACGAATCTGGGTAAAACGACCGCGCTCGCGGGACGTGATGTCGAACGGGATGATGAGGATCCAAACAAGACAACGGCAGAGCTCGCTGGACGGGCCAATAGCGGAGGGGCAGGTGCGGGTGGCGGTGGCGAGGAGGAGCAGCGGGTGAGCAGGGGGTGTTCGACAAGGGGGCGAAGGGGCGGAGGGCCCCGGCAGCACCGCGGAGCCAGGAGGGCGGCGGCGCCATCGGCGGAGGTGGCGAAGGCAGAGGCAGAGGAGGAGAAAGCGGATTCGCCACAGAAGCGCCGGCGGCGGGGCTGCTCAACGGTACGGCTGCCGCCATGGCGCCAGCCGCGGCGCCGGCGGCTGTTGTCGGAGATTGAGGCTGAGGCGGAGATACAAGAGGCGGAGGGAACAATGAGCACGGGCGCGAGCTCGGAGGAGGTTGAGGAAGGCGAAGCGGAGGAGGAGGATCGTGGGAAGGGGAAGGGGAAGCAGCAGCCGCAGCGGAAGCGGAGGCGGTAGGGGACGCCTGCGCTGAGGGATGATGAGAAGATGGATGGCGGGCGAAACCGCGACCTCAGCAAAGCGGCCGCGCAAGTCGAAATTAGGGTTGGCGGTGGCGGCCCGGAGGGGGACCATCCAGTGCGGAGGCGGGGACCACCCCGTAGCGGCCGCTTCCAGACGGTGGCCCCCGCGCTGGCGACCGCGACTGCGGAGGCATATGGGCTGTCTGGTGCGCCCTCTCCCGCACGGTCCAGCCGCAAGAAGACGAGAGCAGTGGGTGGTGCTACCGCTGTCCGGCTGGATCCTGCCGCCACCGCTGCGATGTTGCCGGATCCCGCCGGCGGCACCGTTGCATTGACGAATCCCGCCATCGCCGCTGAAGAGGCCGCCGCCGCAGCTGCAGTTGCAGCCGTTATTGCTGACGGTGTATCCGCACTAGCAGTGCCGGACAATCATGATTTGGCCATGACGGGCTTCAGTGCCGCAATGGTTATCCAAATGGATATCGGCGGTGCTGCCAAATCGTCGCAAAGATAGCCCTGAAAGCATGTAGACGACCGCTACAATTCATAGATGCATTTATGCTGTGAGCCAATCAGGGCCTGGACACTCTGAAGGTATGAGACTCGTGTACGAATTACTCGATAAGCCCATGTGGACCAGGTAGATGCAGACCAGGAACATAGCAAAAGTGAAAAGGAGGATACCATTAAGGGCAGGATCACGTGAAGGGGCATGTTCATACGAGCACGGAACACGCGCACAAGCAGGACAGCGGGCGTATACAAGGCTTGATGAATAAAATAAATGCACGGAAACGGATAAAGGTGTTGAATTAGCGATGGAGGTCAGCCTGATATGCGCGCGCATGTCAGGACTGTCAGAACGGTGCGGAAGGGCCCCGTGGCGGTGGTCCGTAGCAAGGACCAGAGTGGGCCCGGGTGAGGTGTAGCTTAGGAGGAGGTGAATGAACCCAATCAAGCAGGGTATACTCATGAGCAACGGCTTGGCAGGGTAATTACGTCAGGTGCTGCTTGAAGATGGGACATAGGGGAAGAGCAAGAGTGCATGGTGAAGACTGTACATGGAGAACAATGGCGACTCGGACGGGAGGGCCGAAGCGTTTGACACCTACTGGGGGCCGGAAATGAAACCGGCTGGGGAAGTAGGGGGAAGTGGTCATGGAAGAACCGGGGAGATGCCGCAACGCGGCTGTGGAACGGGCGGCTGGTTGGAATTACTTGGCAGGTTTCATGAGATGCCTTTCTTTGCGCCGCTCCTCGTCGCTTAACCTGCCTGACGGCGAAGGAGCTCCAATGTTCTGCGGTTCCGGTGTCCTGTGGCCTATTTAGCGTGTTATCCTCTCCTTTTTAAAAAGACAGGAGCGTGTCACCACCTTTGATTAATTAGCGCCGAGCTTCATGGCAGGATGCTGCTTGCGCTTATGCTCTTGTACGGATAGTTTCTAATTCTATGCAACGGAGCAGTGCATGTCGACATTTAGCAATGCTTTATTAGTGGGATCTAGAATGCCTTAACAGAGAAGAAACGGATACAGCCTTGATTGATTGATTACAAGTTACTCTGAACTCGTAAGGCCCGGTGCGAGCCAGGAGGCTCACGGACCGCAAAGCAAAGAAGCCAAAAGACAAAGAAGAGAAAAAAGAGCCAGTTTGGTCTCTAGCCAGTCGTACAGGTACGGTCAATCGAACGGCCGATCGGTTGTCAGTCCAACGCTTTGCATAGGTCAGTAACCATGCAGTTTTGTAATCGCAGGGATTGGCCAAATCAATGTTTCATGAAATGATGTGTTAAAGCTGTCAAGTGCTAGCTGCGGAGGCTCCTGCCCTGCAGCTACCCGTAGGAATGTCGGGTATGAATTATAGAACATTGAATCTTGCTTTGCCCTCGGGTGGTAACTTGCCAACTTCAACCCAGCCCAGCAAACGTCAAGATGCTGTGCCCAGCAGCCCTTCGAGTTCGTCATCGCCTGCAAGGCAGCGGAATATTCCACCAAACGGTGGTCGTTCCGCGTATTTGATAAAGCCATTGTATACACAGAACCAAAGTGTCGTCAGCAATGCGCTTGTCCTAACTGGCCACCAGCCTCCAACGGCGTCATCAGTTTCTCATGCGGTTGTCATCTATGGACAAAACGGAAACTCACCAAAGCTTTCCGCTGGATCGCCGGGTGACCACTTTAGGTGAGGCCATGTTTGCGCATGTCACTGTAATCGGTGGAGGTTGGCGTTTGCACACGGTATTGAGACAAAACTTAGTGCCTGTATGAGGTCTGCCTTAGAAACGCCAATATTCTCCACCATTGCCGCTCGAAGCTGTCCTACTCGGCTAGAGGTTGGCGACTTGACAGTGCCAGAAGCACGCGATAGGCCAGGATCACTGCGTTATGAGTCATTATTCGCTTATAGGTGTTGTATGGGCATCGTGAATGCGCGCTTGCTGGCGCTTTACGGTTCCAACAACTTCATCGCCCCTACCACTAGCCCAACCGTTCCACATGCTTTCCGAGTTGGAGGCGTGCAAGGCGGCAGAGCTCCGCTTCCAGGTCCATTCTAAAGCAGATCACCTTCCTCTTTCCATACGCTGGTCCTCGGTTCCATCACAGAAAGGCATGCTGCATGCATGAAGCCCGTATGCATTCTCCAGGACTCAGTTATTCGCCCTATCTTCTTCGAAATTGATCCCTGTCCAGGCCTCGCACCGGCACCGGGCAAGGGAGCACCAGCTCCGGCCCTATCATGAACTCGCCCGGGCGGCCGCCGTCCCTGGCGCCCAGCCTCAGGCAGAGCGCCCCTTCGTTTGGGGGGGTCCCGGTACTCGCCGCTGGCATCACTGCCTCCGGCAACAGCGCGCCTGGTTCTTCGTCTGCGTCGGTAACACAGGCACAGCCGGCCCAAGGAAGCTTCGCGGATGATGAACTGATGATCCTGAAGGAGCAGATCTTGAAGCTGCAGCGTGCACTGGAGAGCCTGGGCAGCGCACCAACCACTGGCAGTGGCGGCAGCACTAATAATGCCAGCAGCAGCAGTAGCAGCAGTAGCAGTATTGGGAGCATGAGCAGCAGTAGCCTCGTGTCCCTGGGAGGCATCACTGTCTCTACTACAAGCAGCAACAGTAGCAGCAACAGTAGTGCTGGCAGTAGCAGCAACAGGACGAGCCGCTCGGGGGAGGGCCTCCCAGTGGCGCCGTGGGTCGTTTCGACTGGCGGTCTGGAGGCGATGTTGCAGCAGGCCTGCGCGCCGCTGACTGCGGCGACAGCACCGGGCGCATCGGCACAGGCAATGTTTGCATCCGCACACGATGCCGCGATGACAGCAGCTCGTGCAAAATTGCTGGATCTGTTCGTACGCAAGGCCCACCAGTTGTTGCTGGAGTCGGCGCCGGAGCTGTGGTTGATGCCCTTTGCGCCAAGCGGGAGCATTGGTGGAACCACCGTTGCGGCCGTGGTGCCGGAGGCTGCTGCGGCTAGCCGTGGCAAGCCGCCCCTAGCACCTGGCGGCTTACCGGAAGTCGCAGCCGCGCAATCGCACAACGCGCGGATACAGAGTGCACCCGTGACCCGGAGCCGCAGCAGTAATTCAAGCATACCGGTGTTGCCGCCGCCGCCTGCGCAAGTGCCGGAAGCGGTTGCATCGCAAGCAGCGCAGGTCATAGTGAGCCAGCCGCTGCCAACGGACCTTTCCCCGGCGGGTGTTCTGGTGGCTGCCAGTCGGCGGCTCAGTGAGCTGCAGGCGGTAGCGGTGGGGCCCCCCTCCAGGAGCAGGGCCACGGAGCAACAACTTGCAAACACGCAGGCCAAGCTGGACTCGGCCTTGGTGCGTGGGGGCGTACAAACCGCGTGGGGGCGATTGTGCACTGGTACCTTGATAAGTCAGAGCAGATCGAGTAGAGCAAGAAATTAAACATATGAAACGAATTTGTCTGATAAGAAAGGCGAAAATGGAGCGTGCGATGCGATGCGGGGTATTTTAGTATGCAAGAGATGGCAACAAAGTGAAAGCAGTCAATTAAGAAGAGGATCTGGGGAGGGAGTACATATGGGGAGAGGACAACGGAAGGTGGAGTTCCTGCCGGAAAGGGCCCTGGGATTTTGTCCGCCCGCGGAAAGGGTATTCAAACCACGCACAAAGGACAGAGGGGATGGCTGCGCTTGGGGCTGTAGATTATCGATAACCTACCTACCCTTAGCAGCCTTTTATGTACTCAATGTACCCTAGCTCATCGTCACCAGCTATCCTCCGCCTGGCCATCAGTCGGATATTACGACAGGTCAAGTACGCTCCGGTGCATCCCCCGGTAAGCTCTCCATTCTTCCGGAATCCACCTCCACCGTGCCCCATCTGGCCAGGCGGACAACACGCTGCTTCGCAACATGATTTCGGAGCTCCAGTCCAACATTGCGCGACCCAGCTCCCGTAGTACCCAGCGCCCGGAGAGCCCCTCGCTTCAGCCACCCCGTGAGTAAAGCAGGGCGCGTCCCTCGGAGGATCCTGTCCTGGCATCTGCGTCCTGAGTCTCGCCACCGATGCCTTGCACCGTTACCCTGCACATAACCCATGCTATTGTCCCGTACCCCGTGTGTACGTGCTGCTGGAAGGGGGCGGAGTTACCCCTATTGTGCGTCTGTGCGTACCTCAGGCCATGGCCTGCATGGACGTAGAGATGTTGCCTCTGCCAGATTGCAACTTCCAGGGCAGCATGCTGGCGAGGTCTTTTGTTTGTTGTTGTTGTTGTTATGCTCGCACGGAAGGCGTCTGTGTTGCCGCCGGTGATCGCGCGTACTGCGATCTGATTTTAACAGAGATGAAGGGACGCTGCATGGGATTACGTCAGACTACCGGGCCCTGTGCACCTCCAACTTGCTGCGTTGCTCGTCGTTTCTGCGGGAGTGCTGACGCAGTGCCGTCCTCGGGTCCATGTTGGTTTCTCCCGCAACTTCCATGGCCCCATGCAGGTCCCAGCACGCCTTCCCCCGCACCCCCGCCTGACCCAGCTCTTCTGCGCCACATCAGCACGCTGACCTCCGACCTGGGATTAGTGCGCGGCCGCCTGGAGGCGACACAGAAGCGGCTCGAGGCGTCGGAAACAGCTGCGGCGGAGTTGCGGAAGCAGCTCCAGGTCTGGACCTGGGTGTGGGGTCGGTCCGCATGTGCTTCAGGAAGCCAGTGGGGTTGGGGGTTTCAGAAGAAGGATGAAAGCGACTGTAAATCCTCACGTGACTTGCACAGGAAAAAGCTTTGCTGGAAGGCATGGCTTTCGGCCAATAGAGGATGCGGAAGAGGATGCTCTCGGGATAGTAGCCGTTGACGTGCCTTATGCCTTTGCGTAGCTGAGGGCGGCTTGCCCATTGTAAACACATACACACACACACACAGGTAAACACACAGTATAAAACCCTAAACACTAAATACACGACTGCTTATCTTTCCTCATGTAAGTCTCTCTGGTTGCTGCCTTGTTCAGTTGCTTTCATTTCGCTCGCTCCCTGTACCCGGCCTGGCATCAGGAGGCCCAGACCGCCAGCCACAAGCCTGCCACCAGTGCCCAAGCCTGCCAGACGCAGAACTCCGCGGGGCCGGAAGGGGCCTCCGCAGCAGCAGAGGCGGCGACGGAGCTGCGATTGCGCGTTGCACAACTTGAAGCTGAAGCGGCGGAGGCGCGCAAAGCACAACAGGCGCTGCGTGACAAGCTATCGGAAGCGGAGGCGGACGTGCGTAAGCTGCATACCGCTGCCGCAGCGGCTGATGATTTACGGCATAAGCTTGAGGCAGAAAGACGTTTGGTTTCGGAGCTGCATTCACAGCTAGGCCGCTCGTCAACAGAGGCAGCGGAGGCTGCGGCGCGGCTATCGGAGGCTCGGGCTCGGGTGCTGGACTTGGAGGGACAGCTGCGGCAGCAGGCTGCCGCTGCGGCGGCGAACGCGGGTACGATTCGGGATCTGCAGTCAAAGCTCGACGCAGCGGCAGCGCGGGAGGGTGCAGCGCGCCGGGAACTCGACGAATTTGCCGCGGCACGGCGTCGCGCAGAGAGCGAAATGGAATCATTGCGGTGCCGTTTGGCAGAGGCAGAAGCAGCACTAGCAACAGCCCGGCGAGAGGCAGCGGCAGCTGTTGAGAAGAGCGACAGGAAGCGTGCGGAGCTCGCTGCCAGGTGCGCAGCATGGCGCGGTAGCGTAGAGGTTCGGGACTTTGGAGGGTCTCAGATGCAGAGCATTTTATATTCATCTCGCATCCCCTACCTTGGGTATGTCCGAGGTGGTCATTTTCTTCGCATTCACGCTCCGCACCCGGCCCCACCCGTTAGGATCTCCACGCTGGATCAGGAGCAGAAGCGACTGGCGGAGGAGCTGCGAGTCACCAAGGCGGAGCTTGAGGCTGCACGAGAGCTTGCTGCGCGCAAGGAGAGGGATGCGAATGTAATGCGGGACGAAAAATTTGAGGTGCGGAAATTTGGTTGTCGGTTGTCGGTTATTGGCTGGTTGATTCGTTGGAGTTGCAAGCCGGCAAGCATTGCCGGCACAACCACATTGCCGGCGCAGCTTTAACTTGTATGATTTGTTAACACAGCGTCTCGAGGCATCTGGTGCCAATTAAAGCATCTAGTCATAGCCTGGCTCCAAATCGAGTTCACGTTTACTCTCTCGATCCCTGCTCCCGCTGTTAAGGCCTGTGCCCGCCTTACCAGCGCCCATCATGAGCTTGATGCGGAGCGGAGAAGGTTGGCGGAAGAGCTGGCTGCAGCGCAGAAGCTTCGCAGCCAGCTCCTGGACGATGCCAACGCCGTCAAGGCGCTGGGCACGCTGGTTCAGGCCAAAACGTTACGGTTGGATTTTGGCGGTGGCTCAACGGCCTCGGCGGCGGGTGTGGGTGTGCCCAGCGGCGGCGCCGGTGGCGTGCGTCCAGGGACGGGTGACCCTGCCGCCACGGTGCGGCTTACCAACCTTGTGAGTGGCTGGGTGCTGTCATGGACGGGTCGAAGAGGGGTTTATCAACAGGTCAACTAAGAGGCGGTAGCTGCATCTATCCGCCGCACAACGCTCGTGTGCAAGACGGCGTGACTTGTGCGAGCGCTGCTGCGCCCTTCCTTGTTTCCTGTCGGCCGTTGCACAAGACCCTTCCAAAAAAATACCTTTTCAAAAACCTCACTCGCATTCTGAAAAAGGAACAAATTGACCGACAGATTGCCCCTTGATAGCCAGATAGCCCCACAAACTTATAGCAGCCACCTTTCCCTTGCATCTGACAGAAGGACGCCGTTAATCACGGTCAGTAAGGGGCGCTCAGGTAAACCCAAACCCCTTCCCTTTCACCCAATCCCGCCCGGCTATCTTTTGTGTTCTGTTCGGGGTCTCTAAGTCCTGAACCCCGCGCACAGTGTTCTCTCTTTGCATCCCTACTCCGTTACCCAGCCGCTTTATGGACCGTGGGTTCACGTGACAGTGTCCGTTGCTTCCTGCCACCTTTTCTGGGCAGGTCAAGGAGCAGCAGGAGAAGCTGCAGGAGCTGGCCGACAAGCTGGCCTCCAGAGAGGACCGCTGCGCCAGGCTGCAGGTTGCATTGACGCAGGCGGAGGCGGAGGCTGCGACAGCGGGGAAGGCAACAGCAGAGCGGGCGGCGCGGCTGGCGGATACACAGGTGTGTCGGGGGTTGAGGCCTTGCTGGGGACAGTGAAGGAGTCTTAGTGCCGGTTGTGGTCTTCAAGGCGATGGTGGAGAGTAGTCTTAATCTTCTACTTTGGCGCGCGTGTGATGTGCGTACGTTCCTTATTATGCGGTTGGCCGTGGGGGAGACGGAGGCTGTCATGAGGTAATCATGACTTTCTTTTGTATTGTTGTGTACGTCTTCATGCGGTCAGAATGGCTTGTATATCGCAAGGTGCTTTCATGAGCACTGCTGCAGAGCTGAACTCCCTGCTCATCTCGCATCAAATCAGTAATACCTCCTTAGGTCCACCCTACCCCCCTCGCCAGCCCTAACCCCCAACCACCCACGCAAACTGGCAGGCGTCACTAGAGGCCGCACAAGAAGAAGTGTCCAAGCTTAAGCTGCAGGTGTGTGAGGATATGTGAGTGCGTGTGAGTGACTGTGTGTGTGGGTGAGAGAGAGAGGGCTGGCTGCGGACTGATGGCCGAAAGCCTGTAACCTCTCTTCCGTGGGTAAGCGGTGATGTGGTGATCATAATAGCTTCACGAGCTCCTGCACGTGACGCCCTCCCTGCACGTGTGTATAAAACCAAGGCAGGAATGTTGGTGGCGGTTTGGTCAGGTGGTGATGGGACAAGGCCCCTAGGGTACATGGTGCTAGATGAGCCGGGCCGGGAACCCGCACGTCGTTAGCAGTTGCACTCATTAATGCCCCGCGACAATTAGGCCGTACACGTGCTTCGTAATTTCAACGCCTGCTGCTGCCGCTGCCGCTGCTTGGGCTAATGCGCTATGTGGTACTCTGCGCAGTTGGACGAGCTGTCGCGTCACGGCGAGTCGGTCAAGGCGCACAACGCAGAGTTGCACAAGATGGCGGAGAAGCTGCAGCGGGAGGGGGCGGCGGCGTCAGGGGAGGTGCGGGAGCTGCGCGCTCAGCTGGACGCAGCCAACCAGCAGGCACGGTCGCAGGTCGAGGGAGGGCCGCCTCCGGGCAGAGACACAGGAATAAACGCACCGAGTGATGGGCTTATTGTCATAAGTATAAACACAGTAAAAAGCTTGTTCACGTGTTTGCTCTTTTGCCGCATTGTTAGGGATCCTCTGACTGATGCCGGAGAGGACCTCCCGCCATTCCACGCCTTGCCCTTGCCGGCCTAGGAAAAACGTCTACAACGGCGGATCTTCGGCCGTCTCCCATCCAGGCACTTGTCATTAGCGTGCCAAAATGATTCCGCTCACCATCGATCCTTCCTCTCCTCTCCGTTTTTCTCTTCTCCGTAGCTGTCTGACGAACAGGCGCATCGGCAACGGCTGCTGGGTGAGGTGGTGGCGCTTTCAGAGCAGCGGGACAACGCCGCCAGTGGCGCAGCTACTCTGAAGGCGCAGCGCCGCTCCGAACATAGCCGCCTGGAGGAGCTGCAGGTGGGCCGCCGGGAGAGGGGTACGCCGTATGTGCTGTATGATCAAGAAACGGAGCCGCCAGCCGAGGAAATCCCAGCAGTACATGCCATAAGTTACCTCCATGCGGCGCGCGCTGTAGGGGTAGTTACGGCCGAGCCACTTCACTGACCTCCTGCAGATCGTCCTGTCCTGTGGACGCGCCTGTGCTGCCAGTTCCCTACCTGCCCTGAAGCGTATCTGAGTTTTGGTCCGTGCAAACACGAAACTGTTCTTCTCCGCTCCATACCATTCCTCCGTATTGATTGCCCGGCCGGTAATGTGGTTAATCACTCCTTACATTTTTCTCTCACTGCTCAGGGCTTCACCTGTATTTGATTCTTGAGGCCCACAGGCCCACCTGTCCCGCGCCCTTCCAATTATAATGACGAGCGCATTGCCCCTCTCCGTGCACCCCGACTCTTAAGGCGGCACTGCTGCTGGCAACCCAGAAGCTGGCGGGGGCCGAACGCACCATTACTGCCCAGGATGAGCGCATTGCTCTGCTGCTAGCACGAGTCCGTGCAGCGGAGGAGAGGCTAGGAGCCCTTGGCGTGTCGCCGCCGTCCTCTCCGGGCGCCAGCGGGGGCGCGGGGCCCCTGCTATTGCCAGACCCGATGGAGGGCAGTGGCGGTGGAGATGCCGCAATCGCCGCGGCAGCTGCAGCGGCGGTACTGCAGCAGCGCGCCGGATCAACCGTACCCCTTTCAAGCAGCACCAGCGGTGGTAGTAGCAGTGGGAATGGTGCCGGTGGCAGCGCTGCGGGAGCGGGTGGCGGCGGCGGTGGCTTGCAGCCGCCAATTGGCAGCCTAAGCCTGGCGCCAGAGGCGGTAACGGCGCAGCAGCGGCTGAGTCAGCTAATGACCGGTGGCGCACCGGCTCTAGGATCCATGGTTCAAGACATGATCAACAAAGTACTTGGGGAGGCTACAGCAGGAAGCGGAGGTGGCGGCGGCAGCAGTGCCAACGTCGCAGTCCGTTCGGCACGCGCAAGTGCACGAGCCGGCACCACTGGCAGCAATGGCTCCAGCAGGAACACAAATGGCAGCACTGGCGGCGGGCAGACCGCAACCACCGCCGCCTCCACGTCATCCCAAGCAACCTCACAGCAGCAGCATATGCTACTGCGTCCAAGCTCGGCGTCAGTGGTCGGCCGGGTCCTTGAGCATGCGCCACCAGGGTTGAGCAGGCAGCTGGGCGTTCATGCACAGCCCCATCCCCAATCAGCACTGCCACAACACGGCGCAGGCAGCTGGGGATCTGGCTTTGGTCCGGGGCCAGGTGGCAGCGTCGGCGGCAGCGGTAATGCATTGCGGCCGCAGTCCGCATGGACGCACCGTGGCGGCGGCAATGGCGGTGCAATAAGTACCAGTCCTGCAATGATGCGTAGGACGGCCACGAGCAGCAGCCAGAACATTAACGGGGCCAGCGGCGGCGGTGGCGGCAGCAGTGTGGGCGGCGGTGGGCTGCAGATGCTGTCTGAAACCGACGCCTTCATTGCCGCAGCCGCAGCCGCCGTGGGGGGGATGGGATCTGGCAGTAACAGCAGTGGCACCGGCAGCAGCATGGCCACCTCGACACCACCACGAAGCGTGTCACCGGCAAAGATGTTGGGGACGGGGCCGCCTAGCGGCAGCGGCAGTGGTAACAGCGTCAGCGGGGGGGTCAGCAGCGGCGGTAGCGGCAGTGGCGCCATCACTGGTAGTGGCGGAGCAGCTGCACGCAATGGCAGCGGCCGCCCCGCCACTGCGGTGTCTAAAAAAACCGTGCTATTGCTGTCCATGAGCTCCCCGGCCGCGCAGCTGGACGAGGTCCTTGCGGTTGGTGACGACTGGCAGCCGGTCTGAGGCGCCACGTTTTGACTTTGCACCGCAACCATCGTTGTCGAAAGCCATGTACATACATCATCGCCACTACAGGCATGTGGGGTTTGGCTCCCTTTCTTTAGGCAATATGCGTCACGGCCACATGATGGTAGTCGTGATGGTGGTGTAAGTATAATTGCGACGCAGTGTGTATCATCGTGACAGATTCCCCACCGGCAGCCATCGCAGCGGTGATTCACGGCTGGAAACCGATACGTCATGCGTGTTACATCTTCGGCTTACATAGTTTGTATAAGAAGAGAGCTTTTGGTGGAGAGGGCGATGCAGGGTTCGCTCGTTGTGCGTTGGGTGAGTTGCTTGTTGGCGTGACGCTGTCCCCTGGTCGTGACCGCCCTTCGGCGGCATATCCTGCAGCGAGGTGACCGATGCCAAGGGTTGGGGAAA
The DNA here is from genome assembly GCA_019650235.1 of Volvox reticuliferus. Taxonomy (NCBI): domain Eukaryota; kingdom Viridiplantae; phylum Chlorophyta; class Chlorophyceae; order Chlamydomonadales; family Volvocaceae; genus Volvox; species Volvox reticuliferus. The sequence goes on from BNCP01000008.1 coordinate 2,019,228, forward strand.
GCTTTGCCCACACATATGCTTCAGCAGGAGGGAAGGGTCGATCCTTGGCTCGTACGTACCCGTGCATGCATGAGCTATTGTCAAGCCGTTCGTTGACAATCTCCGTCGGTGGGTTGCATTCATACGCTCGTGGCATCTGAGGAGCATGTTTAAAAGAGGGAAGGGCGATTGAAGTCGAATCATGCACGCGTGTGTCTGTGAGCTCCCTACCCTCACATCTGGATTACCATGTACCGCCAGGCCAACGGGCATCGGCAGGACCCCGCCGTGCATTGCATGTGGATGTGTGTGTGGGGGGGGGGATACCATCAGCTATCGTGGTTGGTGCATGAGCTGTTGTGCGCAAAAATATGCAAACGTTATCTTTAGCTGGGCCCAGTTGAACTGTGGTGCCTAGTTATACTGGTTGCGGCACGGGGTTGCGGGAGGTCTGCAAGTTGAACGAATGGCGTGCGGGGTTGCCTGCTCGGATCCCGGCGGCGGATGCTTCTCCCGTCGCCACTGGCCATTCCAAAAAGAGGATGCCCTTATGAAGTGTTGTGACGCTCACCCGTCTTCACACGCAACGCACGTCTTCGCTGTCCTGTATTTCCACTCACCTACCGGGAAAGGATGATCGGAGGATGCATGTGGTGTGAAGCACAAGGGGATAGGGTCACTCGGCTGGTGGGCTGCGCGCCAGGGGTGAGCCGTATTGAATACTTTGGGGGTGGGGCATGCTGACTGACGGGCACGGGCTCCGCCGGAGCGTCAAGCGCAGCTTGTGCGGATTCGAAAGGCTTTCGAGTTATCATGGTTGGGCGCTAGCGATGTGGCTATGCATTGGGCGTTACGGGCGCACCGCATTGTCCTCAGCCGGCTGAGGACAATGCGGTGCGCCCGTGTGTATATCTGCGTATGTGTATGTGTTTTGATGCTTGGTCGAATGGAGTATGCGCGCATCTATTGGGTCTCCGGACCCATGGACTGTCCGCAACATGCGATGGACGTTCCTCAACGGTTTAGGCAAATGGCGTTTTCATTTGTTCTCTTTCTTTCTCTCTACTTCCATATGGGGAACTGTGCCAACGAGGACTACTATGAGGATTACTTGTTGACGTGGGGTAGGTGAGAGGACGTGAGGAAAGTGCGTCTCGAGCTCACGTGGGCAGCGCGCTTGCGTCCTCCAGCGTGCGCATGGGGTCGTAGCGGGATTCCGAAGTATCGGACGGCTGCTGGGGAGAACGTACGAACTCGACATACGAAGGCAGCAGGACTGATTTAGAGACGTGTTGATGGCGCCCTTTCATTGAACCTTATTTTGCGGTCGGATAGAAGATGACTATCTGGTGGTATCTGGCGGCGGAGGACGATTCGAAGGGCGGCCCTGATCACGCTGGAAAGGCGTGCATGACATTTGTGCTCGCCGTTTGCCGCCTGGCAAACATCGCATCGGATTGGCTGCCTGGATGAATCTGGCATTCAGGCCGCCTCCTCGAACACCGCCGCCCAGTAAAGGCACTTAATTATAATGCTACTGCCCTCGTCATTCTGGATTTGCTGCTTTGTTGCAAATGGCCTACGACGCCACAAGGTAGGTACACACATGCTGGCTACATATTGATAAATCGGTACAATGGATCCAAAAGAATCGTTTGTGAGACCTCATCATAAGTTACTACCATGCGTAACACCGTTCTTGATTTGTTCGTGGTTCTGATAAGTCCCCTCACCCGCACCCGCCGGGTGTTCAGGTAATGCCGGTAACGGGGGTGGCGGCGCGATAGGAAGGACACCAATAATATTTACGCGTGGCTCGGTACGACCACGTCATTGCCTAATGAGGGTCATTATCTACGGCCGCTAATTACGGCGGACGTCTTTGTTCGGTTCCGGTGGCGCCTTTCCAGGAAGATAGTCGATCCATGGCTGGTGAAAGGCTGCAATCTTGAGAACTTGCTTCTGGATGCTTTGTGCGGATGTAGTGTCCTATGCGGGACGAGCTTACGCAATATATGTTGCCGCCGCTGCGCTGGGCGAGTTCCGAGTTGTGCCGACGCGGCGGAAGGCATTGTGAGCGCTTACGCAGCCATGTCCCGTCCGCACAATAAATGTGTATGCACTGCTACACGGACTGCAGTATCGTGTACTTACTTTCAGCAGTCCCGAAGAGCTGTCTCCTAGCTACCTATAATCATACAGCGATCGTTGGCGGACAGCCAAACAGGTCTCAGGATGTGGTGGTCTAATGTTTATACGAGCGTGTGCGAGCTGATGCATGTGTGCATATATGTTAAAGGAAATGATTGACAAATTGTAACTGAAGACAGAGGAACTCCTGCTGCAGAGTGGGCGGAAACGTGCCAGCGCCAGGTAAGGTAAGCAGGCTGGCTACGGAGAAGCAGCAGCAGGGGAATGGGGCGGAGGTCTGGCTGTTGGCTGTTCGTCACCGCCCACTATTGCTGTAAGGTTCGACAGTATGCGTCCAAGCTGTGGATTGGAGACGTCGAGCGTGGGCATGGGGCTCGGGCCCACCTCCACTTTCCCGCCAAAGAAGAGATGCCGGGAATGGGGGAAAAGCAATCGCACGGATTCCAATCGTACATGCCAAAGCAGCCGTAAAACGGATACATAGCCTTGCACATGGTGTGCAAAGCTGTGATGAGTCCGTGGTTTCTGCCCTATTAGGAAGGCCTGCGCCGCTTAGGACCTCTTCGGATAAACGAAGAACGGGCCCGTAACTGTCGTGACATGGTAGCGTACCTAACATGCATTTTGCCGTAATCATTTCCATTATATGTAATATTTTAAGTGATAAGTATGTGCATTCTTGTTATTTGCCAATGTCAATCTTTTGGATGAACAGAATTTGGAGTCGGTTGTACTGCTAACTGTTAACTCTGCGTTAACGTTTGCACAGCTATATTTCAGTATTATTATTTACTGCTTAAATCTTTTTTCTCTTCTTTGTCTTATGTCTTTTTTGCTTTACGGTCCGTGAGCCTCCTGGTTCGTACCGGGCCTTACGAGCTCAGAGTAACTTGTAATCAATCAATATATCTATATTACAGCTTAAAAATTAATTTAAATTAGTTGAGATAACGTAGAAGAAATAAAATTGTCGATTCCGAAACCAGTCCCAAAGGATGAGGGCATCGATCTTGGACATTGGGCAACTTGGGCAACTTGTCTGTGAACTTACGCGCACAGAGCCACTAAACCTAAGAGCGCTTAATAATCATAGGTTATGGGAGGTAGTTATAGCGCGAACATCCTTACAAAAGCCGGGGCCTGGCCCAGCTTGCCACTGGGGTTTGGGCGTCGTTCAGGTCGCCGGCTAATGTCTTCTCGTGCCACGTGGCTCATCAGTCTTGGAGCTGACTCTGCACCAGGACGGATGTCCGTGGGGCCGTAGTGATTCTTCAACTGAGTTTAAAAAGCGACTCCAAAACGTTGGGGACAGAAACATCGTCCTCGATTGGCCAAGCTTCGACGGCCATGGTTCGCTTAATTACGGCAAGCGTTACTCGTACCTGTGATACAACTGTGATACTTGCGTTATGGTCATTTATGGGACCACGTATAATTTACAAAATTAGATGGTATAAATATTGATACAGAGTTTCAACCGGCGGTTGTAAGGAGCTTCGACGGTTAGTGTGGCCTGGCGAACAGGGGTTCCCTGCCGGCGAAGGGGGAGTAAATCAGGTTTGTATTGGGAGGAATGGTGTTATGAACTCGGTGATAATGACAAGAAATCTAATGGCGTGTTGCGCGCTAATTGATTTCGGTCTTGGTCAAATCATAAAATATTTGCCCATGGTGAATGCCGCGTGAATGCCATCCGATGCGCCGAAATCAATACTGGATTTCAACCCGTAACATTGTAAAAGAATGAAGTCTTAAAGGCTTCATTCTTGAACAACCAGTCTTGGTGACTGCTCCTTGTCTACGGCCGCTGTGCATAAAACCCGTCTATAGGGTCGGACCATGGTTACTCGGCCATGGCCTTATCTTGGCGGCAAATCAAAACATTTTACAGCTGATTAAAGATTATAACGTTTTAAAATTGTATATCAGCGGTCAGGGATTTGCATCTTGAAGGGAAGTCTTACGCCTGCTACGGCGGTGCCTGATAATGTAAAATGGAGCCGACAATTGTCCATATTGGTATATCAAACTCTCTGATAAAATGCCTGGTTGTGGACGGCCGGCTTCCGAGTTTGTGTAAAATACATTCATGTTTCCACGACAAGGTAACCGATTTCCGGTGGCGGGCGTCAACATCCCCCACGAATCTCTTAAGGCTTTTACAAGCCATCAGAAGTTTGTACGTGATTACAATTTGTAGTAGAACTGCGCCGTCCATAATCTCGGCGCGTAGGTATTCCTGGGCTGTCTAGGAGTTCCGCACTCGCTTGTCTCCAAATCACCCTCCTGGCGGCAATAGTGCCGAGCTCTAGCAGCTCATGAATTAATAGGACCATATCTATGGCAAATCAGGGCGACGTTTACGGATTTCGTGAACGGAGTTCCCGACCATGTCGAATGCGTCTAACGTGGCGTGGTGCGCTACGCTTCGCCATCGTACTTGTCGCTACAATAAGCATCACAGAATCAGGTAAGATGTCAATACGATTACTCACCCATGCCAATTGGTAGTCTTGACATTCCGTGGCTGGTAACCGTTAGTAAAACAACGAGCATTGTAACGGCGCACGCGGCAAACAAGGTAATTGAGGATTCAGGAATTTACAATAATTCCTTATTACAATAATTTATCAATCTGCAGGATTCCAGCTGCACAGCAAGACGCCGCAGTTAATCCTTTGCTAGGGAGGTGTACCCGCGGTGTACAGCACCGCTAGCCCGCAATACAGGATAGACAGCTCGAGAAAGAAACAAGCCCTTAAAGATCCAAATATTGTTGACTCGCAATTCAGGATGATCCCAAATAATCGTCCCCCAAAGCAGCTCCTGATGTCGTGTCCCTCGCGCGTTGGACGCCACTGCGTTGCACCTGAGCCGCCGCTTCGAGGATGCTAAGAAGTACCAGATATATCTGTTCCTTATGGCCACCATCTCACTGTCCGCACGCGCCATACAACCAGCCTTCCAACAAGCCCTTCCTTCGCTCAACCAAATCCACCGTGAACATTTCCTATTAGCATGCTTCCAATAGCCACCTGTTCATCGCTTCCCTCTCCTTGCCTTCCCTTCCCTTCCCGTCCCCTCCCGGCACAACAGCACCCACCGTCTTCGTCTACTCCAACTCTGCTGTCGTGGAAAGTGTCGATCGCCTCGCCAACATCACCGACATCATCACAACGCGCACGCAGCCCTCCCAGATTACTCTCAGCCCCCAGCAACCAATTCTGTACTTTCTCACTGGGTACACCGCTTACGTGATTGTGGCAAATGGCAAGCAGTCATATCTGGACGCAGAGCGCGCGCAGATTAATTTATGGAAGCCTCTGCAGCTCTCACAGTACGTGCAACAGGGCGCGACGCTGGTGCTGATCGACGGGGCCACCCTTGGGCCGGACAACGTTACATACAACAGCTTCGTACCGCTGTTGGACGCCATCTTCGCCGCAGCGGACAGCGGCCCGTCAGGTTGCCGCGGGTACGATATTGTTCGCGGCTTGAAGGCATACCGCAACCAAGCGCTGACGGAACCGGACCCGCTGGCCCTGATCAAACCCCGCATTAACGTACGTACGTGTGTGTGTATGTGTGTATGTGCGTACGTACGTGTGTGTGCATGTGTGTATGTGTGCGTATCTTTGGGTATATACGGCAACAGTGCGGGCACTGGCGCTGTTCGTGGGGTGGGAATGGGACGGCGCTTTGGGTCTCTACCGTAAGGGTGACACGCGATTCATTCATATAACATGGGAATGCAGCTGCGGTTCTTTACGGCTAGCACACAAACAGACTATATCCAGCGGTCCGGGGCGTAGCAAAGCAGCGGACGCAGTGCTATGGGCCTGGGCCGCCGACCCCCGGCTGTAGGTTCAGCGAAATTTACCCTCAATAACATAACCTAGCTCGGGCGAGCTCGGGCGAGTACGGGAGGTCTGCGGGACAGGAATCAACGGCCTCAAGAAAGACGGGCAAAGGCCGGTGGAATTACGGAACACTAACGAGGGCTGATGAGACGCAGTGCATTCCATTCGAGCGCTCAGTAAGTGCGCTGCTGCTGGGATGTGCATGTGCCCATCGGCTCTGGTCACTGGGCTAGGAGATACACCCATTCAGGACCCAGATGGTGTTCACGGAACCGCGTGTCATGCTTTCGCGAGGCGATGAATTTAAGTGTGTGGCCCGTAGAGGCCTCTGGAGTGAATTCCAATACACAAGGCGGACGATGCGGGTGGTTTCACCGGTCTCACAAAGACCAATAGTTTCGGAACATCAAATTCGGACGAGATCGGAAATGGTTCCTCGCTTTTGGGGGACGGAAGGTGGCTGGGTTAGGAATGGGATTAAAAGCACGGGGGAATGCCGGGCTTGCATGAGGGAACGGCAGGAACGACGGAGGGGTCCGGCTCAGGACGTCGACGCACCCTTGACTCACCGGACTGTAGCAATGGGGACCAGGCGAGGAGGGAATGGAAAGTGTGGCCGGGTTGGGGTAGAGGTTGCGGACTGAAGGCTGTCTTCATCTCGTGGAGAGGTAGCCTAAGGCCGCGCTTGCAACACGGGACGTGGCCTTTCGATGGGCGAGTGGGAATGCGGGAAGAAGGGAATTCCCTGAGTCACGGGACTGGTGGCGGTCCTCTGTTTCGTCCAGGCTCCTCGAAGATATCCCAAAGCCCTCAGCTTAAGCAGCTACTCCCTATGCCGCAATGCACCTGAGCCCCTCTGCCCTGCAGAATGAAATCCCCATACCCGGCCCAGGAAGCTTGCCACGGCTAGTGACATCCCTTTTCCTTATCCTCTTGCACTGCCGCACACCAGCCAGTTGCTACATTCCGCACGCTGACCTATCAGCCGAACCGCTATCCCTCCCCATTTCCCCAGGTGAAACCCGGTGTCGGGCTGTCCAGCATGCGCTGTACAGGCACCCCCAAGAGCTTAGCCGTGTACACCAACGACCAGCTGGACTTTGCCAACCCTGCCACCGTCGTCGTGGCGCGTAAGTGGTCACTGGGGCTGGGGAGCATTTTCTGGTTGGGCTCATCCTTTAAACAGCCTCGCCGCACTGGCTTTCAAGATGTGCTGGCGGCAGCTATTTCGTCTTCGTCTCTGCCCGCGTTTCCACCGCCACCCCCGCCACTGCCGAGTTCCGACCCGCCGCCGCCGCCGCCGCCGCCACCACCACCACCGCCAGCTCCTAGCCCCCCACCGCCGTCGCCGCCGCCGCCCAGCCCCCCGCCGCCATCTCCGCCGCCGCCCTCACCACCGCCACCGTCACCACCACCACCCAGCCCGCCGCCGCCCTCACCACCACCACCGTCACCACCACCACCCAGCCCCCCCCCGCCCAGCCCCCTGCCAAAGAGCCCGTCACCGCCGCCGCCGCCGCCACCACCACCACCGCCAGCTCCTAGCCCCCCACCCCCGTCGCCACCGCCGCCCAGCCCCCCGCCACCATCTCTGCCGCTGCCCTCACCATCGCCACCCTCACCATCATCACCCAGCCCGCCGCCGCCCTCACCACCACCACCGTCACCACCACCGCCGTCACCACCACCACCCAGCCCGCTGCCAGAAAGCCCACCGTCGCCCTTGCCGTCACCTCCGTCCCCCTCTCCTTCCCCCCCACCGCCCTCCCCCTCTCCCCCACCAGCCCCCTCTCCTTCCCCTCCACCGCCATCCCCGTCCCCCCCACCGCCATCCCCCTCACCTCTGCCACCGCCTCCAACTCCACCCCCTCCGCCCCCTCCTCCACCTCCTCCCCCGCCCCCTCCCGCGCCCTCACCTTTCCCCCCTCCACCCCCTCCCTCTCCACCGAAATCCCCTCCTAGCCCGCCCCGTCCACCACCCTCTCCCAAACCCCCTCATCCCATTCCCCCATCGCCTCCCAGACCGTTGCCCCTTTCTGTGCCTCCCAAGTCGCCATCCCCCTCTCCGCCACCTCCTTCCCCTTCTCCTCCACACACACCCAGCCCACCACCACCACACGCACCCAGCCCACCACCACCACACACACCTAGCCCCCCATCTCCCATTCCCCCTACCAGCCCACACCCGCCTTCTCCCCTACCTCCCAGCCTGCCTACCATTCCCCAGATGGCACCACCTCCGAACCCAGTACCACCAACACCAGAAGAGATCGGTGGACCACCGCCATTTGAGGACTACCAATCGCCCCCCCCGCCCTCCCCACGTCCCCGGCCACCTCGCCCGCCTTCACCGCCCCCGATGCCGCGGCCCCCACCCCCTAGGAAATTGCGACCACCACCATCGCCCATCGAATTTCCGCCCCCTTGGATCGAGCCGCCTCCTGAATTTGATAACCGCCAACCACCGATTCAAGAATAGCTGGAGCACCCTGGGCTTATCTTGGGCTGGAGCACCCTAGGGCACCCTGGGCAAAGATCTTGTGGATCATCAGGGTGCGCAGGCGGACCCTGCAGCACCCCCACTGGCCCCCAATATGCCCCAATATGGGGAGGACCTGCAGCTGGTTGCAAGGAGACCTCAATTCCACAGCACCGCCATTGCCATTCACTGACGCTGTCACCAAGAAGAGGCGGTAGTTTTGGCTCAATGGTGGGGCTTAGCACGCACGTCGCCTGACGACCCTGGGTCTGCGGGTGCTGCCTACGGGCCGCCTACTGTCCCCATCATAGCGCTTTTGCGGTCGATATGACTTGGCAGCAGCAGCAGCTGCTGCTGCGGCCCCTATATGATACATGAAATTGACTGCAATATGGAAAGAAACTTTTTTCCTCTCGGAGTGATTGTGCCGGCCATATGTGCTGCCACATCCCTCGGTGCATGGCCGCCACCGATTAATTGACTAATGCACGCACCGCATATGACATGAGTGCATTCTTCGCTTTTAGGAAGACCACGTTGAAGACCCCACGAGAGATTTCGGATGAAATGCCCCCTGGTATGCAGCCAGCACGGGGTGGGGTTGCTTTGAGGATGAGAGGGAGGCGGAACGGAAACCGGGAAGGCGGGCAGCTTGGGAAATGCCACAACGCATCGCCACGCCAACCAGCTTGGGAATTCCAAAGGTACGCTTACGCGGTATGTGTATGATATATGTCACGCTTCATGGCGCTCTGGTGGTGGCAGTGATGGGGAGCTGGGGGCAGGGTCTGGGTGGCAGGCGAATTTGTGTGTGTGGTGCAGCAGTCGTTATCTGCGTAATTGAATTGGAAGCTAGGGCTAAACAGGTTGACGGCCTGGACCGTGGCTTCACGGACCTTTTCGCAGAACCTGCGAGAAAACTCCTGTCGGGGGAATGCGCGGCTATTTGTACGGCAATTTGTCGCACTCTGTTTTGGATTGCGTGCTGCTGGCACGTCGGGGATTGTGGCGAGCTGAAGCTCACTAAGCAACCTGAAACTTATTTCTTTGTCATATAAATACATACACACACATAGTATATGATATATGCGTGTGCGCAAGGTGATGGGAGCAGCGGTTGCATCTGAAGGCTTGCGCCGGTTGTTGGTTGGTTGCTAACAGAAGCTGTTGACGAGTTGCTAACGAGTTGTTGACGCCACCATTAACTACAGGTTATACGGTGCTGAATGCAATGCATCATGATACTGATACCTCATCTTGTATGAAGTCGTCCAACCGAATGCTTTCAACCTACCGGATTCTTGTTAACATCACAGTGACCGAGGACCTAACCGAACCTGACGACGAGGCTAAATTAGAACCAAAAATGTTACCGAGCTTTTCGCGTGGCGTCCGTGGGCATAAACTTTTAGAGGGGCAGATGGCACGTGTGCATCTACCTGTACGGCGAATCTGTGGATTTAGTTTAGGTGCAGGAGGTCAGGAGGATTTGGAAGCCGTCTGCGATGTCGCTTGATCGGAGGTCGCCAGGCCCTCCCCCTGCGTCGTGGGGCATTACAACGAATGAGATTGCTCCGCATTGCACTCAGTTTGGATACGTGATGGAATTTGAAGCACGTTCTCGCCGTCATATAGTGTTTGCTGTTGGGACATATGTGGCACCGTTGACAAAATGGGAGGCGCCCGAGGGGAAAAATGCCGCCGTCAGCGTCACCTACCCGACAACCGTACCTACAATGCAATTCGTCTTTGTAATCTACAGCGCCGGATTGGAGTTCAGATCCTGTGTTCCTATGCTTAGGACTCAGAAGTGTCCGGAAATTGGACCTCATCAACCAGTATTTAACGACTGCGGGTAACAACAGAGTTAGCGCTGATAATGACACACAAAAGGCAGTAAAGGTATAGCCATAACCAGTGAAAATACAAATATTTATATCCATCTCCATTATATTGCTTTGTCACGTACATGGTTGCTCCGAAGGAAAGCAACAGTCGAGCAAGCAAAAGCCTGCAACTTACATTCCTTGCTTTGTCATTTTGCTATACAACGGTATGATGTTTGACTTATCTTTTAAACCGGTGCTTCGCTATGGCGCACGCCCTGCAGCGGACAGCAAGCACACAATGAGGCGGTCAGCGCTGACTCAAAACAACGTTGCTTCAACATCTCGACCGATTAAATGTCTTGAAGATTGTGTAGAATCCCCAAGCGCGTCTCGCCCAGCTTGGGCGCTGATGGCTTGCGCCATATCCTGCAGCGTAACCATGTCTCTGGCACCGCCGTGCCTGGCAAACCCGTACCTAGAGAGCAAGAAGACAATAATTCTCGGTGTCACCAGTGAGGGGTCAGTAGGGTGCAGGATACGTCCCAATAATTTGCACAACTTCATTTGTCGTACTGCCATGCCGATTTTCGTGACCTCCTCTTTACCCCAGCCATTCCGCTTCGTTGATGTTCCGTGCATCGTCCTTATTCTCGAAAGTCTGCGTTTCCCAGTGACTGTCCTGCCCCGAGAGCAAAAACCATAGTCCCGTGTCCCATTCTGGATCCTTTCGGGTCTCCTTGGAGGATGATACGGTGCTCCCTTTCACGTGTTGACGTGTCCTAATCGGCACACTGACCCTCCTATGTGACGGGTTCCTGTTCATCCTGCTCCGAAAACATTTCGGAATCGGCCCAACTTTGACCACGCCGCACCACAGAACCATTCGCGGCTGCCTGGGCAACGTCAATCCGAACTGTGTATCCACGGCCTCCACAAATGAGGTGGGGCTGAGTAGTATGCCATACAGGGATCGCATAGGATCCTGCTGCCCGTTCTCAGACCATACCGCTTTTTGGCACGCTTAAGGAGCAGGAAGCAAAGCGAGCGGAAAGGCTTCATTCATTCACCCATGTCCTTGCTGATCCCTTTTCCTTGCGCATGCCCTAAGCCTAAGCGGCCCCTTAATATTCTTCCGTTTCTTGCACTCATCCCACGTTGCGGATGCCTTTCGCTCCAGTCGCCTTCTTCGTTTTAAACCCCACCCATTTCGCACCCGCATCCACACACAGCTATACGCACCTGCTTGGAGAGCCAAAACCAGGACGGCGAGAGAGGCGGCGCAGGTGAGCTTGAGCGCGGTGCAGCGAGAAGCGGTGCGAAGGGACCCAGCTGTTTTACACCTAAACTGTGTGAGCACAGGAGATGGAGAGCACGGTTTTGGCGCTGTATCCAGAGTGGTCTCTCGCTCAGTCGCAGACATACGACTTCGGGGAGTACCGTGCCTTCCTGGTGCCATCGCTCTTCGGTAAAGATATCCTCGAGTAAGTAGGGTACTTAGGGTAGCGACCTCATGGTGCAACTGTAGCTGCTGGTGCAGGGTCAGGGTGCAACACCCGTACAGCGGTCACGTTTGCGTAATGAAGACTCAAGAACAAGTAGCTGCTGATTCAGCGTACGACGAAGTTGTCGATTCAGCTCCGGGAGGGAGATATCATCTGTATCATTGGCGTGATGATACCAATATTATTGGCGGTGCTATGACCCATGGGTCGGGTCACTGGATTCCTGGAAATCCGCAGGTTCCTCATCAAGGATGAATCTGTCAACAACCGCAATTGGGAGGGGGACCGGGAGGGACCATATGTCACGTATCGATCCCTGGCAGGTGCGCGGGGAAAGAGTCTTGGGCAGCAGGAGTACTCCAAAGGGAACGGATATGGCATCCATACGGGCAACGCTGTGATACCGCATGTTGGGATTTGGCCTGGGAGGTTATGCAACCGTCGTTTTGATGTAAGCTCCGTAGTGGATTATGGAATGCCGTTCAATATTTAGAGCTGCAACAGTATTGTTCAATGCGGCAGGCGCCAAGACGATGCCTTGGTCTGTCGTATGCGATGTCCTTTTCTTTCGGTTCTGGTCCGTTCTTCCCGAAGGATGCTTACAACCTGCGGTGGTACATTTCCGTATGACTTCTTGATCTTCCATATGTTGGGAATTCACTCCTTGTGTCATGCCCAGGCAGCGTCAAATACATCTGGCCGATCCAGCAGCCCCTGTCAGACTTCGGCGCGCAAAAAGCCCGGCTACAGGAGCTGCGGGAGAAGTTGGGGTGGCAGGTGATTGGCTGCGAGCTCATTGAGTGCTACGACTATTAAGGCAGAGGATGTTGCAGCTGTTGAAGCAATGACTTCGGATTAACTAACCCAAGTCCCTAAGGGGCTTCAAGGCATTAGATGAATTTTAAGCGCTTTGCCAAGCAGAAGCTTTCGTCCTTTTGATTGTGGATACTGTGGAGTTACTACAGTCTGTTCCAAACAGCTTGTTCATCTGCAGGAGTGCCAGGGGCAGACATTGAGATACACGCATGAAGCAATCAGGGGTCGGTCTAGTGAGCTTACTACGTGCTGGCGCAGCGTTTGGCAGATGGGTTGATAAGCTAGGGAGGTGAGGGTTGTGACAAGGGTGATAGGCGAGGGTATGCGCTTACTGAAGTAGGCTACCGGTAAAGACTCGCCGATGATCATTTTAATATGTTTGGATGAATAAGGACCATGCTAGGAAGCTGGTAGATCCTTGCAGGCTTTTGCAAGTTGTGAATTCGTTGCTGACGGATGTGGCAACGCCCCGGATCCAGCCCCCTGTGAACGCGAACTTCTTCGGGTGACACAGCGAAACTCCTGTTGGCCCCTGACCTTCGACTGCAATCCACTACTTCATGTATTAAAAGAACATTGCACCAAGAAACGAAGGAACCGGGAAATATTCCTTGAAATGGAATAGTTGTGGTCCTCCAGTACTTAAATATGACAAGTTGAACCGTCTGCGAACCTAAGAAGCGTGCAAGAAGTGAGACCGCCGTGAAACTTGCAGGGCCCTTCGCGCAAAGCGCTGGAACCAGCTGTCATCACGACACAAGGAAACAGAGAGTAAGAGACACAAGTGTAATTGGGGTCTACCATTAACAAGCTGACCCAGTCTTAACAAACAACATAAAGATCTGAGCCTCTACGGGGACAAATGGTGCGGTACCGCAATAGGCTGCTGGCGGACGAGTCCGCCAACAAAACGAAAGAACAAACACCCAGCACGCCCAGATCCGCAGGAAGTTGTGCCATGGTCTCGATAACTCGACCTTTATTACCAATCTTAAAAAGTTAACAAGCCTTGGAGGACAGGCTCGGCTAAGGGGCCCCTCCTACCACGAACGGGTGTGTGACCTGCCGCAAAAATTCAAACGGACATCCCTATAGTGCATCAACGCCAGCTTCTGCACCATTTTTCCTAAGGATTCTTACTCACTGTGAATCCAGTTCGCCCACATCCACCCAGCTGGCGAGATGGACCGCCAAAAGCTGCGCATAAGGCCAGGTTTTTTGTCTTGGCCCGATGGCACAATATACGCGCCAACATACGGTTGGATGATGCCAGAAGGTCACCCTTGCTGTCCCCGGAATTCCCGTAGATGAACCCCTCACCCGAAGAACACACACTGAAACAAGTACCGCACAAGCGAATGCGTCAAGTAGACGTACACACATTTACACTTTCAACACAAGAACGCATTGCGCAAGGGATTGCGCGGTACCCTCCACAAAGGCCACACGCGCAGTAGCCTTGCGTTCCTAGATGGCGCGTTGTGCGACGATTGCTGCCTTCCCTCCATCCGAACCCCCATCATGTAAGCCCGCACAGAACCAAACATGTGAATTGTGCCAGTGGTCGGGGACCGATGCCTTCCTGCGGGCCCGCAATGTCACAGCGGACCCGTTGAGGCCCCGTTTCCCAACCTGCCGCTGCCACGGTTTGCCTACTGTTAAGGCTTCGACGCATCAGAGAAGCTCACGGACTTGCCGCTGCATTCTGGCCTTCATTGCCACAGTAAAGTCGTGCCTTGCCGTTCACCGGCAGAATACGATCTGTTACCTCACAATTGATGGTCAGAGCCTGCCCCGATGGCAGAGACCGCATTTGCAGATATTGATGACGCGGCAGCTGGATCAATCTCCGTAACCTCCTCTACCTCTGCTTCCGCGTCTGCCTGCGGAAGCAGCACCCCGGCCTCCGATACCGCGGCTGCGACAGCCGTGGACCCAACAACCGATGGCATCATCCCTGGGGCGGCATGTACGGCACCGAAGCCAGCACCGTGCCCAGTCCCCCCCCTTTGGAAGTTTAAGCTGCGGGCCACTTTTCGGGAAAAAGCTCGAAGGGAAAACTTGAGGCGGCCGGTCAGGGAACCCAGCGCTGCCGAGTCGTCAGCTGTGGTGCACGACAGCGGCGGGGGCACATCATACTCAGTGTGAAGGCCTGTTATGCGGCGCATATGGCGGTTTCCATCGTTGCAGGAACGCGTGGCGGCACCGCCGCCACCGGTGGTAACCGTATTGGGTGCTTTTACGTCATCGACATCGGGGGCAGAGTTCAGGTAGGGATGATGGCGACCCGAGGGGCCGGTGGAAGTTAGCGGGGTGCCCGATGATGGGGCCAGAGTTGGTGTGGGCAGGCGCGACACAGATGTTGGAGAAACGGTCCGTCGTATAACAGGATGATTCGGTGTGGCAGGTCCGACAGCTGTGCTGGCATTGCTGCTGGCATTTGTGATGATTGTACTTGTGGCGCAAGAGTTGGTGGCGATGCTGCTGCTAGAGCCACTATTGTTATCGGCAGTGAGCTCCGATGAGCCGAATACCGTTGTTCTTTGTTGCGGATGAAACTCCTGGACCTGCTTGGAGGAAAAACGGCCCGAGCCCATGGATTGCTGTCGCTGATGCCGGTGGGAGTAAGTGTGTGGTTTGTAGGGCATGCTACTATTGGAGTCGCTGCGGCCGTCCGCATCCCTGCAGGCGGCATAGTGGTCCCGGGGAGCCAGCGGTGCGGCGGCAGCGAGGGAAGGCGACGGCGAAAGAGAGGGCGAGGCGGGGCGATGCTCCAAAGGACCATCGCTGCCACGGCGCAGGCTTGGGCCGGTACTGCCACCGCTGCTGGTTGGAGTGAGCAAAGGTGGCAGCATCGGCGCGGCGTACGGTGATATGACTGGGATCGAATAGGGAAAGCCCGAGCAGGCGAGCTCTGCTGGCTGCTGCAGCTGCTGTTGCGGCGGCGGTGTGGACGGCGGTGAGGAAGGGCCCTGCAGGCACTGCGGTGGTGTTGCACAGGCGAAGGGGGTGCCAGCAGGATAGGATGTGGGGTTGGGGGCCGCTGCCCGAGGCGAGCTGTCGGATACGAAGGGCTCGGAAAGGCAGCCCGCGAGGGGCGAGTCAGCCATGGAGGGTCCATCGTTGGGTGGAGTGATGAAATGGCTAACCAGTGGCAGCGTGTGCTGATGCTGCCGGTCCACATTCTCCGGCGTTTGCTGCGACTCTCCCATGTCACCAGCCAGCCTGCTGCCAAAGTCAGCCCCTCCCAACGAAGCTACCTGGAACGACGTTGCTAATAGCTCACTAGAAGACCGCTGGGAAAGGACTGCATGCGAACACAGCGCCGTCGTCGCTGCAACGGCAGCCGATGCGGAGCCTTGTGCTTGCCGCTGCCGCCGTTGCTGCTGCTGTTGTTCGGTCGGTGGGCACGATGGCGCCGCCTCTGTTGAGTTGGCCACGCCGCCGCCGCTGCTTGAGCGAGTGCTGGCGGGCTCTTCAGGGAGACTGACACAACCCTGGGCGGAGGTCTCGAGCGTGTGCGTGGCGGATGCAGCAGCGGCCGTGGCGGCAGCCGTTGCAAGCAGGTTGCTGTCGGAGGCGTAGTGTGTCAGTACCGGCGCCGAGGCAGCCGCATGCAGGCCGCCGGTGCCGGTGCCGGCCCTCGCGGCGGCGTCAACGCCACCGCTGGAGGTCTGGGTCGATACTGGGGCCGATGAGGGCACCGCGCCGACGGCACCCGCTGTGCTGACAGCACGCTCAACTTGGTTGTGATAACTTTGGTGGTTGTGGCGATGGTTTGGGTAATCGGAATCGGCGATTCCCGGTCGCAGACCAGTTGCGGTGCCGGCAGCTGAGGCGATTGGGGAGCCCACAACATTGCCGATATTGCTGCCAACAGCTGTCGAGGGAGCTTCGACACTACCGTTGCCTGCGCCGCTTGCAGTGGGAGCGCTGCCGCCACCAGATTTAAGCTTCTGCTGGCGTTCCGCGGCGGCGACGGAGGCGCAATGTACAGCCGCGTCGAAGGCGCCAATACCCTCCAGCTTCAAGTGTTGTCCAGACAGGGGCTCCTTGCAGCCAAAGGTAAGGGAGATGTCTACGTCATCTGGCAGCCGAAAGAGCTCTCGGATACGGTGCGTGAACTCCTTAAGCCCGTCCGGGCCTTGCTTTACAGGAATCCTGCGAATCAGGAAGAGCATAGAAGAAAATAAAAAAAGGGGGATGTCCGACGTTTTTTTATAACGGGGACTACCGCAGACTCCATCGTGCACCTGCAGGTGACACCTGAGATTGAACCAAATCGCTGGCGCAGGTACGGGGCTGGCACAATAGCATTAGATGCAGCCTGCAGCTTGGCGCCAGATTTCGACCGGCAGGTTTTCCAACGACCATAATCCTGGCGGGCTGCTCTGCCCCTCCCCCAACCACCAGAGGCTAACTATTAAATTACCTGTGGATCTGGCCCTCGAAGTATACTACCATTATAGGCTGCACTCTCTGTACGTCTGGCTTGAGATTCTCGGGGGTGAGGCTCGCTTTCCAGTCAGCCAAATTGCTCTGGCAAAACCTGTACGGGTCGGGCCGGGACGGGTCAGGTTGGATCGGCCGGATCGAAAGGACTGGCGAGGACCTCTGAAGCCTGGCCCTAGCTACGCACGACGGCATTGGTAGTCCTCAGTAACTACCAAGCAGCCCCTTTGTATGGGTCGCACGTCTGGCTTGATGCTAGGACGGACTGAAGAATATACGTTGATTGGTGATGTTGGATGCCTATACGGGATGTGTCCCCCATGCCACAGTGCAGAGGCCGCAGGGTGATTACAAACCGCATTGCCACAGTGTACGAGGATAACCTGCTTGAGGCAAGATTTGAAGTGTAGAAACCATAAGCCTTTTTAAGAGTTGCATTTATCGTAAGCCATTTCATGTCTCATGATCAAACCGCGGCACTCAAGTGGTACCTATACTTCATTAACAGTTTGGTCATTCTGGTGTGCCTGGCCAATTGTCTGTTGGATAGACCCCTTGGCTCTCGCATATGTGTGATGGCCTCGCCCCAAGTGACCCTTTTACCGCGACGCACAGGTACGCCAACCTGCCTATCGCGAATAGAAAGCGCGGGCGCCACAGCTTTCTAGAGCACAAAAGCTACTGGAGTATATCAGGCGATCCGTTGGGGATTCTGGTACGCTAGGAAGGTAGGTTTGAGGGCCCTGGAGGATGCGAACTTCAACTGCGTGCGGCTACTGGACTGCGTGCTGCCATCCCCGTACCGGGGATAAAGACGGGAGTTGAGGTACCAGCGCCCCTGAATATTATAGGCCTCGAATGAATAGGGTTTGGGGGTCCGGGGATGTGGGTCTCGGTGCGCCGGTACCCAAGTCCCGTCGCATTCAGGATTGGTTTTGACGGCCCCAGGACGCTTTGGGGATATGAGACTCTTGGCGGTCTATTAGCCGGGTTTCGACAAGCTGTGGAATTAGGTTCAATGGCGATGAAATAGCTTTAATAAGCCCGGGACATACATTTTAGCGCAATCAGATGGTTTGGGCGCACCAAGGATGGTGAGTTTGCCGGCTAAGGCTGTTGGTTTGGGCGTCCCGATAACTTGTTTTTGCCACCGAGGGAATATGGGTTTCTAAAAAGAGACACCGGATCTTGCTCACCGGATCTTGGAAATTGATGTTTGCCTGTCCTTATGCAATCAAATTTACGATGGATGCTGTCGCCCTGGGTGCATTCGGTTTAGGGTGGCAAGAGCCTCCGGGGGACGCTCGCTTTATCCCTTTCATGACTCACTTCCCGCGCTCCGTACTACTCTGGGGACACAAAACTCCCCTTGCCCGCATGCAATGCCTTTAGCTATCAAGATCTTCGCATGCCTGATGTTTGTTTTGGCGCCCAGATGGTTAGGGGCCCACTGGGTCCGAACCTGCAGTTGGTCTCCTCCAGACGGCCGGCTTGCTGAAGCTGCCAACGGGCCAGGCAGCGTGGGTGCACCTTGCGCGGACATCTGCAGGGGTTGATGAGGGGGTCCCGGTCCTTCGTGCCGTCCAAACAGATCCAGCAAATGTCATCGCTTTCCTGCATAAGGGAAGAAAGTTGCACCAAACCAAACCTGAATTAGGAGTAAGATTAGGAATTGCCCTGTATGTCGGCGCGGTGCAGGCATGCGAACGGGGTGTTGGTGCCAGCTTCGGGGAAAGGGCCCGTCACGTTCAGCCAGAGGTTGTATGTGCCAGTTTATTGTTGATGAGAGATAACGGTTCACATCTGTTTAGGTTCCCGATGTGAAATTCCTATAACTAGCAGCCGTGGAGTAGAGTTCGTGCAACATCAACCCGACGACATGCGTGAACAAGCTGTAACCCACCATGTCAACCGGCGCTTGTGAAATCTCCGCCTGGAGGCTTCTATCCTCCAGCATCCTTGTATTGCCGCTCTCCACCCTAGTAGTCGTTATGTTGTGCTTCCCAATGTTGTCTGTACTGACAGGCAGGCCTCACCTTTGAGCCTGCGGACGCGAAAAGTTGTCCTCCTTGCTATCGTCAAATATTGATCAGGATTTACCACAGAAACGCACTTCGTTACATGGTGGATGTCCCAGACAAAGCGGCAAGATAACCGCCGTTGCCAGCAAGCTTTCAACAGCCTTTTCCCCTTCATCCTTGGAATCATTTTTATACTTAATTGATTTTTCTTTTCGTTATTTTGGGGCGGAACCATTGCGATCCAAAGCCTCCGGAAATGCTCAAGGCGACCCAGTCAAAATCGGACCTAGCAGCTGGGACATCCTTACCTTATAAAGAAGGAATAACTTTGAAGATTATAGGCTCAATACCTGCGCGGCGTGTCTGGTTCCGATAAGGGAGCTCAATGCGACCAGAGGAGCGAAGAGGCGACTTGCTAAAGGCAAGCAAGAAGGGCCCGACGGTGACAAGGCCCTGTGCTGCCTGGTGTTGTGTGACCGCTGATTTTTCTGTGTATTAGGACAGGACGTTAGGATAAACCTGCTGAACATTTTGGCGGGCGCATGTACGGGTACGGCGCCACGGATAAACAAGCTTAGGTAGTGCCATATGAAGTATCGGATCATTTATTACTGGGTATTAAAGCTATATATCGACGCATATGCAATGGACTCCATGGGCGGACCATCGCAAAAGAGCTGCTGTCACGACATGTCACTACTGGGCTGACCCCTAATCCATAACAAAAGATGATTTTGCTTGTAGATAATACGCTATTTATTTATTTTCTCTGCTGCCTGCCGGTGTGGTGTGACTGCCCAGGTTGTGCTACTACCCTTCGCGTACCGTTGGACACGGTTCTGCCTCCACTAGGTGCTCAAGGATGTTGGCTGCGACGCCCCATATAATCTTACTTCTAGTGAAGATAAATTATAGTTCAATTTACTCGACTGCCTGGATCCGTTGAAGTACAGGCACCGTAGACAATAAATAAGAAGTCAACGAGAAGTCCAAACGCTCAACATGAGCCCGGCCAGCCTGGCTAGCCCGGCCTAAGATTAGGTGGACTCATAACGTGCGAAAAGTTTCGTATTGCATAGTACAATGCACCAAACGTGCGAGCCCAGGGCCAATCGTAACGCTATCAACCGCAAATCCACACACTACGTGTTATAGTGCCAAAGGCGGCATGCACAAAATGCCATTATTAGCACCCGACGCTGCCCAAGGCGTCCTGCGTTCCCACGTCACCTTCACTTCACGCGATTGCATGGAACCGTACGGTCACCTTGCTGGACCCCGCGATGCGGATCTATGCAGTCTCCCTAACTTGGGTGCCCTTGGTCACGTATTTCGGTCCCTCGACCCTGGCAAATGTTCCAGGGAACAGATGTGAAACGGTATTTAACTGCTTACCCCCCATGCTAGCTTCCCTTAAAGTGGCGAAGAATACAGCACATGACGACAGCACGGCAGCTTCCGGCAGCTATCCATCTAAGTCCCGTAAAACCTTACGAGTCAATTGATGCGCATGCGGCAATCCTAGATAGCTCCCTAAGCGTGCGGACGGTCCTAATGTATGGTTCACGGTTGTTGTCTGCCCTGGTTTACGTCGCATGTACTACGGAGATGGCATGAGGCCACATTACGGGCACAAAGGCACATTACGTTTTCGCATGTACAGCTCGTGCTGCGGGATAAATGCTGGCCATTTCTGCGGTGTAATCTAATATGCAAAATTTAGTGCATTTCTCAGGAGCTTGCCCGCCGTCCATTGCCTAAACGGATTGGCGGTTGCAGGCAGCAGTTGGCCTGCAGCTCAGCGGGCGGCAACACGTAGCCACACCGTGACGGGATCATGTGGGGGCATGAAATTATCTTACATAATCTTAATTTGTGCCAATTTCTGGATGTTGCATGTGGGCGGTAGAGTGGCTGGGGTTACGGCCGAAATCGTCTGATTATTACGCCGAGGGCAATTCGTACAGCTCACTGATATTGAGCCAAGTCCTTCTACTTGCCCATGCAAGGTCATACATGGCACGATGACACCTGGTGTCCAGAGCGTTTGCAGAAATAAATGAATGCCGAAGGAGGGGGTAAAGACTGATTGGCCGAGGGAGGGGCCAAATATGGCTGAAATACACAGAAGCATGGTTTTGGAGTATTCATGATCATGGTTATTGGATTTCGGGTAACGGGGCCGCGAACCAACTGCCCCGCCAGCGATCCTCATCGTTCATAGTCCACCTCACGTTTAAATTTTAATGAACTTCGCATACAAACATCACCTTTTATTTATTATCATTGCCATCAATTCCTTTTTGTATATCTAGTGGCTGAAGTGCAAAAATGAGGCTGGGCCGGTCCGCCGCTTGCACGACCAATCGTGTTGCTTTCGGCCAAAGACGTGCGCCGCGTCGTTGCTACAACATTGTAGTTGCAACATGTAGAGAAGATGTCTTACACCGGAGGTGGGCCAATCACGACGCACACCTGGTCGAAAATGTCTTCGCGTGTAATTATGAACCTTTGGAAATCGCAGTCTATCAACAAACGCCGAAGTTTCTGTACTCGTCATGGATGGCACAAAACTGGTCGCTGAGGTGCGAGATTGGTCGCTGCGCGACCATGTTGTCCCCCGGACCTGCGTGTGTGCCACATTTGGCGTCTTGCCGCATTGAAGCCCTGACACTCCGGCCACTTCGTGTCTCTGTCGGTGGTCTAGTCACGCATTATAGCTTGGCTGGGCCGCCCATCAAAAACTGTATGGAATAGCGACGACCACGAAGGGCGTACTCGACACAGGGCCCTTTGTCCACAAAGAGTTCACAGCCGTCGCGGGCGATGATGGCTATTGTTGTTTCAGCAGCCAAGCTGATTTGCCAGAGAATTTCCGCAGGATCCCTGTGACCATCAACAACCACATTTCGTTGACCCAGTTCACCATAGCCGTGTTGCAGCGACCCCTTTGCGCGTATCTCCCAAAACCCCTTAAGTTGAACATACGCCCACATGTCCTGGGATTGTGTGGAGATATACATACGGTATGCATGTGGGTGAGTGTCAATAAGTTAGCTTTTCCTCCCTGTCTTTTCTTCTGTCCCCCTGTTTTCACCGTCACTATGTGTCTGAGTGTATACCGTTCTTGCTTCGCCGGGCTCCTTGTCTTGGCCCCACAGGCCCAGCAGCGACACAAGCTGGCCCCAACGGCGACGGCCGCGCTCGGCCGCACCTTACTGGGGGCTCTACTGATGGGATCGTTCCGGAAAGAAGACGAGCAGGTGCAGGTGAGTGAATGAGCAAGGCGACGGTCGGGCCAAATTATGAGGTGGAGGTACGATAAGAGAAAAAAAGCCCGTGCCTTAACAAGCAACGGCTTGCGACGTACAATCCCGGTTGGACCGCAAGGCAGGTTTCATCGGGTTTCATTCACGACTGGAATCGATGTATTCGGGAACTACCGATACACCGAACCTCCGGACCTAACAGGGGTTACTCCTACCCCTCCTCCTGCATACAAGTCACACTACCAGCTCCAAGCTGCCCACCGCGTGGGTTGCGATTAGCGACCCGCCAATACCACCGCGAGCGGCGATCTGGGTCGGAGAATTTCCTGGTCTTAGATGTCCATCAACCCCATCTGGCCCATCAGCAATTACCTGCTGGTTGCTTGTTTCTTATGACTTCCTCTCGTCGCCGTTCCTACGGCTGTCTTCAGTTGGCAGCCTGCATCTTCCGACCGTCTGCCGCCTCCCAGCCTTCCTCTTTCCTTTTCTTCCTTTTGCACTACAAAAGGGGCCCGTAGGCGCTGGCTCCCCCCTAGCCCGCGCTCCCGCACCGTGCATCACTCTTCTCCGTACGCTCTTCTCCGTATGTTTCTTGTACGGGGCCTTATTTTCCGCCTTTTTATCAATTGACCCAGATCACATTCCAAGGCAATGGTGATGCGGGTTCCATTCTGGCGATCGCTGACACGCGGGGGAACGTAAAGGGCAAGATCGCCAACCCAGCCGGTGGGTGCATGGGTCGACGCTGCTGCCGTTACTTGGTATCCTTGCTCATGAAAGTCCAAGATATCTCCATCTATGCGGGGTTCACGTGCGATAACTACAAGCGTGAAGGCACGACACACCGGTGACTCTCATGCTGCCTCCGACACACATTCAGGGGTCACTGGGTCAATGTTTTTTGCGTGTATGAGTGCACGTACACACGGGCGAGTTTGGAGATTGAACGGACACACGCGTAGGGACCGGTATGTGCGTGTTGTGCTTTTCGGCATGAGAGGACGTAGCGGATTGCATAATCACAGGAGCGACACAAGGAAACGGGAAGATGTGCAACTACTCTTAAGTTGATTGCTCGCCTTGCCGTGCCTTGTAACTGCGTGTATGTTCGGCGTGGATCGTCATAATCGCGGACAGCGGATCCTCCCCTTCGGCCTGACGGCAAGCTTAACGTCGGCGCTGCTGTGGGTAAAGGTCAGTTATGCAAAGGACAACTAAATGCGAGCAAAGGAATAATAGAGGAATGACCGGCCCATGACAGCTCAGGGCATGTCAGGGGATGTTGAGGGCAAAGGGCGGATTGTGGACCCGAAGTCTGTTGCAGTAACGTTCACTTTATCTGATTGCTGCAAGAGGAATTTCCGTTGGTTTTTTCGTTTGTTCCATACATCGTCTTGGGTCGGCGATCACCCATGAGTTCGCACACATCAGTGTCTCAGTCACGCAGCGCTACCTACCTTCGAAGGAGGTACTGGCATCACCGCCAACGTGAATATGTGTTTCCATTCCTCCGAAGGTGTACTGGCTGTGGTTCGCAGCCACCCCTTGGAGCCCCAGCCGTACACGGGCATGGTGCCCATCGTGTCCGGGGAGGTGGCGGAAGATCTAGCCAACTACCTGGTGAGGTCGCTTAGTGCTGGGGCTCAACTGCCATTTTGTAGCTTAAAGCTGTAGGCGCCAAGCAGAAGACGTGGGCGGGCTGAGACTTCATAATCCCTCTCTGTTCCTCCGTCCCTTCAACCCCGGCCCTCCATTCCCTTCTCCCATCCCTCTCGCAGGTTGATAGCGAGCAGACCAACTCGGCCCTGGGGCTGGGCGTGTCTCTGGACCGAGACTGCAACGTCAAGAGTGCTGGGGGCTGGCTGGTGCAGATCCTGCCTTTTTGCAGGTGGGCGGAACGGGAACTCCTGGGCGATGGCGCATCTCTTTTCTTGGTGTATGATAAGCCCCTCTACCATGCCCATGACCCTTTCTCCCCGTCCCCTTACTGTGTTCCCACCGACCTGTCCACCCGCAACCATCCAACCATCAGCGAGGAGACCCTGACGCAGCTGGAGCAGAACCTAACGTCTATGCCTACCATCACGACGATGCTCAACGAGGGGATGAGCGTACAGGACATCACCGAGCGCATTCTGGATGGGTTGGGAGTGCTGCCCGAAGGTCAGGCCATCACACCAAAGTGAGTTATTTCGCGTTGTTGGCGCTGCCCCATGGCCCAGTTGCAGAGGACTGGATTGACCATTCATGATGGCACGTACCACACGGGTCGGTCCAGTGTTATGTTTCTGCGTTGCCTAAGATGCCGGCCTGCATGTCCGTTCCGTCCCGCCAACTTTCCGCACCCTCCGTGTCCCGAAATGGGACAGGTACGGGCCGTGCGAGGAGGAGGCGCTGAAGAAGCGCATGATCCGTGCTGTGGCTGCGCTGGGCAAGCAGGAGGTCGCCGATATCATCAAACAAGAGGGAAAGTTGGAGGTGAGGCAATATGCTCCCTCCAGGTTGATTATTGCCTGATTTTGAACTAGGCATTGAATATATTGTTTTCTTTTACTTATCATGATAGCCCCGCCCCATCTCGGTATGGTCATGATAGGTTTTTGTATAGTGATGTGGCTTACATTTGTTGCGGAGGGAAGGGCTTTCTCATGTACTTCTATTCTACCGCAATCGGCAAAACCATCCTTAGTCCTCGGTGTTCAAGGATTCGCTCAACATCACTTGCCTATCAAGTCACAATGACAGTTCTGGAGAATGCAAGCGCGTGTATGTTTTGTATGAATCCAATGCAACACCAGCTTGGCTACATTCATTCAGGTGCGTGGCCAGATCCTCACCCCGTCTACTACCTGCCTACTGCCAACCCCGGTACCAACACCCATCCCCTCCCACCGCCATAACAGGTTACGTGCGACTTGTGCCAGCAGACGTACCAGTTCAGCCAACAGGAGGTTGACGACTATATTGACGGTAAGGTGCAGGAAGCGGTGGAGCAGCATACGACCACCGTACAGGCGTGACTTGTACGTCCCCAACAGGAACTCAACAGTGGTATTAGGCAACAACGCGCCAGCATGTAATCAGTTTGGTGCGCATGTACAAGTGCTGCATGGAGGCTTTTCGTGTTGGATGTCTTGCATTAAAGCGAGTGTCATTCTCATTGAGTGGCCATGTCCAAAAGGTTGTGGGCCGCGCAAGGGGAAGTCCTGCGCGCAGCTGGCAGGTTGTGAACGCCCGAGGAGGGGAGTGGGAGAAGAGGATAGGCAAAGAGGGAAATGTGTGCGCGGATGAGGGAATGCTGCGTGTGTTGGCATGTGTATGCGGATGTGCAAGACGGCTTACAATGTGCGGCACCCAAACGCTGAGATCAGCTTTGGTAGGTCAGGGTACTACGATTGTTCTCTTCCACAAGGCTTTTACAGGAGGAACACGGTCCGAACGTAACCCCAGAGCTGGTGTTTCCCCCAAGGCTGTCGGGCGGGGCAACATTGGGGTTTTTGGAACCGACCATCCATTCGGAAAGGCTCCTCCGGATAAACTCGGCACCATTTTTTTATTCAACCGTGATAAAAGCCGGCTTGATAGCTTCGGCTTGACAGCTTCGGTGGCTATGTAGGATGCAATACATCCCCCAGCATCTGCCTAAAGAAGCGCGAAGCCGCTCCCCTGGTCAACTCCGGACAAGCTTTGGCCAAAGTTCACTACAAAGCATCTAATGAAACTTGAGAAAAAATTCTATATGTCAGCAAAAGTAAGCAGTTCTGGTCGCAACATACATGCCTGCGCCGAGCCCTGTTCGCCATACGGCATCCCACATGTGCTGCCGGGTCGGTGGAGGCCGTTTAAGCGCCGCTGATGTGTGCAACGGCTTCTGTTCCTGGCGCTACCTATGTGAGCGTATCTGACATCGTTCCATCCCGGCGACAGCATTCTTGTCGTATCTATCAGTTCACGGTGATCATTGTATGTTGCCCGTTGGTCGGACCACCATGGTGAGCCATGAAGAAAAGCTCAACCTCCGCAAAGTATGGATGTGCCATGTTGCAGTCGATTGCAGTAATCTGCCGAGTCAGAGGGAGAGACAGAGGCTTCACACCTGAGGCCAAAAAGGAATGCTGCATCGGGGCCGCGGCCCCGTCGTGAGCTCCCCCCATCGTTGCCGCAACCACTTTCCGTTATCACGAGGTTATCATTGGTGGTGATAAAATGCAAAACTTTCGCATCTTCTACTCTTCGACCACTGATCCAGATGAGCCAGCAGAAGGGGGCCCAGGTGGGATGCAATCTCATGCGCCTTGGCACGTCGAAATGTGCCGTTACACGTGCCAACATTGCCATAAACAGCATTGGTTCTCGACTGTAACGTAAGTCCATCATCTTGTGTCACTTTGACGCACACCATTGCCATACCATGACAATCAATCATTTGCAAGTCTCAGCTCGTTGGTAACGGAACAAGAGGCCAGACCTCATGGACCGCTTGTTGACTAGCAATAGCCAGTTAATAGAGCGGCCCTGGCACCCCATCTCATGCAGGTATGTTTCACTGCCCGCTCACCCGGTTTGGTACTCCCATTGATGAACCCCACTACCAATGCACAACGTATACCTTCACACCGCCATAACAGGCCATATGCCGCTTGTACCAACACACGTACCAGTCTAGCCAGCAGGACACTACTAAATCAACTGGAGGCATAAGAAGTCCAACTGGCGCAGAAGACGACCGTGATAGCACGTTGTAAAACAACGACCCCATGCGCCGTGCCAACTCAAATCCTAAGTGAAAAGGTGCAGCGCCATTCAGCACATACCCGGCTCGCAAACAGTCATGCCGCCGCAAGTATGATGATATTTGTATGCCGTACACCAGCTGGACTTCTTGCTGATTGAGCAAAGGGTGTCATCAGATGCCAACCACAAAAGAAAACAGTAATCAAGTGGTAGGGATGGCGTGCAATGCCGGCATACAGCCACGGGCACAACAAACAATTCATAAATCTCCCGGTGTGTCGAAAAGCAAGAATTGCGGCTGCAGCTTGCAGCAGTTACTCTTTACTAAATTTGTTTCCGTGGTGTTGTGGCTCGAGTGTATTGTGTTCTTGGGATACCATTTGCATCGCATGTTGCTGTGCGAAGGTGTGTGGACGGAACGGCATCGGAACGGGCAAGGGCGAGGGACGTAGGCAGACATCACGAGCAATTGACTGATAACGGTTATAAGAGCAGCCGTGTTCGGTAATTGTACTCGTTGCCATGTGGCTTTGCGATATGTGCCTCGCAATCGCACCCGAGCTGCTGTGTTCCATGGAGGCTGTGGCACCGCCGCTGCGTTGCAGAGGATTCGCATCTGCAGCGGTCTTGACGCCAACAAACAGTTCCTCCAGACAACCGTCGCAGCCTAAGGCAGATGGCGTAATTCGCGGTGACAAAAGTTCGCGGTTCATAGCCGAGGCGGCGATGTGTTGGACGCGAAACGACACGCGCACCTGCATTATCACGTGGGATGAAAAAACCGCCGTCACATTAACAACTAAAACATCATGGCCATATTTGTGGCAAGGTATCCAATGACAACTCTGGGACGAACGCAGCATAACGTTCCCTCCACCATAAGTAAGGTATCGCAACATACCTCAAGCCACAGGCAGTGGTGAGGGGCGGCACCAGGGACTACATAATCTCATCAGTGGGCCCGTCCAGATCGCCGATACGCCCAGTCTCAGGGGCCGTCAACAGCTGGTGAATGCTGTACTACTGCCGAGGGACCCAGACAGCATAGCATCGTCCTCCAGCCCCTCCGTGGCCCCTCCTGGAAGCTCTTCGATATCAAGCCACGGCACTCTGAAACACCCCCCGGCGCTGCCGTCTCTTCCGATGGGGCTGTGGCGCCTTGGCCCGCGCCCGATACACCTTGACCTTCCAATGTGGGTGACAAGGTCGAGCTCCCACTGTGGACGCGCTGCCCCAACGACAAAGTCTTGCTGATAATTGTCGTCGTCCGGCTTGGCGTTGTTGAATGGCTGATTGACCGACGTGATTGGCTACCGCCACCAATGCCATACATCTTCAGCTCGTTTAAGCTGCCATTGCTGGACGCCGCTGGCAGAGTCTGCACTACCGCCTGGTACACTGGTGCACGTGCGTGGAACTTCCCTGCTGTCACCTGCCGCTGGAGCGCCGCGGCGGCCGCCGCTGCTGGAACAGTCACCGACCCCAATGGGGGAGACCCCGATGATGCAGACAGTGGCCTAGTATCCGATGCATCGGCGGCGGCTGGCCCCGTTCCAGAGGGCGGCTGCTCTACGCCGGCAGTGAAATCAGGCGGGAGGACCATGCCGTCCGGCTCCAGGAGTAGAATACTGTGCTCTGTCGCGGAAGCCACCGGTACGCCCGCCAAGTCACAGGCAAGCTGCACCGCTGCGCGTTTCACGCCCTGGCCGCTGCGCGCAGAGAGCGCATAGCGCACGCAGCCATGGCGCGCTGCTAGTTCGTGCGCCAGCGCTTCCGAGGCAGTCCATTGTAGATCGCATTTGTTGGCGATGAGTGCCAGGTACGGCTGCGTGCCGCCGTTGGCAATACAGGCGGCTCCTACAGCGCGCAGCGCGTAGCAGAGGGCTTCCAGGGAGGACGGGCAGGATACGTCGTACACAAACAGTACGGCCTGGCTATTGAAGATGTAGGCAGAAAGTGGTGAGTGGTCATCCTCAGGGCGACAGGGGCAATCACTGAGGTCCCAGAGCTGTAGCACCACAGTAACGTCATCGCGTAATGTAATGTGGCAACTATAGAAATCGAGGCCCCGCTGCCGTGCACCCTCCAAGAAGTAGCCATCGGCAAGGCGCCGTACGAGCGCCGTCTTGCCTGCTGCAGGAGCTCCGAGGACAACGACTTTGTAGCGCTGCCTGGTGACGATACCCGCAGATGGCATTCGGTTAGCGAGGCTTTAGCGCCTAAAGGCCGCGGTGACAGCGTTGCATGGCGCACAGCCCCAAGGGACGGGGAAACCCCTTTCGAGGAGTATCAGCTTTACTTTCATGGACTACATCACTATGGCGGTCGGCGAAACGTTCGGTACAGGTCAACGCATATAATATGGTCGTAAGATGAAAGCGTCCTTAAATGGGAGCGGACACTTCCGAATAACAGGAGCGGCTCAGCAAAGTATAGGTTCATATGAGCAACACCTGTGCAACTGCATTTTGCCAGGTAAACAGTATATATGCTTGTATATAATGGTTATATCGCCCTATCACACGAAAGGATATTGTGCAGTATGCGACGATCGGTATGGATGAAATACAAGGGGAATGATAATATTTATTGGATTCAATCATAGGTTGACCAGGAAAATATCATCGTACGGTCATTTTGTTGGGAGGTTGACCTGGTACAACGCCTTCGATTGTTCATAATTTTCGTGCGATAGTGTCATTTATGTATGCAATTTCGTGTTACAATTTACTGTGCCTACAGGGACTCCTGTGTTGGATGGCTATGGTGTGAGTTAGCGTCTGCGGACTGCGCTAAAGAAGAGCCATATGGCTGCAAAACCCCAACAATCTAAAAAGCCAGCAACAGAATCAGAATCCAAGGCACAAAAACGTGCACTTGAACTCTTGGCGGAGGACTGCAAGCGCATCTGCACGTCCGCCCTAAACAAACCCTTTACGAACTTACAAGATGCTGTAGACCATTTATTACCTTTTCATGTAAGCTCATGGGGCTGGATTTCTTAACCGACCAACGGTTCAACTCCGCAGCATGCCCCATGACGTGACGACGAATTGCAGGTGCTGGGGAGCCTTGCGGGGGATGAAATCGACGTGGAGGAGATGGAGGCAGCGGCCGACGACGGCGCGCGCCTTTTGTGTAACAGGCGAGACCTAGCTGCGGAGCTCGCGGCGCGCCGGGCTGTGGAGCTGCACGCGCGTGTTGAGGACCTGCGCCAGCGCATGGGTAAACTGGAAGACCGCTACCGAGCACGCCACCAGCGACCGCTGCCGGAGGAAGAGCTTTTCATCGCGCAGGTGCTCAAGGAGGTTGCGGAACGCACATTGGAGACGGAGCGGGCCAAGCCCACGGTACTGAGCTCCGAGTCGGACTCGGACTCGGATGAGAGCGAAGGCGGCCGTGGCACATAGACAGCTGCAAAAATGCAGCTTGCAGCATAGAATGGATGCTGCAAAGAACAAGGTGTTTCACTAAGCTGACGTGCAGATTACATGGATAGACTAAGACTATGTGGAGTCCTTTGAAAACGCTACGCATGGCTGAGCTGGAGCGTTGCCAGGGGCAAGCTAGGGCAGGCGTTGGGTACGCAGAAATGCAGGATGAATGTCATGAAGTTCTTCAGCGATATTGCAGTGCTGGTCGTACAGCAGGCGCAAGTTTGGCCGAATTCGAGGTATGGAATCTCATAATTGGGTCGGGTGATATAAGTTCCCGCCGCGCTTCCCTGCCTGCCCTGTATAGTGCATGATGCGTAGCTACGATGTGCAACGCAATGTGTTGCGCGTAGATTTCCGGTTTGCACACACATGCTAAATGGTCATGATCATATCACGATCGGTGACACTTTTATATCCCCGCAAACGTACTCTGGACTGGGTGCATGGGCCTTCCTGGCGTTGGGCGGCGGAATACGTGTAGGGGAGAAGAGGGGAGAGTGCGGCTGTTGGATAGGTGTCGGGGTGAGGTCACCAGCTGACGTTGACGACTTCGGGAATAGTATTCTTATGCTGGAAGGCGGGGGAGAGAACGCATTTGGTTGGAAGACTTACCCCATAATTACAGACTTACTATGCGGGCCCGCATTGAGGGTCATGCTGGGCGATGGCAGGGCTTGCCACTCTGCGTACTCTGTTCCCCGGTTAACAGCAGCCAAGGAACTTGCGTGAAGGAAGCAAGACCTTCATTCCGCAGCCTTGGCCCCACCGGACAACTGGCACGTGGACTCCCTCACGGACCCACGCTGTGGTCTCGGCCTGACGAATCGGTGTGCCAAAGAACCAGCTTGATGTGCTTGGGAAAGTAGGAAAGTAGGCGATAGATGGGCTGGGATGAGACAGTACGAAATGTTCTTATGTTAAGACACGAGCAGCTAATCGTAATATGAATTAACCTCGTGACTACGCGTGGCTCGGATTCTTGCCATGACGCAGCGGTTGGCAACGTCCGCAAAATCCTGGACTGGACGCGGCGCAGATCTGTACAAAATCCGCATGCGGCCATTGCGGCAGGGCTCAGCTGCAAGACGATTTTCCACGCTTCTTGTCCTCAGTACGTTACAGCCGTAAACTTAGCGAGCCGTGGCAGTGATGCTCCACTTTTGGCTCTCTGTGTAACACTGTGCCGTCCCACTGATCGGCTTAGGAAGTCCCCATACCCTGCGCCACCCCGCTAATCGGCTTGGCACCAATATCTAAAATCCCCCAAATCTGCCATTCCTGAAGGCCATATTAACAGCTAAATGTTTGAAGTTGGACCAGTGCCGGCCATGGCACATCCCGCTCGAAGCCACCGATTTGCCCTCCTAGGCAGATACAGATACTCTACAACTGGGTGGGTGGTGGGTTCACTAGACAGACAAGCAATTGACCATGCAATAATGCGTCACAAAACGGCGAATAGTCGTGGAGTGACGTCCCATTCCTTAAGTAGATCCTAAGTACGAGTTGTCATACTATCGTCCAAGAACCCGCCTTCTCATTTGGGAAACCTACACTTTCGCGTTGTGCACTGGAGTTATCCTGCCTCCCCGGGTGTGGCTGTTTTACTAACAGTTGTGAGAATTGATAGATTGTCCGAATCCAGTGGTAAAATTGTATGTCGATATCAGCTATATTCGTACTGCGGGCGTGCTACAATAGCAGATTGGATAGCAGCTCAACCACAAAGTGGCACGAACGCACCACAAGCGCCTGCACATCCTCCAGATACAATTATTTATTCCTAACCTTGGAGATGGATGCTATGGGCGGGCGCGAAGGAGCGCAGCCTGATGTAGGTTCGAAAGACAATATCCGTCACAGAATTCAACAGCAATTATTTATCTATGCGGAGCATTACGGGATCATCAATCAACATATTTAAAATGGGCCATGGTACGGGAAAGACCTTGGAGGAATGGTTTTACTAGTTTACGACATGGTCAATATCTGCGCAATCCGAAACGTAAAACTTATTTTGCCTGTCCGGGTGTGTTACGCTTTCTACGTAGCATACCTATGTTTTGCGAGCGTTTACTGCATATCCTCCTCTGTAACGATGCCGCAAATAGAACCATTCAACCCGGAAGATTATAACGCGCTTCGCACGAGAGTACACCATTTAAAACAGAAGCACATAGAGGTGGTTCATCAGCAACATGCACAGCGTGAAGTAAGCTGTCCTTGCCGTTCAAAGCTGAACAAGTCCATCATTCCCTGAAGATAATGTTTCGCAGGTTGATTTAGCATCCATTGCAAGTAGATGCGCACAGCTGGAAGCACTGAACGAGTCTTTACTGGCAGACAACGAAAAATTGCATGTGCAGCTTAGGCAAAGCACCGAGCGCGGGGCCAAGCTGCGACGGCAACAGGAAAGGTGGGAGTTGCCTTTCCTTATTATGCAGCATGCCTCCCTGCCGTGGTGAAATGGATAAGACCTGATTTGGGATTGCTCATTGGCGTCTGCCGTACATCCATGTGTACACCCGAACACCCCGCGGTTTCATGCATGTCGTGACAGGGAGCAACAAAAGTTACGTGAGCAAATTGAAAAACTAACAGCTGAGGCAGCGACAGTAGACGAGAACTGGACTGGCAAGCTCGCCAAGGCCGAGTCCGAAGCCGCGCTTCGCATTGAGAAGTTGCAAGCGGAAATCGCAGGCTTGAAGCGGCAGCAGGTTTGGGTGAACTAGGGACTCAAGCAAAGGGGTGCGAGAACCACGTGTTGCCTTGACAAGCTCTGTTTAACAGCTCCAATCGATCGGTCATGCCTGCAATATCTGCATAGGGCTATGTGGGGTTCCATTCCCTCCCTGGATGTGTGGGGCACACGCAGGAGGCTGAAGTAGAACGGCTGAAGAAGGAACACGAGGAACGCCTGCAGGACACCGACGAGTGGTGCCGGGGGGAAATAGAAGCAGTGCGGCACAACGCGCTTGCACAAGTCGCCCAGGCTCATGGCGCCGTACAACAATGGTAAGAGGCTTCGTGTCCAGGCGTTCGGGTCCTCGTCTCTGACCCTCTTAAAACAGCTGAGGAACACGTGGCACCGCACCCACCGCCTCAGCGCCCGGTCTCTAACTCCAAATCGCAATGCCATGCTTACGATATGCGCCCTTAAAATCACAGGCCTCCTTTTGCATTCCGCGTGCCATGAAACGTCGGACAGGCAGCAGAAATACGATGACGCGTCTAGCACATGCAGAAAGCTCTCCGACGCCAACAAGATATTTCAGGCGGAGGTTGACGAGGTGAGGACCGCCCGGTGCTGCATGGAAAGTGGTTTTGGTCTTGCATGGGATCGCCAGCCGGCCGCCAGCCTTGTCACCTTTCCGCTGATGCATACCCTTAACCCAACTCCGGGCTGGGTAGTAATCGCAGGATCTTATGCAAATTTGCCACGCGTATGACCCACACCCATGGTGACTCCCACGGGGTCAACGCCTTTCCCGTCTCCTGGCAGGGATTTTGGGTATCTGGGGAGATGAGCAGCAACACACGCACGTCTGTAGTGGCCGGGGTTGTTGCAGGTGCGCGAGCACTTCATGGCCCTCGCCTTTATGCTCTTCCAAATTTGCAACTTGCAGTTTGTCGTTCGTTCTGAGTCGGTCAAGGATTGCCCCTGTATGTGTCCCTGTATGCTACAGCTGCGCACTGCTGTGGAGGTACGGGATGGGGAGCTGAAACAGGCGAACGCCGCGCTACTGCGGATGCAGGAACAGCATGATGCTGAAGAGCTGGGTCACGAGGAAGAGAAGCAGGCGCTGAAACAACGCTACACCGAGCTGGTCAGTAGTGCCGGGTTGGCTAGCAGGGCAGTGGACACACATCCGCCCCAGTGGGAAGGGGAAAACAATGTACAGTCCGGCGCACAGCAGTCACAATGTGATGACGACATTGTAACCCAGCGTTTTAAACCTTGCACGTTCAGGTTCTGGGTTTTGATAGGTATTGCACGCCAGCTCAATCAAAGGCCCAAGGCAAAGGCACTCCATAAGAGGGACGAAGGAAGCGGGGTGCAAGGGGCATGAGCATTGGTTGCTGTATTCCGGGAAGGAGAGGGATATCTATGATACGTCTATGCGTGTCATGGGCTGGATGAAGGGGGGCCTGGTTCCCTGGCTAAGCACACGCATTTTGTCGGGGAGCACCCTCGTTGATTGATCGGATCAGCGCACATAATCAGTTCTGGATCACCAGGGCGGTTATGATAGCCAGCACAACGCATTTGGATTTCGGCGGCTAAGGACTGAATGTACACGCACTGTAACTCGTTGTCCCCCAGTATGTGTTGCCGCTGTGTTGCCGTGCTCGTGCAGCTGGATTCCAAGCGGGTTGAGCACGCGGAGCAGCTGGCGCACATTGAGGGACGGCTGCAGGCGGTGGTGGCGAAAAAGGACGCGATCATATCGGCATTACGGGCAGAGTTACAGGTGCGCACGACAACATGTAATTGGCACAAATTGGCAATGGAAAATCGGTTGTCGATTTAGGCAAAGCAGACGGTCAAATGGGAGAAGCGCAGAGGAAATGAGGGGCCGGCTCCTGTGGAGATCCCGCAAACACATTTGCAATCACTGCTGCATTGCTTCATCACTGCTACTAATTGGGTGCGAGTCTTCTGCTACTGCTGCCGCCGCTAATGTGAACTTGCACCATGATATCATTCGTGCAACGAAATGCCGTCATCACCCAAGCAGGACGCCCTAAGCTTCAAGGCGCGGGGCAAGGGGAGGTGGTGGACCGATAGTGCAACCTCTTGCTTTTTTGTTTGAACGGCCGTCACCATGCATATGCATAGACAGTGCTGTCGCCTGGAGTTAGCTTGCTGATGCAGATGCGAGTCCACTGATGCTTGTCCTCCCCAACTTGTGCTAAAGTGTGCACTAGAAGGTCGAACGGCCCTTGCAGCCCCGGGTTTCTGAGCTAACGAAGACACTCACACTTAACTCACGCTCCTTGCCTGCAGGAAACGTATTCGACCCTCCTTCCTCTGAAAACTATATGATACGGACGATGGTTGGTAAACTGAGCTGGGAGTGCAAGGAGGGGTGGATAAATCATAGTGCGGGTTATGTGGTCTCACATGAATTCAACGGAAAATATGAGAGTCCCCACTTGGGCCTACTGTGCTCCGGAAACTGGGTGGGAAAAGTAAGTACTTATCTTGTCCGTGAACTCTAGAGATGCTGTTTAGTATCGAATAACAGTGGCGTGGTCCAGACTTGACATAGTTATATTGCATCAAAAACTACGGTTACGAGCCACGACGGCTATGGATGCTTGAATAATTATGGCGTACCTGCATGAGTCTAAAGGTCTGGTATGTCCTAAGCAGTCCTCACAAAAGGTGTTGTACGTTGAAACTCTTGCCTGCATGGGCAATATTTGCCAGCAGCCTCCAATGCTGAGCATATAGTAATGTGTAACGCCTAAGCAGTTGCAAACGCACGACGTGGTCGGTGCGAAGTGTTTTCCGAGGAGATCGGGGACATACCGTACGAACAGCAGCCGACGCGGCACAGAGTTCGCTCTTATAGCCTAGCAACACGTAAATTCATAGTGCAGTGTGCAGGGTTCTCGTTTTCTTCGGAGCTGCAATTATTGTCATTCGTGTCTGTGACGCGTCAGCTTGGATAAAGATGATGATGATGCACCGCCCCTGCGCGCGGACCGTCGCTGCACGGAGCGTTAAGGCAATTGCGAACCCTCGGGTACAGGTATGAGATGGACAGCTTAAGAGCGAGCCATATGTGTTGCGGCGCTGAAGTTGCGGCTTCTGCTTGCAGCGCGTTCTGGTGACCCGCACTGCCAAGACGGAGGAGGTTGAGGTTAACACGAATGGAGTTGCAACTCCAACGGATGGACATACGCCTACAAACGTGCTGCAGTTCGAGGAGCTGTCTGATATTATCAGGTCCGACTTTGAGCGTTAGAGAGGATGTCGGCACAACGTTCTGACTGAGCCATGCATCATGCGAATTCACTTTTAGTCAAATCAATTGCCATGTTTTAGATCAGATGTCAGGTATCGCAAATAGAGCTCAAATGTTGGCGTTTGGGGCATCCACGGTGCATTAGGACAGTGGGTAACGTCTGCAGGTTCAGAGTATTCGTTGATTGGAACATTGGCTGAATTTTAGATGGCTTCGCTTCCTGTCGCCGTCGCCAGGCTCGTGCATGACACGGACATCGTTGAGTTTGAGCTGAAGAGCAAGCGTTTCAGCCTGAGCGTCCGCAAGAAGGAGGCTCTTCAAGCTGAGCAGGCAGCAGCTATCCCGGTGTGTGCAGTTCTGTGGGGCATAATTGGGCTAACAGGGGTCTTCGACGGTTAAACTCATCAAGACCCGTTCTATCCCGCCCCTAAGACAGGTTCTTTCCTCTTTCCCATTGCTGTACCCTGCAGGTGATGGTCACCGCGCCGGTCGCACAGGCCCCAGTTGCTGTGCCAGGTTAGCATGATCCAGGAGGCAGCTGAAGGGTTTCATAGAGGGTGCGGTGTGTTGCGGTGTAACGCTGCGTATAGATCAGTTCATTCAAACTGATGCCGCGTTGCTGTCCCCATCAAAACCGCCTTTCTGTGGGGATTTTCTCGCATCCCTTGATCCTTGTCGCTCCACCCACAGCTGCGGCAGCAGTTGCTGCTGCTCCGCCGCCCGTGGCAGCTCCGGCCGCCCAGGCCCCGCCGCCCGCGCCTGCGGCCCCGAAGGGAGTGGAGGTGGCGTCTCCCATGGCGGGCACCTTCTACAGGAAGCCGGCCCCTGGCGAACCAGTGTTCGCCAAGGAGGGTGACAAGGTGAAGAAGGGCCAGACTGTGTGCATCATCGAGGCCATGAAGCTTATGAACGAGATTGAGGTGAGAACGGAATAAATGGAGCAGTAAGCTTTGTAGCAACGTGGGATCCCATGTAGGTGCTTGTCAGATAGGGATAGTTAGCGGGCCCGAAGCATTAAGTGTCGATTGCTCAGTCTCATTTGGCTGAAAGTGCCACGTGCTTAAGACCGTGCGTGTGCTGCTGATGCCCAGGACTTCCGTGAGAAAAATTGGTTCCTGGCCGGCATCGTTGTGTGTGCGTAATGAATGTATACCCCACGTTTTGGGAGCTGTTAAACGTTCACCGTGTGGGTGGGACGTAAGTCCGAAAGTGCAGCCCTAAATCTTGGGGAGTGAAGGATGCGCGCAAGCTCAATACATGGCGTTGGCGAGCTGCCTGTATCTAAGCTACGGGACGGATACATTTTTGAGCTTTGCGCATACAGAAAGATAGCAAGTCTAATGGATGTCGATGGCCAGATGTCTGCGGGCTCAAATCTGCGATTTCACGTTCCGTTTCCAACTGGACTTTTCACGAAGAACTCTACCGCCCGCCTTTCCCCCTTCAGGCTGAGGTGGGCGGTGAGGTGGTCAAGTTCCTGGTGGAGAATGGCCAGCCTGTGACCGTGGGCCAGCCTATCATGCTGATTAAGCCTTAGGACCCATCCAATTGTAGCCTACGCTTTCAAGGGAGCTTTGTGCGCCCGGATAGGATGCATGAAGCTCCCTTCTCGCCTGATGGGTTATCTGGATTGACGGCGAAATGCCTCTCATGGAACAGGGCATGGAGGTAGGGAATGACGGTAGCAGTTTGGAGCTGCTGCAGCAGCTGCGGCGTTCAATATCTTGGCTCGCAACCTTTATTTCTGTGGGTGGATGTGCTGACTACGGGCCTTGGCCAACCGTGCCTGGTATTGCAGCTGCGTTAACCGCCTGTGCGTGTTTCCTGTGCCCGCGTGGCATGGGATATTGCGTGGGGAAAGGGTTTGGGACCCGCGATAGGGTATTGCGTTCCAATGCTCTGCCGCGGTGGTTAAGGCGGTTGCGCTAATGGCGGCGGGTTTCTTATTTGCTGTTGTGTGTGGAGAGTTTGCGACGTGGACACGGTTTCGGAGGTGCGTGTGGACACATACTTTGGCCTCGGCTCGCGCCACACGTGTGGCTGCTTGACCCAACCGAAGAAGGCAACGCATCGAAAGGGGAAGGAAGAATATTGTGTATTTCGATTTCTCTTCCGCTGTTGCGCTGCGAGCTTTTGCATCTTTAGGAACGTGTCTGAACGACGGCCACCTGAAGCCACCACAATTTTGTGTACCTAGTGGTTGCCTTGGATTGTTGGCCCTTTACGTTTCGACTCGTCCCCGTATAGGGGCGTTCCTTTGCTGTGACAACAGGGGCAAGAAGAAATACGAGACTTCGGTGTTCGTGACAATATGGTGGTGATGTGGCCTATGTTTGCAGCATGAATATAGGCCGTCCGATTCCTGTACGGCATGGTGATTGAGTATTGTTGAAGATATAGGTATAGCGTTCGAAGGAGGAATTATGCCCGCGTTCTCTGTACGTTTTTGTGTCTCTTACGTCATCGTGCTGGTGTGTTGCAGGTTCAGGAGTTGCGCAGGCGTTTGCATGGCCAACATGTAACTTGATGCCAACCAATATGTGCCATGGTTGTGCGTACCTACTTGCACTTTGCCTGAAGGCATCGTTCGCATGTTGCCCTCTCATTTTCAAACAGGATTGATTGAGGATGAATGACGAAGAAGAATGACATACACGCAGACTGTAACGTACATGGTAGGACTTACAATGAAGCCCGACTTACACCCTAACATTACCAACTTAGGGAGCGAGACGGCTTCACGAAACAAACTTCAAAGCCTCACAAATCCGACCGGAGAGGGTGGTTACGTCACCATCTACACCTTGTGATCAGGTAAATGGCACCCAGGGCAGCTTCGCCTCACCGGCTTTCCTGGCTCATGATCAATCCCTTATTGAACTCTGCAGTTCAACGATACACATACAGCCACGATGA
Organism: Volvox reticuliferus; assembly: GCA_019650235.1. Taxonomy (NCBI): domain Eukaryota; kingdom Viridiplantae; phylum Chlorophyta; class Chlorophyceae; order Chlamydomonadales; family Volvocaceae; genus Volvox; species Volvox reticuliferus. The sequence continues at coordinate 2,058,648 of BNCP01000008.1, forward strand.
ACATCTTACATAGCCGTCATCTTCAGGCCGACCCCAGACAACCAAAAAATATCACTAGCACATTGATATATGAATTGCGGCGGTTCCGTCGCCATATTGTAATACTAATGGCCCTACGTGTAATAGTCACCGGCAGCGGGAACTATGTGTGCTCGAAGGTTGATGAGGCTACGGACGGTCGAGCTAATCCCAGCGGATACGCAGGTGAGGGCGAACATGCTATAATTCGTTGTGAGGACGTATTGGGAGAACGAAGTTCCCGCAGGCCCCTCAATGCCCGCTCCGGTGCAGGGACTGTGACAGCGCAGCTGCCAAACCCTCACGCGGTACGGCGACGAGGCGCAAAGACATCGCAACCGGGCACCAAAGGACCTAATGGGCTACGACGCCACCCAAACGCCTCGAAGAGGCAGCGCGATATTGGAAACCCGCTAGTAACACGCCCAACTTGTGCTAACTGCAAGCTACAATCAGAGACATTGATAGATAGATACGTAATGAACGCATCCGCCCACCCGTCTAAAGTGCAATTTTGAGTTGCGTGAAATTCCTGCTCTCGAACCCTTTCCACAAAGAGGTCAGTCGCAGAACCCCATCCCCCGTTCACAGGAACATGTACTTCTTTTTGCACACTAGCGCCGGTCAAAGCTTTCATATCATTTTAGTCTTCGGTATCAGTACGTTCCGCCAAAGCTGTGACCCATGGATCTGGCTGCAGTCGCAGCTCATCAGCTCGGTGCAGTTAAACAACTACGATATCTGGTTGTAAGCCTTACACCACGGCTCGCGGCTACCTGATACCTACTCACCACCCACTGCTCTGCTTAGGTAGATGTAGCACAACCCGGTGCTGTTGGCCGCATTCTGACACTGGGGCGAACCACCGAACCTGACCTTGAGGAGGTACACATGGCGCAGCTGAGGTCGAGCCCAGGGGAAGCAACCTACGTGTGGGGCTTGCAACCGCAGAGCTGCTCTTTCCCTCCCACCCCGTGCCTTCCCCTCGTTCCCTTAAAGATCAGGCACATGCGCCCACGCTGCCGGCCGGCAATCGTCCTGAGCGACACAACAGCGGTGGCCGCCGCTGTAAGAGCCCACATATGCATCCGCTTCATGGGCACCGGAGGAGCCCCACTTAAACTCCCAACTGTTCAGTTGCCTGTGGGCGGCTGCTCATTCATGAGCTGCACCAGCTTGGACTGCTGCTCTGCCAGTTGCTTCTGGCCATTCATCAAGTTGCGCTGACCCTCCGCAAGCTCGCGCTGTACCTCCGCCAGCCGCTCCAGTGCCTGGGCGAGCTGGTCACGTTCTTTTTCTAATACCTCGCGGCCGCCACTGGAGACGGATCCGACGGCAACGCCGCCGGCAGCTGGAAGTGGAGCGGGTGGCTCCTGGGCATTATGAGGTCGATTGGGTGGCAGACACCATTTCGGTTTTCACGAGGGGTGTCACTGCAGGCAAGACATAGGAGACACGAGGCGAGGGCGTACAAACAAACGCGCCCACGCCAATGGCTCAACCTACGCCAGACACGGGCCCCCAACCGTTTGGGCACGTGCGAATCCCCATGGGCTAATTTGACGCGCAGGCAATACTTAAGAGGACGCACCGGCCCCGCATTCTCCTCGTCATCGTAGTCCTCGTCATCGTCATCCGGCACTGTACCGAAGCGATCCATGATGTAGTGTGCCGCAAGCTTTATCTCTTCCTCAGTGGCCACCTGGCGGCGTCTAAAGAAGCGCGCTGCGAAGCCCCGATTGGCCTTTAGGTCTTCTGGGGGAGCGTCACGGAGGCACTCCCTGAGGACTTCCGCCAGCGTGTCCTCGTCCACATCCTCGTTTAATATCTGTACGTGCGGATAAAGCGGGGATCACATGGGTACCGGGAGGGGTAAGGAGCGGCATGTGAATGAAAGGAAAGGAAGGGGACGTGAGCCAGGTGTGGGCTTGCCAAAGGCCGACATAACATTGCCCTTGCCCTGCATTCCCCCGCCTTGCCACGCATCCCATAACAACCAGAAATGTCTCAGTCTTGCCTCACCGTGAGAAGCTTGCGCTTGTCTGCTTGGTTATCATTATCATCCTTGTCCTCGTCCTCGCCGCCACCCCACTGGCGCAGAAGGGCGCCGAGCTTGGAATCCGAGATGTAGTTCGGAGAGCAAGCGCCCATCAGGCTGCGCCACTTGTCCCGGAGCAGAGTGAACAGCTCCGTGTGAATACCCACCTGCGGGAAGTGATTTGTAGGAGCAGGAAATACCAAGGGATAGCGGCGACGGCATGAGACGAGTGAAAATTTACGAACCCGAGAAGCTTATCAAACGGACCAACGTATCATCACGAGTCCAACGCAGGGCCCCAAAGCCGTGCGCTGCCTCAGCTGCGCCTCAGCTCTGCATGCAGCACCCCACAGTCGATATGCAGCCTCAACAAGTCTCATCTCCCACCCGGACTCATGACGGACCCAGCGATCTGAGACATGCACAAATGCATAGACACGCCCCTATACCCACCATCCCGGTACTCCAAACCTCAACCCTAACTCCCATGCATGGAGTGCAACGGACGCACTGTGCTGTGACTTCCGCTACCCCTCCCGAGTCACACACACACACACACACACACACACACACACCGTCTCATGCGTCTTCTCCTTGACCTCCGAGAATGCATCCACAATGATGGCCAGCAGGAAATTGAGCAGCACCATGAAAACCAGTAGCTCGTAGCTCCAGAAGAAGAGCGCGCCTGCGTGCATACGTAGGTGCGTGCGTCCGAGGAAAATAAGCCAAGCCGGGTAAATGACGCAGGGTGTGTCGAACGTTAAAGGGGTAGGATGTACGTGCGTGCTTTCCAGCACCGAAACTCGTCATCCGGCTCAGCGGCATCGGACAAATCGTTGTATAAGCGCCGGCACGCAGGGCACGCAGCCGCGACATAACGTGCAAGGATCATGTCATGTGGGGCAGGTCAAGGAGCACACAGCCGCGTCTCCGTCAAGTAGCTGGATGTAATTGCTGCTCGTGATTCTACATTCATGCAATCCTCTGCTCCCCCTGCTCCTGCTACGGCCGGTCTACCTGCCACGCTTTGCAAGCCCCCAAGGGCCCGCAGGTCGTCGTTTACGTCGATGTTCCCCAGCAGGATCTCGAAGCACGTATTTATGCTGTCGCCGAAAGTGGCGAAGGCCTGTCGGCGGAAGAGGCACGGGACAAAGATAGGGGTGCCCCAAATCACGTACGTACACACAACTTCGGGGTAGGCACAACAAATCCACTTACACGCACATCCAAAATGTTAACTGAGCATACGAAGGAGACAGCCATCTGATTAATCTCTGCCCTTTGGAGCTGATTTGCTGAATTCTCTTTTCCAATTGCAGCAGAGGCTACTAGGCTGCAGCAGCCGACCTCACCCCCGCCTCCCCTCAGCGCCCATATCCCGCCTCCCCTCAGCTCCTTGTACCTCGATGGCGTTTCCGAAGATGAGATGCGCCATCATGGCGTATCCAACGAATACCATGCCGGCCACGATGGCGAAATGAATGAGGTCGGGGCCCGCCAGCCAGAGCGAGCGGGTGACCACACCCAGACGCGGCTGGAAGTCCATCAACTTGAGCACGCGTGCGATAAGCAGCAGGATGTTGATGCCGTTGAGCGCAAAGTACCTGCAATCAGTGGAATGGGCGGGCGGTGCACGTAATGGCAACCGATGGGTATGGACAGATGGACGCCAGGAGGCGCCATAGCCGGGGAGGTGGGCATATGGATAACACGTGATGGTGGTTGGTGGTTGGCATCATCAGCATGTACGGGAGCGGTGTGATCCCATCGTTACTAACCTCCCAACCCGCCACTATCAAGTCCTTCACAACTTCAGTTTGTCGGTCTTCAGTCGCCTTCCACAGCATGCAACACGGGCACTACCTCCGCACCCTAGCACATCTCGGCCCTCCTCGCCCCACCCTTAACCCACCAGTTGAGCATGTCCACGAGCTCCCTCAGGTCTGAGAATGCCGCATTTGCATTGATCAAATTTGCGCCGTTTGCACTCAGCGCCAAATAATTGGCTTGCGGGGTTAGGCTATCGTATACATCGTACCTGGCGGGGAGGGTTCGGACGCAAACGGGGAAGGAGGGTGAGACAGGACAGGGCAAGTGAGGCTGGCGAACAACGGGCTCAACAAAAATGCTCATGGCATAACCGCACAAAAGGAGAATAAACATCCCCATTGCGCTTGCATGACCGCATGTTCGCTTTCCGCAGCCAGCCACTGCGCTCGTTCACTTTCAGCTTAGTAATATTTCTCTTCCTTTTTCTTACCGGGCCCCAAATCGACGCGGCCCCCAGGCCCGCCTTTCTTTTGTGGGTTCCGGTCTCCCCATCCCCACCTTGGCTTTACCGTGCCTGTCCACGCCACCGGCCCGCGCACTACCCGCGCACCTGATATCGATATCGAAGGTCTTGGCGTACTTCTGCCTGAACACCCACCAGATGATCATACATGCTGTCAGCAGGCAGTTGCTAGCGAACTCCACCCAGTGCCAACCCGACAGGAAATACTTGAGGCATCTTTTACCCGATCCTAGCAGTTTGCGGAGGAGTGGTTCACTGCGTTCTGCAGCGGTGTGTGGGGCGAAAATCTGCCAAAGGTTGTAAAGCAGCATCCCGAAGATCATGACCGACAATATGATCTCAAATCCGAATCGCACTCGATCCGAGTAGGTGCTGTCCAACTCGACGCGGACCGTGTTGAGACGGTGTGTGATCTGGACGCGCGGGTTTGCGGAGTTCGGGGTAACAGTGGCGAGCGAAGGGGACAGCAAAAGAGAGCTAACGTTGAAGAGAGAGGTCACAGAGCTGGCGATAGAGAGACCTAATACATGAAACATGACGGCAGTGCGTCTGTCATGCACGCGCTTGAGCACGCACTGCCGTCATCAGGAAACACCCTTCAGTTGCGCACAGCGGCAGGCATGCGGCACCTGACATGCCCTGGGGCGAATGAGACGGACGGAGAGGGCATGGTGTCCATAGGAGACCAGACAACTGTTGCGTATACAGCCCCTCATGTGAGCGGCACGAGGCCGGCTCTTTAACGCACCTTGATGGACCCGCCGTCGGAGAAATAGAAGCGGATGTAGAAATAGGAAAAGATGCGAAGCTGCGCGTTGTAGGTGACCAGCTCGGCGGTCAATTGTCGGGTGTTCTGGTCAAGATACAGGCCCTCGTTGATGTACGTGTACCAGGCCTATTGGGGTTTTGATGGGTTCCAGGGGGGGAACATAGCAGGGTCAGGGACAGCGTGGGGAAAAGAATGGAAGCTGGGCTTGATAGGCGTGGCCTTCATTTTTCCATCTTCTCGTGTAGGCCATGCGCGCGAGAACGCTTAGGGAGGGTGCCGTATTTTTGTACGATAAGGGCTCCAGGTGGGCAGCGTGCTCATGTAGGTTGCTATAATAGCCCTTACGAGGAGAAAGAGAAGCTCTTCTGTGCTCTCTGGTGCTTTTCATGTATCAACCTTTCCAATTCCTCACTCAAACGCTTTCCCTAACGGCCTGTACATAGCCCCGCTCCACCATTTGCGCACTGCTACCAAAACAGTACCAGCCAAAACAGCACCAGCTATACATATCTTTACTCCGCCTGCGGCAAGGCCACTAACCACCACCAGATCCAACTTGCTGCCCGGATCCTCAAAATCATTGCAGTAAGGATTCCCTTAATCTTTTTTCCCGCCCTCCCTTTCCCCCTATCTGCGACGAACAGAGCGGGGCCACGTGGGCAGGGAGGCCCTCGTGCACGCCCGACCGGAAGGATCACACACCTGCGCACCCTCCTCAGACAGATTGATGTCGAAGTAGACGGGGAAACCATTGTCCTTGCCCTCGAGTTGTATGTGGTGGAACGCGTACGGCAGCTTCTGTGGGTTGTACAGCTCGGCGCAGTAGGGTGGTGGGTTGACTATCTGGTTGGTCGCGGTGTTATTGATGTTGTAGGTGGCGTCGATGCCATTATTGGACAGGATGGAGCAGTTGTAGAACGCCACAACCTGCGATGACTGCAGCAGCGGTGGTGGAGCACGGGCCCTTGTCATTTAAGGCTTGAAAAGGCACCGTGAGAGAGCAAAACCTCATCATTTCTGTACGTCCCCGCGCCTCAGACAAAAGGAAACGAGCGGGCCAGGGGCGGAGCAGTGCCCGGGGTGTAAATGGACAGTATGGAAGAGGCGTCCATGAACCAGGCACAGCGCGTTCCGGCTGCGCGCCAGCGAAGGATTTGCTTTTTCCGTGGGAAGAAGGTATGAACGTATAACTGAGTATGCATCAGCTGCTGGCATCCATCCCTTCATTAATCGCCGTAGGCCCAGCCACACCGTCATTATCCCGGGGCCCCGCAACCCCGATCTGTTCCGCAACATGATCTGCAAAAACACAGACGCACCGGGCCAACCCTTCGAAGGCTACTCCATCAACCCAGTTTTACCTCCGAGGAACCGCCGTCGTCAAAATCTGGATTGTACGATGTCGTACCGCGCTTAAAAACTGGATCCACGCCATACGAAGCGGTGGTCAACTGCCCTGTGCACAACCTCTGGATAGCTTCGAACTTGGACTTCGCGCAGTTCGTGACGTTGGTACGGGTCTGGGCAGCAGGGCGACAGACAGATGCGGTGCGCGGACACGGTAACATCGCGGGCATTTCAGTAATTTCCGTGATAGGCGTACTTCGAACTCTTGGGACGGGGAGAAACATGGAGGATTCCGGACGCCAGTCCGTACCTGAAGACCAAATAGGCATTGCTTAGCCTGCTGGAACCGCAGATCAAGAACAAAACCGGTGGACTGCCGGCCCGGCCCAGACCCCATTACAGTTTATCCGGTCGCCACTAGACCTACCGTGCGGTCACCCTCCTGCCGTCCTCAGGATCTTCCGCCCCAGCTCCAGGTTCTTCCTTGCTGACTCTTTCCACTCTCGGGGCCCCCCAAACACTCACATATTCATGAGTTCCTATTTCTGTAGGTTGCGCCCGTGCCGGTGTCTGTTGCTTTCTGTACCCCCCCTCCCCTTACACACACACACACACACACACATACACGCACATACACGCACATACACGTATATGCACACACCTGCGCCCCCGACTTCCTACCTGATGCAGCAGCAGTCCCGCGATAACCCGGTTGGTAAGGCCCACATTGCGTTCCCGTGATGTCTTGTCGTCCACCACATTATGATTATCCAGTTTAAAGGTGTTTGGAGCAACAGGGTTGCTTTCGCAGGGCAGGTTGGCCAACATGGCGGCCTTGAGGGTCAAGGCCCTGACCGAAACAAGCAGCACGGGGCCGGCACCGGCATCAACATTGGCAGCATCGGCATTGACATCGGCGGCATCGACAGGCAAAATAAGGCGTTGCAGCAGACCGGATACGCAACTCAGATGCCAGTGCACCATTGCCCGGACATGCCTAATATGGCTACAACACGGGCACGATCTCAGCTTCCAGGATACTGCCCATCCTATGCACATATTTCATGTATCATACCCAAGCCCCCTCACCATGTCGACTGCCAGCTGTCGCGCTAGTGTCCGCTGGCTGGATCTGTCGCCCGCGCACATGTCCGCCCCCATGGTCCCCACGCACCCCGTTTACCTGTCTCGCCGCGCACGTTTCCACAACGCCAGCGCCTGAGACAGCGAAATGATATCACGAAACGCTGCGTTCTGAATTGCGACGAGCTGGTTCCTCACGGCTTGCTCCAGACTGGCCACCGCAGCTTCCTGGCGTGTCGCAAGTTCCTGCGATAGCAAACGGCAACAAGCGGGTGTCGGCAGTTATTTTCGTACCAAGTGAAAACATAACCAGCTACCGGTGATGCCGTCACGACCGTCACCAGCTGACAGCCAGCCATTAAGAACTTACGTAATACTGATCCCCTGAGGACAAACCCATAAGCCGCTAACACAATGTCCTCGCGCCGTCGAATCTTTGTACTACCTTGATCTTTTGGAGAGCATCCTGTGCTTTCAATGACGCCTCGAGCGCTTGATTCTGTTTGTCCAGGATCTCGTCCAGCTTGGCCTCCACCGCCTTCTGACCATCCTCGATCTCCTTGCGGCCGGCGTTGATAGCATCGATCAGCGTCTTATCGTTGGCACGCCCTTTCGCGATGTCGTTTGCCTGATCGACCTGTGCCTTGAGCGCGCTCATCTGGTCCGAAATGGCGGATTGCTTGTCTGATAAACTGCCTACCGAAGTCACCAAGTTATTCAGCTGCGTGAGAACTTCGTTGTCGTTGGTCGTTTGCGTCAGTCGGCGGCCGCCAGCCAGCACGGAACGGTGACGACCGGGGGAACTCTGTGTGACCGGGGCGATGTATGTCTTGTTTACTGCCACCGATTGGATCTCGAGAAACTGCACGTCTGTGGTGGCGTCTCCCAGATCGTTGCAGGCCTTGCACTGGCAGAATTCGGTGGCCAAGCATGTCCCAAAGCATTCGCAGATGGTGTTGCAGTCAAAGCGCTTGTCACAGGGGAGCTCGCATTGTATACGATAGGTCTGATTGCTGATCGTGCCGTCAATAGTGCTGTTGTCGGACGCGCGCTTACATAAGTAGGGCATCGTATCATTGACCGTCGACAAGCAGGTGTTCTCCATGGCGACACACTCGCCTACGTAGTCCGGCGCGCGGTCTGCCAGGTTGCAGCGCATGTAGGCGCTCGTGTTGCCTGCCCAGGAGACGAGGTTGTAGGATGTATTGAGGTACAGGTCTTGAAAACGTAGTGAAGTGTCGTTGGGGTTGGGCAGGAAGGTGGTGTTCGCTTTGGCCGCTGTAAACGCCGTCACTACATCCCCGACGGTGGTGTTCTTGAAGGTGTAGTTGTAGTTGGTCGCGTTGTAGGTAGCGCGCACCACGGGTATGGAGAAGGCTTCAACTCCTTTGCGGATGCTCTGCACTTCGACAACTCGCGCTTCCGCACGTGGTTTGAGGTCCAGCAGGTGCACAGAGTAGTCGTACACAACGCGCCGCGACAAATTCAGAAAGGCAGGCTGCGGCGACAGTGTGCCGTCCACATACAGCGGCATCAGGTAGTCGAGTCGCGCGGAGACGGGATCCTGCAGCGCAACCGTGCCGCTCGGATCTGTGAAAACAGGCGCTTCAAGCTCACGGTAATAAGCCTGGATGTACTTTCGCAGTGTGGCGGAAACGTTGTTGCGTATGGCGATCTTGCCAGTGGTCTTTTGGTCACCCAGGCGCCTCTCGATGAGCAGCTCCTGCACGGATTTGGTCATGTTCGTCCGCCAACTTAACGACAGGTTCAGGCCGCCGCGGCACCAATCGCGCAACTTGGTATCGTTGGCCAATGAGGGGAAGTTACTATCTGTGATGGAGATATTGAAGACGAAGTCCAGATTCTTGGTCCAGTTACCGTAAACCATGGAGGTCTTCCACACCGTGGGTTGTATGGTGCCGGGTTCTGTAAGATATGGGTAAGGTCGCGCTGGCAAGTTAGCTAAGAACGTCAGTTAGTGAAGAACGAGAGGAAAGAGCAGGGCGTTATATCCCAACAGGGGGTACGCCCACAGCCAGCGAAACAAGGGGGGGAAGCAATGCGGGTGGGAGAGGAACGAATTTGCGCATGCTGCGCAATGCACGCTAACCCATTACTCTACAACTTTGAACAGGGAACCCTACCCATCGCTTTGCCCGGCCTTTTGAGAGGATTCCCAACAACCGCTGCCCCGGCCACCACCGGACTTCCGTGCACGACGACTCCAGCAACATCTAAAACTAAGGTAAAGATATCATTCCTTAACGGACCCCCAGGCCCGCATGACGCGAGCCCCAGAATTACGACTGTCCTGGGGGACGCACACCCCGAGATGGGTTTAAGTTATCCTGTTAATGTTTTCTAGAGCTCTGAGGGGCCCCTGCGACGGTCAATCCTTAGATGTAACACCTACCTGGACAAAAGTACTTGTCATTCCGGTACTCCTCGTATGACATGCCGGAATTTTTGTCAGCTGGCCATCTCGACTGATTAAGAAACAGCATCATGGTATTGTTCCCAAACGTGGTTGTGTCGTTCGTAATGATGCCGCAGGTGCATCTGTATATGGAGGGAAGGATATGCGACACGGGGCCGACGGAGGAGAGGTGATCAATCTTTAGTGGTAAGCTCAACGATATGTAAAGCCCACCGCGGAGACCCCAATGGGAAACGGAATTACTTTTACGGGTGTTGGATGCTAGAGCAATTTTTCAACATGAGCCGCAATCAGCCCGCGCACGCCAACACACGCCCCATGCATTCACTACGTGGCGGGCGCAGACATGCATAAATGTCGGCACAATTGGCACCCGGGCTCCCTGACTAGGCAGAACTGGCGTCTGCACACGCATTCCCCCCTTCGCAACAATCGCGCGGCCCTTCGTTTGGAACCTCCAAGAGACGTCATCGCTACTGTGTGTTCGACACGCTATCACTCAAACCGCATGACCAGCGAGATGGGAAGGGTAAGGGCCCTAAGCCGCATCCGTGGCCACACGCAGATCCACATGCGGCACGGCACTTGTGTAGCACAACAACTTACGTTGAGTTGCGGATCCAGAGGTACGCAGCATCATACTCGGTCGCATTGGGGTAGCCGTTCTTAATTGTGGAGTTGGCGTAGTCATAAAATGTCATGTTGGCGATTGTCGCCGCTTGCTGTGGAGGCCAGACAGTGCGGAGGAAAAGATGGCAAAAGATGCATCACGGGAGTCGATTTTACAAACACAAGCAATCTAATAAGCGTGGCCACAATTTTGTATGCACATGGGCATTTCCTACAATGGCGGTGAAACCTTGTCGGGGAATGCGGGGCACGTACTGCATCTGGGTATAGAAGTGGCGACGAAGACAGGATAACAACGGCCTTCTGGATGCAAAGTACGCATGTGCATAAGCCCATTCCATGCGTGTTTGCGTGCGTTCCATGCGTACTAGGACAGGACAGGACAGATTGGAGTGGGTTAGGTAGGGCGGGTTCCAATGGTACACGAACAATCACACAGCGGTGCACTGCCGCCAGATTGCCACAAACCCTGCAGGCAAATTATCACGGGCCTCGTCCCCTCATTCCGCTTCCCCCCTCCATGATCGTTGCTGACAGCTCGTCCTCGTGCGGTCCCGCCTACTGATGCCCACCCGCCAAGGGTACGGGGCGTCCAGTAGTAGCTGTGGCCGCTGCTAACACCAAAGCTCCAAAACCCTCTCCAGCCAGTCCCCAAACCTGACAACTGTCCCCCGGTCCGAACAGACCCTGCAGCTGGTTCAATCAATGCCGTGGCGTGCTTTTGCCACCACCTTCCATTGAAAGGCTTTCCTTGGTCACAGAAGGCACCTACGCCTGCCCATCCGCTGCTCGTTCCCGGTGACAACATATGCCCAGCAGCCATAACACGCGCTGTACTGCTGGGAAATAACCCAACACCCGCGTGGCCCCTACCTGCAGGGGCCCTACTTGCGTGTGCGTCACTCAATCCAGTTCCCCGATTGCCTTTGTGCGCAACATTCAGATGCCGCACCATTGCGACCGCACAACAACACACTCAGCCCGGCTCGCCAGCGAATAAGAACACGTGTATTGCTGACCACTGATGGGATCATGGCGATCTTCCCCCAAGAGCCTGTGAACGCACACAGTTCATTTCCGTAGTTTCACACGAACCCGTACAACGACCCCTTCCCGGGGTTACACCCTGCCTCAGGTTTCCTGCATGGAGCGCTTCACAGCTTGGCCAGATTGGCTTATGCCTATATCCTCCGAGTTTTTCCCCGTGCAAACCTCCCTCTGTTTAATGTATTTGCGCACCACTACCTCCACGCTGTACACCACATAATGAAGCCCCCCAATCGGCCACGTCGCGTACCGTAAGCAGGTCAATCTCAAAGTCCTGCTCTGCCATGGACGCCGCCGCCGCGATATAGATCTTGTAGTGGTAGCCCGCGATATTAACAAGCGTCGCGTCACGCACGGCGCCACGGACCTTGTCAAATATATCGCGCTTTACCACCAGGTTCCAATCACCATCGGGCGTGTCGTCCAACGTGTAGTGCTGCTCGCCGGACAGGCTTTCAAACGAGACATCTGTGTCAAAATAGCAGTCGTTGCTGTATGGCGTGGTGACGGGGCAGAGATTCCAGGAGGCTTGCTGCATGAGATCCGAGGCGGGAATGCTGCCCACAAGGTGCGAAAAATCATAGTAGATGTCAATCTGGATGGAGGTAAGGTTCTGTACCTCGTTCAGCTTGCCGCAGTCAGCACGACAGCCGAAACGGCTGTAGGATGCAAACTCAAAGGGCGCCTCACACAACCCATCACCGCATACGGGGTCTTTCCAGACCTCCTGCGCCGGGACGGGCCAGGGGGAGAGGGCGTTTGGCGGCGGCAGATCGTTAACTGTGCAGGTGTTGGGACACCAAGATGGAAAACAGGGTCCATGTTTGCATGTGGTCGGGGAACAGAAGATGGAACCGCGTGCAGGTAGGGGGAAAGCAAGATGTCAATGTGTGTTTGGGGCCAGTTCGCCGTGGTCCATTTACTAGGGCCTAGTCTCTGCGGGTTTCTGGCGCGACACTCCCGAGCGCGCCGGATATCGCGGAGGCGGCCAACACGGCTGCAGCTCCGACTAACACAGGCTAATAGCACTCATAGGATGACGTGAACTCGCGCCGTCTACAATGGCGACGTATGGCAACTTGCCCTCGCTTTTGCACGCCATGGACCCCAGCCGAGACAGTGCAAATGCCAAGAGTGTTTTGGCAAACAAAAGTGCAGGGAAACAGCATGGCAGTCCTTGTCGGGATTGATTTTTGAGAGTTTGGCAAAGCCGCGAGATACCGGGCCCCTTTTTGGACTCCTTGCTGGGTAACATCCCCCCAGGAAAGACGCGCTATTTCGACACCTTGCATGCCGGAAGCTATAAGTGGAGACCGTTTCAAGGGGGCCATGCCAAGGGTGATACAGTTGCATACAACCGACAACCGAACGTCAGATCCTCCCGTCAGCTGCCTACCGCTGCCAGGAAGGTGAGGAGGCACCGGCGAATGCGACCTTCCCCCCTCACCGTAAGTAGGTTCTTTAGCCAACCATAGACATCGTCTGTATTTTGCATGACATTATCGCCGGGGAGGACCACGGACTCCACAGTGCTGTGTACTTTATAAGCGATGTCCGCACTTCGCTGCAAGTATAAGATTGCTAGAAAATGTAAAACGAAGCCGAGGAACAGAAAAAGATTCCTGTAGTCCTTCCAACGCTGCAGCTGTTTCTCGTATTTCAGGTAGAGCTCGCGTACTATGAGCTGTGCCTGCGCCGTTCCGTCCCCTTCCTCCAGCCGATACTTTTGGGGATCATTAGCCTGTTAATACGGAACGACATACACATTTTCAATAATCCCATGCTCAGCGGACGCACCAAGAACTCCGTCCACCCGCAAGCACAAAGCCCGTTACCTCGTCTTGACCTTCAGCAGCCCTCTTCTTAGCCCTTCTAAAATGTAGTGCAGTTTTATTGGGACCAAAATGCCTCATTTTGGCCGAATCCTGTGCAAACTCGAACGGCGACCCGAAGGCTTCCGCCGCTCGCCCAGCGCCACCTTATCCAAATAGAAACTTGTATATAATTTCTTATTCAAACAAAGGCAAAAGCCTGTCGGATATGCTGGTTTTACCGATTGCAGGTTGACATGTACCTTATTTTCAGAAGCACAGGATATTACGTTGTAGTAAGTAAAACGTGACGTAATGTTATGGTAGTAATGTATTGATTGAGCTGTTGTGGACCCCGAAGACGAGGGGGAAGGCAGGGCAGCCTATAGGGCCTTATGCTCTTTGTTCCCCTACGGACGTGGGTTTCTAAGGGTTTCCAACGGTTTAGCATTTTATTCCTCCTAGGCTGTGTGATTTGTGACGATAAGCCCGGGCGGGGGATTCGATGGTGTGTTTTGTACCTAACAGTTGCCCGGAAACACGAGACGGGGCAGCAACAGGAGGCCGCAATAAAAGGTTAAGAAGCTAATTAATTATATTATATGAAATCAAATTGTCAGATCCCCAACTGAACCACGCTGCTCGGTGAAGAACTGCTCTCGACTAACCTTGGATATACGATATGAGTCAGCTACCAAAAGTCGCATACTATCCTTCTACTAGAAACCTCTTGTTTCATATTAGCTTATTGCCCACCGGCGCTCTTTAAGGACGCTTTGCACGAGAGGAAGGTCAGATTGCCGGCACGCACATGACCGTTAGTGACCTTTGCTGCGCATCCCGTTGTACTAAATATTTGTAACGAAGGGTACTTTGCTTGCCATTGAAAAATAGAATCCTTCCTAATGAAGCCATGCGTATAACCTACAGATAGCCGGCGCCGAAAGCCTTAAATTCCGTGGCACCGTGTGGCACCTGGGAGCTGACCTTCCACTTTGGCTCTGGCCTGCGCCATCGTACGCCATCCCAGCACCTACTACGTAATGGCTTTGAGAGTCTCTAGAGCTCCACCGGCCCTGATTGATGGCGATCGCACCAATGGGGCTCGTCCGCTCTCCCGACTAAGGCACTCTTCCCTTACATCCCATGTATCTTATGTTTACAGAAGCCTGGAATCCATTTTGTAGCATCATAACAACACACGGGATACAGGGGCACGCACGCATAAGTACAGGCATCATGATGGCGAGCTGTTTCGGCTGTTTGGCGCGCTGGCACGCCGAGCATGAGACATCCGGAGCTGCAGTATGAAGACCAAATCTTGGGCGCGCAGGTTGCAGTTAGACAGGTGTTCGAATAAAACTCGCAACTGCAGACACTCATTCAATGTGTCCTAGGCGGCTTGAGCTTTCATGATGGAAGCACAGCACACTTAGCCTGTACGGCAAACCAATCCAGTGCTTACCAGGTGAATCCATGATTAAGTCCGGCCACGCGTCAACAAGGCCTTACAAGAGGATTCTGAAGGGCAAACTCGCGAGACGCCTTCAACATAGCCAAACGGGCTTTGTTCTGGCTTCTACAACAACTAGACCAATAACACGCAATACCATATCTGTGCTGGGCTCAAGGAGCAATTGGCTCTTGCGTCCAGCGTGGCAAACCCACAGCTTAATTCCATCGACCTGTTGTGGAAGTATTGCACGGGGCGTCTTCCGCTGCCCATCCGTCAGGCTTACCAACCCTTGCATCACGGCCCGAGAACCTCCGAGAATTAAGGTTGAGATTCCGCAAATGACCTCTCTTAATTTCTACATCGTGCCGCCGACACTCAACAGCACGGCAACGCAGATAACTTACACGGGCACGCTGTACAGAACGTGAGGTATTATTTGGCACAATGCACAATCCTAAGCTAAGAGAGAGATTTTCAAGCGCTGTAACGGCTGGCAGCATCCCGGGGCACTCATGTGCTGGGGCCAATAAGCACCCATGCAGTTGCTCTGCCCCCATAACACGCGACTTCAAAATCAGCACAGATTGACACACTTGTTTGTTTCTTGTACAAACGCTCGAAACGCTCAAAAAGCACGAAAAACACACGGCATGCGTACCGCCTGGCCCCATTACAAAAACATGGTAAATGCCTTCGCTTTGCATTTGAATGCCGTCATAACCAACGTCGGGGCATCGTTGGTAAACACATGCATGTGAAGCGGCGCAATCAACTTATAAGCGCAATAGAGCAATAGAGGAATAGAGGAATAGAGGAATAGATATCCGCTCTAAGCAATGCACTCCAGCCCAACGCTGGGGTGAAAACGGACCCCAGTGCCATCACAGCTGCTGCGGCTATCTATTGCTGTCGAAGCTCAACGAGAATACGGCGCCTCGTGGACAAGATGCTTAGCGGCTCCTCCCAAATGTGATGCTCCTCGTCGAGCTCCGTGCCCGTCCAATATCAAGGCCAACGGGAAGCATGGCCAAATGCTTTCCCGCCCTCGCGCCTTGCTCTTGCGGACAAGCGTCAAACGCTTTGCCCTCTGCTGACGAAATGAAGGCGATCTTACACAAGCCGGGGAGCGGCATGGCCAGCTCAAAGTGGTATGGGAAAGAAAACGGGGCGTGACCGGCGCACACGCGCAGCAGCAGAAGTTTAAATAACCGGAAGCTGTCTCATAGCCTCGTTCCACATCCAGCCAGCGTAGTGGTAAGAGGTAATGGTCAACGAGGAGATCGTCATCAGGCAGATATTCCTTTGCGGCAGGCCACCAAGAAGAAGAAACCTGCTGAAAGAGGGCCGCGTTCGAGACTGGTGTCGACACGTAGCTGGCAAGTCAGTTGCGTTCATCTGTGCAGGGACTGCATGCATCAGCGCCATGTACGTGTGGCCATCTATCAAATACTGCATGCATGGTAGACGTATGGGGCCCAGCACTGATACTACAGGACCTCAATGTTGTTAATGAACCCTATTTTATCTGATCAGTTCACGCCATCTTGCGAGTTTGTGTGCTCCACATACAGAGGGGAATTTCCAAAGGCTTCCACATGCCGTACGTTTTTTTAGACCTTTCCCTGCTCGGCAGACGGGAGGCCTAGTGGCCAACATGTCCCAGGACGACAAGCAACCCACCGACTGTAAAGAAGGGCCATACAGCCACACCATATCGTCTTGCTGGCAAGGGCGGGTGGGTATTAATGGACATACGACAGATGTTTGGGTAAAAAACTCGACACCAGCGAGGGACGAGGAGCCTTGTTAGCTGACAGGGGCCCAACAGATTAATTACCTCCATGCGTAAGGCGGAAGGATTGGTACTTGCCAGCCCATCCCAGAAGCGGTTGTAGCTCGTGAAACGCAGAGCTGCCAAATGTGCTGCGCATGATGAACTGTCGGGAGTGCAGCAGCAGCAGCCCCTTAAGCCGGCAGCTATATCTTCGGTTTGTCAATTACTGCTGTCGTCCGCCAAACTCTCTACAACACTCGCATGTGGCTCCCGAAGTCAGCCAACATATCATAGAAGAACCTGGATGGACGAGGGCACCTCATCTTACAATCGGACTCGTAAGAGGGTAAGATGGCAGCCATGCATGTCTCAGCTTTTCGTGCAATCAACATAAATCCAAACCTGCAAAACCCCACCGTCCCGAACTAACTCGATGCAGTAGGCATTTGTAAAATGTTTTAATATGTGTCATGCGAAGGGTTCTCCTCCTGCATGCCATAAACAACATGGTATATTAATGCGGCTGCATGGTAGATATGTACGCGCTTGCGCTGAGCAGCATTTAGCAAGGCGCCTAGCTCCCATGCGGATCCAATCGAGCACGTGCTTCGAGGGACGCTACCTACTGCCATATCCTGCTGCTCCAACACCCTTTGTCAAAGCAGACAGACGGTATAACCCTTCAAGGCGCGATCACACGAGCAGTAACCAAGCAACAATACTGAGTTGCTTTCGTAGGTGTAAGCAGTAGGTGTAAGCAAATGCCTTAGGCGGCTTCGCTCCCACAAACCAGGACTCTGCTTACTTAGAACTCTTAGAAGTAGGTAGTCACCTATAGTCACCAGTTCCCCTCCAAGGACGATCCTTAGTCCTTGTTGCGTAGAGAGCTAAAACGAGTTGCGTGGTCTGTAATCTTTATTCTGGCTTCCGTACAGGACCTTTCTGGACAGACGGGAATCGTGGTTTAAGATAGCTTATTTTAAAGTAACCACGTCATTGAGTATTCTGTACTAACTTAACCCTTTTCAAGTAAACACCCTATAAGTCTCATTCTCGTACCACGATGACCGTGATAATTATTTATTTTAACTCTTTAATTAGCGCAGTCGATGGGTGCATGGAAGGATCGACGGCATGTCAAGCCGAAACACACTGCTGCAATGACCGAAAACTTTGTGATGACGTCCCATGCAAGCAGTTCGACGCGTCCCGGGCTGTTCAGAGACATCCCGGACTTGACTACCGTGAGTCTGCAAACATTCCGGAGTTTGTAGTTCGAGGAGCTTAAACCCAAAAATGTATTCCTTTTTATGAAACCGTTCCGTAAATATTCACCATTGATATGCCTCGACACTGACACAGCCTCGTAAGTTGGAAAAAAACACGTCATCACCACCTGCGGTCGCTGCTGCTGGCACAGTGTTCAACGGCGACGTGTTCAGCCGAGGCCCCAGAGGCGCAAAACTGACAAGTGAAGGAGTGGTAAGCCACCGATGCCCATCCGCCCCCTGGCCGGATAACCGCAACTCTCACCGTACCTCACTTCACGCATTAATTCATTGCTTCGGACCCATGAGTCCCTCAGCGCATATGCCACATGTTCAAGGGAGGGCCAAGCTCCGCGGTCGACCAAACGGGAAAAGTCCTCCTACGTGAGAACTGCACCTGAGACAGCAGCCATCGCTGCTGCTCCAAAGGCTAGTGCAAAATCTCCATGCACTGAAAGCTGCTGACCATCATAACAATTCGCTGGAACGCATGTTTGTGCCCATACAATTTCTGTACATCTTCAATATCGCACTGCCGCTGCAATTTAAACGCGGCATCGCGAAGAGCCGGCCGAATAAAGTACACGGATGGGCGGGCTTACGGGGGCTTACGGGACATGTCTGTGTGTGCGAAGGAGCCAAACGAACACGCATTGTAATCTACGCCTCGACACTTCTTTTGCGCGCACGGCGCTGATACAGAGAAGCAGCCCAGGGCCAGGCGGTGTCACCAACAACGAGGAACAAAGCTTAGTCTGCCAAGCCTATCGGCGAAGGCTGAAAAAACCCGCTGCCGATGCCACAACGTGAACCCGAAACGCTTACATCGACTTGGCACGGCTTCCACAGGCGAGCCGCAGGGCCCACCAACAAAAACATATACTCTAGAGGGCTCATGCATCGCTCGTCTAAGTTCCCATAGCACACACGACGATACAAGTCAGGGGAAAGGCGCAGATCATCGGCTGGGCATCGACGGCAATCTCAAGGGCTTTGCACAATGAAGGCCGCCTCTCGCCCACCATACTGCTATCTCAATCCGTAATGCATGTTCATTACGTTCGCACTCACATATCGCTCGCAACAGTCCTGGCCAGCCGTGGTTACTGCTGCGCCACTGACGCGCTGAGCATCCCAGCGCCACGGGCGTCCATAGAATAGCATGACAGCAGCACTCTCGCTTGAACGCACGCAGTTCTTGCAGCACATAAACCATATCATTCGACCACACTATAAGATGCCCACCTTGTTTCGGTCTCGATTCTCACTGCGTGGTTCCACCGTATACTGGCAGACAATATGCCCCGGCCCTTGCCGGTATGAACGGGAGGTATGGTGTGGCTTTGCACTGTAAGTACTAAATCATCACTGGGCACCGCATCCCTGGGTGGCAAGTCCGCAGGAGGCCTCGAATGAATCCGAAGGGCCCTCTTCCGCAATCCATCGATATCGCTGGCGACTTCCGCTTAAGGTCTGCGTGGTGCGTGTATCTCGACGTCTGTCACAGGTCCGCCGTGCAATGCCATGCTCAAACAAGCCGGTTAATACCGTAACCACATACCGTCAAATAGTTGCAACCCATCACGCAGCGGGACAAGTAATTTGTACATGCACAAGGGCACAGGTTGGCCCATTGGCGACCAACTTATCGGCTTTTACCTTTCCGCCACGACACGCGCAAATACCGACCCCACGGGCATGACAGCAATACCTAAATAAATATGGAAGAGCCATCTGCTAGCAGCACTCGCAGGACTCACGTTCGCGCCCCTGTTCCCAAGTCCATACAAACTGCCAGCTCACGCAGTACAGATCGCACGAACGACGAACCCTTGAGTACACAGCGGTACTAAACAGAGTCATGTCTAGGGCTACGTATCGCCGTACTGCTGCATTTCTCTGGGTCTCGTTTCAGAACAGATGAAAAGAGAAGGCGATGGCGCTCAGCGCGCTGTATCCAGTAAGCATGCGAGAGGAAACACGTGTCGCATACCAAGCACATGTGCCTCGCTACCACCCATAAGGGCCTTCCGGATGCGGCAGCCCTCTGTTGAACGAACCAAAACCTATCAGGAGCCCCTGAACTCCTACGCAGTCAAGGAAGGAGGCGAGGGGAATTTAACTGGCGCTACTACAAAGTGCTCCTGTATGTAAACCCCTCCTCAGCCATTCGAAGTCATCACCTTCCCTGGTTCACCCAAAGATTGGGGTTCACGTCGGCTCTAACAAGCCATCTCAGCCCGGATATCCGGCCTCCGCCATGAAAGCCGTTAAGCAACACAGCCGCGCGGATAAGGTATGCCGCAGCGCGCCGTCCCTTCCCTGGGGGTTCATGTGGACACTTGAGAGTGCAACGACTAGTGCACGCTTCGCAGCCGTTCGAATGAACACCCAGCGGTCCAAGCATTTGCTGTGAGCACAAAGCCTCAATAGCTCTGCAGCACTACCACAGTAGGGCAGCAGCAGCAGGGTAGCAGCTGCGTCCACGCCGCAAGTATGCGCCGCTCGTCACATCAATGTTTTCGGGGCAGGAAGCCCAGCAAAGTGGTGGCGACGGTGCGCTTATGCCAGATGACCCGATACCAACTTCTCCCCCGTCATGGAAGCAACGCCAGACGGGCTTGGTCGAGGAAAGGCCAGGATGGCTGGGGGATGGGCTAAGAACCCAGGCAGGATGGGGCCGGGGCTCGCCTTGAAGTTGCCACGTGGGTTGACAACCGACATCAATCCGCGAAACGCGCAATTAAACATGCGATATTCGCAACTATGTCGAGCACACCGCGCCAAGCTGTTGCACCAGTTGCCTTCACCACCGCTGCCTGGCGCTACCACACAGTTCACGCGGGCGGCTGGCCGTGGCGCTGCTCGGGCATGGCAAAGTAATAAAATCATGTCGCTTTCCTGTCGGCCTCAGCCCCATGCCATGCTCCCAACATCAACTAGGAAGCCTAACGTCAATTGCTATAAATAGGATAGTGGATATCGACATGCACAGTATACATTACGTCACATCACATCACGTCACGTCAGAACATCACACCACATCACATAGGGCGCCTCTTCGGCGCATCCCGTACCAATCACAAACTGGCCAGCAAGGTGCATCATGCATTATGTGAGAAGTGGTCAACCCAATTTGAAGGCGCCGATTTCACATCACATGGGGTGATACATAGCGAGCTGTGGTCAAAGCCCGAGTGAATCTGTGCCATTGGCTGTGGCTGTGGCGCTTCGCTCCGTCCCGGACTGCGAACCCCTCTTTCAGTCCTCCTCCTATTTGTTTGGAGGTGCACCGCAGCAGCTTCATCGCACCTCTGCCCCCCCCCCCCGAGCTCCGACGGCATCCAATTTGACGCCAGGCGCGACCCTGAATCCGCAAGCCGGCCGTGGGAAAGAGGGGCCCCGTACAACAGCAGAGCTGCCTGGTCATGATATTTAATGCGCAGCATGACCTTCAGCACAAAAGGTCCAATTCGAAACTAGGATGGGGGCGACTGCAGGTAAGGCTCCCAAGCCAGTTGGACTTGTTCAGCAAATGTGCGAGAGCGCGCACGAGCTGGACGACGGGAGAAACACTGGTCGCCTACCCGCCCACACTCTCGCACCTCACTCATGCCGCCTCTCTCACATGATGCGCGACACGCTGGCGGTGCGCGCCATAATGCCCCCGTTGGGCCCCACGCCTAGCGAGGCGGCGAGCTTGGGATTAAGGGTCGACAACTTGCTACCTCCAAGCTGCGTTAGGATGAAAATTTTAAGGGGGGTTAAATGATGATATACCGGGAAATGTGCTGACCATAGTTATAATATAAACCGTAGGAACACAGATGCGGAGGTGCAAAGGTGGGAAGCGTAACAACAATCCTCGATGGCCAGGACACATGAGGACCCTGTGCGGAGAGCAGGAAAGTCCATGGAACGCAGCCAGGGAACACGGATTGGGATGCAGCCAAGCGCATTGACAGCAGGAAGCATAAGAGCATGTTTGAAAGCGAAGGCAGGTACCGACACGAAAACTGCCAGCGTAATACCTAGTAATGCAGCGGCCGCTGCAATGACTCCCTCACCGGCTGCTCAGGGCTGTGGCCGGGTCCGACCAGTGCCCCCGGGAGCTGCGAGCCGCTGGCAGCAGAGCTAGCCCCGCCACCTCCACCCATCGATGGCAGATCTCCGACGCTGCTGCCGCCGCCACCACCACCACCGCCGCCGGCGCCAGTGCCAAGCCCACGCACAGTATGGCCAGCTGGATCGTCGCCAACATGAGGCAGATGCACGTGGCGGTTAGCCTGGAGAGCCTGGTGGCTAATGGCGATGGCTTTGCCGGCAGTGTAGCTCTTCATGCGGTTGGCCAGAGCGCCAACACCCAAATCATCGTCCTCCATGCCACCGGCAGCGGCGATGGCGCGCGTGCAGACCATCCGGTCGGGCTTGGCGATGGCCTTGGACGCAGATGCCGGCACCATGACACCCCCGACACTGCCACCAGCGGCAAGCGCCGCCGCAGCAGCAGCCGCGGCAGAGCCGCTGGTGCCGGCGCCTGCGCTCACGGCTGCGGAAGCGCCACCGCTGATAGCAGCGGACCCGGTGGGCCGCGTTGGCTGTGCACCGGAGGAAGTGACGACCGTAGCGGCGGCGGCACGTTGTGCTGCCGGGTGTGTGGCTGTCCCGCCGCGGATGAAGGGATGCGCGAGCATCTCCTGGACGGTGGGTCGCTGTTCGGGATCCTTTTGGAGTGCGGTTGCGATGAAGGAGCGCGCCAGCTCTGATAGCCCGAACGGGAAGCGCGGCGTCTGCGGGAATTACCAGATACCGAAGGCCAGGTGGATGGAGCCCATGGGGGAAATCCTTACATGACGCGGCCCGTCAGATGGACGACCGGTATCTCCCGTGTGTTGCATAACGGAAATAACGACGGCAGATTTCTCAGATACACCCGCCTTCTTCCCCAACACACCTGCCGCCGAATGCAGTCCTCGACTCCCTCACGCTCTGGTGCCTCGAACGGCGGCCGCCCCACCAGCAGCTCATACGCCAGCACACCAACCGCCCAGGCGTCCACCGCCGCAGTGTAATGCAGCCGCTCGTTGTCCTTGTTGTCAATAGGGCGGCTCTTGAAAGGGCACTCCAACACTGCAGGTGGGCGAGTACGAAGACAGGCCACCGTGCGGCATCGCACAGCAAGCATGGAGTCGCTTCCACGGTGTGCTACTGAAGAGCGTCTGTTAATAGGAAGGACCCGGCTTGAATGGCCGAAGTGGCCGCAAAGCCCCTGATCTAGGCAAAAACGCCCCGGGGCAGACATAAACTTTACCAAATATTCCCAAAGGTACGCAAATCCGTGCGCTCGAGCTTAGTCCCACAGACATCCCCGACCCTCTCCCACTGGTCCTCCTCCAACCACACACTTCTATCCTCCCCTGTCCACCTTCGGGTGCCATGTACTCGAGCGTCTGCATAAGAGCCGTGCCGGGAACAGTAATAGGGACAATGAGAGGGAGCGAGAGGGCGAGGTTCAGTACGAACTTCCTCTCCATATAAGCCCCATATAAACCAAAAAGATCCCTAGCGGGGCCCGGCAGAATGACAGAAAGATTATTACATAAAGCATGGAGGAAGAACCCAGACTGCTAGAAACACCGCAAAGCGAATATCCAGGGTAGGAAAGCCGGGGACGAGGGGGGAGTTTATATTGGCACAGGTGGCCGTTTGGCACCGGGCTTATGCGCATCACCTCAAATATATATGCGGTGTATACGCCCGACAAAGAGTTCATGTAGCCCCCGGGCCACCGCTTGACCTCCACATTCCCCGCACTTGACCCCTCATCTCACCCCGGCCCGCGTGACAGCTCGCTCGTCGCGAAGATCAATTGCCAGACCGAAGTCGCATAGCTTGAAGGTCATGTTGCGTGTGAAGAGGATGTTCTCAGGCTTGAGGTCACGATGGAGGATGCCCTGAAAGCCGAGCAGAAACGAATGCGTTAAGGAAACAAAGTCGGGGCACGAGCAATCAGCGAAGGGTGTGTCCATTCACGGTTAGTGGTCGGCGAAGGTCAGGTGGTGCATACCTCCTCCAGGGAGCTGTACATATTCACGACGTGCCCGACGATAAGCCATGACCCGAACGCCTAGATTGTATCATGCAATACGTGCTTACCGAGTCCTTCAGTCTGCAAACTAGCTATCCAGTGCTGCGAGTAACATCCCCGCGTCCTTGCGTTTCCGTACCAATCAAACGCAATCTACTGCGCCATTGCCCCTAAATTTCCAAATGCGACATGTACATTGTTACATCTGTCCTCGGGTCCATACTTTGCACGCCATCTTGCCCGGCCCCGTCCCACTTCAGCATGGCCATGAGCTATATCACAGATGCGCACGTACCTGCTCATGCAGGTAGAGCAGCACGCGCAGGCATGGCTGCAACACCATCTCCACTGCTTGGCGTTCCGGCATGCGGCCGCCATATCTATTTGTCACCGAAGGCAGCAGAGGAAAAAGAGCAGCTTGCAATGACCGAACAGCCAGGGAAGGGAGAAGGACTGTTGACAGCATCCATCGTCTATCCCCATCAGACCGATTTTCCATCCCCTTCGCCACCCACCGGTGCAATAGGGTGAAGAGGTCTCCTCCGTCTGCAAACTCCTGCACCATCACCACCTGGCTGTCCACTTGGAACGCGCCGTACAAGCCGATCACGTTGTTGTGCGCCAGCTTGCCATGGAGCTGCACCTCTCTACAAATTTCGTACACGGAAAGGACACAGCTGAGCTAGCAGCTGGGATGCTTGTGGCTGAACGAACGTGATCAACATCGCAGAACTCGTCTGCCGAAGACCACGTGCAGGTAGAAACACTTAAAAGGATGGCATGCAGCTTCACATGGCTTCTCGTGTCCCTTCCGTGTCCCGTCTGCCGCGAGAAGATAGGTGCCAGGACGGAGGTGCAGACGGCCAGGCTGTCGCTATAACGCATCAGGCACCCAGCCAAACATAGCGGCACCTTCGTGTCCAGTCATACCCGGCCAAATTAGACAACCATAACCGGGGCATGGACTTTACGCGGCCTTCACGCTCAGCATCTTTGGTTGGGGCATGCTGCAAACCTCCTGTCAGCACAATCCCGATGCCACGATGAAGAGGCAACGCTTAGTCCTGATCCGGACATGCATTATTGCCATTGCAGCCCCAGACGCATGAGCCATGGCATTGTTTGCACGGACATGGCCTTGGTCTTTGTGGCGGGTGCGCCAAGAAGCGCCAGCCAATCCTAGCAGTTTGAGGAAGCAGGGTTTACCGACTACCGGTGATGTAATTCAGACGCTGCAACGCGGGATGTTAAAAGCGGACGAGTCTGATGTCAGCTTCCCCTTCTCGACATCAACCCCCAGATCCCATACACTGCAACAAGCTGACGTCTGACATCCCCAAAACCTGACCAGGTTCTTTTCCCCATGGCTCCTTCCATTAATGGATGGTGCGCGCGGCTGCGGTGAACTTGTGTGCGTACCTGTAAATTTGGAAGCGATTCAGTTCACATAGCGCGGCCATGTCGTATGCCTTCAAGCACACGAGCTCGCCAGAACGTTTGCAGAAGGCCTTATACACGCTGCTAGCATAGCCCTAATGGTAGTGGGTGATGATGAAAAAAACGAGGTAGTTCCCGAGTGACACGGAGTAGAGAGGGGTTGGCGAGGGTATAACAAGAAATCATTGTCGCGTGGGGAGATGAAACAGCAGGGGGACGGACTCTGATAGCACATGCTTGAAGCGTAATTGTGGATAGGATCTTGCCTGATATACCGTACTACGAAGGATCGTGCAGCTTGCAGCAGGTATTTGCAAAGTGAAGGGTAGGTTACCCTGGTAAGCGTGGCCACGCTGGGGTTTTCCATCCTGCCCACCTTATACATCTTTTCCACAACAGCGTAATCTCGCAGGGACCATTCCGGCCGCTGCATTCGCGGAGGCGCCGACGGTGACACAATTAATAGCTCGTTGCCCCGCTTTGGTATTGTCTACACCGCAGTATACGGGGAAAAACAGTGGTTATGGCATGCACGTGTGCGGCATGAGATCATGGCGTATCTACTAGATAACAACTTTTCAAATTATATAAATAAACCAATGAGCAAGTGCCAAAAAGTGATCCAGGAAACCGGCTTAGGCGCGCACATACATAGCGTCCTTTGCACATTCAGAGAAGGAACTCCAGCATGATGACTCTGGGTTCACACCTTGGCCTTCATGGAAAGTTCGGTAAATGATTTAGAATGCTGAGAAACCGAGTTCCGAAGCCGCTGCAGCTCGGACTTTAGGCTGATGGACTTGGAGCGTACAGGAGGCGACGCAACGACGGCTTCCGCAGCCACAACACCCGAATCCTGGGCGAAAGGCGATACACACACAGCGTCCTCTGCATTTCCCGTTGGAGACTTGGGAGCAGGCTGGCGTGGAGAGACGGTGCCGTTTGGGGATGTCGCCGCAATGTGGCTTGAATTTTTGTTTTGTGCAGCTACAGGCTGCGAACAGGTTGAAGATGCATCTTGACTGTTGGGTGTCGTTGGGCATGTCGGCTTGGAAGAGGTGAGGGACGCCGATTTCGCTGGGGGTGCAGGTGTGTGAGTTGTTGTTGAAGTAGCGCGAGAGCTTGATACTGACGAGCGCTTGCTTGATTTAGCAGAGCTCTTATCCTTCGACTTGCTGAACAAGGACTTGAACCATGTTGCTAGCTTCCCAGACTCTTTGCCCTCCTTGCCGTTCCCTTCGTCGCCCCCGTCGTTATCATTGACCTCCTGGTCGTCCTCGTCATAATCATCGGCCTGAAACTCATCAACAATTTGCAATGCATTTGAAGAGCTCTTGCCCGAGCGTTGCACCCCAGCGGATGCAGTAACGTGAGCCGTCCCTGATGCCGTCATTAGATTAACCTCAAACGTTATACTAAACCTAAGCGCCTCTTAAGCAGTATGGCGCTGGAATATTTGTCCCTTGTCGACCATCAGTCCATAAAGCTCTAGAGGACCTGGCCCTTCAGGCTGTAGCGTAACCTAAACACCAAAGAAAACTACCAAACCCTCGCATGTAACCTTCGTGTGCGGCCGTCGCATCAATGACAGGCACAGCCTAGAGGAGATATCGCGCCGTACAACCGTACCTCTAAACGTAACTCAAACAAATAACGCGCTTTAGATAAAGTAGGATATAAAAACCCAGCTATAAAAATTTTCACTGACACACAGGGTATCAAATACCACGTATCGGTATTAATCATGTTTGTGACTGGTCACAGCCATCCGTTTCTTTGGTTCTGAGGCACTTCTGTGAATGCTAGTTGTGTTGGGATTGAAAACGGTTAGGAGCGAAATTAAGTCCGTCCAAATGCCAGTAACGCCCCTCATGGACACCCATAATTAATACAAGAACGGAAAACTGCATATGAGCCAATGATTATGTCCTAAGCTCAATTGTAATTTTAGGTTAAAATTTTACGCGTTCAGTAAATCGTAGCCATGTGCTTGCGTAATTCTAGGACTTTACTATCGTAAGGGTATAGAACTGCCGTGGCTGACTTCGGAACCTGCTTAATATTTTCTTGTCACCGTCTTCTGTGCGTTCGAATGCAGCGCCGTGAGTTAATGATGCCGAAGTGCGAAGAATCGCCATCGCAGCGCCCCAGCCATTTAACGTGATCCAACTTGTAATCCTCTTACCATGGTAGACCTTGCCTACAAGTTAATAAAAAACTTGATGTGTCGAAGTTCATGAGTGTTGTACCGTGTTGACAGATAGTCTGACGGCTCTTGCAATAAGTATATTTGCATAACGCGCGAAGTTCTAATACCTCCCTAATACATTCATTTGCATATGTGCGACGGACAATAAAGGTTGTCCGGCTTCTCGCCACTTTCGGAGCAATTTCTGCATATCGTGCGCCCGAGCAGGTTACCAACGTGCCAAGAGTGTTCTGGTGACCAACATTCATCAATGAGCAAAGATGTGGTCTGGAGATTACCCAGATAAGAAGCAGCACAGATCGAAGTACTAATCCAAATCAGTCACGACAGACGGTTACGGTTTCATTCTGGCTGCTGATAGAGCATCGTAAAGACGCAGATGATCCATAGTATAACTCACGTTGTTGACATTCTTCAGGAGATATGTTTTGATAAGAACTATGTAACGGACAGCGAGAATGGTGATGCCTTTCGCCTGAACGGATAATTGACGTGCAAGGCAACCAAGACGGCGTAACCTATGTAGCATTTTCTTGCTATGGCGCATAATCCCCGGTAACCTTCGTGCGTCTCACCCAATACTTTGGCACACGGAGAGAAACCCCATGTTAACCTCAGGTAGGAGAACCTGATCCGCAATCCGCTTCACCATCAGAACCGCGACCTATCCCTGTAAGACTATGGCACGCATTCTAACCAATAGGCAAGGCGCGCGATACATGCCGCGATAAGAAACAAACAGACATCATCTTAGGATGCCATTTCCATAACCGCGTGAACTGCATCACGCCGTTCCATAAGTCCACATGCCGCATCAGATAATTAACCTTAAGGAGTCTGTCCAGACCCTTTAATGTTTGCACTCATTCCACCCAAACCTTTTCCATTTCAGCGGATGTAGGAGGCACAGGCGCAAGCTACGCAACTTTTGCAGCTGAGAAGCACGGCCCCGCACTGTCCCAACAGTTGCCGCGGGGAATGTGCCCTGTAGTATCCTGGGGTATCTCAAGGCTCGATCGAAGGATGCCAGACAACTGGTCAACCTGGATATTAGCCATGAGATACCCCAGGATACTACAGGGAACCCCTTTGCCTCCACGCCGGGCAATGTTCACGTGCACCATGATGCGCACCAGCCCTTAACCTCAACATTCAGCTTATCGTTCCTGCATCAAATTACGGTATCAGTTTGTATCCTGATTGTGCACCAATTTTTCACAGGCGACGGGATTCAGCCACTGGGATCCGGCGACGAAGATTCCAGTGGCCAAGTGCACACGGTCCACGTGTTCGGCTCAAATGGAATTGAGGTATGCCCCTCCAAAAGAATACGGCAGAAGGCTTTCACGGGCCTATGGCGATAAAAAAAACCGAGCGCGGGCGGGGACCCGTCGGGCTGGTTGCAAGCTGTCACAGGAGCAACAGTGCACATAATATTAGGGCATCACAATAAGTTGGCTGTTCCTCAACCAATAACATACATCGCCCCTAGGCGCATACGAAACCAATCATATACCCGCCTCACAACAGCAACGACATAGCCTGACAGGCGGCGTCCCAATCTTAAATTATGTGACGGCGGAGGAATAGCGATGAACTGAAGATAACAGACAACGGACAATAAAGCAGAGCGGAGCAGTAATGATGGGAGGTGGCCATCTCCGCTCCCCTATACATGCAAATGCCAGGACAAGGAAAGAACGGGTGCTGTCGCAACCCTTGGAGGACTGCATTAACGTGGAACGCAGATGTAGTCTGATATAGCTACTCCTATGCCAGTACACAGGCATTGCCCACCCTAATACCTTGTCCTGCACAACCCGCCGTAGCCCTACGCTGGTTGGCTATTAAATTACGCCTATCCGTTCCTGTTGGCTGTTTAAGTCACGGCGGCATCTGCGCTGCCCGGTTACCTGCCAACTAAAGACTGCGCTGCCGGGAAGCAGCTCCTCAGCCTCCCGATCCAGCGTCTACTGCTAAACTTGCCATAGGGACGCTACATTCTTTCGGGACATGCGTAGCTTTGTCCCTAATTCCAGCATACTAGACACGCTTCCCCCGTCCTTTAGCGTCCCTGCTGCTGATCTCAACCACGTCGCATCTTGGCCGCCTTAGCACGGTCCGTCATTAACCTCCTCAATTGCTTTAGGCGCATGATCACGCCTTGGATGGGCCTTGTCACTTCCTTAATCACCGTCACGTTCATTGGGACCTCCGCAACATGCTGCTCCGGGTATGCCACAGTAAGTTGCAACGGAGCTGACGCGGGCAAATTTTGCTGACCGTCAAGCGAGACCCCGGCGATATGGCCGCACCTGGAAATTGCAGCAGCCGCGTTATCGCACAGGTCCACGGCGGAGGATGGTTCTCTTCCCCTCATTTTCATTCCCGCTTCTGCCAAGTCACTGTGCCGGCCCACCATCGCCATTGCTGCCGTATGACTGCTAGACTCTTTCACAGCCACTTCTGAACCAGAGCTGCTTCGCCTGCTGCCTGATGATTTGCTTGCCATTACCGCCGAGGGAGACAGACAGCTGTTGCTGCTTGCAGCGTTTTCGACGCGGCCCTCTGGCAAACGTCTCAGTGGCAACGGCATCGTCTGGGGCACTAACCGCTCCATACCTCCGTCGTCCTTACATGACATTACCACTGCTGCCTCTACCGCGGCCGCTGCAGCCTCAGGAGATGCGATCGGCAGTGCCCCTGCTGGTCCCCCTGGCAACCCAGAGTCATCACCTGGAGCGCGCCGATATATGGTTGACCCGCCCAAGCTAGCATATCCAGGTACACCAGTAACTGGATGCCCAGCGAGCGCGGACGGGTAGCTTAAGTTGGACACGTCGCGTGCGCGCAAGGTACAGCCGCCAACGCTGCCGGTGCTCAACCTGGCAGATGTGCTGCGGATATACGGAACAGGCGGGCAGCCGCCAGCGCTGCTACCAGTTACCACTCCCTTAGCCGCTTGCATGGTCAACAGAAACCGGTTCCGGAATGACGGCAGCCGCACCATCCCCAGAACAGCCGAGGAAGGAGCCGGGCCTTGCATTGGCAGATGCAATGGTGGCGTTGACGTCGACGCCGCCACCGCATGCTCAGTTGCCGATAAATCCACGCTGACCGAGGAAGTGGGTTCAGCCGACGGCAACAACGGCAGAGATGGCACCGGTTGAGGGACGGCCGGGCCGGGCGGCTGCGATTGCGCCATCTCCGGCAGGGGCAGCAGTACCTGCTGCTGCGGTGGCGTCGGCGGCGTCGGCTGGGAGCCATCCCCGCTGTAGGACACACGTAAGGCTGGTGTGCTTGCGCCACTTGCACCCGGCGGCACCTGCGGGCTAAATGTGATGCCGTCTGCTGAGCTTTGTCGGCTGTGACGCCCGCCGTTAGCATTTGACATTATCTTCGTGGTGCTGCTGGCGCTGCTCGCAGCACTGCAGGCCAACGACGGCGCAGCTTGGGCCTCGGTGTAGGCCTTCGCGTCGGCCTTGGCAATGGCGCTGCCGCTGCCGCTGTGCCCCAGTCCCATTGCCGCCTCCAAACTTCCTTGCAGGGCCCAACGCTGTGCCCATGGATCTAGGTCTACGGACGGTTGTGACACGGCATCAAGCGGCCGTCCCATCTCACCGTCGCCATAATCCCCCCCCTGTTCCTCATCCTCCTCGGTCCTGTCACTCGACTCCAGTTCTTCCTCCACCTCCGCCACCGCAGCTGCAATCCCAACTGCGCATTTTCTCTCGTGGCCGGTGTCAATGCTTATCCCTTCCACGGTTGTTTTGCAGGTATCAGAGCCGCCAGACAGTACTGCTTGCCACCGCGCCCCCTCCAACTGCTGCTTTTGTTCCTGTTGCTGCTCGTGCTGAGGCCGTGGCTGCAATCGGGAGGCCTCTTGCCGCCGCCGCCGCCGCCCTTTGGGCTGGGGGGCAACAATGCGGGCGTATGAACGGGAGGAGTGCTGCACCTTGCGGCTGACCACCAACCCCGGGTCTACTAGGGAGATTGCCGAGGGGTCGCTGCTGGCCTGCGACGGACCGGATGAGAAACAACCATCATCCGAGTCCACAAAGCCTTCCTCCAGCAGTCCAGCCTGCGGGGCAGGTGCGCAGGACGCGCGCAGCCACAAAAGGACAGGTGAGGAAAGCACGAACCCGCTCACAGGAAACCACAGGGGAAGGGAGAACAACATCGTGGGCTTTCTTGAATAAAATGGTTACCAAAAATGGCGGTGCAGAATAAGGCTCTATTGCGTCCATACACATGATCTACGAAGTGGTATACGGTGTGGAGAGGCACGTAGGGACCCAAAACCCCGCCAAAGAGGGGAACAACCCAAACGCCAACTATGTCGCTAACCTTTATAAGTTCTATTGGCACAAGCACCTCCTCATCGCTATCTGTGTCGCTGCAAGCACTGCCGGCTGACGAGATTATTGACCGCATGCTGCGCCCTGAGACAGGAGGTCCGGTGCCGCCGCCACTATTGCCTGTCGCAGGGACGCTGTCTGCCGGAGGCACTGGCGATATCACCGGCGGCGAGGCCAGCGTTACCGTAACTTCAGTGGCCGTTGGATTTGCGCACTGTGCTGTGGAACTCCGCCCTAATGGCGATATCTGGCCTGAGATGTTAGCCGCCGCAAAGTTATATGGTTTCCGAGCCAGAACCGCAACCGTCACGGAATTACTGCGGACAATGTCGTGGGCTGAAGCGTCGTCAGCGGCGCCAACAGCACCCCCGACGTTAACGCCTTCCGCTGTGGCAGACGCGGCGGAGGCCCCGAACGCAGCTGCGTGCACATCCGGACAGGAGCTGTGCAAGAATTGCTGCTGTTGATGTTGGCAGAGTTGATGATGGTGCCGTGCCAGGGCCTCTTGTTGGTGGAGCGCCTCACGGAGATCCCGCACGCTTGCCGCACAATGCAGGGTGCCTGTGGGAATGCCCATGCTCAGTTTAACAGATGCTGATCAGATTTTCTCAACATTCTCTCGTTCCATCCTTCCGTCATCCACACCAGGCCTCCCCCCAGCGCCCCATCTTGCTCTACCTACCCGAGGGTGTGTTCCAACCGCTTCCTGTACCGCCTGCTGACATGCTGGCCAGCGCCCCCGAGGAAGCACCGCTGGACAGAATGCAGGCTGAGTCACTGCCCGTCAGGCGCACGGCTTCCAGGTAGGGGTGCTTCAGCAGCTCACGTGCCGAGGGACGGTCGTCGGGATTGTGCGCAATGCACAACGATATGAACTCGCGCAGATCGGGGTTGACGCGAACTAGGGAGGCAGGTGGAACACCCTGGCGTGGTAGTGGTCAGAGAAAGGAGGTCACATAACGTGGTGAGTGGCGAGGCCAAAAACAAAAGGAGGAAAATAACAACTCGGTTTCTTTCACGGAAATTGTGGAGCAATGCTTCCCCCGCCTGCTTCAATGGCCTCAGGAGTTCGTAGGCCAACACCCGTCACGCGCTATTTGGTCGATCGGGACTTACCAGCGTAACCTTTTTGAAAATTTGTGGCACGCTATGACATTCTGCATAGGGATATTCCAACGTCGCCAGCTCCAGCAGGCACATACCGAAGCTACGATGCAGCGTGGGGCCAAGCAGACAAAATTATGGCCAGCTTCACATGAACATAATCATCATGTCGTGGTTCATGCACGGATTTCTATGCCTCGAGCTTGTACGTATCAATGTCTGGGTTTAGGTCCAAGCTTCGGGAGAGGCAGAAATATCAATGACAGACGCAACGAAGGTGTCGGCGATATAACAGCAACATGTCCTGGCCTATCGTAACAAAGTTCACCTACCTGTAAATGTCGCAGCGCTCATCGTACGACTCATCGTACACCTCTGCGAGGAAACGTTGGGGAAGCAACGGAATGACGAACGATACCTAAGTAGGATGAACAGCCTGCAAAACTGAAAATTAGGGACGTCCAATTTTAAGTTTGGTAACGGACATAACTTGGCCATCCTGTCCGTGGTACTCCGAAAGCCAAATCAAAGCTTCTAATGGGCATCCTCTCCAAAGGCTTCATATGCGGTGTCGGCCAAGTGGTGCGCGAACATACATAGCCAGGTGCAACCCGAACGCAAGCGCAGGCAGTACAGGCAAGAATGCGGCAAGCCCTGCAGCTGCGCTCCCCATTTGGGGACCCTCCTTACGCACCAGGTGCCATAAACTCCGGGGTGCTGCAGTGGATCACCACGCGACAGCCAGGTAGAGGGATGGGCATAATTGGGATTAGGTGGGGCAGCAGGGCAGCAGCAGCATCCCCCAGGGTTCAGTTCGGGATGCGAGGAAGGACAAGGAAATGCAAGGAAAGTACTCGGCTGCGGACCTAGGAATTGAGCCCACTGCAGTTGCAGCTGCAGCGGTCACTGTGATAGCAACGGGCCATGGAGAACACCCTCTATACGTGCGCAAAATACACAAGGACAAAAACACTTCTGCGACTTGCTCAAAGCGTCGAAGGCTGAACTGGCGTAGGCCGTTAGACGGGCCCAGTGCAGATATTCGTTTGCGAGAACACAGGTTTTGGGCACAGATAGGGAGGTGTGGCACGGTGCCGGGGAAGGGCTCGAACCTTATCACGGCCCGAGAGGCAAGTAAGAACTGCAGCAGCTGCTAG
This sequence comes from Volvox reticuliferus, assembly GCA_019650235.1. NCBI lineage: Eukaryota > Viridiplantae > Chlorophyta > Chlorophyceae > Chlamydomonadales > Volvocaceae > Volvox > Volvox reticuliferus. The sequence continues at coordinate 2,092,975 of BNCP01000008.1, forward strand.
GCAAGTGGCATTGAGATAAGACCATTGGTGACAAGCAACGGAGAGCATACAAGGGAGCGGAGGCAGATGCCGCGTCGGCTGGGACCGAATAATTCACGGTGGCGTGTGCTGCAAAGAGGGTGAGGCGCAAACTTGGGAAGCAAGGGCGAGGAGGCAGACCAGAGTCGACATCTGGTAGAAGATGTCGAGACCCCTTTCCGGCAGGGCTAAGGGTCTCCTGCCCTCCTATCGCCCGCAAACAGTCTTCAAGTCCATATGTTGCCATACAAGCGCCACCATCATCACCACCACCAGAACTCCCTTCCCTCCCGCACCGTTTTTGGGTCAGTTGTTCCTAAGCTTTTACCACCCTTGCACTCACCCTACCACGCTCATGGCTGTCTGCTGGACGGTGGCTAGCCCGAGATCACCGATTTTAACCTCCCCAGTAGCGCTGTTAACAAAGATGTTATCGCACTTGAGATCGCGGTGCACAATCGGCGGAACGTGACCATGTAGGTACAACAGGCCTGCGGACAAATCCGTGCAGGGGCCAAGGCGATTAGTAACACCCATCAGCATAACATACATCGGTTTGATTGCACCCTGCCTGCCGGACCTCTTCCTGTCTTCAGCTGCTCTGCCGCGAGGAATACCATGTGCTCCTTGTCCTGTCCAATTTTGGACCCCTTTTTTGATCGATGCGTTCGACTACTGAAATGCAAGCATCCCATACACCCTCCTCTCTGCACCCATCCACAAGACCAGCAGCCGGCACACCCCGCTGCACGTTTCCCTGTCGTCAGTGTAATTAGCCTACTATGCCTGTCCATTTCCAAGCATCAAAGTACCCACCCTCCAGGATCTGGTGCGCCCAGCGCTTGAGCACATTCTCGCTCACAATCTTGAGCTTCTTACGGTACCTAACAGAGGATAAGGATAACAGCAGTACTCAGGAAGGTCAGTACGAGCAAAGAGGCAACATATGATGCGAACAGAGGCTGAGATCGTGGTTTATGTAACTTTTATTGGTAAATAAGTAAGCTCAGCTACCACCGCCAGTTAACTTAAGTGACGAATAAGAACATGACGTAGCCATGGCCACTGGTTGCCCTAGGGCGAATAATGGAGGCAGCCTTATCGGTTTCAAGCACGCAGAAAAATTATGCCCAACTCAGACCCAGCTTCCTCAAGGCAGATCATCTCTCCTCCTGTCACCAGTAACATCAGAAAACTCACTGCCGCAAGTTGCCAGCCGTGAAGAGCTCTGTAATGAAGTTGATGTGAAGATTGTACTTGTCGCACCACCACGCATAGAACCTGTGCGGCGTGATGAGGACAGTGTCGATAGCGGCGATACGTCACACGGGGGGCGAGAGGCTTACGGAAGACATGCACAGTTGTGGCACATGCGTACCTCTGCGAACGCATTCATGACCGAATCACCCGCGTCATACGCAACCATCCCCGCATGCACACCACTGTTACTCCTCCCGTTCCCAGCACCCAAGATCATCTCCGTTGCTAGCGCAGCCTCCCCATCCTTCCTGTCCACCTTTCTCCATCGTCGTGCACCCAGAGCTCGTTAAAGTCACATCACCACTCCCCGTTGCATTTCGATATGGACACTTGCGCTCTGTCCTGCCTATTCGCTCTCTCTCAACACTTCTTACGTCATGATATTCTTGTGCTTAAGCTTCTGCAGGACGCGAATCTCGTCCTGCAGGTGCTGCCGCGCCTCCTCGTCGCGATCCATACCCAACAAGTCAACCTGTGGAAACCGCCAAGAGCCCACAGTACATATGCTGCACATGGTTATGGCAAGATCTATGCCGTATGACATAGGCATGGGAAGAAGAACTATGAAATCACACGCAATAATGTGAAAATAGTAGCTCTGGAGGTGGTACCAGACTGGGGGTATGGAGCTGGGGGACATGACCCCATTCAAGGTAGATGAGGCGTGCGGGCGCTGCCGCAAACGGGCAATCACAGTGCACTAGTGCAACTGCATGTCCAGAATCTGGAACAAGTGTGGAACTTAGGTTAGCCTTGGGAGAGTGGTAAAGAAGCTCATAAGTGAATGGTGTGTTACGGTAACAATCCGACCGTCAACCGTACACTGTGCCTCGCAGACGACAGATGAAAGGTCACATCGGTCGCCACGGATAACTAACGGACATGTATGGAGGCCATCCAAATTAAATTTCCTCCAGGCTCAATACGTAAACGGGTCGCCACGGTATGGCCGAGCTTCGCCGGACAAAGAAGACGCGCGCGCGACATCCGTGATAGGGTTTTGTGCACTATCATGCCGCTCCGAGCAGAAGAACACCATACTCATGCGTGTACAACCCATGGTGTAAATGAAGGATGTGCAACGAGAAAGCAGTTGTGAGGAGATGATGGACGGAGTGTCCAACAACATACCTGATTCCAGGCAACCTCAAGCCCCTCCTCTGTATCTAGGGCCTTGTAAACACGTTTGCATGCTCCCTTGCCCAGAAGAATATTGTACTGCGTAGGTAAGACGTCGCACCGAAATTCATCCGTGCACCAAAGCCCGAAGAGAAGCGAAGGCGCAGCGAGTATGACAGATCAAAGCATGATTTTATCGAGATCAAACAAAACCGAGTTGCAAAAGTCGGTTCCTTGCAGGTGAAAGCTGTCGCGGACTGACGGAAGTGTGCACGGTTGGGCACACGAAGCGCATACCCTGATGTAACGTCCGTTTGGACTTTTCTCCACCTCTTGAGGCTCCATGTCAGTCGCGGGCCACGGCGCCAGGGATGCTGGCATGGTATACAGCCAAACTCAATGGCCGCAAGGGCCCATTACAGCGCACAAATAGGTCGCTAGACACGTTTTCCTATTGGAAATCGTACAAAGTGAAGGGCCGTGAGAAGTCACGATTTTCGACGGGAGTGACGGGCAATACACGAGACGAATAGCTTAAGTTATCAAAGTGAGCCCTTCAGCCAGGCCTCCACAATGAACCTTGTTACGTCATGTAACCTTGATGCTACGCCTGACGCAGCTCAAGTGAAACGTGTACGGCTACCTTCTTACTTCTCTTCCATGCGTGGAAACTGAATGCCGTTAGCTTCTTGTAGAGCCAGCGAACAGCTACCATTCGTTGTTTCCCATTTGTCATGCTTCGTTTTCCACAGAAAGACGGGATACCTGGTTGAGTCTTCGAACATTAACAAGTATCACCCGGAAGCTGGTGTATTTGAATTTTTTAATCCAATTAGGAAACATAGCTGATTACTAGTGGTATAATTTTTGCGATGACGGGAGTCTGAGCCGCTCAAAGTAGTGCGCGCCCTCTCTTCTCTTGAGGAACCCAACGCGCGACTCTGGCTTTGTGGGACTTGTTTTCTCAATTGGACAGCGGGCGTTAGCCCGCGGCCTGGGGCCAAATGACGAGCCTACTGCCATCAGTATCGGTCGGCCGGGCGGGGTCACCTAGCTCGACGTTGAAGGCGGGCAGCGTTGGCAAGGACCGCACGCAGGGAAGCGTCAGCATTCCCATTTCTGGCAATGCGAGAAAGACCCACAACGACCTGGAGTGAGTGCCCACCTCGGCCGCATACACACGACCGGAACGTGGGGTGGAAGCATTATCCACCCGTCAACCTCTTACACTTCTTAGACGGCACAACTTTACATATACTAATATACAAATTGTACGCATCTTGTTTTGACTTCATGCTAGCAATGAACTTCCCTTGCTCCCACCCGCTGTCAGTAGCCAATTTTGAGGGTTGTCCTCCGATGGGGTCATGTACCGACCCGTTGCCCCACAGCACGGTTTTAAGGAGTGTGTCCCCGAAACAAACAGTTTTCTTTCGTTCCAAGTTCAATCACATGCATCACCTTATGGACGCTGCCCACCGTCGCCACCTTCTCATCCCTTCCTCTCCTGCGCAGCTTCAATCTAGGAAACAGTAAAGCTCGCGTCCTGAAGCTGCTGGACGACCGCACCCCTACGCCGTTTAAGAAATTCTTTGCAGGGCCATTGTATGACAGTTTGCTCAACGCATGTCTGCTATATTTCACATCGCGCTTCATGTACGAGTAAGTGCCTGACTTGCTGCGGCAGCGGCTACAGCGGGGCCATTAGGACGTCAGTCCCAAACCTTTTCATGGCCTGCTGCGCCTTGAGGAAAGGGCTCTTTTGCTGCTCTTTGATGGCTGGGGCTACAGAAGCTTGTCCACGCAAGGACCCTGCTGGAGATTGGCCAGAGTTCCGGTCTAGACTTAAGCCTCTCGCCCTCTATCCCGTGCATGAGCCTTCACCGGTCCTGCTCGCCGCTTCTCCCTTGCAGCTGGATTGTTAAAGCCATGGACAAGGCACGCAAGCAACACCTAGAGGGCTATAACCCTTACGCGGTGGCGCAGCGGCTGCTGGAGCTCGAGGAGGTAAGGAGCAGGAGAGGGAATTGAGAGACGGCAAGACAGTTCCGGAGCGGCAAATAATAAACTGTTACTCATCAGGGAGTTGGGTAAGGAGCTGGTAACTGCTAAGCACTGACGATGGGAGCAGGATGAAGACGACCCCGAGGGTTGGGCTGGATGAGGAAAGGGACAGGCAACGTGGGAAGAGATGAGAATAAGGGTAGGCCTGCTAGCTGGCTGGCGGGTGCAGAGGGGTTTTCGCAGCAAGTAGAGGGTAAGAGCTCTTTGGCAGTTACGGTCGGCTTGGGGCTGGCGGATCTCAGCTGCCAACATAGAATGGGCGGAGCGCACCCAAAGGCCGCGTTGTGGCCTATAGCGACAGAGAACATCTGAAAAGCCGATCAACTTCGCATGTGTAAGAAAGCCAGTCACATGAAGTAAAGGTAGCGGGCAGGAGAAGTATGATCTGGTGGGACAACGGGGACGGGCCAATGGCCTGTTTGAGCGTTCTGTATGAGTGCTTGACTTGACCAGCTCCCCGCCGGATCGGTCACAGGAAATGGAGCAGCAGCGCCTGGAGCTGAGCCCCATCTACTCGCAGATCATCCTGAAGTATAGTTCCTACGATAAGCAGCAGCAGGACCGCATGTTCTTCGAGTGCCTATACGATACGCTGGTATGGCGCGTGCAGGGCTCTGGGTCGGCAGGAGGCATAGCCTGGGTTGCATTAGCGCTATGGTCTTGGGCCCAGCTCTGTACCTCAGGACGCAGGGAGGTGGTCGGGAGGATTTAGCGCCCTACGGTCGTTTGGGTGACAAGGTTAAGAGTGGGACTTGATGAACCGGGCATTACGGGTTATACCTCATCCAGCCCTCATGCGATGTCGCCGCCGCCACCTGTTGCTCAGGTGAACATTCTTTGCGATGCTTTCTGCTCGCCCAAGATGACCGGCCAGATGCCGTCTGGCTCAGCAGCGCCCAGCGGACCAACCGCCCCGCCGGCAACAGCAGCTGCCGCAGCTGCTGCGGCGGCGGCGGCCGCAGCTGCAGCTGCCGCGGCCGCGGGTGCTGCGGGCCCCGACGGTAGTGCTGGCAGTCTGGCGGCTGAGCTGGCGGCTAGTCGACGGGCGGAGATTGAGAGTGAGATTGGAGCACTGTTTCGCTCACGGCATTTTAACTCCAACCAGCGGAAGTACGAGCCTCCCAGGTGGGCCTTGTACTTGATTCGAACCTTACGGTGCCCTTAAGAGAACCAAAAGGATATATAAGGCCCTTGATATCTTTACTTGCCAACATACTTGACCAGTGGTAAGTCATCCAAATTCCTTCATCTTTCTGTGTGCCGCAGGTCCGTGGATACATTGGGTGTGAAGGAGCTGTATTCCTTGAAGCACGAGACCACCAATCGCGCACTGAACGCCAAGATGCTATCGTCCTTGTACGCCAAGCCGCCGAGCCTATCAGTGCAGGTCGCCTCCGTCACCAACTCCCCCCTTATCGCGCAATACATCTCCTCGCCCATCGTGGCCAGGGCCAAAGTGAAGGACCCCTTGGAAAGGAAGCACATGTTCGAATCGCTGGCGCGCGCTGAAAAGGTGGGGGGGGCCCGGATTGATGGATGGGTACTCATCCCCCACATTCCCATTTCTGATCTATCATAAATGCCCAGTTGGCACCCGCGGCGGTGGAGGACTTTGATCCCATACACACATACAGGAAATATAGGAATGATTCCAAATTTCACTTCAAAAAACTGGAAACTCACCGATCCCTAACTCAAACATCTGATTGCCCTGTCCACGCCGCCCCCACCCACTGGACCGTTGCACCCCGCATTTGCAGACCTCGGCGCGCGCCAGGGTCTCCAAGGCCTTCCGAAGCATGGCGGCGGCGAAGGGTGTAGACGTGAACGGAATCAAGTGAGTGTCCCTAGGGTTAAAGACGCTAGGTTTGGCTTTGCATTCGCCTGTTGCAGCCACTGGTGGGGATGGTCGTAGGAAGCCGTAAAACTAACCCGATCCCCCCTTCACCGAAACCATTCACGGTTTGTCTGCTAAGTCGACTCTACTCCAACCCGCTCTGCCTTGCAGGGAGAACCTGCAGAACCTCAAGGCTGACGCACAGGCTGCCGAGTCGCTGGGCCTAATGCCCGCTGAGCGCTCCTACCGCTCTGACCGGCGGACGGCGCCACGCGGCATTCTGGCCCCTGAGTCCATCGGCCTGGCAGCCGACGAGCAGTTCAATACCTTGGCGCTGCTTAAACGCTACATCCTGTACGGCCCGCTGCTGGGTTTTGCGGCTCCCAACGGAGCGCCGGGACAGCAACCCCCTGGCGTTGGCGGCTTCCCGACGCAGCAGCAGCAGCAGGCGGGTGCGGGGTCTACAAATGTGTCGATGTCGGGAACAACATCGGCACCGACATTGGGGGTTCTCGCGTCGGCCGGCGGAGCGTTGGGGGCTGCAGGAGGGACGGGTGGAGGGACAGGAGGAGGGGGAGGGTTGGGTCTGGCACACTCGGGGTCCCTTGTGACGGGCGGAGTGGCGGGAAGTGGGCCAAACGGAGGAGGCGGAGGGGGTGGTTTCGGAGCCATGGTGCGGTCGTTAACAATGGCACAGAAGCCCGGACCCCTTGAGTAAGGAAGCGATGTTGGCGGTGGCGCGAGTCAATGGTTATTGTGCGATGTGATATGATATGATGCGTTTCTGTATTTCCTTAGGATATCCCTCCGTATAGTGCATGTGCAGTAGCGTGTATGGAGAGGGGGGTTGGTGGCTCGGTGCACATACTAGCAGTTCCACGCAAACTTAAGGAGCTGGAGGGGGCTAGTGGGACCGACGTCGCCTATCATTGCGATGAGAGAATGTTCAGTGCAGGCACTAAGACGACGGGTCTCCAGGAAGGGGTGGGCGTGTGAGTTGAGGACTCGGCAACCTGTTAGCAATGCGGACGAGGCAGTATGCGCTTCTTGCCAACACGCTGCCTAATGAGGGACAAATTGCCGTATAAATCTTCGCATGTCTTCATAGGCCACTGTAGGATTCATTGTGTGTGGATGTATCCTGACCTTCGACGAGGGATCGTCGGCCGCCTCGCAGTCGAGTACGGGGATGGAGAGGGGTGTGGGAATGTTAGAGCCACAGGACCATGTGTTTGGAGGTGAGACAAGGTAGGTAGCATGCATGATTTTCGTAGTAAAGCATTTCTATAGGGTCATGAGGGAGCTGCAGGGAACTGCCGACTGGGTATTTGTGCCAGGACGTAGCTCAGTTTGGAGCGCTGAAATGGCGTACGACATATATAGATCATGGCGCTTTAAGTGAGAGTGGACTGTGCCATAACTTGATGTGGAAAACAGAATAATGGGTTGCCGTCCGTTAGGTATGGACAACACTACGAGATTGCATTCCCGATTGGTGAAGTTTCGGGCTATGCAACGCCATTACTTGAAAATTCAGATTCAAGTTTGAAATTGAGACATAAGTTAATCTGAGGCAGCAAATGGGTATATAATATGTCCTGTGGAGCTTGCTGCTGATTGTAAGGCTCGGATATGCGCGGGGCAAAAGGACTTTGACCAATATTAATGGGCCAACGCTCCATGCCTCCAGCATCTGGCATAGGCCAGCTCACAGTATCGTTGTAACCCACCCGTCTTTAAGGCTGCACCTTCAAGTCAGTTTGGGCCACCTTGTCAAATTTTTGCAGGAGGTGTTTGCCGCCTGTTGCTGTAAGAGCGTTTGCAGTTCTATGGATTCGTGGACCCCATTCGTGGATCGCAGCATTCCTATTATATTAAATTTGTGGCGTGTACACAATCTACATGATGAATTCCGCACCTTCGTACCTGCCCAGACCAATCTTGGAAATAATGTAGGCTTTGCCGTACATGCGATCGTACATGCACACAATAATGTAATTCCTTTGTTGGGACACAGATAGGTTATCGATTTTTGAATTCCTGAGAAATTGGATGTGTCAGGATGATCCCTTCTTCTGTGGATGCATAGATCACTTTACCTCTTGCAAGACGTCCCACAGACAGATGAAAAATCCTTCCAGGTGCTCTATTGCATGCTTATTTATTGCACTTCTTTGCATATTAGCCTTGTCGCGCGTCGTAACAGCCTATCGTGGCGCTTACGCTTCAATATGCACTAATGTCAAGGATGAAGGAACATATTTACTGGAGTTTATCCTTTATCATCATTGGATTGGCTTTGGCAAGATATACGTAATGGACTATAACAGTAGCAGGGCACTGTTCAACTTGCGGATGCTGATGCCTTTCATCCGTAATGGAGTCGTCGAGTATCATTACGATGCTGACCCAAAGCATCATTCGCGTGAGCGGGGCCGCCTGTTTGTGGAGTATAGTCAAGGCACTGCCTTCCAGCGCTGCATTGACTTCGCACACCGGGACCACGTCTGGATGGCGTTTATCGACGCAGATGAATACATCATACTTCGCGATTACGAAGGAGGCAGACCTAACATCACGAATTTCCTAAGGGGTTACGAAAAATACCCAGGTCTGGCCGTCAACATGCGCGTCTTTGGCAGCAGCGGACACATCCGGCGACCGGAAGCTGGGACATTGGAAGCATACACAAAGTGCACGCCATCCTCTGCATACGATAACCGGCACATTAAGACGATTGGGCGGCTCTCTCAAGTACTCAGCATTGGTGGCAACCCCCACGAATTCCGCTACTTCAATGCGGCCATTACAGCTGTTAACGAGCGCGGCATCCCGATCCAGGGCCCCATGTCACTCCCTGTGTCCTGGGACAAAATCGTCTTGCACCACTACGTCACGCGGTCGCTTTCAGAGTTCGTATTCAAAATGCAACGTGGACCCGGCGGATCCCAAAACCGGCGAACCATGGACTGGTTCAAGGCTTACGACGGCAACGCCACGGAGGTCTGCACAGAGGGCATTGACCTATGGCGTGCATGCTGTGCAAACCAGTACGCCTCCATGCTTGCAGCTTTGCGGCGCTCTACTAAACGGAGCAGCGCACGGGTAGTCAGCGGGACGTAGTCATATTGCGACGCTATTTGCTGGCCAATGGTCCACTTAATCAGCTTAGCATCAACTACCCGCAGCTCCGTCGCTGGTGGTGCCGCAGCCGCGATAACGAATGTCAACAAGCAAGCAGGAGGGCGACTAGGAGTTGGACTAGAAGAGAGCACATTTTGTTTCTATTCATGTCAGGGACGTGGGCTGGCGTCACTGTAGTCAGCATCAGCGGCGGTAGGCAGCTTTAATGTCTTGGCGCACGTTTGTTTGTTCGTGGGTTTATGAACACACACTACCGTGTATGGTTGGGTTTTTAGTAGCGCTATGAGCTGGGGTTATGCTCTCTCCCTCCGCACGCGTGTGGGCGCAAGTGCCAGTAGCCGTCAACAGTCAGCAGCTGGGTCATTAGGGTCAGGGACATGTGAGCTTTTATTTTTGCTTGATACGATGAACTGCAAGGCTCGATAGCAGGTGTCTTATTGGCGTCGTGCATACCCAGCATGGCACATTGTGCATCGTCAAGGGGCTTACAAGCGCCTGCCGGGTGCTGCCTGATTATTTGTTTGGCGATGTTAGGACCAGGAACTTAGAGAACTGAATACTCTTGCGCAGGTATCGCATTTGCGCAACACGCCTCACAGAGTTGGCGGCCGTCCTGATTAGTAAGGGAGGTCGCGCACCTGGCTGCATAGCATACTCATTGCAGCTGTCTGTCTGTGTTTTTCGAGCGCCAGTTTCCGTGTGGTGGGGTGGCGACGCTTGTGCGTACATATCTTCGACACTTTAGGTGCATGGCTTCAGTTGTGACTCAAGAGGTGATACTATTGCCCCAGCTGGATGGATGTACCACAGCTAGCTGTGAACTGATTGACGCGATTGGTCACATGCTGATGTCAATCCGATTGCGAACATTTCAAAGCCGACCAGGGCGCCCTTATTAATGACGGCGAATGTGGTGCTCGCGTGAGTTTGTGGATTTTTTGTGGAGCCTGCCTGGAGTGACCCTGCATTCTCGATGAGATCAGCGAAAGCTCCAGAGCCTTTCACCCTGTATGTCTTTTACCTTACATATTTACATTTAGTCGTACAATGGGCAGCCCAAGTGCTCTTTCCATTGTGTGACAAAAGCCTCTCACGCAGGGTGACTGGCCAACGCTCAAGTTGAATGCATTAAGTGCCAGCAGTTTGTGCTCCTACACAGCACTAACACAAGGATGGATCAGCCGCAGACTCGACTCTCTCTCAGCACGCCCTAAGCCATTTACCATACCCACAGGAAAATGCCCTCGCAGCCCCCATGAGTTATGGCCCCTCACCTTTTTTAGGCGTCTTTACCCATCCCTTCTAAAGACAGGGGAACTCGCACACCACACACCCTCCAGGCTCCACCCCCTGCCATAACCTCACCTTCCTTCTTTGGTTACCCAGCCCTGATGGAACCTGTCATCGACCTCATGTGCCCTGCAATATTCCTGCGAGGGGAAACTCTGCGCACGGCACCTAAGTTGCAATCCCTTCTCCCCAGCACGAAAATGAAGCCAGTGAAACACCCCAAGATGTTTCTACGGGCAAACACGCGCGTGAACGCTAGTCCCTGTTAACATGTGTATATGTATCGGCAGTCGCCCGCATGTACGAGTGGGTTGCAAACATTATTACTGGCGCGCGGGAAGGCCTGGGCTGCTGCGTGTCCCTGCTGGTATATGTTGTATGTACACCTTGGTTGCAGTAAGCCTAACCAAATGCAATGAGATGCAGTATATGCATCGTTCACATGAACACGTGCCATTGGGCCATGTGTTTTCCCATCTACCTTTGAAGGACACGTCGAAAGCTCGCACACACCTTGACTAACCAAACAGGGCAGGGAGTTGAGCTTTGTCATACGTGTGCTTGATATCATTGTGCCAATGCATCACAGGCTTATGTCATTATGTTGCGAGGTGCCGTTATCACAGGAGGATATCACATACACACACATATCGTGTTGCTAATATTCCGTGACGACAGCTAGCATGGTTATTGCTATGGTAAAATCAATAAGTGCAAAAGAATGAATTCAGCAAACGTCAGCGGTAATCACAGACACTGTTTGGCGACTCGGGATCACATAACCGGGAAATCGAGCACCACTACTGCTACCCTAAATCGAGGACATACGGCAAAGGTGTTGGCCATGTCCATCTGGTCGCCCATCTTCGGCAGCGTCCCGGCCTCGCTCATGCGGATCGCTTCATACCATCTACTCTATCTAGTGACGGATCCTTTCTGTGGCGCTGGTGGCTGCTGTGGTGTGGCCGCCGCCGCGGGAGGTCCACTGCAGCCCCAGCCCCAGCACAGATTGCAGCCCTCTTCGCGGATCGCCAGGATGGCAGGTAGAACAGTTGTGAGGGCCACACGTACGATCTAGGGGGGTGTGCGCGTAGGTGCAGGTAAGTAAAGTGAGGGTAAGCCAACACGACCAGCCGGGTTCTGTAAGCCGTATAACTTGCTTTACCACCTTCCCGTGGCAGCGATGCAGTGAAGTGCGGTACCCAGGGGCGGATCCGTGTGATGTCATGGCACAAATGGAAGACGGTGGAAGAATGCTATCCATGGTGACAATTGAAATGCTGAAATTAACCTCGACGCCAAGGTAGGCATTAACACGGCAAAGGCGCATGAGGAAAAGGGGGTCTGAGGGGTTGGCTGGCTGCAACTGCTCGTGGATAGGAGGCTTCGCGCTGTCCCTTCTGACGCCTCACCTGGAGTGCGAATACCGTTATCTCGCAGCCCAACATGGCGTCACTGAGGCTGACCTCGGATCTGTGGATCCACTGCAGACTCACCAAGCAGGCACACACTGCCGCCTCCAGCCAGGCGCAAAACAGCTACGTTGGGAAGATAGGTGAATTTGACGCGAGGGGCAAAGCACACGGGATGGGTTCAGGAGTGGGACAGGGTGCAGGAAAGAGGGGCCATTGGGGAAGGCCGAAGGTAAAGCAAGATGGCGGCGGCTCTTATTTATCTAAGCATCCGTAATTTGTAAGCAGATGAGTTGGAGTTCTTGGCGGATTAGAATATTGCTCAGGTCGAGAACTATGCTGCCGGAGAATTCTGCATGCGGGTATTGCAGCGGGGCACTCCAATGCGCCGCATCCATGACGGTGCCACTCTGGAGAGAATCACCTTACACAGTGCACATTCGTACTTTTCATCACAAACACGTCACGCTTTCTCTTATCCGTTTCCAATCGCGCGTTGCAGCTCTATATACAAACGCACAAACCATCATCATCAGTTGATCACATCGGAGGCGCACCTCCGCGCCCATCGTGACCACATTACTGTAAGGTAGCGCCAATGTCATGTAGAACGCGAAGAGAGCCTTGCATACCAGCAGCGCAATGATAGCGCCGCGCGCCGCTGCGCTATATGGTTCCATTTTCGCCCCCGCCTGGGCGCCCAGCAGCACCGCTGGAATCACCGCGTTGCAGACTATAGCCGCCTGTGCATCACCGCAAGCAGATGCGAGGACGGGGAGACGCACACGGATGAGTGAAGGAAGAAAAGAGGCGGAGATTCGCTCCTGGTGATGTATATGATCAATTATAACTCTTGCCGAACCTATCGATAGCTCAAGAACCCGGTGGAGCTCCCGTGCCGCACTTTCTCCTTTGAGTACTCGTATAACTTACTTGAAACGTAACGGAATTGAACCGGCGGCCCTTCATCTCCTCAAACAGCTGACCGTACCGTTCGTACAGCTCTAACTGCTGTAAAACTGACGGCGCGGTGTTGCTGCATTCGGTTGCTGGCGGGGTTGGTGGTGAGGTATCACGGCGGCCATATGCCGCATCCGCAGCCTTGTCCAGCTCGGCGGCAGTGGCGCTGTTGAATTCATAGCCCCGCCTATAGCACATCACGGTTATGCCGCAGCTGCAACAGACGGGAGCCAGGTAAGACAGCTCCCGTGCAAAGCGCCGTGATAAAGACGCTTCCATCGCCGGCTTCATCTCCTGCCCGATCTCCGACTCTGCCGGGGCCGCACCGGGCACAGACGCGGCCACAGTTGCCGTCTCTGATTCTGCTGTGGATTGTCGCAGTTGAGTGGCAGCAGCTGACGGCGGCGGCGGCGGCGGCAGCGGCAGGCAGCCATTAGCTGAAGAACCCCTCGGGCATCGGCCGCCGTCCGTTCCTTCTGCCTGGGGCCCCACACCGGTGACAGAACCTGCTGCTGCTGCTACTGCTGATGGCGGTTGGGGTGAAGGCGCTACTGCAACACCGGTGGGAGACATGGAGGTGGCTGGGGTTGCGAGCGCCAGCGCTGCAGCGCTCCGGGGCCGCACCAAAGCTTCATCCTTGGAGGTCGCTGTGGCCTTGGGCTTGGCGATGATGATGGCACCGGGTACATCACGATCAATGCCAGCATCCAAACAACCCGCATCGTCGCCCTTAGAATCATCATCCATCGAGAACGCAGGCCGCCACTTGCTTTCACGGCTGTCCTCTGATAACAATGGTGGCGGTGTCACTTGCCCTGACGCGGTACCGTTTCCAGAGGGCATCCACGCCAAGTGATCTTCTGGCCGGGCTCCACTACCGCTGCCGCTGGCTCTAACACCGCCGTGTAGACTGGGACGGGCGCTGCCACTGCCGCTGCGGATAGATGCCGGACCCCGTTTGCTGCCAGGAACAAATTCGTGGTGTAGCGGGATGGTCACGATGGAGGAGTCGCGGCTGTGGAGATCCAGTGGAGGCAGCAGGACTGGCCTTGGGGGCGGCGGCGGTGGAAGCGGCGGCGGTGGCGGTGGCGGGAGCAGCTTCAACGACGACAGCTGTGTGGGCCGAAGAGGCAGGAAATATGCTGACACGTGGTTATCCAGGTCACAGTGGCCGCCACTCCCAAAGTTGCCGCTGCTGGTTTTGGTGTTGGAGTCGGCGTCTCTACAGCCTTCCGCATCCGACATTTCTTCGAACACGATTAACGCGTCAGTACGGCATATCTCGGTGGCACCGGCATCAGCATGCAGCAGACGCCGCGCAGAGCTACCATCGACGCTGCCACCGCCGCTCCTGCCGGTGACACCCCTCGACACGCTGCTGCCCAAAACCGACTCAGCAACGGGTGTCCCCTTTGCAGCAGGACGCGCCGCGGGATTCGGTGAATAGTTGGTGTCAGTGGCAGTCGCTGAGGCGGTGCAGCCGTCACCACCAGCACTACCAATGCCACCACCCACGGCCGGGATTTTAGACGTGAAGCTACCCCAGGCCTTCCCCCGCATCAGTGACTGTGTTGTCCGGACACCTGGCGGAGGCTGGGACCCTGCCACCTCCGCAGGGGCCATGGCAACCCCTAACCTACCCGGCCCATCACTCCTCAGCCGCTCCTTCCCTTCTTGGGGCTGCACACGGGATGTGTGACCCTGGCCATTACAGTTGTCGCGGCTCACGTTCTGGATGCACGGTGGTGCTTGTGCACCAGCAGGCGCCGGGTCTGCGGCACCTTCGGAGAGGTGAAGCTGTGGTTGCTGGCTGACCAGCTCGCCTGGTCCCTCCTGATGTGCATGGAGAAGAAGCTCCGGGCTTGTTGCCCGCAGTGCCTGTCGCAGGCTGAAACCCTCCCGCAGGTAGTTGTCAGTTCGGTGTGGCTCCATCAACCGCAAGGCAAATCCTTCCGGTCGTGCCCAGAAGCCGCGCTGCGGGATGCACCAAGGCAAGGGCACCAAGGCAAGGGATACGAACCATACCATTTACGCGCTCTGAGCTTTTGAGACTTCAAGAAAGGTGGAGGGACAGGTGCAGGTGGAGGGGAAGACACCCAAGGCCAAAGCATTGGAAATTGTTCCCCAGTTCCAAACGTTTATTCCATACTGGCCGTATAAAATGCAAGAAACACGCCGCCTCCGTACGAAAGCCCTCTGACCTCGGAATGACGTAGCAAGCGCGCCAGCCGGTTCTCACGGCCCGCAGGCGGCGGCGGCCTGGGTGCCCCTATGTAGGATAGACCCAGGCGATCGGCGGCACCGTATAGACGGCGCAAAAGCCACAGTACGGACACACCGAAGATGACCAGCAGCACCAGCAGTGCGACGCCGACCGCAGCGGAGCCCACACGGTGCTCCGTTATGCCGTACGCTAGGAGCGTGCCGGCAGCGGCGGCAAGAGAGGTCATGAAAAACAATATTATGAATATTTCCAAAAATGGAAATACCAGGAGGCTGGGCAGGCTAGGCGGTGGTGCCGGCATCCCCACCGCGTCTGTTCCCGTCCGCTCCGTGACTACCATCGCCGTTGCCGCGGCTTCTTCTCTTCGGCGTTGGACCCGCTTCCGTATTGCTGCGAGCAGCAGTACGAGCGTGAGGTGAAGCAGTAGAACCCCCCAAAAAGCGATAGCCACGTTGAGTGCCTGTGAGTAGGCCTGCTGCTCCACATCCGGGAGGTCTACTGACCACAGCGTATTGAACTGCAGGTTGAGCCTGGTGCCACAAGGACGAAGGGATGGAGGCAGGCGGCGAGGGAGGGATGCAGGTAGGCAGGAAGGTAGGGACAGGTTGATAACTTAATCATATTCATAAATTGCATCATATAACCATCTTACTACACCAGTTCGCCATAAGACAGTCCTGGATGACGTACCAGGACAGTTGGCTGTTGGTGTCCTTATATGCCCCGCTGCCATTGGCGGCGGCGTTGGCGGTGAGCGCGAAAAATTGCATGTGACCCACAAAAGCCAGCGCGCCCCCCGTGCCTGCCGCGCTAGCGACAGCAGCGGACGATGCGCCGCTGGTGGCGATGACGCCGCCTGCGCTGCCTACCGCCGCGGCTGCCGTCGCCGTCGCGGCCGCCGACGCCACCATGGCGGCGCTGACCGTCGTGCCAATGCTAACGGCGACGATCGATGCTGTAACTGCAGTTACGGCGATTGGATTAGTTGAAACCTTGCCCGCAAGGACAGCGGAGCCACGGCCTTTGTTGGCAGGACTGGGGCTCGTTGCGGGCGGAGGCAAAGCGGACAGCAGAGCCGAGGGCGGTGTCCGAGGCGAGGGAGAAGGGCTTGGCAAGGGGGGTGGCATCGGGGACGGGGGTGGGCTAGGAGCCGGCACCAGCCGCATCTCGAACGCACTCGCTCCTGGAATTGGGATTGGGGCACGCGGGGAGGGCGACGTGGTCACTGGAGCGGTCAGGAAGCAGTATAGCGCGCCGAGGATAGGGAAAGCTTATCCATAGGAAGAAGGTAAGTGCGGGAAAATGGGAAAACGCATGTGCGTGTGCAGGTGCACGTAAGACATGCACTGTCTACACAGGCCGTCTACTTATCGTCCGCTCTGCCCACCCTGCTTTGATCCTGTCGCCCTGCCCGTGCTTTGCGGTGCTCAACCATACACATCCTGGTTGCATCCACGCGTCCACAACCAGCTGCGCCATCCGGCCCCACCCAACGTGCGCCCCTTTCCCACCCGTCGACCCCAACCCACCGTAGGCCTGCAGCTCACACACTGTCATCGCCGCTCCCATCACAGGCCGGCGAACCACTAGGTACCGCCCCGTGGCGGGTGAGTTCAGCAGGAAGGTAGCCCAGGCGCCAGGCTGGGGTAGGTTGAGGCTGGACAACACTACCGGATTGTCCTCGGCGATCTGGGCTTACGAAAGGGCCGTGGAGAGTTTTGGGGAAGGGATGGAGTCCCGAAGTTGGAATATGTGTGTATTTTAAGCATGCAGGGTGTGTATCTATCTATCTATCTATCTATCTATCTATCTATCTATCTATCTATCTATCTATCTATCTATCTATCTATCTATCTATCTATCTATCTATCTATCTATCTATCTATCTATCTATCTATCTATCTATCTATCTATCTATTTATCTATCTATCTATCTATCTATCTATCTATCTTTCTATCTTTCTATCTATCTGTTTGTTTGTTTCTAGTCTGTCTGTTTGCCATCTGCCTGCACGTGCAAGGATAGTGTCTATCCGTATGCTGTGGTCGCTTGTATCTTCTGAGATGGCTTCGAGCACTGCCAATGTGTCGAGCTCAGTTCAGGTTCAGCACTAATGCCGAGGAGAAGGCAACTGAGGACAGAACGGAGAAGCAGCACCGGTGTGCGCTGCTGGCCGCTCCGTTGGTGCGCCGCTCTCATCCACATTTGGTCCTTTGGGTAGCTAATCACCGCGCTCTGAAAAGAGTGGAGGCTCACACCCGCCATGTTTGCATTCTAGTCGTAGACACCCCGCAATTGCTCATTGACCTTTTCCCCATTACCGTGCTGTTGCCCAGGAGCACATCAACGCCATCTAGCTCGGAGGCCAGAGCCGGATCCGCCGCCTTAAGCAGATCCACTCGATCCACGCGGGCGCTGGATACGAGATCCACCAGCAGCCATGGCACCTGCCCCGTCGTGCCCGAATTCATTCGCGCGCAGCTCCCTGCCGCCGTACCGTCGTATCCATCCACCGCCAGCGGCGCCAGCTCGCCGGTACGCGTTACGTTCCCACTGCTGGCGGCAGCGTCGGTGTACGTCCCCGTCGTGCGGGCCATATCGTACACCAAAGGATACGACAGGGGCTTTGAGCTAATGAGCCCATTAGCGCTTGCGGCGACGACGGCGGCATCAGCGATCACTACAACTTGTGCCAACTGGAGGGAGCGTACGACGCCGGCCTGGCGGAGGATGAGCTGTCGCGCCGCCGCGCCAGCGAGAGGGAAGCGCGCCGTTCCGCCGGCTGGCACACTGAGGCCGCTCAGCACTGCGACACCCTCCGTGCCGGTGACGACAGTGAAATTGCTCATAGTGATGTCGAAATTCTGTGGTGTCACATAGACGCACGCTGTTTTTAGATGAGCACTCAAAACACCTGGCAATTTACCAATTACACATATTAATTGGTAAACTAATTGGTACTAATGTTTTGGTACCCACACGCACGCACCCATTTGCCCCTTACCTTCCGCTCATCAGTAAAGCTGTCTTCCTCCCCCCAGACGTGCCTCTGGCCCCCCCCCACCGTGCCCTCCCTTGGCCCCCGCACGATCCGGGCGAAGCGAACTTCCTTGAAGGGCTCACTGCCATTCGTCGATCCGCGCAAGGAAACACAAACGACACCCCTGCCAACCCATGGTAAACGCGGGCGCCGAACTCAGCCTCCAATACAATCCTCCCACCCCCCTCGACGAGGCCTTCTCCCCGGCTACGCGCACCCTCGGCCCCACCCAAGGCCCCATGCCTCTTCGTGGCGCCTTGCACCTCAAAAGAAACATCCACATACACTTACCAGCAACCCTAGCCCGTCAGTCGGCTCCGGATGCGCCGTCACCTCCACCCACACCAGTGGCATGGCCGCCCCAAGATCCACCGCCCACCAGGGATCAGCAACCACGGCCGACGCACTGCCGAAATATAGCCCTGCGCCGCCGTCAGTTGCTGCTGCAGCGGCGGCCTTTAATGCGGCTTGGCTGTAGTAGCCATTGACGGCGTTGGCACTGCCTCCAGGTCCGCTCGAGACGGCCCCTGACTGGCTGGTGGATCGAAGGGAGCTGACCACCACCTGCCGTCACAGGGGCACGGGGCCACAGGGCCACAGGGCCAGGCAAGGCATAATTGCGTGATTTCTTTTCATGGTCCGTATCAATACGCGCACGGCGTGTAGAATGGACAACACTGGGGCATTACAGTACGTAACTCTCTGTATTAACACTATTATATATTTGATAGCCGTATGGCAAGGTGTAAGCCATTTCGTTTTCTTAGTAAAACGTTCCTATCAAGCTTATACCTGTGTACCCGGGTCGGTGAGGTACGCCTCCAGGCTCGTCCCGTTCGGCAGCCCGTAAGAAACTGTACGGCTGGCTACCACGTAATGTCCGTACGCGCCGCCACAGCCATACACGTGCCGTGACTGGCTGAGCGCGAGGGTGACGTCATACGCGCAGTACGACCCTGGGCTGCCCGTGGAGGAGTTGGACACAGAGACCTGCGGTGTGATCCCCGGACAGAGATCTAACAACTCCAGGATCCAGGATCCAAAAGGATCCGAAAACAAAACGAATGCAGGTCCAGACTGCAGTACAGACGCATGTAATTCATATTACGTTCATCAACTATTTTCCCCCGTTCAACCGTCATTTCCATCGCACAGAGTTCCCTAATCTGTAACTCCGGATGCCGGTAACAGATTTCATTCCCGCCAAACTTATGGGGAGGGAGGAGAATCCAGGAGCCACGAGCTCGCTCCGAAACGGCCTCCGCGCAGTCCCCACAAACCCACCACGACGTTGGTCAGCTCCAGCAGCGAGCCACTGTCCGACAAGTATGACGCCATCACAAGCACCGCGATTTCTACCGCACGTGGCAGTCCAAGATCCAGGATAAGCGATGCTGCGGCCATTGACGAGTTGGAGGGCGTCTGTTGCAAGATGCGCTGTCGACGCCACGACAAGCTGCCGCCCAGGATGTCGCCGCTGCCGACGCCGCGGGCGCTGTGCATATCGCTGCCGAGAGTTACGCCAGATCCCTCGGCGTCTTGCAGGCTGCGGGCCGCGCTCGTGAAGGCGGTGCGTGAGGTCTGCGGGCGGGGGGTAATGGGCAGCAGCAGCAGCAGCAACAGTAGCAGCAACGACAGGAAAGGGCCTTGTGGAGTTTCGGGAATTCGGCGTCGAGGAGAGCTTGTACATCATCATAGCATACAACCGTTATTATGCATCTGCTGCAGGACCGGTCCTTTCGGGCCCGGCTGTGAGGGTCATTGTCATTTCGTCTTCCTCATCGAACCGCGCCCCTTTCATGTCGCCTTTTTTATTTAGCTGTAGGCACGGACTCACCGATCCTGAGGAAAGGTCCAATGGCAAGCTGCCCACCTCCACCGCCACGCGCCCAACCACCTTGCGCATCTGCACCCCCGAGCGCGGGCCCCCGCTGCCAACGCCGCCGTCGACGGTCCCGTATGCCCAAACCTGACACAACCGCAGCTGCTCATCCGGTACCGTATTGGTGATCATCAAGAACCGCCCGATGGAAGAACTGGCAGCGGCTGTGATTCCGGAGCTGTTGGCTGTAGTGTTGCTAGTCCTGATGTTAGCTGCTGCGATCGCAGCTGGCCACAGGCGCGTGATGTGGCCGGGTAAGAGGTACTGAGCTTTGCCGTCGGTGAGAGGGGTTCCGGAGCCGGGCTCCAGCGGTGCTGTGCTGATGCCGGCGGAAACGGAGATGGCGGCCGTATCGTTGAGCAGTGTCACGTTGACGGTTGTCGCAATATCCGTAGACAGCAACTGGCGGAAAAAGGGGATGGGAATCCAGCATATGCGGGGCTCGGTTTGGTTCGGGACAGGTTTTGATATGTGGTTGCGTTTGGATGCATGGCGCCAAACATGGTAAGTCATGAAATGAGGTCGGCGGCATGGCGAAGAAGGGGTTTCCGAAGCACCAGCGCCGCAATAGCCACCAGCGCCTTTCGAAAGCAGCAGCAACAAATTACAGTCCGGCCTGTTGCCTTCTCACGCACTTGCCTTCATTCTCACGCACGGGCAATTCCATGGAGTACCTCCCAAGACCCACCTCCACCATGGACACCTCCAAAGGGGACCCCAGGTCCACCAGCCAAGCCGCGTAGCTACCCGGAGTCGCCGTCGCCACCACGCACCGATCATCCTCCGGAACCACCGTCAGGTAATTGGGGTTCTGGAGCGCGCGTGTGGCATTGACAGCAGCCCAGCCACCGCTGCCGTCGCTGGCGGCGGCGTAGCGGCCCAAGGAGGCCAGGTAGCCGACTGCGCCGCCGCCATCTGCCAGGGCCGAGAAGGCGGCGGAGGACAGGGTACATGCGAGGTAAGGCCGTGTGGCGGAACTGACGCAGCGTGGTTAGGAATTTCTGGGTTATGTATACCCAAGTATTGTCGCCACACGGGAATTCCAGACCGTGCTGTTTCGCTTGCAAATCAGGTGTGCCGCACAGCAGGGATTCTTGTATGTGGGGTCGAGCCGTGTGAGGCACGGGGCGTGGGGTCGAGCCGTAGCTATGGAACGCGGGTCCTGAGTCCTGCGCTTATTAGCAGCAGGCCCCAGGGGCGGAACGGGCCGCTGCTTCTCTGCGGCCATTGAAAGATCCCGTTCCACCGCTACCTTGGCGCACGAGGATGTCCATCATGCGGCAGAGGGCCAAGTAAGCTCACCTGATGCCACGAGCACCTCGATCTCACACAACGGTGGCAGTGCAAGCGTGGCATTGCCGTCAGCTGTGGTACGAATCGCCGCCACAGTCACGTTCGACCCATAATAACCACAAACGTAACGCCTGATCAGGCATTATGGGTCAGAGCGCCAGATGAGAAAAAAGGGATGTCTCAGAATGCGAAAGTCATGGGGGAATGTCAATCTGGAGCGTGTTCTTTTCCCTATTCACCCCGTCTCAACGCAGAGGCCGCAGATACGTCTCTCAACAGAGAGGCTGACGTACCGTACGTTCTCCCCGCTGCCGTACAAGTCCTTGGAAGTCTCCAGCCCCGTAAAAATTCCGGTGGCACTGACACAGGCGGGGTCGGTTATACCATAAGGGTACATAGCGCTGTTGCCAAGTCGTACATCCAGGGCGTACTTGTACCCAGTCAGGCTGGTGGCTGTGGTAGTGGGGGAGGTTGCTGTGGTGGTCGTGTATGAGTTGTTAAGGTCGTCGAAATGCCCTGAGAAGTGTATCTGAGGACGCAAAATTTGAAATTGAAGAAGAAAACAATCCAGGGAAGGGGATGGCGGCCGGGGATGATATAAATTGTCAGAGTACAGATATTGCAACAGCAGGCAAATGGAGAGGGGCGGACGTACCTGGACAGGTAGAAGGTTGGGGACGGTCACGTGATATTGGATTGCGAACTGCGTCATGTCTCATGTCGCCTATTAGCACCCACCTGAACATGCTTCACCAGGAAGCTACCTCCCAGGTTGATCTGCAACCAGGGGCTGCCCTGCGAGGCAGCCACCACGCAAGCCGGACCCAGCGGGGCGGAGGGCTCTCCTCCCAATGCGGCGCTGCGCAAGCGAGTGGGGGTGACACCGTCCACCAGCAGCCCTGAGATGTGCAGAGACACATGCGAAACAGCGAGCCCGGTCACAGGACGCAGCAGGGGAGAGACGAATAGACGAAATCTGATCACACCGCTGTCGTGAGACGCAAATTATGAACCTCATGTCAAAGTTGATTATGCGGTACGTCCGGAGGGGGAAACAGAGGTAAGGGGTTGCGGTGGGGAGCCCATCCTTTCAGGTGAAGAGTTACCAATGGGCAGGCGGGATAATGAGGCATGAGAAGCGGAGCTCACCCAGGGCCTGGGGACCTCAGACACCAACATAACACCTATTTACAGCTACCGACAAGTTGAGGACGTTACCGGCAAGTGGGCTTTTGTGGCTGGGTTCATCGTTCTTCCTATCCGCAGCCAACCGTCTCGTCCAACCGCCAATCACCTAGCTAGCACTGGTTCCAACTGGCTCCAACCGACAACTCTAACAACACATACCGGTCACGGACTTGTTGCTCGCTGCTGCCTGACCCGGCAACAGGGAGTCCAGGTAGTTTGCGGATGCCGTCACGGGCTTGTGTACGGAGATTCTATACACATCGGACGACGGTACGGCAGCATACACATCCAGCTCGCACAGCCGCAAGTAACCGTAGTAGCCTGCCGGTGGTGAGTAGGGCAGGCACGAGGGCGAGCAGGGCATTGGCAGTAGAGGGCGCAGAGCTCATTTGCACCTGTGCGGCTTTGTGTAGGATACCCTGCTGCCTTTCGGTCCTCATCTCTAAGCCGACCCACCCCCACATGCATGCACCCCTGGTGACCCACGGCAATCGCACCTTGCGTTGCGATTGTGACATATCTGCCGCTGATTCCGCTGCAGTTGTACACCCCCGTGGATCCCGGAGGCAAATTCAGACCGGACGCACATACCACCGCCTGTGCTGCGACCAGGTCGTTCTGCAGGCAGCCAGCAAATGCAGGGAGGGACGGTTGCTCGGCGGACGAAGCTAGGACCTGAATGAAATGGTTTTAGGAGCCGCCGCTAATGTAGAAGATGGGGAACAGACGGGTGCTACGACCATATCACCTAGCTGCTTGCGCTGCCGGGGCAGATGACGGGGGCGGTGAGCTGCAGCTTCATGCTCAAGAGGTCAACAGGATTTCACTACTAGTAACCCGCCCGGGTCCGGCGTACGTAAGGGTTGAGGGACAGGTTGAGGAAGGAAGAGGGATTCAAAGGTATGTGTAATGATGCTTAATGATGATGATGATGATGATGATGATGGTGGTGGTGGTGGTGGTGGTGGTGGGTTCTCGGCTTCCAAGACCGCCATATCTTTATAGACTGCCACGTTCGAAAACGCCATGAGAACATTGGGCCCCTTTCCTGGATCGACAAGAGCCGGCCACGACACCGTACCGCTTCGACCTCGTCCAATCTCCCTCCTCGTGACTTCCCTGCTCGCAGCACCCATGGGATCCCGCATCAAGGGAACCCCAAGCTCGGTTTTTAAAGGCTCACCAGTGGGTTGTCAGCGCCGCTGCAGGACACAAGGCCAACCACGATAGAGAAGTTTGCCAGCTGCTTAACGTACTCTGCCCGCCACGACTTAGTCACCTCGACACGCCTGCGGGTCCCAACGTTGGGAAATGCATTTACGTTAGTTTGGAGGCGAAATGTCGGGACGGAGGTTACCGGTGGACAGAACAACCAACCAGCGACGACGCCACGAGCAAGCATGTTCCCCGTCTCCGATTCCACACTCTCTGGATGTGCATGCTGAGCCCTCAAAACGAGTACCACGACGCGCTCAACCCAGATACTAAACTACCCGACAAATAGGGGATTGCAGCGCAATGCCACTTCATGTGTGGTCACCCTGCCTCATACCCCTTTCCCCTTTCCTTCCTAGAAGGCACACTCACTCGATGGCCATGCTAGCCCCTAGGTCCAAGGTGAAGAAGGGATCCTGACGAAGCACTGACAGCGCACACATCAGACCAGTGTTGCGATTGTCGTTGTACAAACCGTCGACTGCCAACGATGGATGGATGTCCACCGGAAACTGCAGGCGATGCGGTGAGATGTGCGAAAGGGAGCAAGGTAAGAAGGGGCTTTCGGTGGGATATATAGTCCGGGCCAAGCCTAGGCGCGTTACCACAACAGATGACAATATGTACAGTAGGGGACGCAGTCATCCATGCATTGAAGAAGTAAATAATCCATCCTGGATTAGACGGCATCGCATGCACCACCTCTGCAGCTCCTCATCCGTCCCCCGTGTTCCCGTTTAATCCCCCTGCCTCTGGCTATCTAGCTTAGCCCGCACTAAGACAACGTGACCCTGCCCAGCCAACCTGCCCAGCTTACGTTGTTAACACTTTTTCCACCGTTGACACTGTTGGTGTTGTATCCATCCACGCAAACGGGCTTGTTCCGGGACACGAGTGCGTAGGAGGCTGTTGGAGGTTTAAAACAGTGAAGGCCGGGCGTGGAACAGGAGATATGTTTCGTGCTTCAACCGTTGCAACACACCGCCCTTGGCGCTCTCCTCTGACCCGCCCTCCTATTCGTCAAGACCGCAGAGATTACCTGGCAGTGAGCCCACCACTTCCACGCCGCATAGCCGCGCCCAAGTGGCGCCGGGGATGGCGCTGCGCAGCTGCACGCTCACGTAACGACCCACCTGCACCGGTGGGCAGCAACAGCAGCTCATCCAGCCTATGACACCACGGCGAGTCAAGACGACCTTACAACCACACTACTTACGGACCTTCGAAGGCCCCACCGAATTCACCAGATGCCCATGGCAGACCGGGTGCAACCTCTGCGTGCATGACCCTTTCTTTCCTTCGCATCCTCCTTCCCTTTTGTGCACATCCTGGCCATATTTTAATGCGCATGTTTTGCATCGTTGCGGGCACACACGGAAACCTCTTTAGACGCGAGAAGCCCACACTCCGGGCGATGGTGACGGTATCCCAATCACATAACGACGGGCAAGTGAGTGCTGCGGCTACGTCGGCAACATCATGATTCGCAGGGAACGCGGCGAGCGGCAGGAGCTTACCAGACTGTTGTTTGCTCCGCAGGATACGTCCACGGCGGCACTGCCACTGACAACGCTGGCACCGACGACGATCACCGGTTCCAGGGAGGGGCAAAGCGGATCGTTGACATAGGCGGGGTCAATGGTGGCGTCCGCGGAAGTGGGTCCGACGCGAACCTGATTACGGACGGCCACGGGGTCAAACACATAGCGGCCTTGCTCTTCTGCAGATAGTCCTGCACGTACCTGTACGCCCTAGGTACAATAATAAAAATACACATAGATGCATAGAATGATGCACGCGCAACATAACATCAGCATCCGTCTAGGTAATATACACATTCAGATAATGGTAGCGTTGGATATGGGTCAGCTGTGCCGCAGCATGGAGCTGTGCGTGTACCGCACGCAAGCTCCCACACCTGGTCCTTCGGTCTCGGTTTGCTTCTGTCGCACGCACCTCGAGACCGATCGCGACACCCTGGATTGTAAGCCTGGCGTCGTCGCCTGCTTCCAGCGCCTGGATCCGTACGGCGGCCACGCGACGCCGCGTGCCAAGGTCAATTACCACCCAAGCGCGCTTGCTACTGCCGTTTGCAGCAGCTGCAGCGCTACCGTTGACTAACAGGTCGTGACAGAGGTAAGATACCCGAGGCGCAGCCGGGCTTGGCGGCGACGTCAGCGCGGACGAGGCTGTGAGACCGGATGCTGTGTACGACACCCGGCCGCGACCCACGGGCCAGAATATGGCCCCAGTTGAATTATACAGACTAGTGTTGTACAACCCATATTCCTCGGGCGCCGCGGCTGCTGAAGACGACGGCGGTGACGGCAGGGGAGGACTGGAGGCGGCGTTCACCGAAGGTGGGTTGGAGGCGGCCTGGAGAAGGTGGATAAAACACCGACATCACGAAAAGATTCGTCAACGTCTCACACTTCTTGTTGGCCCCCAGAAGTGAAAAGAATCGAAGGATGCCACGAAAGCGCACAAACCCGAAGGCCTTGCTCTTTCGAACACCCAAGTACGACATCCCCATGTCAGGGGAGTTTTGTGTGGAACTCACCATCCACCTTCCTCAGCCCCCCCCTTATGACACTAAACCCCAGACGCCTCCGCCCCTGCCGTCAATACACACCTGCTCTGCAATAGAGGTTAACAGCTGGCCCCATGAACCGTCCCGTGGATCGTTGTCGAAGTCCAAGCCCACGTAGTAAAAGTGGGCTTGTCCCCGCGGCAGTGAATACACCGTTGAGGTTCCCATACCTGATATGTCTCTGTACATGACGACACCGCCCACTGGATCCTTCAGTGGGCCGCAATTTGCAGAGTAGCTACTGGGCTGCAGCGCAAAACATGACATTGGAGGGGGTAGTAATGAGGAGACGGAGTACGAGAGGAAATGAATACTTAGTATGGGTTTGAGTGAGAAGTGAGATCGGGGCAGCGACGTGGCTTGGGGTGGTGTCGCATGCAGTTCTCTTGTCACATCCAATTGGGGTTGATTGACCCGCGATGATGACCCGCGAAGCTTAAAGCAATAATATACGTAACGGCCGCAGATCTCCCTCACAAATGGCCGCAGATCTCCAACCCAGCAGATCCTGGATCATCCCGTCCCAAGCAGGCGCCGTACGAACGTGACTGGGGCCAAGTTCCGCGCCCATCTGCGGCCTCATCACCCCCACTTTCTTCACCATGCCGTCTACATTCCGGCCCCAGCTTCCTCCCAGGCTACGCCAACGGCTCATTGTTAAGACGTCAAGGCGGCAACTTACGTTATAGCTGACTGCTCCGGCACCGAGCACGTCCGGCCAAGTACCCGGGGTGGGCGTAGTGGAGAGGTTCCAATTGACCGACCGGTTGGAGGCCATATAGATAGGAACGGGCGCATAGCCGCAGTCGATCGCCACGGCCGAGCCCGCGTCACCATATAAGGACATCTGGCTGGCCATGTTTTGGGTAAAGGTGGCTGCGGCGGGTTGAGACCGCGGAGGGGAGGGAGGGCAGGCTGAGTGGGAGGAGACCAGGGAAACAAGGGACACGGGCACAATGAATATACTCGGACACGGTTAATCCTGCGCAACTACTGTGGGCAAAGTGGATGCATGGGTGCTGAAAATGCCCGATACGTGGACGCCGTGGTTCAAGGAATCTGGGGGGAATGGAAAGGTTCAGGAAATTGAGATGCGGCACGTCAACGTACCCGTAATGTTTATGTCGAATGGGGTAGGGCCCAACACGACCGCGCCACCATCGTACAAGAATGTCACCAGAATACGATACAGGTTGCTGAAATCCGTGGTGCTCAAGATCTTCGGAAAGATGACGACATCGTAGTTCTGCGGTGCGCATGGAGCATGTGTGAGGCGTATATGCGGGACCCGCGAGGAGGGCTGCAGGGTATGACCTGGGTCGCTCGTGTGATTTGGCACGCGTAGGAATAGGCTACTATTTTGTGGTGATATCTATCCGATATCTATCCGAACCATGATGACGCCAGCCTGACTGCATGACTGCCGGCTTTTCACCAAGAATATGCGGCACAGGGGAAGCTCCTGCCATAAAAGAAGCGGCAAAGTGGGAATCATTGACATCTAAACTTCTCCTACCCCTTGTGTTTACATATAGGTACATCAGGCTCCAGCCCTCGCCCACACGCACCGATCGTGTGATGCTGCCGCCCGCGGCTGTGATGTCCGTCACGTAGTCCACTTGAAGCAGCAAGGACTCCAGTGCCTGGCTTAGGCCCGACAAGGAGTAGAGTCCCGGATCGTTCGCAACCAATATCCGGGGACTAAAGCTGCCTGAGGAGGTGCAGTAGGGACGATGGATGGGTGCGGTGGAGACTGGGTATGTCGGATTCGGTATATGGACTAATAGCTGGTGAGATGGAGGGGTGGGAACAAGACGAACACGGGACATGGAAATATGGCCAGGTGGACAGTACTTGCATGCCGAATCACATGATATGGTGGGAGGTGCATGCGCGTTTATCGAAATGGCCCAGTGCACCATTACCGACACGCCCTGTGGAGCCTGCAATGTAAGCTACATCTGCCAACGACATGTGATGTTACATTAATCCAAATCTCCTCTAACTTCAGGGTAGCTGGTTTCTCTCGCTTTGGGTCCATGTGGCGAACGGACTTTCAACTGTCCGTCACGTCGGGACTTCGGGACTTCAGGGCCCCAGACCTGACCTTATTGTTTTAATACAACATAAACAATCATTATTAAATAAGTTGCAATTGAAGGTAATACTCTTTCTGCGTCCGACGGCCCTAGGCAACTTACTCGTCCAAACTTGTAGTGCCCGCCTTCCAAGCGCCGCTGTTGTATATAGCTTCTGCAAATATATTATAAGATGTAATAAAGACTGAGAAATATGTAAAGGGTGTTTTGTCACCCGCGCCGTTCGCATGGCTTACCTCTGAGCGGACGCCGAAAACCAGCACCAGTGCCAGAGCAATAGTCCGAAAAGCTTTTAAAAGCATCATATTTAACCCTCTACTTCTGACTGTATGTCAAGTGCGCACATTCGCACAAGCATAGCCCTATCACGCGAACTTTGAGCTTCAGCAGTAAATTTTTGAATTTTTATATTAATTACATATGAATGTCTTAACAAGTACAATTTTTGCAAGTCCTTCGTCACACATCTATCTCGGCGTTCTGCTCTATCTCCGCCTCGGCGGTTGTACGGGAAATCGCCGCCATGATAACTCGACGAAATTCGATAAACATGCTATCCGAGCCCATCTTCCAGACATTGAAGCATTGATAGTCGATATTTTCCAATTCCGTGGAGACTATCACAGTTCTTTGTTTGTTTCTGAATTCTGACAGGTCCCGACCACTATGCCATTTACCCTTGGCTAGAACCACTCCTAATGAAAGGTTCGCACATTCTTCTATTGTGTTATGTTGCACGGATAAATGCATTGGTAAGAGCGATATCCGGCAATGTAAGAATTGCTCAACCTTCCAGGGAGTTGCTCGGCATCCTGCTTGGCATGGCGCCAAAAGTAAAGCCATGGCAGTGCACTACACTTGTCGCCATTTACCAGGTTCAGCTGCAGCTGCATTGCTTATACAACCGTCAAAATCGTTGGTGAATTTCCAGGGCGAAATTGCCTTAAGTAAGGCCCATGCTAAAACAATACACACCTGGAAGACGGGCGGGGGCTGATATGATTTAGTCGGAGTGCTTTGCATGCTGGGATCGTTAGGTGCTGTATGGTATTGATGCGCATACCAGTCTCGTACATCAATCAAGCACGTGGGAGGACCGAGACATACATTCCAGTAGGTAGGTGCGATGGAACACAGCTGTACTGAGTAAGTCCCGGCTTAAGTATGCGTTGGTATAATGACGAGGACGTGTGTTACCATTGTGTCATCCACGAAATTACACATAATAATTGCGAGTCCATTCATGCCGCTCTCAAATCACGTTAATGGATAGGCGCCTAGTCGAGCAGATTGCACCCCCCATTGCTAGATGGACTAGCCTTAAATCCTGCAACGTGCGTTACGATGCAACATTTGGGACAATCGTTGTGGTAGGGTAGCCTCATAACCTGCACTGCCTTGATCAAACAACGGGGCAAGCTCCCCTAAACCCGATGGGTTACATTTGCCATCTACAAGTCTGATGTATTGGTACCGAACGGATAAAAGCCATAAGCACAGCCGCTCCAGGCACAAAAGCCACGCGTGCCTTGGCTGCTGTTGTCACACCTTAGGGGTTCGGAGCAAAGCTGGCCTACCTAAATCGCAGGGCCATGAAACCATGCTGCAATCCTTCCATTGCCAGATGAGATCCTGCTACAGAAGTCTCCAAGAAGCCGTACATATTAATCTCCGCCATGGCCCTGCGTAGGCCATTGTGGTTGCGTGCGCTAACCCCTGCAAGTCTAATCCGTACGCTGATGGATGATGACGTATATAATCTCCCATCTGGGGATGGCCTTGAGCTATCGGACTGTCGCTGTCTCCTGCATTCCTGATGGGACCGTATAGGGAACGGAGTCAAAGCAAGGCAGGGAAGCATCCGAAGCCCAAAGAGTTTTCATTCCAAACACCTAAGTACGACATCCCCATGTCCCTTAAACCCCATGCCTCCCTATGGCTTCGACCGTGCCGCGAAGGAATACCTGGCCTGAAATTAAAGATTAGCATTTGTGCCCTGGCTTGTTGTCATAGTCCGAGCGCACCTAGTAAAAGCGACCCTTCCCCAGCCTCAAGCTCCGCCGTTGAGCCTATATTGTAATATTACGTGTTGACACAGGCATGGTTGGGTTGTGGCACTATGATTTTGGTCGCGTTTTGTCCCATTTGGAGCATAAGGAAAGCAGATATGTACATTGATGCTCGGACAACGGAAGGTACAGAAACGTTAGGTAAAGCTTGTAAAGTAACTTAGTAACGCAGCAGTGAGAACCGCCAAAGTTTATTTTGTTTGATTTTATTTTTCTATTAAAGCATGGCTGGAATAATGGTCCAAAAGCCACTTGGATCGTCCGCATTTTACGAGCTTCTTTCGAGCTTGCGATATCACGTCACGTCTTCATGACCGATGCTTCTGCGAGTCTTCCGTCATAAAAATAACCTTTGTATAATGTAACACACCATGTCTCGCAGCAAGCGTATTTCCTTGCATGTACAATCAAACGAGCCTCCCGCATTGTACAACCGGTAACCACATTATTCAGATCTGCAGCTTGATGTTGCCTTTAGGTTGATCCTCTATTGTCGCTCATGGTGCTACAGCGGCACACATAGCTCGTTACTTCCGTCCTTGCAAAGTCATCCTTGCAGGGTTTGCAAGGGCAGCGACCATAAAACTTGAAATTACTGGACATGTGCACACAAAGTCGTTATTTGGTAGATAACGCAATACCTCAAACGATAGGATGCAAATGACGCTTGACCCTAAGCACTTGCAAGGGGTCGAGCCAGAGCTGGTAGGTCGACAACACCTGTGGCCTACCGGCCTGGGCTTCTGTCCCTTCTGTAGTAGTATTTCACATGTTTTGATACAAGGCTCCTGGACCATTTTGCGGGCCCTTCCTTACAATTGCCGCCTTCCATTTGCAGGCACAAGTGTTATCATGCGTGGCCTCGGTAGTCGGAGAGATTTCGGTATGTAACTGCTGTGATGCAATTTGTCACCCAATATCTGTTACTTAGCGCTCCAAGACCTTTTTACCCGCCATCATGTAGGGCATTTTGCGGTCGGCAGGCTCCGGTTACTGTGGAAGTATGAATGCTTTCGGCGATCAACAACTTGAGGTAAAATGCATCATTGCTAAGTGGCTGTTGTCCGGCGAGGAACGCCGAAATGCGTAAGCCAATTGGGTGCACGGTTCTGTGGAAAGAGCGCAGTTCCACATTTCGTTCTTGCATAATATATCGTCTATCCTCTGACGCCGAATTGGCTGTGCGGGATGTTGTCGCCATCCTCCGCCCTACGTTATAATTCCACTGGACGCGCGTCCCTGTTGCACCTTTTGGTTTGCGCTGATTAATATTTTGCTGACCCCATCCGCCTTCCCTTTCGCTGTCATTCCCTGTCGTTAAGGTTGACGTTCAAGTAGACTGTTTAATCTTCGAGCGGTTAGCCAGCTGCAGCGCCGTGCAGGGGGCGGGCAGCGAGGAACAACCTGAAATCAGGACGTTGCCGGGCAGCGGCTATACGGTGGTGTTCGACCCTCTGGATGGTAGCAGCATCATGGGTGCTAATTTCCCCGTGGGGACCATCTTTGGAATATGGCCCGGAGGCAGCCCCGTGGGGCGTGCAGGTCGGCAACAAGTAGCAGCAGCGTATGCAGTGTACGGACCGCAAACAATACTGGTTTGGGCTAAGCCACGCGCG
Organism: Volvox reticuliferus; assembly: GCA_019650235.1. Lineage (NCBI taxonomy): Eukaryota > Viridiplantae > Chlorophyta > Chlorophyceae > Chlamydomonadales > Volvocaceae > Volvox > Volvox reticuliferus. The sequence continues at coordinate 2,125,296 of BNCP01000008.1, forward strand.
GGCAAGTCAGCAGTGCATACGGCGGGTAGGTACCAGACGATGAAAACCTTATTGAGTCTGTAACAAAGCCTGTGGCTGAATATACAACACAGGGAACCTTCTTGTCCTCTGTACAACAACCACGTCTCCACAAAACTCGTCCAAAGCTGCGAATCCATGACCTGCAACACGTTGACCTGCAACGCATGTAACCTGACATTTCTAAGTTGCTCCTAGTGGCCGGTAGAGACATCCATTTTATCGGCCTTGTGGCGCAGTTAGGTATTGGGGGGTTGAGGGGTGGTTAGTAACCATCCCTGCCATCACCGCCGTCCATAATGCTATTGGAAAACCGGAAACGCAACTACTAGTGTATGTCGATATCGCTGATGCTCGCTACAACGCCGGATGCCATTTAGAGTTAAGAGGAACACTGTGTCGACAAACAATTGTATGGCATTTCCCGTGCTCTCGTCCAAGAACTTGACTTCTCTATCAGAGAAGTCTACGCTTGTCAACCCAGTGAAGGCAATGCTGTCATTAGGACATTTTTGACCCCCGCTTTTCTCATTAATACCTGTTGCAGCGAACGGTGACAATCCCAACCACGAGGACTCGGCTGGCCTCGATGCTAAATCAGCAGCGGCTGCACCGGAAGCGGCACTCTCCAACAGCATATGCAGTAGCGGCAGCAATATTCATAATACACACGAGGTGCACGAATTTTTGCTGCATCCAGATGGATCATGGCACTTGAAACGGGTAAATGTCGCCATTGGGCCTGTCAGCCGTACCTTTGCACCAGCTAACCTGCGGGCAGCGGGTAGCAATGCCGAGTACGCGGCACTCGTGCGGCGATGGACCGAAGCAGCATTTACGTTGAGGTTAGTGCACTCCGTTTGTCGGGGGCTTAAAGACGAGATCCTATAAAGACCATGGGAACAGCTACGATTTGGTCGACGCGGCATTAATGGCTTGTAGTCTTCAATATTTCGTGTGGCATGAGCCGAAGGTGCTGGCGTTAAGCATGTTTGTGTGGGAATTCGTTCCGATTAGTAGTACTCGACGGCCATTGGGTCGCGCGGATCAGTCATTAGCTAAAGATGCAGAGCATAGCTTAGCTGGCAATGCCAATCTTTGCATGCAGGTATACGGGCGGCATGGTGCCAGATGTGCATCATATACTTGCAAAGGGCAGCGGTGTTTTCTGCAACCCCTGCTCAGAATTAGCGCCGGCGAAGCTGCGGTTGCTTTTTGAGTGCGCGCCGCTGGCATTCATCGTAGAGGTGTGTATGAGGACGGCGCCGGGATGCCAGCCGTGCCCCGGGATATGCTGTAACACGCTCAATGCATCTAGCGTGGAATTCAACACAACTATGCGTCCATTGGGCTGGAGGAAATTTGGACGGCATGGGTCGCAGATTTGTGAGCGCTGTGCATTGCCATGATGATGCCTGTGGGCACATACCCAAAACACCATACCAAGGCTGCAGAATGAGATATGCCAGAAAGACACGGATTGTGACGCTGTCAGCGTATTTTTGAGTAGGCACCGTGTCATACCGCTTGGCCGAATACGATTGGTTTCAGATTGGCTCCAGCATGTATGCGTCCCCGTTCATTCTATCCGAAGTGAAACTGGTTTATGACCCAACCTTGTGTGTGCAGGCAGCAGGGGGCAGCAGCACGACGGGACAGTGTTCTGTATTGGATGTGCTAGTCCGGACGCCCAACGACCGTTCAAAGATCTGCCTCGGGTCGAGCCAGCTGGTTGAAGAGAGCTTGGCCGCTATGCAGGCTGCCTAACTGGCTGCTCTGTTTACCACAACCCAGGTCACCCTGGCCGCTGCAGCACTTTGCCGTTGTGAAGCTCCGGTTTCGGACAGCAGGCGGTTGGCATCCGTGCTCAGGAGTCATCCCGAGAAATGACTGGCCTCTGTTGACGGATTCAGTGGGATATCCCCAGGCGGACGTCTGCGGCCTGTTGAGCGACTGCCTTCTAGGACAGCACGCTGGAGGTGGCGGTATGGGCGTAATGCGTAACTATAGTCGGAGCAGCACCAAATGATGCAGCTTAATGGCCAGGAACACGGGAGGCGGATGGGAACACCGTGTGCTGCAAGGCGAAGTAGCGGGACTGACAGCCGAGGTCTGCTGGTGCGAGTTTGGCACGCTTATCGGTACCACGTTGTCCTATGGCCGTGGAAGGAGGATTCCACTGTATGAAATTGCGTTGTATCGGTGTCGGTAGGCGCCCTGATGGGGGCCCGCTTTGGGGAGCCATGTGAGGCACTTGCGTATGGAGAGAGCCCCTGCGGGCCCGGAGCAGATAGCGGACCGGTCATTCGGTCATTCGGTTCGCCGGTTAGTCGTAACAAGAAGAAAGCAACATTTTTGGGGCCCATGCAGCAATGGTCGGGAGCGCGAATGGTTCAGAGAATTAATACTGAAATGTTTAGATTTGAAGATCGGGCTCAAGTGTTTGGTTCGTGCCGCGTGGAGAGGCCGCTGGATAGATGAAGCTGATTGACGAAGGCGTGTGATGCGTATCGGTGTGATGCAATGCTTGGCGCAAAACGGCTGAAGTAAGGATAGAAATTTCACGATGCTGCCGGTGGACGATAGTGGTCTTTTTTGTAGTGGTGGTCGTTTGCTGCTCTTCTTGGGGAGGTACCCAGCTACCGGGCGCTGACGTGCCTTGGTCGACCGACCGCGCAGCCCTTCTCCGTGCGTTGAACCGTCTCTATGTGCCGGAATTCCAATTCCACACGCTTGATGGCTGCGGATATATTTCTTATTTGAACAAATTGTCGGTTCTCAGGTCCACTTGATGATGGCCGTGGTAGCTAGTTCTGACCATTGATTGACGCTCCTTAATCTTTGATGTTTCGTAAACTACTAAAGGTCTGCCATGTGTCAGGATTATCATGGCAATCGTACTAATGCTGCCGTACAGTTACGCGATGCAGCGGCATGTTATTCATCGGAGTAGAATGCCTCACGGAATTCAATGCTACGTTTATGCGTAAGAGCGAAATTTATTCTTACTTCAGATCAAGTAAATGTGGAACACAGCATGCTTCCAACTGTATTCTTTCGCGCGATATTTTCCTGGCTGCAAGCAATTTCGCAGTGGCTGTTTGGCAAAAGCATATTTCCTTCAGCGCATGCTGCAACGCCAAATTTGGCATACAGAGGATTGAGGCCAAACCTGCCTACTGCAGTTGCAGTAATCTGGGCGGAAGAAATGATGGATGACGCAGCAATTAAGCAACTTGCTAACATAATGCAATGGTATATATCACATTGGGCGCCGATACAAGGTCACTGCTCTTCCGTCCGCTGAGTTGGTGCTTTGGATTATTTCGCGCAGGTGCGATCATGGAGCCTTGGAGACGTTTTGTCTTTATGATCCATCAGGTGATGATCTAGGGCTCAGCGACAGTGGAGTGTTATAAGACTTGAAACTTCGTCAACGACTAATTAAGTTGCTTCTCCCCAGGCGCGCTCAAGTTGAATGTCCAGCAGTTAAAATGTGAACTCCTCGATCAGAAATGGGTTGTTCAGGTGAATATGGCAAGGAGTTAGCATGTTGCAGACGTCGCTGGCGGAAGTTTTCCAGCCTTGGTGCCTAGAAGCCGACAACTTGGGCCATGCCTTTAACCCCTCACTTGCAGGTTGGTTGGCGACATGAGCCGCTTGATCAAGAGCTATTATGCAAGACCTGCAGGTGCTTTCCAAGGGGTAGTGCACGGGCAGTTTCTAACCCATGCGTTGCTCATGGTACTTAATGGCAACGTTCGGTGTCGCAATGGTGTCATTGTCGGGAAGCCACAGTCCAACTGGACGTACGACAGCGGGCTTTTCCACCCCCCCACAAGCATGCATTTGCAATGCATACATAATCCTGCCCCTGGCCAAAGGCTGGTATAGGTATTCCATACGTTCACTCCGTCATTACGTTCACGGATTTCTTCTCTGGGCCTTAGGGTTTTACGTAATACAGCATGGCCATGCTCATTGTTTAGGGCTGCGCAAGGTCATGCAATGGCGGTTTGCTCTGCCGCCATCGGCGTGCACGCCCTGAACCCTCGAGCGGAGCCCGTGCAGTTGTTACAGTCGCCGGCTGTGTCTTCGGTGCTTGCAGCAGCCATCAAGGTGGACCCTGCTGAAAAGCAGGTGAAAGTGGCAGCCCCCACCAGTAGCTGCTCACAATTGCACCCATCCGCAGCGACAGTTGGTGACGGCTGCGTAATCGGTTTGAAGCCTTCCAGCTGTTCCGTGGCGGGCTGTGGCACGCTGCCCCACGGCTGCAACCCGGGGGCAGGCAGCTCTGGAATGGCAGAAGCCACAGCAACGGCGTCATCACCAGAATGCGAAGCGGGATCAGCTGCACCTTGCATATCCTTCGCCTACGGTCTTGGAGGTGGCTGCTGCCGGGAAGGCTGCGAGAAGGCGTTGGGCAAGAGCGGCGTTCGCGTCGCTGCAAGATGGGAGCATCCCTTCGCCGTTGCTAAAGCAGAAGGTCCGAGCAAGTGCGGAACCGATGCGGTCAAGTCAGAAGATTGCGACAAAGGAGAATGCAGTAGACTCAGATTGGACACAGCTGCAAACGCAGTGGCCAAAGACCCCGGGATGCAGAGGCAGGGCGCAGGGACAGAGGCAATAGGAGTGGTCCATGGCTGCCTCCAGGACTGCAGCGGGCCGCACAAGGAGTCCGACCAGATTGGCGACGCCCGCAACGATCCGCGTATTACGTCGGGGACAGACGGGCAGCCACCAGGATGTCCGGCTCAGTCATCATCATTGGCCAACCGGCCCTGCGGAAGGCGCGCGCAGGCGCATTTGCTATCGGCGGAGGATGGCTACGCGCCGGTTTTAAGCGTTGCGCGCACGGGCGGTGTATGCTCTTGCTGCGGCGCGGTGATCCTTCTCAAGGTCGGACCGAAATGGGGACTTATAGCATCTCGGCGTAGCAGGCAGGCTGTGCGCATACAAGATGGCGTCACTTGCCATGCACAACGAACAGCATGAACAAGATCCCGGATTTATTGCGTAATGCGGCGATGCCCTGCTGGTTGATGGGGAATGGGATCATTTGGACGTAGAGATTGGAAATGGATCGGCCTTATTGTGATCCTCGAGCGGGTGCCGTAGCGTGTTCGCTCCTGCTGTCGGCTTCCATTCTTCTAGTCAGTCAATGCGCGTATTATCCTGAATCTCAGCCCTTGCATAAACATTTCTCCCTCAGAGCGGTCCCTATCGTGAGGGCCTTTCACGGCTCCGGAGCCAGATGGCGGAGCTGGCGGGACCCGCGGTGCTGGTGCAGCCAGAACTGGTATTGGTGAGTTCGCCGCCTCGTCGCTGTGAGTTAGTGTTTGTGGCTAATTGGGTCTATATGTCCGGCAGACGTAGGTGGAATTCCATCTTGTAGGTTTTCTTTTTCTCTAAGATATGCGTGGCACCACTTCGTGATCCACACAAAGCCACTTGTTTCCCTTCACCTTGACCGGCCGCACAGGTGGTGGGCCCCGTGCTGACGCTGGCTGGCTTCCCGCCGTTGCAAGTTGCGGCTTCTGAGATATTGCACCTGGGTCCCAGCCGTGGCCTCAATAGGGCGCGTGTTGACGCAGCACTGGCAAAATTTCTCCGCACAGAGCAGAGATTTGGCAGCTAGGGCAAGCAGTGTGAATAAGGGCTTAAGGTATAGTAAGCGCTCTGGTGTTGTGTGCAGACTGGCCCTTCACCGTAGGACGTAGCTAATTGGATGCAAATTGCTTGAAGCTGGGCAATAACAATTCCCGGGGTTCGCAGGTAGGCGGACCAGAGGTTTTGCATTTGCCGACTGAATATAGCTGCGATTTGGCGGTATCGCGCGCAGCAGTAATGCTTTCCCTGCCGAATGTTTACGGAGCAGGATTGGCGTTTTTTGACAGTTCAAGCCACACACATTATTTCCATGCATCATAGCATACGCGTAGGGCTGTTATTTTGCGTTCAGTGCACGAATACAGCAGAGCTGTATGCCTGGATTAGTAGGCGAGTTGCGGATTGCATGGATCTTAAGAAGCCCACACCACACAACCCGGCGAAGCGAACCTTAGGACCGTGCGCGTTCCGTGATAAGGTGATGCATTACTGTGTTTAGTGATGCGATGACAACCGTCTCTGTAGGCCTCTGTAAGGAGAACCCGAGGCTGAGGTACACAAGTCAGCCCCGGGCGATTTTGTATTACATATCGCGTTCGTCACGCCCTTGCAAAATTGAGGGGACAGGGAAACTGGCGAGAAACAATAATGGAGCGAACTGTTGGCATAACCCGGATCCTTGATCGTGGGGCTTCTGGCAGGGGTTGCGGTGTGCAGACGTCCAGCGGGCCGAACAAGTGACAGGCACATAGCACTTTGCGTGATTGTGTGATGTTGAACACAGAGCTCAAAGGGAAGTCTCGGAGATCCTTTCATTGGAAGCCACGATGGTGGGCAATGGTAGGTGCAAGGGCACCGCAGCAGATAGACATATGGCTTTCGTGCCTGATGTAGCATGTTTTGCTGTAGTGGCAATCCTTTTTTTGCTGGGGCGTGGCTCCTGGGACCATTAAATGGGTATGCGGTGTTACTTCACCCGTGGCTGCCGCGTATCCGTAGTCCTGTGGCGCCCGTGCCGCTGGATGGGTGTTGTGCTGTACCCTAATTGTAAACACACACATCACCATAGCAACTACTAAACAGTACATTCGGGCTTGAAGGCACCTGTGAATCGGGATGAGTCGCTGCATATGTTATATATGTTATTCCATCACAAGTGATGAAATCACGGTACGGACCTCCTCGCTTACTGGTCATTCCGATGGCCTGCCTGCCTACAAATGCCATGCGTGCACGCAGCCTGCCTGCCACCCTGCCTAGATAGGCTCATCGACGAGGAATGTGGGCATGGGGGACATATGTGGTTCTTAGGGGTCTGACGCCTGAAGGGACGGCGTTTCAGACATGCAAGCAATGCCGACCGGGGCCATTCACGGCATCAGTGACTGACGTTTTTCTGCTAACTTATATTGTTACACACTATTGTCCCCAGTGGGGTAATGAACAAAGGTAAATAATAAAATATAATGTGCGAGCCAAAGGGAAACACCGATGCAGATGCGACGGAGAATAGCCAACCAAAGGCTCAGCATCCGCACCGATGACTACGAACGCATGCAACTCGAAGAGTAACACCAATAACACACCTAAATCCATTTTTTAAATTGGCAACATATCGTGCCACCTACGTACCTCCTCTGCTCCAGAACCACAATCGTTCGTACCTCGAGTATAGCAGAAGACCGTAGTTTTCTTCGCTATTATTCAAAAACTAATCAGATTTCCAAAATGCTTTGTACGGGACGTACATAATGTGACGAGGTACTCCAGGCACTCAGGGGATAAACAGCACAGCATTTCAAGAGCATGGATGCCGTTTTTTATGCAATATGATACGCGTCTTTGTTACCGTTTATCCTGCAATAACTCCTTGAAACATGTTCAGTTTGCTGGGTTATTGTGTGAGGCTTACGGGTATCTGAACTGGTCAGGTAGGGCCGACCATGTAGGGCCGTAAGGGGCATCCGAAACTGGGAGTGCAGATATAAAACGTGTAAAATATATGTTACCTTTATGGATAAGCCGCACGATTTGGCCTGCCTACCTGATGCGCTGAGGCAATGAGTACGGTCAATGCAGTGTACGATGACATTTTATTGAACGGTCGAGGTCCTGATGAACAGCACCGGCTCAAAGCTTTGGTAGTAAATTGTTCTCCTATGCTTATTAAAACTTATGCTTATTAGATCTTCGTGGTTTTATAATAGAAACGGGGGTTGCGAGTTTCAGGCAGTACTATTCAGGCCTACCTGCTCCGTTGCCTTTCATTGCCAACGGCTGTCACATAGAAAACCTTCAATTCTCAAGACTTGTCTGATATATAATACCTGCTATTAATTCGCGAACTCGCAGTTGAGCGCAAACTTGTAGTCCGTTGCTTGTGGATGCCGGCAAGAACTGCCGTTTGTTGTGAAGCATATTTTTTAGGTTAATATAATCGTTCTTATTTATCAACCTGAAATCCAAGCTGTGACGGCTACCCAGTTATCGTTGTTGGCAATGTGGTAAATCAAGGGAGCAATAAATAATTATGCACGATGAAGGTAAGGCATGAACTTTGTTTTATCATACTATTTTAAAAATGTAAGTAGGACTTGGTTTGGGCTTTGCTGAAATCCATGCGTTGATGCCAGGGCGGGTTGCATTCGGCATAACATGGCTGGTTGTGATCCGCTTCCCATTAACCTCGCTGACGCACCCTAAGCCCTGTTAATGTGCACCCACACTTTTTGCCGCAGTGCAACCCGCAGGTTCCCATGTCGGCAGCTGCGCCGCACTGGAAATAGAGGGACAGCGGAAGCAACCAGGTCCAGTCCCAATATCGCGTTAATAGCCAATAATTTTATGGCATCCAATGGTCGACACCGAGTCCCAGACACCAGTTGCGTCGAAATTGTTACTTCAAACCAGTGAACAGCAAGTTCACACCGTTGCAGCTGTACCGCTACGCTTTGACATGGCCATGCCCCATGACGTGCAATTATCCCAGAGCGCCGCACCGCACACCCAGCATTGCAGCCTTGCAAAAAGCCCCGGGGGTCCTTCCAGCCCTGCTCCCGATCAGTCCGTAACAGCAACTGCCACAGCAATCGCAGCCTCCAATTCCACCATGGGCGACATCCAACCACAATGCATCGACTCAGGCGCCCCTGGCCTTTACGAGAGCGATCCGCCTCCGACCCAAATCGGACCGGTGTTGACCTACAACTCAACGGCAGCGGTTGCCACATCGGGGCCACCCTCTTCACAGTTACCTGAACATCTGCGTCCACACGCCATCACGCGGGCCTCAGATCCGGGCATCATCCAACAATCGCTCGCCACTGTCCGGGACAGCCACCTGGCGTCATCGCGAAAGGTGCATAACGTTAGTATGCCTGGCGCCGGAGAGGCATCATCGCCACCATTGCCCTCAATGGTTCCCGGAGCCGTGACTGGCGGTCCGGCCCTTTTGCGATCTGGCTCCTCTGGTATGGTCTCTTTTAATGCCAGCCGAGCAATGCCCCAAAGTGACAGTCAAGCGGAAATCACAAGCACGCAGGGAGCGACACTGCTGGCAGCTGCGGATGCGGCACGCGGCATTGCGGCTTCACCATCGTTCCGCCGACAGCAGAGTGGAGGTGGTGGCGGATCATTGCGTCGGCAGCCCAGCGGCGGTGCCGTCCTCAGCGTCACTTTCAGCGATCCCGGCTCCACAAACAGAGCCTTTAGCCACCCGATGACCCTTAATGGGGAAAGCTCGTGTAGTGGCCGTATGAACGGAGAACACGACAGGCCCGCCGGGAGTGCCCGCCGCGAGGACAGCAACGGAGGCCGGCGGCACGGTTGGCTGCGGGGCTTCTCTTGCTTTGGCGGAGGATCTTCAGACCGCCCGGTGGGCTATCATGGCCAAGACGACCTGACTGCTGTTGCAAAAGAGCGCAAGGAGGTGGGATCACGGTGTTGCCCTGCCAACTGCGGATGTTGCTATGTCTATTGACCCGCACAACCCCTTCCACCCCTTCCACCTCATTAATCACCTCATTAATCACTATATCGAAATCCGTCGTCTCCCCACCGCCTTGCTCATAGCTTACCTCCCACGCAACTATTCGTTTCTTCGCCCGATTGTTCGTTTTGCATATTTTCCGGTAAATGCGACGGTGCTGCCTACCGTATCAATGATCGTGCACATCCCTGACAGGGCGAGCGACATTGGAATCAGGAAGTTGCGGGTTGTCGACCAGGGTGATAGCAATTTTCTCATGGGTAACTGGTCTTTCAGGTTTCCGAAGGTTCCCAGTATGGAGGTATTCCCAGACGGTATTCCGTTACTTCGTCGCGTTGGACCGATGCCTCCTAATGCCGCCGCCCGCAGGCCCAGAAGGTGCGGAAGTACACATCTCGGGGGCTGTCCAAAGCTCTGTCCGACACGTTCATGGTTCGGAGCTCCAGGCCGGCGCCAATTGTTGCCGGTGCGAAGGGTACAGCAACGTCTGAAGCGGCTAACACATGTCCTGGAAGTCCGGGAGGAGGGCGCTACAGCACCCGGAAGCTGCAGCCCATGCTTTCGTTACAGCCTCAGGTGAGCATGCCGATGCGATTGGACAGTCTACCTTTAAGACGAGTAGTGTCGCTGCAAGTGCACCACGCCGTGCTGGAGGGCCTCGTTACAGCGGATCCCGTGTGACGCGCTAGTCGGTACTTCTCTCACAGGGGTTAGCACGGTAAGCATGTCGCATATTGTGGGTTCAAGGAATCTGTTGCGACAGAAGCGGGCAAGCTTGCCAGTTAGTTCAGGGCGGGAAGTCAACGCACCATCTCCCTCCGCAGCCTCCATTTAGCCTCCTTCGCCCGTACGTAAATACATGCCAAATTCGTGTTCCCAGCTGGCGCTTTTGGTTCATGCGTCCATGCATTATCCCTATGCTTGCCGCATCCCTTCAGCAGCAACCCTACATGAATATGCATCGCATGCTGCGCGGGGTGAAGGTTCTTCTAACTTCGAACGCCCCCGTGCCGCCGTGATGGACGTTCCGATGTTGGAAAACTTAATCAGAAATCGATCCTCAAGTCCAGTAGCCTCAAGCGCAGAGCACTAGAGACGGATCCCATCTTCATTAAGGTCGCCAGTGCCCGGCTTGGGGTGATCACCCACGAGCTCACCAACACCGCCGCCTCCACAGCGGATATTGCCGGTGCCGGCAGCGATTGCGAGGAGCTGAATCTTGACAACAGGGCTGCACCCCTGGCTATGACAATGTCAGAAGGCGGCACCAGCGATTCGCCAGCGCCAGGCACGGCTTCGACTGCATCGATGCGTCCGAACTTGACGTCCCCGTTAAGATCTAGCGTCCCCGATCTTCAGGCAGCTCGTGCCACGGGGGACATTAGTGCTAGGGTTGAGGCGATAGCCGCGGAGGTTGCCACGGCCGACGACCCACAGTCACAACTGTGGTCCATGTTCTCGTCGGAGAACATTCCATCTTCGGGACCTATGAGCCCCAAGGCCGCAGTGGGGCGGTTGGAGCCTAGAATCAGTGTTGTCACCGCCAAGGGCAGTACCGCAGCACCCGGCGCCGCGGGTTGGTTCCTGGATTCCGCACTCAACGGCTCGGGAACTCCCTCGCCGGCTGTTGCTGACAGTGGCTATAGGGCCCTTATGAAATCCACGTCATTTAAGCTCACGACCCAGGCCGGAACCATGGGCCAAACACTGTTGGCGTCTGTTGACACACCGGCCAGCGGAGGCCCTGGCTCGGTGCCCAGGGGCGGCAGTGGTCGCGCAGTCGCACTCTCCACGTCCGGCTACCCCAATATTGGCCCTACCAACGGCGGCGAAGGTGCGGGCGGTGGCGGAGGTGGAGGCAGCTGCGATGGAGCCCAGCCTTCCATCGTGCAGAGGATAACCAGGCAGTTGTCACGGGGGGCCGGAGGCAGTTTGGGAGGAGGCAGCAGTCCGAAGGACGCTACGGGGTCGCCAGGCGATATCAGAGGTGGCAATTCGCCAATGGGCCGGTCAACACCAAGAAATGCGGTGTTGCCGTTGCCGCCGATGATGTTGATGCCCAACAGCACTGGCGGAGGTGGCAACGCTGCGGAATCTCAACCCCTGCCGCCGACGCCGACGCGGATGGCTTCGCTTCGGCATTCTGCAGCGGGGGATCCGGCGTGCCTGATGACGGCAGGGTCGCAACCTGAAACACCATCCTATCCATCATCGCCGTCGCACCAGGAATCTCTGCGCTATCGGCGTTTGGCGGGCAGGTCGAGCAAGTTGGCAGCCGGTGTTGGGGGCTACGAGCCGTCGAAACAAGATGGCTTCGATAACCTTTTGCACGGCAAGCCAGAACGGATGACGTCGACTGCTCAGCAGGGAATGATTGGGACGCTTACTTTGGCTTCTGAGCTCCCGGAGCCGCTGATGGCGTCGGATTCACGACGGCGGCGCGTCACGACCGGGGGCCTTCAACCAACCACCGCTGATGAATCGGACACAGATACGATAAGGTACATGGTCAGAGGCAGCAATGGTCGCGTTGGTGATAGTGGCACGCGGGACTCATCAAAGCCCGCCGGCCCAGAATCCAGCCGTTGGCGCCTGCAAATCATGAAGGCCGTGAAAGAACGTACGGACTCCTCGCCTGCCGAGGCCCCACTGCCGGTTCATCCTGAAGGTGCGTCTTTGATCGCCGACGATGGGCCGACTCCCCGTCAGGTACGCCCAGTACGTGGCGGGACGGACGACTTCCCTGGTACGTTGGGGGATTTGACGCCGTCCATGGCGACCGCTGCAACCAGATTCCAGGACGGGGACAAAACGCAACCACTGGCGGCGGCCGCCGCCGCGGGCAGGGGCCACAAAGGCGCTGCCGCCATCGATTCCTCCTCTTCCACGTCCCTGGAGGATTCCACGACTGGAATTGCCACCAGCTTGCGCGCGACCGTTGATCCGGGATCTCAGATAGGCGGCGACATTAAGGATAGTGATGATGGCCATGGTGATGATGATGAGGAGGACTGTACAGCGTGGCGTGTAGGCGATGGGGAGGAAACGCCAGGTGAATGGAAGAATTTGGACAAGGCGGAGGCGCGCGAAATGATTGCGGCTGAGCTTTTGCGAATGCAGACGTTTGCGGCTGACTCGAAGGTCCAAGTGGATAACCGAGAGACGGAGGCTTACCAACCGCCGAAAGCTGGAGCGCCGTTGCTACCGTCAGGGCCGTTGCAGCAGCAGGTAACGTTGGCAGCGCAAAACCGAAATGAGTCGCCAAAGGGCATGGCTGCGTCGGCGGCTCCAGCCGCTGCTGATGACGTCGACGCTTCCGGGGGCGCTATCGCCACGGACGCCCAGGAAGTGCCGGACGCCGCACCTCCTCCATCATCGCGCTTTCGATTGACAAAGTTCCACAGCCTTGGTAGAGGCGCAGCGAAAGCCGTCTTACAGCCGTCGACGGCGGCGGGTTCATACCTGAGCGCCGCTATGCTGCGTGCTTCGGCTGCGGCGGCTCTGGACAATGTGCGCCGCGTAAGTTGTAACGACGGCGCCGCCGGCCTTCTTGCAGCCACTGCCACGGTCGCAGCTGCGAAACTCATCCCGGCCGGCGGTGCCTCTGCTGGAGGGGCTGCCGTTGCGAGCTCCACGGCTTCAACAGACCCCGCACGCTTGTTCGTGGCCATTCCTCAAGACAGTCTGGAGTCCTGGGTCCACAATCACAGTCGCCGCTTCACTGCCGAGCGGGGTTGCGCTGCGCCGTTGGGACCCCTAGATCCATTGGACGAGCTATCGGAAGTGACAGGCTTCAGAACGTCCGCAACGCCTCCGCCGCCTCCACCGCCGGCAGCGACCGCGGCAGGTGAGACCACGCCTGCGGCAATGCCGTTCCAGTGGGCCACCGCCCCGCAAGCACTTCACCGCGGTGCCCGGCTGGTCCCCGAGCCGGAGGTGCTGCAGGTATGGTTATCCCGCAACGGCAGCTCCATGATGGAACGGGGTGCTGATCTGCAACCGCATCAGCAGGATTCGCGCCACGGTGGTGGTGGTGCGGGTGCCGCGGTCCCGGTGATGCGGCAGTCTCTGCCGGGGAACGTGCGACTCGGGGTTAAGATGTAATGTACCACCCAGGGACCAGCGGGGTGAGGCAGTCACAAATGCAAAGTCGGTAGGGTCCCGCGTACGCACATGGGGGGGTGGCGCATGAAGGTGCTGTTCATGCGTCTCGGACAGGTTGAGGCAGATTTGTTGAGGCACATTCGCTTTGTTCGTCGAGGGTAAATGAGCGATTCGGACGCCCATCGTGTTGCAAGGGCGGTTGCCAGAAGGGAAGCGAGGGTGTTGCAGTTTTGGAGAAGAGCGAAATGTTGGAAAAGAAGGGTGGGGGTACAGGTTGAGAGCTACCGTGAAGTGAGGTGAGCAGCTTTGTGTGGCGGCGGCTGGGGGTGTGCGTGTTGTTACTCGCGCTCGCGCGGGCCTGAAGCATGGCGTAGCTGGCAGCAGCGGTGCAAGGCGCATGGCCTTACAGCTTTCGGCTCGCCTGGCATGACCTCCAGTCGCCATGACAGCTAGGATCACCGATGACTTGAGATGATTCAAGCAGGAGTGCGCAATGTTGGCAATTAGCTTACACCCATTCCCATGCAAGTTATGCGGTGAGGTGCGTGGAATTGCAGCGTCACCACCACTATCCTTGAAGACAGCATAAACGATATCTGGAGCACGACTTCCACCATCACTATCACCACCACTAGTAACATCCATAGGAACTGTACCAGCGATGACACTTTTCGTTAACGCAGTACAGTGCAATACGGTATTTCGGTTGCGCACGTCCTCTAATTTTCCTAATCCCTCATGATTGCACTAGAGGCGTTGGGCTAAAGGCTTGCATCCAAAGCTGCCCTGACCTGACTAGCTTCACACGCGGACGAATGTACCATGTAGCCCTTAGCAGTGTATGACGCATTGCCCCCGTCCGCGATACGCCATTTAATGATTGCGGCGCGGGAACGAGTTCAATGTCTCTGTCTGTCTGTCTGTCTGTCTGTCCGTCTGTGAAGACATACGCTGGCTGGCTGGCTAGTTAGCGATGGCATCTCCAAAACGGTTGCTGCCGGTCAATCCATTGCCGAGTTTGTGCGCCCACGTCTGATGCCTCCTTCCCCATGTTCGCAAAGCTTCATCCGGAGGCACTGTGATAGCCGCGTAACTACTGTCGGGCGAAAATATACCCTCAACTATCCGCATGCGCATGCGCACGCACGCATTACCCTATAGGGCCCTATGGGCTCTTCCACCTGCCATTCAGCATCCTGCAGAGAGCATCGTTTTCCCTAGAGATTCCGTTATATTCTCATTTCTCAACACGTCGCATCTTCCGCATGCAGTTCACAGGGCTGTATCGCGTGCTCTCTGCATCTCCGGTACGTTGGACCTGAAAATAGGAAATAATTGCATCGGCCCAAGGCGGCCGACTTGTGCGGGCGTGTGGCCATACCTGTCCGTAACCTAACGCGGCACCGCCGGGAACATCCGTGAGGATCTGTGCTCATGTGTGAAATTGAAATGCAAAGTATTAAGTGCAGCTTTATTTCTTTTGTCCGTTAAAATGGGAATTTGTTGTTGATTCGTCTTGCTAATTAAGTTTACTGGACACCTACCGTCTTGCCTCACCCGAAACGTCACTATTTGCGGGCCATCCATGGCTGATTTCATCCACCTTCGAGTCCAGCCGTGGCGCTCTGTCGTCTGGTAGCCCCAGCTGGGTAATCTGCGCAGCACTCCTTCGAATGTGAAGCTCTCTTTATAACTGTTGTGGTGCGGCGCCAACCGCGGCTGCGTGTACTGCTGTTGGGGATTTGCTGTTGCGATATCTGGGTGGGGTTGGCTGGGGTTTTCGGTGGTTCCTGTCGGCGCATGCACCGGGAAGTGCTGTCCGGAAAAGGGGACGGTACTCCACCTATGGTTCCCGCGAGTTTACCTCTCAACTTTGCTGCATTTGCTGGAAGACTGGTTAGGATTACTATATTAGTGGAAGGCAGGTTGATGCGATAATGCCGCCGAGAATTTCCCTACTATAATGTTGGGGTGCTGTGGCGTGCTGTGCTTCGGCCAACGAACTGACTTTGGGCGCGGCAATGAGATCACGTTTGATTTCAAATGCTGCCCCCGATTTTCCCGCTGTTTTCAAGTACACAGTATGGGGGCATCGCGTCATGGGCGTCATGTTGTATATCAGCTCCCGTGTATATTGGCCGCACCGCAGACTTGCGTGCTTTCCATTGCTTGAGTTCCACGCTTGCCGTTGCAATGCCCTGGGAAGGTGTCCCGTGTCATATCATTGTTGGCCTACGCGTTATCTACGAACCGCTCGGACCTGCCTGGAAGGCAAGTCCAGAAGTAACTGACAAATGTGATGGCTTGTAATCACCACTACACCTTATAGCTTCATGAAGCTATATACAAGATGGAGCTATATACAAAAGCGCTTTTATGGCTCGCTTCCAGCTTATACGCCCCAGGTTTTATGTTTCCCTACGCTTCTTTGTCAGTCCACACGCAAAGCCCTTGACAACGCCACTTTGATTGCATTTCACATGTACTCTGAAATTATTGAGATTTCTTCCGTTCTTTGCAGTGAAGATTCAAAGTGGTAATAGTATGCACCGGAAACCGCGGCTTATTCATGCTACTGCCAAACTTCATTCCCTTTCTCTTGAATAAAAGATACAATCTTTATCAGCTAGAATGTCATTTGTTATCTTGTGGGTCTTGATTGGATTAAAGGCGTCTTACGAGACCGTAGCAGCGCTGCCGGTGGGCGGGGCCAAGTAATTACCAGGCCAATTAGAAACAAATTATATGTAGCTCACACAAAACGATCGTCTCACTTCACTTAAAACCAATGCGTGTATCCATAACACAATCAGGATACTTTGCATCTGGTCTTCCATAGCCGCACCGACCCTAATTATTTCCCTGACAATTTTCATTAAGGTTCTGTTGAAATGATCGATTTTAACGCTACATAATTCGTTCCTTGTATGTTCAACGGCCGTCATTGACACTTTTAACATTCACTCCTTTTGCGTAAACAGAAAGGGGACAACCATCGCCAAAATCCTGAGACAAAAATTAGTATATATGTCGCATCAGGATACAATACGCTGGGCTCAGAGCTGATTTGGGAAAGAGAGTCGCTTCATAACCGAAGGTGTCAACGGACGTAAAAACCTGAGTTGCCCGACAAATCCGTTAATCATATCTAAGGGAAGATCTTGGATATCGTTATTTGCGTGCCAAAAAAGGCCGTACTGTGCCCGCCAAGGGCATGTTCGTCCTTGCATGCTCCCCGAATCCGCAAGCCGGGCAGACAACCTGGGAATCCGGCAAACCCCTGGTTGCAGCCGAGACAGCTGCAAGTGTAGGACACGGTCTTTACGGGTATCCTCGATGCAGCGATGCCGTTCCCCGCAGCAGCGACGCAGTGTTTCCGCCTCCTTGCGCAAGTCATCTACCCCAGCCTGAACTACTGCTGCGATTGCCCCTAGCTCCCCGGAGTCTGGCAGCAGCCTCCACCAGCATGGTAACCTGCAGCGCCATGTCATCAAAGCAGACGCCCTTCCCCAATCCCATTTTAGCAGCGGACTTAGGGGTTGATGCTGGGGCGCTTCAGCAGTCCGTCAGTGCCTCATTTATCGGGTGTATCAGCAGCTGTGGCTGCAGCACCAATGCCAGCAGTGACTGGAAGCGGAAGGACAACCATCCACGCCTTCACTATACCGATGATCTCCAGCAAAGCCTATCTGCCGGTCTCCAACAGCTCGACTCAAGGCACGGCACGGCGATGGCGGCGTTGCAGGCTCTGGGCGCGCCAGCTCGGATCCCGCCTGTGCCGGCATGTCATGCACCGCTCGCAGCACAGGATCCTCAGAATCCGAATCCCCTGAGCTCAGGTTCTGCATCCTGTTTGCGGCGGTCAGAAGCAGATTGCCCCAGTCGACAGCCACAACAATTACGTCGCAGCACAGTGGAGGGAGCTACTGTCACCATCACCCAAAGGCCGCCGGGCCTCGCCGCCACCGCAGAAGACGATGGCGAACCAGGAAATCCTCCTGTCATTGAAAAGCCGGGGCCAGGCGAGACGCCCGTTGCGCGTGGGTTTGCCTGCGATGGTGGCCAGTGGAACAGAACGCGGCGCACATCACGATCATCAGCGGCGGCAGCAGCAGCGCTCCTGCCCGCCTTGCTTGTTCTCCTGGCCCTGGGATCCCCCGGACCGGGGCCACGCTTGGTGTACGGCAGCTTGTACACCGGTACGGACTTTCCGTTCGAATCCTGCGTTCAGGATCAGCGGAATTCGCCATACTACGCCACACTGTACAGTTACCGTGAGAACCGGCCGTACAACACCTCCACGATTTGCATGCAGATTCAGGTGCTGGGTAGCTGCATCCCCGGGAAGTACCGGTGCTGTAGCACAGGCATAAATAAGCTCAAAGTGTTTCCAGGTAAGGAGCGGAATCGGACGCCAGAACACAAATTCCTGAACGAAGCTTGTCGGTCTCCAATGAGCTTAGGGTTAGGGTTAGGGTTAGGGTTAGGGTTAGGGTTAGGGTTAGGGTTAGGGTTAGGGTTAGGGTTAGGGTTAGGGTTAGGGTTAGGGTTAGGGTTAGGGTTAGGGTTAGGGTTAGGGTTAGGGTTAGGGTTAGGGTTAGGGTTAGGGTTAGGGTTAGGGTTAGGGGTTCGGGATCACGGCTTTGTTTCATGGCAGGATATTCCCGCTGTCGTTCATTCCACAGAACGCATAATGTTTAATATGTTAAGTTGAAATCCGGAACCGAAATCGGAATCCGGAACAAATGTTTCGCAGGAAGGTTGTTGAAGAAGTCACACTTGTCCGTACCTGGCCGTACGGAACCCACCCAGCCCAACTTGGAAGGGCTTGTCCGATGTTTTGCGACCGCGAGTATTAACAACCCGTGCCAGCCTAGACCTGCGCTATCGGTGTGCCTGTAATTGTGACGTTGCATGCGCCCTCGCCCCATGTGCCACGTGTCATCTTCCGCACAGCCCCCAACTGCCGTGGGTCCGTAAGTAGCGCTGTGGTGAACGGCAACCAAATCATGTCGTACTACTGGGAGGAGCACGAGGGCTTCGATATCCTCAAGGTGACGCCGCTTTCGCAGTGGCTGACAAATGCCAACAAGGCGGATGGAGCCATCATCTGCCTCAACTTGCAGGCCCCCTGCTGGCAAGCCAGCACCTTTTCTTACAATCCGCAGCTGTTGGAGTACGCGTTGTACGACAAAAAATTAAACGGCTATGAGTGCTGCCCTACAGGGACTGTGCTGTTCTCTGCGTCAGAGCCAGGTTTCCCATTGCTACCGCCGCCGTCACGCGGGCCGCCGATACCCCTGGAGGACTTACAGCTGCCGCCGCCTCCGCCGCCTCCAAAGGCCTTGAAGCCAAAGCCATCACCACCGCCGCCATCACCACCGCCGCCATCACCACTGCCGCCATCACCACCGCCATCGCCACCGCCGCCGACGACGTCGAAAAAGTTACCACCGCCGCCATCGCCACCGCCGCCGACGACGTCGAAAAAATCGCCACCGCCGCCATCGCCACCGCCGACGACGACGTCGAAAAAATCGCCACCGCCGCCATCACCTTCTCCGCCTCCGGCACGATCACCGCCTCCGGCACGATCACCGCCGCCCATGCGTTCCCCATCGCCACTCCCTCCGCCACCTCCCTCACCGCCCCCGTTGTCACCTCCCCCGAAGGCGAAAAAGTCACCGCCGCCGCCGCCTTCTTCACCACCAGACGCTCCCCCGCCAGGCTGTGGCGTCATCGTTACAGTACGGCGTTCCGCTGCTGCAAACCAGGGCTTTACGCAAGATGTCTGCACATTGTTCGGCGCGTTGATAATGCTACCACTGCTCGAGCAGGCGACAAAACCCGAGGAAACCCCGACGGCATCGTATTCTTGTACGATTTTCGACCCTGTCAATATGATCCTCACCGTCACATTGGCAACGGCAGATGATGCCCGGGCATTGCTGGCTGTGTATGCCGATGTTACACAACAGCAAAATGCAGTGGCACTGCTTAGTCTGAACGACTGCGGTAACGATTTCGCGACCTTCTCCAGCGCTTGCTTCGATGATGTGCCGCCCGTGGTAAGTTTCTCTCAACGGGATAGGGTTGGGAGGAGCTTAAGTTCGGGATGTTGTGACAAAATGTGAGAGACCTCTGTTCGCGGTTTCCCGGGTATCTCTTTCTTGAAGTCCATTTGTTCCACCGATCAGCGATTTAGCAAATTGTTAGTGGTGGGCAAATGGACAAGTGGACAATCAGATAATGCGCTCCACCATCCGGCCGGAATTACCCCGTCTCCGCAGACTATCCAATGCGCAAGTCCTCCCTCACCGCCGCTGCCGCCACCGCCGCGTAAGCGCTCGCCGCCGCCACCGCCGCCGGGACCATCGCCACCACCGCCTCCCATATCAGTCAGGTCACCTCCTCCTCGGCCACCGCCTCCGCGAGCGTCCCCACCACCGCCGCCACCACCTTCGCCACCTCCACCTTCGCCACCACCTTCCCCACCACCAGCGAGGCCCTCCCCACCGCCGCCACAGCTGCGCAATCCGCCCCCTTCAAGCTCGCCACCTTTGAAATCATCATCACCACCACCGCCGCCGCTGCGTAGTCCGCCGCCGTCGCCGCCACCGCCCCGCCCGCCACCCGTTGCCACTTTCCCGCCGGCGTCTTCAGCGCCGCGAATCCTGATTAGCGACAGCTCGGCCTACCTGCTTTATAACACGCCCGCCACGTTCACCGCTGCGGAAGCGACGTGCGTTGGTGTTGGGGGTCACCTGGCGGCAATAGGCTCTGAATTAGAGTATTTCTTCCTATCGAACAGCATCCTCTCAGGGCTACCGGCGGGAGCTACCCTCAACACCTGGATCGGACTGACCATCGGCACAGATACGAGTGCCGCTGTCCCGGGTTTCAATACAGACGGCTCCAGGATTTCGTACATCCCGACTGACTTCCAATACGACAGAACACGCGCCGCAGTACGATATTACATGTTGTATTGCAGTGAAGCCGCCTCGGCCTGCGGCTACCGCTACAGTCCCGGCGGCGCGACGGACGTGCAGCCGTCTTATGTCTGCGAGATTCGGTGCGTATGGGCTGTGGCTCTTGGGCCGTTTGTGGGTTTCCATGGGTTTCGTGCCGCGTGCTTCCTCAGGGCCCACGTTCGAATGCCCTAAGCTCCCCCACGTCCAAAATCCTGTCTCTGTTTTTTCCCTTCACTTTTTAACATTTGTTGTCATTTGTCGAACCTGCTTCAAAAATGAAATGTTCTGATAAAGATGATGTCCAACCTGATAACTGCAACGCCGCTCCGCAGGAACTGAATGGAGGGCACGAAGACTGGGCTGCTGCACGCAGCTCCAGGGACAGAGAAGACAAAGGACCTCGTAGGGGAGCCATGCCCGTTGTGAGCTCTTCCTCACTCATTTTTCCAGGCATTTTTGGGCCATGGGAAATTTTAGCAGAACGGGAATCATCCGTGAATCCAAACGAGCGCATGCGACAGCCGGAATGCGGGAGGGCATGGTGACTAACGGCCAGATCGGCATGGGGTAATGTAAATAACGAGGACAGGAGGACTTAAGGATTATATAACGGGGGCGAGCAGCAAGCGGAATTGCATCCACCCTAAGGAGCTACCGCTGCGTTGTAATGGGGGCGACGATTTGGTCCCATATGGCATGGGCCGGGAAGCAAAGTGTCGAGTCAGGTAACATAATATGCCTGCGCGGGCGGCACGTGTCTTGGGGGGATGGTTGCGGCTTACGGTCTTAGGGTAGGTAGCGACGGTTACTCACCTCTTCTTCTGTAATCTGGAAGGGAGTGTACCATTAGGCTCATTGGGTTGTTGTTGTAATTGTGATGCGGAGGTCAACACCTGAAAGCCGATCTCCAGACGCCATTACTGGACTCCCTCCATAGAGCTCACCAGCGCGGTCGACTTGAGTCACCTTGAAACAACACCTGCTAGGTGCCCGGGGCTATGTCGCCTAGGGGGTGGGCCATCCAGCGCTGTAAGTGCCTTTCCAATGACATTGCCCAGCCACTGTCCCCGCGCCGATGGCCACATCCGCGGATCTCACCTCTGTGCTCCTAATGTGCTCATTGTCCCGTGAGAGGGGGCACGGGCTGTTGCTTCCAGCGCTGTTCATGGGGAGTGCGTCCTGAGTGCGTCACAGGGATGGCCACAGCCCTCGGTCGGTCGGCGTTTTCGAGTTTGTCCAGTTGCTTTGTATGCCTCTTGTCGCCCCGGATGGCCCGGCGTGAGGTATGGGTAGGGCGGGATAGAAACGTAACCCATCCGTGTCTGGGATTTGGAGCCCCTGGGTCATAGATACAGCAGCCATCGTACCCAAGAGAACGTAAAAGCAGTAATCATTTAGGCCACAGGCGAGCCGCTCGATGCACGGCTATGGGATTCCCAAACCCGCACACACCACCAACTGTGTTTCAAACCAGGCAATTGATGTGGGCCAACGGGGTGCAGCCCAGGGTTCTTAAAGATGGTTGCTGTTTGTTCCGGGGTTCCCCGGAGCCCTAAAAATTCTTTTCCGGGAGGGTCCCCGGAACTCTACCTTGCTAGGCCCTAAAACGCGGGAAGCTGCGCTTCACATTGAAAAAGTTTTCCGGGGACTCCCGGAGCAGCCCCAACATTTTTCCGGGCGTAATCCTAAAACCTAAAAAGTTTCCGGGTCCCGTCCGGGGTGAAGAATGCTGGTGTGGCCTACACGACCGGGGAGGAGAAGACGCGTTTAGATCACAGATTCTTTTGTGCATGGCACAGGGCATCATGGCCTCCTCGACGGCATGCGACAAGTGAAAGTCAACGTAGCCCTAACACGTATGCTTTGGCTGAGGGGCTTTATCTGCATGGGTAGGCGCAAGTGGGATGTGTTTGACCCAAGAGTCGAATCCATGTAGGCACTCGGAGATGGCCTGTCAAAGAGGGTATCCGAAAGGATGGAGGTGGACGTCCCTAGTCGAGATACGATTTCTTCAGTACGGCAGGCCTTTCACCGGTTTGGATGTTGTTGCTCTCGCCAGAAACCCTATAACTCTAGGTTTACGCCGTGGCCAGACGAGTTTTGGTGGTCGAGGACGATGGGCCAGGTAAAAGGCCAACGGATTTGAAGGGCTGAGGGGATAAGAATAAGCTAGGGGCATTGAAGGTTGACTGAAGCTAGCTCAAGGATAGCCCGAAGTGCAGGGCCGACTGCAAATGAAAATGAATCGACAGAGCAAGCTATTTTGCCGTGCCGACGCATCGCGGGTGCTAAAGCCATCTAAAGCATTACCAGGGGGGATGTAATCTGCATGAAATTATGAATTTTTGTGGTAATTTTGTACAAACAGAATCATACTATGTTGTAGCTCATGCTGTCAACCAACGCCGTCGCGAGAGGACGTTGCAGGTCAGGGCACGTCAGTGGAGGTCCGTCATAATTTGAAAAATAAAAAATGTTGCTATTATAACCAAGTTTTAGACAGATACATGATGCCGGGTTTTATGGAGCTAGAAAATGCAAGGTCGATTGGAGTGTGACCATCGGTTGGCAGGGGGCCGCGAATATCACAGCGTTGACTCCCAGGTGTGCTTAAACTACAAGAAATATTTTTTTGTGCGATGTAAAAACCCAGTCCTGCATGTTGTTCAGTCGGCCATCTGCATTAGCACATGCAAAAAGCCCGACACCGCAAAATTTATGAACGCGAAGCCCCGTTGCAACACTACTTCATCAAAGAAGCTTGTTGGTCTTACGTGTTTTGCCAGCCATATCCTATCCTACAACGTGCGTTGTTGCGCAAAGAATAGTATGTTTTTTAGCAGCCTGTTGCATGCATTACCCCACCTGTTGCGTTCGTAGATTCAACTGAAAGACACCAACAGCTCTAAGAATTGGATTCTGGTTTCTTGGGGGGTGGCTTACCCGCGCCGTACGATAGGTAGTACACAGCATCGCAGCAGCTTCAGGACTATACGGATGCTGGCAAAATATAAATGGCCTTTGGTATACCTTTTATGGTATACATCCGCAATCTTGCGGCTGGCCTTCTAAGTGAGGGTGTCTTAGTTCAATATTGACCTCTCACGCTAGCCGTGCCCTTACTGGCTCGGATGAAACAGGAGGATTAAATTTTATTTCTTAGCTGCGGTAGCTAAGCTAGGCTCATATCTTCTCGCGTTACTTTTGGGAGGTTTCAACCTAAACAAACTTTCGTTACAACATCAAAGCCAGATCAGCTTTATACTAACACGAACGTCAAGCCTGAAGGATTCGGCTGAGGATCACTGGACTCAAAACCGGAATAGTCTAACGCCGTCAGAATGGCTCAACGTGGCGCAAGGTAATTGCCCATCATCCCGCTGGTTACAATGCTTGTCGTATCAGGATTTGTCTTAAAAGATGCCTGCATGTGATTTGCAGCTTCGATTCTGCGCTGTTGCTCGCACTCGTTGCCGGTCTGGCGGTTTTGGCACAAGGGAGCTACCTCACTGGCACGAAGTTTCCGGTAAGTAGCATGGCCAAACTGAGAAATTATCAATATCTTTCATGTTAGTTGGACATATCCAGGGCCGATGCGCTCATTCGTCGCCACCGAGCAGCGCTGCCGTCATCCATCTAGCGAAGGAACTCGCTGGCATCCCCAGTTCTCAACCACGCATCATTTGGTCATTGAATAACAAAAATAAGGTTTCTAAGTTTGTGCTCACTGGCAATGCCCCCGCAGTTTGAGAACTGTGTTCAAAACACGAAGTTCAGCCCGTTTTCGGCGAGCTTTCACAGCTATTCAGTTAACATGACCAGGAACACATCCACGTTTTGCTTGACGTTGAACGCTGGGGCAGCTTGTACTCCAGGCCCATACCGCTGTTGCGACCCAACTGCGTACATTAACAAGCTCAAGTTGTTTCCAGGTAAGAAATGTTGCTGCTCCAAAAATAAAAATTTCATGTGAGCAGCGCAGCGGAGCGACCAGTTTTAAGCGACGCCCGCCATAATAGGGAAGAACTGCTCGTCGAATCGACCAAAGGCATGGCACCAGGTTACGGCGCCACCGCCTCGCGCCTCCTTGCGTTTGATCTTGCACAGTTATATCTTCCCTGTGTGGGATCCTCATCTGGCCAAAGCATTTGCCTAAGTCAGCTTCCCAGTGTAGTTTTGTCCCGACAGCAAGCCATGTGGCTTTCCTGTTAGTGCAATCTTCCGGTCATGCTACACAATCGCTCATCCCGTGGCCCCCCTTCATGGTATCATCATTGGACCCGCAGCGCTCGGCTGCCGCGGCTCCGTGTCTACAGTTAACGTTATCACGCCGGCTGGCAAGAACTACAGCGTCAGCTCAATTTATTTTGAGCCTCATCAGGGCTTTGATATCGTTAAGGTCACGCCCCTCAGGCAGTGGCTTTCAGACCGGGCATCCATTCAGGGTGTGCGCGTGTGCTACAACTTGAGGCGACCATGCTGGAACATGGCCTTGTTCTCATTCAACAAGCGCCAGATTGAGTACTCACTATACGACAAGAAGGTTGACAACTACGAGTGCTGCCCTGTCGGTGTCATCGGGTTGCCGCAGCCACCGTCGCCGCCTCCACGGCCGCCGCGGCCACCGCCGGGCAACACCACCGAACCGCTCATGCCCTTCGAGCCACCGGCCCTGCCCAGCGCTCCTTCTCCTCCCAATGAACCCGACCCACCGTCTGAACCTCGGGCGCCACGACCGCCATCACCCCTGCCGCCCAGCCCCCGCCCGCCACCATCGCCGCGACCGTCACCCCCGCCGCGTCCGAGTCCCCCACCTCCCAGGCCACCTCCGCCTGTCCGCCCCCCGCCAAGGTCGCCACCTTCACCTAAGCCGCCCTCAACACCCCCCCGTGCACCTCGCTCGCCACCCCCTTCACCGATCGGCATATCACCACTTCCGTCTGCCGGCAACCCAGTGGGCCCCCGTTCCTCCACTAGCGATCCATCCTCCGACACGCCATCCTCCAGTCTGGACCCAAGCCCGAGCCCAGACGCATCTTCGTCCAACCCAGATCCCGATCAACCATCGTATCCAAGTGTTCCACTTACACCACAAGTCGAACCATGAGCAACGGCGACGTCCGGTCTTCCCCGGTACCTTACAACATTTCCCTCGTGTCTTGTCAGGGCCACGATTCTTATCACCGAGAGGTGAAACGAGCTCGTAAATAGACCTTGAGCATTGTGACACTCAAAAGGGGGCGCTGAGGGCCTTATGGACGGGATGGCGGTTAGACAATTAAGCGGTGTGTTTGTTTTGCGCATTGCAAAAGGGTAATGATGTCTTGATGTCGAGTACTGCGGTGATGGTGTGCGAGCGCACAAAGAACGTGATGTGTCGCAAATGGGGTCGGTGGGTGGCAGTACCGCACACATGTTTCGTTACTGCGGACCGGCCGTCTGCGTGCAGGTCGTCGGTGCAGGGGTCTGCTGCAAGATTTTTGTGGCCGCGGGAGATTAGGCAAATAGGTCCTATGGCTCAAACGCAGGTTGGGAGGGTTTGGGAGGTGTCGCAGGTTTTGCCGCGGTGCGCTTAAGATGCTCGCCTCATACGAACCCAGCAAAAAAGGGGGATAGTTGTTATCCGTTGGGCCCGCGGGAAATCATCTGAGCAATGGCACGGATGGCAGGTGCGGAGGTGCGCTGAAGCTTGATAAGTCGATAGAGGTTATCACGCATCGTACCATGTTGGTTCCTGGCTTTTCACACGGTCTAAGTATATAAAGTGAATTGCTTTGACCGGATTCGACAGCATGCTGCGATGGTAGGCAGGACGTTTAGCGGCGTGCTTATGATGAGCGGAAAGTCCTTCCTGACGTGATCGAGAACCCATATGTTTTGAGGCCTCGTTCGCACATTGCTTCATGCCTATCCTTGTGGATCCTAAACTGATTTGGAATTCTTGAGGGAGGCAGATTATGGTATGGATTCTGTCGCGCGCGTTATTCCCCTTACGATTTACGTCATGACGCCCAGCACGAGATCATCCATGAGGATCCTTGCGGGCGAGCAAGCTTGCGATAAGTCCGGCAGACGGATTTCCGGTCGACCAGGGTTCGGCTGGATAGCCTGTACGGTAGATAGGAAGCCTTGCCAATACGGTTGGAAGCGTCCACTCGGCACTTGCGCAACTGCTAATACTAAGTTTGTGATACGACATGTTGTTGTGTACCTATATAGCAGCGCATGTGGCTGCTGTGTCCAGATGCTATCATATACTCTTAACGCTTCTCGTGACGGTCGGGTGCACTGAACGAGGACTATGCACCTGCGTGTGCGTGTGCGCGTGACACGCTGGAGATGTGGAAAAGGGTCGTGACTATTGCAATCGGACGTGCGGTCCACGGACCGGCAGAAATACGAAGCGCCTGGAAATCTATTTTAGCGACCGGCCCCATTATCGTACCAGTCAGGTCAGGTATGTCCATCTTGGTTGTGATGTAGGATATGCTCGCAGATGGTAAGAATCCCGGGGGTAATGCCTTCGAGATGTTGTTAACCAAATGTAATCGATGGTAAACAAACATTAAAGCTGCACCAATGGTTTTGGAACCGAGCTTTGATTCAACAAACATTGCACAAACATCACACCTTATACCTTAGCCACATCTGTGCCCACATATCAGCTTCATCATCAACCCCATCCCTTCCCTACCATCCATCAAACCTACATATTCTCAATCTAAACGTGCCATGTTGTCGTCGGCTCATTTGCCGTTCCTCGGCTCATGTGCCGCAAGGTAGCTGCCGCTGCTGTGTACGCCCAGCGTGCTATGTTCGCTTCAACTGTAACGTTGCCAGCTAATACTGTGGCGTACTCATGCGAAGCAGCCACTTCCGGTCAGCACAGCCCATCAGCCACCGGCTCAGCAACGATGCTATATCGCCTTACAAATATCAAACGCCCGCCAATTGAGGCTATTCCGCCTATACAGGCTATTTCCCCTTTCCTGCCGGACACATGGCATACGGCTCCACCTTGTTGAAGTGCACGGTTCTGAGCATACCAGTTCCGAGTTCCAAGGGCCCTCCCGTCGGAGGGAGTTTAAGATGAGCAGCAGAGTTCCACCCGGTCCTACATTCCGCACCTGAGTGTACCTGACTGATATCACGTGCAGCTCGCCGCTGGGGAGGGTGGATGCACGGAGACCTGCCGCTACCGCAGACCAAAAAGTCCTTTCATCAATTCAGTCAAGGTCATTGGGATTTCGGTGCCGCATGTGAATCGCGTCCATCTCGGCCAGAGTGCTCTCGTCCAGGACCACCTGTGGGTTGGTATGTAATATGATTAGCCGACCCCTAGGGTTGAGCGGTTTTCATTTTGGCGGATGTATTACGAGCTCATGGCGATTGTCGTTCGACAGTTGGATTGTTGCGGTTTTGTGGGATATCAAGATCATGGCTTGACGCGTCTGCCTCCGTTAAACATTCAAACAAGCACCTCCGCACACATACACATACACACACACACACGTGCCAATCACCCTACCTGGCACGCAGCGATGTTCTCCTTGAGCTGTTCCATAGTTGTGGCCCCGATGATGACGGATGCCACGTACCAGCGGCTGGCCACCCAGGCCTGTGCCAGCGTGGCCGGGCTGAGGCCCACACGTTTGGCCAGAGCTGCGTACTCGGCAGCTGCGGCGCGGGTGGCGGGCTGGTGGTAGCGTGGCTGGAAGTCTGAGGGTGTGAGGGGAACCCGGATGGAGCGGTGGAGGGAAAGCGCAATGTGGAATCACAAGAGCGGATGAGGGCTAATGTGGGAGGCACGAGTAAGGCAGGGAAGGTAGGGCAACGGAACAGGATGCGTACGGCAATCTTTGTCTACGCCATCCCACCGCCCACCCCCGAACTCACTTGGGAAGTCCTTGTGACGGCCCTTGTCCGGCTCAGACCCGTCCAGATACTTGCCGCTGAGGGTGCCGCCCGCCAGTACACCGTAAGCCAGAAGCCTGGAAGGCAGGGCGTGGGCGGGTGAAAAGGGAGGGGTTAAGAGGCGGAACCGCAATCAGTCAAGGACAGAACGTCAAAGATCAGCAAGCACTGGTTGAGGGTCAAGGATATAACGGCCAGAAGGGAGAAGAATGAGACACCAGAATGAGTCACTTTCTCATTCATTCACGTACATATCCCGCGACCATTCCCTTTCCCCAAGCTCCAAGGACTGCCATGAACTTCAACAGCTTCCTGAATATGTCCGCGCCTTCACCCTACCGCCACAAGACAGTCTTAAACGCGATTTCTTCTCGCTAACACTCTTACTACTCACTCACTCACTCCACCAACAACAACAGCCCTTGCCCACCCCACCCCATGGTGTTGGCACCAGGCGCGCATGTCTCCGCAAGCTCTTCCTCAAAGTGACGGTATACGGGCGAAAAGTCGTTTTGGATGGAGATCGGGGGAGTCATATGTAGCCGGATGGCCACCTCGAACATCTGAGATACGCCTAAGGAAGGAGGTATCACCGGGTGCAGCAAGAACGGTTCTCAGTGGCAGTGGATTTGGATTACCTGTGGCGGCGCTCCGGTACACAGATGGGGACGGGATTACTGCCTTTGCGGGGTAAACGTCTGCCAGGACAATCCTCACCGCTGCGCACATGGGGCCTGGTTAAGCATAGCCTAATGGGACTGGGAGCTAGAGGGGACCCCCGGCTGATGAAACTTCAGAGGCCAATGGCGGTCGTGGAGGCTGCATCTCAGCGCCGATGCTTACATGAGTACCGCAACATAAGTCATGTTTACAGTCTGTCCCACTGACCCATGGGTCTATCTATCCCGCGCCTTCTCTAACCTGCCTCCACCAGCCATCACACAAACAGAAAGGAACCCCGACCGAAGAGGTCAAATTTCTCACCGGGCGCGGGGTCACGTGCTCCTTACCATAGCTCGTCTCGTTGGACAGTCCCCAGTGCCGGATCTTGCCTTCATTGATCAGCTCGTTCATCACCCACACCTGAAGGAATCCGGCGTGCGTAATTTGTGTGTGTGTATTAGCAACCCGCCAAACCCGAACTCAAACCCAAACTCAAACCTGGGGTCCCCCCCTACACTCCGTCCGCCCGGTCACCTGAGCCTCTAACCGTTGCCATGAGGTGGCCTCACCTGCAGTTCGAAGGGAACGTAAGCCTGTTCTAGCTCCGGGCGGTATTGCCGCTTTCCCCACAGCGGGACGTAACGGGCGGGCCTGAAACGTCGACGGCGGCGGCGGGGATAAGTCGGGTCAAAGGGGTCGGGGAGCCTCCGGCCCAGACGAATGCTCGATATGTTGCCGCGATGAGGCGGGGGCGGCAACAGGGATGCGGCGGCGGCGGCAGGGAATAGGTAAATGAACTGAAGTGTGCACTGGAGAGGGAGCGTGTCGGGTTTTGTGGGCAGTTCCAATACAAGTCGGTGTAGAGGCTGTGAGGGCACGTGACGGTGCCTGCTCCCTGGCTGGGCAGCCGGGGAACGGGGACGGGACCGGACGAGGTCGGGTATGGTCGTGCATGGTATGTGCAGAGCCCCCCTCTCTCTCTCCCTCTCCCTCTAACGTGAGAGGTCCGTTGTAAACCATAAACAGGAGACAACAAGTCTGCGCCGATTCCCCTCTTTCCTGCCTGTGCCTGTGCCTGTGCCTGTGCCTGTGCCTGTGCCTGTGCCTGTGCCTGTGCCTGTGCCTGTGCCTGTGCCTGTGCCTGTGTCTGTGCCCGTCCCCGTCCCCGTCCCCGTCCCCGTCCCTCCCTCGTTCGCCTGGGAGCGGCCCCACCAGTGGATCTGGTACAGGTCGATGTAATCGGTCTGCAGGCGCCTGAGCGAGCCCTCCAGGGCGGAGCGGATGGACTCCTCGTCCATCACCGGCTGGGTCGCCGGGCCGGGAGGATCGGTCCTGTGGCGGGTGGGGAGGGGGGAAGGGAGGGGCCTTGGGGATCATGGAGTCAACAGGACCAGATCGCGCCCAGAAGGTGTGTGTTCAAAGCAGGTGGGCGAAGAAAGCCATTACATAAACTGCATTGTAACTGCATTTACAGACATTTACACCATCGCTCCGCTGCCCAACCCCGCTCACCGGTTCGCCACAACCCAGCTGCGATCCACGCCGGGCAGCGGAGCCGCCACCTTCGTCGCGAGGATGACCTGCATGACGGTGGCGGCAATGGTAATGACGTCGACTCCCGCCAACTCCGGTGTTGCGTGAAAGTTTGTTGTGTAACAGCCGTTGTTTTATACCGGTAATGCCGTTGTTTTATACGTATGCCGTTGTTTTATACCGGTAATGCCGTTGTTTTATACGTATGCCGTTGTTTTATACCGGTAAAATAACTGGGACTTGGACACCGTCAATCGCGCATTCATCAACGACCCCATCATCAACGCAAAAACAACCACCAACCAACCAACCAACCAATCCGCTCCAATCAACGGGATTACCAGCTAGGGATCAACATAGGATGCTCCGGCGTCCCCAAACAAACAAAACCCTGAGGGGCCCAGGCTGCCCCTCAACCTTCAGCGAACACCCAGACGTTTCCCAAACGCAGTGCCCTAATACCCTGGCCAGCTTGTCACCTACCTTGTCCCGGCACCCACGGGCCTTCAGCCAATTACCGATGTACGTTTCCGTACGGCCAACCGTCTCAGGCCGCGGCGGTACCGGGTACCTATGATAGCGCACCGGGCACCGCCCACCATCATCAGTACAAAACGGGAACCCCGACCTCATGGCTGCGAATAGTACGGCATGCAAACAGCTTCAGGGTATGCGATGGGAAGAACTTGGGCAGTATTGATAAGGACCTCTGTCAAAAACTGTCAAAAGCCTCATGCCGCAATGGAGGGCAAATGGCTGGAAAAGAATAGCGACCCACGGGTCAGTCGCGATGCCCTCCCCCCAACGTGGAGGAGAATGATGGGTGATGAATGACTCATAAGTCTGCTGCACTGTTTCTCTTCCTTTGTTTGCAAAACAGAGAAACGCAGTGGGCTTACAGCTCTGCCGTATCGATGAAGTTAACTCCGTTAGCCAGAGCGTAGTCCAGCTGCTCAAAGGCTTCCTCCTCAGTGTTCTGCGAGTTATTTTATGCACACGTTACCAGCGGCAGAGCAGATGGTCCAGACGCGGGTAAAAAAGCATACAAACACACCAGAGACCCGCGAGAAGGGCGATCATACGCCTTTGATTAGTGACCTAGGCATATCGGGATCATCATTCTAAGGGGATGTGTTTGGTGGGACTATCAGCAGCCGTTGCGGGTGCGTTAACCCTCTGCTTAGGTCAGGGAGTAGGACCTCAAAACCCTCCAACGAGCAGGTGGCGGTTGCCAGTTACCTTACCTGCTCGCCCCAAGTCATCGTGCCTAAGCAGACAATTGGGACCTCCAGTTCCGAGAGTCCAAGGTTCCGCCGCCGCATTTTTGGTGCAGACTCGGCCATAGCAAAATTATACAAGCTTGCCTAAAAGCCGGTGGACAGAGGCAAAATTGTGTTAGATCACGAAATTATTTCAACCTTCTTGATGCTCCATATGCTCTTACATATACCTACTAAAGTTGATGAACACAGGCGCAGTCCACAAGCAGCAGAGACCGCTATAACTAATTATCTTTGAATATCACTAATGGTAACTGGTAAGGCATACGGCGATGCATGCATGTCCCTGGTTGAAACAGTTCGTGCGATGGCAGTTAACTATGCTAACCAACGAATATGAAATGAGCAAATGACCGTGACGCCATGTACACACCTGCGGCAAACCGTATTGTTGAATTCGAAATCGTTTGAGATGTAGCTTAGCATCGTTTACCCTTACTGAGATGACTGCTGCGCAGGCTTTCCGCCATCGTGCCCCTACTTTGTTGCGCACGGAACTCGCGAAGAATGCCATCTTATCGGATGAAATACTGCGCGGCGTCGTAACATGTTGGTGCAGTAACAAGAGCAAAGCATGTACGGGTCCAGAACCTCTTCCGGCCAACGGCGGCAAGCACAATGCCGACGACACTAGCAGGCCAAAAAGCCGCAACACCGGCGTCAAAAACACCTCAGGATCCTCCAGAGGGAAGTCACCTAAGGTAAACGGCTCGCAAGCCGTTGCCGCTCTTGCGGCTGGTTTTGCTAACCTGGTCGTCCCTCAGCCGTTCATGAGCCATTCCGGCCTAACATGGCTCCTCGCCAGCGCCTCTTCGCTGCGCGGCTTGCATGGCGCAGCCATCAGCAATAGACCGATGGCAGCCACCATGGTGACCGAAGGGTTGCCGTCGGCTAGTCCAATGATGATGAATGCAGTTACGAACCGTACGGATATCAACGGAAAGCCCGACCTCACGACGCGTCCAAAGAAACGAAACAAAGCGGAGGAACAGGAAATTTTGGAGCAGGTTCATAATTGCACGGATGCTGAAGATTTGATGGATCTTTTAAAATCTACTGTTGGCGTTTCAGAGACAGCAATTTCAGCTGGCGTACACAGCAGCGGTCGGCCGTCAGTGTCGGATTCCGTCGTGGTTGAGGCGCTGCTGCGCTTGTCGACCCTTCCACGATCTCAACCGCCACCCGTCAGTGAGGAGGTTCAGGCGCGGCGGCGAAGGCGACGTCAGAGGCGTGAAGCCGCTGCCGCTGCCATCGCCACTAAGGACGCCGGACCGCTGCCGCCGCCGCCGCCAGTAGGGGCCGACCCTGCTGCGCCTGGTAGCGACGAGTGGTGGCGATATCGCCGGGCTGTGATAGTTAGCCTGTTCCGTCAGCTCACGCCGTCGTACGGCACGATGGACCTGACAACGCGGGTAGCACTGCTCGAAGCGTGTAGCCACCTGACCTGGTTACTGGGGCATTTCTCGGAGAGCAAACCAGCACGTGGCGGCGGCGACAATGATGTCAGCGACGCCGCCGCCGGTGACCAAAGGCACCCGGCACAAGCGCTGCTGGATGCCGTACTGAAGCGCGACGGAGGCTCGAACCTCCTGGTGCCGGCGTCGCCGCAGCTGCTGGTCCGTTCCTGTGATGTAGACGGTGTTGACAAGCCGACCCCGCCATCTCTAGCCTCCCTGGCGGCGCGCCTCCTCGCCTCCATGGGCCGCCTTCGCTATCGAGATAGAGAAGCACTGGCGAACTTGCTGCCGCCGCTGATGACCCGGCGGAGCAACCTGACGGCAGCGGACCTGGCTTGTGTGGTAACAGCGGCTGCGGAGCTGAGGCCACTAGCGGATCCGTATGTTCCCTGGAGCCACGTGTGCGATGGCCTGGCGGCACCGGGTGCGCTGCCGCAGCTGACGGCGGAAGAGCTTGTGCGGCTAGCGCAAGCGCTGGCAGGCACAGGGGCGATCCGGTCAGACGGAGGCAAGGGGCGAGGGTCCGGTCGGGATCCGGATTCGGATTCGGATGTTGAATCTTTGTTGCCATCGTATCACGAGGAGGACGGGGACGATTTAATCGAGTACGGCGTCAGCAGCAGCCGCGGCGACCGCGGCGGCAATGGCGTGCCGTCGGGCGGCCGCGGGTATGACGTGGCATATGGAGCTCCCGAGCGTGCTGGAGAGTGGACCGGTGCAGACGCTGAGGAGCGGTTGCTGGCAGCGCTGGGTCGGGAGGTTTCGGAGCGCGCGCGGCTGGGTGGCGGCGGCCTCTCCGGAGGTCAAGTTGTACGGCTGATGGTCGCGGCCGCCAGGCTAGGGCTTCGCGATACCGAGATACTTCAGGTGAGATGTAAGAGAGGTCCGCGAATGCGCAAGCTGCAATGACAAAGAAAGGCTATGCAAATAGAAGCATAGAAAGCCCAGATGGTAAAAGTCATAGACCCAAGGAGGTAAGAAGGGATGGGCACAGGGGCATCGAGTTGTGAGGAGCGTTCGGTAACGGAGCAGCGGGCGGATGTGTTCGAGTTGTGGACTGCGGTGGCGCGAGAGGCGGTGGGGGGAAGAGGACGGCGTGAGGTGGTGAAGGCGTTTAATCAGTGTGTTTCATCTTGTCACCCCTCCCTGCTTTTCCAAGTTCTGATGATTGCTGTGTGTTTTACGAGAATCCTTTCCCCACCCCGCCACCACCCCATCCCGCCACCCCACAGCCACTCGCAGCCGCGGCTCGTCGCCACCTCCCCTTCCTTCGTCCGGACGAGGTCTCGCAGCTCATGTGCGCCACCGCCCGGCTGGGTTTCGTCGACCCCGCCCTCATCGATGCCGTCAGCTACACCGTCTCCGCCATACAGAGCACGGATCCCATGTCGTACAACGTGCGAAGCCTGGCAATCGTGTCATGGGCGCTGGCCTGTCACGGCCGGCCATGTCCTGACCTCTTTTCAGACAACACTGCCACCGCTTTGATCAACGGCATGAGGATAACGCCCATGTCATTGACACCGTCATCGACCCCATCATCGAATCTACCGCCCCCTTCACACCTGACAAGGCCGCCTCCTCAGCCACCATCACAAGCTACGCCGACCTCGCGGAGCTTATCGGGCAAGGGACCATCGGGGGCGCAACAAGAGGTGGAGGCCGCTGCCGCGCTGGTGCAGCCTGACCCACAGCAGCAGTTGCGGCTGCGGCCCTACGAGGTGGCTAATTCGTTGTGGGCGTTTGCCCGCCAGAACGCCCGCCATCGGGGCCTTACACTGGCCGCGATGCGGCGCTGCGCGGACTGGCAGCGGAGAGGGCGACTGCCTCGCTCCAGTTTGGTTAAGGTGCTCTGGGCGGCAACCAAGATGGGATACACGCCCGGGGCTGACGGTGGCGCGGACAGCGGCGGCTGGCGCCGCCGCCGTGAGGAAGTGGCGCCGGGTCTTGGCGGCGGCGGGGAATATGATGATGCACACAGTGACGCACTACTGCTGGCAGAGCGCGTGGCGGAGGTGCGGTGTGTGTGTTTGTGTTTAATGGCGGAGCGGAGTATTATTTGTTGCCGTTGAGAAGGCGACAGGAGGGCGGGGCTCACCGCAGCTGCTGCCCGGAGGGCCCCGCCCTTGCCGCTGATATCGTATCCTTGCGACCATGGCAAGGTAGCACCCCCCCCACCACCACCACCGCCACCCACATCACCCCCATCACCCCCATCACCGCCACCCCCACCACCACCATCACCACCATCACCACGACCAGCTCCTTCATTGCGTTTTTATTGCTGACCCTTGAAGCCACATACTGCCATGGGTTTTGCTGCATAACCTGGGGGGCCATCTTCACATCCTTCGTCTCGATCTAGCCGCACAGCATCCGCATCTGTTACCTGCCCTTGCCATAACGGTTACGGCTACTGCTACCGCTACTGCTGCCAATCCTAATGCCGATCGCTTGTCTTCCCACATTCCGCAGCTTGTCATTGGGCAAGCGCAACGGTTCACCGGCCCAGAGCTCGTCCAAGCCGCAGAGGCGCTCGAGCCGTATTGTACGGCAGGTGGGCCTCTGTATGACAAGTACGGCCGTGATGTTTACCAGAGGCTAATGGAGGTGGCACGGAGCCGTGTCGCGAGTCTCAGGTGCGCAACGTTATCCCTCTTTCATGTAAGTGGATCAGGATCGACTTGAAAGTCTACATGTACACTATACATATACGGTCTGGACTTCTTGGACGTCTTGCATATCGGTAGGTTTGAGACGTGTTGCAAATAGCCAAAGGGCTAAGTCGCCTTTCGCGCCCACCTCTCTCTTCTCCTTCTCCCCCCTTTACCCTATTCTCCTCTTCCCCCCCCCCCCAGACCCGATGCTTGCGTCGCCCTCCTGTCTACCCTCTCACGAGCCACCGCCGCATCCGGAGGCCTTGACCGCACCTCGCCATCCGTCCCCGCCTCGTCGCCACCGCTGCCCTCCCTGGATAGCCGCCTGTTGCTGCGTGCACAGCAACGGCTGATGGGGCCCATGGAGTCCGGCCAACTGTCGATCGCACAGCTGTTGGAAGTCATGGAGGTGTTGCGGCGCGCAGACGCGCGGAATGCACCGTCATTGCCCGGGCTGGAGCAGCAGCTGCTGCGGCTGGTGGGGGAGGCGGATGAGGGCGACGACGACGGCGGCGTAGTGGCGGCGAGGGCGCCGCCGCTGAGTGGCGAGCAGGCAGTGGCGGCGCTGGTGAACCTTGGTTCATTGCAGCGGCACGGCGCGGCGGCGGAGCTGTTTAGGTACATGCAGGATGTTGTTGACGACAGCTACCTAGGCTCTGCGTCGTACACCATGTTCACCACCATTAGCACGTGGCGTGGGTTCTGTCGCACCCACAGTGTTCGGATCTCCGCCCCTGGGCCCCCGCGGTTACTATCACCACCGAATGGATCCATCCCTCATTGGCTTTTCAAAAGCAACATGCGCCTCGCCCTGTCCGTCTGTCTGTCTGTCTGTCTGTCTCCTGTTTCGTTTTGGACTGAGCATGCATCATGGTGTGGTTTCCACTTGTATGCTACCGCGTATTGATGTACGCGCTTAGATATGCTCTTATGCGAATATGCGAGATACGCTTTCCTCCAGATCACACCGTGTGGCCTTTCCTTCCCTCAGGCAGCCATTCATTTTACATCTTCGGCCCCTTTTTCGGCAGGCTGACACACCGGCAAGTGACCTCCTCTCTGGAGCAGCAGTCTCCCGAGGGTATCGCACGACTACTCAGATTGCTGGGTGCCGCGGCGCTGAGGGGCCGCCGCCAGACTGCCGCCGAGGTGGCGGCGGCCATGATGCCGGCACCGTCGGGGGCACGGAACAAATCCAATCGTGTCGCCGGGTGGCAACATCAGCCGCAACCCTTACGGCAGGAGATGCAGGCAGCGGTGGCGATGACGGTGTTGGGTTCTGGATTGGTAACCTTTTTGGACGCCGCCTGGGTTTCCATGCAGCGGCCCGGTGGGTTCGAGCGGCTGTCCACATCGCAGCTGGTCGACGCCGTGTGGGGTCTTGCTGCGTGTGGGTACGATGAACCCCGCGCGTACGACGAGGTGCGACTGGTGCGCGTTTGTGTACTCGCGTGCTCACATTGCCGACTCAAGGAGTGCCTTTTGACTTCGTCGCAAACGCTTTTGATGCCGTCGTTGCGTCTTCATGTAGATTCGTACACGTCGTAGATCTGCGCACCGAAACCATTTTACATGAAGCTATTAATCGTCACTGCCACAATCTTTCTCCAAACTTAGGGATCCTAAGCATACGGCCTTTACTTCTTCACTCTGTCGGCAACCCTGGCCACCTGCAGCTTGCAACCCGGCTCCAGGGGCGAGTGAAGAACCTGCCCGCCTGGTCTCTCGCCCGGATAGCCGCTGCGATGCACGGTCACGGCCTGAACGACAATTCATCCACACCTAAAACGACCGCAACTGCAATTGCAACCGCCGTATCCGGGGCTTGCCGATCCCGAGGCGGCTCGTCGCCGCCGCCGCCACAGCCGGCGGGATTGGCTACGACGCAGCACGATGGTAAAGGTGGTGGCGGGCGCCCACCTAGCCACCTCGAGAGGCATCCAGAGCTGGCGGAACGGATTGCGAAATACGGCACTCGGGAGCTAACGCGGCTGGGCAGCGGCGCCAAGCCGCAAGATCTAGCCACCCTGGTGGAAGTCTTCGCGTCGGCTGCGCCGCAGTACGGTGGTTTGTTCCTGGCGGCAGCGCACCGGGCGCGGCGGTGGCTAAAGGAAGCGGCGGAGCTGGAAGAAGGGGGCGGCGCAAGAACTGGCGGCGGTACGGATGACGGTGAAGGTGGCGGCGGCCAGGCAGGGGATTTGCGGGAGGCCGTTATACGTGTACGGGCAGCGTGTGAGGCGGCAGGGTACGACGTCAGTGAAGTTTTAGGGTCGGCCTCGGAGCCAGCTCGGAATGTGGGGAGCACCGACGGAGCCGAGCGGGGGAAGGGGAGGGGGGTACGCACCAGTGGCAGGTTAAGGAAAGTGTACGGCGGGGCGCCGGCGTCGCTGCGGGAAGGTTGGGAGCCGCCACGTGGCTTGGGCAGTCCCCGGAGGTCTCAACAACAAGAATTGGCGGACAGTTGGGCTCCAGGACCCGGGTCCGGCGGGGGTGAACGGGCTCGGCGGCGGAGGGCAGACGACCGGCGTGTCGAGGATCTGTCCTGGTGAGGTGCCGTACAAGGTACTGCTAGATCTTGTATACCAGATTAGGAGGTTATCGCTTATAAGAGGTGCGACACGGGCTGTTAGGTGCAGGTGGTTTTGTACAAGATGCCTTAATGCAAGAAGACGATCACCACTGGCGTTGCCAAGGTTGCTATTACATGATTTACATTGATTCATCTAAATATGTATTTTGATGTGTTCTTCGGATTGACCTTGTTTCTCCTTATGTCGTGACGAGGCTTCTGGACACGTTGGCGAGCAGCCCGCCGGGCTGCACAGGTACATCCATTATAATTCACAGCAATCGCAACCCCGGCTTATAATAGAAGATGCAGAGACCGCAGGCCTGCATGAAGTGCCTTGCAACCACAATCACACGTTGGTGGCCATCGTTACCCCAACTAAGCTTCCTCGTGCCGTACAAGGCCCCGCTCGTTGAATCCTCTGTTTGCATGGTTGCTTCTTACAGACATTGTTAGCTTCCTTCTAAGCCCCTCTTCACTTCAATTCACTTAACTACTGACCTTTCGAGGTACCAGATACTAGATGGATGCATTAATTAGTCTGCACGGCCATTCCGCAACGCTCACTAACCCCCTTGAATGAAATCCTGACAGCTGTTCTTCCTTGCCTTGGTGACCCGTGTCGTGCGGACATGTGCTTGCCTGCTTATCGTCCCTGGCTTTCTTTCCCTGGAGCGCATCAGGACATCACATCCGACCACCCTGCGTTCCAAAGCCGACACGACAACGCCAGGTCCTAGGTGACACAGACACACTCAACAGGGAATGAGAAGGCAAATTTGCAGCACGGACATAAGTGAAAAGAAATTCGTCTTTATCGGACAGACCGAGGCCTGCAAACTAGGATCTGGGACACGGGTCGCTGGGGAGAAAGTACTGTCCGCTTCTTGGTCGCTGCCACCAAAATAGACGCTAGCACGCTACCACTACAACCTGCAACATACGTCCGTACGTAGCGTCGAAGAATGAATGATGGTTTTCAAATGGATTTACCGCTTAAGCTGGGAGGGCCTTATGCGTCGGTAATCACCTCAGTCGTTTTCACTCCCCACCCGCAGCCGACGGCACGGGTGTAGAAGCCAGGCGCAACGTTATTCCCATGCCGCGTGGCAGCTGCAGCGCCACCAGGACTGCGGGGACAAGAAGAATCGTACCGCCAACCGTCACGGCGCTCACCACGTCCGTACCGTACCCGGAATGAGCAGCTATCACGAACGAGGTAGTGGCCTAATGACAGGAGGAAATGATGAGCACGGGGTGGGAGAATGGGAGGTGACAACCTGGAAGGTATTCAGTCGACAGTTTATGGGCGACAGGGTTCAGCAGATGCAGCGAAACTGCCCAGTCTGTTTTGTGCTGCACCTGCTGGACATCCGTTCGCAGAGGAGGTGGATGTGACACAGATTGTGTCACCGTTAACTTAGTGTAAAGTATGCCATTGGGGCATGACACCGGTCTTCCTGGCTGGAGAGGTTCCGGACGTTTCGTCGGCTGCACTATGGCCAACAAAGCGCCAACATACATCCCGAAACCCTTTGACCCAAGGCCAAATATTCTCGTCAGTGTGCATAACTACGATTGCGTCCTTGTTCCTAAAACTCACATTTCATCAACCTGTCCCTTACAACCCATGAAGATATGGATCATTGGATTCCGTGATGTATCTGTTAAAGAATTTGGATCTGGATCGGACATGAAAAGGCTGGCCAGCGAAGCGTTCGACTGACTGCAATAATGGTTTCGTTTCGCAGGTATTCAGTTTCGAATTGTGACAAATATTTTAGCCTCATTAACATCTGTTCAGATAGGCCTGAAATATTCCATTTGCTGTGCATTGCTGTGGTCACATCGTGACGTCTGCTTCTGCCTGCTTTCGGAAACATGAATGTAGTAATGCTAGATCTAGTAGATTTTATACTCTTTCCTTTGGGGCAAAGCCCTAGCCGACATAGCTGATGGGAAAACCTGGTCACTGTTTCCCCGTCACACTGACGATCGATTGGAAGTGTGACAGATATTAATGCAAGCTTTATCCTACGCCGCCCGCCAAGCACAATTAGAAGCTGCTTCCACGAAGCTGTCGACCTTTCTGACTGCGGTTTGCTGTTCCGAAGGTAATCGAGGTATTTGCAATAGCTGACCTTAGCGCCTGCACACCCCTGTTGTTCAGAGTCAAAGTTTTCAGCTTTCGTACACGAAAAGCATATCCGACTCCTCCATCCCTTTTCCACATCCGCTCCGTCTTCGGCTTCACCTCGGAGCCGGTCGAGCTTGTCACCACTACTCTTCAGCAACCCTCGCTCCTTCCTAACCCGCTGCGTCGGTCTTGTTCTTTTGAACTTACAGTTGGACACAGCGCCAAGAGCACCAGGGTCATGGTGGGTCCTGGCGGCAGCCCAATCGCCGCTGCGCATGCGGCTTGGAGCAACGGCAGCACCATCACTTTGAGCAGCAGCAGTGTGCCCGCCTGTAGGTAAGGCGAGGGGCGGAGCGCGGTCATATCAAAGCCACACATGGCCGTCGTTACAACTCGTAGCGTATGATGCACCGGAACGGGGTTTAAGGCGTTAAGCTGGGGGCGCGCCGAACACTGGCTCTCTGAAGGCACCTCCCGCGCCGACACCTTAACGCTTCGTGCTAGCTCCATCATGCCTATGAGTCGTCAAATGAAACAGACGCACCTGCTTCAGCAGGGAGGCCCGCATCCGCTTGCCATACATCCAGACGCCAATGCTGCAATTTGCCAGAAGAGCCATGCGGGAGGGAACCGGCGTAAGGTCTGATGGAATACCGTGATGTGCATGTTCCTAGTATACATCAATTCGTCGCCCTCGGAGGTCCAAGGGCTGGTAAGCCAATTTTATTACAGAAAATACCTCCTCCCCTTAGCTTCGCCTTTTTGGTGTTATTTTTCAGAGTCTTCTCCTCCTACGCTTCCCGTCACCTTTCCGACCTCTTTCCGCAGGTCCCCTTGCCTCCACTCCGCTGCGGACGTACGTCTTCGAACTTCACATGTGTGGCGCCATTGCCTTCTTTCCCCGGACTGCAAGGCCCGGACGTCCCGCCCACCCTGATATCCCATCCTTACCTGACAAGGGACACAGGAATGGCGATGGACGCGAACCAGTGCAGGAACCCAGGGATGAATTCCAACTCCTGTACGAAGGACGGACTGGAACAGCAATAGCAATAGCAACAATCGCAGTAGCCGCACGGATGAGAGGACCGCATGGAACCACGGGATGACACTCGGGGCCGTCAGTAATCCGGGCATACATTACCGTGCTGGTCACTGTCGTTCTGCTCGGTCTTCCGTTCCCTTTCCCTTATCTTACGGCTACGGTGCAGGCTAACGCCGGAGGATAAGCCCATGCACGCGGCATGCGCGCACAAGGCGATCCGGCCCGGTGCCTAAGGTACTGTGTGGAACACCCCGTCCCGGCTGATCTTAAAAACATCCCGGCACAGCGACCTCAGCCTCCGAAATCCGCCCAACCCCATTCAGCACTGGCGTCCAGGGCTTCGCCCAGCCCCAAGCCCGGCCTCTGGCCCAGGTCTTGACTGCCCTTTTCGCACCTGTCGGGATCCAGAAACTTCCGCAAGCCCGACAGGTTCGTGATTAGAGCTAGCAGCAGCGACCACAGCAGCGGATTCTGTTAAGAGACGGGCATAAAATCCCATGATCACTTCATGGAGGGTTCAAAAACGCTGTAGTGGGTTTGAAAGACCCTGCTAGTGACCCTGCAATTAGATAAATACTTATCAGCGAGTCCCCACCCTACACACTATGGCGGAACGTCTGGAAGGCCACCACACTGTAGCGGAACGCAGGCTCCAACGAAAAGCACCACGTGATTGCGCAGTATAAAGGAGACGCGAATCAAGGACAAACATGCCCATGGGACTGCGGGACCGAACGTGCCTTTAAACCACACACGGGTGTGGCGGACCTGTATATCAAAGCGTACTATCAATGGTGACAAATTCAGGCTTTATATGTAGGTCTGTTTAGGCAATGAGGAAAGCAGTGATCTTTAAACCCATAAGTTTCCTTGATTGTAAGATGCAGGACAAATCGTAGTACGGTACCCTACTGCTGTTCCCAAGGTTACAGAAACAGGCGAACGTCCCTCATCTCAGCCGAGTCCGGTGTCCCAGCATGCCTGACTGCAAGCGCATCTGTCTGCGCGTCTGTCTGTGCATCTGTCTGCGCGTCTATCTGCGCGTCTGTCTGCACTCTACGCAGTTACGGTCGCCAATGGCCTACCTTTCCAACGGTCCATATCACCGCACGTAACTGACGAAGGGCAATGTTTTCGGTGTCGCTGACCACCGGCGCTGCCGGCTCCGCCGTCACGCCTCCGGTGTCGTCATCGCCGCTACCGCCCGGAGCCCCTTGCCTCTGTCTCCCCGCCGCCGGCAGCGCCTCCTCCTCCTCCCCCAATAGCCACCGATGCGGAATCGGGAGATCCACTGCCGACAAGGTGGCGCTGGAGGGGCGAGTCGCCAGTCGTGAAGATGCCGCCGGGCTCGGCGGTGCAGATGATACCACCCTGGCAGCACTGCCAGTTACAGCTCCGGCGAAGCCGCTGAAGCTGTTCCGCGGCTGTGGCGCCGTACAGAGCCGCGTGATGGGAGACTCGGCGGCCTTTCCCGCCTGTCCAGTGCTGCCGTCAGCCTGGCCGCGTTCACTGCTGTACAATGCCCCAGAGCGCAATGATACAAAGGAAAGTGTTGCGGGCAACGGTACCGCGGGCAGCACAGTGCTTGCTTCTGGCGATGCAGGTTTAGGTTTAGATCGCCACGAGGGCGTCGCCGACCCCGGCATAACTTCTTCGAGATCCCCTGAAGGCACTGTGGACAGTAGCTGTGGCGCTGCAGCGGCGCGGTAGGCACTTAAGGAGCTGCTACGGCGCGGCGTTGCCTGTTCAGGAGACGCTGTCGCCACCGTTGGCCGTGTGGTAATGACATCATACACATCATTGCCACCACCGCCAGCTGCCAGTGAGCTGCCAGTATCACCACCAGCCATCATTGCGAAAGGTGATATGCGGGGCGGTGTCAGCGGCGGCAGCGGCAGCGCCGC
This sequence comes from Volvox reticuliferus, assembly GCA_019650235.1. NCBI lineage: Eukaryota > Viridiplantae > Chlorophyta > Chlorophyceae > Chlamydomonadales > Volvocaceae > Volvox > Volvox reticuliferus. The sequence goes on from BNCP01000008.1 coordinate 2,169,149, forward strand.
TGACGCCGTCACCGCCTTTACTGCACCCGCAGCTGCCTTGGCGGCATCTACCAGCATAGGTCCAGGACGGGCGAGATCGGCGGGAGCGCCGGTGCTCTTCCCACCGCTCCCCATCTCCCATTCGTCATACCCCGTACTTGCTGTCCTTCCAGTGCTACCGATGCGTTCGCCGCCGGCACTGCCTCCAGGAGCACCGCCCCCCGGGCTGGGCCCCGGGATTCCACGGGGACACTGGCCTGTCTGGAGTCCATTGGAGCCCGGTGGCGGTGGGGCCGTGATGAGCGCCCAGGGGGGAATGACGTGATCTGAGTGGGACTTTTGTTCTTAAACATTGCACACAATATATCCAAACATATGCGAATCCTGTGGAACCTGTCCGTGGAACCATATTGGATCAAAATCAGTGGATCCAGGTAAGGCTTACAGCTATTCTATGCTGACGGCAGTGCAAGCGGGTTACCAGCAGCCGTAGCAGCGGCGATTTTGATGAGGAACCCGACAAGCTAGAGCAGGGTGGAGCTAGAGGTGCTCGTTCGTCACTTATATATTTGAATTTATATTTATCAATGTACTCATTGATATTTACTACAGGATATTATATATCTTATTACTACACATTTTCTACATTTATTTCTACATTTATTACCTTAATTAATATTATGATCATCCATGTGCCTATATGTCCATTACTAAGGCTGATTCTGATAGATCGTCGGCATCCTCCTAGGGACCCCCGTGTACTATCCCCTCGAGCAGGCAACCCACACTAACGTTGCCGCCGTCATCGCTTGTCGCGTCCATGGACCGTCGCGGTTTCGCTGCGCCCCTCGCGGAGATGGCTTCCGACGGCCTGGAATCGACGAACGTGCTCTGGTTCTGATCTGAACGCCACCTTGTGTCCACGGCGTTGGTAGTGGTGCTGCTGTCGCCGCTGCCTATGTGGTTGATGCTGCCATCGCCAGACCTCCGGGAAGGCGTCAGAAACACCCCCGTGTCCGCACCCCTGGCACCAGTGTTGCGACGGCGTAGGACGGCGGCGCTGGCGCCATGACGTACGCTGCGAGGCATTGTTAATGCGGCCGCGGCAGTCCCGCTGCCGCCGGTCCTGCTGACAGTGCCAACTGGCAAAGCAACGGAGAATGCCTTGCGCAGCGTCACACCGTCAGGGCCATCGGCATGGGTTGAAATGCTGCCGCCGCCGCCACCACCATTGTTCTCCAGTTTTGCACCGCATGGCATCCTGCTGCTGCCGCTGCCGCTGCCGCTCCGCCGCCGCCGCTGCTCCTGGGCATTTTCACGCACCTTGTGCATTTCGAAGGCGAATATGGCGAAGGGGACGACCCACAGCATTACCGGGATGCCTGCCGGGCGCCATAGGTGTGCGGTCACATATGCGGTCTGTGCGAGCGGTGAGCAGCGGCTTACCTGTACAATCGCCTGACCGGGCACCTAAGAGGACCTCAACCTGGCCAGCGACATAACCTATTGAATTGTTGGGTAACGACACACGGAAGAGCTTGCAAAGTGTGTGTGTGGGGTCAAGTTCGCAACATAGTGCACCCGCATGCACCCGTCTTGCAGGCCGTACACCGTACCTGTGAGCAGAGCCAAACGGCGGCCTGGCGGCCCGAAGGTGGCGTCCATGATTGGCAAACCGATCATCCCGCAATTGTTGGCCGTAAGGATCAACGTCAGCAGCGCAAATTCGCGCAGAACAGGGTAGCCGCTTCCTCCACCGCTTCCGACTCCACTTCCGACACCACTGCCGCCCCCGTCGGTTGTCCGGCTCAATTCATTGTCATTTTCCTTAGGGTTGATGCCAGCATCATTCCCACTGCAGCTGCGGGTTGCTCGCCGCCGGTGATACCTGTCCATCCAGAACAGCAGCCTCGGCTAACAGACGACCAGGACAAGCGCAGTTATATAGCGTATGTATGGTACGGCAGAGATAAAGTACGACAAACGCTTTGGTTCTTATTTCCGTGCGGATGAACGTACTCCGCGGAACAGACCAACGAGAAGAACCCGCGAACCCGCAAAAACCCCAAACCCCATATGTGAGAGATATGACCCCGCGGAACCATAGCGCCCTAAAATTTCCTGCCGTACCTTCTAACCAGAAGACAGTACGTAAGGATGGCGACCTGTATGACCGCAATCCATAAAATGTAGGCGGCGAGAGATCTTCCGACAATGGTGTGACGCGATGGTAGCGAAAGTTTATCAAGCCAGCAAAGGTAGGGAGTGGCAAAGGGAACCATGTGAGAGGCAACCGGCTAACCCCTAGGTAAATGAAAAAACCCTAATGGTAAAGGTGCTGGTGGTGACGGTTCGCACCAATCATGCGCGGCAACGCTTTTCGTCATGAGACCTGTGGAATCAATCCGTCGAAGACTAGGCACTACATACGGAAAGGCAAAGGGAAAAGGACTCGCCGGCGGGTGTCAGCAGAACCGGGAACAAAATTATCCTCGTGCGTGATAACTGGCATACTTGACACCGCCACATATACGCACCCTGGAGTGAAGGGAAAAAGCTATCATCATCCGATCATTACCTTCACCGCCACATTCGCACCTCCACGCCTCCGCATCGTCCAGCTGCAGCTTGAGCCCCAAATAGTACCCGCTCAGGCAAGTGACTCCGACCCATAGCACCAGCGTGTTGACCTGCGTGTAGCCAAAGGGGCAGACGGGTAGATATCAGGGAACAAGACAGAGAGATGATGCGTTGTTGCTTCGGCTCTGGCGGGATCTGCGTCTATCAGCTTAGCTGCATGTGTCCGTTGTGCATCGCAACGGTGCGTTCCATGGCAATGGGGTTAGACGGTAGGTAGGGACAGGTGGGCAAAATGTGCACGAGTCTTCACGAGGAAGCGACCGGGCTGAACTGCATTTCTGAACTGCGACATTCTTTAAAAGCAATCTGGCGAAGGGGGGAATTTGCATCTGGGTGGTACAGACAGACGGCAGCAAACAAAGGAGGCCCCCACGCCCACGCTGTTGGCGCTGCAAGGAGGTGCCAAGCTTGGCATTGCGGACTTTGGTTATTGGTTGCTAAAGTGGAGACAGCATGACCATCGGACGTGCCAAAGCGCGGGTCGGCGGTTATTCTTCTTGTGGAGTAAGTATTCCGGGAACCGAAGGACGACGCTTTGTGCAATGTGCTCAAAAACTCGCTCGAGATTAGACGTCACGCCCGTGCGCTCCGGTATATAAATATAAGCCTTTCGTATGCACCTGCGGCATGTACTTTTCCGCATCCAGGACGCGAAGCCGCACAAGCAACCATCCGAGGAAGATGCTGAGCAGGATTTGGAGGCCAACGGTGACTACGGGCTGAAGCGTCCAGGCCATAGCTTCCCTTCAATATAGCGTATACTAGTGGTTGACTTTTCTTTGCTGTTATATAATCTAGGTAACAATTACAGACGACCGATAGGCAACTTGCTGAACCAGCATGAATAAGCAACAAAAGCCCTTGACGTAATTTTATGAGTAGATCCTCGAAGGGTAATACTGATTGGTAAGATTCGGTCGTTTGGTATCGGGCGTGTGGGAAATGGTTGGACTCCAACAAAATTCAAAACATATGTTAAGTACATGGTAGAAACGTTTTAGCAATCGCGCGAACAGGTAGACGTTACCCTCCAGCGAAACATGCTTCTTAAATCTAAAACACTATATTACTCATCCTTATATCGATTTCGCGCTGGCAACTTGTCTTCCAGCGGGCACATCGATTGGTGCTCCGAGGCTAGCTCCTCATTCCGACCTCATTTACGACCCATGGGACGATATTGGCCGCGCTCACAAATACAGGCCAACGTGCAGGCCACCAATCCAGACTCGCTGCAGCTCTTTGAATAGCTACGCAAAGCCTTCCCTAATGTTATTATGCGAAGCCAAAAGTTGGGTTTGGCTCCGGAGAATTGACCGCGAAATGCACCGCGAATGCCCTTAACCATAAATACTAAAACCCTAAAACCCTAAAACCCGTGCCCGCGCCAGCCAGCACGCGCGCTGTGTATGCTCGCCCGGCGTTCTAAGTACGGCCTATTATCTTCCCAGAGGATGGAAACGTCATCACTGCGCTTGCTGTACTATACCGTATTGCCACATTTTGCATCACCAACAGCAGCGAGCCACTTCACTACCAAGGTGCCCAAAGCTTCGCCTTAATCGAATACATGAAATGCGGTAAGATTGCGTGTTGAACGAAATTGGTTAACGATGTACATCTTCAACCCATGCTGTCTACTCATCTATTTGCAGTTCTGTAGGCTGAGCTTCTCCCGACCCATCTCACGGCTCGGTTGAAGCCAACTGGGCGCCATCGGCGGGGCCGGGGCCTGTGGAAGTCCCGATCAGAGCCGCAGTCATGAACATGTTTCGCAGGATTAAGGACAACTGCTACTTGGATTCTCCCGAGGGCCGCAACCCAAGCATCGTCGGGTGGAGGCACCCAACCCCCATAGGGTTCCGGCCTAATGGCATTCAAAAGCGAGGCGTTACTGTGTTGCCTTCTAATCAAAGATGATTAAAGCCCCGCAGCAGCCGGCACCGCCGTGGGCTGCCGGTGTGGACCCGGCACCTAGGTAGGCCACAGCTGCAACGCGAGGTTCTGGCTGCCAGTGACATGTGCTTCAGCTATAACTAAGCAGACACAAAAAGTCAGGGTCAGGGTCGCAGATAGGAAATGCGTTAACTTACCAGAGCGACTTTGCAGTCGACTCTTTGATTATTGATAGAAAATAATGTTGAATACCGCATGGGCACGGTCTGGATGTTGGCTGCAGTGCGAGATCTGAAGTATAGACGGACCCACCATCGGTTCACAGATAGCTATCGCCTAGGCCCCGACAAATGGGTTGCGGGCGTACGCGGATGTTCATTATAGCGCTGAGCCGTTCACGGAACTTACATCTCTTTCGCCTTTTACTAAAGAGATCAGCGAGTACGGCTCACTGAAGGCGCATATCATCATTATTTGCGAGGCTCTTGCCTTCTCCAAATTGAAAGACTGAGTGCTGAGCTCGAAGTAATCTTCTACCAAAATGTTTTCAAAAGTCAAACGATTGGGCGTCAGAAACTAGCGTGATTAATTCCCAATTTTTATGCATTAGCATGCCACAGAGCTATCTATTCGATTCAGCATCTTCGACGTCATTGATGCAAGTTAACAATCTCAATCTTAAACAAAGTCTTTGGCAAATCACTTGTGGAAACTCGACTAGGTGCATACATCTAAGATGCCGGTGTTGAAACCTAAGCTTGAACAAACTAATTATCCTGGCCTATCACCATACCAAATTCCAGCTTGTTTACATTCTTGGCAGTCTATGTTCGTCTTGCGCACCCGCTTGGTTGGACCTTCGGCCTTCGTCTAATTGCTCGCCAAGTCTTGTCCGAAAGGACGCTGCTCAGCCTCTATCATGCGCCACATCAAACTAATTACTTATGGCCGAAATCCTGGCATTGGTACAGGAGTTCTGATAGGGGTGCTCGGATCACCGGGTACACGCTGGTGCGGAGACGGCGGAGACGGCTACGCAGTGCAAGTCGCCGGCCGGATCATGGGAGCTATTTATCGGACTTCCCTCAGTGAAGGGGGACATCAAATGGTTAAAGACAGTTGGTTACCCTTAGACGCCCTCGATGGCACACATGACCACGTTCACAGAGTCTTGCTGGAAAGAGGGATGGCAGTAGGCCGGCACGCGGCTAACATGATGGTAACAGGACGCCATAGCGACACGCTACCCCGTGTAAGCGCAAAACTTGACGTCCCCTGCCAAATGATATATATTCTTGCTATTGTAATGTGACTGTCCCTATTGATTTTGTTGAGCGTGTAGTTGCAGCAGCACAGACTCCCTATGCTGAGGTGGGGAACGCGAGGGAAGGGTGGCAACATAGGACCCAACAACCGACCCAGTAAGGTAGTCGCGCTTCCGTAAGCACCATTGTGTATATTTGTCGAGAATAACTCGACACTTATAGGAAGTGCGATAATCTGGATAGCAAAAGGAAATGCAGCAGCATGAAACCTAGCTCGATAACCAGATTAACTGCCAATAACACCCTGGCATCGGGCATCGTTCCAGGAATTCTATGCTAAATATTTGAGACTTGTAATGATAATACAGAATTCATAATATGTTGTACCAAGAACATAATTTATCGTCTTTCTATACAACCTTCGTGCGTGAGTTCTACTGTTGACTTTGAGTAAATGAAAAACCTGAACTATATGACCCTCAAATTAGTATGTAATTTCGTGATGGATACCTAATATTTAAACGCGGTCTCAGTTGAAGGCCTTAAACTTGAATGTCTGGTCCGCCAAGGGGAAACGCCACACGGGCCCCGTAAGTCAGCATAGTTTTCTGTGAAGTATTAATGTGCGCTCACTACATGCAATCAGTCGAAGCGCCTCGCAACTATCCGTGTAGCGGCATGTCGACGCTTATGATGCTGGCCACAGGGGGCCTATCCGGTGGCGATCCTCCCTCAAAAACACCATCTACGATGTACTACAATCGAAAACGGAATGGTTGGAGACGGAAAGTGAGACCGATTGGGACTTCTTCTGGGCAGACAAGGGGTAAGCACACGGGTATGCTAGGGTTCACCCGCGGGCTTGGGAGCTCTCAACCTGCGGACGCTGGACACCGTAAAATCCGAACTAGCCTGCACACGGGAAGTCTGTGATACGCGCCCAATCGTTCGAGGAAATGAGAACCGACCCTGGGTGGCCCACCCGCTTGGGCTTCTTGCCCCCTGGATAGACATCCTGGTCCCCATTCTGCGTTTCACATCCTGTTCATGGACTCGACCACAATCAATCCAGCTTAACCCACGCGAGCCCATTCCAAAACCTCAGATGGATTCACCACGAACTCGACAAGATGCACTTAGCGGACTGGCAGCGCATAAACCACTTCCCCAACCACTATGAGCTCACCCGCAAGGACCTGCTCATCAAGAACCTCAAGCGAGCCAAGAAGCAGCTAGAGAGAGAGGTGGGCGAGGTGATCGTGGGGGAGACCAGTGAGGCGGAAAGCCAGCAGCAGCAGCGGCGGCTGAGGCAGCTGCAGCTGTCATGGATAAATAAAGCGATCCGTCTGTATGGACAGGGGTGGCATGAGCCTGATGGCGAACCAGATTGCCAAGTTAGGCACTGCCAACCATCACCAACTCGCGCGTAGCTCCTTTAAACACGCTTGCGCTGCTGAGACGTAACCAGGAAGTACCTGGGGTCGCCGGACAGCACGCGGTGGGAAGCGAACGAACGGCGAACCCAGCTTGGCTTCTGCCATGCTCGGTCGTGCTGATCCTCCTTTTCTCTCCTATCCCGCGACTTCCACAGGAGCGGCTGGCGGAGGCGGCGCAGTACAACTTCTTCCCACTGACCTTTGTAGTGCCTTCCGAGTATCGCATGTTCGTGGAGGAGTTCAAGCGCAGTGGTGGCGTGTGGATCATGAAGCCCATCGGCAAAGCGCAGGGACAGGGCATCTTCCTCTTCAACAAGCTGAGCCAGGTGGGCGCGCGGAATGGAGGGCTGTCTCTGTGACAGAATGCGCGCGCTTGTGCGTTGACATTTAAGGGGCGGAAAGGTGTGTGATGCCTCTTGTACCCTGGCGCAGAAAAAACGCGCAAAACACAATGTTTCGCCTTCCGTACGAGTCTCGTGCCTTAATTGGATTCATAGCTTTGGGAGAAGCGCTCTGTTGCCAGGCGGTGAAGATGCTGTCAGGCACACTTGGGGTATGGCGGCGCCATAGGACGCAGCAATTAGTACAGGTCCGGAAGCATGAGGGGCGACCTGCGTTGGCAATGGGAGGTAAGCCGGGCGACGGTTACAGCCACACTGATGTGCACTCGCTCCGGTTTCTCTCGGTCCGGTTATCTCGCTGCCTAGGGACAAGACATCCATCTCTTGGTACATGGCATGTATGGCATGCATAATGCATAATGCATATACACACGCAACCTGAACCTCCTGCTTCGTACCGCAGATCTCGTGTTTCCATCTTTTTGCGTCCACGTTCCCATGCCGCACATGCAGATCAGCGATTGGCGGCGGGACCACACCTGGAAACCCGGGCAAGAGCCCCAAGAGGGCGACGAGGGGCCGGAGACGTACCTGGCCCAGAGGTGGGTGCGTCATTAGATCGCTGGGGAATTCAAAAACCGTGAACCGTGGGCTATTACAATTCGATATTATGAATTAGTGCAAGACGGGAGATCAAAATCGAAATCGATGCCGTCTAAGTTGATTACATCGAGCGGAGTCCAACAGTCAGGAAAGGGAAGGGAGGCAGGTACATGTGGCACAATGTCCCTCGTACCATCATGTCATTATGCTGCGTAACCACATCCCAACAACTATCGACTTGACACCTGCGTGCGACCACAGGTACCTAGAAGCGCCCTACCTTGTGGGAGGCAAGAAGTTCGACCTGCGTATCTATGCTCTCGTCACGTCGTACAGCCCACTGCGGATCTTCTTGCATCGGTACGCAGGCAGCAATAGCAGTAGCAGCAGGAAGGAAAAGCTGTCACATCCAAGCGACTGCTAAGCCAACTGTCATTATATTAGCATTACGCCGTTTGTGGTTACCCGACGAGCGTGTGATTAGTAAGCGCGCTGGCCACGGAGGTAGCCACGCATGCTCCCTTATCGCATGGAACTTATACGCTCGTGTGGCAAAGATCGAGGAGCCAGCAGTATGCGCAGCGCAGGAACGTTATGGCTCCACGCGCGTGGCGTAGGTGCCTTCATCACGAAGGTGCCTTTCATGCACCGGGTCTCCCATCTGTTGAACGTCCCTGCCGTATTGCGCTGTCGCTGCTGCGGACATCCAAAGAGATGGCCCTAGGGCGGGATCTCTGGAGCGATGTTTTGGGTTGGTGGGGCGAGATATCGAAGGCGCCTACGTGCCACGGGCACGTCGGGTCCCGTCGGCTTCACGTCTGGCATCTTCTCACTTCCCCCGCCATCCGCTTCTACCGTTCCCTGCTCTCCAGTTGCCAGCAGCCGGAGGTTCCAAAGAGCACCACCATGCCAAATTAGCGCAGAACCAAACTCATACCATCTCCCGGCTCGCCGTCTCCTAAACCCGACCTCGTGTCTGTTACGGATCCGGACCCCGTTCACGCCCCACTGGGGCCCAACACACGACTCCCCATCCGTCTGTCGTTCGCTGGCCCCAACTGTCCGCAGCTCTGGCTTTGCGCGCTTTACCAACATGCGGTACAGCACCAAGAAAGAAGACATCACCAACACCTACGTGCACCTAACCAATGTGGCCATCCAGAAACACGCACCCAACTTTGATGCGCAAAAAGGCCTCAAGTGGTCCATTCGCAGTCTACGCACCTACATTGCCACGAAACACGGTGTGGGGGCAATGGATATATGAGATGGGGTACCTTTCATGTTGGGGCTGTTTGATATTATATATATATATATATATATATATATATTACACACATGAGATGAGATGAGATGAGAGGGTTATGTTTGACAAAACACGGCGGGTGCAAGCCGTGTGGCTCATTTGCCATCCCCGACGAACCAATCCCAACGTGGTTAGTTGTCAGATTGGACGCCCCGTTGCTGGGGGCCATCGAGCTGGCTGAAGAGCCGCCTTAACGCATCTCGCACAGAATCGCCGTGGAAGGGCCACCCGCTCGAGACCCCCTGTCCCTCCGAGCTGGCTGGTGATTCGGCACACGACATCAGCGGTGTCGCGATGGCACCATTTGCGTTGCTCCTTCCGTTCCACCCCTCCCTCTACGCCATTGCCATCTTACCGGGACACCTACATCTTCATTACCCACGGCGGGACCACTGGACTGCCTGACTCCCGAGCTTTCCTGTTGTTTCAACAATGCCTGCTATCCCGGCATCTGTATGTCGTCTTCCATTCTCTATGATAGGCAACTAGCCCGTGTTGCGGCAGGCGCCCGAATACTACGACATGACATAGGCCACAACGTCCCGGTGCATGAGACATCATCCGTGCATGCTTGCGCGCTCGCAGGCGCCGATGCCGCTGCGGAGCTGTTCCACGCCATTCAGAACATCATCATCCGTGCGCTGCTGGCGGTGCAGCCCGCGATGATTAATGACAAGCACTGCTTCGAACTGTACGGTTATGACGTCATGATTGATTCCAACCTCAAGCCCTGGCTTATTGAGGTGGGTGCGCTGCTGGGATCAGGTCCCAGACAGCAGAGGGACCCGCACACGGAAAAATGGGAAGAGGCCGACCATGCATGCACCATGCAGTTTGAACCCTCTTTACCACCTCAGCGGAAAAGACACTACCAGATGCCTTCGTATCGCCCCACGGCGGCGATGATGGGCTGATGACGGTTCAGTTTCACCACGGCCATGTGACCAGGCCACTTCGCACCTTTCCGGCATCCAACGTCAGCATAAAAAATGTTGGGTTCCCGCTTTGTTTCCCGGCCCGCGCAATAATTTGTGGATTGGAGGGACACGCGTGCCGTTATGCCTTTCAGTACCACGGAGAGCCGTTGCTGCTTTGGGACCTTCCCAGCAACCTTCCGGGGGTGCTCCTGCGGTGATGTGCGCCCCCGCCGCCGCCGCACTCTTAATGTGTGTGTGTGTGTATGTCCTGCGCAGGTGAACGCCTCGCCGTCACTTACTGCCAGTGACAAGACGGACTGGGTGCTCAAGACGGCAATGCTCGAGGTGCGTCTTGGGGGCCACTATTGACGATTGACGGAGGCGCTCATCTACTGGTTAGCAAGGGTGGCAACAAGCCCTTCCGGCCGTCTCCATCCCCAGTTCGTCCCCACCCCAGCACAAACACACACACACACAAAGTTTCACCGGGAGCTTATATCTTCACAACCGCAATGTCCTCGCGCCTGGATGCGATCTAGGCTGGGCTCAATGTTATGTGTCATCAACATCCTACCGTCTGGATACTGCATTGTGCGTGTGGACCTCTACCCACCAGGACCTCTTGGACATCGTGGACCTTGAAGGCAAGCGGGAACAAGGCAAGGTGGACCTGCGAATGGGCGGCTTCGACCTGATTTGGGACGGCGGTCCAGTGATGCGGTTCGACAAGCCCACATCGCTACCCAGGTGGACGCAGGGACACACAAAGGCGGGGCGGGCCGGTGCCCGATTAGTTCACTGGTTTTGGCATGGGTAGACGGTGGCGGCGGTGGACGGTGGCTGCGGGCGGGAGACTCCTCGAAACCCCGAAGATTGCTCCGCCTGTGCATGTGTGCAATCCATCACTTTTGCTGCAGTCTATTGCGGTTGCGGTTGCAACCTGGGTTCCGCGTGCCCACGGTGTTGCCTGATCCCCTAGACACCTGACCCTCTGACACACACTGTTTGGCGTTGTCGTGACCGGACGGCCTCTCTTCCACGAATGTGACATGCAGTATGTTGGGCTGCTACAACGAACGCGACCGAAACCAGCTGCGGATTTACAAGAAGACGGGTCCACCGGACAGCGGGAAGGAGCTACGAGGCGCCAAGGGAGCCGCTAAGGACGGGACAGCGGGGAACAGTAACCCGAACGTCGTTATGTAGTGTGACACGTTCGTGTAATGGCCTGGTGGCGTAGCGCGATGGTGGGAATGGGCCGGCGCCCTCAACTCTAGCCCCCCTTGCATCATGCATGTATGCGTGCTTCGCAAATGGTGCTGGTGCCAACGGGTGGCGACGGGGCAAAAGAGCTATGATGCCTTAAGTCGGAGCCTGTAAGTGGAACAAAAGCGTCCGGTATAGGGAAAAGTAAAAAGGCTGTTGCGGCTCTGAGGAGACTTATCGCTTTCTGGCATTTTGCGGTTCGGTCTCCGTACCCACCGGTTACAAATCGTTTAACCCCCCGGCCTCACGGACTCACGCCACCGCGCTTCAAGGCTTCCGTCAGCCATCGAGTATTTCGCCAAGCTGTGGTAAGGCAGAAGCGTGCGCGCAGGGGCGGAGCGGTCGGGCCTTGTGATCGCGTGCTGACGCGCGTTATAACTATGAAGGACGGCGGCGTAGTGGTACGGCTGCCAGTGTAACAGGTTATCGCAGGAGTCTACCCTAAGCGGAGATTTCCACAGCTGCCCAATTTTGTGAGAAATGCGAACGCTGACTTGTGCAGCGTGTCTGTGAAGGACGCCATCTAGATCACCATCGTGCGATTCACCCGGGCATCGTGCGATGCCGGACAGTCGGGGGGCATTCAAAGCGCACGCACACATGAAAATTAAATAGCAATGTGTCTTTCGGAAGGTGTGGGGCTGTTGGTAGGGTGATTACGTGGGTTGCCGTACGGATGCAGGGCCGTGCAAACACCCTCTGCTCAGGTGACACGACCTACAACACACCATGGAGGGGATGCTGTAGCTCGGAACTGTGGCAACGGCGGGCGATTTGCAGATTGGGAAAACAGAAGTAGTGGTGGTGGTCAGTTGCAAGGCGGTGCTGTGGGAGGATGCATGGATACAGGCGGCTTAGGGTTTACAGTTGCCGACGTCCTGCAGGTCCCACCAGTCGTGGGGCCCAGTGCTGAGCAACACACCCTGCATGATGTGCGCTGCTGGGGGTTGTATGTCGCGGCAGAGTTGCTGCTCAACAGCTACTGGATTAAGGAACACCTGGCAACTTGTGAAAGAGCCAGTAAGGATTGAGTGCTTGTGTTACGGTAGTCGCGACTTAAATCACGAACAGACAGGATGCATGAGGTTATTTCTTGCAGCAGCCTAAAGAAATACGATGTGGGCAGCCAACTGGGTTAGCAGCTGCGGCACGCGGGTGGAGTTGTGTTCATCTGTGCTCCCTTGGTAATCGGCGCAACGGCGATTTTCCTCCTGCACATGCAACACCCGTCCCCCAGCTTTGCAACAGCAATAGGACGGCTCGCAGCCTGTCAGGTACAGAGACCTTCAAAGTTTTCCGTGTCGGAAGCGTCCGGGGAGCTCGTTAAGTTCAAGCCGTGCTCAACTAGGGTGCTCGCTTATGGGAAAACCGTCCCGACGCAACAGCCAGGTTGTGAATGATGTTTGCCTTAAGATTGGAACTCAAAAACGTCTTTTACCAACGTTTTTATTTAGGAAAACCTTGGAAGCGGCGTATGGTGCGTTGCATTTTTATGTAGTCGGGGTGCGAACCGCGGGAAGGTGCGGCAGGTCGTGTGCGGGTAATATTGTTCAGGTAGAAATAAGACTGTTATTTGAAAGCCAATTTTATAATATATATTTTGGACTCTTGTAAATTTTATTTTTGTCACGTTTCCTACCTGGGCCGAAGTACGGTTTACAGTACCGACAAGCTGCGTTATTAACTAGGATTTCATCATGAGGTGATTCACTTCAAGTATTATAAGTCCAGTAAAAGTTTTCATTTGATTTGAGGCAGGACTGCGCGCGGCAGCGTTGACTTGGTTGAAGCTACAGTGTACGTGCAGAGCTTTAGGGAGCTTGTTACCACTTACAGCAAAGTTAGCGCTGCTCACCTATAGGAAAGCGCGTAACGAGCTTATATTCCTCCTGCTGAATTGCCTTCATTTCAGTGCAGTGGTCTGAAGGCTGCAGACAGTTTGAAGTCGGCAAGCAGCTGGCGGCCTAACTTTGTGGTCATTGCGCTTTCCTGATTACTTAATTTTTTTGAGCTACAAATGTTGAAATATCTTTTATTCATCAATTAATACATAAAGATGTCGATGAAGACGCAGTGGACGGAAAGCGAGGATGCACTCCTGCGGCAATTAGTGGAAGAGAAAGGTCCTAAACAATGGGGAGATATTGCTGCTCAAATCAAGACGAAAACTAGCAAGCAGGTAAGTGCACATAGATTCCGCTGCCTTCCATTCGCGTGCCGGGCGGTGTCGCCAGACTGCTTTTTGTCCGTGACTGCAGTGTCGACGCCGCTGGAATAACTGTTTAAATGCGGATCTGAAAACTGGAGGATGGACTTCCGAGGTAAGTGCGTTTTACTTGTATAGGCCCAAGGGCCCATCAAGGCCTGTGCGGAAACCGGCGGAACAGGGTACGCGGCCCCCTAAGTGTACACTTAGGGGATCGCATATCCTTGAGGTGTACCTCCTTAGCACAGAAGAAGATATTAGATGTTAAATGCAACTTAATTGCTTTCTACAGGAGGACCGGATCCTGATGGAAGGCCACAAATTGCATGGCAACAAGTGGACTGAAATTGCAAAAATGGTGGGCGGCAGAACGGACAACGCTGTGAAGAACAGGTGAATGAGGAATTCACGATCTGAATACCACGCGAGGAAGAAAGCGAGCAGTACAACGCGTTATAATCTTTCTCTGAGGCAGCGTTTTAAAACAGCTCGCGCGGTCGTTATTAGCTGGTTGTTGGTTGTTAGCAAGCACCTGCCAGCTGGCTGCCTGGCGAAACAAAGCCCGACCCTTACTGCTCCACACAATACTCCCCCACTCAGCACGCAGCACGCAGCACGCAGCACTCAGCACTCAGCACGCAGCACTCAGCACGCAGCACGCAGCACGCAGAAACCTTATCTATCGCTCGTTGTGTCGGAACGCTGCGTCACCGCACGGCTCCGTTAAGAAGAAACTGCCAAGTCAGCAGTCAGAACTCAGAATCTCCCGAGGCGTTGGCATCTCGAGCAAGCCGCCTTCTTCAACCGCCTTTTGTCACTGGTGCATTTCACAACCTGCATCTTCCCTGAGCATTTCGACATCCTAAAGTCGTAATTTCCTGACCGCAGTACGAAGGTTGCATCCTAACCCCCCATGACTCACACGGACTCACGAGCCTCGAGATATGTAACTCACTAGCATCCTTATCCTCGACCTAATTGACATCCTCACCCCTGCCGTATATGGGCATCCACAACCTTTCCTGGGTTCCGCATCCCGACGCCGAAGCCGGTTCCCGCCTTTCTTTACCTGTCCGACTATTGATTGCCCGTCCTGCTCCATCCCATCCTTGTGATCGAGCCCCCCTTGGTTAGCGCGTCTTGGTTAGGTTGCTACTCTCCTCCGCGCTGTCCCTCGTCCACAGCTCCAGCCTTCCTAACGATCATGAGCCCACCCGCTAAATATTGCCCTTTTGCCGTCTCCTTCCCCAACTCTTTCTCCTTCCCCTCCTACACCCCCGCTTTCATGATGAGCCTACCCGCTCATAACTTCCCGTCCTCCCCATGTTCCTACCCGATACTTCATGTCGTGTCCCCTACAGGTTTGCGGCGCTCTCCAAGCGGACCAGCCCACGGAACCCCATGGGTGCCATGAAGTCTTTTCTAAAGGGCCGCAAACGCCGCCGTTTAGGAAGTCAGAGCTCCAGTGAAGGAAAGGACACAGTCCTTGGAGGCCCGCCAGATCCGCGTGATGCTGCTGAACACACAACCGTCGAAGCCACAAGCCCGGGAACCACCTCACGTGGACCCTCTGCAGTGAACAACACCTTGGACGCCAACGCTGCCTTTCTCCGAGACACCTCGTTCCTCAAACGTAGGCACTCCGCCACGGCGACCTTCCTCTCTGGCGGGTCCGGTTCATTCACTTTCGATGGCCACGGCATGGCGAGCAGTGGCACCGCCTTTGGCGGGCCCTTAGGCAGGTCCCGGAGCCTCGCAGAAGCGCAGATGTACGCGCATATACAAGCTCAGCCCCAGGTACGCGCGCAGGTACACGCGAATACACCGGCGCAGGCGCAGCTGGTGGCACAGCAAGCGCGGACGGTGGTGCAAACGCAGGTGGCCGTGCAGCTGGTGGCACATGAGCAAGTGCAGCGGCAACTACATGCGTCAGGGCAGGCGCAGGCACCAACGCCGTCCAGTTGGGGGGAGGCCCATGTGGACCCCACCGGGGGTCGCTACTGGTACTCCACCTCCTTCCGGTTGCCAGCCCAGCCACAGCCGCCCCCTTTGCCATCACGAACAATCTCGCAACCTCATATGCTTCGACACGTAACCTTCCCCGAAACAATTCAGCTCCAAGAAACCCCGCGTCAACAGCCGCAGCCGCAGCAGCAGCCGCAGCAGCTGTCATGGCAGCAGATGCCGGGTCCTTCTACGTACGGCAGGCCCACGCAGCCACATCCTTTTTCTCCACATGGCGTCAAGTCTGCACCCCAGCCTGCTGTCCACCAACACCTGTCCTCTGAGGCCGAGACCCGCACGCAGGTCTCTGGTGCCAACCAATTGCAGACCCCTCCGCATCCCCACATGCATCCGCAGCACCAGCAGCGGCAGCAGCACCCGCCAGCACATCAAGCTAGCTGGCTCGATCCCCCGGAGGAACGTCGTCACTCCGGGGATGAGCGCAGTCATTTCGGCATTCTGAAGGTGAACGATCGGCCAAACTTAGCAACACTTGCGTCCGCTGTTAAAGAGCGCAGGGAGGGATTTCCGGTCGGGGAAGGCGGGGGAGGGTATGGCAGCGGCGCACGCAATGAAGAGGCGCCCGCGGGTGCCTCCTGCATGTGGGAGCAGCCGGCAATAATGGCGTCGCGGATGCAGGCTCCTGCGCCGGCAGCACTGGCGGGCAGTGGAGGCCCCGGCCTGCTGCGAGCTGCTGCTGCTGCACCCCCGGTGCTTTCGGCTTCAGGTCCGGAGGCAAGGTTGCTATGCAATGAGAGGAGGGGGCCGTCATCAGCCCCCCGCAGCTCCGCCAGTGTTCACGCCCTGGCTAACCCGGGAGGTCGTGAGGATGCGGCTGCGTTCATCCCGCAGCCGTGGACAGCGCACCAACAGGACGGTCTCCGAATGCAGCATCAGGAGCGGGCTTGGCAACAGCAGCAACAACAACAATTGCAGCAACAGCAGTTGCAGCACCACCAACAACAACAGCTACAGCAGCATCAGTCATGGCAGCACACACTGCAACTTCAACCTTTGCTGCCGTTGCAGTTGCAACCGCAACCACCTGGATTGCCGCCGCCACCACTGAGTAACCAAGCAACTTCAATATCGACGCAATCGCAGCCAAATCCATCAGAATGCAACACTGGCCGGCGGATGGAAGTTGCTGCACATGACCAGAGTGCGGGCCTTGTGGTACCAGCTACGAACGGCGATACAGCTGCCGTCGCTACGGCCACTGCTGCTGCCGCCCCCGCTGCGGGCATCGCAAATGGCGACAAATCCAATCCAGCCTGCTGGTCACCGCTGTTGCCGCTCATCAGTGTCCGCATTCCGGAGGCGGATTCCAAAACGGAGGCCGCGGCTGCTGGCGACCCGCACGTCCTACCTGCTGCATTCGCAACCGCAACTGCAACTGCAACTGCAACAACCGAACCCTCTGTACCGGACCCACCTTCACCACAACCCCCATCTGGAGCCCAGCCCGCCGTCGTCCTCCCCATGCCATGGCGTTCGCCGGCAGCGGAGGCAACGGAGGCAGCGGAAGGCAACGGGCCTTGTGGTACCAACGAGTCCGCTGGAACGGGGGCCACGCGTCCCCCGGATAGCGGCGACTGCTCCGCGGGTATGACTCCGAGACGGCCCTGGCTCCCCCCAAAAATATTGTCCCTCAATATTCGCATCCCCGAGGATCCTACTTCAACGGGGCTGCGCAAGTCAGCGCTCGGGCGGGATGGCCGGCTGCGGTCGCCCCTGGGGGCCATTACCCAGCAAGCGGAGTCATCTAAAGGCGCATCAGGCCGTGCTGGGCTCTCCCGGACAACCCGGTGCGCCAGCCCGAGGATGGGTGGCGCTACAGGCGTCAGTGTTAGCAGCGGCAGCAGCAGCGGTGGGAGCAGCAGCGGTGGCAGCAGCAACGCGGGAAGCCCCCGGCCGGCATCGGTGCCTCCAAAGCGGCTGCCCGTCAGCATTCGCATTCCGGTTGACCCTCTGTCGGACCAGCCTCGTGGACGGAGCCGCTCACCGCGGCTGCGGTTATCCCCGCGGCAGTCCCCGTCAGCGGCCGCGCAGCAGCATATGCTTACATCGCCGCAAGGCCTCGACCTCAATTCCCTAGGGGTATGTTCGGTATCCGTTTTCCGTTCTCGGTTACGTTCGTACTTGGCAGCTGAAGTGCCATGTGCACCCCAGAAGCACCCATATCCTATCGCCCTGGTTACCGTCGTACACCCTGCATGCACGGTTCCCCAGGGGCTTCTCAAGGGCTTGCGGTGCCAGACGTCTGCGGGGGTCTCTCAGTCTTGTGCAAGTCTTGTATGTATATCTAGATATCTAGATAGGTCCAGATCTAGGTATAGGTTCCACGAAGGCGTCTTTCGCAGCCTTGCTTCGCAGGTTGTGTACTGCAATCACAACTGTGGCCATGACATGACCGCAACGACGACCCTTTCTCAGCGGCTGCAATATCCGGCGGGCTAAGAGCGCTCCTTTTACCCTTCACTTGTATTTCAGCATGGTCACTTCATCAACTCAATCATCAACAAAACAAAAAGAAAAAACATATATATATATATAATTAAGTATATATATATATATATAACTAAGTATATATATAATATAATATAAATAATATATAAGTATATATATAATTAAATTTTCTGTTCTCCTGTTCCGCAGGGCGTCTTCACACCCTGCGAGATGGCGTTCGTCCGCGAACTTCGCGAACACGTCCAGTCGTTACGTCCCCGGCGTCCGCCACCTCCTTGGGGCAGCTCCAAGCTGACATTCGGCACCATCGCCGGGGAAGCCGCCGATAGCGATGACGATAATGACGGCGATGAGAACAGACGCAACGATTCGGAGGATGCCTTCATCAACTCGTGTACGGCCGACGTTCCGGAGCTTCGGCGGTTACCAGACCATCCCCGAACGGGTTCCGAAACCACAAAGTTAACCAATACAACTACAACCCCAGCCGCAACGGTCCTTCAGTCCACGAAGATGGCCGCCACCGCCGCCGCTGCGGCCACTGCCAGCCGCCGCCGCCGCCACGGCGGAGGCTGCAGCGGCCAGCTGCCCGCGGAGCCCCAGTCTCCTCCTGCACCCTTGTCACCTGGAGAAAACACCCCGGCGGAGTTCATTGAGGTGCTTAAATTGTTTTCGTACGACGTCACTCGCGGCGATGTGGGAAACGATGACGGCCACAGCGAGCAGCAGACGATGCGTGGCTCTGCACGTAGCAGTGCCATGACGCCGTGGCGGTGCGCCGTCGTCGATGAATCTACTCCCGCCGCCGCCGCCGCCGCCGCCGCTGGCACCCCGGCCCGCCCTGCAAGTGTTGGCGGAGCCACCAGCGGCGGCAATCGTGGCGACGGCAGCGGCGGCTGCGACTCGTCGTATTTTAGAGACGCCGACTGCGATCTGCCGTCGGCTGGGGGCGGGCTTATGTATATGCTCGCGACGGGGCTGACACCGAAGGGCCTTACGAGCCGTACACCGCGCAGCCCACGGCCCTGGGAGCCAAGCGGGCTCGGCCTCACCTTCAGCTGCAGTCCACGATGAGGACGTGGGACGAGGGGGACCCGTGAAGATGAGGATTTTTTTGGGAAGCGCCTGATATGAAGCTTGACGACAGCCATCGCCTCTGGCTGTATCCTTCAGGCTTTTACCTTACAGGCATTGAGTTCTGCAATCCCGTACACACACACACACACACACACACATACACGCACACCATTTGTTTGTGTGTGCGCGTGTGTGCACACACGGGATATAAAATGAAGTCATATAGCCTAAATAAGGAATACAGATGCCGCGATTTGACAGCGGTGTGGGGGTTTCCCGGACGCAGCTGGGAACAATCAGTGGCCAGCAGCAAAAGGTACCAATAGCGCGTGTCAGTTATTCCCGTTGTTCTGTTATTTTTGTTATTTCCGTTGTTGCCAATATGGTTGGTTATTATTGTACAGTGTGTATGGGAGGGTGAGGGGGAGGGGGAGGAGGAGGGAGAGGGAGTGAAATACTACTGCTGCAAAGCACATCTCCGGGAACATGATTCATCAATCATAATTCGATCATTAATGCGCCCGTTGGCATCTCGCGAAGGGGTTAAGAACATGGCATCGGGGCGTCAGGAGTACGTTGCGGCGGTGAGGGGGACTAGGGAAGAAGCTGGTGGGGTATAGTGGGGGGGGTTTCGGTGGCTGGGCGATGTTGATAGGTTGATACGGCCTAGGTCAGTGACACCTTCTTCTTAGGCCCATTTGACCGGGACGTTGGCAATGAAGGGCATGTAGTCCTTCATTGTGCCTTGCTTGGAACGGCCGCTGCCCCTAGCCCCTGTGTATTGCTGCTGCTGCTGCTGCTGCCGCACCCCCAGAGCGAGCCTGCAACCGCTGTTCGTTAATGAGGCACTTGGAGGGCCTGACCCTGCCTGACAGGGGGGAATGCTCTTAGGGCTCCTGGCTCTTGAAGGACAGTGTTGCCGGGGATGGAGGGCAGCAGCGCGTTGGCAATCGCTCAGGGAGGAAATGAGGTTGGGTGCAACCGAGATGCCTGCATATGCACATCAACATATCGTGTGTGTGTATGTGTGTGTGTGTGTGTTCGTTTGTTCGTTGTCATTTGCAGTAAGAAATCAACTTAATTGCTGCGGATCATTGGCAAGATGCCGGAAGAAGGAGATTGCCTTGAAACGTGCTGCGTTGCCTCTTTTCCGCTGCTGCGTATTTGTTTGAGATAATATTGTAGCCGCGTTAAGCCGTACGCTACTTTGTTAAGGCTTGTGAACATCGGAAGCGAAAATATGCACTCGTTTGTTGCATGGAGGCGTCGTCCCCTTGATACAAAGATATGATTATGTTGCTATAGATTAAAACCCAAAGTGAAGGCGAGATTGATGATGGTGGGTGCATCCACATGTATATATTTGGACGTGATGCTGTTGATTGTCTCCCCAGGAAATCGGCTTGTGAAGCATAAGGGTTTATCAACAGGCCGGTGAGTACATAACTACAAAGCGACTGTGTTGCTTCAGGATCTCGTAATTATCGTCCAATCCCCAACGATGCCCGTTTTTGTGCGTGCGCGAAGAGTGGTTGAATGAAATTCGATATCTATAATATCCTTCATCTGTCCCAGTTGGAGAAGTGGAGTAAGACGATGTCGCAACGATGATGTCAATTCATGCATTCAGGCCATGTATAGGGAGGCGTGCGGTGGCACACCTACGTACCAGTAGTAGCAAATCAGCACGGAACGGGACCCGAGCGAGGAGGTGCGGTCGACATGCCAGCATCAGTCCTCCCCAATGGGGGGGTTTGTATTACGGGTCGGATGCCGTGTGACCGTGTGGCACAATCAATTTTGGCCGTTTGTGGCCATAGATGACGGACGCTATACCCTCTGCCCCTTTCAAGAGCGGCGCACTCGCCTCTCATGACTTCTCCTCTATCCGCTGTTTGCCTTTTGTGAACCCCCCAAGAGTCCGCCGCGTACTACTTGTGGAGGAGGGTTTATACGGTTGGAATTGTACATACAAGAATTCTCGCAGGCCGGTACGACTCTCGGTTGAGGCGTGCTTGGCAAGTTTGGAGGCGGGAGGCGGAAAAACAGCGAAACGTTGGAATGACTTGTTGCAATATCGCGAGCTGTTGGTGCTGAAAGTGCGCGCACCTGACACTCCAACAGATGGCGCGTAGACAAGAGGGCCCTCTCGCTGCGGTGTGTGGCGTGGGGCCCCGGATATAAGATGGGTTATAGATGTTAACGGCCAAGATCCGATATCCAATTATGCCCGAATACGCCGGGCCTAGCGCCGAGGCCGCGAAGGACGAGGACATTGTGGCTTACAACCAGGGGTCCCCTGCCAGGAAATACATATATATATCATTATAATAGAATAAATAGTTTTTTTCCAGTAGTGCAATCCTTCTGTTGATTCGCTCAAGCTGGCGCAGGCTGAGCGTGTAGAGCGCGGAATGGTTTTATCTTTTCGTGCCCTACAGGGGGCTCCACGTAGTAGCATCGAAGTAAGGAGGATCTATCGAACGCTTTTCCGTGGAGCGCGTGTAATGCATTCGGAAAGTGTCAAGACTGCAAGAAAAAGGTTGATGTAAATAATTTCCGCACACATGTGGCAGTTATCAGGCTTGTTCCCTTGTACGAGCGCCCGGGTTGCATCGGCTTCAATTTCTTCTAACAGTCAGTTAAAAAATGAAATGCACAATATGCACAACATAATGCCGGCCATAAAGATCTGGCATTGCAACCGACATACCAACCGACTGAGATTTCCACAATTCTTGGTTTGTCTCTCAGTCCCCACTACATCGACCACAACAGTATCGATAAATCTTTTGACATTTTTTGTGACGAACTTGCTTGTCGGTTGACTACATTCTTTTGGAGAAGGCAACAGCCTTGCAAATAATGATGATATGCGCTCTCAGTGAGCCGTACTCGCTGATCTCTTTAGTAAAAGGCGAAAGAGATGTAAGTTCCGTGAACGGCTCAGCGCTAATTAAGCATATCGTCCCTGAGCGACCAATGTCAGGCACACCCTGCTCCATTCCAGCTTTCGCACGATGGTGGGTTGAACGTTATTCTCAGAACGACAAATATTCTCCTCGGCATATTTCAGGTATACAATAATTCCCTAAATGAATTTTTCTATTCTACACTGATCTAGATGTTTTGGGATGAAGTGGTGAAAACGGCAAGTGCCCTTAGCCTGCCTTTCGCTGATGGTCCCATGAAGCCCGGGAGGGACCGGACCGGGCTGCCCCAGTGGCCCATAAAGGTGACCACAGAGCTGACAGCTAGGCTCTGGTCAGGTCGCAATGGCGATCCCACCCATGCCTGGAGCCGAGTCCATGCTGGTATGTCAGCCGAGGTGGAAGAGTGGTATGTCAGCCGAGATGGAAGGCATGTCTCCTGTAGCCGTTGGGGAACACGGCCTATACGAGTTACGCTTTTCCATGCAGTTGCCCGCGGTAGCGGATGACCGGTGGTGATGGCCCAGCTGATTTCAGGTATCGCTCAGCTGCCGGGGTCCCTTTCAGCCTTCTAGGGCGCATCTGTCCAGCTGCAGTCGCCCCCTTCCCGAGGAACTTGAGCATACGGAGGCCTGGTTGGTGGCCGCGCGCAGTGGACAATGCACCACCATCCTCAAGGAATTCCCACATGGGGGGGGGAAACCCAGCCGGTGGTCAGCGGCTGTGGGGGTTCGCGCGGTATGTTTGGCTCAAGGCCTGGGCAGTCACTTCGTTCAGTAGCCCCATGCAGTGGTGGTTGGCCACTTTGGCTAGGTTTGTGGTGGGCAACAGCTGCTTGAGATCAGTCAGTTTCGGCTGCATTGCCTCGAGCCTTGCTACCTTGGCAAAGGGGGTCTTGTCTGCCGCGCGAGGGTGGGAGGACGGCTTAGCCTGAGGAGTTTCCCTTCTGCAGTTTTCCCTTGTCAGCTTGTGCCCTCTGCTGCTACTGCTGCCGCCTCTAATCGTTCGTGGTTCGTGATCTTCGGAGTCCACCATAATCCATATGGACTACTCGCACCGTCCCCCCCCCCCCCACACACACACACCAGTGCACTGTACGTGATGGGTTCGGAGAGTGTTCTCCCACGCCTCCGCCAGGTATGGCTACATAATGACATCCGCGAATATCGCATTGCCTTTTCCATAAGGCCTCAATAGGATGTCCGATATCTCCACCGCCGAAAGAATCATGTTTATCCTTCACAACGCCACGAGGTCAAAACAAAGCACAACAAGGCTCCCTCTATGCTAGAGCTTCTCACCCGCGCTACTCACAACCCTCCGCAAGAGAAAAACACTAAGTCGCCACCTCTACACTGACTAAGAACCACCGCGCCGCGTCTTGTACGTCTGCGGCGGCGGCCTGGCGGCCGCGGCTGCCGCCGCCGGCGACATGCCGTACCCCGGTGGCGGCTGAATCGCTGGCCCCGGAGGACGCGGCAGGACTGGCACCGCTGGCCCCCCCGCGGCTGCGGCGGAGGCTGCCGGTGCATTCACCGACGCCGGCGTCTGCGGCACCGCGTCAAGCAACAGCGCGCTGTTGGGTCCCATCGTGTAAGATCCATGCTCTGTAGCCGGCAGTACGGCGCCAAGGTTGCTGCCGCCGGCAGCCTGCACCGTTGGCACGGACCGCGCCGTGTCCACTAGTAGACGCCAGACCGTGCCGCTAGGGGGCCGTGGCAGCGCCACTGCCACAGGCTCCGCATTGGGATTAAAGGCCGCCGCCAGGAGGTGCCCCGGCCTCGACGCGCCACCGCCGATGGTGAGCACCAGCGCGTTGGCGGCGTAGTCCGGGTTCGCGGCGGCCCAATCCGGCTCACCGCCGCCGGCGTACGGAGAATGCCACGTCAACACGCGGTCCGCCGATGTCAACGATGGCGGGCACAGCAACGCACGATAACCACGCCGTACAGCCGCCAACGCCGCCACCAGTTGCGCCATAGCGGGACGCGCCAACGTCGACGCCGCGACCAGCGGCTGCCCCGCCGCCACGAATTGCGCCACGAGTAGCGACCGCGCGACAGCTTCGCAGCGTGCGGCATCCGCGGCGCCACCGGCGGCGGCGGCGGCGCCAGCCGCCGCCGTTGCCACAGCCGCCTGCAGCGGCCGGTCGCCTAGCGACGCGGCGGCATTCAAGCCGAAGGCTGGCCGCCGGCCCGCCGCTAGGCCGCCAGGCAGTCCCGCGTCCCAGCGCGCGGCGAAGAGATCCGGCGAACCCGTCAGCCTCGTGGCGACGGCCGACAGCAGACCTCGTTGGCTCAATGCCAGATACGTCCGCAGGTCGGACGTGAAGCGATCATTCAGCTGCATCCACACACCCCAGTGGGGGAAGCCGCGCTCGGCGGATCGAGGTAGCAACGCGGGATTTGAGACGGCGGCAATGAGCTTGAGGTTTCGGAGCAGGGGATCCGAGGCGATCTCCTCCGCCAGGGTGGGGTTGTCCATCACGGAGCCGAATTTATCCTGACAGGCAAATGCGCGCGGGAGGAAAGGGGGGACTCTTGTCCAGTGTGTGCAGATGCACATACACACACATACACACGCAAAGACGTACAAACAAACACACACATACACATATACACGCCGATGCAGACGCAGACGCACACACGGACGCACCCATACACACACACACACACACACACACACCGCAAGATGGGATGTGAGGGTATATGCAGGCAGTCTCAGTGGCGGCACCGGGGGTTAGGATGCGCCTGGAGGGTAGAGACGCACGCACGCAAACAGAGGTGGCGGACGGCGACCTTGAAGACCCCGATCATCGGAATCAAAAGATGATAAGGACCCACGGTCCCTCCCAAACCATCACCACTACTACCAACCCCCCTCCAGAGAACCCCATCAGCCCCTGGAGGGGGCACCCGCACCAAAGCCCCTCCACGTCCGGCCCCTCCCCCCGGCCCCCCTCAGGCACCTGCGCGATGTTCTCCGCATTCAAAAAGCAGAAGCCCTCCACGCGGTACTCGGTCGCCCAGTGCCGCAGCGCCGAAACCACCAGTGATCGAACCACGGGGTGGCCACAGTTCAGTACGGGGGCCTCCAAACCGTCCCTGGAAAGATTGGGGGGGGGCCGAAAGTTAGGTGGAGGGGAAAACACGTGTGACACGACAGAAGCCCGTGGGAAGAAGCCGTGCTGGGCAGCATCTCTGATAAAAGGACGTTGGAAGGGTCAGGTTTCCAAGAGGGCAGAGCTGGTCCTGGGGCCAGTGGGGACGCGGGGCAGCTGGCGGTTCCACAAGGTGGAGAGGTGCTGTCGAAATCGCGGTGAACGCGTACAAAAAATAATATATTATGTGAATACATGTGGGTGTATCTATGTACGGATGTGTGTATACCATGCCTCACTGCGCATTTTCTGCATTTCGCAGTGGCGCCTGCCTGTGCCTTCACCGCCGCTGCCGTACACGCTCACGTACCTGTAGTATACGGCATGATCCAGGCCGCGGAGGCCTTGCAGACGGCCGCTGCTGGCGTCCCCTCCCTCCGCCGTCACACAGAACTCCACCTATTTGCGGTGATGGGGATAATTGTGTGGTGGAGAGGGGGGAGGGGGCAGGGGGGAGGGCAAGGGGGGAGGGGGGAGGTACTGAAGGCGCTACCCAACGATCTAAGGGGTGAGGCTAGCGGGGGTATGAATGCCAACCCGTGCGCAGCTGCCGGAACACATCACCCGCATGAACACATACATGTGATGAGAGAGAGAGAGAGAGAGAGAGAGAGAGACATACACATACACACACACACACACACGGAGCAGCAATGAGAACAAGTTTAAGTTGGAATAAAAATATTTTACGAGTACGATGTGGCCACATATCCCATTGTACAGCACGACTAGGCGCCACGGAAAAAACATGTGCACACAGACGCGCCTGCATGATGACCTCGATGCCGGCACGGTGTAACCCGCGAATGACGGTCTTGAGCTCCGAAGCCGCTGCCAGAGGGCCCCCGAGTGCAAAGGCGGGATCCGGAGCAAACAGCGCCAGGGGCCGGCGGGGGCCGCCGTCGGGTCCCGCAGCGCCCAGCGCCACCGGCGTCAGCATTACGGCCGTTGCCCCAACCGCCTTGAGGTGATCGACACGGTCTACGAGGGTGTTAGTGTCAGTGGGTTTCGGAGCGGATTCGGGGAACGGTTACAGCGCAGAGTCGGGAGAGCGGCTTCGGAGCGGAGTTGAAACGCGCAGGAATGCTGCTTTGAAGAACAAGAGGTACACGGGCCGCCACCTGGCTTGTATGACGTTTTCACGAAACATAATTAGGGTTTTAGGGTTTGAGACCGTAAGGCCCGCAATCCGCAAAACTACACCGTACATGTGGATAAGTCGAACAAGCGGCGAGTCGTCACATGAAGGGAAGTTGGAATACTGGAGGGGCGAACCGGAAAAAATCAATAACAAGTTATAAACGTGATGTACGGGGCGAGCTGTGTACGGATGCATATGCGATATTTCATAAACATGCTGTGTCGCACACGCATATCGTGACAAAGGAGCACGGGCATCCGTCTGCTGATAATGATGGTGAGTGCCGTACTCACCTAGAATGCCGAGATATTTGCCCTGATGCTCGGGTGGAACAGAGGCCTGTGCGTCGGGGCCTGTGGGAGATGTGTTTTGGGGGGATGGAGGTTATGGGGGCGGGGGGGAGGGAGGTTATGGGAGCGGGGAAGGGGGAGAGATTTGGCGAAAGCACAAAACCCCAGCTGAAGCCCACTGAGCTGTCATGTGCCAGTCACCTAAGTAAAGAGTTGACTCTTGTCGCAGGAAGAGAGAAGAGCGGTGAGATGAGCGCAATGGTACCAACGATCAAGTCCCCCCCCACAAATACATACACACACATATACACGCCCGCAGCGTCCCCCTCCTCATACCGCTGGTAAATGCCGCCACGTCGAGCTCCACCACCACCCCCTCCTCCAGCGCTCTCACTCGGCTTTGACCCCCGTGCAGTCCCGCCGGCACTGCGGACCCCTGCCAGTCAAACGGTGAGTGTACGAACGCCGCCAAGGAGCCTAGCAGCACCGGCTCATCCGGCCGCTGGCTTGGCGGCAGGCGGGGAGCGGCTTTGTGCGCCCCTTCCGGAAGTAGCACCGGTACGGCACGAGTGGCCCATGGGTCCATCAGCATGAAGCCCGGGTGGAAGCGGTTGCCGTCTGTCCAGGGAGGGGGAAGGGACGGGGGAGGGGGAAGCTTCAGGGGGTTGGGGGCCCACAGCGGGCAAGGAGAAAAACACCTCCCCCCCTCCCCCTCTCCCCCCCTTTTCCTCCCTCTTGGGGTCCCGTTAGCGTCCCCTGACTCCGCAGAAATGTGCATTCTTCACTCCGAAGAGTGTGTGTGTGTGTGTCTCTCTCTCTGTCCGTCTGTCTGTGTCTGTGTGTCTGTCTGTGTGTCTGTCTGTCTGTGTCTGTGTGTCTGTCTGTGTGTCTGTGTGTCTGTCAGTGTGTCTGTCTGTGTATTCCACCCATCCATTCTCCCCTTCCAGCGGCACTCACTTTGCCACAAAATCTCTCCGTCAGCACGCCAGGCCCAGCACAGGCTCTCCAGGTCCTGTACGACATCCGTATGCAGTACAGTGTTAGTTGATGGCAGGGAAGATATACGTGTCGAAACCCTAAACCCTGATCTCCCAAGCCCTGATGTCCAAATGCGCTAAAAAAGTATCCCCCCCGCCTGGGCGGTGAGGCGCGTCTTGCAACCACTGCAACTGTTACCGGTACGGCAGGTACAGCGTGGACTGTCCCAGTCATGGCCCCAAATCACATGAGCAGCCGTGAATGAACTCTCGTCAACTGCGAGGGTTGACGAGCGTTCTTACGACGGTACGACGTCACTGTACGGCAAATCCGTACCTTGAGTCCGTGTACACAGATGTGCCACACGTCGCCGGTGCGGTGGGTGAGGGGGTCCAGTACTATCTGGGGGGTGGGGGATGTGATTTGATGGGGGGTGGGGGTGGAGAGGGTGGGGCCAATCCTTCATTGACAAATTATTCACTCTCCCGAATATTTTAATTTTACCAAATGCTTGGTTATGTTGAAATTTCTTACATGCTTCCAATTTGTTCATAAAACATGCGGTTATTTGAATTTATACCGCTATCTTTAAAGCGATTTCCCTGGGCTCCTTATACTCTACCTCCGAGCTCCGGAACCACACCCCCCAGCCAGCCCACAAGTGTTTACTCCTCCGGGCCGCCGCATCATGACCGGGGAATGGGAACATGGGCCCTAAGATAGCATGAAATCCCACCCCGCCCTCTCCTCCCGGTCACACACACACACACACATGCAAATACACATATGCACACGCAAAGACGTACAAACAAACACTCACATACACATATACACGCCGATGCAGACGCAGACGCACACACGGACGCACACACACACACACACACACACACACACACACGCCCGCGCACCTCTAACACGTTCTGCACGGCTAGAGGCTCCTGCGGTCCCCCCGCCGCCGCCGCCTCCACCGCGCTCGGCACCTTCACCCGCACCAGACACAACTGAATGGAGGACGCGTGGCGGGAAAAGACCGCGAAGTTGACGGCGCAGGCAGCGTCCCGTGGGTCAGTGGGGTCACCGCCGCCGGGCTTGGTCGCCACCACTGACGCACCCAGTGGCTCGGGACGACCGGCGCCCATACCCACCGGCACGCAAAAATGCGGTGCGCGCAGCGGGTTGTCGTACTTGTCCACGGCTGTCACGGCGGTGGCACGACAATACGACGCACGTACATACACATCCTCGGGATTTGGGTTTCGGGGGCACAAGCTGGTGTACGATGTACGAGCCGCCGATGTGCCCCCTCCCTTCTCTCCCCGTCCCCCCCCTCTCTTTCCCCCCCCCCCGCCCGTCCATGCCCGCTCAGCCCACATTTCAGACCTTCCCTCCCGCCACCTCATCGCCCACTTGGGTACGTGATTTTTAATTTTGATCCCTCCAGGAAGGGGGTCCCTCCAGCTCCATTGCTCCCCAAACCCACAACCGCCCCGATCCCCCACCTGGCTGATACAAGGCGAAGGCTAGATGCAGCGGCGCCAGCTGGGCAGGCACCTCAAACCGTACTGCCCATACCCCCCCACGCTCGTCCCAGGTCATTGCCGTACGCATGGCTCCGTTGCCGCCCGGCTCTGGAGAAGAGTCAGGCGGCACTGCTTCCCTCGGGTGGTGCCATTTCGTGCCGCTGGCCCGATACATACCCCTGGTGGGTCAACGAAGTGGCAGCCGCGAGATCGGGGGGAGAAGTGGGAGGGAGGGCAAACACACGCGACCTGGTACTGCTGTACTGCTGTACCGCTGCTGAAGAGAAGCTGCTAAACCCTACTTCATCACTACGCACCCCCCTGATGATCGAATACTGGATTATAGGGGAGGCTAGTGGATGATATTAGTAATGCACCGGTTGTTGTTGGCCGTTGTCAGATGGCCGTTGCTTGTTAGTCGGTATTTGTTAGTCGTTATTAACCTTAGGGTGCCGAATCCCCCAAGCCCATATCTCCCTTCCCCTCCACCTCCTTCCCCCCTCAAGCCCCATATAAAAATATACCACAATATATAATCTTATACATTATATATGAACACTTTGTCTGTGTGTGTGTGTGTGTAGACACACACACACACACACACGCGCGCACACACACAAGTACCAGTGCAACTGTAGCTCCTGCGGCGCCCGGTGGGGCACATTGGCGTAGGAGGCCGTGATGCGGACAACGATCAGTTGAGGGCTCCGGGCGTCCACCACCGCATCCACCTGCGTGTGAAGGGGGAGAGGGTTTCGGGAGGTTGATACTGGGTGGGGGGACGGAGGGGGAGGAGGGGGACAGTGGGAAGCAGCGGGGGGGTGTAGGTTGTAACCCGTCCCCCCCCCCAAGTCAGCGCTGTCCCCCACTCATCCCCCCCCGCCACGTCGTGCCATGAGCTGCCCAACCCTGCGCAGCGGCAGCTACTGCGTTCATCGGTCGGTGCGCTGTTGCTGCCACCGGCTCTCGCCTTCCAGCCACCGATTTCCAGCCACCGCCATCACCGCCGCAGCTGCACCGATAGCTGCTGCTAGGACTGCTACTGCTGCATCACCTGCACCCATAATGCGGCTACTTCCACAAACGCCGCAGACGCTGCTACTGCCGGTTTCTGCCGTCGCCATTGCTGCTACTGCCATTGCCGGCTGATGACGGGCTGCTTCAGTAAGCCGTACTCACCAACGCGCCGTCCTTGCTGTGGCAACGATATCGTCCCAGGCCCGTGTCCTCAGATCCCAGCTCCAGGCGGGCACCCGCCGGCGCCGTCGCCGGCGCTGCCAGGCAAACCCACGACGGCGCCGCCCTCCTTGATGCGTTACCGCCCGCGAAGGCGGAGGCGCTACGAGTGCTGACGGTCGGCGCAGGTCCGAAGCGGCCTGCTGCGGTCCATTGCGCTGGAGGTGTGGTGGTGGTGGTGGTGGTGGTGGTGGTGGTGGAGGTGGTCAGCACCCGGGCAGCAACATGCACGGATGACGCCGACAACGACGACCCCACCAGCACGTGAGGAGCAGCAGTGGCAGCGAATGCGACCGGCGCTGGGGAGGAGTTGGGCCCGGCGCGAGCGGGCTGTCGTGGCGCACTCTGCGACGGGGGTTCGGGGGGGGGGGAGAGCCATGGAACGTACCTAGCCGGCAGATAGCACGGGAGTGTTGCGAGGTGCTGTAAGGTGCAACATATGTCTTCACGAAGGAGCTGTCGATTGGATGCATGGAGACAGGGTAGCGCATCTGGTTTACATAAGCTGATGTAGTAAAAGCTAAACGAGCAGCGCAGTGGCCTAGGTGGCCTAAGTGAGCAGCGACGCCCTAGCATCCGTTGTCCAAAACAGCTGCACACCTGCACCTGATATACGCGGAACGGGGCAACCATACCTGCATAGCGCCTTTCACCAGCATGTTATCGATCAATTTATTTTGGGTGTTCACGCTCGGGCTCGAAATAGCGAACTTCACGAGACCGGATAAGACAGGCTGATTACAGGATGCGAGATCCTGTGGAAACGCGATTTTGCAACATTCACGATAACTGGTATAAAGCACAGTCTTGTTAAAGCAGCTGACTGCTTAAGCGCAACGAAAATCAGGCCATTTCGCCAATACATACTGTAAATACTGGAGGACAGTGTATTTTCATTGTGGACTTCCCGTGAAACAACTCTATGATTAAAATGATGTGACCAATGTAAAACGATGAGCGTATGCTCGACTGATGTCTTCTTTTCGCATTGAACACCGTGATCATATTGTACGATTCGACGTCAGCTCATTTTACATCGGATGGGAATAGTGTTTCGCTTTTATCTTTATACAGGCAAAAATACGCCTCCAGTAGTTTGCCCTAGCGTTTGGTCATACTACTTGACTCATCCACCGCTATTGTTACCTAAGAAAGACTGTTTTTATGCAGACACGACGCTACCGTGAGATTTAGTATTCTCTTGCTTTACCTCAGTTTGCTTAACCTAATTTTCCACTTGTTTGTTCCTTCTGCATGAAACTGTAAGGAACGGCTTTCGGTTTGCGCCAACCGCAAAGGATTATGCAAGCTAAACGATAGGTCTGAAAAGTATATGTACCTGGTGTGGGACTACGTACTGTTCCACACGCGGTGATAAGTTGGAAAGCTGCAGACGATGGGCTTGGTGGAGGACGGTTCTGCGAGCGGGTTGTCATCGGCGCCGCCCGCGGATGCCTGGCAGCTAGCAGCAGCCGCGGCAGCTCCCCAGGTTGATGAACTGCGGCGCAGGTAAGGTTTAGTTGTCCCATCGAAACCGCTCGCTGGTCTCGGCTCTGCGTCTCCATTGCCCAATCACGGCTTGGTGTACGATGATCACCTCTCCTGGATCCGGGGTTTTCGTTTCCCCACATAACCCACATCTCTTCCCTCCCTCATGAAGACCGCTACCACATGCAAAACCACTACCGACCTGATCTCAACTGAGATCCATCCATTTCATCGATGCACCAAACAGCAGCACCCCCACAGCCGTGCTGTTGTCGCAGCAACGCCGCCACTCCGATCAGCTACCATTACCGCATTCCAAAACTAAACGGTACGGCAGCCGTACGTTCCCGCCAGAACCCAATGAAGCCATCAATATGTCACCATCCCGCTCTTCGCCCCCCCCACCCGCACCTCCCAAATCTACCCCCATCCCCCGACGCACGCACCTACCTCGCACCCCACCACACACAAAACCCCACCATTTCAAAACACACACGTGCCCACAGCCTGGGGCCGCCTCCTCCCCTACACGTGTTGCGGTCCTCCCAGCTGGATGCACTTCGACTTGACGCTGAGCTAGGCGGTCTGCTGCAGGTGGGCCGGGCCCCGCGCCGCCGGGTATCCGTTGGTGCTGGCTCGTGAGTCCCTATACGGCGGTTGGTATGCTGCCATACCGCAAGCGCCCGAGGGAAGCTGATGATGGGGTGGGGGGGGGCAATGGGGGATGGAGGGAAAGCAGCCTCGGGGGTAACGTGTCGCAAGTGTGTTTTGCATTTCCAATACTGGTTGCGGCATCTCAAAAAGCGATCTCAGTGAGATACGACCAACCTGATAAATGACGTGTCCTTCTCTACGCGCGTTTAGTCATGTTTGTACGTCATTTGATGTCTTGGATAGTTTACTTCACCATGATCATGAAGACAAAGCTGATATACCGGCGCTCACCTCCCTGGAGGCCACCAGGATGTTGTCATACACACATACACATACACACATACATATATGTGTTTTGTATTTTGCTGCTACTGCTGGTGGTGGTGCTGCTGCGTCACGACTGACTGTCGCTGTACGCTGGAATGGAAATGTCGTCGAATGATCGCAGGAGCAGTTAGGCCGCCTCTTCGAGCACTTCTCGCCGGTGAGGGGTACGGAACGAGGCGGTGGTGTCCGTTCTGGTTTCGGAGCAACTGGGTAGTGGGCCAGTAATGGAGGTCTTCCAGGTCGGGTTTTGAGAGGGCGGCATGGAGTCTTACATGGGGGTTGCTATCTTGACTGGTTCAAAACCACGTAGCCTAACCGTTTTCTGGAAGGGGGCAATGCGACACAAAAACTCAGTTTAAGGCCGTACAGGTTCCGAGATCCCCCCCCTTCTCGCGGTTATCCGCATCAGCGCTGCCAACATCGTTACCCAGCCGTTATGCAACCCCCCCCATCCCCCCATTCCCCCAACAAATACACGCATACACGCGTCAAACACCAACTGTTGCTTTTTCTCCCCGTCCACCTCTTCCACCCCTTCCACTTCTCAAGGGGCGGGCAGCTCAGCTGGAGCCGGAGCTTCGGGCGGTGTTGTCGCTGCTGGTAGGACCATATCCCGGGGGCCGCGGGCGGGGAGGGCGGCGGGGCGGGGAGGGCAGAGGGGCGGGGAGGGTGGTAGAGGACGCGGAAGAAGGCGCGTTCCGCCGTCGGTGGGTAGCAGTCGGAGCCCTTCTTCTTCCCCCCTACATCGCAGACAGACACACAGCACACACTCTTAGACATGACATGAACGAAAGCATACACGTGAAATCTCAGGGAGGTAGGTGGGTATGGTGAAACTTCCCTCCCCCCTTTTACATACACACATACACACAGATACACACACATACATACACACATACACACATACACACATACACACGCAGCTATACACACACACCGTCGATGGCACACCCCTGCAGGTGTTCGGGTTGTCCGTGTGGGTTGGACGAGCGACCCCTGGGTCAGAGCTGCTCAATTTGCGGTACCGCAATGAGCACGCTGTGGCAGCTAGGGCTAAGGTGAGTGCTGGGGTTGTGGTGGGTTGGACTGTACACATACACTGAGCAGCACTGCCGCTCTCAGCTTTGCGCGTCGTGTACGAATTCATTTCGCTTCCCGCCCTTACCTCTTTCGGCCATTCCCTCTGCCTGACCCCCCTCCCCTTCCCGTCTTCCCCCCCGCGCACACACACAAACACACACACTAAACACACGCACACACACAGGAGCTGGTGGGTCCCTCCGGGGTGGGGGGCCCCGGCCTGTCCCTGCCGCAGCGCATCGTACTGGGCCTCGGCACCGCCGTTCTGCCGTATGCTTGGTCGCGGCTATGTCGCACAGCACACGAGGGCGACTGGGGGGAAGCTGAGGCGGGGACTTGGCGGCGAGCCGCATGGCGGGGGATACGGTGGTGCGAGGCGGCCGTCACTTTGGCTGCTGCCGTGAACTCTTGGGCCTTCCTCGTGAGGGGCGATTACCGGTGGGCGCTGGCGGGACTTAACTGGACAAGGGGGGGTTCTGTAAAGGTCTTCGGACGGTTAGGGGTTAGGCTGGGGTCGTGCACCACTTGGCGAGTGTTGCAAACATTGACAAACATTTGCTGGGGTGTTGGTGGGGTGTTGCGGCGCCTTCGATCGAGTCGGTGTCATCCTTGTCGGTGCGCACCTCCCCGCTTATTCGTGGGGTCCGAGCCCGAGCCATAGCCCTCCTAAAATCCGCACGCCCCCTCGCAGGTCACTGTTGGAGCGGCTGGTGGGCGCCCGCCTGGTATGGCGGCAGGCAGCCATGACCCGTATTATCTCTTTCGAGTACCTCAACCGCCAGCTTGTGTGGCAGGAGCTCTCGGAAGCTCTGCTGCTGCTGATGCCGCTGGTGGACATCACGAGGCTGCGGCGGGCGGCCATGCGGACACTACCCAGACCCGAAAGGGAGGTGGCGGCGGCGCCAGCCGCGGCGGCATCTGCGGCGGCAGCCGCTGCCGCCGCCGGTCCATGTCCTCTGTGCGGCAGCGACGAGCCGCTGACGGCTGTAATAGCACTGCCTTGCCGCCACACGTACTGTTACTACTGCCTTCGCTCGCACACGCAGGCGGATTCCGGATTTCTGTGTCCCCTGGATGGGCTGCGGGTTGCGGCCATGCGGCGGGCGAAGGGGGGGTATCCTGTCCGGGGCAGGGTTGCCGGGGGAGAAGGCTAAGGGGGAGGAGGGAAAGGGAGGAGGGAAAGGGAGGAGGGAAAGGGAACCGAAGGTGATGATTTTTGGGGGATTCTGCAAGAGCTGCTGCATTGTTGCGTTCTGCGGGATTTTGGTGGCGGTGCGCGGAGGGAGGACTTCTTGCTGTGTGTCGTGGTGGTAGTTGCCCCCCTCCTGATGGACCTGATGAAGGCGGATGACTTGAGAACCACACAGCACAAGAAAGGAGCACTTTGCTCGGCCGAGTTTGATTTTCCTTATTCATGTACATGACGTATGAATCGCTTATGCGCGCGAGGGGGCTGTGTGTGTGTGCGTGTGTGTGTTCGTGTGTGTGTCTGTCTGTGTGTGTCTGTCTGTCTGTGTGTGTGTGTGTTGAGGGAGGGTTGTTATGTTATACAAACGGTCTGGTCCCGTCTAGGAAGTTCGCTAGCCCCCTGCCAGGTGAAGCGCCAGGTGAAGCAAATGTGCCAATACCGTTTAAATATTTGCACGTCCGTGGGAGCCCTTTCATTCCTCGCCTACGCCTCCCTTCCTGCGCCGCGCCCCGCTCCCCTCGGAACACAACACCCCCCACACACCAACCACCACCACAAGATAAACCGCTCCGAAACCAAGAACTCAGCATCTCCCTCTACCCTTCATCCCTGCTCTTCCCTGCTCGCCCATGAATTGGGTCGCCATGCAAACTGTCTGGTAATTAAGAACTGCTGTCTTACGCATATTGCCATATATGTTGAAGTTAAGCGTACGGCGCGAATGTGCAAAATTTCCTTTTCCTGATGAGAAATGAAGTTTATTGTGTGCGCACCTCCTGGTAAACTCTAACACAGGTCGCAGCCCGCAATATAGCCATACAGCGCATGAAGGCACATGGGCATGCGCACACTGCGGCGCATAAGCCGTACACTTCCGCCGCTGCCACCGACGAAGGGACGGAGATGCCATGCAAAGCGTCTGGGGACGGCGTGGATATAACCCCCTCGGCCCCCATATACATACACACACACACACATGAATCACGGACGTGTCAACGGACTGTACGGCGTGCTCAATCGCCGCTGTCAGGCAGCAGAATGCAGCCCTTCATATGCATATCTTTCTCTCTATCTATCATATCTTTCTCTCCCCTGAGAAGAACGGAGCCGAGTCAATGAAATATCATTCACACCAGGTCTAAAAGCCTTAAAAAGGGCAGCCGGCCAACACCACTACATCCACCCATCCGTCCATCCATCCCTGTTTGCACGAACGCGGCAACATACCCCCATGCTCCTGCGAACTTCTAACACCCCGCCATCTGATGCCGTTTTCTACGCCCCCATTACAGCATATACGTCTTTAGCAAAATGCACCTAAGCGTGCCGTCCTTCTTGAAAGCGCCTTCCCCAACCCCATGTGGCCCCACAGCACAGCGGCCTACCTTTCTTTCGACTTCTCTCCTGTGTAGCGCACCGGCCCCGTACCCTTCGCCTCCTGGGGCTCACCGTCCTGCTTGACTGCGTGTGAAAGCTCTCCCACTCACCTGCCCCTCCTCCTCTCCTCTCTCCCTCCCCTCCGCCTCCAACTTTTCCCCTCGTTCAACTCGCGCTACTCGCTCTCTCCCTATCAATGGACAGCAATGAACTAACTAGCTCTTCAGCTGTCCCAAGAATAAGGGGGAGCAACCGGTTGCATGCAGCCCCGCTGGGGGTTGCGACGGCACCGCCAATAGTCAATGAATGCGGCGGCGGCCGATAGTGTGCGACAAAACACCCACAGTTCAATGCGCGCTTCGGTGGGACGGGCTGGCGGGTCCTTGTCAGCGCACAGGTGCACACATGTGGCCTTGCGGGCTCCTCCCCCTGTCTCCGTTCTCTCTTCCTCTCCCACACACACCGCATTCTCAACTCTAAACAGTAAACGCGCATGCATATAGGCAACACACAAGGACACACACACACATACATACATAAAGACATACAAACATGAAGACATACAGACATATGGAAGCATACATTTCACACAAACATACGCACAAACATATCATTCACACGTATCCAAGGGTTTACCCCACACGCTGTTCCCTAGGACCAAATTTCGATGAAGACAAAAAAGGGCAAACACGTCGCTTAGGCAACACGGGGGGCCCCGGGAGGGCAATCGTTCATCGGGCCGCCGACTTGGCAGCGGGCGAGGCCCCATCCCTTGCTGTTTTAATCCCACCCCCGTACGGGCGGAGTACGAAGATCCCAGCAGCCCAGCAGCCCTGGGCACCAGACCGCAACGAGCTCCTTGACTTCTGGCGCCTTTTATCTGACGACCGCTCGTGAGGGGGGCGGTTGGCGGAAGTATTGAACACGATCAAAACAACCCCCTCCTCCTCGCCACACAGGCCCCTCCCCCCCATCAACTCCTCCTTCACCCCTCCCCCCCATCTGCTAAAGGAGTTGAGGTTATAACGACTCCAACGACCTTCACTGTCTTTAACTGCCGCTGGTCGCTGATATCGTCGCGGCCCACACAAAGACGCGACCCGATAGCCCTGTACAGCGCAGCACATGCCGTGCACACAGGTATAAGCACGTGCCGCCATCAGGCCGTCTGCCGCCCCAGCTGAGGGCCGCACAGGGCAAGATAAAGAAGAGGTCGCTCGCGGCCCCTGGCAGCGAAATGAACAGCCGCAAAGGCAATAGGGGGAGATGCCAGCGGGTGAGGATGCTAAAATAGGCAACCCAATAGCTCTCTGCACGGGTCTGATGAGACCCACCGCCTTGCCAACTGGCATCACGGGGGTGTGGACACATAAGCAGAATGATTATTTCGTGTTGTACGACATATCGGTCGTACAGTGGACAATTTCATTTGCATCGCCATATGAATGTCAAGACAAAGGCAGAGCAAGCTGGGCACCAGGATTCCCATCCTTTGATCTCTGACGCAATCGACATTTTATAAAAATCTTAAACGTGCGGAGAGCCCTATGCGGGGCCCTATGCGGGGCCCATCCCATTCTTATTTTTTCGATCCAACCTAAATGCAACTGTACACGTGCCACGGTAAGCAGGCGGTTATGAGCCTTTCCCAAAAAAACAATCAACAGAATACGCACGAGCGCAACGATTTCATAGGTGGCCCTCTGCCTCTGCAGGTAATTAATTTATATGACCTGTACGATCTGTACAGCCTGTACGGCCGGTCCGTAAATATTAAAACACCCTCCATTTCCCATGCTCAGCCGTATCCAAGTCCACGGTTGTTGCCATGCGTAAGAAGGAAAGATGCCGAACCCACAAAACACACCAACACACACCAACACACACACCACAACTCACAAGCACACATGCGTACGGAACACGTCCTCCTTGAAGCACCACCACCACCACCACCACCACACCTCCCGCACCCAGAACTCCTGCGCTGTGTTGGGCGTCGGTCTCATGGTCCTGGCGGCGCCGCACCTCATTGTGCCACCTTCATCGCAGTCGCTCTTTGCGGGACCTCCGCTCCTCCAGCACTATTACGGCGGCCCTTTTTATCACATACTCTCTCGCTCACTCATTCACCCATTCACTCGCGTCGCGTCCCAACCCGTTCGCGGCTCAGGGCCGCAGGGCCGCAGGGGCTGAGTGTCCTGGGAGCCATGACAGGACGCGAAGACATCATCAGCGACGTCAAGTTGCTCGTTGAACCAACTCCTTGAGGAGAAGAAAAAAGCCTCCAAGGAGGTGATCATGAAGCAGTTGTTTTTAGTAATGGTTTCGGTGCCACCATAACCGCCACAGAGAACAGTCCGCCGGAATAATTGGCCCGCGCTCCCCGCAAGCAACAGCAGCGTTCAGCCCAAATAATAACATGTTAATTATTTCTAATCTTTAGATGCCCCAATTCCGGCGTCCACATTGGCCACGCGACGAGGTTAAAGGGCGGGGCGACTCATTGAATAAAAAAGTGTATATGTGCACGAAGACGCCTGCCCTCCTTATAGCGAGGACGCTCTGCGATTTCTAAGGAGACGCCCTTAAGGCAGGTTCAGCAGGCTGGCAGCGGATTGTGTTTCGCTCCCTCCCTTTCCCCTCCACCCCCCTTCCCCCCCAGCTGTGTGTCCCCCGCAGGCCCCGTACATGGACCTCTGCATTGGTCAGTAGCAGTGAGAGCAACAACGAGAGGAAATACGACAAAAAAACACCCGGAGTACAACAACACACGAAGTGCCAACTATTCTCACCCCGCTGTGTGCCCTCACGCATGTCCTTCCCACAAACCCCGCCCGCGCCTCCTCCCCTCCCCCCCTCACCCTCGCAACACCCACGACCCTCTCACCACCCCTCCTAAGACACCTCGCCCTCTTAGGGGTAACGCACACCACAAAACAGCAGCATTCGCACTCTTGATGTACTACCGGCGGAGATCATATCGCATCCCCTATAGCGCTCCTCCGTGCCTATCGCACCGTGCCACGCCACCTGCGTGTGCTGTTCAGACCCAGGCGCCCTTGATCCTGCCTTTGACCTTGTCGGTATACCGGCCCTGGCTCTGGCCTGTGAAATCATAACCGCTATCACCGCTGCCGGCGCCCAGACTGTCCTGCAGCGGCATCACAACCTTGAAGTCCTTGCCCATGTCCCCTAGTGTCCGACCGCGCGGACTGCCGTAGAAGCTGCCGCCGCCGCCGCTATCACCCGATACTCCGCTGACGGTGCGCGGTACGACACCCGATAAGCCACTCATAGATCTGGTGTCGCCGCCGCCGTAGCCGCGACCGCCGCCGCCGCCGCCGCCGCCGCCGCGGGTGAACTTTCCTGGAGGAGTGTGTGGCGGCATGTACAGCCCCATGGCGCTGCTGCGGCGGGAATGCTCCACCGGGCCGTACAGCCCGTTGTTGATGGCGTTGTCGGCTGCCGCGCCGCCGCTGTCGCCGCCGTCAAACCCCCCGTAACCCACATCGCTCATAATCGACCCCCGACTCCTTGTGCCTAGGAAGCCGGAGCGGTGGAGTGGCGGCGGGAAGCCGGCCTCCACCATCTTCTCCGCTTGAGCCTCCGCTTGAGCCATCTTGGCCGCCAAAACGGGGTCCTCTGCCACTAGAGATGAAACGCTTGCGCGGCGGTTGCGCCTGGGGGGATTAGGGTTTAGAGGGTTTTGTGTGTGTGGTTTACAAAGGAGCAACACACCTCTTTTGTCTCCGGGACTCCCGTTGTCGTACACAGTACGGGTAACACAAACATGATATAAGGTGTATAAAGATCTTTAGAATTTTCCGAGGCCTTTTCGGCACCCAACTACTACTGCTACAAAGACCGTTGTTTTTTTACGCTACCCTCCTCTCCGCGTTCCACCCCCCTCCCGGGCGATAACGAGAATTCCAAAGCCACACATCGCCATGGCCCCATGGGTGCACCCCCGACGGTGAGGAAGCGAGGAGGATTAAAAGCAATCGTAAGCGTGACGTGGCGTGATGGAGTGAGGGAAGCTCGGATGCTCCTCTACCACACGTGTGTGTGTCCGCTGTTTGTCCCTTCCCTCCCCCCCCACCATCCGTTCACCATCCCCCGCGGCCTCCGTTTACTTTCATCGGCCCCCCCTCCCCAAGGGGCAGGAAAGCCTCCTCCTCACTTGCGCATGGCCGGTGCCCCCAGCAGCAGGCGGTACACAAGCCCCTCAATGTCGACATCCGCCGGCAGCTGCGACAGCATCTTGGCGATGCGGTTTGTCTCCCCCCGGTTTCGGTGCAGGAAGGGTCGCAGCATGAAGAACACGAAGCAGATGACAAGCACCCAGGACAGGATCATGGCCGCGATATGGAGCTTGTCCACCACCTGAGCGGGCGAGGATACCCGGGGGGGAGGGCGGGATGGGGGAGAAGAAGAAGCGGAGGGGCGGGGAACACGGTGTGTATGGTGCTTTGTGGCAACAGCGATGGCGGATGCTAGTGATGATCATAAGGGCAGGAGTTGTGCGTGCGATTGTGACTTTTATAGCGGTGATGATGATGGTGGTAGTGGTGGCGGTGGTGGTGGTGGTGAACGGTGACATCGCAGGTGGGACGAGGAGGCACTGGCAGCGACGTGGGGGACGTGGGGGCCGCATCCACGCCTCTAAAGATGCAAACGAACGCTGTGTGCTTTGCGTTGCGCCAAATCAGGCAACAATACAAAATGCTTACGCCAGTTATATCTACCGCCGCACTGTACTGTACTGTACTGTACGGTGTGGATCAAAAAGGGTGTCGTACCTTGTAATAATTGTCGACGATGGTAACGGTCTCTGAATGGACGACGTTGAAGACGCTTTGCAGAGGACCCTGCTTGGGGTTTAAGACGGTGTGTGTGTGGGGGGGGACCCGGGGGATGGGGGTGGGTATGTCTGTGTGTGTAGGTGGCGGGGAAATCACCTGACGGCTTCACCCTTTGACAGCGAAGGGTTAATGGACGAGCACGGGCCCCGGGTCGCGTGTGTGAATGGTTTTATGGTATAGAATGACGGGGCTGTACGGATCCGGAAAGGAGGTACAAGATACGGAGGTCGGTAGTTCGGTGCGGGCTGTGTTCTGTTGTGCTGGCCCTGACGGTTAGGTTGTTCCGGAGGGGAGTAGTGCCTAAATAAGATATGACACGACACCCATACTGCCCATATGGCCGTGCCCATAAGGGCATAAGCCCCACCTGGCCCACAGTCATGATGTACGCCAATCGGGTGCTGTTGATATTGGCTTGCTCCAGGGGTTCCGCCAGCAACCCCTCCACGTCCTCCACAAGCCGATCCACCATGTACGACAAACCGTGCTCAGTGGCCTGTGTATGCGGTACATCCAACGGCACATACCGGGTTGTCGAACGAACGAGAACAGGATGTCAGTGCCGCGGTGGTCGGAATCGGATAGCAGCAGAACGGAGTGGGCGTGTAGAACATGGGCGACGCCACGGGGCTATACGTACGATATCATTCTGTCGTACGATAGGAAAGCATCTCGGATCAAATATCAGAAAAAACGTATATGAGCTATACTCCGGGCCGCCCAGATCGAGGACGTGTCCGCTGGCCTTGCACGAATGGAACCCAAGCGACAGGAGCCGTAGCGAGCAGTGTACGACCATGTGTTTCCGTTCATGGTACGGCGTCACACCGTGTTATACTGCAGTCGTATGTCCACCTCCCAGGGTTTCGCGGGGGGTCTACATTTGCGGTGAGTTTCTTCCCCCTCCCCAACCTGTCGTCACGCGGGTTAGGCCGACCGGTCCGCCAAATGTTAACCAATCCCCCCCCACCAGCACCGCTCGGTCTTCTGCCCCACAGAATCGCCAGCAGACGGAGGGTGATTGTGGTGGTGCCTGATGGTGGGTGCAAAAGAGGACGCCGGCCTACATCCCATGCGGATGGTTTTATCGTACCGCGTGGAAGGGGCTGTCGCTATCGAAGGAGGCGCTCTCGCGGAAGAGTACACGTGCCAGATCCGACTGCGGCACAAAACCGAATGGACCAATGGACGAAAGCAGTAGCAATATCAGCAGTAGCAACATTGACATTTGCAGCTGGCGCAGCACCATCAAGTAGCAATGGCATTACGGAATGGTGTCATCATCATCAATATCAGCAGCAGCGGCAGCAGCAATG
Source organism: Volvox reticuliferus (assembly GCA_019650235.1). Lineage (NCBI taxonomy): Eukaryota > Viridiplantae > Chlorophyta > Chlorophyceae > Chlamydomonadales > Volvocaceae > Volvox > Volvox reticuliferus. Next base: position 2,212,102 of record BNCP01000008.1, read on the forward strand.
GCAGTAGAAATGGCAGTAGCAATAGCAGCAGCAGTAACAGTGACAGACGATTTACTCAACAGCAAATGCATCCCCTTCCCCCCCTCCCCCCTGCCCCCCACCACGATGAAAGAGACACCCTCTTGGATTCGTCCGAACCGCCGATCCTGTGGCGCCGTGGTGCTGTTGGCGCCGTACAACATCACGTCCCATTGCAACTGCGGTTCGGGCGACAGCATCGTACAGTTTAGGACTTTGTACGGCATACATACGTCAGCGCAGCGATCGGGTTGGTCTGGGTCGAAGCGGTCACAGTAAGTGGAATGGTGTGAAACACATAATGAAACACAACTCCAGGGAGGTCCGTTCAGGTAGGTAGGGTGAAACTGTACATGCGCGTCAGTGCACTGTGGGTGAGTGAGAGAGATATTGTGTACGACGGGTGGTACGACCGCCTCCTTGGAACCGCTCAGCCGCCATGTGTGAGCAAGGTGCCATAAGAGTATGTGCAGACAAAGGTGTACAGTGGGTTTGCATACACACATATACATATACTGATATATATATATAGATAGATAGATAGATAGATAGATAGATATATCAGTATATTGAGCAGCTAGTTGTCCCCCGTTTTCCGGTGGTTCCTTCTGTGTTTTCTTGGTGCCCCTCTGTGCTCTGTAAGTGACCAGGCTAGAGCCTCTGAGTCTTTCTTTGCTCTAGCTGGTCCGAGTGAGAGGGGGAGCACGTGGCAGGACAGACAGACAAAGCCACGTGCCCCTCCCCTGCGCTGTGGCTCGGTCCGGTCAGGCCCCCCGGTGCTCGCCCTTGTAGGGCGAGTCGCGCCCACAGTGTAAACCTCATAGATATAAATACTATTATTGTACGGCTACAGATAAGAAGCAAACAAAGACTCAGTTGTGAGCCCGCACCTTGAACGTGTGCAGCTCAGTCGCCAGGAGACCCCGCAGCACCTGGCGCGCAGGGGCTGCCAACTCAGAGCACGTGAGCAGGGAGTACAGCATCAGGCGGTGTACGGAAACCATGGATGAGTCAATGACTGACAGAAGATTGACCGGCGCCTGGACTTGTTGCAGGTAATAATAGCCTGCTTGGGGGTTAAGATGGGGAGGGGAGAGTTGAGAAGGCGATATATATGGGCCATAGCCTCTCGCCAATTTTGAATAGCCATATTCCATTTTCGCGTAATGTAATCTCACCAGCTACTTCAGCTTGCTGCATTTGCGTTTCTATCTCTCTTTTGAAGGCAGCACACACACACACACACACACACACACTCTCGCTCCCGCACCCGTAGCGTATATGATGCAGATGGTGACCCCCCAGGTGACGAAGGGGATGAGCAGCTTGAGCGAGTCGCGGCTGTTCCTGATCATTCGCCTCCGGTGGTGCCTGGTCAGAGTTCCATCAGCAGTGGGGGTATTCGCAGCGGCGGAGGGATCCAAAGTGCTGAACCGACCCGACCCGACCCGACCCGTATCGTATCGAACCGACCCGACCCGTATCGAACCGAGCCAATGCCCAGCGATCGTGGTTGTGGTGATGGTGGGGTGATGGTCGTGATGGTGGGGTGATGGTGGGGTGATGGGGTTGGGGTGGTGGGGATGATGCGGTGAGGCGGCCACGACAAAGGGAATGTCAAAGCGGGTCGGGGGGGGTGGGGGGGAAGAGAAAGAAAGAGGATGGAAAGATGGGGGCGGGAAGAGGGGAAAAGGGGGGAAAAAGGGGGTTAAGAGTCTAAATGCAACGGAAGCAGCGGATGGCAGGGGGCGGTGCCGATGGGACAGGGGTGGGAAAAATCCCTTTAAGGCCCACCAGATTTTGCAGGGGGGACCATCAGGCGCATGAAAACGACGTCCACAACGAAGGTCCCGCACCGAGCAACGACAACTGGAAAACGGTTATCAGTTATCCGTTACTCTTAACACCTGCTTGCTGCCCTCGGCCTCACATTCCATTTCCTAACACACACACACCCCACATACCCGTACGACTCCCCCTTACACTTAATCCCCCAAACCCGATACCCGATGTGTCACCTTCTCCCTCCCTCCCTCCCTCCCTCCCTCCGATATCACGGAGGTCGTTACTAATTTGTGCTCGTCAACAGCAGCGCCAGATCCCGGCTGTCCGCATCCTCTCCCCCCTAAAGGCTCACCTGCGCGCCCGCGACGCCCGGCCGCCGCCCATGGACGTGGTGCCCGTGTGATGGCGGCTGAAGAGGCGCATGTTGGATATGAATCCCAATATGCCCACGGCACTCTGCAAGGAGCTGGTCGAGTTCGCGGTGCTGAACTGCTGGCACCCGTTCGTACAGCCGTGCAGACGCCGTACAGGTGCCGTGCAGGGATTGAGGGGGGGGTCAGGTCAGGAGATGACATGGGGATGCCGTGTGCTGTGTACGCGGGGAGGAACTCTGCACAGAAGGCGCAAGGGGCCTGGGGACTTTTGGGCCTGTGCGTGTAAGTGCATGTGTTTTGCAGCGTACGGCAAAGACCGGAATGTGAGTCTTATATCCACGCAGCATTATGCCTGTGGAGGGCCTCAGGCGCACGTTCACTATGCCCGCACTCCCCAAGCGCAAACACTGTCAGTACTCTGTACACCGTACTCAGTACACCATACGCCGTACTCCGTACTCGCAGATATCGTGTCGTGTCGTGTTACCTGTCGTGCGATGACTTGTGTCGCGGCTGACATCTGCTGTTGCTGCTGGTACTCATCGTCATCGGAATCCTCCTGCAGTGCGTGTGCGTGTGCGGACACGTGTTTGGTGCGGTATGATAGTACTCCGAGAAGGTTTGGGGGGTTGCCGCAGCAGGGGGGTCGTGAAGACACAGTTTGCGGACACATCTTTCCCCTCTCCCCCATTTCTCCCCCATTTCTCCCCCATTTCTCCCCCATTTCTCCCCCCCTCTCCCCCCCCCTCTCCCCCCCTCTCCCCCCCTTCCCCCATTTCTCCCCCCGTCTCCCCCGTTTCTCCCCTACCCTTTCCGCACCTCGGAGTCCGATCCCTGACTGATGGTAATAGTCCGCGAGGCGAGGGCCCGAATCATGCCCACTGGTACGGCCATGAACACGCCGTACACTCGGTATCTCTGCTGTGTGACTCGGTGCTGCAGCCACCACATGTACGTGACCAGCAGAGTGGCCACCGCGCAGCCCTCCACCAGCATCAGGACCAGCTGGACGCGGTTGATATTGTTGGAGGCCGTGACAGCGCGGTCCACGAGAGCCAACTGGGTTTCGGAGCAGGGTTTCGGCAGCAGGGCGGGTGAAATGGTGGGGAGGTGGTGTATAACGGCAAGGAAGGGGTAAGGCGACTACAAGAAGAAGGGGGAGGAGGCGGAGTCGAGGGGAGAGGGAGGGGGAAATGATGTGTTTTACTTTGCAGCCTCCTCTGATTCCGGCGAGTACTTCACTTTCCAACCGCCCTTGTCGCTCTTGGCGATAGTCGCTCGAGATCACGGCGCAGCGGAGGAGGTTGTACTGCAGCTTCCTTAACGTCCTGCACTAACTATCTAACTGTCTAACTGCCTCTAACCGCCAAGAAATATAATTACCAGTGTATGATGGTAGCCCGCGTGAAGCATCGTGGGCCCTGCCGTCAGTACGAACCGCCAAGCATCGCTCCAGGAGAGGCCCGCTCGCAGCACCGGCACACTCCAGTTATTGGCTCCGGAACCATTACCCCCCAGTCCCGCGACCTGAATCCAGTCTCCCGGCTGTAACCCACTGCTGTTCTGTGTCGTATCATTGCAGTACGCGCCAGACAGATGCCGTGCCGTGATAAAGTCAGTGAATGGGTCGTTATTGGAGGGCGCGGAGTAGTTTCGGAGCGGAGCGTCCAGGAAGGCAGTGGAGTTCCGAAGCATCCCCGCCGCCAGGCTAGCCTGCACGTGTAGATGCGGGTGTGTACGGCAATCTTATGTTGTGCTGTGATGGGTAGATTTGTTTGTTGAGTCAGACATTAATTCGGGGGTGGGGGCCGGAATTCAACCAACTCAACGAATAACGAAATGAACTACCTCGTACGGTTATACGAATACGGAGGCTCCACGTGCTGCCGGGGAAAAAGGAAATGCAGTTGTTTGATGATTTGATTTGATTTGATTTCCCGACAGGCTAGATGCCGATGAAGGGCGGGGTCGCAACGACGGGCGAAAACATTTGAAAAAGGTACAGTCCTAGCTAGCAATCAGCTCGGACGGAGACGAGATCGTGAGTCAAACAGCCCTCGGCTGTGTCAAACAATGGCGGGAAAAGCAGAGTTCATAAGGCCCAGCTAGGTCCCGCCAGAGTTCGGATCCTGCCCATATTTGACAAGCGGATTAATCGGATGCTGATAAAGGAAAAAAGACGGCAAGGCCAAGTTGGTTGTAGTACAGCTTTACAGGCATCGACAAGAGACGCACTGTACGGCAGTATAGAAACCGCGGTACAGCACTTCACGACGACGTGCTTTCCAAACGCTCGCAGATCGTACGATATAGCTTTTGTGGTACATTGTGGTACATTGCAGTACCATTGTACTAAAGTTGCGTAAGGTTTTTTCTAAGTAAAATTACGTACGGCATACCGTACCTGCATATGGTGTACGTCAAGCGCTTCCACCCAGACGCTGGTGCCCAGCTCCCATAGGGACTTGTTGACCATGTCCACCCGTGGAGGATCCACACTGCGTACGGAAAGTACGAATTCTTCGGTACGCGTAAGCCCACACGACGGCCGTACAAGTCAAGATCCCGCTACCTCATATTTGGAATACCATCACAGTGTCCTTTGCCCCCTTTTTCGGGAGCTTTGGCAATTATCAGACAGTTACCCCAACCGCCAACCGCCAACCCCTACGCCCAACCGCCAACCTGTAGAAGTTGATGATGGGCCACGCGGGATAATTCCAGGTGTGGATGAGATCCCGTGGATTGTACGGCACGGGATTCGTGATACGTCCCGTACCCGAATCCAAGTACGACGACGAATGGTGTTCCTTGAAACCCACGAGTGTTTGTTGCAACATCGTAGACAGTCTGTCCGTGGAGGACGCGCTGTACCTGCAGAGTACGGACCGCCGGCAGGTGCCGTACAAGGGTGCGAGGGATGTGTATAGACACGTGGTGAACTGGGTTGCAGGGGGGGAGGAACCCAGAACAGGGCCGGGCCCGGGTAGGATCTTTAGGGCAAGCCGCTGGTTAAGGAGCTCGTAGCCGGCCTGCTCCGTTACTCCACTCGGCTGGGGAAGTGGCCCACCGACCCACCGACCCACCGACCCACCGACCCACCGACCCACCGACCCACCAGGACGTATTCGGAAAGAGCCCGCGGTACACATTGTCAAGTACCACCATGTCTATGAACAACTCGTGCGCCTGGAGCAGTCCATCGGCGGTGTACGTCAACCGGCCCACGCTCTTGATCTGTACGGCAACGTGTATGTGTACGGCAATAGGCAAGAAGAAGTTGGAGGTTGAGGCGCATAACCTAATGACGAAATGGAAGCGGCCATCGTGAGCAGTCAGTCCGGGTACCTCCAAACCAAAACGAAGTCCGGAAATGCGAGTAGGATTGTGACAGCGCGCGCCCCTGGTCACGAGCTTGAGAGATTTAAGGTCCTAACCGAGTTAGTTAGTTCGATAACAGAAATTGTACCGCAGTACAGCCACGGCAATGAAACCCACACACAGTCACACGCTACCCCCCTGCCTCCCATCTTTCCCCCCCTCCCCCGCGTAATGCAACGATCTAAAACCCTAGTCGTGACACCCCGGCACCCTCCTCCGGGCCGAGATAGATAATTTGTCAGCGTGAGAGATGATCTGTTACCCGTGGGTCCGTTGCTTCCCACCCCCAACCCCAACCCCATCACCAACCCCATCACCAACCCCATCACCACCCCCCCACCCCCACCGCACCTGTGTGTGCAGCAGCAACGTGAGCAGCACGAAGGATATGAGGTTCGACACCACCTGAGCCACATTGGCCAGCAGCGCCTGCCAACGGAAGTCTTGAGCGGCCCGCTGGACGAGGGGGCTACCGAGCATAGCGGCCAGCTTCTTGAACCGCTTGCCACGTCTGTGCAGTCGAGATTGGGAACGGGGATGAGGGGGGGCGGGGATGAGGGGGGGCGGGGATGAGGGGGGGGCGGGGATGAGGGGGGGCGGGGATGAGGGGGGGCGGGGATGAGGGGGGGGCGGGGATGAGGGGGGGCGGGGATGAGGGGGGGCGGGGATGAGGGGGGGCGGGGATGAGGGGGGGCGGGGATGAGGGGGGGCGGGGATGAGGGGGGGCGGGGATGAGGGGGGGCGGGGATGAGGGGGGGCGGGGATGAGGGGGGGCGGGGATGAGGGGGGGCGGGGATGAGGGGGGGCGGGGATGAGGGGGGGGCGGGGATGAGGGGGGGCGGGGATGAGGGGGGGCGGGGATGAGGGGGGGCGGGGATGAGGGGGGGCGGGGATGAGGGGGGGCGGGGATGAGGGGGGGCGGGGATGAGGGGGGGCGGGGATGAGGGGGGGGCGGGGATGAGGGGGGGCGGGGATGAGGGGGAAATTAATGAACACACAGGAACACATGTCCCGTATACAGCCCCGCCTCTGTGAAAGTTGAGGCTGGGTTGGTGAGGCTGTGAGTGTGGGAAGTGTGGACGTGAAGGGGAGACGGCGACAACGCAATGGGAAGGAGAGTCGCCTCCGAAGGGCGCAACCTCCGAAGAGCCCTGTATCCCGCCTGCCGTACCACCATCGTTCCCAGTCCGAACCGTACCATGCCGTACCTGTAATCTGCCTGGTGCGCGGCACCGCCGACCTCGTCTTCCATTCCAGACACGCCACTGCCCTGGCTGCCCACCTCATCGGGATCATCTACAGGTCCCGGCCCCATACTGCCGTTCTGACCGGGGCCACCCAACGTGGTGGAGCTGCGGCCGTGATCACCGCCGCCACCGCCGTCCGCGGCAGCGGCGGCGGCAGCGGCCGCCGCACCGGCGGTGCTGGCCCCATTGGATTGAGCATCGGCCGCTAGAAGGGCAGTCTGCAGCTCGCCAAAGAGTCCCTGCGCATCGACGCCGCCGCCGCCGTCGTCATCACCACCACTGCCGCCAATGACGATGCTGCTGTACTTGGCGGATATACTGTGCGGTAGCGATGGGTGGTCAAGCTGCCGTACAGAAAAGCTGCGTCCCGATGACGCGGTGCCGCCGCCGCCGTTACTTCCAGCACCTTTAGCAGTGGTAGCGGCAGCGCCGCTGCCTTTGGCCGCCGCAGCGGCGGCAGCGGCAATGCCGCCAGATTGATACGACGGCTGACTGTCCAACACGGAGCTGCTTGCGCGGACTACACGGGAAGGTGTAATGGAGGTGTTCCGGCGGCCGGACCTTGACGGCTGCGGCGACAATTTTCCGCCGCCGCTGTCCTTGCCGCCGCCGCCGCCGCCGTCGCCCCCCCCGGCCCCCCCGCCGTCCCGCTTTTTTAAGGAGGGCGTATTGAGGATAACGCGGCGGGTACCATTCGCCGCCGCTGAGGTGTCCAAACCACGGCGGCCCTTCCGCCGCCTCCCGCCGCCGCCGGTGCCGCCACTGCCAGCGGTGCCCGCGGCGATGCCGACGTCAAGGCTGACGCGCAGGGCGCCGCTGTTACCTCGCCGTATGCCACCACTGCGGCTACTGCTGCTACTACTGCTATCGCTAGAGACGCTCCGATACTCGCCGTCTCCACTTTCTTGCTCACCAGCTTTGCCACCAAGGCTGCCGTCGCCGTCACCGTCGTCGTAGTCGTCGTAATCGTCATCTTCGCCGATGGCGGCGGCGGCACCAGGGGATGGAACAGCACTGGCGGCGGGAACGCCGGCGGCGGCAGCAGAGGCCGCGGCAACCGCAGTACCGAAAGCCGTAGCGCCATCCGGTGAGGCGACGACAGGAACTGCAGCGGTGGAGCCGCCGCCGTCGTACCTCGCAGCGCCAGCCAGCATGACGTCATCGGAGTCCTTTGAGCCGGCTAGCTTGCTCAATGCGGCTTCTGTTTGATTATCCCCCTCCCCACCTTTCGATCCCCCCAACGCACCGCCGCCATCTGCTGCGTCCTCGCCATCACACGCTAGTACGGCAGGACCGCGGAGTGAATGCGAATGTGAATGTGAATGTGAATGTGAATGTGAATGCGAATGCGAATGCGAATGCGAATACGAATGCGAATGCGAATGCGGCAGCGGCAGCGGCGCTGCTGTGGGGGCAACTGACGGGAGCTCCGTAGACAGCTCCGGAACCAAGCCGCTGATGCGGCCACCGCCCATACCGGCGCCCACGGCGGCGCCAGCCTCCAGCCCCGAAACCAAGTCCTCACTCCAGACTGCCATTCCTCCCGTGGTGCCGCTGCCATCGCCCGTTCCCGTCGCCAATGTCGTTGTGGTCGGCGAGCCGGCGGCGGCACCAGGGCTAGACATAGCTTCTAGTGGCCCTAAACCGACCGGCGGCAGGGACAGGGGCGGCGGGGTGCCCGCCACTGCTGCGGCGGCGGCAGCGGCGGCGGCGGCGGCGGCCGCCGCCGCCGACCGCCGTCCCCGCGCGCGCAGTAGCCGCTTCGGCGCCACCGCCTCGAGCGCCCGCAGCAATGCGGCCTGGTCGGGGGCCTTATACGGGTTCCGAAACTTAACAAACACCAATGTACGGCCCGCCATGGCGGAGCCCTCCTTGACGACAGCCTGTACGGCAAGCTCCAAGGGGGCGCCGTCGGTGTGGTGGCCCGTCAGCAACTGCAGGGGGCCTACCTTTTGCGGCTTGCGGTTGCTTTTAAGCGCCGTACGTACTGCCGCAGAGCTGCCGACGGCGCCACTTGCAGTGGCTTTGCCCGCCGGCTGGTTGGCGCCGCCGCTGGTGCCGCTGGCCCCGCTGGGGCTGTTGCCGACAGCGGGGGCTTGAAAGAGTGCGGCGGTGGCGGAGCCATGCGTGTCTGCTGTGGGCATGCTGAGCAAGCGACTCAGACGCATGCGGGCGAGCTGATTGGTGTTGAGCCCGAAGAGGAGACCTGACATGACAGCGCAAGGGGTCAAGGGAAAAAGGAGAAAGTACGAGAAACAGTTGACGGTTGACGGTTAACAGTTCAGGAGATAAGAGTCGTTAGTTATTCTGGACCGGGCGATTGGGGTCCTGAGTTAATGCTAGTCACGTCACAGATTGGCAGTGATCCTAGATCGCCGTACGGTACGACGCTACTGCTGTCCCCTGCCACGGCCACCCACACACGCACACAGGCCAGTATCTTCTTACCACCCCCCAAGTCCTTGATTACCGCGCACGCACACACACACACACACACACACACACACACACACACACACACCCCACAAAGCCCCCGCCTCCTCCCCACCACCACACACGCGTGTGGCTCTTATCCGGGTTACGGGTTATCGCTATTCCCTCTCCAAGGCCCCCTCCTTCCAGGCTGCTCAATCCAATGTACGGCATTTGTCTGCGTCCGTACCTGACCGCATATGACCGCCCGTGCTTACCTGCTTGGTGCAGCTTGGCATGGGCGATGTTCACAACCTCCCCTTGTCCATCCACCTCCAGCACTCCCGCAAGCACCTCCGCCCGCCAAAGATTCACGCGCAGTCGCAGCGTCGCAGCCTTAGACGCCACACCCGCCGCCGGCCACGCATGCGCTGGTCCGCTAATGGCACGTCCACCGACGCCCGTCAGCGCCGTCAACCCCGCCTCAATCGTCGCTGCAGCTTCCACAGACAGCAGGCCTCGTTCGTGCATCTCCTTAAACGTCGGTCCGTACAACATAGATTTGGGTGTCGTACTCCCGACGGGGCCGCTGCCGTCGCCGCTGACGTTGCTGCCGTAGGTGCTGTCAGTCTCAGCCACCGCGGCGGCGGCGGCAGCGGGTCCATCTACTGGGGCGCTCTCGTGGCGGCGGTACTCGACCTCGTCGATGTCGCCGCCGGGGACGAGCACGTCGACCTCCATCACGGCAGGTCGCGTCTGACGGCTGATGAAGGCGCCGCGGAGCAGTCCGAGGGCCTCCAGGTTCCGTTCGTCCATCGGCGGCGTCACACCCACACGCCTGCCACACCACACCACACCGCACACAGCAAGCGATGAGAGGCCGCCGCAGTGGTGTGTTCGTCATTAGGGTTTTCGTCAGCGATAATTTGGATCTGGATTCGGATTGGATTTAGTTGGATCCACTGAGCGTAATGGGTAAAAGTAAGTATCAGACACAGGTCGTACTCCTGATGCCGTACAATGTGTGAATATGTGTACATGTGTGTATGTGTGTATATGAAGGCTAATTTTTAAAAGACAGCGCAGCAGCCGTCGAAGAGAACCTCCTCACCAGCTAGTTCCGCCAACTGCCATTGAAGCAACCGCTAACTGACACAACAGTTGTGTGGTCGTCATTACGCCTAGAGAAGACGCCGCCGTTGGCGATGCTCCGGTAGCGGCGCCGCCGCCGCCGTCGCCACCTGTCGTCCCAGCGGGCTGGGTCCCGCCAGCAGCCGCAGCCGCCGCCGCCACCCCGCAGGCCCCTCCCTCTTGCGGTGTGCCGCCTTCCGACACGGAGGAGGTGCTGCACTTGCGGTCGGTCGTGCTGGAAGGCGGCCGAAGCGCCGAAACCACGTCCGCGATATTTCGGCCGACGAGGGTCGAGGGCTTGAAGCCAAACAGGTTCTGCGAAAGTACCGCATTGGAGGATGTCGATGCGGCATTGCTTATTCAGGCAAGCAGACCGGCGGTGTGTGTGTGTGTGGTTTAAATCGTGGGCGGACTGGACGACCTCAGCACCGTTACGTACTTTTCGTTAGGAGGATACGTGAAGACTTAGATGGGATAGACAAGGCGGGGGATAGGGTTGGTTTAGGATCCTGATGGATGGAGGACCGACGAACCCTAACCCCACCGACTGCCCCCCTCCCCTTCCCCCTCCCCGCTCCTCTCCCCCAGAGGACCATGCACCCTCGGCTCCCCGGCCTCGTCCTTGCCGGATCGAGGGCCCTACCCAGCAACCTCCTAATTCCCCCCCCGTCCGTACTTCCCCCCTAAAATTCCCCTTCTCAGTTTTCCTCCCATCGCCCCCCCTGGAGCAGTCCGCCCCCCGCTGCGTCACATCTCACCGCCGGCGAGTCCCCGACCTCCAGCACTGTGCCCGTCGCCGCATCCACCACCACAGCCAGCCGCCGCTCGCTGAGCGCCGCCGCCAGGGAGCTCTTTTTCACCATGACCACCCGCATGGGCTGACCGGTGGTGGTCTCCCCACGACGGCTCACCTGGGGAAAGTCCCGGGGTCGTGTGTGTGTTTGCGGTTAATGATAACGTGCAGGAGATGACCAATAAATATGCACTCCTGAATCCGTTGATGACGTCATTGTTGGCGGGCGCCTGCAGGGAGGTGGCGAAGCCTGACGTAACCCCCTCCCATACACACACGTGTAATAACCCCCTCCCATACACACACGTGTAATAACCCCCTCCCATACACACACGTGTAATAACCCCCTCCCATACACACACGTGTAATAACCCCCCCCATACACACACGTGTAATAACCCCCCCATACACACACTCACCTCTACCCGGTAGTAGTCCTGAACCTTGGAGCTGGATCCCAACACTACGGTAGCCCCCGCCAGGCAGCTCCCCGGCGGCGGCGTCGTCACGCCGCCGTATACGCCGCCGCCGCCGCACGCCCCAATGCCGCCAAGACCACCACCGCCGACGTCGGCGGCGGCTCCTTTTCCGCCGTTGCTAAAGGAACAAGCTATGACACGGCTGCCGTTCGCACCAGCTCGGACGCTGCCGCTGACCACGGCGCCGCCGTTGGAACTACTGCCTTGCAGCAGCTGTAGCAGATTGGCGCGGTGATGCGCCGCCGCCGCCGCCGGCGACTCCGGATTGCCGCCGCCGGCGACGCTGCCCCCGTGCATCCCCATGTGGTGCATTCCCAGCATGCCTTCCAAACCCAGTGGCGGGTGACTCTGATGGTCGCCTTGGATTTCAGATCCAAGGGCACCCATGGACGCCTCCGCCTCTCGCAACCATCCGCCGCCGCCGTTGGCGTGCAGTGCATTCCACGGCTGGGGCAGCAAGTCCGCAATGGGTTGGCGCGCGAGTCCTTCCGGCGTCGCTCCGAGCGCCTCCGCTAGCTCCGAAGTAATGAAGCCGATGCGGCCGCGGCCGTCAACCAGCACCAAGCTGTCTGGCGGGTCGGTTCGCGTGAGTGTGGCGCAAAGCAGGACTTCGGAGCCGACGCCAACGTGCTGTAATCGTACGGAAACTCGTACAGGACGAGCGTATTTGTGGCGTAGGAGGATGATAGGTGGGGGCTCCCGCGCGGCAGCGACCGCGGCGGCGCGCGCCGCCGCCACTGCGGCGTTGGTGGCGTCATAGATGGATACGGAGCCGCGGGTGTTGCCGGTGGTGCAGCCGGTGATGGCGGCGGCGGCGGCTTTGGAGGCGAGTGCGATGCGTTCGACAGCCTCGCGAATGGCTGTGGCGGAGACCTCATCGGCGGTGAGGTCGGCGAGGTGCTGTGCGATGCAGTCCTGCGTTCACGAACGGATTCGTTGGTGGAGGGGCTCCAGGGACGGGGGGAGGTTAAGCTTAAACACCACCCTCTCTTCCCACCCACCCCCCGATAGCCCCTTCTATTCTTAAAAGTACATTTTTTACTTTTGTGGGTACGTGTAATGATGGGCTGTCGTGGAACATCCTCCGCACCTTCTCCAAACCTGATAACGTAACCCCCCCGCTTCACCCTTCTCCCTCACACACACATACACACATATACACATACACATACACATACACACATATACACATACACATACACACATATACACATACACATAAACGTGGGCTCACATCGAGCTCCTTCGCGAACCAGTCCACAAAGGCCCGGTCTACAGCCGCCACTGTGCCCCCGGGCAGCAGGTACACATTGGCCTCATTGCGCTCCTGAGCGATGGGCTGCGGGGGATGGCGAGTGCGGGCGAGTGGGAGGGGGAGTTATTTCCATCAAGGAGGCGATAACCCCCTCCCCCTTCTCCCCCCTCCAGCTACCCCACATGACTCCATGACCCTGTTCCCTTTTCCACGCGGGCGCGGCTAGCCCCTCCTGCTGTTCACCCGCCCCCGACCCGTACACCCGTACCTCATATGGTGCAAGTCCACCGCCAACCACCGAAACGGTCAACACACCTTTACCAGCATATGTTTCAACCACTAAGCACTAACTATTAACCACTAACTATTAACCACTAACCATTAACCACTAACCATAAACCTCCAGCCTTAAAAAGGGAAGGACCCACCTCCAGCACGCCCATGAATGTGCTGCTGTCCGCTGCACCCGACACTTTGGTCACTCCCACTCGTACGGGTATGACGTATCGGTCCTTGTGCAGCGCCGGCAGGGACACCACTGTGTTCAGCACCGTCTCACGACCCGTATGGGCGTACTGCCGCACGTACTTATTGTGCCGCTGGCTGAAAGGGGGGGGCATGATCACGTTGATGTTCTTTCCATCCAGCTCGCCCTTGCCGTACCCAAGCAGCGAGCAGGCGTTCTTGTTGGCCATTTGGATGATGCCGTTGGCGTTGATGATGAAGACGGCGTTGACGCGTTCGTCCACACGGTGCAGCAGACGGTTCTCCACAGCCGCCTCGCCGCCACCGCTGGCAGCCATCTCCGCACCCGCCGCTTCATCGGCCTCCTGCATCTCTGTCAGCCGCTCCGCCAGCCTGTGACCGAGGCAGGCGCACCGTGGCATGGGTAGTGGGGCGGGTAGTGGGGCGGGTTTCAACTTGAGGGTGACTCAAAAGGACGTATACGGGGGCCGGGGAAGGGTAGGAGAGGGGAAGGAAAAGGGGAGGAATTGAGAATCAGTACATCAGTACATCCGTACAGTTCGCGTCAAATTTCGGCACAAAGCGGGCGCACACACACATGCGCACGAGCCCGCACACGCACATTGTACGTCAATACACACACAGCAAAAAGGGTGAGGGGGGGGACCTACACGTAGTACTTGGCGGCCTTCCAAGGGTTGTTGACCACGTTCTCCAGGAACCTGCCGTACGTGCGAGCCAGCTTGGAATTGGTGGGGTAGCGGCTGAGGACCATCTTATAAGCCGCCTCAGCCTGAGAGGTGACGCGGCGGGGAGGGGGCAGAGAAAGGGGGACGCGGGCAGAAAAAGGGAGGGAGGCAGAGGGGGAGGGAGGGGACAGGAAGCGAATGAACGCGCGGCAACGTGCGGTAAGGCATATAGGCAGGTAAGATAACCCACCCACCCACCCACCCGAGGGGAAGGGGGGTGTCAGCGGGAAGGGAAGGGGGAGAAGAGTACCCCGGATGCGAATGCAAAGAAAACAATACCCATACACAGGCAGGGTGAGAGTAACGGAATAACGGAATAACGGAAGATGGAGGGGTAGGTTGGGACGCGGGGTAGGCGAGCAGAGAGAGGGAGCCGGAACCCTTTCACCGCCCGCCCCTCCGCAGACGAGGGTGGGTGCTGACTCCCAACTCCCAACTCCTAACTCCTATCCTTTGCCGGGCCGCGACCCACCTTGAGCACCGTCCGCTCAATCTCATTGAGGGCAGCCGCCAGCGCCGTGAAGCGCACGTGGTTGTGGAGGAGCACCTGGCGCAGGATGGAAGGCGGGGGGGGGAGAAGGGAGTTTGAAAACACCATCCACCGAGAGGTTCACACCCCCACAGCCTCACACCCCCACAGCCTCACACCCCCCCCAAAACACACATGCCCCTTGCCCGGATGTACGCATGCGGTTAACCACGTTAGTGAGTGTATGACAGCTCCAGTACATCCGGAGAAAGAAGGCACTGTACCGCAAAGTACGACACACAGCCCAAACCACTATAGCCATCTCGTCCCCACAGCCAAAGCAGCTATGGGATCTCCCCGTTCCCCCTTCCCGATCCTTCCTCCCCCGAGACATTCCCCCCCATACACACACACGTCCCTCCGTATCCACGGTTTGACATTCTAACCCCCCCGGACAACAGGCACTACCCCCCCCCACACACACATACACATACACATACAGATGCCGTTTGTCAGTTAGGCCATATGCCTGGGTGCAAAAGAATAGAACAAGCACATACGTGGATATCATACATCCGACATGGAGCCTCTTTAACCCCCTATTCGATATTTACCTGCCAGAACGTCCGCGTGGCGATGAGGGCGTCTTTGTGCGCCCTGATCACGAGTCGGTGATTCTTTTGGTACTCCACATAGCTCACCAGGTCCACACCGCTCTCCCCCCCTCGAGCGCTGCTCATGCGCTGCAGCTGCTCCTGCTCCCGGGCGAAGATGGCGAACCGCTGCATCCAATCCGGTCCCGCCTGCTTCGCAGCTGCCATTTGGCTGTAGCCGGTCTGGCTGTTGTCGAGCACGTCGATGAGATAGTTGGAGTTGAGTATCAGCATGTAGCACCGCCCGGGGAAAAGCTGGGGGGGGGGCGGGGGAAACGGGGGGAGGAGGGTGCGTGGGATGTGTCGTGTATGGTATAAGGCTATCGGCCGTATCTTTCTTAAAACGGCTTTTTTGCAGTATATTACCTAAAACAAAACAACAAAATTAATTTAATAAAACGAAATGCTATTTTTTAAAAACCCTAAATTACCTAAAAGAGCCTGGGTAAACCCTAAATTACCTAAAAGAGCCTGGGTATCATCACACACGTTTAATCGTACTTCAACAAAACACACAACACACGGCATTCTTAGGAGAGTTGGAAAACGGACAAATGGACGATGGTGTGACGGCTACGACGACGACGACGACGCGGAGGTGGACGCATTTTCGGTCACCGGCCTGTCCGCACCTGCAGCCCCGCCTTGATGATAATCTCCCCTTCCTTCACCGCCTTCTTGTCCAGGACCTCCCGGTGCTGGTCGACCCATTTGCGACACACACGACTCACGATCTCAACCTAAGGGGCCGGGGCCGGGAGGGGGCCGGGAGGGGGGGGAAAATGAGGTAATGATGCGAAAAGTGGGGAAGAATATAAGTGTACGAACTCAACAAAACCCGGATACCCGTAGCATACCCCCCGGGGGGGGGAGTGGGGGGGAAAGATGAGTACATGAAATACGTCAGTCCCGTCGTGCCGTACATCGGAAAATTGGCAAACCAACTTAACCGGGATTTGAGGATGTGGGGTTTTGGTGAAACCTACCGGTAGGGGCATGGGAGTGAGCGGGAAGTGGTGACCCCCCGTGTTAGCGCCACGCTCACGTCATTCCGTTATATTCCGTTATATTCCGTTTCTTCCGTTTTATTCCGTTTTCGCACCCGCACCCACCTCCCGCGGATCTCCGAACTTGTAGATCCTACGGGCCTTCTCGCCGGGTGCGGCCTCCCTGAAGCGCTTCAGCACGAAGGCGCTCCACACGTTCAGACGGCAGTAGCTGGCAGCAGCGCCCAGCAGCGCCGCGGGACCTATGAGTCCCCACAGCAACATGGTAATACGCTTCCGGTGCGCAGCCACCGCCGATGGCGGCGACGACGGCCCGTGCACCAGTACCACAGCAAGTACGGCGGACAGCAGTACGGAGGTGTACAACCCAACGCGAATATGGTTCACCCACGAAACGAGGTGGGGGCTCCACCGCAGGTACAGGTAAGTGAGCGCGGCGGCCAGGATGAGGAGCAGAACAAGTCGCACGTGCTGCCAGCCGATGGCGTAGCTGACGAACGTCATGGCGAATTTCACTATGAAGGCCTGAGTGTGTATGTGTATGTGTTGGGGGGGGTGGGGGGGAAAGGGGAAAAAAGGGGGGAGGGGGCGAAATTGTGATGAGAAGTGTGATGTCAGGTGTGTGTGTGTGTGTGTGTGTGTGATGTCAGATATGTGTGTGTGTGTCAGGTGTGGGACGAGGTGTCAGGTGGTGGCCAAAGAAGCGCCTCGGGGTTGCCGTTGTGTGGTAGAAGGCACACAGACGACAGCAGCGAGCGAGCAGGGGAGTGATTAGGTTCAGTAACGAAACAAACAAAGTACGAAACAAAACTAAGTGCGACGCACATGTGTATTGCGTGTGTATGTGCGTGCGTGTGTGTGTATATGGTTTGCGCTGCGATCCCGACGCTAGCCCCCCTCCCTGGAGGGCGCAACCCCGTTCCCTTCCTCCGGGTCCACCCACCTGTACCTCCACCTGTCCGTTGGCGACCGTTAGCAGTCCCTTCTCCAGGGGGGACAGTTCGAAATCCGCCCCCAGATTTAGAAGAGCAAACACCACGAAGACGAGGAGGGAACAGCCGCTCGTGACCATGTGGACCACATGGGGGAAGGCGGAGCACTCTGGGGCAAGAGGACGGGCCGGAGGGGGGAAAGGAAGTGGAAGGGAAGGGTAACGATGCGTGCGCGCACATGCACATACACACACATACACACACGCACGGCCTTTGTGGAGGACTTAAGGGGGGATTCTTCCGTTCCTAATCTCGCCAGGCTCACTCATGCTTTTGTTGCATTATTTAGACACGTGCCAAGGGGGGTGGCGATGTGGAGAAGGTAGCGCCGTAGCCAGGACTAAAAGGGTTCGTGTGACGTACGTACAAGTGGGTCCTCCGGTGGGCCTAATCCAGGCGACCCTCGCAAGGCCCCCCTCTCTCCCGGGGGCGAAGCTTAAACAGGAAATAACCCGCTACATGGGTACGACACTTACTAATATCTGGGTAGTTGGCCATGTAGTCGA
Source organism: Volvox reticuliferus (assembly GCA_019650235.1). Lineage (NCBI taxonomy): Eukaryota > Viridiplantae > Chlorophyta > Chlorophyceae > Chlamydomonadales > Volvocaceae > Volvox > Volvox reticuliferus. The sequence goes on from BNCP01000008.1 coordinate 2,229,818, forward strand.
ATTCCGACGGATGGTAACCTATATAGCTGGAGTACGACGGGAGTGGGTTGGGCGTGAGGAGCCAGTCAGGATCGATTTGAGGGTTGCTTAGGGTCCGAGAATAAATATTGATAAAAGCAGCAGTGGCGGTTGATAAGCGGGGTTGTGGGAAAGGGGGGGGGAGAGGGGGAAGACCCGCATAAGTTGGGTGGGGTCGGGCACTCAAGTAAGTGTGAGAACGGAGGAAAGAACTGAGAGGGAAAGCGCAGGGGCGTCGCTCCGAAACCCGCATAATTCCATGGGGAAAACCCCCTTCACCGCACCGCCGCATATTGCCCGGTCTCACCGGCAGTTGAAGGGCACCTGGAATAACGACAGCGTCAGCACGTCCAGGATCTGGATGGGAGGAGGAGGAAGACATGGAGGAGCAAGAGGAGGAAGAGGAGGAGGAGGAGGAGCAAGAGGAGGAAGAGGAGGAGCAAGAGGAGCAAGAGGAGGAAGAGGAGAGGGGTTAATCCGGCGTCAGGAGTCATCGCTACGAGGGTTTATGAGGACGGATGCGGACGGATGTGGGGGGCGGCAGAGGTGGCGGAGGTGGCGGCGGCGGAGATGGCAGCTGGCTTGAGTTAACGTCGTACGTGAGTGGACGCCGTACGCGTCGTTGTTGACAGGCGGCGGCGTAGGGACAAACGCGCCGGAGAGAGACGACACCGAGACGGCAAAACAAAAAGCAGCAGCAGCGGCAGCTCACAGCTCGCGACCCGTTCCAGTGCCTAAAGGTGTTTATGCGTGTATGCATGTTTTTCTGCACCGCCTTTCCCGCCTTCCCCGGCATCCATCCTGCAACAGCAGCTCACCTGGAAGAAGAGGTTGGCATAAACCCGGAGCACCTTGATGGGCCTGTGTGAGGAGGGAGGGACGTGAGTTCGTGATGCGAAAAAAAGTAAGACCCCACCTAAAAGGTTTCAGCAACAGCAGCCCCTAACGCTAACGTTCCAAAGCAGGAGGAGGGATGACATAATCCCAGTGTGGGTGATCGGGGGGGGGGGAGACCGATGAGCAAACCTAGAATAAGCATATCAGGAGAGGGGGGGGAGGGGAAGAAGGTCAGCTAAAGGTAGTAGGACAGTACCCGTCCCCCTCTCGTGATTCACGTAACACCCCCCCCACCCCCCGCTGCCCGCACCCCCCTGCACCGCCAGCAGGAGGCACCCCACCAAAACCCAGAGCCCCTCCCACCACACGGACGGGAAGCTGCGATTCTTGAAGCACCAGGCCACCCACAGAGACAGCCCCATCATCAGCACCAGTAGCCCGATCATGATGTACAACAACCCGATGAAGAAATGGTAGCCCTGGGTGCGTGATAGGTGACGCGGGGCAGAGCGCGGGTTCAGGTAAGAGAAGGGGGTATAAAATAGATAGATAGATAGATAGATAGATAGATAGATAGATACATGTCGGTATAGATAGGTAGGTAGGATGCTATTGGCAATAAAATCAGAATAAAATCGGCGGTAAATTCAGAAACGTTATAAATACAAACCTAGGGATAGGTACAGGTGATGTTGCTAAGGGCAAACAGCAAAGGGCCTGATCCATCTCGCAGGTAGCCGGCCTCCAGCCCCGAGGGGGCAACCCCCCGCAAATAAGCAGCCTCTCCGGCCCTTCCAGTGATCCACTCACCAGAGGCGCGATAACCTGGTCAATGTTGACAGTCTGCGCTACCTTCCAGAGGCTGGAGAAGTTGGCGAGGAACAACCGCCGGGGTTCGGGGGGTGGGGGGCGCGGGACACGGCGGTCAAGGAACCTAATTAAGTCAAACTAAAGTCAAAGAGACCACTCGGTCTGTGTTTTACCGGGAAGGACTCGTGGGCCATGACGGCGGGGGACGGTACGGCAAACCCTACGAAATGGCGACAGATAATAGAGGGTCCGCGACACGGGCTGCCTGGGAACTTAGATCGATCGGGTATTTTTAAGTCCGGCTCCATCTTGCTCCACGTTTGCCTCGCCTCCCTTCCAGTCCTATTCACCACCGCTGGAAACTCACCCACCTCATTGCACCACCTCATTGCAGCTCTTGGCAAGAAACCCCGTCCCATCCGTTTCGGGCCCCTGCTCCTTTCCCCCCCACTCCCCCCCCTTTCTACCCTTCCACAAGAGAAATCGTCTTCAGCAGCTGCGGGGAGGAGCTCAAGCGATTAAAAATCACGATACCATGAACCCGAACCCCCAGCCCGTACGGCCCCAAACGTACACATTCTTGTCGTCGAAAACCCATGGCTCCGAATCCGTGAACGTGAGTGTGAAGAGCTGCAGATAGTCCAGCACTAGCTTCAGCAGCAGGAAGCGCCACCCTGAAGGAGGAGGGGGAAGAGGGCCGGTGAGGACAGGAGACTTCGCAAGAGCAAGAGGGAAGGCGAACAGACGGGAGACTTGATACTGGTGCTGCCAAGGAGCGTTATTGGTACCCGCCCCCACCACCGCCACCACCGCCACTGCCACCACCACCGTCGTCGTCTTGCCGTTCCGCACATGCATTAGCAGGAGCGCTACCTGGCCGCTCTTCGCCGTTCACGAGCAAAACTGGTGAGAGTCGGAGTCTGAGTCCGAATCGGCTCGCGGAGAGTTCGGTTCAGCATGCTGTGCCCTCAATAGGCTCCATCACGGTTACCATTGCTGCTGCTGCTGCTGCTGCTGCTGACGATGATGGTGATGGTGGTGGTGGTGGTGATGATGGTGGTGGTGGTGATGATGGTGATGGTGATGGTGGTGGTGATGGTGGTGGTGGTGATGATGGTGATGGTGATGGTGGTGGTGATGGTGGTGGTGGTGATGATGGTGGTGGTGATGATGGTGATGGTGATGGTGATGGTGGTGGTGGTGGTGATGATGGTGGTGGTGATGATGTTGATGTTGATGTTGATGTTGATGTTTTTGATGTTGATGTTGATGCTGATGGTGGTGGTGATGTTGATGATGGTGATGGTGATGGAATGGAAGTCGGACTGCGTGCATGCAGACATGGTACCGCACGAGCAGCATCAGTAGGCAACGTCGCCAACCCGCCGGGCGACTTTCGACTGACAGTCAGCCGTTACGTCAACAGTCCATCCCGTCAAGGGGAACACGCTCTGTAGCCGCTGCCGCCCCGGCAGCCGCAAACGAGAAAGCAACTGCCGCAAGGGTCGTGGACGCTGTGGTGCCTGTAACAGTGATTGTCCCATCTCCTGTGGATGGCGTTCTTGCCATTTACGGCTTCCAGGCCAGCGCGCTCGTCAGCGGCTGCAGGTGGCGGTTGAAGTGACGGCTGAAGCAACCGGGGTAGCAGCTGCGGACCAGAACCTTTGATAGCTGCTGCAGCTGCTACTGCTGCTGCTGTTACTGCTGCTGTTACTGCTGCTGTTACTGCCGCTACTGCCGGAATAGGCAGTGTCATCCGGGCGGGCTTCCAAGCACCGGTTCCATTTAAGGCCGATGAGGCCGAATTCAATCTTTCAGCTGCCACTGAAATCAGCTGCCGCTGCCGCTGCTGATGCCGCTGCTCTGACGCTATGGGAGGATAGCCCAATGTCTCAACAGCTCTTAACAAAAGCAAAGGGGGTTTGAAGAATAAGACCCTGTGGCCTTGTCCGTGCCGCGGCGGGCTCTCCCGGCCGCTGTATCGGACACGGCCCCCTTCCGGCTCTTTGTAATAAACCCTCCTGTGCCTGAGGGAGTCGCCAAAGTCCGCTGAAGAGGTGCCGCCGTGGGGGTGGGACCCTCCAAGACTTCGTGCCACCAGGCGCATCTGCCCCGACGCCACACCATCGCTGACCACCACCGCCGGCATCCCCACCAGACTGACATTTCACATCAGTGAGGTGCGCTCTCTCTCTCTCTCTCTCTCTCTCTCTCTCTCTCTCTCTCTCTCTCTCTCTCTCACACACACACACACACACACACACACACACACACTCCCTTAAGCACACACACACACACACCCCTAAGCACACACACACACACCCCTAAGCACACACACACACACACACACCGCAAGCTCCTGGAAACCTACAACTGCTTTTAGATACGCCTTTGCGATTCAATGCGTGTGGCCCCTTCTCTTACACACAGAAAACTGTTGCCATGGCCATGGCCACCTCTACCTGTGTTGTATTTTTCTTTTGTTACGGTGAAGAGGACTCCGAAGATTCCAGCTTGTAGAGCTGAGCTGTTGTCTAAAATATCGGCGCCACTCGCCTCCGCCTCTAGCCTGTGGCAGTGCGTTTCCAGTGGCTTAATTTGGCGTGTGGACGCTGCGGCTCGTTTGTTTGGAAGTATGTATTGGAAGAATGGGGCCCTTCGGGAGGGCTATGCCTGGACCCCGTATAGAGCCAGCGGGGCGGGCTAATTCGTTGGTAGTCTGGGAAGCTTCCCAAAACCGACCCGCCCGAACGGATGCAGAAGCACCCGACGCGCGGAGATGGAATATTTGCAATGAGATGGAATGCGCGATGGATACATCTAACATTATCCAGCCAGGCGCAGAGCGAAGCAACATATGCTGTCCACGGAATGCAACGCATCGGCGGGCTTTTCACCAGACCAACTGTAGCTTCCTTTACCAGTTAGAAGAGCATGAAACGTGAATAATTAAAATCGGCAAGCGCGTGACGACCAATATGCGTGCGGCAGAAACGCGAGATGTCTCCTTGGCAAAGGCAACTCACTTATCCAAGAAAGCGGACGAAGCAGACCCTACACTGCTGCTGCTCCGCTGGCTACGAGAAACAGAAGCCGGCATGGTGTCCGCGGCCCCTCCTCAACTCGCTTCCCCGTGGTCTTAACCTCAGTGGACCATTGGAGTTCCCAGTCTACGCTGACGGCAGAGCCCTTAAACAGGCTTGCCGTCTGCTGTAGGCGTCAAGTCCTTGCCAGCGCACACGGTTGTTTACCGGGAAGCTAGTGCGACTTCGCAATACTAAGAGTTGAGGCCGCTGGCTGATGAGAGCGCTCTCATGCATTACCTTATGCAACTGAATATGCAGAAGATCCTAAAGGCCTTCGACAATGGCCAAGCGGGTGGCCACCGTTAAGTGTCAGACGCGAACGAGCTTAAAGCCGCCTTGGCTAACGGCATGAAAATGCACGCACTCCTACGTTTTAATCGAAAGATTAGGAGATGCTGGAATATGAGTGGGCGCTAATCCTGAAGGCGTTTACAGGGATTGTCCGCGTCAAGTGAAGTAAATGTTACAGGCAAGCTCTGGATATTAAAGTGCGTCAATAGCGCAGTTCTCTGCGATATTTTTCATCGAAACAGCTATCATTTGACGCTAGTAAAGCGGAGGTCGTACAACGTAGCAATTCGTTGCAACCGGACGCAAACTTCTATCAAATGCACAAGTTACGTCGTAACTCTTGTATTGAAGCTATCGACTTAACAAAAACGCAATCAAGTACATTAACGTATTTTCCGGATAAGTTCACACCGTTTCCCCTTATTAGAAACAGCATAGTGATAGCAAATCTATTTGAATAATGGAAGCATCATGGATGTGCAAAGTCAGCGTAGGCCTCGGTACTGGCCTCACCAATGCGATCGCGGAAGCGATCAGGCATATATTGGTGCATTGGATGCATGCAGCTGTGCAGAAGAAAGAAATATATCTTCATCTTTCTACAAGGCCGCCACGACGCAGCACAATTGGTTCGCAAGTTGCACACGAAGGTTCGGAAGGTTTTAACCGAACGCGTTCATGGGTTGCCCGTGGCATAGATTTTACCCAACACAACTTTAGAACAATTACTACTATGATTCGATGATGAAATCTGTAAGATAACCAAATGTGCAGCATCCACGTGATGTACACGATGCACAGATCCCGATGCATGAACGCTGCTCCAGGCTGCTTACCCGCAAAGGCTTACGGATTTCAAAGACATTGGAGCGAATCTAAATTTAAGCAGATTTCCTATTATATAAAACTCTCTCTCTGGGAGATCCTAACATGACCTGCCTTCTTCGGACGCAAAGTGCCACGTGCGGATTTGCCTTCATGGATCCTCCCTCCCACTGATATACTTCAATTCCTAGTCGGTTTGCACCTCTAAGAAGTGTTTCTATGCATTGGGCTGCAGCGGCCAACGGTAAAGCTAGTGTTACCATGTCCTGTGCGCTGTGCCGGGAATAACAAGAAACCCAGTCTGCAGGCAACGAGCCCAACTCCGCTCATTATGCATGCTTAGGGCAGGTCCGGAACAAGTCCGGAATACTACATGAAAATCAGGTCAGTTGGAATTGAGCATTGCGTCTTATTAGGCTCTTCTCATACTTCATACACAGAGCTATGGCGTGAAAACAATTAAGTTTGAAACGTATGCAACTTGATGTTCCTCCGTAACGGGTAGCCGACATGGTGATGACGAGTCCCTTGAAGCCATCCCGGGACGGACACATTGTCCTGTCCCGTAATTGTACAATACGACAGGAACGAGGGCCGTAACATGCTTTTAATCCGGACTTTCCACATACATTTCTCATGGTATGGCCTGTTCAGCTAATCTGGACAGCCCGACACACTGTTTTCCGATACCATCGAAAACAGGAACATTTTGTTTTCTGCTGCTTTACATGGTAGTGATGTTTTTTTGTCGTAACGTACATAATTTTGGATCTGGCGCTGCACAGAAGACAAGATGCTGGTGATGGTGGTTACTGGTGGATTGAAAAGCGTGGGACGAAGCCCGCCTAAGTCATCCGTCCGTCCTCAGATCTTGCACCCCGACAATTAGGAAGCGTCCTAAGATGACCAATGGGAGAATTCCTTCGGCCTCCTGGACATGGCCCGGGGTGTCGATATGTCGATAAGATTAGTCAGCGCGCGCGTGGAATAGGGGCCCCGCTGTGCCTTCTCCTTGCGAGTCCTTGCCTGCCGCAGCCAGCCGGCCAGGGCCGGCCACCACCGAAATCAATCCGACCATCACAGTGATCCTGCACGTATCAGGAAGGCAACAGCGCGCAGAGGTTATTGTTACCGCATACACATCCCGGGATGAGAATGCGATGGGAAGAAATGCTGTATTATGCTGCAGCAGCTAGCAGGCGGAGCGCGTGACTGCATTTTTGATCGATGTCAGCACGGCAGCATTTCGTATACATAGGAGCAGTTGGTGCTGTAATGGGCGCCATGATAGCGCCATCCCATAGGTAACGATCTTCTAACGATAGTAAGGTGCGGCGAACAGTGCCAAAAGGGAGAGACATATGAGAGGCATATGTACATGTATCTACGATTTTATACCTGAGCGTGTGTGTGGCTTTAGTTATGGCTCAATCTTCTGCTAACTGCCATGACAAGTTGCCGCTTACACATGCCACGAAGCCCTTAACACACACTCCAGTATCGGTCGCCAATGGCCGCATTCACCACCACCAACAACAACCACAACCACAACCACAACAGCAACAGCAACACGCTCGGGCCACTTTACTGCGGCCAACACACTCCCGGCCAACCCGGAGCGGTGGCGCGTGTAACCTTTAATGAGGGAGATAGATTTCCAGATAGTCAGCCACGCATCAGGACGTCCGCCATGCCCCTGCGTTAGTGAGCGAAGGGGTCTTTCCCCTCTGGCTTGCGACTGCAGAAGTTTGGCGAAGAGGCGTTCTGGCAATTGCACAAGGTGCCTGATCATTGCCGTACATGTGGTAAGGTGCATCAGCAAATTTGGCTGGTAGTAGGAAGGCCTTTCCTGCATAGCCACACGCCACTGGGCGGCAAGACACTCCCCTCCTCTTGCGTTCCATCACGACACGTAAATGCTAAGATGCTAAGATGCTAGCTAGGTACTTACTTTGCGTTCCGTCATTGTTCATACCAAAGACATACCAACACTTCTCTCACAGCACCCTCGGGTTGCCCCTGAAATTCCCAGAGTGGGGACATATCGTCGTCTTCCAACTCATCTTTTTCTAGCTCATTGCTGAAGCAGTCGGAGGGGGGAGGAAAGGGAAGGCACCCGTATCAGCTCCTTGTCTGAGTTCATGCACATCATGACACTGCAACCCAAAACCTCACGAGCGACCAGGGTTCGCGCGCAAGGTCCAGGTTCAGGTCCCGTGATGCCGCAGACAGCGCCGGGCCACTACCTCTCCCGCTGTGCACCATGCAAAGCTCCAATCCGGCTCCTCACCGTATACCGCCATCGCCCATCCACTATCGTCAACACGCTTTTGCCACTACTCGTCGCCAGGGCTCTCCACTCAATGCGCATCCAAAATCCCACTGCCACATACTACACAACTCACCACGATCTGCACACAGATACCGGCCCCGCCACTGCCACTCTGTCCCAGCGGAGTTCACTCCGCCGCCGATGAGCTTACGAAGCCAAAATCATGTGTGCGGCAAAAGAGCAACGACGGGACAACGACGTCAACGAGGCACACGACCCTCTAAAGGCAAACGCCGTGTAGCATTTGGCCAAACCAAACAATAAATGATGAGGACGGGATAAGATCTGATCACAGCAGCGGCGGGACAGTCACAGGGAAGCAGGGCCGCGTAGAGCGCACTGGGTATCGTGCACGCAAAGCTGGGCCAAGAATCCCCGCCGTCGTGAGAGAGAATGTGCGCGCCCCGTCTCACCCCGCGGGCTTTCTTACCCGAGCTCCCGCGCCGGGGGTCTGCACAGCTGAAGCATATAGCATACGACACATGACCGCACCCAGACCGTTGCTGAAGCGGCCTATTCAAGATCGTTGCAGTTGCGGTCACTTGCGCCCTAACCCACCCCGCGAGTCGGCAGCTGCCCTGTCCAGTCCATTCACTGCTCATGACATTCAAGGAGTCATGCCTACTACGCTAGAAGATAAACCGGGTCTCTGTCTCAAGCACCCTTGCTCGCTCGCTCAGTTGGCAACCAACCGTCGCACGACATGCATATGCATCAACGACCCGACAGATACGCACTCATCAAGATGCAGGTTCTCGAAAGCGGGAGCCCTATTGATTCAACCCACGAAGCTTATTATTCGTTACAAGGCCTTCACTCCGATGTGCAATCCTCTGCTTGGATCGCTCAAGTGGCAGCTGCGGCGGCTGTGGGTCGAAACACCTAATTCATCATCATCCTGTTAGAGACACGCGCTGTAAGACTCTTCATCACAACCCATGCTGGCATTGTTTTTGTGGCCTAACGGCACCCCCCACCCAGACCACTCTCTTGCAAGCGTCTGCGTCACTGTTGGGCACTAGGGCCCTGTCATATGCGTGTTGGGGCTTAAGCCGCCACCTTACAATTTCGTTTGGCCCCTCAACGCAACCGCCTTACCGCCTCCAATGTAATAAAGCGTGGAAACAGGGCGTGGGGAGAGTGAGGGGTGGGGCCTCACACCTCATTCCTTGAAAGCGATTGCAGGTAACATAAAAGGGGTATTCTATAAGAGCTAGACAGGCAAAGAATTGCAGGGTTGCAATGCACAGGCTTGTTTTGTGCACAGGAAGGAGAGGGGGAATTAATCAGATACCCTGCCGCCTTCCGCGCCTTCCCATGACCATCGCCCCGCCTCGTTGAGATGGACCGTTTCGAAGGCTGATTTTACGCGGTGGCGGTGGCCCCTGCGGCCGCCGCCGCCGCCGCCGCCGCCGCGGCGCTCCGCTTGAACTGCATGGCCTGAATTGAAGTGACGCAGACGGTGTTGAGGATGTCCGGTATGGTGCAGCCGCGGGACAGGTCGTTTACAGGCTTCAATAGACCCTGCCCGTCAGCGGCGGTGCGTTGAGGACATGGAAACAGTCAGATGATGGGAATAAGTATTGATGGATGGATCCTACAACAAGAGTGAGTGTCAGACTATATCATTTACTGGCTCAAGCGCTTTATCGAAAAAGTAAGCTCGACGGACCAGGCCCTTGGTAGTCGTCTTTGGAAAGGAGCTTGAATGAAAATGAATTAAGTACACAGAGACACACACATATATATATATATATTAATACATATGTGTCATCCATCTATAAGAGGGGGAGAAAGAGAGATCCTTTTCCTGCACCTCCTCCTCCTCGTCCGATGGGCATAACCAAAAAGGATGGATGGATGGATTGCCGGCGGCGTCCTACCAAGCAATGTTTATAAAGACAAATTGGCATGTGCAGCAAAGCGCCGTACAGCAACGTGGCCTACCTGCATGACGGGCCCCATGGCGATGGCTCCTGTGCTCTGCTGCACTGCCTTGTACGTGTTGTTGCCTGTTTTGTAAGCAGCCAGAGAGGCGTAGGACGGTGATCCAGGGGAAAAGGATGGGGCTCCTTTCAAGTCCTGACTTTGTCTGCCCGCAATTAAGAAAGAGACTAAGCCGAGGGTTCCGAAGCCCCTGTACGTACCAGTGTTCAGGTCCGGGAAGACAAACACCGTGGCCTTGCCCGCCACCTCGCTGCCCCCCTTGACCTTGACGGCCGCCACCGCTGGGTCAATGGCAGCGTCGTACTGGATGGGGCCTTCCACCTTAATGTCAGGCCGCTGTGATTTCACTAGCGCCACCGCCTCCGTCACCTTCTCGACCTGGTGTCGACATGAAACGGACGTCAGTACAATCTTATTGGTGTTGCCATTCTGTAATTTATTATCTTAGTCATCGCCAGTTTGATAAGTACTGAGATGGACGCTGTACGCATTCTTCCCTTCCTCCTTTTGCCCTCTTGCCTCTCTTTTCACAAATGCATGGCACGGCACCGTACAAGAGGTCATGACGCAAACCGTGAACTATGTCAGGCGATGAGGGGTGCGGAAGGCGATGGCGGCGGTAACTGCCGCGACGGCGGAGGTCACATCGTGGCTTTTCGGCGCCACGACGGGAAACCCATCTGCGCAATATGTACAACCGAGCGATCATGGGGGCGGGGCCCACACAGGACGCCCGCCCCTTCATTGGGGCGGGCGCGGGCGTCCTGTGGTCCCCGCCCCTTCATTAACGACACCCGGTATGGGGGCACCCATCGCTCGAAGCTCTAGACATGATCCTCAGTAGACAGGCGCACGGCCCCGGCCGCGGCCCCCTCCGTCATTTGTAAATGGTCTTTTTCTCTGCAGCCCGAGCAGCGTGGCGGCCTGGCGGATGGGGAACTTACGTCGGGGCCGGATCCGGAGCCGAGCGTCGAGTATGACAGCATTGCGACGCGTGGCTCAATGCCAAAGGCGGCGGCGGTGTCAGCGGAGGTGATGGCGATTGCGGCTAGGTCGCTAGCGCTGGGGTTCACGTTGACTGCGCAGTCGCCGTACACGAGGACCTGTGTAACGGAGGCAGCGGCGGCGGCTGGCAGGCAAGTCAGGCGGAACAGCAGGACCTGGCTGGTGTCGAGCTTAGAAACGTAGAAACCGCTACGAACTAAAACCCAGTACGAGTTAATTACTAATACATGTACGGCACCAAAGACGGCACGGTTTCTTTCATTTATGCAAATATTCCCCGTCTAGTTCCGCTCATGAGGTGGATGTGACTGCGGGGAAGGGGGGAAGGGCCGGCGGACCCCGTGTTATGCTGCTGGCGCCACACTGGTCCATGAGGACGTGTTGTTTCAGGCTTCAGAGTTCAGACCCCAGCCCTCAGCTCTCACCCTGTCGGGCAGGCACATGAAGAAGACCGAGGAGACCAGGGGCATGCCAGGCGTCTTGAGGACCTACGGAAACGGGGGTCCGAGGAGGCAATACAGAATCCCGCTGAATGAGAAGAAGGAAGCAAGGCTACGCGGTGGCTTTGGGAGGAAGAAGGACAGCGCAAGCAATCGCAGAGGGCGCAGGGCTGGTGCGCACGGTGTGCATTCAGGAAGTCGGTCCGCGAGGAGAACAATGCGTGCGTGCGTGCGTGCGTGTGTGCCCTATGTGTATATGCGTCTTAGCATACCTTCCCGGACCTGTGTGCGTGTGCCTAGCTGCCGACCTCGGCCCCCCGCTGCTGCCCTATCCCCCTGCCTCTAATCCCCCCGAACCAAGCGCTCCCTTCCTCCCTCCCATGCCATTACACTGCGGGGCGCTGCTCTCGGCATCTGATCTCCCAGCCTGGTGCAGCAACTCGTTTTCTCCCTTTCCCCTTCCCTTTCCCTTCTCCGGCCCCTGTTGCCGGGTCCGTTGGTTTCTCTCCCTCCACCCCTCCGTCCGCTCCCTCCATCCTCTCTGCCGCCATCGTGACGCGCCTGGAGGGCTGGTCTGATGGTGGATGCCGTCGTGTGAATGGCTCCGGACACCATGCCGTCCGCGTCACCAGCCGCAACCATCATGGTGGCGAAGAAGTTAATATCACCTGCAATGCGATATCGAGAACAACAACAGGTACATGTTAAGATGTACACCACGATGATGTACGCCCCGCCCCGATCCAAAACTCCCACGCGCTGGTTTTATTTCTCCTTCTCGTTCTCATCGCGTTACAAACTTCCGCGGCCCCTATCCTTACTCAGAAAAGCTTTGACCATAATGCCCAATTGCCCATTATCCAGCACCCACCGAGCAGCAAGTCCGCGGCTTGCTCCGGCGTCATGCCCTTCTTCTTGCGCGCTTCCACCAGTATGGAGATGTATGCCTCCAGCCGGCCAGATGACTGCGCAGTGGACAACAGAAAGACGCAGGTAGAACAACGAGAAGGGACAGAAGTGTGTGTATGTGTGAATTCAAAAAAGGCAAAACAAGCAAATTGCTTCTCTGTAAAGGAAAAGGGCGGGGGGGACCGAAGGCGTTGGAGACAGACCCTCGGGCCCAAAGATCCACACTCACTAACCACCGGGAATAAAAATGTGGTGGGGATCACAACAACAACAATAACAATAAAAATAAATTTAATAAAAGAAATCATAAAATACTTAAACGATAAAATAATACATGAATTTTCCGTTGCAGCACTGCCGTAGCACTTTAAAAGCCCGTTCAGGCCAGCGGCGGTGTTTATGTGGACCGTCCCGATACGCTGGCTTCTCGATGTGAGAAGGCTGGTTCTTGGACGAGGCAAGTAACTAAGTGCATCTTGCTCGTCCTTGCCGTACTGAGGTATCGAGATTAGTCGCAGGTCACAACATTTCCGGGTATTCGCCGTGTTGTGACCTTAGGTTCACTTTTTGTGCCCACCCTCACCAACCAGTAGGGCACGTTTTTTCACGTTTTGTCATCCACCAGCCCCGGTGGTTAGGAGCCTAAGTGTCACGGCCGGCCAATGATCCAACTTAAATATGGGGGGTTTGGTAGGGAGTTGCAGCGGGGTCAAGCTGGAGCGCCGGGCCAATCAGCAGGGCGGTTTTATGGAGCAGGTCACCCAGTCGAGTCTTGGTAGATTTGTTTGGCAATGGGGCGGTGCTCAGGCGTCATTAGGTTAGCCGCCGGTGGCATTGCTGCCGGGGGGGCCTTTTTAGTGTTGAGCTGTTGTAACTGCTGAAGACAAGAAACTTACATCCCGGCCCCTCTTTCTTTCCCCCATGCTTAAACTCGTGCTACCGGGCCCCCCAGCACCTCATTAAGCACCCCCCGCACATACACATACACATACACCGACATTCCCTGCCATCCATCCCTACGTCCTGTGTGGAGCTCACCCCATTGAGCGTAATTTTAACCACTGGTTAACGTCAGGGTTGCTTTTAATGCAGCTACCTTCCATCGCTATATGCAGCACCAACGCTTCGGCTTCGGTCCTTGTGCTCTCATCATGTGGAGTTCCCGCTTGAAGCTTTCCCCTCTATCTCCCCCCTCCTGCCCCTTGCCTCACCGCCGGGTTGACCACCTCGCAGCCGGTCAGGTCCAGTCCCAGCTTCTTGCCCTCCGAGGCCACTGTGGCGGGGTCGCCTAACAACGTGATCTTGGCCAGGCCGCGAGCGGTGGCTTCCGCGGCGGCTGCCAACACGCGCTTGTCCACGGACTCCGGCAGCACGATGTGCTGGGGGTCTGCCCTGCAGCACCCCAGGTGGAAGCAGGAAGTGGACAACATATGAACCAGTAATGACAAATATCGACGAATATCAGTACCTATGCCGTAAAGGATGGGATCTCCAGCGCTCGCTCTGTTCAGCCCGTTCTTTCACTAATTATCCGAGCGGAGGAAGACGAGGTGGCGGAAGCGCCAGCAGAGATACCGGACTAGATACCGGCAGGCAGGTATGGTTCGGTAGACAGATTTGGGAGGAGGGCCGACCGGATGTTTTTGCAGACGCAGGGCCGCGGCCCCCCCCCCACAGCAGCCCGAACCCTTGCCGCTGCCAGGGCCCCCAGAGCATGATGATGAAGCTTCTGAGCATTGTGCGCTACAACACAAACCGAGGCTTAATTTTCAGTTCTTGGTCACAATCACATCTAGCTGGGCGCGGTGACACTCCCCTATGTGCCTCACATCCCGCCAATGGGTTAGCGCCATCCGGTTGCCTTAAACGAATACTCACCTGCACATGCTCTGCAGGCTGTGAGCAAACATCTTGGGCGTCATGCGGTTGGGCCGCTTGCGCTGCAGCCCTGCCACCACCGCGTTCACGTCTATGTGCCGCTCGAATAGAAGCTGCAATAATGTAATGAACGGCGGGCGGGAGGAGGAATTCAGGGAGGGGATGAGAGAAGTTGTATCTGTACGTAAAGCATATCCAATGATTGCGCGAAGCAAGCAGCGCATGCGGGGGAAGCGAGGCATGCGCGGAATGGAGCCAGCTGCAATGGCAGCTCTTCTCCCCACTTCGGGCCCCTTGACCGCTTGATGGGGCCCCGCGCACCTTGCTCCGTTCGATCTTGCGTGCGGAGTCCGGCAGAATGGCCGCGTCCAACCGGTCAATGATGGCCAGAGCCTCCCGCAGCGGCCGGTCGGTGGACAGCACCGGCAGCAACGTGCCCTTGTACAACCCACTTTTCACCAGCCCCGCGAAGATCGAGTCCACAGTCGACCTGTACACATGCAATAGCAGCAGCAGCAGTAGCAACAGTGGGAACTGAAACTGGCTCATTGAGGGCAGCGTTCCGAGCATCCAATTACCGACTTCCACTCACTTGGCGTAGTTGCGTCCGGCGCGCTGCGTGCCTGCCTGGGTGAGCAGCACCCCCGCCACCCCGGGGCCCTGCACGGACAGCTGAGCAGCGAGCAGCCCCAACACGATATCCAGACGATCAGCGGAGGTCACGACCAGCGGCCTGAACGATAGGGCAAAATTAGGGTGGAGATTTGGATCTGGATTTCAAATTTAATTTCGTCGTGTAATTATGTAAGGAGTGCCGGGAGTGTCGGGAGTGTGGGGAAGCGGGCGAGGGAACGGGGGCCGCAACGGACCAAAACACATACATAGGGTGGAATGAAACGTTGCGCAGGGGAGGATACCTTGATTTGCTCTCTCAAACGCACACACAGTACCCATCCGGCCCCCAACCATCAGACCTCGTGGCTACCGCCCCCGCGCCCGATGACAACCCCCAATACATACATAGATTATTTACACTCTCACCTTCCCCCCGGCCGCTCCCCCAAAACCTCCAGAAGCTCCTCTAATCTCTGACTGGCCACCACCACGTCATCAAATTCTACATCTGTCAGCAGCGAGTCGCCGTACAGTTGGTCCGCCAACAGGGCATGCCGTACGTCGTCCAGCCTGACGGCGTGAGAGAAATCCAGGGAGGGGTCAGATAGGGTAGAAAGGCAGGGTTTCCGTCGTGAGTAAACCGCAGTCATTCCCTAGTCGCCTCGTCCACAATGTCCCTACGCCTTAAAGAGCTCCCCTGCCGTCATCCGGACGCATACACACAGCCACATACGTCGCTACTGCATGTTCCTTTCTCGTACGTTAGGGCTTATTGGTGTAATTACCCATCTTCCATCGGCAGGACATAATTTCCGGTGGGGACCCGGCTGCTTTCCCACATCCTCCACGAAATCGTTACTTTCACGTGGGCCTTGTGATATTCGCGGCTCATTTGTTAAAAGCCGGGCTCGCCCACCTGACACTTGATAGGAGGGGATCGTCCGGCAGTGCCCCCGCGAAGGGCAGTCCGACCCGCTCCAGGTTTGCTTTCAAATGAGAGGTCAGGATGGCGTGGTGGCCGCGGGGCAGCTGCGGAGCAGGACGGCAGAAGGCAGGGTGATGGCAGGAAAGCGCGGGTGAAGTTAAGAAAAGGCGCCCGAGCAGAAGGGACCAAGAGACGATTTACAAGTACACCCTCAGTCCACCCTCTCCTAGCTGCAGTACGCTCCCATCCAAGACTCACATTATGTAGCACCATCCCCAGGACGTCCACCTTGCAGTCCTTAAATACCTGTATGTGTGACCCATGGGTCGCCGCAAAAATGACGCGGGTCAAATAACGACATTATCTCAATCAATCAATGTGCCACGTAGATGACGCAGTGTGCGAGAGGATCAGCAGGGCAAAACACAGAGGTGAATCTACGCAACATTCCGCACAAGGACCCATCCATCAGCTCGGTGCCCGGATCTCCCCGCATGCGACCCTAAGATAGCCCTGGCATGCGCCTTTCCATGTATGGCTTGGCGCCCGGACGATTTCGGCCAAAAACTTCACCTGGCGCTTCACCATCTACATAATGACGGCACATAAGGCCGCAGCCGCCAGCATGGTCGCCAGCAGCCGCGTTGAGGAAAACCCCCGTGCGCCAGGGATCCACATGTCGCCAGTTTATTTCCAGACGGGTATTCAGATCACCGGAAATGATGATGGGAAAAGCCAAGTGTCAGCGGAGAAGGAGGGGAGAGAAAACTATCTACCTTCGTGTTACCGCAACGTCCGCAGCTAATACTTCCGGGGCGACAAAACTCAAACCCCCAAAGCCGAAAAAAAAGCGCCCACGTCCACCTGGGTGCATTCGCTGCTGGTTCCCATCACCCGGTCTCCCAAACAAGCCAGCGCCTCCCTCTGAATCGTGCCCAACTACGTTTCACTGGCTTCCCATAGGTTTCCCACATCAGCATTGTCGTGCCATCGTACCGCGGCCTGGTAGTAGTCGTCCGCTAAGAAGCTGTGGTTGCCCATCATGGCCATCAAAACGGGGCTGCTCAGAGCAGATGCGACCTGGGTTGTGTTCAAGAATTGTTTTAGAGACCGAACCATCACGGCATGCATCAAACCATCAGAGGCGGTGTCAGACGATGTCAATAGGCCGTGGTTAGGCCGTGAAGGGCTCCAACACCACAACCCCCAAACCCCAGGTCACCTGCGCATCCAGCTCTGTGTCTCCCATGATCTGGCCCGGACCATCCACCAGTACGACGTCGTGACCCTCCTTGTAGGACACATATGCTGCATAAATTCTGTCTAGGAGCTCTGCCTGCTTGCCTGCCGCAATGAGCTACGCGGCAAAAGAAATGCAAACAACCACGGCGACCACAACTTTAATTGAGTGCGTGCGTCTGTTGCATGACTGCGAATTGGGTTTCATGTTTTTGTTCGACGCACCGCCAAGAGTACTATGTGTTTGGATCGTCTGCGTCCTAAGACACCAAAATGGTTACAGTTACGTGAGAATAAATAACTATGACCGCTTTGGTTTAGGTCAACAGGCATTTGGGTCAATGTGCGTCAAATGCCCGCCAGAATGACGTCAATCGAAACCCTGGTGTGCACGATTAGTGGCCAGCACCCGGCATGACGTGGGACTCCGAAACACAGTGCCCCTGGAACACCTCAGTGGATTCCTTACCTGCGCGGCTTCCACTTCCTGCACGCCGTACATGCGATGTGGGTCACCCGCCATTTTGAAGACGTTGTACATCCTGGGTGCAAGAAATGTAATACCGCGGCGGAAATTTCGGAGACATACCGAAATATGAGGAATGGCGAGTAGCCAGGGAACTCCTTTTGCATCTCGCGCAACCGTAAGATAGTTGGGGACTTACACGCATGTACGCCAGCTGATGGCAGCTGCGCAAGTTGGTCTGGAATGCTACGCGGGATTTCATCAACTGCATCCCCAATCAAACTTACAGGTCCAAAGTTCGATCCACTTTCAGATGCGAGTCCTGCGCCGCTCTTCCGGTAATTGGCTGGAAGTAACCCACTTTGGGCAGATGTTTTTCGAAGTAGTTCATGAGACCAAGCAGAAGCGGCGTGCGATGCCCCGAAAGATTGATGTCGGAGATGAACAAGCTTTCCGCGCCACCGTTGCCGTTGCCTGTCGTTAAGCTTCGGGTATGCATAAGCACAGCATTGTCCAGCACAGACAGGCTGCCGTGGAACTGCTTCAGAAGCCTGAAGTGGGGTAGAATAATTTGATAAGAAGAAACAAATGCGACGGCAAGCGGGAGTCATAAGGGACTGGATCGACGTGTTGCTCCAGTGACGGGCGATGGCGACGAGTCAGCCTTTGAGGTAACCCAGAACTAAGCATCTTGCTCATGAAACATACATGTAAGTTTCAAGTGTTCAAATTGCTCTCTTAGGGTAAGTTGGAGTCACGCAAGGACGTGCGGAAAGCCTGCCGCAGGCTCCCTTGTCGACGACGCAATAATAATGTGCCCTCCAACCCTTTCACAGCCAAGGCAAATCAGCACGTGTTTGCGCAACGCTGAAGGCACCTCGAATATTATATTGGCGCAAAAACGGATTGTGAGACCAACTCACCCTTCACGCAGCGCAGGCAATAGTAAGCCTCTAGCCATTAGCACAGGCCTACACATTGACATGGTGTTATTGCCTGAAGGAGCCATGGACATGAGCCGTTTCGATGAGCTACCCAGGTCAACTGCTGTAAAAATATATTGGATCAAGTTTAATAAAGAACGAGTGTTTCACGAGTGCAGATTACTTTAGAAATTTTTGGTGGTCATTGTGTGTATCCCTTACGGATTCCTTACGGTAAGTCATGGGAATTGTTCAAAAGTAGGAATATTATACGTACTGTGCACTGCTGTACAATTGGCCACTCTGGCCTCCTCGCCCTCAGCGTCAGGGCGCGATGCCTTTAACTTATTATGGCACTTATACATTAATCGTGGTTTAATCGTGGTTTTCATGTCCTTGGTCGTTGTACAACAGAGTTAAAACAGCTGCAGAAATCCCTGGACTTTCACCATTTATTTGTAGGTCAGGATATAAGCGTCACTATCTCCTAGATTCTAACTCCATGCCACGCCCGAAGGGCGGCAGCCACCACCGCCCCCGGGGTTCCGGCGGCGGCTGCGGAGGAGGGCGTCGCGGCCTATCTCGTGGCGTGCAGGCCGCGAAGGCTTGGGAAGTTGATGAGGGAGCATCCGCGGGGGGCGAGTCCACCAGTGCAGCTGCCGCCGACGCGTACGCCCGGGCGCGGGCACGTCGTGACCGCTTTTCGCCGTCCGAAATCGCCCCGCAACGTTATCATCCCGACCCCGGCCTCGCCGGCGCTGAAGTTGATCCCAAAGAAAACGGAGATTTGGAAACAGACGACGACGACGACAGCACTGATGGCGCAGTGGCGCCAGAGCAGATAACGTCAGTGTACGCCGTCAATGGCAGCAGCGGAGCAGCCTCCACCGCAGCCATCCCCGCTAAGTTCCCCGTCCACCTTGCGATGTGGGACTTGGGGCAGTGCGACCGCAAGCGCTGCACGGGCACGCGACTGGCACGGCAGGGGCTGGTGCGGGAGCTACGACTGGGGCAGACCTTCCCTGGAGTTATCCTCAGCCCAGCAGGTGCGTTTGCGGCCCGCCACCTGCAGCATTCAGGAACCACGAGCACCCTCAGGGTTTGCCACGTCCTCCGCTGGGAGCGCAACCGCCTCCCCCACCGCGTCCTAGCGCCAGCCTGTCTGAAGGCCTCCGCCTCACACTGGGCAAGGCATCTCAGCGTCCTGCGTCTGCTGGCGCTGCTGCTTCTGAGCCCGTGGAGACCTTATTTCCGGTACCACCCATGTGGCCATCACCGCTGCTGTGTTCCCCTGGGCTTCATCTAGCCCTGAACTTGTGTCGCTAATATTTGTGTCCGTCCGGTGCTCCTTTTTAGGTGCTGCGTGTGCCATTGCTGCCGGCCCCGTTATCCGTTGTTGCCGCGGGGCATCTGATTGGCTGGGATTTAGCCTCCGCTGGCGATTTTGCTGTTTTTTCTGTTTGGGTTGTGCAGGTCAACGCAGCGTGTCGGTGGAGGATGCGGCGCTCATCCGGTCCCGGGGTCTGGCAGTGGTGGACTGCTCCTGGAACAAGCTGGATGACGTGCCTTTCGGTGGGTGGGTGTCAAACAAGTCGCGATGAGCAGGCGGAGGCGCGTGCACGCGAAGGGAAAGGGTGGATGGCAGGGTGGGCGAGTGGCTTGCGTGCACCGCTACGCTAAGCGGCTGAGTTCGTTGGAAGGCGGATTCGGTAAGCGGAGGCTTGGTGGGCCAGGTTGCGTCGGATTTGCCTGGTGGGGGGATTTGCCGGGCCACATGCCGAAACAAGGACTGGAGCTTCCTCCGGATGGCAAATATGCTGGTGCGTTCGTGGCAGAGGGGAGGAGAATAGGAGGAGGGGGAGAGGGAGGAGCACCTGGGAGAGGGAGGGGAAGGAAAAACGTATTCCTGCCGCTTGCAATTTCCGCTTGCAATTTTATTATACCTTATCGTCGCCGAGCTGGGAGCTGCGTCTGGATCGCTGTGAAGGTTCGAGATTCCACCCACTACATCGTCGTCATAGGCCTGCTGGGACGGCCCGGGCTCTGCCTGCACCGTGCACCATGCACAACCCATTACGGGTAACCGTCCGCGGCATGTGGCTCAAAAGGGGACTGTTTTCATGCTGCCGCTCTGCTGATGATCCCGGGGGTGCCTGGCCCTCACAAGCCATTGTGGATCATGATTATTGGCACTGTCATGCACCCCGCAGGTCGCATCAAGGGCGCTGCTCCTCGCCTACTCCCTTTCCTGGTCGCTGCCAATCCCGTCAACTACGGTGCGACAGGGTCTTTCTCCTAAGAGGGGCGGAAGGCACTGCACGCTGGGAGCGCGGAATGCGTTTTCTTACCTGGGCACTGGGCTCTCGCCCCACCACAGATATCAAAATAACGCGATCTCGTCGCGTCGTTTCATTTCATGTTATGTCGCCTAATTGAGGGCTCTGCCATGTCAATTCAACGGCCCGCGTCGTCTTTTCGGATCCCTTACTCCTCAGGCCGGCCATGCAAGCTTTCCTGCGCGGAGGCCTTCGCGGCGGCGCTGTTCATCTGCGGTCTGCGGGAGGAGGCGGTCGCGGTGCTGTCCAGGTTTAAATGGTGCGTGCCTGTGTATTGAGTCTTCAAACAGGGGGTTGTGGGTGTTTGCGTGGGCTGGCTGAGAAGCGTTGTGTCATCGAAAGGTAAATGAACAGGACTAGAGGCTTAAGGCATAAGCTTGGATCATCGGTAGGAGCTAAGTCCGGGTGTCACCATTTGCCCTTATGCTGCTCACGGTGATCTTCTCACAGCTCGACGCTTTCTCAGGTTTGTCCCCCGCTGTCTTGAGACCTAGTTTTAAGTTGCTCTGCACCGGCCCCGTAACTTAGGGGTCATGCCTTCTTCTCCACCAATGCGGAGCTGCTAGCCCGCTACGCCACCTGCGTCACCGCAGCCGAAATCATCTCAACGCAAAATGACTACCTGGCAGGGCGGCCCGCAGGGGGGCTCTCTGCCGGGAAGAGCGACGCCGAGGCGTCTTCCGCGTTGGCGCTGGACGTGTTGGCCGTGGCAGCGGCGGGGCGGTGGGGTCCGACGGCGGCGGCCGACGACGACGAGGACGGGAGCGAGGAGGGTGGCAGCGGCGCGGGCGATGCGGAGGAAGAGGAGGAGGAGGACGAGGCGGAGTTGGAGGATCTTCGAAGGAGGATGAACCGGGAGCTGCCGCCCAGCGACGATTCGGAAGAGGAGGAGGGGTAGGAAGAGGAGGAGGAGGAAAAGGGTAGAGAGGCGGAAGCAGAGGAGGGGTAGGAACTAGGAAGGCAGTGGGACCCGGGTCACAGGAACCTCTTAACTTGCAGATCACACGTTAATAGCCGCTGATTTGCTCATGACTGGTTGGCTGCGGAGCTGGCTCGCCCAAACCGTTTCGGGAAATAGTCCGTCATTCCTGCGCTGGCTCCGGCGCCCAGACGAAGAGGGTAAGATACAGCCAGAGATGTTGGCTGGTCGGAGAGTCAGCCCTCCTGCGTTCCGAGTGTAAGGTCGTCCGTTTAAAACTTGTGACGGGTGGCGGGTGTGTTCTGTGGTGCTGTGCGATATCGCGCTCGGTGATTCTTACCTATGGGTGCTGTTCATGATGCCAAGGGTGGTATGTGGGGGGGCGGGTTCAAGCTTTACGCGTCGTGCTGTTGCTCTGCATGCTGCCGAACCCTGCCTACCAGCTGCATCGTCGGCATAACTTCGTCCGCATCCACCGCAAGCCTGTGTCCCCCCGGCAATGGCGGCTCTCCTGCCTGCATGGCGGCCCCAACCTACACCGAAATTTAGAAGCACGGGCCACTGGGTCGGTAACCAAATGTTCTCACTCAAGCCGTAAAAGTACTCGATGACAGCTTCAGGAGGGTCAGAGCAGATTTTTGTTAGGCTTAGGATCTCTTCAGCCGGACCTATACGTTAATTTATCGTTAACTCAACAGGACAACTGGCACAGGTAGTGCAATCCGGGGTCCCGGCTTGCTTTTGAAATCGTGCCCGTCTAGCGTGTTGTTTTAACGGCTCATGACACAGATCCTCCACCTATTACTGAAATTACAACGTGTCCGATGTCCTAAAGAGCACGTTAAGTTGTGAGTGCAGGTAATGCTTGCGTTATGAAGCAGAGTCGAAGGAGTAAGCAATTTGGTGATTCCGTACAACCAGTCGAGGATGGATGGACGTTGGGAAATTGTCGCCGAAGCTAGTACCTGGAAACCCATTTGCATTGCTGTGTGTCGAATGATAGCCAAGTACACGTTTGCCTTTCTCGGGACCTTCCAGCTTAACAACAGTGTCTCGTATCTACTCTGAAACATTTTGCGCGCGCTGTGATTCCTTCACGAATTCAATTCTTTTGATTGTGTCTGGTATATAATGTCCTGATATTACGAGATATATAACGTGACTTCGGGTGCAGGTGTTAGACGTTACATGACGACTAAATCCGGTGAACTGTAAACAAGACGGTGAACACTCGTTATTCCTGGAAGATAAATTGAGTTACAGTTATTGTATGTGATTAAATTTGGAGCACAAGGTTGAGGGCCGCGACTGATGCCGCCAACCGTAGCGGTAAGCAGCCTTTACGAATGTTAGTTGTAGTGTAACACTATATTATTTGATTACAGTTTACTGCGTTAGCTGCGTGAGTGCTTGCGTGGAGCAAAGTAGGGCAGCGAGAACGTTGTCAACTATAAATAGAACCGGCACGCTATTTACTTGTCGCTATACCTCCTTTACAGGCGACTAATGTCATCGGCGATTTCCAGGAGGTGAGTGCAGCTCCAGTTTACTTTCGCATGTGGGCAGCATGGCGAGTTCTCTCAGCTGACAGAAGCCACAAAATGACTTACATGTGATCATGTGCGGTTGTACAGTATTTGTTTGTCAACTTAACTAGCAGCAAACTTGCCGTGTGACGAGGGCGGTAGGTGGCGGGCAGGAGGACACGTGCCTGTCACCCCCCCACGCACTGTGCCGTGGAGAACACTATGGAAAACAGACCCCGGCACAAGCAGCATTGGGGGACGATCTTTTTCCAGAGGGCTGTATTAACGCATGGGCAGAATTTTAAATGACCGGCACTGGAGGGACTAGGTGGGCGAACACCAGCAGCTCTATTCACACGGATCTTTCTCCAACAGGAATACAACAGGAAAAACGAGATGCATTATCCTAGTCGCTTCTCATCATGAAGCGGCCTTCTACAAGTCCATCCCACCACCCTCCACGATTCCCATCTCTGCGATTGAATTATCGCCGTATCAACGATACGACAGCACCCATGCACGCCACCACCCACACGCCCAACCTATACACAGCCTGCTATCCCCCTCCCCCGGTGACAACGCCCTTTGGGGGCACAACCCAACTTATTCACGTGGGCTGTTGCGCGGCGCTGCCTGAACAGGACTCCAAGCCGAATGCTGGCGTCTCCTGGGGCCACCGCGTCAATGGGAGCGAGCCCATGGTTCTGGGCGTACCTCGGGCAGCGCAAGCTCAAGTGAGGGAGGAAATCGGGAACTTGGTCACGAGAATCCAGAGGAGCCGTGTACGACACACATGACCCAGCCAGCTCGTTCGATGAGCCCAGGGGGGGCTGGCACGAGGGAAAAGAGAGAAAACACAAGAGGGGCGGAGAGAGAGAGAGAGAGCATAAACTGCCTGACGGGCGCCACGCCCACTCCCCAATCCCCAGATGTTGCTGGGTATATACGAATCAAAAATGCGCACACGTACATGAAGGTGTCAGAATAAGAAAGAAGCTGTTTGCTTGCTTGTTTCCGTCAGGCGTTTCCTCCCTGGTAGGGATTTGGGATCCCCCGGGTGGCCCGCCCTGCGGTCCGTCCGTTCACTCATTTCACCCCCCCCCCCTATGAAGTTTTGCATCTTTCCGCACCTCTCTGTCTCGGCACCTGACGTGGCCTGCTCCACCTTATCTGCGTCCCGCCTGCCTGCCTGCCTGCCTGCCTGCCTGCCTGGCGGCTTGTGATCGGATCCCCCGTGATCGGGCCACAGGCTGCCACTGGCGGCAGCAATGTGACCACCGCGCAGCGGATTATGAAGGCCAATGGCATCAAGGTGCCGCCCACGCGCTCAAAGCCGGTCACACCAGTGTCGGTGTCGGCACCGGCGATGGTATCGGCGGCCGCCGCCGCTGCGGCAGCTGCATCCCGCCAGGTTCCGCGGCAACCCAAGCTGGCGGAAGTGATTGAAGTGGGTCGTCGAAGTTATGGGTGGAGATTTGGACAAAGGCTTGGGTTAGGGTTTAAGAGGACTGAGTTTTCTGGGTGGGTGAGAATTGGCAGAGGGGGGGTGTCAACGGGGTGACTCAGTGAGTGATTGGGACAGGTGCAGCAGTTCCTGTGAGTATCAAGCTATGTGTCGTGTGCTTGTTATTCTTCGCCAAGTGAGTGAGTGGCTGAGCACCTAACCGCAGGAGAGGCCGATGCCTAGCTGCTGTTTTGCGCTGCTCTTCAGCTTCATCGGTAGCCGCAGCGGCAATGGTGTTGACGGTGGCACGGCTGTTGGTGGCACGGCCAGCGGCGCCATCTTCGGCGGCAGCGGTGGAGCCGGCGGCAGTGGCAGCGGCATTCGATCTCCCAACGACTCTGGGCATCTGCCGTCGCCGGTCAATCGGTCTTTGACCGTTTCGAATTCAGGTCCGTGGCCCTCCACACCGAATGAACTGTCCGGTGCTGTGCCGTGATATGTGGTGCTGTGCTGTGCTGTGTAGTGCTTTGCTTTGCTGTGCTGTGCGGGTTTGCGTTTCAATTAACATTATGAAGTATTCGTAGACCAATCAGGGCGGTAAGAACCTCTCCCGTTCGAGCTCCCTTTCGATGTTCTGCATAATGGCTGCCATGCTGCTGCTATTGATGCTACTGCTATCGTTACTGCTACTTTTAGGGTTTTGATGCTACTGCCGCGAATTGTTGTGTGGCAGGTCGAGGTGCACCTAGCGTGACGATGTCGTCCTTCCGCCAGGTTGGTTGCCGTGGGTTGTTGCCGTGGGTTGCTGCGTTTGCGACGATGGGGGGGTATGGATGGCTAGGTATCGGAGATGGGCTCGCTGGATCGCTGATTTGGCTAGGGTGGTACCATGGTAGGGGACTGGGAACTTAACCGAACTGCGATGGCTGAATGGGAGAGGAGGGGGAGAGAAGGGGTTGGAAACGTTAGTGTTTATGCTAGTGCTAGTGCTAGTGCTAGTGCTAGTGCCAGTGCCAGTGCTGCCGCCTTCGGCACTCCGATGGTGGGATCTCCTCCACGCGCCTTTATGTTTGAGTTGGGGAAAGCACGGGTTGGAAGGTACGGCAGATATTGTTATTTCGTCCACGTGTGTGGGTTTCCACCGGGTTTGGTCGCTATTAAGAGGTCCTCCAATACGTCCCCGTCCCCCCCCACAGCACCACCAATACTCGATAGGCAGCCAGTAGCAAACAGGCTGTAGCGCCTCACGAGATTGGAAAACCCCTCACGGACCCGCCACGTGACCTTCATGGGCCCTCGCGGTTCTCTCTCACTTCCTCATCCCTACAGCCCGATTTCCCGCGTCCCCCGCACAAGCCGGCCATCCAGTAGGTCCGTGTCCCTCTCCCCCTGCCAACACCAACAACCGCAGGCCAATCAGTCCATAAAGCGGGTGCCTCAGTCCGCCCGCTCCCGGGTACCCTCTGCCCCCTCCCGGGCCCGGTCAGCGACGGCGCGCAACGACGCTGCCAATACCCATGACTGGGATCAGGAGTCGGAGGGAGAGTTCGAGGAGCTTGAGGTACTGCTTCTGAGCGTGTGGCATGTGCACGTGCGTGGCATGTGTGTATGTGTATGTGTGTGTTTGCAGGGGAAAAACTTAGGGTTTAGGAGGGAGGGGATCCTGGGGGCGGAGGCACGGGAGACAAATGGCAAAGCACCGGAAAACATGGCGTCACAATTACATAGTACGGCACGGCTGTGCTGTGCGTTCTGCGGTGTCCCATACCGCACATATAAAGTTCTCAGCTATCGGTCCTCTGTGCGCTCATGGTCCGTCTCGCCTTCCAATAGGAGCCGCAACTTCGTTAAATACCATCGTCACGTTAGTGTTGACCTCCCCCATCCGCCTCTCCGCTGCGTTTTAGGACTTCAATAACGAAGACATCGAGAGCCTGAGGGCGGCCAACAGCGGAGTGGTGAGACGGGGGGGGGGGCTTGGTGGGAGAGAGGACTGGTGACGGAGGATTGCTGGACACGTCAGAAATCCATCATCGCACCCCCTCAGTGAAGTCCCGTTTTCCCCGTTATCTAGAACTCCACGTGCCCCTTGTTGTCTCTTACCTTTTCGCTCCGGACCCCCCACCCACCCACGCATCCACTCATCCATGCACATACACGCATCCATGCACATACACCCACCCATGCACATACACCCACGCCGCAGAGCCAGCAGGACGACTCTCCCGTTTCCGTCACTGGAAGCTCCCGGACGCCCTCCCGCGCCACCTCCAGCGCCGCTGCGGCTTACGCGGCCGGCAGCAAAGCAATGCCGGTGAGGGAAGGGAAAAGAAGCAGCGGTGTATGATGGATGTGACTGCGCCCTCTGCAGTCGCGCCGCGCGGGCGGGTGGGCGGGTGGGATGGAAAATAGTCCTGATGTGCCCCCCTCTTCCTCTTCCTCTTCCTCCGCTTCTTCCCCCTGTTTACACTCTTCCGCCAACTCTGACCTGCACCTTGTGTTGCCGCCGGTACGGTACGATGGTCGACTTTTTCTAACCTGCAAGTGCGCGCGCACAGTTCGTTGTGTGCCGAGCGCACAGCACAGCACGAGAACTCATTCCTTTTGACCGCCTCTGCCACCTAGTTGTCACTCTCTCGCTCACGCACTCCATTCCCGCCACCATTTCATGGTGACGCTGCTTCAGTTACATTCAAAAACTGCCAAGCGAATGCATTTCTCTTTTTTAACCTTAAGCATGAAACACTCGTTCAATTTGTCAGAAATCTATCCTCAAGAGCTCCAAGCGGGTGCGTTCCGCCGCCACCTGCCTGGGCTTCCCGCCAGATACTGGACAACCGCCAGTCACCTCGGTGAGGAGGGAAATATTTTTTAGTTTTTGACTTTTAAAGGTGACAGTTTGAACCAGAAGATTTAAGAGATGGTCGGATTTTAACTTTTGAATGAATTCTTGGCGCAGTGAACGCCCACGTGATGCTTGGAGGGGGGTGGTTCAGAGAGTCACAGAGAGGACCAGGGGTGACAGGGAGGGACAGGGGTCGGCGGATGGAAACAATTGTTGTAAAGCTATTTACGGGGGGGTGGGGAAATGGGCCGGGGGTGCGAGAACTAAGTATGGTTGGGGGCCTTACTCGTTACTCTTTGCCGGGCTTGAGTGTGGGGCCTGGGCCGCCCCGGCGGACAAGGGGGTGGCAGATCATCATGCCGCGCCTCACACACACACACACACACACAACCAAACGGCGCAACGCAGGTCGTCCTGTGTCTCAAATCTGTCGTACAAACTGGCTCATGGGATCCGCAGGCCGATTCCTGCACGTCAAGGTCGACGTACAGCGCCGCTGCACCGCCGGGCTTCACCTCGACATCCAGGATTAGTTTGGTGGGTGCTCCCCCGGCACCCGCCGTCGGTGGGCCGGCAGTGGCCGACAGCAGCAGCGGTGGCGGCGGCAGCGAGTGTACTATAGGGTTGGCGCAGGGCAACGGCGGTGTAGGGGGCTACGGAGGTGGGAGCTGCACTGGGTTGGCCAGGCCCGGCGTTTCGAGCCTCAAGCTGACGGCGGACGAGTTACTGGTGGGTGGCAGGGGGGGGGGCGTTTTCGCGCGCAAATAAAAGTATATTAGTAAGAATTATTATTATTATTATTATTATAATTATTATAATTATTATTTTATATTAATACAAATATTTCTATTGAAAAACAAAAACTGTTCCAGCATATCGGCGATTTTCAGGAGCTTTGATGCTGTGTTTTAACGGTGAAGTTGCTGAACGCCAGCATGGGAGCCGGTCCCTGTGCTGCCAAAGCCCCGGATTGAGGCATCTCGATCACGTGGGGTGTGCGTGGGTGGGTGTGTTTTGTCCGGCGTGTGAGGTTCCGTGGTATCAACGAGGTGAGAGGAATGGGACCGCTGTACCAATCCATTACCCTACCAGACCAACCGACAGTAAGTGTCCACTGCTGGTCTGCAGGGGTTGCTCATGGCTCAGGGCAAGCTGACAGAGCACGACGTGCAGGAACTGGGGGTGAGTAAAGCAATGAAAGGTAATGCGTGCTTGTGTGTGGGCGTGTGGGTAGGGAATGAGGAAGAAGGCGTGCAAAAACACTGCTTGTGCCTTCTGTGTTTGCTTGCTTGTTTACGTTTGCGCCTGCCGGCTCTGTGATCACTTTTCGGCTCTGGTTCGTTTGAAGCCTTGGCCCCTGCCCCCACCGCCCTTCCCGCCGGCCCCCTCAGCTCACACCTGGAACAGAACCTCGCGGCTCTCCAGGTACGAATGGGGCCCCTGAAATCCGGGTTCCATTCTCATACTGCTATTGACCCCCCCACACACACAGATATACACATATACACATACACACACGCACAACACGCGCATACACACACATACACACACGCACACACTTTCGACCACTCCCTTCCCCGTACCGTACTCCCCTCGGCGCTTGCGCAGGAGGAGGCGGCAGCACCGGCAGCGGTAGCCCCGTGGCACCTAGTCAGAGCAGCGGCATAGCGCCCACCGCAGCTGTAGCTCAGGTGGTTCTGGGCGGTGTCGGTGCCGGCTCCGGAACCAACTGCTTCGTCCGGTCCCCGGGCTTGAGTTCGGACACGGCGATTCCGCCTGTCCTCACCACCTTGCGTGGCAGTGACACGGGCAGCGCCGCTCAGCAGAGGGTGCGCTTCGGGGTGCCCCAGGTGAGGTTTGCTAGGGCTCGGCAAACTGTGTGCGTGGAGGACGAAGGCACAGGTTGTCTATAGGTAGCGGTGGGGGGGGAAGAGGTCGGTATCGCCTGAGAGGGGTTTGTGGGGGAGGGGGTTTCAGAGCCTGTGGGTGACGCGTGATGAGCAGAACGGTGCACGGTTTCGGAGCGGGTGCTAACTGGGGGCAGGGGTGCGTTCCTCAGGCTGTTGTGGGGCTGGAGCTCCTGGAACGGGTTGTGAATTCATTGGGGTGGGTGCGTTCGTCCGGCCTTTGGACATGTGCATGTGCATGTGCATGTGCGTTGGGGTTGCACGGGAAGATTTGGAGGGCGCGTATGGAGGGGTGTGGGGGGGGTCAAGTGGAAGGAACAGGTAACCGACCCCGCCTTCTCGGCGGCATTACCGCTTTTCCTCCTTCCCTTTGTTGGAGTTCACACATCACCCCTTACAAGGTTCCCATCCCCGCACACCCCCGGCCCCGGCCCCGGCCCCGGCCCCGCCTCTGCGGTAAGGAGCTTGAACACGATTATGATTACTAACTCCACCTTCCCCATGCCCTACTGTTCGCCCGTCCCTCTTTTGCCCCCCGTGGCGGTGCGGCAGGTGGTCCGGGCCAGTAGCGTCAGCAATCCCGAGGTCTGTCTCCGCGAACCCAGGGAGGCAGGGTCCCCGCCGCAGAGCCTGAGCAATGCCAGCCACCGGGTGCGCTTCGGCGGAGAGGAACCGGTCTGCGAGGTACGGCAATATGTCGTACCCTGCAGTAATACTACGTGACATACCATTTCCCCCGTGTCGCGGTGATGGCCATTCGGTTGCCTGATGATGATGATGATGATGATGATGAGCTGCGTGATGTCTTCTTTCTAATTTGAGAAAATTATTCGAGTATTTGAGAAAAGAAAGTTTTTAAAAAGTTCGTGTTGTCGTATTGTACGGGGTTTTTTGCGGGACACAAGCTGCCATCCAGCTGCATTTCATTTGTTTCATGTGATTTATTGTCATCTTGTTTCTTTCATTACGCGGAAGATGTGACAAGCACTATTAGCACCGTCGTAGCTAGACCTCAAGCGCGACGTAAAGTTCACTGCATGTTGGGCAGTTTGGTCAATCGGTTGTTTTTAGGCGCGCCCAAGAGGGGCAATCCCTTTTTGCGTCTCTGGATATCTTTTGCGTCCTCCACGCTCTCGTCTTACCTTCCCCGGGGCCTTATACTCGCGTCCAGGTGCAATCTAGCCGCGCGTTTGGCGGCACGGCTCTCGTCCTGCCGACCGCCAACAACGCCGCCGCCGCCGCTGGATCCCCTGGCGCCGCCGCCGGAGCGATGGTCGGGAACGCAGAGTCTCTGGACGTGCTCCTGGCGGCCGCGGTGGTGACGGAGGGGGAAAACACACGGCGGGTTGGTCTGTCCGTATTAGGCTGCCAGCAGCAGCAACACCAGCAGCTTCCGCAGCTTCCACAGCAGCAGCAGCAGCAGCAACAGCATCTCCAGCTACTGCTGCAAACCGATCACCGTAACGCCTTCCTCGAAGGCTTCAGTGACAGGGAGCGGGAGAGGGGTGAGGGACTCCCACTACCGCTGACGTCGCTGACGCCGCTGCAATTGCCGCGGCAGCACGCAGGGCCCGGCGGCGGCGGGCTCGTGGCAGCGACGGGGGCTGCCATGGCGAGTAGTACCGCCGCGGGGACTGGCGGCGGCGGCGGCGGCGCCACCGCACCCACCGCAGCCCGGCGGATGGCATCCGATTTGGACAGCTCCCTTGATCTCGATGAGGTGCTTTCTTCTACAGCACGGCATTTGGGTGATAGTCACACAAGTCAGCAAGTGGCGACAGAGCTCAGGTACCTTGCGCGTGTGACTGCTGAGCCAGCGCTACGTTAACTTACTGGGTGTGCTTACCTTGCGCATGTGCACGTGTATGTCTACGGATGTGTGTATGTGTGTGTGTATGTGCGTGTGTGTCTCTCTCTATATATATATGTATATATATGTATGTATCTATATATGTGTGTGTGTGTAAAGAGAGAGAGAGAGACGTGCAACACGAGTGTACATGAGTAAGCGTGGAGATTCAGAGACCGGTGATTCTTCCCGAAAGGATTGCGCCGCGTGGAAGGAGACTCCGCGTGGAAGGTCCATACACACACATGCGACACAAAGAAAGACTTCTAAGGTAGTGACATCGACACATGCTCCTGTTTGTGTTTGATGTGGTACGTTAATCAACGGGATGTCGTTGTCACCAATGCGCCCGTGCAGTAATGGAGGCGGCTGCGGCGGGGCCGTTGACAACAACAGGCGCGTTTCCCTGGCGGCTCTGCCATCGCTGCCGTCGTCGGTGCTAGGGCCGTTGTTGCCGTCGGTCGCCTCCGCTGGAAGCGGGGCACCTCTGCCGGCGGCGTCGTTAGCGCAGACGGCGTCGGCTCCAGTTCAGAACAACGCGCCGCCACTGCGTCCCGAAATTTTAGCACTACGCCTTTCGCCGCCCGACGTGGCTTTGGGCCGTGGCAGTGGCGGCGGTGACGGCGGCAGCGGATCCTACCGTTCATCCGACAGTGGCATCACCAGGCTGTCGGCGGTGCAGCCTCGTCACAGCACACGGCATTCCTGCAACGGCGACGCGGGATCTTTCATACCGGCAGCAACAGCAGCAGCGTCGGTAGCAGCAGCAGCAGCTTCGACCCGCGTGATGACACCTCCCTCCCCGGGGACGGGAGCTCATTT
Organism: Volvox reticuliferus; assembly: GCA_019650235.1. NCBI lineage: Eukaryota > Viridiplantae > Chlorophyta > Chlorophyceae > Chlamydomonadales > Volvocaceae > Volvox > Volvox reticuliferus. Next base: position 2,262,012 of record BNCP01000008.1, read on the forward strand.
ACATCCATTTCGGCTGGCTGCGACGAGTGGGCTGGCGTCGCGGCCGGGCAGTGCCGGCAGCACCACCAGCGTCACGGCGTTTGGGAGCTGGGCGCCGCCGCCGCAGGGGATGGCTTTGCTGCCGCCACCGCCGACCGGCAGCGGCGCCTTGGCCTCAGAGGTGACCTCGGGCCAGTGCTCCAGTGCGAGCATAAGCGATTCGGGGTTTGCGCCTGGCGGTGGCGGCGGCGGCAGCGGAAGCGCTGGTGGTGGCGGCGGAGTCCGAGGGGTCGGGACCATCTGGGCCAGCGGCAGTGCAGGGCCCCCGCACACCGTTGCGTCGAAAAAACCTATCTCCCCGCGCGGGGAGGAGACGGCGGCGTGGCCTGCTCCGAAACCCGGTATGGGCGCGGTGGACTTCCTGGCGCTCCGGAAGCTGCAAGTAAGTGCGTTACGAAGCAGCTGGGGACGGCTCGGTAGCTTGGTTCCCTGGATCCCTGTCCCCTTGCCGTCTCTCCGCGAGAGAACAAGAAGCATATCCAAAACCATTTCGTAGGTATTGATAGCTTGCTTTTCCGGTTAGTGAAGTAAGACCTGGAGTTGGAGCTCGGTCGTAAGTTTGACCTTTGACGAAGGGCTTAAGTCGTACCGGGAGGGCGAGTATGCGATGAACCCTAGAGGGGGGTTTCGACATTTGCTGTCCCTCCCTCTCCTCCTTGGTCCCCTTCCTTCGTGGCCGTCCCCTTCTCCCCGCCTGCTGCCTACCTGACGGGCTGCCTTCCCATCCGACTGCTAGGGATCTGCATGTTGACGTTCACAATGATTCCGCTGCCAGGCCCCTTCCTGAATGCTGTAAACTTACGGCCTTCTTGCAGTCTCACTTGAAGCGGAGCGGCAAGGCCCGCGCCAGCACCTCCGGTGTAGAGACGCAGCGCCTCCTCCGGATTCCCACACCCCAACCCGGATCGTCGCGCGCTACTTGGTGCGACGGCGCCGTCCGTGGCGACAGCGGGGAGTCATTCGACAACGAAGACTGCGGCCAGGAGGCTCGGCTGGCGCCAGGCCCCGGCGGCGGCGGCGGCGGTGGCGGCGGTGGCGGGCGCTCGGTTCGCTTCACCGCGCCGGTAGTGTTTGAGGTGGAGGCGGAGGCAGACGACAGCGACGATGATCGCGACGGGGGTGAGGATGAGGCGACGGCGGAGGCAGAGCCCGGCTGGGGAGGTCACGTTGCTGGAGCCGCAGAGGGCACGGGCCGCCATCGAAGTCGAGCACCCACAGCACGTGGCGGGGAACGTCTGGGGGTCGCGACGGCGGGGGGTTGGCTTTGAACGCTACGGCGAGATATCTTGGGGTTGTGTCGTACTATGCCACGTGTCATACCCTAAGTTAGGCTTATTCGGTATGTCAGCTGAAACCGTGAACGAATATTCCACCTGCATGGGTATCTGAACAGCGCTGGACGGTTCCCTGTCGGAGGAGTGTCGGGGGCCACATGCTGGTCAGGACCGGCCTCGGGTGGAGGAATGACCGCGTCTGTCAGGAAATAGAAAGGGTAGAGGAGTATGCATGTGTACATGTAGTATGTGTACACGCATACATGTAATGGGGGGGTGGTCGGGGGCGGTCGGGGCCGCACAGTGGGCGTCAGGATGGGTCCCGCGGAGGGGAGGAGGTCGTCGCCGTGCCCAGGAAGCGACGGAAGGCGGTAGCTCCGGAGCTAGAGAAGTACCTAACTATGAAAGCTCAGGTCGAGCAGCAGGGAGGAGGAGGAGGAGGAGGAGGGAGGGGGAGTTGGAGGGTGGGGGTTCTCGGTTAGGGGATGGAGGCGGGATGGGAGAGCTTGTGCAGCATGATTGTGCGCTGTGCGGATGCGGCCCAGTAGCCCCTGAGGTCGCACCGCCTTTGTTTGCATACGACGAGGAGTTCCATTTGAGGAGGAAGATTCAATCTCCAAAACCCGCCACCGCAGGGCACACACGCAAACGTGCCATTGGCAGTGACCTTCTTGATGTCGTGCGCGCTCCATTGTAGCATCATATGTCCTTTTCATCTTTGTGTACGTGTTTGTGTGTTTATGTGTTTTTTGTGTATGTGTTTGTGTGTATGTGTGTTTGAAGAACGCCGTCCAGTTGTGCTTACATTTAAAATACTTCTAGCTTTTCTGTTGAGCCATCATGGGTTTGAGTTTCGTAATCCCCAGTCGTAATCCGCACATGGTCGTACTAGTACGGACGATGAAGTCTACGATAAGCCGCTAAAGAGCCCCGTCGCTATTATTGGCGCGCCCCGGGAAGAGCTCTTGGCTGATCCAGGTCACGTGCGGCTCTGCGATGCATAGCCCGCCCTGGGTGGGACACTGCATAGTGTTCTCCCGGGGCCCTGTTGCGGCTTGAAGGTGTGTTCCAGCCGGTTTCCGGCTCGGTCTTAGTTTTCTGCAGGGCTTCATTCCCGCGCACTCTTATAGGGCCTACTACTCAGGGCTCTGGGGGCTGCGTGCGGCAGTCCTGGTCTCTGCTGCGAAAGCACCGCTGATGTGAGCTTTCCCGTCCGTCGGAGTACTTGTCTGGTTTGACGCTCTTGATCAAGGAGGAGGTGGTGGGGGGGGGGAGGAAGGGGAGATTGTATTGTCGAAAGGATGGTAGCATGTGGCAAATCCGTCATGCACTCGCGAGCCGTCTTGGAAAGTAATCCTGAGGGATTCTCGTTCGGTAGTAGGGGTATAACAGCAGGTATAACACCACGTTCCGGGCCCCCCTCCGTCCCTGCTCAAGGCACCTGTCCAGGGGGGCTGTCCCTGCTGTACCGCGAAAGCCGAAAGGCGTTCACGTGTGCTTCGGTACTAATGTATGTATGTACGCACGCGTGCGTGCGTGCGTCTGTGCGTGCGTGTGTACGTCACCCATCCAAGTGGGTGGTTCTATCGCTGGCGTCAGGGGCGGCTACCTGGTCCGAAGAAGGAGAAGAAGAAGAAGACCGCCAAAACTTTCCCCGAAATGGGCAGTATCGTTTAGTCGTGTGTTTGCTTGACATGGCATGCAGTTTGAGCAGTTATGCATTCCTCGTGATGTTCATATCTGTTTGTGTGTGTTTGTGTGTGTGTATGTGTTTATGCTTGTATTCGTGCTTGTATGCACCGCATGTACCGCATGTATGTACCCTATCGTTGCGCGAGTGCGCACGTGCGAGATTGCACAATGCATGTTATGAAGATGAGAGCCGAGCCATGAGCCACCAGTCGGACGCTGTTCACCGGTGGGGAAGATTTGGGGGTATGGGGGGGTTCATGATTTGCTGTGTTACGACATCCCATATGTCTTCTTGTAGGGAGGTTCCCGAATGCCTCCCCATCCCCTCAACCTTCGATTTGGTCCTCGGACCATTCCAAGCTCACGCTCTAGGACACACCGTCGACAGAAGGGAGGCAGACTGGTTCCGGAGCCGCTGCTCCATCGTGATGGGGCATCTTAGCTTCCTCGCGCCGGTTGGATGGATTGGGGGGGGGGGGAGGTGCACCAGCGTTTCTTACGAGGTAGCAACCGGCACCATGGTGTCCACCTGAGTGCGGGTGCTCCTGGCGCGGTAGGTCGGACCTTACGATGCTAGTGCTGAAGTGGACTCTGGGTAGCTGAGCTAGGCCCTAGCAGCGGGGCCCGAGCAACTGTACCAAGTGAAGGAGCCTGAGTTGGTTTTCGGAAACAGCTGTAGCTGCCTTTTGTTATGGCATATATCGTACACGTGATGCTGCACAAGCATCATGGGACTGAACTGCGTTGTAATGGATGACTTTGGAGGAGACCTGTAAGGTCGCACTGTGTGAATGCGGTGGGTCCCAGCAACGGGACACATTGTGACGGTCGTGTTAACGGGGGAGGAGTCGCCGGTTCACCTATCGGGGCCAAATCCGCTGGTTCGGCCCCCCCTTTCGTTTGTTCGCTGCCCACTGTTGTATTCTCTACTGCTCGCACCAAGTTGCGAGTTGGGGGATGAGGAACTGAAGGCGTGGAAAATGATGTGCTCTGAAAAGATGAGTGCGGAAAATGGCACTGCACGGTGCGGGGCAGAGCGGCGGGGTTTTCCCACCGCCTCTGGTTGCAAGCCTCCAAACCCCCATCATCAAGCTGGACTTTTGTTGTACTGGTACGTGCCGCTGCCAACATGTTGGCGGGTTGACGAGCCCCGAGAGGTTCCGGAGCTTGGTATAGATTTTGCGGCAATGCCCCTTCAGTCGATTTCCTCCCCCGCGGCGAAGGGTAGGACCTCAAGGGTGGGGGAGGGGGGCATGTACGGTAATGGCGGGACGGCGGTTGGCGGCATAGGAATGTGCCCCTTCTCCCCATAGCGGCCAAAGGCCATAATGACCCATTCCTTCATTCCACGGGATCCCGATCACGAATCACCGCCTTGCTGCTAAATTCCCCACTTAGTCGCGGAGGATTTTATGTGGACGCTCCACGGCATGTCATGATGGATAGCGTTACCGAACAATTTGTGAAAGTTGGTGATTCGCACATTGCGGGTACAGGGAACGTGAATCCGGCGTGACAGGCACGCTTCGGGGGAATATATATTCATCGAGGTCGGGGTTCGTGTTGAAGTCAGCGCGGTTAGAGGCTTGGGAAGTGTTGGCAATGGCAAAATACCAGTCTGAGCTATGTATGTATATATATATATATATATATATATATGTGCGTGGGTGGGTGTGGGTGTTTTGGTCGATCTTAAACTGCGGTCGTTCTACTTGCTACAGCGTGAGACTCGGATCTCTCAGCTTACGCGGCACTTACATTTATACATAGGATTGTACTGATGATCGACGCACTCGCAAATTAAGCACTGGCAATAGGTAGAGATGGGTGCTGGGTACTTGAAAGGTTTGCTCCCGTGTGCTGGCGCGGCTCTGCCCGGCCTACGCTGTACTGGCTTCGAGTGCTGCAAGAGGAGGCTGATGCCTGGTGCTGTAAACAATGTGTGTGTGTGTGTGTGTGTGTGTGTGTGTGTGTGTGTGTGTGTGTGTGACCCCATGAACGGATGGCACAATTCGACAGGCCTCCCTCCCTGCTACGGTGTGAGTTGCCATGCAAGACCACCCCTGACGTCATGTTATTCCTAACCGACTTTTTATTTGCTCTTTTGATTCTGCCAGTGTCGCCAGATTGTGTAACGACAGACTGGAAGCTACCCGGCAGGTGACAGGGGGTCGCGGCCCCTGTGGAGAGCAGCGTTTCGGAGACGGGACCCCAGTGCGAAGCGCATCCAGGAGGGCACCTGGAAGTTGGGTAATTGTAACGGATGCTAGCTAGGCTGATCACCTAGACATCCCTAACTGACCATAATCCTAATAATACTAACAATAATAATAAAAGCAATCTAAAGCTATATAATCAATCAACTAACTTCGGAGCACCACATAACGGTCCCTGAAGGGTCGCCGCCCATATGGGTGCTCCAGGGAGTGAGAGCGGAGAGGTCTGGAGACTAAAGGCGTTCAAGGGAACTCACAAACAACTTAACTTATAATTTTCTAAGTGACAGAAATCCCGTCACAGTAATACAGACACCGGATGTAGTAGTCGTAGACGTACGGCAACACACTACTATCACAATATAAGGTGCAAGAAGCACCCTGTCAACATCTCGAGAGGCCTTTGCGGCAACATCACGTCTTGGGCATTAAGTCCCCTGTCACATGTGCTTGCCATCTCCAATCCTGGCCAAGGGGTTTTTTGTGTCCACCCAAGTCACGACATGCCCCCACCTTAGCATGCGTCATAGCACTCACAGATAACTGAATATGGTCTGTGCTATAAAATTGATCAATGTATGATGTACAATGTACTTCGTACATCATAGCGTATGGAGCTCCGACAGTCACAGGGACCAACGCTGGCAGATGCTCAGGTGTAAGAGTGGTGGTGACTACTATTTGCCGTGGAAGCAAAATCAGCAAGCAGTCCATGACGCCTGCGATGATACTGCGGTGTGAAAGCAGAACTGGTCATGTGCAGGGTTCTGTAAACGGATGGGTTTCGAATATTGGATTACCATTTCGGGAACCCTTGGTACGGGGCGAACTCATTGCCTGCAGACATCACCTCACATATCACGAGGCAGAGTAGCCTAGATGGCGTCCAGTGTTCCCGTCACCACAGCGTGGTGATCCCGAACCCTCAACCTCTTACAAACCCCCCAACACCGTGAATACCAACGCAAACACAACGAAGAGAATCACGCACACCAAGAGTGGCTTCAGGACTGCGTGTTGCACTGCCGAGCCCTCCGAGTGCTTGCTAATTGGACAGCTACGCACTGACTTGTGCCTACTTCGATCTAAGAAGTTGAAAAGTTCCCAGCTAAGGGTTTTTGCTGCCACATCCCGCGTCCGGCATTTAATGAAGGCTGAGTGGCCAAACCGCACAGCCATGGAGTACCGCTTCCTGCAAGCTTTCACACAGACACAGGGGAGGAGCTACTGGAGCCGGGACAGCCCATGGGACGCGGCAACTGCCCGTAATGCTCAGGCCTCAGCGGTTGCAGTCAATCCCGATCTGGAGTGACCTCTAGACGAGCTGCTAGCTCGGGAAGTGGAGCACAAGTTGAATATATCAGAGAATTTAGTGGGCGAGCAACAATCACTGGGAGGCCAGGAGGGGCCAACTGCGCGCGCAGTGGTGCCACACAAGCCCTCCTCCAAACACTGACACTTATGCTTTTTGACTGTGGTTGCGCACTCGCTGGAACTCACCTTCATGTGATCCAACATAGGCATGCGGACAACGGCATGGAAGGGAGACTTATCACATCCATCCGGAGTCCAGGTACGCAACTTCTCTCCCCGGCGCCCTGCAATCTTGCAAAGGTACCACCGATGGGTGCGGCGCAACCGTTGGGGCAGCCCTCGCCTACCTCAGCAGCAGCTCGTCTACACCCGCTGAAAGCTATCCCGGGGGGAAGGAGCCGTCGAGCGACGACCCATCAGCGGAAGAAATCCAACGGTACCACCGCTGCTCACTATGAGAGGAACGGGAGGAGCTTTGCCGACGGACGGCACACACAGTCCGTGGTAGGGGTTGCTCCCCCCTCCCTTTTTCTCGTCTCTATTTGGCTATGATTGGATCGTATGGATTGAGTGATGGGGGCTTATCCGTTTATAGGCAAGAGATAGTATCCATGAAAGAAGCGGTGTGAAGTGTAGGCACCATCCTGCGCCATTACCTTGCGTGCACCATGTGCATGGTGTCATCGCTTGAAATTAATGTATTAACTTAACGCCTGTGCATGAAATGCGACCCCAATCTCCCTCGCTCTCTGCCTTACGTTAGGATCTTTTGTGTCTGCAACATCATTGTCGTGATCACTACACGTGCAGACTAACAAGCCAATTGGAAGCCGATGACTTGCAGACAGACTGCACGTCCCATCCCAGGGTGACACAGAGCGCCCCGGGTCCAAAGAACAGATCACTAAGACCAAACGCAAATCAGGTGCCCCAGGAGGACAAAAGAGCGTCCTGGGAGGAACTCAAACGTGAGATGCTGAACCATCAGGTAACGGCCACGCCAATGGACTGCCCCACTGCCATCCACCTTACGACATCAAGTGCAACCTGCTCTGCATCCGGCCTGGGTGCAACAATTGACTAGCCACCAGCTGTTTTTTCCGTTAACATTGTACGTGCACAAGGTGTATGAAGGTTTCAGGGTGAATGGATACCAAGGATCTATTTACAGCTCCGCCGGTCCGCACGGAGGGGTCTGAGTTCAGCTGTGGGTTAGGTCGTGTTCACATGTAGTCCAATTCGGTGTGATTCGACTGAATTGGACTTCGAATTGGGGTGAATTGGGTGCGAATTGGAATCAGGGTCAGGGGACCCCTCTTGGGGTGTGATTCACTGTAATTGGCCTTTTTCTTTTTCGAAAAGCGATTATTTCATAAACTTTTTTCATAATTGACATATATGTTTATGCTATGTTTTATTTATGTACTTAATTCGCGAAAAGCTGGTATAGTATATTTTGGCAGTCATTTGTGGTCATGAACGTACAGGGCAGGCAATAATTTTCCTCACAACAATTAAAGATACATAGTATTTTTCCTAAACAACGCAACTTTGGCCTGAGTGATCATGCACCGCGGTCATGGCACAACAATTTGGCGCGGTGGTTCCTCAAACGAGGGCTAGAAGCCCAGATCGCAACATCATAGCGATGATAATGAGCCAGCATTTATAGAAATGCCGGCTTACGGTCGGAGAGGCGGTCGAGCCGGTCAAGTCGGTCGTGGCCGTACGGGCAATCGGGATGGTCGCGGCCCTCCTGCTTGCCTATAACTTGGCCCTAACGTGGACATATTGTTGCACTAAATAGATTTTATCAACATATTTTGTGCATATATATTATCCTACAAGCATTACTTTCAGTTTCGTAATTCAAGCTTCTGTCCGCTGAACCGCGAGCTATGAGCGGGTCCCCATACGGCCACTTTGCTCCCGTATGGGGATATCGCTTCCGGACACTTTCCCTAAGTATGGGGCACAACACCTCGCCCCATTAACAATTTATACCAAGCACGCCAGTAAAAATGCATGAAAACATGCCAATCTCATCGTTTTTATGGATGATTGCAATCCGTTAGCATTTCGCGAGCGGCGCGCAATAATTCCGTCCAAACCGATTAGCAGTACCACTGGAATCCGGTAATAACTTGCCCCATTGACACATAATCTATGTGATACTTCACAGGAAAAGCACATTCATCTTGTGCCAATATTAGAAACACGTTGCAGATGACTCTTTTCCTGTGGGTATGAAATGGGGAAGCTTCCAAACCCGTACAGTGGAACATCAGAGAGGAAGAGGCGTAAGATTATTAGAGAAAATGGCACAAAACTCAAACCAAGCAACACAAAACGTCGCCGACATGTTACCCGCCAACCCAATTTGAACTTATTTGTCACACAAGGGACAGACGTTACAAACGTAACAACAATAATAACTAAGGATGTAGCAGATGAATTCGGTCGCGGATACCAGGAATTTGCCGGCCATGATGAACCGGACTTGAGGATTGCAGTTGAACCGGAAGAGGATGTGCACAGTGATGACAGCAGCGGAGACGGGTCTGAGAGCGATGATGATTCAGATGAAAAAGATTGCACCGGCAATGCAGCGCAGGGTCTTCCCCTGTGTGATAGCCCCGAGGTTGCGGACACATTCTTCCTTCAATATGCAACAGGTGGCACGGTCCGCACAAAGGAGCTGGAGGACCAGCACAACAGCCTACGCCAGTCCGTACTTCAGACAGATGCCGCCTGCTGCTGCCCACATTGTGGCACCACCGGTAATATTGTTTGTGAGGGGAGGCAGCCATGGAAGGTCATCGTCATCACGCTCAATCAACCTGTTGCCATCGACATCCCAGCTGTGTACTGCAGCAACTGCAAGATTACATATGGCATGCGGCCAACAGCCCTAGACTGCCTGCCGGAAAAGGAAGCCATATACGCAAGCCTATAAGCAGCTCAATCGCCGCCGGTTCACTATCAGCAACCAGGTGTTGGCCTCGCTGGATCACAGGGGTTCAGCTGCAGCGGACATTGGAGTTAACTCCCACTGCTCCAATTTTAACGCTGATAAGGTATTGGCAGGAGAGTCAGCAAAGGTAATTCTTACTGGTGTGAATTGGGGTAGGTTGTGCATGACAACTAAAACTGCATTGTTGCCAATTTCCTGCAGAACCTTGTGACTGCTTTGGGGGTGGCGCTGTGCCGGCACGGTGTGCTCCTTCGCCTTGTGAACCTCTTCACTGGTGAGCGGCATCTGTACTCAACTGCCGCGATTCATTCCCTTCTTCGTGCGGGGACAGCGGTTCAATTCTGGTGGTATGACATTGCGTGCCGCTGGAGCAAATCATACGCTAAATGGCTGGAACAGCAGGAGCCAGATGTCGCACTGAAGGGTGGCAGTACAGTGTGTCTCATTCCACCTTGGCATCGATTCGCACACAGGTAAGCAACTGTGTTTACATACTAATCTTGAATTCAAAGTGCTAACCCATAATGTACTGTTGTGATGTATATGTAGCTATGAATGCCAGAAGGCATTTGGTCATGTGCACAAGAGTGGTGCTGGCCGTGGTACTGGGGAGCCTGCTGAGATATGGAACAGCGTGGTTGGGCCGCATGGTGCGGTCACACGGTACATGTCACCAGACAACCGGGAGGCGCACCTTGAGTGTGTCGGGCGACTTTATTCCCACCAGGTGGTGCTGGGGCTCCCATTGCGGATGTGGCGGATACGCATAAGGGCATGGGCCGCTCTGAGCACTGTGGAAAGGCGCATAGCTTCCATGCAGTCAAGTCTGTCAAACTTTGCGGAGGTAAGCACCATAAAAGCAATTCTCTGTACGCCTTGATATGATGTAAACAAAATTGAGATCTTATATGTTTCAGGTGGAGCGGGCAGCATATGGACTCCTTGAACAGCGTGCACAGCAGCAGGTGGCTGCCAACGAGTCGCCGTTGAGTTGGAGGGCGGAGTATGCAAGGTGTCGGCTAGCACTCCAGAAGCTCGAACGGGTGGAAGCTGTGGACTCCCCGTCCGATCCAGTCCCACTGGGTGTGCTAGTTGAGGGTGCAGACTCGGTGACCATCCGGCAGCGGCCAGCACTCATCCGCTCAATAAAGCAGCAGGCCTCTGAGCTTGAAAAAGCAAATCGAAATGATGACCCTGCTTGTTGGACGTTAGCATCCGACGAGATGCGCAGGGCAACTGCCGAATTGGCGGAGTCTGAAATCCAGAAGCTGTGCAGCGGCCTAGAGGTAGGTGTGAAGAAAGCGTAACTGATTGGCTAGACGGGCGTTACAGGCATACCGAGAGAACCAACAATGGCACCTAGCGCCGAAACCAAGCACATGTTTTCGACCGTTTTTCAATACACATGACTTTATTGTGGTATAAATAGCCCGTGCACAAAAAATCGCATTGAGTTTTGAAGTTTGCCCAACCCACGTGACTGGCTAGACGGGCGTTACAGGCATACCGAGAGAACCAACAATGGCACCTAGCGCCGAAACCAAGCACATGTTTTCGACCGTTTTTCAATACACATGACTTTATTGTGGTATAAATAGCCCGTGCACAAAAAATCGCATTGAGTTTTGAAGTTTGCCCAACCCACGTGACTGGCTAGACGGGCGTTACAGGCATACCGAGAGAACCAACAATGGCACCTAGCGCCGAAACCAAGCACATGTTTTCGACCGTTTTTCAATACACATGACTTTATTGTGGTATAAATAGCCCGTGCACAAAAAATCGCATTGAGTTTTGAAGTTTGCCCAACCCACGTGACTGGCTAGACGGGCCTTACAGGCATACCGAGAGAACCAACAATGGCACCTAGCGCCGAAACCAAGCACATGTTTTCGACCGTTTTTCAATACACATGACTTTATTGTGGTATAAATAGCCCGTGCACAAAAAATCGCATTGAGTTTTGAAGTTTGCCCAACCCACGTGACTGGCTAGACGGGCCTTACAGGCATACCGAGAGAACCAACAATGGCACCTAGCGCCGAAACCAAGCACATGTTTTCGACCGTTTTTCAATACACATGACTTTATTGTGGTATAAATAGCCCGTGCACAAAAAATCGCATTGAGTTTTGAAGTTTGCCCAACCCACGTGACTGGCTAGACGGGCCTTACAGGCATACCGAGAGAACCAACAATGGCACCTAGCGCCGAAACCAAGCACATGTTTTCGACCGTTTTTCAATACACATGACTTTATTGTGGTATAAATAGCCCGTGCACAAAAAATCGCATTGAGTTTTGAAGTTTGCCCAACCCACGTGACTGGCTAGACGGGCCTTACAGGCATACCGAGAGAACCAACAATGGCACCTAGCGCCGAAACCAAGCACATGTTTTCGACCGTTTTTCAATACACATGACTTTATTGTGGTATAAATAGCCCGTGCACAAAAAATCGCATTGAGTTTTGAAGTTTGCCCAACCCACGTGACTGGCTAGACGGGCCTTACAGGCATACCGAGAGAACCAACAATGGCACCTAGCGCCGAAACCAAGCACATGTTTTCGACCGTTTTTCAATACACATGACTTTATTGTGGTATAAATAGCCCGTGCACAAAAAATCGCATTGAGTTTTGAAGTTTGCCCAACCCACGTGACTGGCTAGACGGGCCTTACAGGCATACCGAGAGAACCAACAATGGCACCTAGCGCCGAAACCAAGCACATGTTTTCGACCGTTTTTCAATACACATGACTTTATTGTGGTATAAATAGCCCGTGCACAAAAAATCGCATTGAGTTTTGAAGTTTGCCCAACCCACGTGACTGGCTAGACGGGCCTTACAGGCATACCGAGAGAACCAACAATGGCACCTAGCGCCGAAACCAAGCACATGTTTTCGACCGTTTTCAATACGATTAAATCTATTAAATCACGATGTATGTCTGCGCAGGCGCATGTACTGGACCTTTACAGCCTGGAGGAAGTAATAAAGCATCTGAGGGGTCGGAGGAAGGAGCAAGCACTGGCCAAGAAGGAGAAGCAGCGAACAAGGGACAACATCCAGAAGCTTTGGGAGAAGCTGCAAGCTTGGTGCAAGGTGCCTACTGATGGAATCACGCAGCAGGAGCAGCGGAACCAGGGCATTTTGGCTGAAGGTGCTTTCAAGCGAGTTCTTCAGCAAGACTTTCCATGGGGTGAAGAAGCCAGACAGCCACGTGACCAGCGGATTGCTCGCATGCTGGCGCGGTGCTTTGAGCAGAAGGCACGGTGCGAGGAAGAGCTTCATTTGGTTCAGGAAGAGATGGAACGCGCCGTGAAGTACTACATGTTGAGGGTTGAGCTCTTGACCGAGCGGATGCAACACACTATGACCGCATCAGTAGAAAAGCTTTTACACAAGCATCTTCTGCACAACAGGCACATGCTCCGGGCATTCACCTCCCTGAAGAATGGCGCATTGCCAGATGACCTGAGCCTTGTGGGGTACATGGACAACTAGTCGAAACAATGATGCGACTGCAATGTAACAAGTGACAATGTGTATGACGATATGTGACAGTCAAGAGATGTAATGTGTAAATTACTTCAGCAGACCCAGAATCGCCTGCAGCTTGTTACCCTTGGTGCTTCGGACTGGCCGTGCGATGATCACCACGCCTTCCTGCCCTCCCGTTTCCATTGCCACCTGGCCCCGCCCTCCATCACGTGTCACTGCTGCACGCCCATCTGCTCCTCCTCCCTCTATGTCACTCTGCGGCTCAGGCTCTGCAGGCGGATCTGGTCCCTCCACCAATTCTTCTACATGCTGCCCTTCATCATTGGGCTCAGCTCCTCCAAGCTCTGGCCCGTGGATGGCTTCCTGGAGTCCTACCCTCGAACGTGACCCCACCCTGTGCCCTCTTTCCCCATGTGGCACTGCCTCAACCCCGCTCCCTCCACGTGCCACTGCCGCATGTGCCACGTGCCACGTGCCATTCTCCTCGCCAAGGCCGCTGCTGCACTCTGATCCACTTGTGCTGCCATCCTCCTCGCTGCTTTCGGTATCCCCAACACCAGCAGCTGGTCGTCCAGCACGATCTGTGAAGGGAGGGAAGGGACAGAACATTGGCCACTGCAACAACGTTGGCAAATTGGAATTAAGCAGGAATCATGCACGAATACTGGCAAGGTGGTCAATAAAAATCTTATGAGCAGTTTAACTTTGAGATGCCGCACCCTTAATGATTATGGCGGCATCCTTCAGCACGTCCCATAGCTTCTTGTCCGACCAGCCAGGGAACTCTTCACGAAGCAGGGGCTTAACCTCCTTGTTCGTCTTGCCACCTGCTCGGAGCTCTTGGTACAGCCGCACCACCTTGATCGCCTGCTTAGAAAGTGAGGCAAAAATGATGCCAAATTATATTTCAGAAAGATATAAAAAAATGTGTTAGTAAAGCCAAGCTATTATTCCCCACCTGTCCACTGGTGAGCATGCGGAACTGCAGCCCAGCATCCTCAAGGGCTTTGCGTAGAGCCGTCATGCTGGGGCCTCCAACCGCCATAAATAGTGGCTTCAGCTGTTGTTCTCTTGATCCGTGGTTGAAGCGTTCAAAGGCATGGATAAGCCGTGGCAGGTCATACTTACCCACGCCAGCATTCCAGACACCTAATAAGTGGGAACCGGAACATAACATTAGGTTGGCTACAGTGTATGTTCCCTTGTGTATTCCACAGCCTTTTTGTTCCGTGTGCTTGCCCCATAGCCTACAGTTCCTCACCTGCCCAACAGCCTTCAGATCCGTCCGATTGATAGCCAATTGCCCAAGGAAATACCTGTTTCAGGTGCCTCAACGAACTCCTGGTCCTCTGCAGGCGGATCCTCCTCTTCCTCCTCCTCCTCCTCTTCCGTCCCATCACTTCCCCTAACCCCCTCGAGCAGAGCAGCCTCCCTTGCCTTCATGCGGTCCATTTTCTGAACAAGCAGAGTAAGGAACATGGATGAGAAAATATCCATTTGCCAATTCCAAAGACACGATGAAAAACCCAAATCCCCCAATCGTCATAATCCGCACCTCCCCTCCCCTCAAACCCCTAAACCCCAAGTTAACATATTCAACGCAAATGTTGCTCACCTGAGCACCCAGCTTCACTTCCCACTCATCCTTCGCCCTGCAACTCAATTCATTGTGTACTTATTTCACAGTCTGAAGGATAAAAATAGAGAAAGATAAAACTTACTTTTGGAGGCCCTCTGCATAGGAGCTGTCCACGCGTGAACCCCAGGCAGAAAGCTTCTCACTCTGCTGTGTGTCAGCTGAGTAGTCACCATGGGCCCAGTTGATCAGGGGCAAGCTGTCATCAAATCTGAGGACTTCACGGGCGCGGTGACAATTCCCGCCACAAAGGCATTTCCCATTGACAACACACCATGTCTTGTATGCTGGATCAAACTTCCCGCCATTGCAAAGCACCTCCTTCCAGCTGCTGAAGGGCAGCGCTGCCCCCGCCTCCGTAGTCAAGCCACCCCGGCCAGGGTTTGAGGGCCCAGCCACGGCAGGATCACCGGCCTGGCCCATTAAATTACTGGTGGTCATGCCGCGCTCCACCAGGACCGGGATTAAAGCCCCAGCCTTGCGGCCCCAACGCCGCAAGAATGCATACTTCGTCTCCGCCGTCACGCCCCTGATCCCACGCAGCAGTTTAGATACTGGCATGCGGTTAGGGTATTTCAGTCGCAAGAAAGCATGGATATCGTGTCCTGCCTCCTTAATAATACGTCTAACAACGTCGTGATCGAAGCAGCCACCGAGTTTAAAGTCTAGGATAGGCGTATTTACTAATGCCGAGACACAAATAAACCCTACGGGCCGGTCGCCAACCGTCGGACCGTACGCCTTCTGAAGAAAGTTCAGGCGACTTTGTAGCCGTTTGTAGGCCTTGCGGCACGCTTCCTTCTCATCCTCAACCTATGCAAGCCATATAACACTTCAATCAGAGTGTTGCACTCGCTGCCGGCTTATTGTTCGTTCCAGAGTTCGTTCCAGTCAAACTTACCATTCCTGCCCACGCTTATCCTTGAAAAGAGCAACGTCTATCGTAAACCCATCGTAAATATGCAAACAACTATGTGACTAGGTATTGGAACTGTTGGCCGGTGAAGAAGCATTCAGGACATGGGAACGCTTCCCTTTACAATTTCAAACCGAGCTATGAAAGATAGGGAGACTTTTCACGTATATTTATGTGTCAATGGGTCAAGTTATTACCGGATTCCAGTGGTACTGCTAATCGGTTTGGACGGAATTATTGCGCGCCGCTCGCGAAATGCTAACGGATCGCAATCATCCATAAAAACGATAAGATTGGCATGTTTTCATGCATTTTTACTGGCGTGCTTGGTATAAATTATTAATGGGGCGAGGTGTTGTGCCCCATACTTAGGGAAAGTGTCCGGAAGCGATGTCCCCATGCGGGAGGAAAGTGGCGCTATGGGGACCCGCTCATAGCTCTGAATACGATCGGCAAAGTCAACTTGAATCAGACTTGCAATTGGAGTCCGAATTGGACTACATGTGAACACACCCTTAGGTCGTGTTCACATGTAGTCCAATTCGGTGTGATTCGACTGAATTGGACGCGAATTGGAATCAGGGTCAGGGGACCCCTCTTGGGGTGTGATTCACTGTAATTGGCCTTTTTCTTTTTCAAAAAGAGATTATCTCACAAACCGTTTTCATAATTGACATATGTATTTATGCTTTGTTTTATTTATGTACTTAATTCGCGAAAAGCTGGTACAATATATTTTGGCAGTCATTCCTGGTTATGTTTGTACAAGAGAGGTGATAAATTTTAGCAAACCTATTAAAACTATGTAGTATTTTTCCTAAACAACGCAACCTTGACCTAAGTGATCATGCACCGCGGTCATGGCACAACAATTTGGCGCGGCGGTGCCTCAAACGGCGGCTAGAAGCCCAGATCGCAACAGCATAGTAATGCAAATTAGCCAGCATTGATAGAAATGCCGGCTTACGGTCGGAGAGGCGGTCGAGCCGGTCAAGTTGGTAGTGGCCGTACGGGCGATCGGGCTGGTCGCGGCCCTCCTGCTTGCCTGTAACTTGGCCCTAACGTGGACATATTGTTGCGCTCAATAGATTTTACTAACATATTGCGTGCAGATATGTTATCCAACAAAGATTACTTTTAGTTGCGTAATTCATGTTTCTGTCCGCCGAACCGCATGTGAATACGATCGGCACAGTCAACTTGAATCAGACTTGCGATTGGAGTCCGAATTGGACTACATGTGAACACACCCTTAACGAAGGTGTGCATTGGATTATTGTCGCATTTGAGGCAACAGGAGATTTCTGGGCAATAAAATTCGGTATTACAGGCATCAATCACCTTATTACTTACTAGGAATCTAAACCTTGCGGGGAAGTTTTGCATTTCGCGGCAGTGACGCCGTTATAACAGCTGGCTGGAGCACTTCGACGAATCTTGAAGGTTTCCGGATGCTCCACATACATCCGTAAAATAGAAGAATGTTTATGGTGTACCCATGAATTGCGTAAAAGTATTAGTAACATGCCGAGCAACCAGTTTTCGTTGGGACCGTGCTTGGGAGAGCAGGGGGTCCCTTCATGGGATCCTTAGTACGTGCAATTATGTTACAATATGCAAGGGATCAGGCAAAACTTCATTAAAATTTACCACCTAGTAAGCTGTTCCTTGCCCTCGGCAGGTAAGACAGGCGAAAGACAATATAACGATAAATGTGTAACCTGCATATGGCACGGGCATCATCTATTTTTAATATAAGTTCTGAGAGTAGTTTAAAAACGATGCACAGAATGCTTGGATATGCTATATCGATGGAGTGGGTCATTCACTAGAGCCGTTCAGGTTTTCACGTGAACTTACAATCAGTCCCGGTTAGATTAGTTGGTAACCTTGGATTTAAATATTGTGGCACAAAGTTTAGGTATTTTGTGGAGTGAGTTCATTGCGATTCACTCCTGGTTATGGCATGGATTCAAAATGTCCTGATATACATGGCGCTGCGACTTACAGACTTGTAATTTTAGCACCTTGAGAGTAAAATAAATGTAACTCACGACCAGCTGTTTCCCACGTGAAACTCAAGTGAAACTGAATCCGTACACGGCGTACCTACTCTTCGTAACAGCCCATTGAGGATTAATTTGTATATACGCATTTATAATTAATTGTATCTCACGTGTTGCCGTGACATCAGATGGGCAAAGGAGCGCGATGTATGCAGGTGTCAGGAACGGAGAAGTGCTTTTTATCACGGCTTTACTTACCATATGTTGGTCTTCGTTGGAAGCAGCCGAGCCTGAACAGGTTCTGCAGGCGATTTTTGCTCGGACGTGTATTCAACGCGTAGCACGAGGTGGTGGCTTCTCGTCCAGGCAAGCAGCTTCCGAACCCGACATGACGTATCCGACCACTTAGCGTAAATATGTTTCCTAAGCGCCGCCCCGCGACGGGCGCGGGAGGCATCGTAACATCCCTGTCGGCCAGGGAGGTCCTCTCCAGCACCACCCGGGCAGCCTTAACCTACCCGGCCACGCCCTACCTGCACTGCCTCAGCGCAAGTCAGTACCTAACACGCTCAGCTCATCTGATCTCTACCCGGGTAGCGATTGAATTGCAATCTCGCGTCGCCCTCATTCGCCCCAATCCTGATTGTCCAGGTGTCCGAACGCAAGTGAACTCATCGCCCACGTTGACTTTTGCACGGCGCCGCCAACAGCAGGCGACGACATCCAGGTAGGTGCGCCAGTCGCTGGGGACCGTCGCTGCCGCGGCACCGCTGGCGCTGCGGTACCGGTACCTCCCTTCCATAGCACGCGCCCATCAGCCACAGCATTTCACTCAGCATTCAGAGCTTATGTTTTTTACGTTTGAAAGCCCAATGGCGAAGCACAATATGCATCTTGCTGTTCAGCCACTGCCGGGACCTAATCGCCCCCCCTCTGCCTTGCCTTGCCTTGCCTCGCTTTGCTTTACCCTACCCCTCCCTCGTCTGCATTGCATCCCACTTCCCATCGAACCCGCTTCAGCCCATCACGCTTGCCGGACTTTCATCACCGTTGCTAGCCCGCGCCGCCGCGCTCTTCACTGTGGCGGAGGATGTAGGCTGGCCCGTCCGAATACAGCTACTGGAGCCTGCCGCGGCGGTGCCAAGTGGGAGCAGTGGGGTCGCCAGCACCGACAACTATGCCGTGGCGGCGGCAGTGGCGGCGTCTTGGGCCGTGCCGCCGGCACCCTGGGATTTAGCGCCGTATGCTGACGGCTGGTTGGTGGATAGCATCCGAGTGGGAGAGGCGCAACTAGGGGGGTACGCGGCGGATCTGTCCTATGGAGTCGATGTTGTGGAGGGCCTGTCCTGGTACGGCATCGCGCAGGCCTGGCGTGACCTTACAGGTGATTAATAATAATTCAGAAGCACTGGGAACTGGGAGTACTGTTAACTGTTGACTGTTGACTGTTGACTGTTGACTGGAGGGGGTAAAAGCTCATCACTCATAAACCCGCACCACATTGCCCCTCAGCGCTTCTTCAGTACTACAGCGGCGGCAGCAGCAGCAAAACATTAAGCATCCGAATGAGTAGCGCAGCGCCAACATGCTCCCCATTGGTGTATGTGTGTAAGCTGTGGCCGGCCATGGTAAGGGTCGGAAGTAGTCGTGACAAACCGTACTTTTCCTCGACTCGTCTTAATCCCTTCTGCGTCCTCGTCCATATGGCGCAGGACTGTACAATTTCAGCGCCTACGCTGTGCCCCTGGGCGGCGGCGCCCTACAGCTGCTTTACCGTAAGGATGTTCTGGACCGCAACGGGGTCACCCAGCCACCGGTAACCTGGCAGCAGCTGCTGGAGGTCGCCGCCAGCCTGCACGGGAAGAATATGGCGCCAGTGTCGCTGGCGGCGGAGGAGGCCGGGGCGGCGGCAGGGACATGGGGGGCTGCCAATTCCAGTGCGGAGGGGGCTGCTTGTGGAGAGGGCAATAGTAAATGGCCCGGTTACGGCATCTGCTTTGACATGGCTGCGGGTGAGTGGCAGATGCAGGAGGGAGGCCGTAATGAAATGGTAAATGGAAAATTGAAAGGCTCTTCTGGGCCGCCGCGAGGCGCTTCTTTGATTGATAGCATCTCTGTGAGAACTCACGCTTGCTCCTCCAAAGCCCATCCATGGCGTTTTAAACCATGCTGCAGTACGACGTGAAACACGAGAAGCTATCATCCTTCCGGGCTTTTCGGTGCACCTAAACTCTCCGCCAAGGAAATTTTCGCACGTGCATGTGACACTGCCCCTTCACTCGGTGCAGTCACATCACCGAGTGGTGCTGCGCATATCGCGCCAACTAGGCCAGCACATCCACCCACACTCGCAGCCGCACACCACGACATAGACACACACCCGCATACACACACCCGCATACACACCCGTACACCCGCACACCCGCACACACACCAGCACACACACCCGTACACAGACCCATACACACATCTGTACACACATCCGTACAAGCACCCATGCATTTGGCCACAGGTTGCTCCTCCTCGCACATCTACGTCATGGCTATCTGGGCCTCCCTAGCAGTCAGCCAGGGCGGCGAGCAGGGGTTGATTTTTGATCCGCGCACCATGCGGCCGATGCTGGACAGCCCTGCCTTCATAGAGGCACTCACCATCTGGGGACAATTGGCGGCGCTGGCGGCGTTGCCGCCGACTGGCGTTCGCGACGCCGCTGCTGCTGCTGCCGCCTCCTCAAGCTCAAGCTGCATTGGTACAGGTGTCGGCGTCAGCGCCGTTCCTGCCGCCTTCACCGCAGGGCGCTGCGCGCTGACTTTGGCATCCACTGGAGCCATCAAGGCGGCACTACGCCTGCAAACTAGCAGTAGCCGCAACAACAGCAGCTGCAGTAGCAGTAGCAATGACGTAAGTGGAACCAGTGACAGCAGCAGTGGCGGTGGAGGCGGCAGCATCGGCAGCAGTGGCCCTCAGGCCTCAGAGCTGCCGCTGACAGCGGGCTTGCTGGGCGTCGCGCCACTGCCGGGCTCCCCAGCGGTGCTTGACAGGCTCACGGACAAGATGACGGCCTGCACTCCGGCTCTCTGCCCCTACGGAGAGACGGTCGCCACTGCCGCCGCCGGCAGCCAGATCATCAATCGTGCGCCACTGCTGGGTATGGATTCTTCACCCGTGGGTTTGGTTTCGGCGCGTGTAGCACCGTGGCGGCAGGCACGTGCGCTGCAGGCGCTGAGCCGTCTGGCTGGGCCTGATGGCAGCTGGTTGCTGGTACGGGACCCATCAGTAGCCTTGGGCCCGGTGCGGTCAGAGCAGTTGCTACTGACACTGGAAGGAGAAAAGAATAACAGCAGCGGCCTTGGCAATGGCGCAGGTAAGGATTGGGCATCGGCGGGGTATGATGCGGACGCGATGGCAGCGCTGTTGTCAGAGGCGCGGAGGGCGATGGCGCACCGCAACGCTGTGGGGCCTTTGGAGATTCCTGGAGCCGAACAAGTCATGTAAGCGAAGATATATGCAGGCCGAGAGGACCCATATGCCATATTGAAGCCTATCGTCCTATCCTCGCGTGGGGTTATGGGTTCCGCAAGGGGGGAGGAGGGGGAGAGGGGGCGCTTCCATTTCAACATGTGGGCCTACATATACTTTGTTATTACGAATGGCGGTTAATTCAGTGCAGGTGGCAGGCAGCAGCTTCCTGCCTTTCAGGGAGTTAGTTCAACTCCCAACACAAAGATGCCGTACTCGGCCTCGGGGAGGCTCGCATGATAGGGTAGCACAACTCGCGGAATGCAAATAACACATCCCGCATAATGTCCGTGAGAGCTTCCCGGGTCAGAGCCTTCTCTTTTCGGCTCACCGTTGCTGCATGGTCTGCCTGCCCCCGGCCCTGATGTTATGGAGACAGGACCATCCTGCGTAGTGCTGTAGATAGCGTGACGGATGCTGCGGCGGCGGTGAGTGTGCCGTCATCGCCAAGGACGTCGGCCGTGGCACCAGTAAGGAAGTTGGGAGCAGCGACCAGCGTGCCGCCGCAAGAGTCGGAAGGTGCTGGCGCTCCTGGAGCTCACGAAGGCCGAGCCATGGGTGCTGTTTCTGTTAGCATCGACAGCACCGTCCCTGGCGGCAGCGGCGCCACTGCCGACGCATCCATGAGCGGGCGGCACTTGCTGCAGCAGCAGCAGCTGCAGCGCAGCGCTGCTGACACCGCAGCGGCGGCAGCGGCGGTTGCACAAGCCGCTGTCAGGGCTCTGCTGTGGCTCGATGGCTCACGTGGGCTGCAGCTGAGAATAGCACCGCCAGCGTATAATGGGTCCTTCCTCGGCTCCGGATCCCACGCGCTGGTGAATGTGACACTGGCTGCAGTGAAGCAGCCGTACTTGGCGTCCATCCATTCGGTCCTACCCCTTGAGAACGACCTGGATGAGGAGGTGAGGGGAGATCGGTACTGGCGCTGCGGGGCCCCGGGCCAGGGCCCAGACTGGGGCTCAGGGCTTGAGGGTCAGAGCTAGAGCCAGGGTTAGCTAGGCCAGCATGAGGCTGCCGCGTATGCGATGTAGGTGCGTGGGTGGGCTTGATGGCAACTTCCCTTTGGCAGCTCTGGTTATGAAACTTAATGTGTGTGTGTCTATCTGTATGTGTGTCTATCTGTATGTGTGTCTATCTGTATGTGTGTCTGTCTGTATGTGTGTCTATCTGTATGTGTGTCTGTCTGTATGTGTGTCTGTCTGTATGTGTGTCTGTTGGAGGCAAAGAGAGAAGGGGAAAAGAGAGAGAGGGAGGAAGGGAGAGAATCCTGTACGACGACCCCTACTGGCCATACGCTGTTTATCTCTGTTCATTCTCGCACACCCGATAAGCTGGCCCTTTCTCCTCCCTTGTTGCGGTGTCGTGTTAACCTCATCAGGTGGACCCGGCGCCTCCCACCGGCCGACACGGATCACGTAACGGGGTTGTGTACATGCAGGTAGACGCGGCAGATGCGCACAGGCATGAGTATGGGGACGGGATCGCTGAGCTGGACGTGGTGGCGGTCGTTTGGTACCTTGGTGTTGGGAGTTGCCGCCACCGCTGAGGAAGAACGACCACCATCACCACAATTGCTGCCACTGCCGCCGCCTCCGCGCCTACTTCTCATTTTTTCGGATGAAACACGTTGTCACATTGTCACGGTCGTATTGACAGCGTTTCACACACGCATGCTGCAGGTGGGTGTGCCAATCATCTGCATCGCCTCGGTCGCCCTCACGGTGCTGCTGATTCTAAACACGCGTCAGGCCCGCGGCAAAGCCTACTACACCGTGGATGCACCACCCGTCAGCCCGGACACTTGCCTGTTGGTCACGGTGAGAAGTGAATGTATTCCTGTCCCATGCGACAGTGCCGTGTTTGCCCGTGCCGCTTTGTTCGCCAGTTCGTGGTGTGTGGGGTGGGCTTGTCTGATTTTTCGCGTGGGGACTTCTGACGGTGTGGGCGGACAGGAAGCTGATGTGGCTGAAGGGACCGAGGTGCGCGGGAGGTCAGATGATCTGCTGCCGGGGGCCCTCATGTAGGATAGTGCACGCACAGGGCAGTGATCTGAACTGGTCGGAATAAAGGTTCTCGAGAAGAAGAGAAAAATCGATGGTGAAAAAGTAAATCTTTAGTTAAGTAATGTCCGGAAAATAACAATACTTTCTACTCCCTTCTCCTTGCCCCGGACCCCTAAGGCCCAATTACCAACACCTTCACAGCAGTGCATGCATCTATGTCGAGTCATCAATGTGTCGTTCGCACTCTATATCGTCTACATCGTTTTACTGATGACAATATCGACCTCTCTTTGCTCCTACGCAAAGGGCACATTCCGGGGCCACATTCCGGGCGCTTGGGAACCCCCTCCCTCATACATGCACGCCATTATTTGTCTCATCCGTACGAGCAGGATGTGCAAGACAGCACTGTGCTTTGGGAGTCACTGCCGCCGGATGTGATGGACAAGGCAATGAAGGTTAGGTAAAGGGGAAGAAGGGAAGAGGGAGAGAGGGAGGTTGTGTGTGTTGGAGGTCAGAGCATCGTGCAGTTTCAGGACGCGGGGAGGTTTGTGTGTCCGCATTCTTGACTAGCTGCCAACAATGAAGAACCTATTTAATCATTTCACATACACACAAAAATGCAAATACACATGCGTGTGCACACGGCATGCTATGCAGGTGCACCACTTCACGATGCGGCGCTACTTGGTGGCCTACAGCGGGTACGAGGCGACAACGGAGGTGAGCAGCAAGGAAACATGACTTGCCCCCTCCTCTGCATGTGCCTGTTATCGGGGGTGGAGGGCAGGGAATGTGCCATCCACTTTCGTTCAAGCCGCCATACGAAGTTGCCGCGTTCTGAAAGGCCGTGCCCCAGCTCCATATACCGCCGCCTCGCTGGTTGTCCGGTTGTCCGCAGTCACTACTTGCAGGATACTTATGATCGTGACCTCACTCGGGGCCATCACCCTTACTTCTTGGCCATGGGGTCGGTTGATTTGTCTGTCGGTGGACTCGTTAATGTTTCCATCAGCTTCTACCCCCATCCGTTCTCTCCCTGCTTCTGCCATACGGTCTGCCCCCCTCCCCCGGCACTAACCTCACTCGTGACACCTCTCATACCTACATATGCCGCCTGACTTCCACCCGCACACCAAAGGGCGACTCTTTCATCCTGGCTTTCTACAACTCCACGGACGCGCTCAAGTACGCAATGGCGGTACAGCAGGTATAAACCAATATATGGGTCTTCCGTTTTCCCCCTCGCCTAATTTTTTCGTCGCCTTATACGTGACAACCGGACGTCGGTCTTCTCAGCTCTCCTCTTCCCCTCGTCCGCAGGCACTCGTGGAAGCCCAATGGCCAGTGGAACTACTCGAGGCGGAGCCTTGTGTGTGTGTGTGGGTTTCGCCGGTGGCGTTGGCCCCCTCTCGGTGCGTTGTGGTTTGCGGGATTGAGGCCAAAGATGGGAGGTGGGGGATTGCAGGCGTAAGGCGACCCAACCTCAATGTAGGAACAGAACACGTTCCTACATCGACCCACGAGCGCGAAGACCGTCCGTCTCCTGCCGCCACAGACCTCATGCTTCAGGCCTTCCTGCCTCTCCTAACTGCATGTGGAATCCCTTGCCCTGCGACCTCCGGCGCCGCCTCAATGAATCCAACCAATCCAATGAACACATGCACACATGTTCATGCGCTCGCATACGGGACTCTTCTTCCCCCCGGCCCATTTGTTCCATACGTAATACACACGGACCGCTTCCAGGCCGGAACCTCTTCTGAATCCATTTTCGAGGAGGACTACTTTTACAGCTTCCGGTCGGGGCTCCGTCAACCGCCTCGGCCCCACACTCGCCATCCTGACCGGGGCAGCGACGGCGCCGTCACCGCAGAGCCGTTCCGAAGCGGGTAGCGTCGACCCGCTGCAGTCCACAGCCGCAAAGGCCGGGGCTGCGGCTGGTCTGCTCGCCGCCATCATTACTGCTAGTGATGGGGGCGGCAGCGGACGTGGGCTGCCGTCACCGATGTTGCTGGCACGCTGGCGGCGGTTGAACAGCAGCGGAGGTGCCGTCTTGGACAGTGGCTATAGCATCGGCGGCAGTTTTCATGGCGGCAGCGGTGGTGGTGGTGGTGGTGGTGGTGGTGGTGGCGACGACAGTGGCCAGGAGGTGAGTGGGCTGCGTGGGTTGGGTTTGAACGATGCTGAACGGCTTGGCCACAGGCCCATGCATGTGAGTATCGAAATTCCTGCCCTCGTCCCTCATGTCGTCAGGGTTCCGTTAGGAAGACGTACAAAGGGCGCACGTCATTTCCGTGGCGGTACAAAAGCATCGATGCTAGCGGAGGCGTCACCGACTCCAGTGGCAACGGCACTGCCGCCGTTGCCGCAGCCGCGGTCGCGCCCGTGGAGATCAGCATGATCGGTGGAGATGCGCATCAGGTTTTGGGTGGTGTGGGGGGCGGGGTGTCAATGTGCGATGAAGATGGTGACGCCGGTGGCGGTGGTGAGAGTCCAATGGATAGGGGGAGTGGCGGACCCTGGCAAAGGGGGGGCACTGCCGTCACTGAAGGCACCATGGCCGCCACGTGCCAGGTTTCGTTGCCCAACCCACCCGAGCGGCGTTGTTCATTGGAGCAGTGCGCGCTCATGCTGGCTACAAATGCAGCTGCTGACGTGGCCGCCGGGGCTCCGACGATGGCAGTGGAGACAGTCACGGAGGCGATGGTGGCGGTCGAACCTGAGGCGGCGGTGCCGGGGTATGTGGTCGGCAGTCGCTCCCGCCTCAGCAGGATGAACACAAGTGCTGGCCATTTTACCTCCACATCACCCACCGGCGCCGCCAGCCGTCTGGCAGGAAGTGCCCGACATTTGTCCCCATCAGCCGATTCTCCATCATCAATGGCACCACGCACCTCTCCGCCCCCGCACCCGCCGCCTCCGCCTCCACCACCGGCGTCGTTACGCCTCAGGGGCGAGCTTCCACCACCACCTATGCACCATCACCAGCCGCCAATACTGCAGCAGGTTCAGCAACCGTTGCCGGTGCTGTGCGACTCCACATCGCCGTCACGCCGGCTCCGGAGCCCCGCCCGTTGCAGCGACGCCACCCTCCTGGCCTCCGTGCGCGCAGACAATGTCCCGCCGCCGCCGCCGCCGCAGCAGCAGCAGCAGCCACATTTACAGCAGCAACAAGAAGGAGACGTTTGGAATCCGCGCGCAAAATTAGTGGCAACACGGCATTTTTCTCTTTTCGGAGCTGCCCCGGATGCGGCGTTGCTGGCGCCGGACACCGGCAACGGCACAGGAAGCGCAGGAGTTGCGCTCGGTAGCGGAAGAGGCGGCGGCGGTGGGGCTCCGGGATCAGGTGGGGCTCCGGGATCAGGTGGAGGCCCGGGAGCCAGCACTCGGGAGCTGCTCATCCGTGTGCGGCGCTCCCTCGCAGGCGGTGGTGGCGGCAGCCCGGCTGGCAGCATCCGCAGCGGCGGCGGCGGTGGCGAAGATTTCAGCATCCGCAGCGGCGGCGGCCAGGATCGCAGCATCCGCGGCGTCGGCGGCGTGTCTTCCTTTTTTGCCATGAAGGCGAAGTCCTGTGGCGATGCAGCTGCGCAGGGGGCCACGGAGGGCCCAGACTCGGGCAGCGAAAACGACGGTGTACCTGCTGCCTTGGCCGCTGCAACGGCCGCGGCGGATGATGGGCGGCGCGTCAAAGGTGGGCAGCGAGGTGTGTATGCTTTGGCATTCGAGGACGAGGACCACAGGGAGGGTGTGGGGGGGGCCATGGGCAGCAATTCAGGTGGTGCTTCCTTTCCCATATCCTGTCCCGCAATGCATGTCCCACATCAACGTTGCGGGAAATCAGACGATGTAAATCAGACGCCCACGGATTTGAAAATTTGAGCGGAGCTTCCATCACCATTCAGGGCCCTTAATCTTCTTGGACGCGTTCCAATTTAGGCAACTTCTTTCAAAATGTCATTCCGTAGGCCTAGCTGGCAGAAGTGAGCTTCTTGGCGGGGGCCCTCCACACGACGAGATGGGGGCCCTATCGGCGCCATTGCCCCGCCTCTCCATTGCTCCCTCTCCCGGCCTCGGACCCGGCACCGCGGACGACACAGCGACGCCCTTTCACCAAGTGATCTCATCCAAGTGGCTGCCAGCGACTTCTGGCGTGCCGGGTGCCGTACTGGCCTTCCGGGGACTTCGAGTTCGAGTCGGGTGGGTCTGTTAGACGTGGCGTCCCGCTCAGTCATGTTGAGCTTTACTTAGGGTTTATGATAGCTCCAATGAGCTGAGCTCCAATATCACCGCCTATTTCCACACCCGGCCAACCCCCCTGACTGATGAACTTAAACTCAGGCGTCATCAATTCCCTGCTCCCTTGATCTCCCTCCCTCCCCCTCCCCCTCCCTCTCCCCTTCCCTCTCCCCTTCCCTCTCCCCTTCCCTCTCCCCTCCCTCTCCCTCCGCCGTAAACGCTCGTACGTACACAAACATACGCACACATACAAACACACGCGCGCGCGCACATAGGCTTTATGCGGGTGTAAGCTCTGAATCAGAGATGGTGTATAACCGGGCGGCGGCCCGTCTCATGTACTGCGGCCCCGTGCTGCGGGCCGCGAAGGCAGTGGCGGACGCGGCTCATGGCGGCCAGGTGCGTGTGTGGGCCACGTGGGGACCGCGTTGATACACAATGGGGTTCGTTGGTCGCTGGTCGTTGACCTGGAGGTTAGGGCCTTAGAGATGCATGTTGGGTTAAGGCTTAAGGCCATCGCGTTTTGAACATACCATTCGTGACGTACCGCCGCCACTGGTACTGCTGATGTGGCTAAGGCCACTGCTACTATTGCTATTGCTGTTTGTTCCAGTAAATGCTGCTACTTCTGCTACTGCTGCTGGTTTCCTAATTCCTGATGGGATTGCTTCCCCCGATATGTTCCAGGTGGTCCTGAGCGCCTCCGCGTTCGCGGGCCTGTCCCAGTGGATGGTCAACGGAGAAAACTCAGTGACGGTCTGGTTCGGAGGCCGGCATCTGATACAGGTACGGCAGTACGGCCATCCTTGCGTCAGTTCCGTGCGAATCTTCACCAAATCCTCAAGAGCCGCGACGCCATGACCACGCAAGCTAACACCCCTCCATATTTTATGCCATTCCGTACATCCGCACACTCATTAAACATCGCATATTAGTACGGCACCTTTACCGTACATTCGGTGAAGATCTTCTCCCTGGGTCTCCTCCCTTACCTGAGGAATAGATCTTTAATTAAAAAACCGCTTTTGGCGAGGCGCTCAACCCCAGCTACTTCCATTCCCTCTTGTCATCCCGCAGGACGATCTCCCGCCCCAGGACCTTTACGTGGCCTTCTCCCGGTCCCTGCTGGGTCGCTGCAGCCTGCTGCCCCCTGGACTGCGCAGCCGGGGTGTGCTGCGGCCCGCGCTGTCGGAAGCTCTGGTGGGGCCCGTGGTGGTGGCGGCGCTGGCGCTGCACCGGGCCCCTGAGCTGCTATCCTCCCTGGAGGGTGACCAGGGGGAGCGCTGCGTGGCCATGTTCGAGATCGTGGTATTACAGCTGATGAGGCTGCTCGGGGGCACGATGGTAAGTGGGCTTAGGGTTTGTGTAGTTGGGTTTAGGGCCGCCTTCCTTCCCTCGTATATTGGCCCTCCATACTACGAATATCATCGACGCATGCGCGCCCATGCCATAGCCCGCACGCGGCGGCCAACACATACACTCACAAACCGTGCCATACATGGTTCCTGTACGGCGTAGTACGACGCGGAGCAGGGCACTGTGGTAGCCGCCTTCACTTCGGCCCGCGCAGCAGTGCTGTGGCTTCTGCACAGCCAGACGCTGCTAATGGCGGTGCCTTGGGAGGCTGCAGTACTGGCCTCGCCGTACTGCGAGCGCAAGGTGTACGTAGTACGACAGCCGATATCACGACCTACGGCGGCGGGCCATCCGACGGTGTCGCGGCCGCCGAAGAAGCTGGTGAGGTGTCACGACAGATGGGGTTACCGCACAGTGCTTGACCCTACCCATGTCACGGTAGGGTCAAGCAAGCGGGCCTGCTTTGCCGGGCGCCTCATCTCTGCGTTGGTTATAATATATACAGTTATGTAATACATATGTTTCATTATGTGCGCTATGCGCTTGTTGCCTTTTGTTGTCGTCTTCCTTGCTCAATATCCGAGATGTGGACGGCGCTGCCCCTCGGTATGTATAATTTGTCCGTCTGTCCGTCTGTCCGTCTGCTTCCATTTCGGTGATGGCGTTGCGGCCAAAAGGCAAGGCAAAAGTCAACCCAACGTGCCCCAAATCAAGAAATAAGTCGCGAGCTTCATTCGCCGCCCGAAGGTTCTCATGACGCAGTTCACTGCTACCGTACACCCCAATAACCGTATCCGTACATACCAAGAAGTACAAACCATCATAACGGTATATCGCAACTATTGCTGCGTCCCTCTCCCTGCCAAGGTGACCCTGGCCGCCCCACGGGTCACAGGAGCTGCCGATCTGGCGTATGTTGGGCCGGAGGTGCACAAGGGGTGAGTGGGCAACCGGCAGCAGAAAGCCTAAGAGCCCTGGGGACTTATCCTGTTCCGCTTCTCCTTCACATAACCCTCCCCCTCCCCCCCCCACAACTATACACACACATACACACATACACGCACATACACACAAGTACATA
Source organism: Volvox reticuliferus (assembly GCA_019650235.1). Taxonomy (NCBI): domain Eukaryota; kingdom Viridiplantae; phylum Chlorophyta; class Chlorophyceae; order Chlamydomonadales; family Volvocaceae; genus Volvox; species Volvox reticuliferus. The sequence continues at coordinate 2,291,783 of BNCP01000008.1, forward strand.
CACAAACGCACATACATACAGGACCCATGCCATGGCAGACGTCCACAGGCAACCACTTGATACCCGCTTGAGGTCATCGTTGTCGCGCTTCAAAGTTGCTGCCGCTGCCGTATTTGAGGCTTAGGTGCTTCATGGTGCAATAGCCACTTATAAGATCAGTTAGATTGCCACCACTGCCTTCTGGGCCCCGCAGCTCTGGTTGCCTGGTGATCCCTGCCCGCCAGCGCCAGAGGCTTCAAAAGCTGCTGCGCGCGGCCGGACCGGGCCAGGTCGTGTGTACCTCACTCGTGGAGGTGGCCTTTGCGATGGAGCCGCCGCCATCGCCCACGGCGCCGGCCGCAGCCGCAGCCGCCGTTGCGGGCTCCTCCACCGGAGTTATGAGTATCCCGCCGCAACAAGCGTCGGGTGACGACAGTGCCTCGGCTTCATTGGCAGCGTATTCTGCACCACAGGAGGTGTCGCCAATGCCGAAGACGAGAGAGATCGATGCAGCTGCTCATGATGTTGTCGATGCTGTGGACGGCAAGCGCAACGAAACTGCGAACCTCGCCGCACCGCCGCCGCCACCGTTACTGCCGTCACCGTCCTTCCCACGGAGCGCGATTGGAGCCATCCTCAGGTCTCATTCCTTGTGGCGCGATGAAGTCGGCGGCACCGACGCTGACGTCATTGGCGGCCCCAACCGTGGCGATGTTGGTCAGTGTCCGCAGCTGCGGAGTCCAATGGACGACGGTGCCATGCTGCGCCCTGACATGCTGCGCCGCATTGCGCACAGCCGGAGGGCGCTGCACTCGGCTGCGGCTGCGGCGGCGGCGGCTGCAGCGACGGCTGTAGCCGCATCAACAATTGCGGAGGTTGAGGCCGTACGGCATGTCTCCTTTCTCAGGGACGGCGCCACCGCCGATGCCGACGCCGATGCCACAGCTGCTGCCGCTGCTACTACCAGCCCTGCCGCCCTTACCGCCGCATTGACTGATTCATTGCTCCGCTTGGAACTGACAACTGCCGGCAATAGCCTATCGGCGTGTATAATGACGCTTCCTGGGCTAGAGGCCGTGCGCTTCGCGGAACGCAACCGCTCAGTTCTCTTGCGGCTGGGTCTGCTGGCCCCGCCGCCGGCCCCGTCCCCCGACCGCACCGCTGGGCGCCTGCAGGATCTTGGGCGGGGCAGCGGGCCTGTCGGGGGCGGGGGGCCCAGTGGCGCGCACCGCCGCCACTACTTCTTCGGCCCCGCTGCCGCAGCGATGTCTGCCGCCACCGCTGTTGCCGGACTGCTGTCTTCTGGTCGAAGGCAATCTCGCCGTGCCTCGGTCAACAGCGTCCCCGCAAGAGCTATGTCAATGCCTTTGGAGCTCGGCCCGGAAGCTGCGCAGGACGTTTCGAACCGTTCACACTGCAGCCAAGCACACCACTTGATGGCATTGACTTGCGACGCGAGCGGCGGCAGTGCAGGCGGCAACGGTGCACGGCCACGCTCCCGTGATTGGCACAACCGCGGGGGGATAGGCCACGGTTTGTTACACCTTGTAGGCCTCAACGCCTCCCGCCGGCATAGTACCCTTGGACCGCCGGCGGCGGCTGTGGTGGTGGCAGCGGCGGAAACTGTGGTGGCAGCGTCACCGCTGCCCGACGCTGCGGCTTCACGTGGGAGATTCGCTCTGCAGCGGCGCAGCGAGTCGAGCAATCACGTGCGTCTTTTCAGCGTGATGGCGGATGAGCCGTGCGGCCGAGCGAAAAGCGCGGTGTGGTCAAATCGGAGGTCTACCACGGGGGGTTCTATTAGGATGGACGGCAGCGCGGCGGCGCTTCAAGGCAGCCTGACTGTGACTGTGGCGACATCGGCGGCCACGGCTGCGGCAGAGCCGTCAATACCGCCGCGCCAAGCCATTCTATCTTCATTTCTGCATCACTTCTCAGGCATGCGGCGCCGCTCTACACAGAGTCTCATGCCGAACTGCGTCTCTGCAAGGGTACCAAGTCTGCTGGTGGCGAAGATGGGCGCCGCTGCAACCGCCGTCGACGGCAGTGGAGTTCCGGAAGTTCTCACGCTGGCCGGGGACTCTGAAGCCCCCGCAGCGCAGCCTGATCTGGGTTGTCATGGCCGGGGCCAGGATGACTTCACAAAGCGCCTTGTTGACGGCAGCAGCACCGGCCAGCGGTGGCCTCTGCAGGACAACGACGGTGGTGTTGGTGTCAGTGACGGAACGTTACGGCCTAGCCGTGATAACTTCATCACATCTCAACGGCTTGGGCTCGCCAAGCTGCCCTCGCCGCCGCCGCCGCGACAACAGCAGCAGCAGCCGAAGGAGCAAGCCTCTGCCGCTGCTACCGTCCCATTGGCGGTGGTGGCGGGCGTGTCGGCGCTGTGGACGTCAGGCGAGGGTGATCACGGCCATCGAGACCTTTGGCCGGTCCGGAGCCTCGTCAGTCTAACGAGCGCCCCACAGCGATTGACTCATCCTGCGGAAGTGGCGATACCGGCGGCGACGGCGACTGCCGCCCTCGTCAGTTCCTGCGACGGTATGGCCCGAACTGGTGGCCTGCGTCCCGGTCATAAGGGAAGCCTGGGCAACTTGCTGCGCAGCTCGGATGGCGGGTTCACCGGCGGCGCCGGTCGCAGTACCTTATCGTTTGGCACACGCAGCTTGCGGTGTAACCCAGTTCCAGATACCTCAAGCAGCGAAGTCAACAGAGCTGCTAACTGCGGCGGCGGTGCCGGCTGCGGGGCCAGAGAATGCAACGGTGGCGTCGGCAACTGCGGCGCGGCCTATCACCACCACCATCAGCATCACCACCACCTGCATCACCACAAGCACAGTCACAACGATCACAACGATAATCATCACAACCGCCACGGGCCGATTGATGCACCGAATCTTGGTCGGATCTGGCAGTCGTGTGGCGGAGCGGCCGCCGAGAGTGCGTCTGCGTGCGGCAGTAGCCCGGTAGCCGTTCGACCCATCGATACCCCCGTGCCGGCCTCACACCGATATCCAGCAATGCAAGGTCAGCAGCAGCCATATCGCAACTCAGGACGTTCCGCCGTACTGGGAACGTTGGCAGCGTTGCGGTGCGACGCGGACGGTTGTGATGGCGATGGAGAGGTCCGAATCGCCGCCGATACCGCGCACGTGCAAACACGGATAGCGCAGGTGGCTTCAGTGGCGGCGGCAGAAAGCTCACCGGCAGTACCCCGCGCTGAGAATGTGGGACGAGGTCGCCCAGCGCAGGTGGGGCCGCACCGCCGCACCCGTGGCGGTGGAGGAGGAGGAGGAGGAGGTAGCTCCGCCTCCGCCTCCGGCAGCGGCAGCGGCGTTGAGGAGGTGGTTAGGACGATGCCGCGCGGCCCCAGCTTGCTGAACGCGACGTCAACCACGCCCCAGCCGATTCCACCGTGCCGGGAGTTGGTGACGATGAGCTGCCGTCGGGCAGCCCAGAACGTCGCGGACTCCTCTTGCGCTGTACCAGGTCCCTCTGGAGATAGTCCGCAGGGGACCCACGGCGAAGATCATCTGGCAGACGCACTCCGACTGTGGCACGGCACAACTGCAGCCGCGGCTTCCGCAGCGGCAGTGGTGCCACCGGAATCTACGGTAGTTGCGCTGGTCGACGGCCCGGCTGGCTCAGCCGCCGCTGCCACCAATGCCGCGGCTACCGAAGGCGACGCGTTGCAAGGGCATGGTGGCGGCGCTGGCGGCGCTGGCGAAGCGCTGGTATTTGCACGTGTAGCACCGCCATTGTCGGGCTGCCCGCAAGCGCCGGAGGTGCTGCGGGAGCTGCAGGCGTCAGTTGTTCGCTTGACGCTGGTGGAGTCGGTTGATCCACGGGTCGCTGCCTCCCTAGGCTGCGGCCTTTACATCTGTTCCCTAGGTAAGTCATCCCAAGAGCGATCGGCAGGCTGGGATGCCGCCAGACGAAGGGTATGCACGGCGGTTGCTTGTGGGGGGTTGGGGAGGTGGGGGCCTCAGGCTGTTGGGAAAAGGGACAAATGCCCGGAAGTTACCCATCCCCTTCCACGGGCCTGGTGCCGTGCGTGGCCTGCTTGCTGCACCCCGCAGAAGCAACCAGCTTGCTTGGATTGTCCGGCGTCTCCATCGAGTCCTCCAGCAGACCGAGGGCGTCAGAGCTGCGTAGCAAAGAGGGATCCACCAACGAGCCCAGCGTCCACCGCAGGGTTGTGGAGGCGGCTGGCAAGGTGCTATTGCCGCTACAGCTGCCGTTGCGGCGTTGGTTACCCAGTCGCATGGACTCTGCTGCATTCGGGGCCGCGGAGGACACGTAGCGTCGGAAGACGGAAAGGTTAAGTTGGAGTTCAGTTGGGTCTTGTGTGATCAGCTGGGATGTACAGCAGCTTACCTCACATGACACCCTCGAGGTAAGGGACCGCGCCCCCAAAACACCCCGGGTTGCCTCTCGAGTGCGCCCTAAATGTCAGAGAGGGAACTTGACAAGTGGGTTCGCACCGCAGGCAGGCTCCTGCAAACTGACCACCAGGTGATTAGCGAATGAGAGAAGTTAGTTGGCCTTGGAACGGAGAGGGTTGTCCAGCGACATGCGCCTCCGTTATCCCCGCGCGTCCCCCAGGCCAGCAAACAGACTTAGAACTCGCAGGCATCGATCCGTTCTTAATTATTAGTTTTAAGGGCTGTGATGAGAAATGCCGTTGCTCCGAGGAAACAGAGACATGTCTATGAATTGCTCCAGGAGGCCCCCTGGGGTCGCTGCTCCATTGCTGAGCCAAAGGCCGCTATGAAACCAGAGACGCACTCGGTCGCACGCACTCAGGGGTGGGCGGCGAGACCATTGACTAAGAGGATGGCGTTGGAGGTATGCGTGTGTACGTAAAAAGAAGCACGGGCAGGGATGTAGGGACGCAGGGCGGTCAGGTCAAGATTTGAGGTGACCGTGCGCCATTGCCCTTAAAGTGGAGCGCGAATGCGTTAGAGATATTGGGATACTGGGTCGGGAAAGGGCATGAAGATGCGAAGGTCGCACTTGGCTTCCGCATGCTGGGGGTGTAAAAGCACCCTTTGCCCATGCTATTGGGCCGTGCTATTTCCAAATTTCTCCATTAAAGGTATGTTTATTAGGTGTTTATCCTGTCCAATATGGTCTCTCCTCCGTTGAACTTGGTAGACTTGGCGCGAAATGTAGTTTCCACACCCAGCAAATGAAGCGCACAGCGCACTTTTCGCTGTTTAATTCGCTTTATGAGGCCCCGTGACCGCATGGATTCCGTTTCTAGTTAAAACGGATCCAGCTGATAAACTTGTTTTTACATGCTCCTGCGTGGCTATTTTTTTGTTGTATATCTGTCGCTCATTTTTTAAGTGTTACCGTATTGTAAGCTTAAACTACGTGTGTAGTCTCTATGTCGCCGAACGGGGCGTGCGTTTTGTTGTCCAAGTTTATGTACCGGTGATTCGGGCGAGCATTACGCCCTCCTGGCTTTGGCAGGAGAAGTAGTAATGGAAGGGGGATTGTGATTGTCGCACGGCATGCGCTTTGACGCCACCTCAGGCCAGGTGGATAATCGGGTGAAGTGGGAACTGGGACAGCGGCAGCAGCTGCAACAGGTTGCCACTATCACTTCCACGTCCACTGGCCGTTGGCCTCTTATTTGGAACATCGTGACCTGTGGCTTCCCACACCGCCGTGGCTGCTTATGTTGCGGTCCCCACCTCACCGAGTCTACTTGGTATCCTACCGAGTCTACTTTGGTCTACCTTAGGAAAGCCGCGAAACCCCGTGTGGTTTTCGTTCTTGTTGTACGGTCGAGATGCGTAGGCCCGTACCTGCAAGCATGCTCGTATGAATGGGCGCTGGAGGTGTCGTATGCGCCGTTCCTCATCTCCCCATTTGCAGCAGCGCGAAAGCATGCTGATGGTGGTGGTGGTGGTGGTGGTGGTAATGATGGTGGCTGTTGGATGCAGCCGACCAAGGTACCTTGTGCGTGTGGTGGCCTGCGCATCTGGTATCTTAGATCATTTCGCCATGTACCTCCGGAGCACTGCCAGTGGCCGTGGCAAGGACCATAGCACTTGTCGCGGCAATAAGCAGGCACCCGTGCTTGTATGTATCGTCCAGGCGAGAGGATTATTGTTTCGCGAAACTGCTGGCATCATGGCGGTTCTCAAATGCGATACATACAGCGCCACAGGGAACGTCGCAACGGTCGTCGCAGCCCTGCAGTACCTACCATTGATCTGGGCCGAACCGAGCCCACCTTAAGTGCGTCTTAGAGTTTTAGTAGTTCACTTTCATTCTTATTTCGGTGCCTGTGTGCTTACCCTGCAAGCAACGTCGAAAATGATGTATATACGGCACTAATATGTTCGTTGTACTGCGACCGGCAGTATGGTAATATGCTGTACAGTGTAACACACCGTACTGCTCGCCATACGAGTGCGCCACTGGTTTACCTTATGCCGTATGCCTCACAATATGAGTAACATTGCTGTAGGCGTCGCTGAAGTGACAGCTGCGGCTGTGGATGTGGCTGCAAGTTATGGGGGCGAAGATTACGATGATTACAGTTGGATGCCGGGGGAGAGTTATGTAACTATGCGTAACTATTTACACACACCGCACAGGGGCGTGTGATATGCCGCTTGTAAATACGGACCTACCGTAACCTACACAGTCCACGCCACCCATGTGGGCACCACACAATTGGGTTCCCGAGATCGCCCCACATGGAGGAACGGGCGACTGCAATAATGTCTGTCTGTCTGTCTGTCTGTCTGTCTGTCGCACATCTCGACATGAAACACCCATCGCACGTCTATCCCCTTTCCGCAACCGTGAAGTCATGTGGGTAGCATTCACGTGTGTCGGGGGATCTTTGAGTGTGTGTGTGTGTGTGTGTGTGTGTGTGTGCGCGAGGGGGAGGTAACGACATCAGTTGTGAGACCTAGCTAATAGATGCACTGTGTTTTGTATCGCAGCGGAGACAGCGGGCTTTGCAAGTAGCGACCCGGAACTTCACGAAGCGGGCGTTGCCTGGTGTTGCAGCACCCGCGTGGCGCCGGCATGGAAGGTGTGTCACAACAAGGTAGCGTTCACCTTAGCTGCTGAGTGCGTTTACGGCTTTGTACGGCCAAAGGCCATGGGCCAACCGCAGTAGCAGAGGCGCAACCGGCTCTGGAAATATGTTTTCTGGCGGTAGACCTCCAGATTGGGATGGCGAGGGCCGGGGATGTATTCACTGTCGGGAGTAGTATATGACACGAGAGGTTTGAGAGCGCGAATGGACCTGAGCGCAGTCTTGGCACTCGGACATCCTACGAAGGGTGGACTAACAGCTCTTATAACCTGCGAACAACCATGACTCTTCCTGGCTTCGTCTTGCTTTTACTCCAGGTATCGCTGATTCCATGCTGTTAGTTTATGCGGTATTATTTAGGTATCATTCGGCGGACCTATACAGGTGGGCGAGGTTGGGCATATCTGGGACTTGGACGGTTTTTCGTACTCTTCCGCAGAACCTCATCCTTGAGGAAGTTAGGCCTTGTCGAAACCCTTCAAAATCTTGGAAGCACACAATGCTTTGGAGTTGAGCGGGGTCGAGGGCCAGTACAGCGCGAGTTCAATCAGTCTCAGCCAGTATACAAGTGCCGCTGAGCTTGGATGCGCATAACAATTGTCATCCTGCATAGGCGCTGCCAGGTGGAGGCGTGCGGAGGAAAGGATTTTAAGGACAGGGTAAGACAGCGACTTTCACCCATTGAATTATTTCTTAGGATGCGGATTCCAACATTAATTCATTTAGTAATCAGCGTGCGTGTTTTTGGCGAACAGTGGGCTGCGCGGGTGCCGCCGCCGAACAACGACCAACAGCTTCGCACTTAAAGCTGCGCGAAGGGGCGATAAACACATAATGCGACGGTCACGACCGTATTTGTACTCGACCGTGGTTTATTGGAAACTTGGGTAATAGGTTTGTGGTGCATTTTGCAGGTGTCCTAAAGTGGCCCTTTCCGATCCCACTTGCTACTCCTGAGGAAGAACGGGATCCACAAAAAATCTGTAAAAATAAAAACAGGCCGTGATTTATTAGTGGAATTGCTTTATGCACTTTGCGTCGAGCTGGCGCAAGGCCAGCTTGGCATGACCCCTGCCAACGTGCAACGGTCATAGAACGGACGCGAATTATCAAAGGTAAAATAATTTCCTGACATTACTATATTATGGATGCCATTTTGTTGTGACCTAATTATACAGTGGATTTGGTATCAAACGTCTAAGCAACTCTGCACGGCAGGCTGACGTGGTGTTTTCGGCCTTTTGTGTTTAGGAACCCAAAATTTTCTGTTCTTTCCGCCTTAGGACAGAGTGAAGATGGTTACCTTAGCTTACAAGGACAGCATGCGGGTGGCTCGGAAAGCGGGCAAGGTGGACCTTTCAACCCGTTTGTTCAGCTTCATGACAAACGTTGCGGTGCTGGCCCTCTGGAAAGTTCTCTGGGCTCTCAGTTTGCCAATCGGAAAGATTATTGCCTTAAATTTATGGCTAGGAAAGAGCCTGCTGACGCTCGCAATACATTTCGAGCACCAAGTTCTTAAGGCGATAGGCTGGCTGTCTTCTCCGGCCCTGCCTTCTCATGCAAAGCTAGCAAGAGTCTACAAGAGGAATATGGGCACGGATGTCAAGAACTGGCACCTTGGCCTTGGTAAGTCGCTTCTTTTCACCATTGCGACCGTTGCCAGGTCAGCACATTGTGAACGGTGGCCCCCGGAACTCTCCCTATGTCCCATCTGGCCATACCCTTTGTTGTATTACCCTCAGCCACGATTGTAGCAGTTGGCGTTGTCACCAGCGCAGCGAAAAAATGGCAGGAGCGCATGGACGCCCGCCACAGGCGACGTGCCTGTTTACGGCGCCTCCTGGCGGCAGCGAGCAGCTACGACCAATGGCGAGAGGTCGCACAGCAGCTGTACGCACTGGACGAAGCGCACATGCCTGCCGGCGACGTTTCGACCCGCCGCTCAGCACGGTTGTATGACCGAAACCTGTTGCTGGAGAAGACGAATCATTTGCGTTGCATACAAAAAACCGGAAACGTGAAGGAGATCATGCTTGCGTTGCGCACGGACCTCATCCGGAACATAGCAAACATTGCTAAGAGGTGCGCAGGTCAGAATCGATTGCCGGTTGGGCCGGCAGGGTACAGCTGCTTCGTCGCTGACGACCGGACTTTTATTCGCGCCACTGGGGATCGGTGCATGACGATGTATTAAAAGCTGGGGGAATATCCTGAGCAAGGGCAATCTCCCGTCGCAGCACGGGCTGCCGCCCGTGGTTGCCCATATGCTACGTCAATATCCGCACGCACTAGCGTTACCTCCTCTAAGATACATCCGACATGCACATACCCTTCTTTCCCCTGGCAGCCAACTGCACGAGCACTTTGTGACAGTGCCCGAGGACATCGGGCGCTATTTGGCGGAAATGAAGGAGCAGCTGTTGAAGCTGGTGGATTGGCCAGAGGTAGGATGGGATGTGTAGGATGGGGGTTTTGGCGCAAGCTTGCAATTGCATGCCCCACAGTTTACGTGGAAGGAGGAGCTCTATCACCAATGTCTTGGCACCTATGAGAAGCAGCCTCCCTGGGCGCTCTTACGGGAGCTTGTAGTTCGCGGTCCAGATAAAAGTTATTCGCAACACTGTAATTTTGCCACAAATTGAATTCGCATTCGCCCTGGAGGCATTTCATAACACGAGATAATCGCCGTCGCCAATTACTCCTAGCCAGTGGCTGTTCGTTGTCGTGACATGGACGTTCAATCCTTACGACATGCTGGGGTCCGGCCGCTCACGCACCCTCCCACCTGCGGCAGGATGAGCTGCCCGCGGAGGATAAGCTGGCTTTTTTCCGGGAGACCCGGCACACCTTTGGTCGCACGGCGCTGCTGCTGTCAGGCGGTGGAGGCCTGGGCACTTTCCACATCGGGGTTGTCAAGGCGCTGTTCGAGCAGCGCCTGCTGCCGCGGGTGCTGGCGGGTAGCAGCGTCGGCTCCATTGGTGAGCCAGTCCTTAGAGCTCCTATCACTCAAGCGGATGTATGAGGAGACTACCTTGCGAAACGGAACTGGCTTCCTTTCTGTTGCGTATTGATGGCGATAGGATGGAAGCACAGGCGATGGTGATGGTGGTGGTGATGGTGGTGAAACCCCATCGTCCCGCCCACCGTTGTAGGTGTGCTATGGTATGCTGTACGGATTTGATAATAAAGTATGCAGCGACCTGTTGCCCGCGGGAAGGCTCTCGTGATGTTTTCTTCTCGCTGTCTTTGTTGGCGTGGCGGGGAGTGGCCTTTCTTCAGGTGAGCGTGTAACGAGCCCACAGCTAGCTTGCTTGTTTGACCGTGCGTCCCTGGCGGAGCTTGAGGTGTCCAAGATCTGTGATGATACCTGAATCGCCCTTCGCATCCCCTCTCCCCTGTGAACCCGTCATGTGTACCTAGTTTGCGGCATCATCGCTACTCGCACGGACGCGGAGCTGCGCGATCTGTTCTCCAGGCTGGACGAGTTTGATGTTGGATTTTTTTCCAACAGCCGGGCGGTGGAGCTGGTACAGCATCTCATTAACAAAGGCAGTCTTCAGGTGAGGATTGGAAGGGGGCAGGCTGAGGGAATTTGGTTTACTAAAACAGCCGGGGCCTATTTGCATGAGCCCATGGCGATCTACTTACCGTGAGGAATGAGTTTGGGTTTCAGGAACATGGCTGACCTGAGGTCAGCGTGGAGGGTAAATTCTGATGCAAACATAGGATAACGTCATTGATGGCGATGCTTGGTTGCACTAGACCGGGTTGGACTGGAGTGGACTGAAAGGGGTATTTGCTAAAAGCAGGTTCAGGGTTTGCTTTGGCGAGGCGGTTATTGGTTTAGAGCTCGGCCCAATGACACATGCTGCTATCCCCACCGTGCTGTGCAATGCCTGCTGGCCCGCGCAGGACATGTCCTACATGATCAAGAAGTTGCGTTCGCTTATTGGTGACGCGACCTTTTTGGAGGCCTATGAGCGCACGGGTGCGTCGGTGGTTGGATGTGATTGGTACGGTACACTGTGAACTGTTTGATTTGCGTTGAGACGTCGCTGGTCGGGGTTGTTCATTGCGGCAGGCAGGCGAATAAGCAGGTGGACTACAGCGTTCGTAAACGCGCGGCTATCTAGCAGTGAGAGTCCTGGCTGTAGCTGACTGCAGTAGAACAAACATCGGTATAGCGCTCTGCGCGGACAGGGGAGGCTCTCTCCTCCGCCTGCAATCCTGCCACTTGCCCCTGGCGCATGCCTCAACCCATATCCTTGCCTTGCACTGTGCCCGGGGGCCCCCAATACTCGCAGGTCGCATTCTGAACGTTACAGTCTGCCCCGCCGACACCAACGAGCCCCCACGGCTCCTCAATTATCTCACGGCCCCGAACGCCATCATCTGGTCGGCGGTGGCGGCTTCGTCCGCCTTTCCGGGCCTCTACCCCGCGCAGCACATCCTGGCCAGGAACAGCCGGGGGGAGATTATTAGGTACGGGTGGGGCTGCGCACCGGAAGGGGCGGGGGGCATTCCATGTGGGTCGAGAGTAAGGAAGAGAGATTCCGATGAGACGATGAGAGGCTATTTCCTCACTCACGCCTGGGGCCTGTTGGCAGGATGTCATGGGTATGTCGCTGTATGCTGAGACTGATGGGGTGATCCTTGTCAGTGTCGTCCTGCGCTTCGTGCTTTCGCAGGTTCTCTGCACAGTCGACCAACGACTCCCTGGAGCGCCGTTGGCGGGACGGCTCCTTGGAGCTGGACTTGCCAGTGCAGGTACACGTTTGCGCCAACCAGTGTGTATGTGTATATACTTCCGCACGTGGTTGTGCCTGCACATCGTGGCCGCACGCACCAGTCGTTGCGTCCTGGTCTTATGTTGTTGCCTCAACCAGTCTACGTGGTCCCTAAACCTCGTTTTTCTCCCTGTTGCCCACAGGCCTTAGGCGAGATGTTCAACTGCAATCACTTCCTCGTGTCCCAGACCAACCCGCATATTGTGCCGCTGCTTAACTTAAAGAAGGCGCTCAGCCGCAAGTGGGCCAATGTGCTGGAGGCAGAGCTTAAGCACCGCTGCCAGGTGGCGCAATGGCTTCTGCCTGAGTGGGTGCCTTCCAAATGGCTTATGCTGTTTACGCAGGTGTGATGGGGTGGTCTATGAGGATGCTGACATTGGGGTTTGGGGACGCGAGCGCGAGGACGGGAGTGCAGAATGTGGTGTGGATGGAGTGGACGGGGAGGAAAGGAGATCAAGATGGCCTCACCCAGCCTCCATCGAAGGCGTTGGGGCTTGGCTCGCTTCTGTTGCAGGAGCGCGATGGCAATGAATAGCGCCGCTCTCACCATCACGTCACCCGCATATCTATACCCTTATGCTGCAGGCATGGGAAGGCGACATTACTATGACCTTGCCTTCGGCGTTGTGGCATCTCGGCAAGACAATCGTCAACCCCACTACGGAGGAGCTCATCCGCAGCGTCAAGGTAGGGTCACGCAGTAGCGCTGTCCGCTTAACTTACTGGCGTTTTGGTATCCGGGTGTATATCTGCCAATTAACTCGAGCAGCGGGCCCTTTCTTGTCCGAGGAAGTAAGAGCATACTGCGCATACTTACAAGGTGCTCGTGCAGAAGCACCTCGCAATTCCTGTGGGCTGATTCTGCAAGTGAGCACTGTATGGGTGATGGGTTTCGCGTTCTCGATAGATAGATAGATAGATAGAGAGATAGAGAGATAGAGAGATAGAGAGATAGATAGGTAGATAGGTAGATAGGTAGAGAGATAGATAAGTAGAGAGATAGATAGGTAGAGAGATAGCCCATCGCTAGTCGCGCGCTGCTCAAGAACCCACCGCTTTCGCGTTGACGATAGGTGGGCGAGGTGGCCACTTGGGAGAAGCTGAGCGCCATTGAATGCAATTGTACTATCGAGGCCACTTTGGACAAGTGTCTGGCGCACATCACCAACCAGGTTAGGGGGCTTAAGCGCGGGTCCGCGCCTGATTGGTAGTTGGCCGGTCGGGTAAGGATGGTTTTGGGCGTCTGGGCGAAGGTCAAAGGATGCATGCTCTGATGGTCGAGAGTGGACAGTTGACGTCCAAGACCCAAGACTGGGGTCGAGACTAGCAGGGACAAGAAGGGAAGAAAACCATTGACATGCGTCCTCGCGCAAATGTGCACTTTCGAGTTATTGGGCGGTGTGCAGTTGATTCTGGTTGGCATGGGTGTCCGCTCCACCGTTGCTGCTTCCCTGGACCACAGGTCCGTGGCTACCGGCTGCAGCGGATGCACAACCGCATCCCCTCGTGGCTGCACATGTCGGCTGTGGGCCTGCCCGCTGTGGCGTCTTGGGGCGGCAGCGAGTTTGCTGAAGCGGCTGGTGCAGCGCGCCATGCTTCCTGGGGGTCGCCACGCGCCTTCGAGGATGAGACGTCTGCGGCTGCCGCTGCGGTCGGTGTAGGTGACGGCGCCGTGGCCGGCTCCCTCGGGGCTGGCGCCCTCGGCGGCGCGGCGGCGGACGCCGCTGCGGAGGCTCCATCACCTATGACTGGTGCCACGCTGCGCCGCGCGTCGCCATCAACGCATCCACTTGCGGTAGCGGCTTCGATGACGTCGTCCACGCTGGCGTTGCTGAACATGGGCGGCGGCAATCTAGGTGGCATGCCAGGGCCGGCATCTCCGGTTCGTGGCGGCCCCGGTGGACTGCTACCCCTAGGAGGTAGGGCCAGCCCTGCTCGGGGCCGCGCTAGCGCATCCTCATACAGCCTTGTGGGCATGATGAATGACAGACAGGCGGGCCGCCTCCGTACGAGTGAAGGTGGTGGGCCCATGAATGCAGCGCGGGTAATGCAGATACCGCAGATGTCCCTTCCCATCGGCGATCTTAACGGAAGTGGAGGCAGCTTTGCGATGGGGTTAGGCCTTCCTGGGGCCGCGGTGGACACGGCGGCTACGGACCTGCCAATGGGCGCGTCGAATTATGTCGTCGACGGCGCTGGTGGCATCACGCGGCTGCCGGTATCGCCGCCTCGACGATACAGCATGATGGCGGGCTTCAATGGCGTCGCCTCCGCGGGGCACCACCTGAACTCCCACCGTAACAGTGTTGCAGCCAGCGGCATCGGTGCGAGCATCGCGCCAACGCTGCCCACTTGGGTTGATGCCGCGTCGGAATGCGAGGATAGTGCCTCGGACGCCGCCGCCGCTACAGGCAGCGGCGCAGCCAGTAGCTCAGCCGCCGCCACAGCCGGTAGCGCGGCGGAAGGTATTGTAGCTGAGGGTGTCAGTGCCGCCGGCGGAGGCGCCGGCAGCATGCGCCTCAGCAAGGAGCTTCTGGAACTGGCATATTGTGACTGCACTGACAGCTCCGCTTGTGATCTATGGTCGGCACTTTTGCCGCTTGCGCGACAGAGTGTCAGCCTCGGAGATTCGACGCCGACGCTCCACGGCAGCCATCAGCAAAGGCACGGGCCCCGCAACGGCAGCACGTCCGGAAACGGCAACTATGCACAAGCGGCCGGTGCCGATGGCGAGTCCTTGGACGTCTTCGCCTACTGAAACCTGGGGGTGCAAGTGCACACCGGGAGCTTCCATCCGAACATAGCAGTGGATGGGGGCTTCGGAGCGTCTCCACAGCAAGGTTTGCAGGAGCTTACTTATGACTCGAAAAGCTGCTGATTTAATTGGTGCGGAGGCTTTCGGGGCGAGCACGGGCGCTGCCGCGACGGGTTGGGCAAGCGCCTGTTACCTCTTATAGCCTCTTACCGGCCATGGAAACAGGCCAAAGGTACGCGCTGAAATAAGCAGATAAACGGGCGTTAAGGAGGAAGCGTTATGGAGCTGCTCGTCACTGCTATATTCGTCGTTCTGCGCACCTTGGTTCACGTTCCTGTCCGACTCCGCGCTGAATAGAAAACCCTTTGCACCATCACCGCCTATGCTTTGGTGATGGCGGGGTCCACACTTTTGGAAATTTGGTGGATTAAAAGTCCAATGTTCAATTCGCCTGTCGATGAGTTCGCGATGTTTGTGGACTTATAACCGGGTATGTTGGTGGCTCCAGTGGTGTTTTGTTTATTTCGGTTTAGCGCGGTTCAATTCAACCCGGTAATGCCATGCGGATATAAAGGCGGTTGCAGAGCCAAGCGGCAACGTCGGAGTTAAATTGAAAGGTAAGTCAATCTAGGAAGCACTCGCCAGCCTCTGGGGGCGGCCCCTCAGGGTATGGGACTTTGTACCCCGACAAGGCACAAGATCAGGGCAGCTGGACGTCAGCCGAGACGCAAAGGGTTTAATGTTTGTTTGGTTTGTACGTCCACTGTCGGGTTGGGGCCGGCTCTCAGGAGTACGCGAGGCGGAAGACGGGGATGTGGGACGCAGGGCATGTGCTTTGGCGGACGCAGGGCGCCGCGTTGGACTAAAATCCGGGAAGCTTTTCCCTGGAAGTCGAGATCTCATCTTAGTCCACACGCATACATACACTCGTATAAACTGAAGGCCCAGCCGCTTCAGTTGTGCGCGCGCCATGCTCTTTCCTTATATACTGGACATGAAACACCGTATACGCATATGAACACATGCGGATGCACGGGCAGGGCAGGGCAATTTTGTGGACAGACGTGCACGCAGGGAGGCCCGTATGGCGTGATGCCATGGACAGGTGGTTACAGCGACTGTGGTCAGCCCCGATAAACATCATTCCCCATCGGGGACGCCGGACAGCCTTTGTTTTTAAGTACACAAGGCATTTTGACGGCGGGTTTATGGGCAGGACTGTGGAACTGCACAACCGGTGTGACAAGACGTGACAAGTCATTCAATGGATGATTGACAACGTTAGCGCACCATGGCGCGGACCCGACACGCGGCCTCATGGATACAGGGCATTAGGCATTGCCATCGAGCTGACGACAACGGACAGACGTTGGGAATTGGAGGGCGCTGCTAAGGACTGCAGGAGTTGATTGCAACCGACGAGCAGGGAGCGTTCGACCGCATGACTGCAGATGGCAATGCGCACTGTCAGAAATGAGGACCCTCTTAGACTTTCTGTTCTCAAGCACCGCTTCGGGCATTCGTTGCTGGTTGTGGATTTCCTCGGGGAGTCCGCAGTTGGTGTTGTTGGCAGCAAGATCTCGCGTTGGGAAAGTGGCGTGCGCTGAGAAGTCGGTCTTCGTGTTGTTCGAAGTCTGCCTGCGTGATGTCTCTGCGCGTGCCTCGGAAGCTGTGTGTCTGGGGGGGGTGTAGGAGATGGGAGAACGCATCTTTTTGGACAGCCTGATGCAGCATTTTGCCGGTACCGAGCTTGGACTGGGCTGGATGAATCGCCCTGGTGGCGATAGGTAATCTCAGGGGAAGGAGGAGGCAGGTGCTGAGGATGAAGCGAACCGGAGCCCTGGCCAGAAGCGATTTTGTTATAGATGCTATCAAAACTGAGAGACGAGATGTGCACCGACGGCGTCGGCGTCGAGCTGCACGGGATGGCTGAAGAGCTCATGTGAGCAGGCACCCAGGCACTGTCGCCACCACAAGGGCTCTTCGCTTGCGCTGCACCACGCCATTGAACTAATAAGTTTTGGAGGGTACTCTACCGACAAGGGCGGGGTTGTGCTGGGGTCAGGCTGCTGCAGTGACGCTGTTTAGTGCAACTGGCGTGTGTGGGTTGGCGGTAACGTGTTTGTTTATATGAATGTGTTTATCGTCAGAGCATGGCCGCTCTGGGTGATGGACAAAGGGATAAGCACGCATACCACACGACACTTCTTTTGCGGCGATTTTTCCGCATATGAGATGTCGTAGGAATTTTAGAATCCTTGAAGACGGCGTAATCAGCCTTGAGTGCAGATCACGCCTCCTGCACACACACACAGACACATAGTCATTCACTCTCGGTGTTCACCAGTGATGACGGTATTAGTGGTTGTGCGGACACGAATAGCCGTGACGCGCTTGTTTTGCTGCCTGGGCGTTAAGAAGGTTGATCGAGGAGGTTGCACGCGAGGAGAGCAGGGCTGGTAGCGGCCGTCTCATGCACTGCACCGGGTACTCTGTCTTGCGTGATTGCGAGAGAGGATCAGCAAGAGAAGGGGCCCCATGAGGGAAGCATTGCCGGAGGGACAGCGGGAAGAGAGAAGGACAGGGAATGCCGGCGGCACGGAGGGGGATGGTGGCTGCGCTTTTGCTATGTAATGTGAAGCACTGCTTGCGTGCAAACGGGTGGCAGCGGAGGCTCGGTGGCTGTGCGGCAACCGTTGCTTCGGCTTACGAGAGAACTGTCTGGCCAGGGGCGTGGTAAGGCGTCACCGTGGATATGCTTCGTGGGAGGGAGGGAGGGAGAATCCTGCGTTCGATGACGTGTGCGTGTAGCTGTCCGCAAATGTAGCTGTAGTGTTTGGGAGGCATTCGTTCGGCTCACTTGCTGCACAACCCTCCTCTCCTGGTTACCGTTAAATCCGCAATGGCTGTCCAATCTGTGCCTGCATCTCGGCGGCTCCCGTGAGTCAGTGCCGGATGTGTCCCCGGGAGGAGCCCAGGCTAGCGGCTAACGCAGCGTCGAGAGGGGGGCTTTTGAAGCACCTGCTCGGCTGGCTGGGGATCGGGCAGGGTGGGCCTCAAACGGCGGCGCTCGGGACCAAGGTAGCGAACGCACCGTCATATTGTGCGCACCGCATTGTGGTAGCTAGGTAGCGTTGTATGTAGCAGCGGGAATCTTTTGAAGACACATATTGGTCGTGTCGATGATGCAGTGGGCTGGTAGATTAGTAAGGCGTATGAATGGAACCGTGGGAATGATTAAAGGCTTATATCAATCTTGTCTCCCAAAGCAGCTGTAGGGGAGGCAAAGGACTGATCGCCGGCCGGCGGGATGAGCTGATGAATCGCGTGTGAAGGAGCATTAGGACGCCACCAGCAGGTCGACACGTACGAAACGGTGTTCCATGAAGAGGCCTCGCATGTGTTCCGTATTGAGCTCTGCCATCCCGAACGGGTGAGTGCGCCTCTGGAACGATCCCTGTGCCAGTTGTCGCTGGTGGCGATACCAAGCTCTCATTTGCTTAAGCTATATACACACGTCGTCCCCGTCTGCTGCGTATGCAGTTGGGTGTTCATCTGGGTAGTCAGGTTCTGTCAGTTCCGGCTATTGTTACAACTGCATGCATGCCTATCCGAACAGATGACTCACCGTGTGCTACTTGATGGATCGGGTACAGGACGACGATGGAAAACTGCCCAATTTTGGTTTAAAGAGCTGTACAGCAAAACATTAAACACGGCAGCACGTACGCACGCCGTTAGACAGTCATGTTATTCGGGACCCGGGCCGGGGTGGGGTGACAATCTGCAGTTTGCGGTTGCGGGCGCCTGAGACTATTCATCGTCTCCCTTAGCGGACGACGCACGGGCCCAACGCGGTGCGCTATTTGCGCCGCTGGGTAGAGGCCCGCCCTTTGCCCGCTGCTCCCCCGATATTCGCACCTGTGGGGTTTTGACAGTGGTTGCACCACGTGTTTTTTGTTCGGCATCTCCACAAAGGATACGCGGTCACTAGCCCGCCTTCCGCTGCCCACTGTGAGTGTAGCGGCGGGAAATGATTATTTTTCTGTCTTAAACTTTTTACGTTCTGTGTGCGCGCTGTTCCATGCAACGGGTTTGCTCTTATCGTGCGTGCTGGGCGCCGGGTTGGTGGCGGGGACTGCGGATTTTTGATTTGTCATTTTCGTCCCGTACCATAATTGAACTCTTAGGATCATTGTTTTCAAGCAAAACTCACTGTGCGGAGTTGGATGCTTTGGTTATCCGCTGATAGGTAGCGTTTTTCGTCGAGCGTCGTTATCAGAGCATGATGGAGAGGGGAAAAGGGAAGGCTGGGCTTTTGCATGCAGATGCAATAGCTGCCCACTGCAACAAGCATATGCGTTCCTGCTGTAGTTTGTGTGGGTACACTTGCGAACCCGAGTCTTATCGCTGTAAGTCACGTAATGCGATGCCAGGAAAAGCACATCGGTGAGCCCTCGGCTTCGCAATTGGCAGCCCTGAAGATACCAGGTGTCTGTGATAATGGAACCCTAACAAGGCGACAGAAGGGACGCACAAGTGAACGGGCTGTGCCGTGCCATAAGCATGGGAGCGAGTACTCTAGGGCATCAGGTACACATTCGCGCGTTTATATAACGCATACTGGAAACACCTACCCGAACAGCATGGATTCATATTCATATCCATGCAGACACGTGTACTTTGAATAGTGACGGTTCCGTTTTAGTAGCAACCTTATGTATCAAATTGGGTACGGCTCCAGAACCACTGACGAGCGACGAATAAGGTAAGTGTGTATTAGCGAAAAAGTGTACAAGTAACAAGGATAGCTTGTCACAACCTGGTAAGCTAGATGTTGCTGTATTGCAATTAAGGAGACAATCTTAGTCGTCCTTATTTATTAAATCTATTGCGCTTGCGAAGGGTGCCGCATTTGATATTCGCGTGTTGGTTATGGTGGCGCAGGTGTTGGATTAGTTTCAAAAATAACAAGTCTAATAGATATTTTCATATATCGAATTTTAAAATAACACAGGCTCTGCTCCTAAAACCGCCGATGCGTTGAAGTCAACTGCTTCGTGAAGCGGTGTTGATGGCTTGGAAGGCGAGGAGGCCCGTATCGCCAATCCGTTCTTGAATTAATCCTTAAATATATATATCAGAAATGCGTTCGTACTCGGGCTGCGGTGTGACGCACAATCGGTCGGGGCCTGCACAACCCGCTGGCGGCATACCAGGCCATATGGACAACTCTTCCAAAGAACTTGAAACAACTGGCTCTCAAGCTGTGCTGATAACCCCAGAAGTGCTGCAGGCCGGAAGTACAACAGTGCCAACGGAGCCAGTGCCGGCGGGCGAGCGGTGCCAAGGGAAAGAACGCCCCACCATGTCGGCCGCCTGGTTGACCACGGACTGCGACGTTGACCCTGGCTCGAGGCGTTGGTCGCAGCAACGCGTTGGTCACCAGGCGGGGAAGGCGCGTGACCGGCTTGAAGACCCGTTGTTGCGTATCTCCAGGCTTGCGGAAGCCGTGTGGCCGCCGGCACCTAGGAAACACGTAGCCCGTGGAGCCGCCGGCTTTGACGCCGATACGTCGGCAGCCACAGCCGCTTCGCTAGCTGTGAAGAACAATCTACAACGCCGTTTGGTTACGATGTGGATCGCAGAGCAGACCCACATACACGGTGTGGAGTGGTCGTCTGTGCGTCGCTTGGCCGCGCACCTGTACAGCACGCAGACAACATTTTGGGGCACGGCGCGCGAGCGCACGGGACCTGGCATTTGCACCTTTCTGAAGTCACAAGACAGCCACAACATATTCCAGGTGCGCCGAGTTATCATCGAGGACGGGTCCTACACCGACCTCGTCCGCATAGATGAGGACGGGCTGGAACGTGCTGCATCGCAAGCCGCGATGGGCGTCCTGCATTTGCCGTCATCATCTTCTTGGCACCAGCGTGCAGATGAACACACGGCAGCTGCCACGGATATCCGCAATACCTGCGAACCAGATGAATATGATGGTAGTGGCTACAATGACAGCATTGATAACGATGCGGGTGGCGAGTGCAGTGTCGGCGAGCGCGAGTTCGCCGGCGGCTCTCTTTTGGCCCGTGTGCGTGAGCTTGCAGACATCACCTGGCCGCTAACCTCTAAGGATGTCGTCATAAATGAAGAGCGCATGATCAGACGTGTGGTTGCGGTGCAGCTTGCGAAGGTTGGCGCCTTCAGCCACGACATGTCTTGTCTTATGTCCAAGGTGGGCAGCTGGGTTCACCGGAACATGTACTGGCGTAACGATCAAGCTGCCGCCGGGGACGTTCGCAACCTCGGCATGATTCTACGTGACAAGGAAAGCTGCGGCGTGTTCTTGCTGTGTCGCAATGAATGGAAGAACGCCAATGCGTTGTACCTAGACTTTCGGATGCTGCAGACCGCTGCCCGTGCAAATGGTTACAGCAGTGGTGGCGCGTCGGACGCGCCCATTGAGCGGCAATACGCGGTTCGTCTGGTGTGCCCCACGCGTCGGGCTCTTGCTGAAGACGACCGCCTTATCGCCCAAGATACGCAGCAACGCCATCTTGACCAAGAAGCCTGGTCCCACGACTTTCAGCCCCGACCACGACCACAGCTGCATGCGGAGGAGCACGCGGATGCAGCTAACGCGGCGGTGACGGAAGGCACTGACCTCCGCGGCGACTGGGGAACCCAATCTCTGGATCTTCCGCAGAATAGTTGGTCACCGACCGACAGCGCAGCGTCGCCGCATGTCACTGAGGAAACAGCCAAGTCCCGTTTCACTGCAGTAGCAGCTGACATTGATTCTGAGGATTGTTTGGAGCAGGGATTGTTGGATCGGTTCCCGCTACCGTCGGAGCCACGCTGCGGGGCCATTGGATACCTCAGCGGCGTCGGACGCGACGAGTCGCGTGAGGAGGCACGGTGGAAACAGACGTTTCAGCGGGCTGCGGTGGCGGCCAAGCGCTGCGTCGCAAGATTGCTGGTTTTGTCTCGGCCGCCGCACCAGATACACATGGCTCAGCTCGGGTCGCAGGTGGCGGCGGCACTGGGATCTGATGTGACTCAGAAGATGGGGCAGACCTTGCGGCAGGTGGTGTCCAGGGAGCCAGATGCGTTTGAGTTGGTGCCCGTGGTAAGTTTTACCCCTGCATCATGTCCGAGTGAATTGCCCCACATGCCTATTTTTCTTATCTCGTCCTGTATCGTTTTTACCTTCGCTCGGTTTGCGCGTATTAAGATTTGCCGTATCGACCTGTACTTTTGCTGTGGTTCGGTTTGCAGGGCGGTCCGCACTTTGCGGTGCGGTTGATCTGCCCACAGCTGCTAAGCCTGGCGCAGCAGCGGGGTGGCCGTACCTCCGCTGCTGCCGCAGCTGCCACCGAAAGACATAAGCCCCTGGGATCCGCATCGGCTGTATCCACCCGAGGCGGCGGCGGCGGTGTAGAGTCCACATCACGTTTCGCGGCAATACCATCCGGGGCCCTTGCGGCCAATGCAGCTGCGATGGCGGCCGCTGTTGCTTCGGCGGCGGCCACTTCGTCAGCTGTCAAAGCAGCGCTGGCGAGAGCTGTCAAGGGCTCGGTTGTAGGCAGCTCAACTGCCCGGTGGCAGCAGGAGCAACAGGGCCCTAGCTCTGACGCCGCCGCCTCAATGTGCGGACGCCAGCGCCAAAGGGCCTCGTCTGGTGATGGAAAATACAGCGGCAGCAATAGCGGTGGCGGCGGCAGTGGCGGCGGCAGTGGCTTTGTTCGGGATCTTGCCGATGGTGGCGGCGGGTTAGGGCTCACAGAGGATAACAGCCAGCATGGGCCCCGGCGTGAGCGGTCGCCGTTGCCACCGCTCACGCCAGCCCAGCAACAACAACAGCAACCGCAGCAGGTCAGGCAGGATGGTCAGGTCGGCTGCTGTGTATAACCGGGGGCGAAGGGACGGGCGCTATAATGGAAGAGGGATATTGAGAGAGGGAGAGAGAGAGGAGGGGAAGAGAGAGGAAGGGGGGGAGAGAGAGGAGGGGAGGAGAGAGAGGAGGGAAGAGAGGAGGGGAAGGGAAAGATGGAGGGAGGAAGCGAAACAGCGGACGCAGCAGTGGTAGCCCCGGGCGCATCACACTTCCGCACATACCGGAACACTCCCGAATCGCAAATCCACCTGTGCGCGATTAGGGGCACATCCCATTATAGCCTTGCCCAGGAGCCTCTCTTATTTTGTGGTACTAACTGTCCGTATGGATGATCAGTAAGATGCGCGCCTGATGCGCATGTAACTGTACGTGCTATTTTTCGCCCCAGTAGCGTCATTTACCGGCGTCCTCGTTGCTGCCAACATGCCCCGCAGGCTGAGGGCCTCGATGTGCACCCGGTCGCACCCGTCGCATGCGCGAACCTCCCCCGAGTGTTTCAGGTGGAATGGCGACAGGAGCTGCCGGAACAGGAGCAGTGGCAGCTGCCGCCGCCAACACATTCGCAGCAGGGGCTGCAGCAGCCACCGGATGGACGTTTCCCATCCGAGGCTCGGATTACGACGGAGCACGAGCGCGCGAGGGTATCAGCAGCCGAGGTGAGAGAGAGTATTCCGCTGGAGGTGGAGGATGGCGGCGGTGATGCGCGGAATAGGGAGGTGAATGTGGGTTGGAGCCGTCCGCACTTATTGCCCGCGTCTGATCGGGCAGCATCGAAGCGATGGAACGCCACTGAGGCGGCGGTGTATGCCGCAGCAACCGCAGCTGGTCGGGGGTGCCCGACCCGGGATGTCGACGACAACGAATGGTCGGCTTTGGAATTCCTGGCGGTGGCTTCGGATCAAGGTCCAGGAACCAGCTCCGAAACCAGGCTCGCTACGAGCCTGCAGGCGCCGGTGCCTGTCCCTGTACCGGTGCCTGTCCCTGTACCGGTGCCTGTTCCTGTACCGGTGCCGGTACCGGTGCTGGAGCATGCCACGTCAGAGCATCAGAGAGCTCCTGCTGAGAATTGTGGAGGCATGGACGGCGCTGTAGCTGAAGCTGTAGCGATGGCGGTGTCGTGCAGCGGTGAGATAGCAAGCCGAAGAGCACCTGTGTCGCAGGTCTGTACCGATCCCCGGGCAGCTGCCGAAGCGGAGACGGCACAGTCTATCGCGGCTGCGCCAGCGCCGGCGCAGCCGTTGCCGGACACACAAGTTTATATCGTACAGAACCACCAGACGGCCGAGTACGCCATGATGATGGAACACTGCTACAGCTCCCCACAGATTGGCCTCGCCGTGCACTACAGCGTAGGCGTACCTGCCATTCTTGCTATGTACGCGCCTCCACTGGCGCTCGTCGGCGGCGATAACCAGGAGCTGGACGTATCATACGGCATGGGATTTCCAGCGGCGGTATACCTGGTGGACTGTACGGCAGGTGCGGCGGCGGCGGCAGCAGGTATCGATGGTGTTGCTGCCGCCGCTGCAATACAGGAAGAGGCGGCCATGGTGGGCTTGGTGGTGGAGGGCGTCCGAGGGATCCTAGAGTCGACACACGTGCAGAAGGTGTTATACGGTGGCGAGCAGGTGGGTTAGGCAGCCTTCTGAAGGCTGGATTGACCAAAACGTTTGTAAAGGGAGGGAGGATTTTGAGACCGCGACCCAGATGGGATCTCCGGCCCGCACGCGCTCGTGGGACGCCGGAACGTCCTCGTGGGTGTAAGTTCTCCCAAACCCATTTGCCCGTCCTTTGAGCTTTGCGTTGTACTCACTTCATTCGTCGCTGTTTGCGAGTTCGTGACTTCACTGGGCATTTCAAAGGAAGGTAGGAGAATTTCCTCAACTTCCAACCAAATTTACATGTTGCAGACTTTGGCCGCGTTGGAGGTTGCAATTGGCGCCACAATCGACTCCGTGCTCGATGTGCGCGTGCTCATGGATGCACTGCTCGCAATGCTGCCGCCGCTGCCGTCGCCGCCGTTGGCGACGGCCCTGAAAGCCGCCGCCATCGCCACCGTAGCGCAACCTTGTGTTGGCACGGCACCTTTACCGTTGTCGCAAATCCAAGGGGAGGCCGCTGCCATGGAGCAGCTGAACGCGCACGTGGGCGCTCTGCGTGATGCACTAGTAGCAACGGGGTTGTGGTCAGAGCGGCCCGAGTATCTGGGGGCGCTGCTGGGGAGGTACTCTACAGCGCTGCAGGATGAGCTGCGGGCTGCCACGGGTCGAGACAGGTGAGATCTTAAGAGTGCGGGACAGCGGAAGGAGCCGGAGGGCGCCAAAGGTTTGTAAATTATGTGCTGTAGGAGGTGCAGGCTGTGCTGGCGAGCAGACGGAGATGCGGGTGAACGCACTTGGGTTGGTCGAGGGAGAAGAGCGGGATTGCGATCATGACGTGGGCGGTAGTGGGGGCTGCAGTGCAACCTGGAGGTGCCGAAGGCCGAATCATGCAACGATAGGAAACGGTACATCTCGGGGCGGTGGTCAAAGTCAAAAAACATAGCTGAGTTTTGTTTGCCGCGTCCTATCCCTGCCAAGCTGCTTCATACAGACTGTATCGATTATGGTTTAAAATCGTTCGGCAATCTGTGGCGAGGTATTCAGTCAATGCTTCCTTTCGTCTGTCCGTCGGCTTCCGATGGTTGCAGGTCCTGGTTGTCCCGGCCTCTGACGGAGGGGCAGGTGGCGGCGGCGGCTGGGGCTGCACGGCATCTGCCGGAGCTGTGGGCGATGGTGGCCGGGGAGGCCGTCCCATGGGTCGCTGTATCGGCCAGTGTGGGCCGCCTGGAAGCACTGCGGGCCGCCCGGTCAGCACATGCAGTGCCGGCTCGCGGATAGAAACAGGTCAAACAGATGCGGACGCGGGTAGAGCAGGTTTCGGTATAAGTTTCGGGATGGGACAGGGACGGGTGAGCTGCAGTTGCAGTGGTCAGGGGCTCAACATGCTGCAAGTGTACATGCTTGCTGCGCTCTGACAACGCAGCCACCGCCGTTGTGGGGATTTGTTGGGTTGCATCTTATGAGCGTGGAGGAGCTAGGGAATTGAAGTGGAGTGTGCGCGACGGTGACTGGTATGGACGTGCCTGATGGCACCCTAGGCAGCTAGTTTCCAATGTGGAGGTGGCCGGAGAGCATCACCACTAGATATGCAGCAATTGGGTTTGAGCTATGTCCGTATTGAAACAACCTTCGTGATGCTTTGCAGGTTGCTGACTTGCGCTATCATTTGCATCATATTTAGCGCACTGGAATGCGCTTGAATGCTTGGGGTGAGGCTAAGTGGTAATGACGAAGACAGCGCGTTACGGCAGACATACACCCTGCCCAGCGAATCCTCCAGCTGTCCCGATCCAGCTGGGGAATAGTTACGGCAAAATCAAGTGTTCCGTCGTAAAACATCTAAATTTCTTGATAAGGCAGCCATCATCATCACCATGTTATGTGATCTTACGGATGTGGTCGCGCCTGCAGCCGCCATTTAAGCGGGTGCATGGCTGTACGGAAAGGTGTCACATCAATATCACAAGGAGACCCTCCCTGACTGGCTTTGATGTGCTATATCTTAGCCCACAGCATCTCACTTCTCATGGCGGATATTATCGTCCGCGGTTTGGGAGATATATCCCCCATTCGGATCAATCACCCGTCCCGAATACCAAACCTCCCACGTGCGAACATTAGTTATTTCGGTTAGTTAATTCGGACGGAAATTCCAAACGGAATAATGAGAATACAGCTTGCTAAACCTCGCTAAACAGGAACGCTTGGTGACAGCGTCCAGGGTGAAGACCGATCTGTACACATCAGCTGCTGTGTGGCACACTGGGACTGATGTCGTGTGCTCATGAAGACGATAGGTGCTGGTTCATGGCGTGAGGTAGCGGCACAGTCTTGCACTACTCTAGTCGTGCAGGTTCTTTTCCGAGCAGGATAGGGATGTCTTATATCGTTTTTATTATTCAAGAATGGGGGTTGCCTAGCAACAGAACAAGGTTGCGCAAGAACCCATGCGGTAGAGTTCAATTTTACACGAATGATGCAGTGTAATTATTGTGCAATTATTCGCAAATGCAAACTTAGTTGGAGACATCCAATGACTTAATTATTCATCTCTTCTGACGACAAATTTGAATAACGATGCACTATTAAAACGAAAAAATATACCGGTGCAATTAATGACGTATTCGTACTTATCTAATGAGTCGATGTGGTACAACGCATCCTAGAATGTTTAAAACGGGAGTAACCCGACATTACAATTTGTTTGTCGACTGCTGCGACCTGTCAAGCTGGAGTTTAATGAGAATTTATAACTTTGTACCAATTTACTAAAAAAGGATAAGTCGTGCGACCAAAGTAGCGTTTAGGGAATTGCTTCCGAAAGTCGGCCTCGCGGTTGTGCATGGCGAACTTCTCATCCCAATGATTTCCTGTCGTCAAACTACATAAAAGGCTACTTTTGAAGTATTCGAATGTGCATTAATTTAAAGTCTTTTTTTAGATTGCACTGTGTTCGTCTTACGTGTACCATACTGCTGCCTTCCTTACCTTGCCTCGCTCACGACAAACTCAGATTGGTTTCACTTCCTGCCCTGAGTAATTTGTTTCCAGCGTTCGCTTATTGTGCTTTTGTTCTTTTCTACTTGAACCCTTTGTGTTTCGATCCCCTGTGTTTCTGACTCATCTGGGCCTTACGGGCTCTGAGGAGTCCGTACAGGGTCGCTCATTTGCAAAGGGGATAATGGATGCACGTGCGCGCAGAAATTTTTTGAAAATTGTTCCTGGCAGTCCTAATGTGCTATGAAGGTTGTAAACCGAGTGCTGCGGTAGAGCGGTACTGTGCGAAATGCTGACTGATTGGCTGTCTGTTTAGCTGAAACGATACCGAGATGTGGACAGATGCCTTATATCTTTGGGCATGTGCATTTATGCACAATAATTGTGCCCTTACCCAGCCCTGACCCTCCACATACCTTAAAGGACTAAGCCATCCCAATATTTAGAACGTTTATTATACCAATCAAGCATTTAGACATGGACAAAGCACATGCTCAGTTTGTGCGTCCAGGTGCATCTTGGGTTCGCTCGCGCTTAGGCGAGGCCGGCAAACTCGCCACGTTCTTTGCCTTTTACGCTCTTTACGCATGGAAGGCATACTACAACCATTTTTGTGAACTAGGAATCCCGGGAAGCCGACCCGTTTCAACAAGCTTACTCCGCCTTCGGCTCTGGCACCTTGTGCTCCATCCCGTTGACTTCATCTCGGCAGTCCTTTTCCACCCGAAAGACCCTGCTGATCGGCACGATACCATCAGCTGTCTCACTTTCTTCCTCGGCGGAATCCTCGCCGTCATCTTGGGACCCAACACTGCGGATGCGCGACGTGGCTGTAGTTGGCGCCTGGCCTGGCTCCTCTGCTGTGTATTCCTGCCCAAAGGTTTCCTTATCAGCTACGGCCTCAGCCACCCCTCCGCCAGTCTGGGATCTGCCGTGAATACGATGCTTCCCCGGCACACGGCAATCATGCTTTGGCTGTCGTTGGCGTTTCCGGTACGTCGGGAGCATCCGGGTGTATGCATCCAGGCCGAACGTGTTCATGCAGTAGCGTGCAGAACGAGGAAGCTGATGCCAATACTTAATCAGTGGGGAGAATAGGATGAATAGCGATTGATGGGAAAATAGGCTTTACGCTTTCCATGCTGTCCATGTCCAATCTGCCCCGCCCCGCACCACCACATTGTCCTTCTGTAGCTCGTGTGGCGACGCCAGGCGCTGTTGGCGGCAGTGTACGTGTGCCACATGCTCGCCATCATTCACCTCGCGGCCACGCGTACGGACCGACCTTGGCCGTACAGCGAGACGAGCCTCAGGCCGGAGCTCATATCTGTGCGGCTGGTCGTATTAAGTGCGCTGTCCGTCATGATGGCGGCTATGTGGGACTGGCGGCATGCGAAACAAGGTGGGGTTCTAACCAGGCTAATATATCGGGTAACGGATCTCGTAAACATCGAATCTAAATCCTTTATTTTCTTTCCTTCCTTTTCCTTCCTTCTATTTTCTTTCCATCGAATCTAAATAATGTATGTGCCGATAAGATTATAGATGATAGATGAAATGCATAACTAACACGATTCGGTGTGCCAGGGTGCTAAGCGCGAACTTGTGGGGCAGTGCCTGGTGGCCAGGGGCCCAGCAGGGGCCCAGACGGGCGGGCAGAACACGCGAGCGCGGACCGACGCTATCGCGAGCAGCCGAGCATTTTTGCTATTTTGAGTTGATCTCATCGAGCATTCGTGTGTGCACGGATTGCGCTGCCTCTAGGGATCATGAATACCTCCATTTTGATGATGTGCCATTCGAAAAGATGAGGGATGGTCCCATGAATTAATTCCGACTGGTTCATATGTGTACTTCCGTTTCCTGCGCAGCTACCCGGTCCTCGGCAATGAAGAAGGAAAGGGAATGGGCGGTGGCGTCAGAGGCACCCTCACATAATACTTATGCGGTGCTGACGGAGGCGGCGCAGCGGCTGAGGTCTCTCCGCCAGCGCCGAAGTGGGAACGCCGCCGACGCTGGCGGCAGCGATGGCAGCGGCGGCGGCGCCTCTCTCATCGCATGCGGAAGCGAAAGCCGCGACGCCTGCGGCGTGGGGTCCTTTCTGCACAACCGTGCTGCGATGCCTCACGCCGGCTTGCAATACCGTGATGCCGCCGCTGGTGGCGCCGCCAATGCCGCGGCGTCGCTGGAATCATGGTGGGCCCTGCAGCGCGAAAGCGACACAGGCCGCGGAGATCCAAGCGCCTTGTTGGGCAGGTTGGCAGCGGCACGCCACCAGATGGTGCAGCCAACACGGTACCGTTCCGCAATGCGGCCCGTTCGGCTGTACGTCAAGATGAACGGCGTTACGCCAGAGCAATTGAATCCTCACGTCGTTCCACGGTATTCCGAAGACCTGGCGGCGCGGGGCTTTCTGCTTGCGGGCTTTGCGGTACGGAGCGGCTGCATCGAGGTGGTTTTGGAGCTTCAAGATCTTGACAGTAGTGGGCACGGCGGGAGCGGTTACGGTGGCGACGGCGTCGTGCCCCCTGATCTCATCCGCTCTATTGTGTCGATACTGGCGGCGGCAACGGAGGGCGCTGCTGCACATGCAGCCGTGCGACCGGTACAAGCGCGGGTGGGGGAAACGTCGTGCGAGCTTACGGTCGCGGGCAAGGGCGGCGCTGCTGATGCCAGTGAGGATGACGTTGGCGGGCGCATTTATGTGAATAGAGGTTTCGCTGCGGAGGCGGCTGCCGCCAGCCGACCCGTGGAATCTCGACCGGGCAACAACCGAGAGGAGAATTACAGCAACGACGACGACGGTCATGGCAAAGGTGACGGAGGAAAAATGGAAAACTCTGGTCCTGCTTCGCCGCCGGGTCATGTGCCGTCAAGCCCCGCCGGCACCACATCCGCCAGCGCCCGCTCCAGGGCCCCTGCGGCTGCCCGGCAAAGTGTGATGGACTCCACTGCGCCCCTTGACCCACATGGTAACTCTGATGCATGCCAGGTAGGAATGGCGGCGGCGGCAGCGGTGGGTGCCACTACCGGTGTCATCGTCGCGCAGCAGCTGCTGCTAGCTGCCGTACTTCCACCCTGCATGACGCTGATTCCTGCCGCCGCACCTCCGGTTGCCGTCGCGGCGGGGTGGTCCCTTGGGTCTCGGGAGCTGGAGTTCACCTTGTTCATAAGCGCGCCATCCAGCCGGCCTGAGGGGCAGTGCGAGGCGGCTTGTGTTGCCCACGCACCGCATGTCCCGGAGGTCCTAGCCTGGCAGCAAGGCTGTTTCTTACAGGTACGTACGAGAGAGCGTGACGTACGTTTGTTTGGGTGTGCTATTATAGAGGTATCACGGTTTTCACTGATTGGTGACAATCTTCACGAGCTTCTCTGTTTACACGACGGCAATCAATACACGGTTTAAAATTGCAGCAGCCCCAAATCGTGCATGTGTGTTTGTGCTCTAAAATAATAGTTGTGGCCTAGTTGTACATGTTTTCGTGCGTTTGTATGTGCGTGCTTCTGCGCCGTCGCTGTGATGAATATAATAATAATAATCTCGTTTCCGGTGAGAAGCGCATGGCAGGTGGCCAGAGCCTTCGCTCACACCAGCGTCCACCAAATCCCCCATATGCCCGTACATACCGGCCATTGACGCAGGTGACTCTGGTGAAGGAGGTACGGCCGCAGGGCGATGCAGAAGCCCCTCCCTGTAGTCCGTATCGGGCGTACAAAGTACGAGTTGATGGTCGTGAGATCACCCACGGTAAGAACTGCTCTCATGCATCACGCTCCTCACTTTGGAAGCACGCACTTTCTGCATGGTGGTTGGATCCGCGGATTTATGGATTTGGTCGTCATCGTCCCAACTGCTGTTTCTCATCTTCATCACCTTTGCGCAGGTCTCATTTCTTTTGGAGTGCGGACTGGTCATTGCGGCGTGAGCGCAAGAGAAGCTGCTGCCTACTGCAATGGTGATGGCACAGCTGCGCCGCCGCTCGCATTCGCGGGCTGCGCGTTGCTGTTGCCCCCCAGTCTGAATGACGTTGCCGAAGAGCTTCAGGAGCCGCTGGCGGAGGATGCACTGACGGCGCTGCTGCAAGGAGACGCCGACGGCATTCAGTCCTTAGTGGAATTCCTGATGGACCAGGCAATGTGGTTGTCGTCTAAAGACACCACGAAATCGAGGGCCCATGTATCCCAGCCGCACTGCCGGTTGCTGCAGCCCCATCGGCCGCAGTTGCAGCAGCACGTCATAAACGTGCAAGCTGCAGCAGCTATCGTGGACGTTTCTGTAGAGCTGAGCACCACCACTAGTTGCAGTGCCACTTGCAGTGTCAGCACTCGGCAGTCGTCTAACGCGGATGACCGAAGGCCCAGTTTAGGGAGCGAGAACGATGAGGATGCCAATACGGCATTTCGAAGTGTAGCCCTGACGGGGTTGCTCTGCGGGGAGGGCACGGGACGGGAGAATTCTGAAGGCTGCGGTGCACCGCCCTGGGGCCCCTCATGGGATAGCCTACCGTCCGCTTTTGACGACGTGCAATGCACGTACGAAGAGCACAACCGTGGCGGTTTCGCAGGTGCCAGTAGTTCTGGTTATGGCAACGGCTTTGAGGCGGTGGGCAATAGGGGCGACGGCGACGACAGGAATGTGGCCGCGAGCCAGTCTCGGGGCTGCACGGGAGGCGCCAGTAAGGCGGGAGGGAACGGACAAGGAGAGGGGAATGATCAGCGAGGTCCGGGGTTGAACGAGGCTGCGACGTCGGGGACCGTGGAATCGGGGGCGGCGGCGATGGATGCCGCAGGTTTTGATGTGGGTCTGCGCAGCAGCAGCTGTCGAATGCTGCACGGCGGCAGGTTGGACCTGCGCGTTGTCGTTGCGGATGCCGTTCGCGTGGCGCATCGGACGGCGGCATTGACGAGCGCAGGACAGCGGCTGCACGCCGAGCGGCACTGGCTTTTGCTGGAGCATGCTGTGCAGCGTGGTTGGCCAGCACTGGCGCGACTGCTGCTTGGGCTGCATGACCGTTGTGCTGACGGGGATGCAAGTGGCGTAAATCTACTTAGCGGTTGGCGGTTAGAGCAATTGGGGCAGGAAAGGTCGGTGTCAGCTGCGTGGTGATCTCCTGACGCGGTAAGCTCTGCGATGCCGCCGTGTTGGACCTGGCCGCCGGAAGCAGCGTGCTCGCCGTCGTTGACGATGCGGTGACGGCGGTCCAGTTGTACGGCATTTATGGCAATTCGCGTGGGGTTTGCACATGGCACATGGTTGGCACAGGCAACTTCGCCATCGCCATCGCCTTTGTCAAGATGCATTACCCCATCGCCGCCACTGATGGCCTCAACTTCCCCCTTCGCCGCCAACGTCGCAGTCGCAGCCGCGGGGAAAGGGTTGACGCCATTAGACGTCGCGCCGTTGATGCTTGACGGCGTGTCGTTTTGTCGTACATTTTGCATCGAGACCCTGATGACGACGCTCATTATACGGGTAGCAGGGCAGTAGGAACCCGTATCAAATGTCCAAGACTCGACTTGCCTCTGTCTCGATGCAGTTCAGCGCCGGCCCTAGGCTGGGTTCCTGATGGTTACACTTCACCAGCACCCTCACACTTACGGGACTGCAGCCAGTTGCGGGGACGGGTTGCGAATCGGTGGGTACTGAGGCGCAGGCGACGACCGGGTACCGGGCATACGTGCGGCGTGCAGTTACCTCCTCAGGCTACCTCCTCAGTGGCCTTGGTATGTGGTACGATTCGGCGCGATGTCGTGCAGTGCTTTTGCGGGGAGACGGGTGCTCTTTCGCCGGACTGGTCCTCAGAGGGGTTCCTGATCCGCGCTATGCGGATATATGTGTCCATGCAAGGTCCAAGCGAAAGGCCCGCATGACATTTCCTTGAGGTTCAGCTGAAGCGAGGCTGAAGACCCAGTCATGTGGACACGATGGTGGGTTGGGACAGCGGGCTGAGCACCCTGTCAGGTCTAAGCTCCGTATCCTGTGCACCTCCTCACGCTTGGTCCGGACCGAAGCGGCCCAGACCACAGGACGGGACGCAATTCACACGAGATGGTGTGAGACAGATGGATAGACAGACAGACAGACAGACAGACAGACAGGAAGCTGAGGTCTCCCTGCCCTGCCACATGTGCGTTTGTGTCCACGTCTGATAGGGTAGGTACTTCTGTGTATGTGGTTACGTACGGCGCTTTTCGACCTGAAATGGGCACGGGGGACGCACCGAGGTGCCACGCATTCATAATAACCCGTATTAGCCATACGACCAGTATTCTCATCGCTCGGAGACCACGCATAAACACGTGGACTGGTTCTCGACGTGTTTGCAGCAGCTGGGGGGGAGGGAGGGGGGCAGCAGATTTCCGATGGCCTTTTGAGGAGATGGTGATGTGTGCATATTTATCTGGAAGTTGCAATGGGGGACAGCTACAATGGGGGGCTACCTACAGCTAACCTAACAAGTTTTATTGGTTTTCAAATTGTCCTTTGCCGCTCGTGCCCAGCTGCTGGTGCAAGTCTGCATGTGAGCGCATGCGTGGGGCCCCTCCGGGGCTTTGGGGCTTGCCCATCTTTGCTGGTGATGGTAGTGGTCATGGCGATGGTGGTCGAAGTAGTAGTGGTGGTGATGGGTTGTAGTAGAGGCAGCCTGCAACTAAAATCAAAAATGGTTGAGTCGAGCCATTGCCATTGCTATTGCTCATCCAAGATAGCTCCTTATGCGCGCGATGATGCCGTTGATGCTCGAGGCCGCTCCAGTTAATGGCTTCTTAATGGTTACGGCTGCTGCTCATGGATGGATCCGAGGGCCTGAGGGCGGTCGTGGGTTTAGCTAAATATGACTCTCTCTGCGTGATATTTGTCCCAGACTAACGCCAACTCCAACTTGTAAGCAACAGATTGTAGACAAGTAATGGTTTGTGGATGGATGTTGGGCGTACCAAATGGCAAGGCAGCGGTTTTAGTCGGTCCCTCCCATAAGCTGCGGCCTCCAGGTGCGTATTGGACAGATCAGTGTCGACAGCGTTCATCAGCTGCGCATCAACCCCTTTTTTAACGATCACAACCATTTCCTGACGCAATCACGTGACGGTACATTAGCATCACCGCGAATTACTATTTTAAACTCTCGCAATCCGACGCCTGCTGGCATCTAAGCCCAACGCCCTCCACGGCTATAAGGCTCAGGCTAAATCCGCACGAGCCCCGTCACCAGCGTCCAGACCGTCAACGGCACCATCACTACAATGCGCCTTTTTGTGCGAGCTTTGGATGGGACCACCTTCGCGGCTGATGTAGATCGGAGCGGGCGCGATGGAGGCTTGGAACAGCTTCATGCGATATTGCAGGTGCTTCCTTACTCTTCAGGAGAGCGCGGGATTGCGTGAGGGTTGCGGCTTGACAAGCTCCTGGCCTCTAGGAAGGCGGTCACCCGCAGCACCCACCTGAGGGGCATGCGTGACTTCCATAAACCTCTGCACATGTATTACAGTGCCGTAAACGCGTACTTCATGATTGCCGTATAGAAAACATACTTTCTTCTCACGGGGGGTTTAATGACAACTGGAGGGGCCGTTATGTGAATGCGGCAGGCGCGCCTGGGGATCCCTGTCGAGCAGCAGGTCCTCTCGACGCTGGGTGGGCGACCGCTGCGGCGGCACGGTGGGGCCCTGTACGAGCAGGGCGTTCGGCACAACGACACGCTCGAGCTTTCGGCCCGCCTGGTTGGAGGTCAGCCAATCAAGGTATAGCGTGGCGGCCGCGACTGGTCGTGGCTTGCGAGAAAACGTATTCCGCACACTTCCCTGACCATTTTGCAAATTGATGGCGCGATGTGATATTTTCCCGTGATCCTTACCGGCCTGCACACGTCCGCATTTATGGTCCGTACCTAGGTCTGTACCAGCAGCCATGCGACCCAAGTGAATGGAATTCGGGCTGGCTCGGGGGACATGTCATCCGGCATGCATTGCATCGCCGATCAAATGGAAATTGTCGTATCCACCACACGATGCATGCCACAGGTGAAGCTGCTGACCCCCACACCCAAGGCGGCCTCTGGCACGGAGGTATGCGCAGTGCCGGTTTCATGACACATGCAGTGATCAATACACAGTAGGCCGGCAGAAGCGCAGGACAGCCACCAATGTTTTGCGCTTGCGCCTCGCGTGCACGTGCGCAGCCACACGGCCCCCATGCCTTCGATGATCGGACGAACGGAAAGAAGGCCCTTGCAGCGGCACTGAAGCAATATTCCAAGTGATTCAATCGCACCCCTTCCTCTGTTTTGTTTTTGTTGTTGTTGTTGTTCGCCCATAACAGTGACTCCTCGTGCTGTGTGCTGACTTGTCCGGTGTTTTCCATCGACATCGTCACCACCACCGCCTTCGCCTGCGTCCAATGATTTTCCCACATCTTCCGCACTCAGGTGGTCATTGATCTGGATTCCGACACGCCCATGCATGTGGTGAAGACCCAGCTAGCGGTGGCCACGGGGTTGGATGTACGGCACCAGCGGGTGATGCTGGCGGGCATCGGCGCAATGGTGCTGCTGGATAAGAGGTGCGCGAGCGGGAAGGGCGAGATGGAGAGCGGAGGGGACGTAACGAGGAGGCAGGGCAGGAAGGGGGAAAGCAGGGAAGCTGGGACGGAGTAGGGGGGAAAAGAAAGAGAGGGAATACGCAAGAATGGTCGCGAGTCGGGTGCGGGGCGGTATATGTGAGTACGCAGCAAGGTGAGGGATGCAATGCGCATCGCACAACAACGCTATGGAAATTGCGCAACATACCAACCGTTTATCAACCGATTTCCCATAATGAGGGGGAAGCAAGCGTGCTACAAGATGCCACGCAGCGGTTAGGGCGTGCAATGGCAAGGGCAAGAAAGGGAGGGAGGGTCTGTGCAGGAGATCAGAAGGCACGCATCTCGAAGGGTGTCAACAACAGGAGCCGGGGTCATATGCACTTCTGAAGGGATGGGACAGAGAGGGCGGCAGATGCTGGAAGCGGTGAAACGGTCTTCGTGCCATGCATGCCACGGCAGAAGCAATATCGGCGCAAGCTACTGCGGCTCAACCAACAACTTGTACTTCGCGACGCTGCCAGCCTCGGAGGCACCCACGGAACGGAAGGCAGCGGCAGCGGCGACAGGGCCCGCCGGAGCGGCACCCTAACCCTCACCCAAGGCTCTCGGTTTCGCAATCATCAGAAGGGCTCGAATGAAAGCGTTTAAGGACTGGTTCCGGAGCTCTTTGTGCAGATCCCAGAGATGCACGGACAAGGGAACAGGGCATTGAGTTTGAATACTTGTGAACGTTGTAATCATTGTATCCATCAGGTTGTTACAAAATTCGCAAGTCGTTATGCTACATAAGAGGGTGAGGCACAACGTTGATGGAATAATCATTGTATCCTTTTCGGCTCCAGTTTGGCGTCCGAACAAGCACCCACATAAATCACCACAAGGAGAGCAGCACGCACAAAACAGGGAGAACAGAAGCTGACACAACGTACCGGGAGTCTGACCTATCAGACAGTTGCGTGCCAGGTTTGCCTGACTGTACGACGATAGGTTAGCATTAAACCCGAAGTTAGTACAGCTTCGATTCCGTGCATCGAAATGTATCCACAGCCTTTGGGACCCATCTCTTTGCCTTCCGACCTCAGCAGCAAACTCTTTCCGGAATCCTAATCCAACCATCATCCAGTACTTCACCAACTTTCTGGAGTCAACATCACAGCCTTTCTCATGAGTCACATGCTCTATCTCCTCCATTTACCTCCGCCCATGCCTCCTCCAGTCCTTTTTGTTGTATGTCGAAAACGCGTCACCTGAGAGGAAGACTCGTCCGTGCTCACCAACGTAGAATCAGGTCAGGCGTCCTCAAGATTCCACCATCATCCCAGAGCGACTCACCAACAACACAAAACACAGAACGTGTTTTGCTGCAGTCACCCTCCACCCGCGCGCCCGTATTCTCCTCCATCCGCCAAACTGCTCACGCGTCTGTAAACAAGATACCCTGAGCATTCCTGTACTCCGTGAAGGGAGTATGTTAACGCGTGCAGTGTCACGACCTGATGGAGACATCTTGATAGGTCCTTGCGTGTCACCTACCAATCTTCGGAGCTGTTGCTGCACGATCGATATAGGGCGTATGTAGTGTGCAGGTTGACCTGATGTCCCTGGTTGAAAGCCCGAACCGTCAGTTATTTGGTATGGGGCTTCATGTCATCAGTCCCACCTAACACAGCTTTATGCCTGGTACTGGTACCGCCACTCCATCTTCACGCCCTTCTCATTGCGTCTCCTTTAACCTCAGCTCTGCCTGCAACTGCAACTGCAACTGCACTGTAACGCATTCCGTGATGTTCCCCCCCACCGCCATGGGGATTTCGTACGCAGGGAGACGTACATACGTAAATGTATGTGAACTTCCCTTATTTGTGGCTATGCCACGAGTGACGTAAAATCCCACATCCTCGTTGATGAAGACAACCATGTCCCCACAACAAAGTCTTCTGGGTAAGGCTGCCGGAGTGTCTTCGTCTCCCTATATTGTTAGCGTGTCTTTATAGCGTATGTCTAAAGTAACGGCCTTTCTTGTGTGGAAGAATTTTTTCCCGGACTCCTCCACGACTGCAAACCCATAACTCATTGTCCAGATGAGGATTCTGCGTCTTCCCTTTTCCTTGGTGCTTGACAATGGCTACGGGTCACGGGCTGCGGGGCGTGTTGGCTAGCAACGGACAGCAGGGGAAAAGTGACATTGGCTGGAAGGGGGAAGGTTAGCATCCTCGCGAACTGACGTTCACAATCTCGTGCACAATATCCTCCTCCGCTGCGCTTTCCCTGGAGTTCCAGTTCCTCCTCTCCCACGGAGGGGGAAAGAACGAGTGTTCCATTTTGGGCGTCCTTTCCAACTGCTCTTTATAATCCCATTCTCACATCAACGATGTGTTGAAGGCTGTCGATGTTGTTGGTGCTTCGAAAACCTTACCTGCTTCACGCAACTCCAAAGTTGAGTCAGTCATAGGAGACCAGAAATCCAAACTTGTACTGAGGAAGCAGTTCCTGAAGCGCCAGTGGCCGCTTATGGTCCGTACTGTTCTCAACAACCTGACTGTGGACCTGGACCCATTGTCCGCGACTGGGTCACGACATGCGGGGGTCACGACCATGCATCTACTCCTGTCGCTCGTTTCTCCTGCTGGCAATGATGCATCTGCTACTGTCGGTTGCCCAACATGGGAGGGAATTGTGTACCAGCAACTCGCTGGACCTGCGCCGCCACAGCAGACTCCATCGCTGTCGCTGCCGCTGCCATTGCGAGCCATGGGATGGCCTCATTGGTTAGCGCCTCCCACAGCTCCGGCAGGTGCTTCGCTGCGACCACCAACGCGGCCTCGTTGGCAGCTGGGTTACTATCGAATCGGGGATCATGGGAGGCCCGAATCGGGAAGGGCAGGGGGGGGGGGGGAAGAGTAAAGCACAGCAGATTTTAAAGATAATCTTTAAGAAGGGATGGCGACTCAAGGCGCTGACCTAACCCGCACGCGTGTAGTCCACAACCCACCAGCGGGATCGTCACCGCACGATAGCGATCCGCAGAAGACATGTGCACAACACCTTCCCCTCCTCCCACCATTACCGAGCACCGGTAATGGCTCTCCGTAACTGCCATGACTGCCATCATGCCATCTTCCACACCCGCGTAGAGAGCTTTCATCACCCTTGGTGCTCACCTCGCCCAATCTCGCAACCCAAACGTGTCCTCCTTCAGTGCAGCCTGATATCGCCCGGAAAGAGCTGCGAGCATCTCCGGCCGTTGCGACCACAGCCCGGTTGCCACCAGCGCATCTCGCAACGCCGTCACGTGCGTGTTCAATCGACTCATAGCCGCTGCAGCTAGAGGTCCCACAGTCACGAACGCGCCGTGCCCAGTCAGAGGTGCCGGCGGGACTGGCAGGGATGGCAACATAGCGGTTACGGCGCGCAGTAGAACCTGGGTGTCCAGGAAAGGCGCCACGGAGGCAGCGCCGCAGCATGCCACAAGGTTGGATACCTAGAGGGAGACGCAGACGCGAACCGGGATCGGCTTAACCTCAAGGCATGGACGTAGGATGGATAGTTCGGTTAAGATACTTCAGGTACCGGCCAACTTGGCTGCGATGAGGGAAGAGAGCCGAGCATCGGAACATCAAAACATCTCACAACTCAGCAAGGTCACGGTGCCAGGAATGACAGACACCGTGATGTGATAAATCATTGATGATTCCCGTCTTTACCTTCTCGCATCCATGTGCAACTTTAACCACAGATGGGCTCTCCAGGAGCGCACGCAACAACGCAGCAGAGCCGCCGGGCGCAGCGGTGAAGTCGGAGACAGCGTTAGCGTCATTAAACAACGCTGTACAATTGATCAAGTACACTGTGGTGAGCCAGGACTTTTGTGGTGAGCCATACGGATCCGTCGCCGCATCCAACGCATCCGCAGCAGGCACGTATACCGCCGCCACCTCCGTCTTGCCCGCAGACGTCGCCATAGGGGCCCCGTGTGCAGCCAGGCCAGCTTGCCCTGCGGCGTAGCAATGCTGCAACATGGCTTCGAAATCCGTGGATGTGTGCACCCATTGTACTGTTGGGTCCACCAGCTGCCTCGCTGATTCTGTTTGGAATTGCGCGCCGTCAACACTTTTACACATAGCCAGGCTGGCCTCTGAGTTGTTTCCAATTACGCTGGCTGGCACCAGCGTCCCCGCGGCGGGTTGACACGAATTGGATTGCCCTTGGAATTCGTTCTCCTTCTCGTTCTCCTTCTCCGTCACTGGCACAGGCACAGGCACAGGCACTGGCACGGGCAAACCCAGAGAGGCCATTTCGGGATACCTCGTGACCCATGGGTCAGCATCAGCATCAGCAGCAGCGGTTTCCTGCCCCGAGGCCTCGCTCCTCCTCGCTGGCTCATACAATGCAGCAGCAGGTTCTGCGGCCGGAGGTGGGGTCTCAGGACGAGAAGAGCGTCGTGCCCCTGCCGCGTCGTAAATGGTCATTGCAATGGTGGGGTTATTTGCTGTGGTGGCACGTGGCAAGACGGGCCGTGGGTTGGCAGCAGGGGCAGCGGCTGGAGCAGCAGCGGCTGGAGGAGCCGCCGTTAATCCCAAACTTTTGTCCTCGTACATGGGATACTCAGACAGCAGGTCATCAAGCTTCAATCGAAGGTAGGCTTCCTGTGGAATACGGCACGGAGGGCGGTGATGGGAACACTGGTTTGGATCTCGTACGGCGACGGAGGATCTGAGAAAATGGATGCCGCGAAGAAAGGACCCAAGAAGAGTGCACTGTACGATGACAAACACACTTCTACACGGTTCTTGGAATGAAAGACGTCGCTTAGGGGCCCTTCCATGTCCGCCCCGGCCCATACACACATGCACTCAGTATTTGCGGCCGGCCCCTGCCAGCGTTACGTCTCCGTCCAACGCTACTCTAGCACCACGAACACCGCCTCCCCTCCAATACCATGAAATGCGCTCCACCCCGATGGGTCCGTGCTCCGTTCCCCTTCCCTATCCTCATCGCCCGCTCATCCACCACATTGTCCGTTCAAAGAGCGCTCACCGTTGGGCGATACTTTTCGAAAATCAGGAAGCCATGGGCAACACTGCTCTCGTCCAAGGCCGCCGTAAGGCCGCCACTGGTTTGGCGCACGGCTTGGTACGACAGCGGCTCGCGCTTGATGATAAGATTGCCTAGAGGACCAGCGTGCATGTGGTATTTAGGCCATACATCCGAAAGCACGTGGGCCGCCGCGCGCTTTAGCTTTTGCAGGGGTCCCGAGCCTGGCCATGCGGCCATGATTGCGGCCGCCACTCCGGCGGTGGCGGCGCGATGAAGGGCTGCTTTGTCGAGTGTCACGCAATCCACGTAGCTGCTGGCACCGCTCCCGGTGGCAGTGGCAGTGTCCCTCGCACTCTTGAGGGTAATGCGCGTGGTGGCGAAGACACCACCGCTGGCGGTGTGGAGCAGAAACTCACGGAAGGCGGATGGAGACGTGAGGGCGGGCAGCACCGCGGCGGCCTGCTCGCACCAACAATGCAAGGACAAGGCTTACAAGGAGGGGTTTTGTACACAGGAGGGCGAACAATTGCAACTTGAACAACTTAGCTCTTCGTAATGTGTGTCTCTCATTCGCTTACGGGAAGTGAGAGGAAGGCGTTCGTGAGATTCGCACGACGAGGGAGCAAGCCGCAGAATTTTGGACAGAGCAAATCTACTGCCCGCACTATGTGGCGTCCCCTGTCCAGCCGTCCGCCTGAGGAAACACCATATGGCCTCTAGAAAGCCATGCCCCAGACAACTCGGTAACGAGCCGCGGCCACCTCAGGGATACCTCAGGGCTCTTCTGCCCAATGACCTACACTGGAGCCCGCGACCAGTGGCACCAGCTGCTTCCACGGCACCGTGTACGGAGGCAAGCCGTCATTGCCGCCAGGAGCTGCTTCACCCAATCGCTGAACCAGCGAGCGTCTCAGCTGGCTGGCCTTAGCGGGCCCCGGGTACGCCCTGAAGGCCAGCTCGGAAAATGCCAAATGTGGAAGCAGCAGTCTTTGCACCCCCGTCGCAACTCCGTTGGGTCTTAGAACTGCGTCCACAGGCTCCGCATCGTCCAAGTAACGGCGCTGCTGTGTGCCGTCGTGCTGCTGTGCATCGTCGAAACTGCCGCCATCATCTCTATTATGCACGCGACGTGGTCGGACATCAAAGCCTGCGGCGGCGGCGGCTCCGCCGTCGCTCTCCGGCGGCGTCTTGGGGCCGCTGGGACTGCCGGCGCCACAATGCCATTTGAGAAGCGCTTGGAGGTCCAAGACCACGCAGACATCAGAAGGATAGTCAGTACAGTACAGGAAGCTGCCCCCGATGGGATCATCGAATATAGGTTCTGCGGAGCGCGATCCGGGGCCGCGCGCCAAGAGTTGTTTGAAACGGAGGGAGACCCTCGGGGGCCTGCAGAGTGCACTGGCTTCGTCCATCAGTCGGGGACAATTGAGACGGAGAACGCTTCCCAAGCGTGCCTACAATGGGTACATCGGGTTGGGGACTGACTATGGATCGGATTTGGACACGAGGACGCCCAAGGGCAGTCGGCCATTATATATGTGGACATTGGTGAAGGTGCAGACGCGATGGCGGCACGGGGAGGGTTCGAGTCGAGAGACGTGATTACGGGATAGAACGAAAGCGGTATAATGTTGAATTCTCTAGGCGGCGCGTTGTAAGTCGCCGATGGCGATAGCCACACCCCGATTCGCTGCGCGCGCATTTTGCGGGGAGGACAAGGGAAACTTGCGTAGGATATAATGACGATAATGACAGTTGGCCGCAATTTGGATTATTTCGAACGCAACGGCGGCCATGGGGACCCACCCCAGTCTCGGTGTGGGGCCCGGTGGGCGCGTCCTCGATGGTTGAGAGCGCCATCGCAATGCGTCTCCGGATACGTGCCAGAACACTGTCTCCTGGCCAGGCGGCGGCCACAGCTTGCGCTATTGTTTTATCCATGGCAAAGTTTAAGATGCGCCGTTGGATCTGTGGTGAATTTAGGAAACTCTATCTGGTTTACGTATTCATCTAAGTTATTTAGGGTCCGCGACGTAAGCCTCGCTCCGCGCCAGTGGGTGCGCTTGGCGCCGCGTCGCAGTAACGGCACTAAGAGGCTAGGTGAAAGTGACAGCTTCTACAGATTAACCCCGTATTACGAGGGAATACGATATCTCTCATCCTTGGAAGTCATGCATATAGACACGAGCCCCCAATGAGTGTAGCCTCGCTTGTCGTCCCGAGCCGTCCAGTCAACTGTCCCTTGGAGTGACCCACTCCGAACGTTCCCGTCTAAGTCATAAATATTCAATTTGTGCAATGTTATTACGGTGTTGACAGCGTACGAGCTTTGTGTTGGTTTACTTCGGCGTGCATGCCAGTGATGTACGGCGCCTACATCGGCACAATTTAACAGCAAGTACCGTGGTCACAATGTTGGCTGCCAAAAATGATAAGGTGATTCTGACAGTTAAGTGGACCTTATCGATTAGCCGAAATATTGATGCATTTCACGATCGTTAAATCAGCGAACGCCACGGTTACAAAATTCACACCAATCCATGCTACGAGTAGCTTTAGAAAAGCTGTTATCAGCTCTAACATGAACAAAGGGAAATTTCTTTTTTGTCTTCTGAGTGTAACAAGCTTGGAGTCTGGCGTGGAGGTGTCGGTTCCAGAAGAATGCTCGTATTTACCATTCGAAAGAAATCAATTAAGTTGTTTAAAGACTGTCGCCTTGAAAGCGGGTGTCGTGCATCACCGCAGTGATAAGTTCGCAAGCCGCACACCCCAACGCTTTCGACATATGTAACATTTACATAGTTGCGAGCGCATCACAAGTAGACCGCCAAATATACATATCACAAATAGATTTAAATAGAATGTGATCTTAGTTCAGTGTGCCGCAATTGTGCATCAGACTACCTCAATGCCAATCCAGTCGAGACAACACTTTACCTACTACTCCAAAAATAATACGACCATGATCAACCATCCTCCACCGTACTGGCAACATACTTCATTTTCGTTTTGTGACTTGTCCACACCGTCATGTGAGGCTTCTGGTTCTTCCCAGCTGTTATTGAATTTGTTTCAACATTCCTCGTCAACTAGACTTCCATCAATTAAACTAATACGTTTGGCAAGGCAGTCCTCCGTTCCTTCTTAGGGATCACAAGGCCGTCGGGGCGTCCTCACTGTCAATCCCCACGGCCCCACATCCGCGTGCGGCATTGATGATTCGACATGTCACCTCAAGCGTTTAAATTGCGATACATGGATGCGGGAATAAACGTGTCATTTTACAGAGCCAGATATGGAGAACTCGTCTCACACAATGCATAGCATGGCATAACGCAATCTTTAGATTTCAGAGGAGTTTGCACAACAAGCATCCACTCGCCCGCAAAGGCTTCTAAAAGTCGCACGGCGCATTTGCTTCCCCGTTAGGATTTCAAAA
The DNA here is from genome assembly GCA_019650235.1 of Volvox reticuliferus. Taxonomy (NCBI): domain Eukaryota; kingdom Viridiplantae; phylum Chlorophyta; class Chlorophyceae; order Chlamydomonadales; family Volvocaceae; genus Volvox; species Volvox reticuliferus. The sequence goes on from BNCP01000008.1 coordinate 2,335,925, forward strand.
TATCGTTAATGATAGACGGAAAACAAAGCGAAATGCAGTTCCATTTGCCAAGTCTACCCAAAAAATACCCCTCCGCTCGTGGATTGATGTTTCTCGAGGGCGCGAGAAGCAAGTAGCAATTATTATGGTCTGATTACGTCTTCATGTCATTATATCAAGAAATGTCAAAAAACTGGGATCAGAGAATTTTACGTGACTCGCGAGCGCAGCCGAAACAAGACCAACAACGCAAACAATCTCCTATCAAAAGAGCGACGAGGAGCGAATCGAACTCACCGCAAAAAACACAACAAATGACGCATCATCCCACGAATCCGACCAGCCGCCTGCCGCACACCATCGCCATCTGCACCACCGGATAGACCGGAGGGCCGAATGCTGACGGCCTAGATGGTGTATTGGATCATGCTGCCTGACCGTGCTTATCGGCGAAACGTACTGATATACTCTCCCGACGGCACAGAATGAATGCCATCCTGACTGCCGCCAAAACCAATCTTGAACTCCACCACGACAAACAAGATCACGATGGGAGCCAACCGAGTCAACTGGGAAACCCAGTTGTGCACACGTGTAAAACACGGATATGGGTCACACATTTGAAAGGAGAGGCATCCGAACTTATGATTAGGGTCCTTCCGACCCCGCTAGGGCAAACGCTGCCAGTGCAACCCCACATCGTTGGGAGACCGAGACGGACGATTTTGAAGACCGACAATGTCGTCGGCTCAAAGCGCACGCACTGTTGTGCGTAGACTCAAGCCACCACGCTCTTGATAAACTCCTTGATGGCGCTGAAGCCCGTCTTAGAGACGGTTTCCGCGGGCAGTGGGGATGGGCCGCCGGTGAGGATGCGGGCGGCCATCTCGGCACCCACGAATGAATCGCCATCGCTGCATTGCGCAATAGAAGGGCCGGCACAGTGCAATTGAGAAGCAGCCCATGTAGGTCACGGAGTATATCGCGCCACCCTTGGTCCGTGGCCATAAGGCAAAAAGGCGACGGGATAGAGCATCCCCTCTCAGGTCCCATCTATTTCAACAATCAGACCGACCGAAGGAGTACCGACTGCAGTGCAGGCCTGGCGTACTCCCGACCCCACCCTTCCCGGCCGGTCAGTCCTCACCTGAAGTGGCCAAAGTTCTTGACGAACATGTGGCCCAAATTGTTGAGGGTGGTGGCGAACTCGTTCTTGTTGCCCCACACGTTCTCGGGGCTGAGCACCTCGGACGGCACACCGCTGATGGACGTGGGCACCTGCAGTGGTGGGAACCGCAAATCTTGCGTTAAGCACATGACACACGCGCAATTACGTCTGAGGTTCAATGAGTCAGCACAACGTGCTCAAGCAAACACATTAGCGTTCCTACAAGCGGCTTGCACCCGTGTAGCTTAAGGCACGACCACAAAACTGCAGCCGCACTGTACCTGGAGTCCGAAGATGGGCGTGGTGACGAACTCGGCATTATCAAGTTCGCCGCTGTGAATGGCGTCGATGATGGCGCGAGTGTGCTTCAGGCTCATGCGCTTGCCAACACCGTACCTGCGCACCGGATACAAGAATGGCGAGGGACAAAGGGGTCATGCAACAGTACGACGAAGATTGGGACAGGACCAGGAGGGCCGGGGAGGAACGCCAAAATCCCATCCTATAACCCACAGAGATAACACCACTGAAGCTGTGCTCATGATGCTCAGGAGCATTCCTAGCCACTTACTTGCCGCCGGTCCAGCCGGTGTTGAGCAGCCAGGCGGTGGTACCGTGCTTCTCCATCTTTTCGGCGAGCATTGTAGCGTACCTGCATACGCACCGGTCCAGAGGTTGAGTCAGGTGCTTTCCAGGGCAACTCGCTTTCACCGCAGCGCAGATATATCGGTGCGCCTTTTAGGAAGGTGCAAATTAATCCTCACTGGCCAGCGTGCCAACGAATACGCCTAATGAAAACCGATGTTACGCCCATGTCCATCAGTCAACCCTAAGCCCACATACTTGTATGGGTGCATCATTAGGAAGGCCGAGCCGAAGCAGGCGCTGAAGGTGGCCTGAGGCTCCGTCACGCCCACCTCAGTGCCGGCAACCTGGTGGCAGAGGGAGGAATGTGTGTGGGGTTATTGAACTAGGGAAGTTAAGTCGGGTGCAACCTTGGGCTTGGGACGAAAGGCTGTCAAGCTTGGGACGAATGCCGGAAAGCTCGTCTCATGTACCATCAAATACGCACCCTGTCGTCGCTGAAAGGTGACCCACGCCCCACCCCTACCTTGGCGGTGTAGCCGCTGATGAAGTGGTACATGGCTTGCTCCAGCGTCAGGCGGCTGACCGGGGGCAGCACACCGAAGGCATCGCAGGCCAGCAGGATGACGTTCTTGGGGTGGTCGCCGACGCAGGGGATGCGGGCGTTGGCCATGAACTCGATAGGGTATGATGCGCGTGTGTTCTCCGTCAGAAGCTGCGAGCTGTAGTCCACAACGCGGGTGCTGGGGTCCAGGTCCACGTTCTCGAGCACAGTGCCGAACCTGCAGTTAAGCAAACGTGTCCGTCAAAAAAATCTAGTACTCTTGGTCTATCATAAGCATTTGATTGCGCCACAACATACTACGTTCTTTAGGAATATTCCGATCCGCCTTATGGGATGAATCAGAAACCTCACCTAATGGCCTTCCAGATCTCGGGCTCGGTCTCCTCCTTGAGGTCGATACACTTGGCATAGCAGCCGCCCTCAATGTTGAACACACCGTTGTCGCTCCACACGTGCTCGTCGTCGCCAATCAGCGGGCGCTTGGGGTCTGTGGGTAGTAGGGTTTTAGGGTTTGAAGGTTTTAGGAAGGATTGCGGGCATCAGGTCAAGCCGTTTGCACCCCCATGACCGAACTCAAGCCCCCGCGAGATTGCAATCACCCGAGGGTATGCAGCCTGAGCTCTGGCCACGAGGCTGTGTTACGGACGAACATTCAGCCCTGGCTTGCGGCTCCTCACCCACCTGCCGACAGCGTAGTCTTGCCGGTGCCGCTGAGGCCGAAGAACAGGGTCACGTCGCCCGCGGCGCCGACGTTGCAGCCCGAGTGCAGCGACAGCTTGCCTTGCATCGGCATGAGGTAGTGCATCAGCCTGATGGGCCCAAGTGGGACGGATCGGGACGAGGTTGACAAGCTGAAGCTCATGTAAGGTAGGGATGTGCATGTTGCTGAGCCCAAGCCAAACCACTAAGGGCAAGCGTTCGGGCGCGTTGATACCCATGTCGCCAGGTCCATTCCGGCCTCGCGAGAACTTACGTGAAGACTCCCTTCTTCATCTCGCCAGCGTACATGGTGCCCAGGATGACCATCTCCTTGTGCTTCAGGCTCAGATCAATGGACGTCTGGCTGGTCATGAACTGCAGGAGGGAAGAAGATGCGTTTCACATCCGGGCAGGGTTCTAAGGATCACCTGATACGCAATCTGGGGACTTCTAGGCTCATAAGGATCATAGCCGTAGGTACTAACGAAACGAGGAGTCGATGGCCAGCGTGAACCGTGAATTAGAGATACAGTATAGGGTACACAGTGATAGAAATGGGAAGTAAAATCTCCACCTCAAATGAAACGCCCTAGCAGGAGCCATGCAACTGCGATTATGCAAACATAGTCACTCACGTTGGTGTACTTGTTGGCTGGGAAGGCACCGGCGTTGTAAATGACGAATTCTGTTTGCGTGGAATCAAAGCAAGGCGCGGTGGTGGAATAGTCGTAAGGAAAACCCTAAGAAACGGTCCGACATCGCGCGTCTCAAGGTAAGCACTTCACGTGCGCAATGCGTGAATCACGCAGGACGGACTTGGGTGGGCAACCCTCGCAATGAAAACCACAAACGCAGCTGTTGTGTAATCATTCGGCTTAAGGTCGATACGGTGCACACCTGGCTCGCCGAAGTTCTCCAGCTCCTCAGCCGTGGGGCGGATGAGCATGTTGCTCATGAACAGGGCGTGGTAGGCGCGGCTGGTCACCACGCGGACCTTGAGCCGGGACTGCGGTTGTGAAAAAAAAGGCAAGATGGTAAGGCCATGTCTCAAACCTGGCGAATACGCTTTGCCGAACAATTTCTCGGCAGTCCTAGCGCATCATTCGGATCAGCGACACACGTACCGCGGGGTCCCAGTTGACGAAGGCGTCCACAACGTACACACGCTCCAGCGTGTTCAGGTAGTCCACGGCACGCTCGCGGTTGGTCAGGAAGGTCCTGCGGAGGTCGCCAGGACATGAATTCGCATGGCGGCCAGGAAAGCGTCAGGTACCATGCCTCCGATGTGGGTGCAGAGGAGTTCACTTGAACCGGGGCCTCTATCGCCGCACGGGCGTTTTCATAACAGCACCAAGAAGATCGCAGCGACATTGTATTGAGACATGCGTACCACGGCACGAGGGTCGTGCCGCCGTGGGCCCTACCTGTCGTCCATGACGTAGTTGGGCGAGTACGGGCCCCACCAGAGGTCCTTCTCGGTCTCGGGGTCGCGGGTCACACGCCTGGGCAGCGATTCAGGAAAGGGCAACAGAAGGGGAAGTCGGCATTTGGTAAAACACGCAGGCGCACCAGTACGGCAAGCTGTAAGGGGTCGAATGATAGATTCGGCGGTCGCACGGGTCAAATTTCAGTCCAGTCCTACACCTTGCAGCAAAGAAACAGCACACTAGCAGATATGGGCACGGCAATACAAATAGGGCTGAATTCCCAGGAGAAGATGTGAACTTACTTGTCCTTTGGGCAACGGCCCATCTTGTCGCCTGCATTTTGGCAGGAGGACATAGCACGCAGGAAAGGGAAGGGGTCGAAACAGGACCATGGAATCAAACAAGAACATTGGATAATGGGTACCGCACCGAGTTATGGCCTTGTCAGGGGGCACAATAAACGACGTCATACCCAGATACCTCGAGTGTCATTTTTCACCCCGAGAAGCAGCAGCAAGCATTAAATTCTCTAAGATTCATTTACTTACCGGACTTAGTTGCAAGGGCGCCGGTCGACGTAATATGGGTACCAGGCTCGAAGGCAAGGGCCTACAACGTAAGGACAAACGGCCATAACTACCTTAGCCAATGCGGGCAGCACGATAACTGCTATGCAGCTTACCATCTCGTAAAGTTGAGGAGTTGAAAGATTCCGGTAGGCGCATTTCGGAGCAAGGCCCGACTCCTTGGTGAACTTGCTGCTCAGCAGGAACGTTAGGTCAGCGCCCGCAGGCAGGTTCTCCTGAGCCATCTACAGAGACAGTAGAAGAGTTCAGTTAACATTGCTCATTTCCAGTAAAGAAGTACGATGGCTGGGTAGGAGGGAAGGTCTTGTAGACTGCAATTCCGAAAGCTTCCATATGTCCCACCGCTATCTTAAAACAACTGATTTAAATGGTACAAGATACTAGCAACTAATAGAATGTGTTTAAGCAGAATTAAACTAAAAATTGAAGAACCGTAACGAAGATATGTTGCCTTTAACTGACCACTCAGCACTAGGAAATCACTGTAAAAGGCTAAACATCGCGTCCACAATTGCTCCAGGGTCGTATTAACCTAATCTCAGCAAACAAAAGGTGTGGCAGGGGGCCCAACACAGGACCGCTGATCTGACTCACCCGCAGCATTGTTTAACCTCAACTCGAAACTCTGTCACGAAAATGATCAAGGATGCGAAATCCTTATAGATAAAGGCTGTATGTGAGTTTGGTGATCCAAACGTGGGCTGGGGGGGGGTATTTACCGAGCGAGATTGCTCCAGGGAGATGGCTTCCGACACTTCGACAAGGGTAGAGGACCTCAAAAACACTACCGGAATGAAAGAGAATTTTTCATTTACTTATCAAGCCAGATCAGGCTTCTGATTCTCAAACCGGTGCACCACAGTACATTGCGGTACATTCGGTTGGCGAATGTCCTATGTTACGTAAAATAATTAATACAGAAACGGGCTCTCAATTAATTCCCAAATTAATAGGGTGGCTTTAACCTGAATTAAAATGTGTTTGTCATACAAAAGCACCGGTGCTGGCGTCTTGTCGTGAGGTTTTATGGTCGTGAAGTTGTTAGGGTTTCAATTAGAATTTTTCACAAAAAACTATTGCATTTATTGTTTTATGAGCTGTGGTGGATTTTAGAGCCTATACCTCATGGAAACTTCTGTACCATGGCGAAGGGAAGCCCTCGCTGATTGGTCAAACCTTTCCCAACCTTTAAAATTCGCATGGGCAAATATTTAACCAGTTTCCGGTACAAAATATTATTCGATACTGGGACACTTCCAGTTAGGCTGACCTTCAATGCATCGTATCGTGTTCGGTTATCGGTCACGGGGCGTAGGCAAGCGCCTCGGGACGCTGGCGCCTCGTGCAGAACAATAAATTACAGATTTCAGGCGTCATCTTATTCATAAAATTACAACGAAATTAACCTTTGCCTCTTACAGTCTCAGTGACAGGCCCTAATGTACACTGACCAACGACAACCAACGACCATAGCGACCGCAGATGGCGCAGGCTGGCCCCTGAGCCCTGAGTCCTGAGCGGGGACTGTAACAAATCTGCAAACTGGCTTAATTAAATACGTCATCATATTTACGTCAAATGTCGATTGGGGGTTACAAGCAGATTAATCGTAAGCTGGTATGCAACTAAATGTCGGCAGTCGCGATGCGGTAGTTACTTTGCGTATTGCAGATTCTGGGAAGGACGTTCAATATCATTTAATTATATTCTTTCTGCATCATATAGCTCTTGGGTCTGGACAAGCTGTGTCGCGGTAGCCGTCTATTCGTGGTGCTTTAAACCAGACCGGGAATCTTATCACATTCATTGCCGTTTTGCTTGTATTGTACAATTGCTTAGTTACTTGAAAGTTGCAAGCTTGCAACAGTGGTATGCGCCTATATGCGTTTCCTGCATAGCTGATCACTTGCGGCAAGAAGGAAATCGCGACACGCGACCTATCACGTTTAATACCAGGTCCGATTATTGATTATAAGGTAATTTTTAAGCCAAATAGGCTCGTTGCTTGTCATCAACAGTTCCGGTAATTGGCACATCTACTCGATCCGAGCCCAAGCCTGCAGCCCGTGTAGGAACCTATTGCGGTGAGAGGCCAAGATGATCATACGGACATGCGTTATGTGGCAAGGGCGGCTACTTCATGAATGTTGAGGGCACTGTTAGTAGTGGCATGCACGCGTCACGACGAATCGCATGCGCACTAAACTTTCAAACACGCGATCATCGGATCGGTTGTACCAGGTACATATTACTTACGGCCCATCTTCACCCTCAACCAGACGAAGACGAATCCTACTCCTGACGTAACAGGACGTGAATTCACTCTTGCATATACAGCACAGCATGTGTTGCGGCCGCCACCCACCATGGTATGCTGTCTGGCATGCAAGGGGCTGCACCGCCGCAGCTGACAGCACAGCAAACCGGCCTGAGGTGCATTGTGCCCCGAGGTACTCCAGGACACTAGGTCCAGTGCAGAGTGCAGTTCTACACCATACCAGGCGACAAAGCAATAACCGTAAGTTTCTCAGATAGAGAAGGCGGGTTCTTGGACGATACGGTAAGTTCTACTTTGTCCCGACGTAGGGAGCTGAGTGGCACGTCACGGGCATTCGCCGTGTTGTGCTCCGTACGTTACAACTGAAATAGATGAGTTGTGCTAACGATGGCTCTCAGACCCAACGCTGTGCCGCACCGCCGATAGGCTTGACGGAAAACGACACAACCAAGCAATTCCCACCTCCAGCACACTGATTGGGTAGGATTGGGTGAGCGCCATATCACACGGTGATATTGGCATCTTAGAAGTGGTATGCTCTATGCTGTTTGCCCTGTGTTTGACGACAGCCTGTCGAAAAGGGCTCCGAAGAGCTCCGAAAAGTGCTGAACCTTTCCTGTACAGATCCACACCCTCCCGCATACCTGCACATCCACACCCTCCACCGACGCCCCGGCTAGCAATCAAATAAAAAGCGCTGACTTCTCTTGTGAGAGACGGCTAGTTCATGGACGTAAGTACGGTAATGTCGTACTAGAGATAGATTGTTGAGTAGTTATGCAAGTCTATGGGTGCTTCCAACAGCATCCGCAGGTAAAGAGCATAATTAGTTGGCATACCTTGGTAGTCGTTACCTGTCCGGAGGCATGGACGGTATGGACCCGCCAGCCCACCCATAGACGTTCTCGCGCACGCTGGGGCCCAAGTACTTGTACCGGACTGGCTCCGGGTTTATCGGTGTGATGCATCAACCGGCCACCGGTGCTAGAGGTTGATCAGAGTATCACGGTACCGAGGACAAGAAGTTTTGGTTGCCAAGTGTTAAGGCCGCCGTACGCCGTAGGCCGTATGCTGTAGTGTGATATACACGATAATGATACACACCTTAGCCACGTCCAGCAACTGAACCTTTTTCATGCTACCGCTGAAGAAATGACATGACATCCATACCAGCACTGTACCTCTCGTTGTGCCGTAAGCTACTGATTTAGTACACGTCAAGTGCGCCTGGATATTCTACCAAGTCAATTCACGGTCATGAAAAGAGGAGGAAAACGGAGGCACGCCATCTCGCGGCATGATTAGCACACACAAGTCAGTTATCGCGTTCACGGTGCAAACTAGCATGCATGGAAGAGCATTACATAATCATATATGTTTCCATCTTAGTTATGCCAGACTACAGGCGCGGATCTCAATTTCCAGTTTAGGATCTAAGGAGTGCTCGGTTAAGTAACTAGATTCATACCTGGATCCCTTTTGACTTTCGTCGGCAGCCATGAGTGATCGGAGAGTACGCTCATAGGTGACCTGGATTTATCGGGAACTCTTTTACATGCAATCACGCAAATGTGTGCACCTGCCAAGCGGTCGGCCAAAGCAAGCGGCATGGAAAGTCCCAATCATCATGAACAAAACTCGGAAGTCCTGCAAATATACGGACTGGGATGCGCAGGCGGGACTGCCACGCATGGTCCTTGTGTGCCCATTATTACTGAACCGTACACAGGTCACAGACTAGGGACTGGAAAACCAGATGTACATTATACGTACATCGTAATTCTGGAGAAAAGCAAGTCCATGACAACACCAGCCAACGAAGATCACGATGGCTGATGACCGCAATAAGCGGTGTTATACATGCTTTACCAGTGGACCATAACTATGCAAACAAACTACACAAAAAAATGAAGGCACGCAACGGTTTGGTATCAGCGCCTTCTCTCTTCTACCGAGGCCAATCAGGGGCCCTTGCGCGCATTGAATCAAGCGTACAGCCCTTGGCAACGGACGCCAATATCCCATCTCCTGCCTTGCCACAACAAAAACCGGGACGATAGCAGCAACGACAAAACATCACCGACCAAAGCCGGAAACCACGCCAACACGCCTTGGCGCAGAATATCACCCACGACCACGCGACATGCAGGAACTTATTTCATTTGCGTCATCTTTCTGGCTCCGCACAGCCCACGACGTGAAGTGAAAACCGAGCGTCAAGCGTTCTTTATTCACTCTTCTTCATGCGCCTAAATGAACTGAATAAAACCTCGCCCTCCTATCTGTCCAGACTTCAACTTCTTGACGCACTGAGAATGCACGCGGCGCGCACGCACGCACAAGCACAGGAGCGCGGTCTGCCTCTTATGGAGAGCGTAGGCATACGCATGGATAGACTCCTCCTCCGTCCGGCCCAACCCACGCAGCCGGTGACAATCAAACTCGTTTTCCGCGAATGACTCTCGTGCAGCGGCTGCCCTCTTCGGGTAGCGTCGACCCTTAGTTGACTGAATGAACAGTAGCATCTCATGAACCTGAAGATAACGCTGGATTACTGTCTAGCAAACCGCGGTACAGCTTAGCCAGCAGAGCTGCTATCAGTCCACGCGACAGTCATCTTTACTGAACAAATACGTCCTTTAGGCCTTGATGGCGTCGAAGCCCTTGTCCTTGACCTCGGCCTCAGCCAGTGGCTTGGGGCCGCCGGTGAGGATGCGGGCGGCCATTTCCTCACCAACGAACGAATCACCGTCGCTGCGCGTATTGGATGCATGGGGGGGAGGCAACACAGTCGGTGGGCGAGCGTGGGTGAGCGTGTAGCGCTAATCGCCAAGGCCACTACCCAGGTCTAACTACATCTATCCATCTACCCAACATAATCTTTTTAAGTGTCCCCCTACACCGGAGCAGCGATACCCCTGTTACCAGTCCTCACCTGAAGTGCTTGAAGTTCTTGACGAACATGTGGCCCAGGTTGTTGAGGGTGGTGGCGAACTCGTTCTTGTTGCCCCACACGTTCTCGGGGCTGAGCACCTCAGACGGCACACCGCTGATTGACTTGGGCACCTGAAGCCATGAAAGTTTACATACAGGGAGATGTACACATGGTGTAACTTTGAGCGGCCTGGTTGGGATGGAACGCGTGCCGGTGCAATATGTGCAGGGATTACTGGGAACTGCTCAGTTCTCGTTGAAAATCGTTGGAACGTGTTCAACACCAGGAAACAACGATAGATATAGCTCGCCATGCGACCCCAAATACCCTTAGTCACCCACCTGGAGTCCGAAGATGGGCGTGGTGACAAACTCGGCATTATCAAGTTCGCCGCTGTGAATGGCGTCGATGATGGCGCGAGTGTGCTTCAGGCTCATGCGCTTGCCAACACCGTACCTGCGTGGAAGATGGAACCATAGCATCAGGGTGTGAGGAAGTCGTCACGCAGGCCCCGGAAGTCGTGGTGCATACGCAATACCGGATGTAGGACATGGAGAGGAATTTCAGCGAGCCGAAAATAAGCATCAGGGGTACAACAAAAATGCAAGCGAACGGGTCCAGCGGACTGCCTGAACCGGACACCGGGGTCCCTGAAAATTACTCCATAGAGATCTTCCAGCGTTGAACGCAGGTGAACCGTGACCTTGCTATCAGATGTCACTTGCCCACTTGCCGTTGGCAAGTGGACAAGCTTGCTGACAGTCCTACGGTCCTCCATTCTACTTACTTGCCGCCAGTCCAGCCAGTGTTGATGAGCCAGGCAGTGGTACCGTGCTTGGCCATCTTCTCGGCGAGCATGGTGGCGTACCTGCGCTCAGTAAAATCGGGCGGGCGGGTGGTGATATTACGTATAACGCATGAGACAACAAATGTAAGTGCGATGCCTGACGAAGAAAGGACAGCTCCATCGGAAGAAATCGCTTCTAAACCTTACCCGCCAGCTGCTGTTAGGGGAGCCAGAAACGGCGCTTCGGACGTCTCATCAATCAAGAGATGCAATGAAGACATGACCGAGGTGCTCTAAGCACAATAATCTCACTTGTATGGGTGGAGCATCAGGAAGGCCGAGCCGAAGCAGGCGCTGAAGGTGGCTTGAGGCTCCGTCACGCCCACCTCAGTGCCGGCAACCTGGAGGCGGGGGGAGGTATATGGGTGGGGTAATCAGTGTTGGAGCCAGTCGGGTGTAACCTTGGCCGAAAAGCTGTCAGCTTGAGACGAATACCGGAAAGCTCGTCTCATGTACCATCAAATACGCACCCTGTCGTCGCTGAAAGGTGACCCACGCCCCACCCCTACCTTGGCGGTGTAGCCGCTGATGAAGTGGTACATGGCTTGCTCCAGCGTCAAGCGGCTGACCGGGGGCAGCACACCGAAGGCATCGCAGGCCAGCAGGATGACGTTCTTGGGGTGGTCGCCGACGCAGGGGATGCGGGCGTTGGCCATGAACTCGATAGGGTACGATGCGCGCGTGTTCTCCGTCAGAAGCTGCGAGTCATAATCTACCACACGAGTCTCGGTATCAAGGACCACGTTCTCGAGCACAGTGCCGAACCTGCAGTTAAGCAAACGTGTCCGTCAAAAAAATTAGTCCGCTTGGTCAATCATAAGCTCTTAATTTCGCCACAACAAAGTTCTAGAACTAGCATGAATATTCCAATCCGCCTCACCGGATGCATCCGAAACCTCACCTAATGGCCTTCCAGATCTCGGGCTCGGTCTCCTCCTTTAGGCCGATACACTTGGCATAGCAGCCGCCCTCAATGTTGAACACACCGTTGTCGCTCCACACGTGCTCGTCGTCGCCAATCAGCGGGCGCTTGGGGTCTGTGGGTAGTAGGGTTTTAGGGTTTGAAGGTTTTAGGAAGGATTGCGGGCATCAGGTCAAGCCGTTGAGGGCGTCAGGTCGCCCCCCATGACCGAACTCAAGCCCCCGCGAGATTGCAATCACCCGAGGGTATGCAGCCTGCTAGATAAGAGCTCTAGCCACGAGGCTGTGCTACGGACGAACATTCAGCCCTGGCTTGCGGCTCCTCACCCACCTGCCGACAGCGTGGTCTTGCCGGTGCCGCTGAGGCCGAAGAACAGGGTCACGTCGCCCGCGGCGCCGACGTTGCAGCCCGAGTGCAGCGACAGCTTGCCTTGCATCGGCATGAGGTAGTGCATCAGCCTGATGGGCCCAAGTGGGACGGGTCGGGACGAGGTTGACAAGCTGAAGCTCATGTGAAGATAGGGATGTGCATGTTGCAGGACAAGCGTTCGGGCGCGTTGATACCCATGTCGCCGGGTACATTCCGGCCTCACGAGAACTTACGTGAAGACTCCCTTCTTCATCTCGCCAGCGTACATGGTGCCCAGGATGACCATCTCCTTGTGCTTCAGGCTCAGATCAATGGACGTCTGGCTGGTCATGAACTGCAGGAGGGAACAAGATGCGTTTCACATCCGGGCAGGGTTCTAAGGATCACCTGATACGCTATCTGGGGACTTCTAGGCTCATAAGGATCATAGCCGCAGCTACTAGTCGGTCTAGTCCATCCCTCTGGTGACCACCACATTATCCAAACGGACAACTCCTTGAGCTGGGTCGGGCCCTATGCCAACCACTCACGTTGGTGTACTTGTTGGCTGGGAAGGCACCGGCGTTGTAAATGACGAAATCTGCGTGTGGTTTATCGAAGGGCTTGCGTGATGCGACTTGCACAAGTGGGTGGCATAGGTAAAGACTGATACAAATCAGAGCCTCTACGATTCTGAACCCCGGTTCTTCTGAACCCCGAAGCGCGCTTGCAACAGTATTACCAGAAGCCACCCCGAGCTCAGTTCTTTAATCACCTGGCTCGCCGAAGTTCTCCAGCTCCTCAGCCGTGGGGCGGATGAGCATGTTGCTCATGAACAGGGCGTGGTAGGCGCGGCTGGTCACCACGCGGACCTTGAGCCGGGACTGCGGGTGTGAAGGAAAAGGCAACATGGTAAGGCCATGTCTCAAACCTGGCGAATACGCTTTGCCGAACAATTTCTCTCGGCAGTCCTAGCGCATCATTCGGATCAACGACACACGTACCGCGGGGTCCCAGTTGACGAAGGCGTCCACAACGTACACACGCTCCAGCGTGTTCAGGTAGTCCACGGCACGCTCGCGGTTGGTCAGGAAGGTCCTGCGGAGGTCGCCAGGACACGAATTCGCATGGCGGCCAGGAAAGCGTCAGGTACCATGCCTCCGATGTGGGAGCAGAGGAGCTCACTTGAGCCGGGCCTCTATCGCCGCACGGGCGTTTTCATAACAGCACCAAGGGGAAGATCGCAGCGACATTGTATTGAGACATGCGTACCACGGCACGAGGGTCGTGCCGCCGTGGGCCCTACCTGTCGTCCATGACGTAGTTGGGCGAGTACGGGCCCCACCAGAGGTCCTTCTCGGTCTCCGGGTCGCGGGTCACACGCCTGGGCAGCCATTCAGGAAAGGGCAACAGAAGGGGAAGTCGGCATTTGGTAAAACACGCAGACGCACCAGTCGACGGATGTGCGCGACAGCCCACGAACGGGAATGAGGCTTCTCGCGCATCAAGAAAATTTGGCCCTTTAGGAGCTGCGGCATATCAGGGAAAGCATCGAGCAGAACGGAACTGCAGGATTGTGGAATCGCGGACGCATGGCTACTCACTTGTCCGTCGGCGAGCGGCCCATCTTGGCACCTGTAGGTGTGTGTGCGCATACGCAGTGAAACAAAGTTTTAGCTAGCCAGCTGAAGTGAACGCATGCATAAGATAATACAGTGGGCATCAGCTTCGTGCATCATTCATGCATCAGGACATGTCCAAAGCCGGAGCAGCGCAGCTTTGGACGCATACCTCCTCTGTTCCAGGTGCCGATCCTCCCCGTGATCGACGGCCTTCCCGTGTGTGCTCACCCGACTTGGTTGCCAGCGCCCCCGTCGACGTGATGTGGGTACCCGGCTCAAAGGCGAGCGCCTATGGACGTTGGTGCGAAAAAAATGAACGGCTGGATAAGAGAGCATTTAGGTACAATGCAGGCATGGTTTTAAGGTATCTCATAGTAGTCTGCGAGTCTGTTATACAGTTGGGTTATACACGCACCAGCTCATAAAGCTGTGGCGTAGACAGGTTACGGAAGACAACGTTGGGCGCAAGGCCGGACTCCTTCGTAAACTTGCTGTCCATGAGGAAGTTCTTGTCGTTCGACGAGGGCATGTTTTCTTGAATCATGAACTGAAGGGGCAGGGCCGCACGGAAGGATCTGGGAGGATGAAGAAAGAACCAGGCGGCTCAAAGCAAGGAGCTGTCAATTGAGTTGCCCAAGCTTCCAAACACCATATGCGTCACAAGAATCGCTGCACAATGCAAGGCATGTAACTTCATGCTTTGACAAAGTACGTTGAGCTTAATGGGCTACTACCTTGCTTGGACCGCAGGTTACGGTACAATGCAGGCCCCAAGGACACCTCACGCCAGCGCACTTACCCGCATCGCGGTACCACAGCGCCGATTGTTAGAAGTCGTAGGTGCGACGCCATTGTGATAAATTGGTCGCGGCGAAGATGTGGCTGTGCGGCAAGGCGTAACGATAGGCCTGCATTTCCGAGACGTAACGGAACCGCTGAAGACAGATGTCGGTGCCATGGTATGCATTTTGAGGATTGATTATATCAAGGGAATAACTTAATGTTTCACAATGAAAAACTGGTCCTCAAGCCTATTTACGTAGTTGGGACTCATTGTTCGCTCCAGGGGGGCCTAGATACTGGGGTTTCCGACAACAGTCGCACCTGCTATATCGACTCGCTCTATATAATTCTGTTATTAGAAAGGGTCGACGAAAAATTTACCTAGATTTTTCACGTAAATGTCGACACAGCCACGAGCTATAGTAAGGCTAACTGCCAACGAAGAAAGCTGGGCCTGCAAGCGGAACACAATTTCCTATCAGCAATGGACGCCACTTTAACGTGAGCATGCTAATTTAGTATCTTCGAGCAGGTTAGCATCACCCGATCTCTCCCTTTGGGCCAGCGGTACAAGCAGTACACGCCCTGACCTAGCGCACTGTTAGAGTCATACGTGTGAGAAATGCACAGGCTTCATCTAATACCTAGTAAATTAATTATTAAACTTATTACAGGGCTTAATTGCTGAGGTCTTGCTCTAAGGTGGCGTAAAGGTGGTTATTCAGGTATTTATTCGGAAGCAACAAGCCCCTGACAACTTGCACCACTTGAACTTTTCGTTACTTACTCACTATTGCCTGCTGATATGCTCATGCAAGCGGGCATTTGTGGAGCCTACGTCAGGGTGACTCGGCAGTTTCCATGGTCCATATCTCTCAAACAGCTGAGCTTTATCAAATTTTGTTAACTGCCGTCAGGCTGTGTAGCGAATCAGGCAAGCGGCCAGGGGAGCCGAATCCTTTGAGAACCACAAACGGTCAAATCACTGCTTTAGACGACTTATTTCACGGTCTGGAACCTCCTGGGCATAAAGCATCAAATATTTAAGCAGGGCTTAAGGAGCTGCTGTTGGCGTTGCCACGTGACATTTCGTAAGATTGCCCGTACCTGTTATTTGAGCATGATCACGTAACATTCCCCAACATCCAAACTCATTTGCAATGCATAGGACATGACTAGATCACGTTTAGCTATTGGTACCTTTATTTCTGTCGTCGTCTAACCCGCCGCCACCTTCTCAGTGGGATGTAAGGCAGAGACGCCGGGCGATATGTGGATGTCTCTACCGGCCACTAGGAGCAACTTAGAATCGTCGGGGTACTAACATGTGTTGCAGGTCAATGTGTTTGCAGGTTACGGTGTCTCAGCTTGGACGTTTTCGTGGAGAGGTGGTTATATTAATTGTAACGTACTGAGGACAAGAACGATAAGGCCCATCCTTGCCCATCTAAGTTCGCATGATCGCATGCGGGCTAGGATGCACATAGGATCAGGAATAGGGGATAATGTAGGCCCCGTTTGAAAATCTACACAACGTGTCACAGTGATGGGTGCAGCAGCAAATAGCTGTCGAAAAATACTTGCGCGGATCCGCTAGCAAACCGCTTCTACTCGGGTGCCCTTACACATGATATCCGTGCTTCCGACGGCTTCTATATACCTGATCAGTCGTGACACTGAATGACTCTGGCAGTTGAACAACTAGATGACGGTAGAAATGTATCTTATCGTGCCATGCACCAGTATCGTGGGCAGCAAGACTTCGCCATAGTCGTAGCCATCTGTTTATAGTCATCGTTTACCGCTCATCAGCCGTTCACCCCAGCAGCACGCGTGGATTAGCCTTAATAGGCGTCCCAGAAATATTTTTTGGTGTTCATTACCAGCATTAGGTGGGGTTGGCTTCTGAGCTGTCGTAGCAGGTCTGGACATACGGATCCAAACCAGCAGGGCCAACACCCATGATTACTTGTGGCAGTCAACTAGGAGAAGTGTAAATATTATGGCCGCCCTTCCTAAATGATGTTTCTAATAATGCCTTCAGGGTCCCCCGTTGTTAACCCAGTTCTTCAGGAGGCTTGTGTTGGCCTTGAGCAGTGCACTTGCTTGGCGCTCCACCTCTGGCTTTGACGGTAAAAGCCATTCCTCACCCCCAAAATACATTCGATATGGGTTCGGGGAAAGCAGAAGCCATTACACTACTGACAGTCCACAACCTAGTACAACATTACAGCCATGTCTGGCGCGTTCTGCATAGGGCCAGGCGAGCATGCGGGAAAAGCTCACTTACGTCGCCTACTCATCCCCCCCCAAAGCCGGAGACGCTCCAGCTCCCGACAGCGCAAACGCTTTCCTGGAGAATGTTGACACGTTTTCGTTCCGACTGGGTGGGCTCGACTGGACTGGCTCTGATCCTTCACAGTAGCCTAGCTGCAAGAGATCGCGCCGGATCCGGTTAGCTATGCTGGAGGCGGGAGAATGGAAGCAAGGGGAAAGCGGAATGAGCAGTAGGGCAAGCAGGCCGACTAATGGACAGGGGTGGTGGGTGGATCACCAACATCAGGGTGGACATAACGCTGGAAAGCGCCTCTTTTCGAGTGTTGCATCCGACAAACAAGGAGAGCTGGGGTTGTGCACGTTCGCCCATTTCGTCCAGTAAGCAGGTTACAACGTCAGCCAGAGGTAACTTCCACTAAAACACGTCAATTCATTTAGGTCACATGGATGCAACATACAGGGACTCGGCGCACTATGGACTAACTCGCAATCACTCTGGATTTAAGAAAGCGGCGCGTTATGAAGCAGGTCTTATGGGAGGCCCGGTGCGCATGCAAAATTATAACAGCGCGGCGGTGCATTGATCCTAGCTCTTATTGCATTTCTACAACGCGCTGCTCACTAGCAGCAGCAGCACTACCACCACCACCCGTGCTGATGCCCATAAGAACCATACCGCCATTAAGCAAATGGCCATCAGGATTGTCACAGGACCGCAGCCTTTACTCATTCCTTCGTCAGCCTTTATATGGGTAACTTCGGCCGCAGCCGTCCGCAGTTATGCGTTGCACCCTTGCAGGGAAGATGAAGCCATGCAGCACGAAAACACGCGTATGTACTCACCGGCTGAGGACGTGTACATCACGCATTTTCAGAAGGGAAAGATGCGAAGCAGCATCCCATGGTCATTGCGCGAGATACTGAGCTGACCGTCCAGCTAAAATGTCGACGACTGCCTGCAGGAGCCAATTGCAATTTCCGGCGTAACCCGACTCTCCATGGCCGCTAGGCTCTTAGCCTGTGTCTCACCATTCTTGCAGCTGACGTCATTTCGGGTCCCGTGGCCATGTCTTGCGACAGCCGCAGCAGGGGCCGAAAGCAATTAGCGAGAATGCACAGGTTGCCGAGACCGCTGAGCGCTGGACCTCCACATTGCTGCTGCCCCCTGGCGCTGCCCTCGCACTTCTTGTAAATATGCTCCGCGTCATGGACTAGGCCAACCACGTCGTTCAGGGACGGAAATTTATTCACAAACTGCGGCGATGACCGGCGTGGCACGGAGTAACGTTATGCGATTCCTCGTTGCTCAGGAGGAGGAAGGAACGAGCTGTTCGCCTGGAGGACTCAATTTGAAATTAATTGTTCACTCACTGTTCATAATTCATTGTTTTTCATGGCCCACCTGCAAAACCTCCTCCATAGAGCCGCATGCAAGCAGGGCCTTCCGCTCCCGACGTAACGCAGCCGCAACCACGTACACGCAAAGATACACACGCGCTGCAGGAATGCCAACAACGGTCGCCTCAACCGCTGTGCCCGCCGCCAACGGCTGCTGTTGATCCTCCTCACGCGCAGCTTCACGGGCCGATGGTTGTTTAGAGCCTGTGATCCCCTCGCGCTCCTGACCGTCATTGACACAGACTAGTGCGACTGGCTGCTGGGGCTCCGTTATTGATTCTGCTACCGCAGCTGAAGGAGGTGTTAGGAGCGTTTCAGGTACACCATGTGCGGCTGCAGGGCTTGTTTGCTGCCGACAGACCAGTGGTTCGCAGCGCCGCTGCTCCTGGGCGAGGAGGTCCTCACAAGCCCACATGCATTCCCACAGTGTGAGCAGGTTCGGCAGCGATGATTCCCGCTTAAGATGCAGAAATAGCATTTGGAAGGCAAAAATGTAATTACCGGCGCCGATCTTTACCAAGTGCCTGCGAGCGTCAGCAGCATTACAAGTCATAATGGCCAGAAAAAACAGATATGTGCACTGGGGTGCAAATTTACAAATATGTAATCCTTGTGCACCAATGTGTGGCAGCGCTAGAGGTATGGGAAGATCATGCCCAAGCTCACTACGTACTCGTCATCCTGCACAACAGCGTCGAACCCCATCCCCAGCCACGGCTCAGTTGTTGTAACATCGGCATTATCCAGCTTGGAATCAGATAGGAACGCAAATTGTTGCCAATCCAACGTACCTATGCAGTTCAATATCGACGTGACCAAGTGCACCTCCTAACTGCTGCAATTGGCGTTGAATTCCGAGCATTCCAGGAAGGAAATTCTCCCGCACCCTCGCCATAAATGCTCGAAAGACGGTAAAAGCCTGCGAGGCGGGACCCCGCCAGTTTGCCGCAGGGGTTAACGGCGGTATGGCCTTGCCTCGGGACACGTACCATCTCATCATCTGTAGGATATAACTCCAGGAAGGGGACAGCAAGGTCCGCCATGCCCTGGCAATAGCCAACGGCACAGTCATGCAGAGCGTAGGCGATGAGCACGCGTTTAACACGTGCGATACCATCGGCTCGTTGATCACCACGTAGCGTGTCTGTTTCGTCACGTATCCGCTCAGCGTCCCTCGCGATGCGGGATGCCGTCTCCTGCCAGCTCTCTGTGCCACCCTGACACACGATATGTCGGTGGATTACAAGCCGCTTCGGGACCCGCCGACGTTACAAGTCATGCACTTCACATCGATTGAGCATCACCAACCTTCGCTGCATAAAATGCTTGCGCGGATACGTGGTCGTTGGCCACTGCAACGAGCTCGGATAACGGGCACCCCCCGTGTGTTGAAACGTCAAGGAAGTGAGGCCATAAATGAGCTCGCAAAGCTGGGCTCAGGCCTTTAGAACGAACTGACTGCCAGGACGCATCTCTTGCCTTGTTGATCGCGCGGGTGTCTTTCGGCTGGACCGCATTTCGCTTTAACGGCCAAAAGTTTTGCGTGAAATTCATATCAAAGCAATAATATGGATATATGTATCATTGATAGCATACAACTTACTACTGTAACATTGCGATCAATTGCCGTTCAGTCGCCTGTTGCACGACAACCGAATGACTCCCGTTCAGAACCAACAACATCATCAATACATACAAAGTATTCTCAATGCCTTACCCCAGGTAACAGAGTGCATGTACACCTTAGAAGTTGCATAGGATTGCTTTTGGGGCTAAGAGCCCCCACAAAGCTTTTGCACTTACAATTATGGCCATGGCGCACGATGCACTTGAACGTGATTATTTATTTAAGAAACTGAGGGCAAAGCCAGAAAACAAGGTGAACCTGGCAGAGTTCCCGGTCATGTAACAGCAGATGCGACACGGGCTCGGCTATATCATAGCTGTCCTGGCTCCGCCTGTAGGTCTGCTTTGACTGCCCCAACAAGAATCCTACGTGGGCGTCAGTTCCTTATGGAGTCTTCATCTGCCTCAACTGTGCGGGAATTCATCGCAGTTTGGGCGTGCACGTCAGTTTCGTTAGGTATGACCTCAACAAGTAACACAGTTATCTGCAAAGTGGTCGGCATGATGTGATCAAATGTTGATGGGCAGGTCGACGACTCTGGACTCCTGGACGCAGGAGCAGCTCAAGGTGGGCGGTCCGGTTTCCAGTCCTTGCTTCTGCGCCTGTTAATCGTAACTACACCCTCCCCCGAACAGATGATGGCAGCAGGTGGCAATTTGCGCGGGCGCCAATACTTTAAGCAGCACGGCTGGGACGATGTTGGATCGGACAAGATTGAGGCGAAGGTGAAGCCCACTCTCAACAGCCATCGTCTTTTCGTTGCATAATGGTCAATTAATGGGGTCTGGGAACGGGTTTTGCAGTATACGTCGAGGGCGGCTCAGTTGTATCGCGCGCTGCTGGAGAAGGAGGCTCAAAAGGCGACGGTTCAGGCCTTGCAGCAAAGGTACGTTGCCCAGCCATGTTACTTAAATCCCTCGATTACCCCAGCACCTGACAGCTTATAATCTCATTGTACAGCATCTTACACGACAAGGATGGACACCGCGCTGATCACCAAGGAGAGCTGGCTGACTTCAAACATATCGAGCCGGAGCCCGCGGTCCCGGAGCCTGCTGCTGCGCAAGCCCAAGAAGGCGGGGAGGCTCCATCGGCGGAAGCTGCAAAACCTTCTGCGCCGAAGCCAGTGACCACCATCAAACGTGGGTGGATGGGGCTACGACTGGGCATCGGGCATTGCGAGGGCTGACGGACATGTTGGGGCGGGTATATGCACTAGCGCGATGGATGGGTCCAGGACGAGTGCTTCCAGTACGAAATGCAGCAAGTCCTCTCGCGGATGATGCTCGGACAGATTGCATGAGCGCTGTGTGGTGAAAGCGGATCGATTTACACTGCTTGCATGAGGAAGGTGTGCTAGTATGTTATTTACTGTTCTTTTGGGGTATTTTGCGCAGTGCAATCGAGGGTAGCCATGCTGCATTAAGGCCTTGCTATTGGTGTGAAGTCCTTTCCCTGCACATCGTATCATCGATAATAATGACCAAGATCGCAAGTTCTGTTAAGTGTCAAGTAACGGTACGGCGTCCTCCTTTTTACTGACAGCACGCCCTGTTGCTAGCGGCAAGAAGACAGTCGGAAAGCTAGGCCTGGGCGTGAAGAAGTTGGAGAACAAGGTCGACGACTCAATCTTCGCGCAGGTGTGACGCATTTATGATGTGGATTGTTGATCGAAGCGCAGCATGAGTTTTGTCGAAGAAATGCAGGGCTACCAGGCACGAGCTGACAATGCCACATGTTGGACGGTCGCCACCTTGTTGCCAGGTTTACATTTCTGGATGCAAAAGCTCATCTGCATCTCGCATAGGCTAGTGTACTAACACCGTCCCCAGCGCCAACATGTATTGCGATGCACGTTTTCAAATTGCTGACAGCTGCTCTGACCGTTATTAGTAAATCCCTCCATTGGCGCCGGCACTATGCAGGCGCCTGCGCCCGAACCAGCAAAGCCGGAGCCGGGGCCTACCGGGGCGGTAGCGACGCCATCATCCAGCGGAGCTGTTGCTGGATCACGTTTCGCATACGACACTCTGACCGCGGTAGGGTGTCCTCTGTCGCATCGGGGGACGGATCCAAAAGGAATAAGCTTATGACGGACGAAGTGATGTGACACCTATTGGTTCGCAGATTTGAAGTTTGTTGTATTTCATGGTCGGGATTGGAAGGAATTACGAGGTGTAGGGTGGCGCGCTCTGCAGGGATGCAGGTCACCCGGCGCGTAGATGACAGTTTCTTTTGGTTTTGCAGGAAGCGCCAGGACTCCAGCGCGGTAAGGATGGGCACCTGACCATCGGTGGCGGCGGCGCCACAGACTTCTTCGCAGCCACAGCACCCAGGCCAGCAAATCGTTCTGGCGGTGGTGCTGCGGCAGCCGTTAAGCTAGAGCCGGCGGTGCAGGACGAAAAGGTGCGCTGAGGGGAAAAGCAGACACAGATAGCCTAAAAGCGGGGTATTTGTTGTCCCTGTTGCTCTGTCAGCTCGGGCATTCAAGCCTAGCTCAGCGGATGTTGATGGGGTCATCTCGCAGAACACAGGGTGGACCTTGCGTCCTGGCGAAAAGGCTTTTGGCTGAAGGCAGTCCTATTGGTCAATACAATCTAACGGCATGAATTTGACGGCTAGCCGCAGGCGCGAATTATGGTTGCTCTGTCCACGTTCAATGCTACTTTTAAGGTCTATGCTGTGTTAGTAAGGATATTCATTACTATTCCGTGCTCGAGCTCTAATGCTCTTCTCAGCGTAAGCGATAATATGACGCTCCTGTCATGTCCTATGTCTTTCTACAGCTCAAAAAGCTGGCGAACGCGAAGGCAATCTCCAGTCGCGACTTCCAGCAACAGGATAACGAGGCCGAGTACGAGCGTCAGGTGCGGTTGTCCAAGTTTCAGAATGCAGCAGCCATCTCTTCAGCAGATTATTTCGGGAGGGAAGAGTCGCGCGGCTCTGGCGCGTCTGGCGACCTGGACATCTCAGCGGCAGACATTGTGAACCGTCTGTCATTTCAGGTGGGCTGGATGAACCGGAAGCCGGATGGGGCTATGGAAAGGGCAGCAGTGGCGGTACTTCTTGCGATATACGAACATAGGTACCTCGCTCTACGTTTGTGGGACTCTTGGCATTTAAGGGGTATAAGCCATATATATATGCCACATTCTGCCCGTGGCTACTCTTCCGGCATGCAGGCGAAGCAGGACATGCAGCAGATGAAGCAGATGGCTGCGGCTGCAACGAAAAAATTGACCGGTATGGCGTCCAAAATCATCGGCGATCTGAATCGCATTAACGGCTAAGCTGTCAGCCTTGGCTACGCAATTCACGGGGCTTGGATGGAACGTACAGCCCATGCAGCCTTGTAGTCAGGCAGTCCTGCTTCACGGACACGTGGAGAACAGCTTTGCGAAGGGTCGCAAAGTACGGCCGCCTTTTCTTATGAATTGCTTCGCGAGTTCAGTTGTTGCATGACAGCATCCTTGTGTGTTTCACAAGGTGTATTCCGGGTGTATGAGGGAGCCTCAGGGGTTATGACTGTGACTTTGTGCTTTCCTTGATGGTGGCTTATTGTCGCTACTAAAGAATGGCCTGAGCGGTGTGAAAGTGGGGTTCTGGATTGCATTGAGAGTGCATAGAAACTTCAGCCGTACGGTTCGAGCGGCCTTCGAGGGACCCTGTCGCCTGCCAGAACGCTGGGGATAGTTCAACGCCTTGTTTCGTTTCAATAGCTTTTACAAGCGGGCCTGCAGGCTTGAAGATACGCGACTGGTTGTATAGGGTCTTTTTGACGACTTCATACATCGCATAATCAACTGTGCCTCGCGCAAACGTTTGGGAAGGGCGCGCCTTTGCTGCCACTCGTGCCACTCGTGCGTCATGTGAGCAATGGATCAGCGGTCGCTTTGTTAGGCGCAGTTCCACTCCCCTGGTCCAGCGGCACGTTGGAACCGCAGAGATGCGAGACGGTTGCGCAGTCTTGAGTCATCTCCTTATGGGCCACGGTTATCCGTTAATATCATGTTTGCGTGCATTGCGACGTTCTAAGTAGTTCAAACATATCATGTGGACGGCAGATGGTTCATGCACGCCCAGAAAGATGGTGTGGGTGTCAGCCCTCGCACTTGAAAGACCTAACGTTTGCAGGTCTAAAGATGGCATGTCGAACGATGAAATATGATGGCTAAGACATTGACAATTCAAACTGGACAGGGATTTGTTACATGTAGGACATCCTTGTTACTTAAGATCTTCCCGTCAAGAAGTTACTATTGTGCGGCATAGCGTAGCAATTTGTACCATCTCTTCCACCGGCATTAACGCCACTGCCACCCGGAAAAACGCTGTCCACTGATGCAACGCCGCCACCGCGGACAGCCCCTTGCAACGACCTAGTTGCGCCTGCCTCGCCACCGATAAATAGAGAGTCCTCTTTGAAGCTGCTGTAAGGGGCTGTTCCGGCAAGAGCGTTACCGATGGTTGCGTCTCCACCGTCGCTGACGGCATGCGCCGCTGCTGTTGTGAGCACTCGCACGCTTCCGTCGCACCGTGCTCCCGGGAGTATCCACGCAGCACAAGTGCCGCAGCAATCCTGATCATAATATTACATCAGGCCGTGACACAGTCGACTGCTCATCCTGTATGGAAGCATGGCTGAAATCCAGTCATATTCTCGTGTCTTAATGGTACGAGTCTCAGTCACATACCGTAGCCTTTTCGTTGCATCCTATAGGCAACAAGATAAAGGAACAGCATTTAGGACTGCAAACGTTGGACAGCTCACCTGCATCCGCCGCACCAGCCGACGCCACCGACGCCGCACCGCCCGGCTCAGCCGACGCAGGCCCGAATGGGCCATACGCCGGCGCGGCAAGATGTACCGGTCGTTAAACAGTTGCAGAAAGTGCGGTAGGTCATACACAGCCTTAATACGAACGTCATTTCGCGGATCCAGCGATGGGTCATCATCACTCTCACCGATAGTGCTGCAATCGCCAGCATCGCTGAATGCAACGCTGGCGCCGGTGCAGGGACCACCTGTGCGCGCCACCCCGTGTATTTCGGCATCCATATCAGTCACGTCTTCGGCTACTCCGTCGCCAGGGCGTGCTGCACTCTTACGTGTTTCCGTCCCCGCAAGCGCTGACCAGTGCGTCAATCCTCGCTCGGTGGGCGTTCCCGAGACGAGATTATCGAGCACGAAGGCACAAATCAGCGCCACGCACATTGGAGTAGAAAACAACGTGTTGGCAATATCTGCGCATACCAGATCCGTGGTTGGTGTAACAACGGTTGATCCGTCCAAAGCAAGCAACGGGGACGAGTGGGGATCGAAGGACGGGGATCAGGTCTGACCCGTAACCCGCCTTACATCTTGTGCAAGGCTACGGCCCCGACGCATGGCCGCACGCGGGTTAGGGATTGATGGCTTACATAGGCCAGAAGCGTGGGTTGCCAGCGGCTGCCAGCTGGCCGTGGCGCGACCGCGAGGTCTGGCCGAAGCTATACCCAGAGCGCGAAAGGCGTCCTCCCCTTAGCTCGGCACCTAGCGGCAACATACAGTCTGCTGTCTTCTCATGCCCACGCCCATTAAGCTCACCGTTGAACGCGTGCGATGAAGTCGAAATGGGGCCCACTCCGCCGTGTACGGATGTGTAAGAATCAAAGTAGAACGGTATTGAGAGGGACATATAAATCGCGAAGCCAACGATGAACAGGTTGCGGCTGCTATTCTGATCCGTGAACTGCAGATTGCTCAGACCCACCTGCGGGCACATCCGTGGGATTTACTAAGGAAACCACGAAGAACTGATAAAGCCGTGAACGCAGCGGGAATGAAGCTCGCCGGAAAAGGTGCATTTACTAACTGAATTTGCCTGTAAGAAGTGAGCCAAATGAATGCTGATACCTGGTCGTGAAAGCCAAATTGATATTAACCAAAGGGCGGGATGTCGTGGGTGATAGGGGATATTCCAAACGAGCTCTGGGCCCATCTCAACTGGGTGTCCGGGTCATGGGGCCCCACGCCCCGGCCATTGAACCCCACCCGGCCAGGGCTCCATGCAAATCCTCCCAGCGCGGCAACAGACCATTCACACTCCACCCACCGCCGCTATCAGCCCGAAGACGCAGCAGAACAGTCCTGATACGATGGAGGGCGGCAGCGATGCGAACAGGCCGCCAAACTTGCCAAAAACGGCCAAAACCAGCATGATGGCGGCGCCCGCCTGGACTACGCGCCGGCTGCCCACGCCAGTGAGCCCTGAGCACACGGCATAATGGAGGGCGAAAATGTCACCAAAGAGAGATTGGGTCACAGCGGGAAACGAATGCGATGGTGACGCCGGGACGACGTCGATCGCTATTATTTAGTTGGTTCCACAACAATTTCCGTCAGCGTACCACTGCTCCTTCCGAACGTGCGTCGATGGCGCGAACCGTTCCATGGACCTCTGTCGTCCCCAAGAAACATTACGGCCATGCCTTCGAACCCACTTCTGACCCCCTCCGCCGTTGAGCCCGTAAGCAGGGGAGCTGCTTCGCACTCGTTACCATCCACCCTTCGGTTGTGGTCTTGCCGGGGCTTTGGCGTTCTTGCTCTTGTCACCATGAGGCGTATTTTATTCCGCTTGACATGCCCATGTCCATCCCACGCTCGCTACAGGGGCGGTGGCTGCAGGCGCGGCCTTGGCACGGGAGGAGAGTTGACCTGTGAGGAGGCGACTCACCAATGGCTCCGATGTTTTCGGCATACGAAGTGGTGCCGTTGCCCGTCCCGAACAGGCCGCACATGAGGCAGCCCATGCCCTCCGCCCCGATGCCACGACTGATGACGTAAGGCGGAGGCACAGGCGCGCCGCACATACGTGCACACGCGTAGTAATCACCCGTCTGCGGTACCGGAAAGGATGATTAGCTGAAGGAGCAGTTCTATCTGGGCAGTGTAACGCGGACCAAAGCAACATGGTCAACGCCGTAAAGATCATATAAAGCATATCCATACGCGTGTTCATAGAGCCCCTGGAGTGCAGGCGGGACCCAGCCCCCAGCCCCCTAAGTGTGCTCGCACGAAGGCGTATGCCGGAATGTGTTTGGCTGCCGCATAACTGACCATAATAGATGCGGCAGCTTGTGGATATCCCGGCAGGCTAGGAGAATGGTAGGCATGCTGCGCTGTCCACACTGTTCCTGGGTACCCCATACAAGCGTATTCGGGAAAATGCTGGCGCGAGTTTCCTCCAGACCCTCGCGGTATGAGCATCTTAGGACCATAGGACGACCAACGTCGCTCGGACTCGATAAATCATACACTCCACGCACTTGCACACGCACAAGATGTGCATATTTCAATAATGTATATCCCTTAATCCCGTAATCATGTAAGTTATACATGTTTTGGCATTCCTACGTTTGCTGGGCTGGGAATTGTGTAGGAGCGGCCGTGAAATCAGCCGGGGTCGTAACACAGAACGTGTTAGGGCAGGTGAATACTGTCACGGGGCAGTCGTAGGACGGCGCTGTACTGCAGTCGAGGTGCGGACACTCACTCCCTTAAGGAGCGCTGTTACTTCCTGTCGTTAGACTCGGGTCAGATCACTCAATTCACCTTCACTACCTCTTTTGAATCGCACCACTCACGCTCTCAATCATGGCCGCCAGTGCGCCTGCCAGCATCGTGATGATGGACGCTGGACGGAAGATGGGCATGCCCCATTGCAGTGGATACGGAACGTACAACCATGGTGCATCATTGACCGCCTGCATGTTGTCAGTGCGGCAGCTCGCCTGGCGCTCCGGTGAGGTATTGTCATATGCGCCCGCCGCCGTCAGGATGCCTGCCAAGGCCAAACCAAGGATGCGCCGCCTTCAGGCCTCCTGCTCCGCCTAGCACTCACTTCACGGGCAAACACTACCGAATACCCACACCCAATAATCCAACAAGCGGAAACGATATCCCAGACAACAGGGAAACCACTGAAGGTGCACAACGCACCCGCCACTGCCCAGCTCAGCAGTATGCTCCACAGCAGGGGAAAGAGCTCAAAGATGCGCACGCTGTCACCACCGCCGCCGCCACGGCGCCGACCGCTGCTCAACGTCTGGCCTAATTCAAACAAGGACGATGACGGCGACGCAACCGTCCCACCCAGCAAAGGGGGCGAGCGGGATGGCAGGAGCCATCGGGGCAGTGGCATCTCAACCTTCTTCAGCACCTGCAAGGGAGGGCTGGTTTTGGTTGAGCTAGTATGGGGTCGACAGCTTTGTGGACCAGAAATTCAGACTTTGTTTTCGGTAACCTCTAGCTTGCATGAGCAAACAGCCTATTTGGGCTAAAACGCCCAACGGTGTCAACAGGCGGCGACGGGAGGAACGGGAGCGGAAGGAACGGATGTGGATTACGAAGAACGCTGCATATCCGTACGGTAATTTGTGCTGTGTCGTACATTGTCGCACCTGGCTGAACAGAATGACTGCCAAGATGGACAAGAGGCCCTGTTCGATGCAGGATGTGACTTCTGGAAAGCCAGATGAGTACAGCGACAGACCAACCTGCGCAAACACAACACGCACACATACACAATTGTACTAGATGTGCATGCATGTGCACGTCCCTGCAGATGCGGTTGCGAGCATGAACGCACATAAATAGGGGGCATGGTTCAGGGTCACCATGCATGATTGGTCGGTACTGGACAGATACACATTCCCCACCATCCATGCGCTCAACCCGGAACCATCCACCCACCATGCACACGGTGGGCGCCACTACAATGGGCGACACGAAGCGCAGCAGTGCTCCCATCGCCCCCGAATAGCCAATCGCCATTACCACCAGACTAGAGCCGATGATGGAGCCCTGAAGTTCCCGCATGGTATACTGCACGTACCGACCCGCATGTTTCAAGCACGGTGGGGTTATAAGCTACGCTTGGGGGTTATCCCTCCCACCGTGGGTCGCGGAGGGATAAGACAGTTGCGCGGGTGGCGAGGCAGGGAATCACAAAACGGAGGGAGGAAGGCCCGAGAACAGGCTTGTGTAATTAATCAAGTACTCACATACGGATAGGAAGGAGGGCGCCAATCTTTACTCGGGAGAGTTTGGTTCCTTCCAGCTGTCTGACATGTCCTCCCGGAAAGTAATTGTTAGGTTCAGATAAACGTGGGGACCCCCTGGTGTCTAGCGTTCATCCGGGAACGGGCCGGAGGTTCTAGTCAAGGAGTCCCGAGTTCGGGCTGGCCTGCTATACAGTGCACCCCACGGTATGGGTTGTTCCAAGGCGCAACTGGTGCACCTAACCCCGTGCCCGTTTCCGTTTCGTTCACTCACGGCCATCCCGTCTTCCCGTGTCCCAAACCCTCGTCTCCCCGCCTGTGCTCCTTCTCCGCCGCTCACCACGAAGCGGTCGTGCTCTGAAGGAAACTCCATCGTGGATTTGATGATGGCGATGATGCTGAAGGCTGGCTTCAGAAATGAAAATGACCCGCCCTGCGATGCGGAAAAGAGAGAGAGAGAGAGCGTGGCGGGGAGGAGTGGTACTTAAGGGGATGTGCGGGAAGACGAGGTACCGACGGAAGCCTTTCTGTGACCAATTTCTCTTGCCCCTGATTATTGAAGCGGCAAGCCGGGTTGCGGTCAAAAGGTCCACCCCACGCCCCGATAAACCCTGGGACACTAGGGCGTTAAAAGTTACCGTGCACAACCTGTACGATTGGCAGTCGGTCACCAATGGTCGTCTGGATGAGCGTGTTGAGGCCGCTCACGAAGAAAATCCTGCACCATGCAGGAGAATGCGACAAAACAAGACAGGAAGTGGTTTGTTGATGCAGGTGAAGTGAAGGAGAAAGGGCGGGGGCAGCATCTGGGGCTGGGGGCCTGGGGCTGCCAAACCTCGGGCACCTCAATATCGCCAACCCGCTCACCACTCACGTCTGCACTACTCGCGCGTGGTCTAATGGTGTGTTGAAGGTCCCGTCGCCGCCACAGCACCACCGAGGATACCGGCAGTACCAGCCCCAACGGCGCCAGAAGCAGTCCCCAATGTTGCGTTTCCGATAACAAAGCCGGGCGAGTTGCGAAAAAATGGTGATAATTAGTCGCATCCACCGCGTGAACCCGCAGGACGGAGGGTGGACATATATATGCGTAACAGATGGGCACATACGTGGTTGGGTACACGGGTGGTAAGGAGTCGGGGTCCAGCTGACCCGATGGATTCAATCGCACACTGGCAAGGTGCAGCCAGCTTTCAATCACGGGTACTGCGGTAGCTGAATCAATGCGCTGCTCGTCTAACTCCGGCCAACACCCGCTTCCCTTCACGGGCCTTACCCTTTGGGTTACCGCCCATAGTGGGTACGAGGAGTGCCGGGATGACGATGGTGGAACCCAACATTGTCAGGTAGTGCTGCGTGCACCGAGGCCGTGAGGTCAGGAGGGCAACCAGGACGGTAAAGTGGAGGGTAGCCATGAGTGGAAAGGGCAGACGACTGATCAGGTAAAAGGGGTATGAAGCCAAAGACCGGCGCTCGATGTGCGCATGCGTGGAATCTGGAAAATGCCGAGGGCATCGAGCGCGTGTTGGGTTCTATGAAGCGGTCATGTGCGCACATCCTTCTGCAGAGAAGGGCGGACACTGCTTGGTAGAGTGCGTAATTAGGTATGGGAGGGCTTGAGGATGGCATCGGCATTTCGTGGTCGTTGGGTTGGCAAGGGCATGACGGCACTCGCGGCAAGGTGCAAGGAAAACGAACTGCAACCTCAGGATGGCGATGGCACAGAAGGCAGGAAGAGGTGTCAGCCACCTATCTGGGTCTGCTTCAGTTCTGGACCAGATCAGCAAGAAACACAAGCTGGCTTTTGATCGTGCATTTGACAGCCAGCTTTCTTCTTTCCGTGGGTTTCCTTTTCGATGGTGGGACAGCAGGCAGCATGCATCACCTGCGTGTGCAGCACTCTTGATGCCCGGAAGCCCCCGACCAGCTCCCCCAGGAAATAGTTATAGGACATTTCGGAGGGATGAACCCATAAAAAATGCACCTGGAAGCCGAGGATCAGGCACACGTGCCAAGGCGGCACGTCGATGACGGTGTAGCGCAGGGATGGCGGCCGACAGGGATTGCCCACTCCATTGTTATGTCCTCGATCGTTATTGTCTTCGCTGGAGTTGTTGGTAGTGGTGCTCCCATCGCCGCTACGGTGCCGGTTGCCCAGGTCCGTTGGAATGGTGGGTTGTAATGCAGCACGTGGACTTTTGGAATCCTCATCTGGACGGGCCAACGGGCACATGGAATGATGTAACCTAATCAAATTTAAGGTCGGCATTTGATCGTCGATACGTACCTGTGCTTAATCGCAAGCAGGAACGAGGTCCCCTGTCAACACTATCACGCGATCCGTGCTCCATTTCAAAAGATGTTCTGGAGCGCGGTATAAAAGCCATCATAACGTTACATAATATTCAGCTTAACCCAACGTTTTCTTCCTTTTGTGCTACAAGAGTTGCACAGGTTCGCCAGGGCCAAGGGAGTGCCCAATTAAATACCATCACACATTGCCGAATTTTTAACAAATGTGTGTCAGAGATTGAGGCCTTGGCTGCTACGCGAATATTATGTACGGGTTGTGATGGTCATAGAGGGTGAGAGGCTAGGGGACGACATCATGCCTCCAAGTCATCATTCTTTCTGTTAGTTTGTACACTGGTGCTCAGCTCGCTATCGTAATTATCTGTCTTCGGCTGCATGGCTGCTGTGTAAGAGAAAATCCTAGCATGCGCTTGCGATCACGCCCCGTTAGCAACTGTGCTACGTTCCCGACTTCTTCGTATGACTCTAATAACTAATGCTCAAATCACAGAGCACTACCAGGCTTTGCGGGATGTTATCGGCAACGGCATATATGTACATTGTACAAAGCATTGCCACGAACCCGCTTATACAGCCGCTCCAGTACGTCAGGGATAAGTGCGCATTATGCGTTAAAAGTAATTAATGTGCAATTACAGGAGGGAAATTTCATGGAGCTTGCGCACGACTCATTTTCATGAGCACGTGTATGTTTGGGCCATGCTCCTTGTGAGGCCGCTGGGGTTTACTTCACCATGAGATGCTCGGCCATCCGTACCGGACGCAGTACCGCCCGCCCGCTCTGGGGTATGCAGTTTTTTTGTCATCAGTCCATGTTCTGAGGCAATAAAGCTGTAGGAGGCTAATGCAAAGAATGTGCCGCAAGCCCACTGCGTTCGCCAGTCTGAATGTAATTCTCCCCTGGTAATTCTGGGTTGATCACGGATGCGCACATGAGTGTACTTTGACTTTAGTTGCGTTGCTCCGAATCCGACCCTAAAAAGTTTGATTCCCGAAAGCCATATCTCTATTTGACCGTCGGTTGTTTGAGCGACGTCCGCGATGGACGCGGCTGGGGCGACTTGCGCGACTTGCAATGTTTCATGACCTGAGCGGCTTTGTTTGCGCGACTTGGGCAACTCCCTAGGTGGGTGTATGGTGCACGTACATACAGCCACTGATTTTATATGGCGCTCGAGGTAACACACCTGTAGCCGACAAATTCACGGTTGCCGTAGCTCCACACATGTTAGCCAGCAACACAGAGCAGCGTGAAAGCACCGTACGTCTTGCCCACCCTGACTGACACGGCCGCGTATATATTAGGAGCTTCAACATTAGAGTGTTACACTGCCTGTGTTGACTTTGAGTCTCGGTGCTTACATCTGTGCAAGGTAACGCTTTGTATACGGTTCTGCTGCTCTCCCCTGAAGATCCCGGACGGGAAGCGGGGACCTCGCCCTGTGTCAATTTTGCTGCCGCGGCAATCTGCCGTTATGATGAGCCCGAGCAAATCGGTAATAAGGCAGCTACACGCCTGTTGCAGCGTGGTGCTTGTCTCTCAATCTGGTACTACTGACCCCGAAGTTGAAGCTCTGATTAGCGAGTACCCGGACGTTTTTCAGGACGTCCCCGGATGCATCCAGTCGATCACATAACCCTCGCTAATGTGCGCCATGGCAAGCGGCATTTCGTGGGACTGTTTTTGGAGCCTGCTCCAAACACAGTACGCCTAAGGGCATGGAGCGATCGTTAGAGTGGCCATGTGGCTGAGAGCCCGATCGGCAAGAAATGAACTGAGTTGATGTGGATTAGTAGGATGAGTGATGTTGTCAAACCAGTGTGATGTTGCAGTAAAGCACACCAGTGTGCACAACACAAAAACGTCGGCGACATGCGTTTGATATTATGAATTACAACCAATTTATGGACACCACAAATCCCCATAGGATGAATTCAACATGGGAGGATCGCATTCAAGGCAAAGAACGGACGGACCATCATCTCACTAATGTTTAATGCGATGTTTAATTCGGACCCCATGAGACGGAAGACCCGTCCAGAAAAAACACTGACCGCCACCATCACCACCACCACCACCATGTGACGTAGCACGGACAGACAGCGCACAAAATCGTACATGCGCAGTGAAGTGAAGGCCATATATAGCACACCGATGAAATTGCAAAGCGGAGGATAGGGAGGGGTGTTGAAAGCACAGAATGTGAATCTGATCTTGCGTGGTGGGTATTGCAGGCGCCGAAAATTCTATACCTCGAAATCGGGCTTTAAGAACCATACTTGGCTCAACTGTTAGCCTGAAGTTCACCCATTTCGCACCACCGTACGAATAGACATACCAGGGGTGTGTGTGCACCCTCCTGGATGCACCCTGCACCGCAGGGGAGGCAGGGGCAAACCTATGAGGTATTGAGCACGAGCACCAGGCGAGTTGCTTTAATCAACATTTTAACAACCAATTAACACACCCAGCTCACATAACAATTTCGCAACGGCACCCAGCAATACGCTATTGCCAAATCTGGAACGCCAAACACCAAATGCCTACAAACGTGCACGTACACACAAGCATACCGGAGTAGACATTGCGGTAGCATTCGTGCCGTGCAATCGGACGCGCGCAGGGTGTTGCAGCATGTGGTTGTGCGGCTGGGCAGGCGTGCTTGGACTTGCTTGACCCAGCACAATAAAATTCGCATTTGACATCAACCCAGCTGCAGCCATAAATAAAGCAATCAGCCCCCAACACCATCCACCTGCTGTTTTCTCACCACTTCTTGCTTTACTAAAACCGCCGCGTTGCTATGTTACCTGACCTTGTATTGCTTTTTACCGTGCGCCACTTAGAACCCACCGAACATACGCAGTTATCCCTCCGTTCTGTGTCGTGGCCCCCATCTTTAAAGGCACATACATATACGCAACTAGTGTTCTATACTCCAAACGGCGCCCGAAACTTTAGCATTTTTATGAGAATGCCCCTAAAAGCATGTTAAGCCGACGTGATGAATATACGACCCACAGTTCAGGGGTCCGGAAGAGCCTGTGCTCGCATCCTGTCTTGGAGTCGTGGCCCCCAGCATGCACTCCCACGCAACTAGCGGTTCCTTCATGGTCCCCCAATCGCATGCGGGCATCCCAACATGCCGTTTCAGTCAGCGCTGCCATCGTAAACAGCGCCACTAACTGCCGTCGCTCCCGCTCTCAGACCAGCCCTTAAATCCTCATTTTGCTTACGGTATGTTGCAATGTGCCTCCGCGTCTTTGGTGTCAAGCAGCAGATACTGCCCAGTTATGGACAGGCGCCCTTACATATCGGCCCTGCCTCTTTACCTGTGCAAACCGAAAAACGACGTTTTACCATCCACTTCATGAAGTAGCAACGTCTCGCCAGACACCAACTTTCGATGACAATCACCGGCCAAAATTACCCCTTTCGTAAGTAATCCTAAATTCGGGGGGGGTGCAAGAAGCAGTGCACACTCCTTTCCGTTCGCAAACTCCACAAACCAGATCGCCCTGCTCCTTACTATCGCCACGGCGACGTCACTGCATGTCGCAGGACTCCGCAGGCCACCACAAGCCTCCGTCAGTAACAGACGCCAACCCCAACTGTACCGCCCAGACCCTCCAGCTCACTCCAGCTTAGCGCACGTGCGGTGGTGCTGACGCCGTCGGTAGCAGTAACACAGCCACCAGTGGCATATCAAAGAGGTAGCCACCGACAAGCACGCGACGCCACAGCCGCACATTACAGCCTTCCGACGGCGTGTTTCGGCACACGGTTCCGTGTCGCCCACCAGTATGAGCCACGTGCGGGACATGAGCGGTGCCCGGACTAAGGCCGTCAGCAGAGCGGTTGCCGGTGAGAGCTTCGGACGTGGGCGAGCGCAAATACCGTGCATGTTGTTGAGGGGCAGAGGCACAACTAGTCAACAAGGATCAGAGCGGCAACTGGAGCTGTCACATTTTCAGAAAGTGAGGAATAAGCCGGAACGTGGTAGGGATGAAGGCAGTAGGGTCGAGTCATTTTCGGTGAAAAACGGGAGCTTGTGTTGGGGTCAGGTGCGGGCTGAGAAGGATTGGACGTGTACGTGATATCCATGTTTCCTTGTGGTTGTGCTGGTGGTGGTGTAATGATTTTGGCAATGGCCATTGCCGTTGTGGTTCTAAATTGTGGCGGCGATGGCGCAAGTAGCAAATTATTGGAAAAGGGTGTTCTGGGTGCCACCACATCCTACATGCAGCGATGTAGGTCGCATGTTCTTGGAGTCACCTGGCGTCATGTACACTGCATCGTCAACACCCAGACTGCTAGCCAATCCCCCCATCCCCTCACCCACCAGGCAAGCGCCAGGGTGGACGATTCCTTCCAGCATCCACACGCCAATGCCCGCCTCGTACACATTGAGGCAGGCCGGTGTCCGCCATCGTGACAAGCCCAATAACAGATGCACCAGAAAGTTGGCGGCCTGCACGCGATGGCAGCAGGACTGTTTTTCCTCGCTTTCAGGCCGCAAGGGACACCCTGGGCTGCCACGGTAATGGATATGGCAGGGATAGGCCACAGTCCCCACCCCGCCGGTCATACACTGAGCACATTGTCTGAAATATGAGCGGGGTGGGGTGGTGGCGTGGTAAAATATGATGGCCCGAGGCATAAAACATGGTGTTTCGATGCGTGAGCACCAGCGGCAGCGACAGAAGTGGCGCAGGGACCGACAGCAGCAGCGGGGGCAGTGCAGGCAGCAATGGAGGGTGCGACATTGGGAGGAAGCAAATATTTGACTGGTGGGTTCATAACAGGGGGATATGCCGAGCTGTGCCCGTCACAAAGTCCGGAAATACCCATCGTGGTGAAGTAAAGCTTATCCCTCGGTTGCAATGCACACTACACGCGCTTCACTATTAACCAGCGTTGCAAATCCCGGTCCAGCCTCCCGGGAGGACCGGGAAAGCGTTCAAAGCGCGCTCCCAGGGTTCTGCCATGTGCCAAATCAACCGCACCGCTCTGTTATAAGTGCAGCAAAGACCCAATACCCTTCCTCAGTCAGTAATACCCTTCCGACAGCACTAGTACCAGTGCGCTGTTTTTCACCGTCCCCTCGCTTCGTGACCTGCCTCTCGCGTCGGTTTAGCACTGTGCCACATCTTTCATGTTTATGTGCCCGCATCCTGCTCTCTCCTGCCATCATCACGATCTTCGCACATCCTAAATGATTCCTCAGTATGTGGCACTGTCTAAAATATGCAGATGAGTTTCACGGCGCGAGGTTACTTGGACGCGCATGCATCTGCGTGGCTGGGCAGGCGACCTGCAACCAGCTGGACTCCCGTATAACACCAACAGCTGCTGCACTTCAGCCTTCTCGAAAGAGGCTCACGCTTCGCGACCAGCCGCAATACCAAAGTTCCATAATTCCTTCCTTTGAATTATCCCTTTAAATTGTAAAACCTCTGCCATCTGCTTTTCGCCTCCCTTCTTACAACCACACTCCTTTTCCAAACCCACAACCCACCTGGCGTGCTATGACGCAGCGGTCCGCAAGTCGCATCCACTTGTCCCAGGGCAGCACCAGCCACGCCGCGGCGCTAGTCAATCCAGGCAATGTGCCCAACAGGCAAATGGTGGCGCTGAAGACGGAGGCATCCCATACCGCGGTACCCAGCCACCACTCCCGCAGGAGCCGGCACAGCACCGCCATCAGTATCATAGCATCGATCCATTGACTATGGCCGATAGTACATGTGGGTCGCCGTAGTGTTGGTCACGAGGAGGGGGCCATGGCATTCCAGGTAAGTGGCTTCAGGTAAGGAGCTTAGGAGCAGAAATAAGAACAGGCCGTGCCGCTGAAGTATCATGACATCAAGTCCAGGGTCATGAAGGACGAGGATCAAATGGCTTCGGAGGGGTTTACCGGGCTCTCAGGACTCTTAGGGGGACATTTAAAAAGCTGCAGTCATTGTCAGTCCAAGAGTCGTAACCCTCATATGGTTACTTGTACCCGCCTCGCGGGTCATGGGTTCTACACATTTCACAACCGTCCGCACGCCTGCCCTCTCAATCCCGGTTTCGTACTCCACCCTACATGACATACGCTTGGACAGCCCGCCACGACGTCCTATAGCTCCGAAACTCCGCCCGGTCGGACCCCCGAGGAGACTCCGCCAAAAGGGCTGCCACCCAGCCCACGGCCGCGGCCAGCGCGGCCTTCGGCCCACACGCCACTTGACCTTGGTCGCTGCAGTTCCCGGTGGCGTCCTCAGCCGCACTGTCGCTGTTACCAATGGAACTGGGAGTCCACATAGCAGTCTCCGACGGGCCAGCACACCCCCATAGCGCCGCTGGTGACGCTGCCGCCATCGCCGTACCCTTGATGGCTGATACCACAATAGATTGCGCCTGATCATTTGCATGAGCGCAAGGCCCCTCTGAATCTCGGGATAGTGGAGACAGCCCATCGTCTGCAACGCCTCCGAAACCAGGCGCGGGGCCTTCCCTGGCCATGGCATCAAGGGTGGCAGCTGGCCAGTTGGGGCCTCTGGTCATCCTGCACTCCTCACGTACCGCTGCTGCTGGCAGTTGTGGTGGACACTGCAAGGAAGATGTCATCCCCGGATCTGTCACCAGCTGCAGTGGTAGCGGCGGCCTGGACATAGGTACACGGATAGCATCGCACAGCTGCTGCTGTAGCATGGCGCAGAATGCACGCCAGCCATTGCGCTGCGAAAAGGCCAGTATATGGCAGCCCAGGTTTATGACCCTGCGGCCGGGGAATGTACGGGTGATGTATGTATGTATATGTATGGGATGTTACACTGTGGGCGACTCGCCCTGCAAAGACGAGCACCAGGGGCCCTGACCGGACCGAGCCACAGCGCAGGGGAGGGGCACGTGGCTTTGTCTGTCTGTCCTGCCACGTGCTCCCCCTCACTCGGACCACAGAGAGCAAAGAAAACCTCAGAGGCTCTAGCCTGGCCACTAACAGAGCACAGAGGGGCACTAAGAAAAAGTATGTATGTAGGCTTGTACCCCTATCATGGCATGTCGAATTTATGTAAGCAAAAGGCCGGGTTTGCATCTGGCATGCACAGATATCATGCATGCAAGAACCGATGGAGATAGCATTGACAGCATTGACACCCCAAGACAACAGCAAGGCCGGAAGACTGGGGCTCGACTTGCAAAAGACCATGCAACCCCATCATCGCCTTTACATCAACTTCGTGTATTCCTGGTGTCCTTTGGCGTACGATGCAGAGGAAGGGAAAAAGGGCCCCAAGTCCTATTAAACCTAGAAACCTCCCCTTGTAAGGCGGGACTTTCTTGCCTCGGCGTCAGGGGCAAGGCGCGGTGCCGGGAAGTCCTGCTGCTGCCCCTTTCGGGCGCCCCTGCAGCCGCCGCCACCTGGTTGGCCGCCGCCATCTCTTCCGCCTCTGATACAGCGTGCACATATGTCGAAATATCGTACAGCAGGCCATCCAGTTCATCGTCACTGCCGTCCCAACGGTTTAATACCTCCTGCTCAGCAGCCGGTTATCATAACACACTGAGCAGCAAGCCGAAAACAAGGTCATGTAAGCGGGCAGAGGGATTTAGGCGCCGCGGGTCAACCCGGCGGGAATGCCTGGAGTTGTGCGTGAATGGGCCCCCAAAATGGCCCGGATCGCCCTCTTGAGGTAAGCAAATAATTATTATGATGATGCTGAACACAATGACGGTGATTATGAATATAAGGTTGTTGTTTAAGTTGATTATCTGTAGTTGACGTTCCCTTCACCTGAAGCTCCAATACCACCGCCTGCTCACGCAGTAGCACCATCGGCACGGTGGCAATACCAATCGCGTCCATCACCAGCAAGCCTGGCCTAACAGGCAAGTACGGCAACTCTAATTTGAACTGCAAGGCCTCCTTCGTCGTTGCTGCGAACGCATGCCCATTTTCCTCGTATATCGCACTGGTTGCTGCTGCTGCACCAGCAACAGCCGGACCGAGCTCCTGAGAACCTGGCTTTGCCGCCAAGGACACAGACGTAATCTGTAGCACTCGCGCCGGCAAGTGAAAGCCCCTGGAACGCAGCAGCACTTGTAGCCCATCGGTTATAGGTGGGGAAAGCGCCCAGCCCGCTGTCGCCGGGCCAGACGTCATGGAGGTTGGCGCGCTGTCGCCATCGGCGGTGGTTCCGGCGCCACTGCCAACTACTTTTGATGCAGCCGGAGGGGCTTGGAGGACATATGTGAGGGTCAGGTGGAAGGGTCCATAAACCGTGCCCTCTGGGTGGGTTGGGGCACCATGACCGAAGCCGACAGCATCACCGGAAGAGCTGCCGGCAGCGGTACAGAAGATACGGGGGTGCGCTCGGACTGACCACTGCGCAGCCGCTGTGGCTGGTCTGGTGGCAGTGACGCCGACGACGGACGCCGCTGCGGCAGCGGTGGCGGTGGCGGAAAAATCGGCAGCAAAGCCCCTCCCAGGCGGGGACATCTGCACAAGCTCCAGCGCTGCCACTTGTTGGCCTTCGGCTGAGGCGGCGAGAACGGTGATGGGATGAGAGCATACTGCTAAGCCGGTTGCCTCCATCTCACTACACGGCACAGCCTCACATGGCCTCGTCTCCGGCAGTCTGCATGACACGGCATGGTGACATTTTTTCAGCACCCTGGGAAGGCGTCGCCGTGGCGAGGCACTTGACCCATCTGAGAGGAAGGTGAAGCCGCGACAAAAAAGGCGTGGACTGCAACACTGCATAGTCGAGACCCAGACATGTCTCAGGCATACTTATGTTACACGAACAGTGGACGATGTTGATGATGTGCGCGTAACCCCCTTGCAGCGTGGCGGCTGTATGGATATGACTCCAGGAGAAGGCCAGGTGAATACGGCGGGACACATTTTGCGGGGTGAGCAAATCACCCGAGCCCACATGCGATGCAAGCCTGGGACAATCAGCGCGGAATCCGAACGGAGCACCGTGGCAAAACCCAGAGAGGCCTTATGCGTAACCCGCATCCACCTTTGAAATGACGTCAACAAATTCGGAGGCACCGGTTGCGTTGGTGGTGAGGCATGAAGCAGCAATAGCGGGTGCGTCCAGGCGTCATGCCCGCTCTGTAGACCCGCAGTTTCTGCCCCTTCCGCTCTTTCCCTTCCTTCAGTTGCCAAGTCGGCCAACTTGGTGCTGGCGCTGTCCTGGACGTCGAATTGCGAGTCTGCCGTGTGGTCAAGCTGCAGCGCTCTGATAATGGAGCCAATGTCGAATTCACCTGACAAATCCGAGTGGTCTGCGGCCCTATCGACCTCA
Organism: Volvox reticuliferus; assembly: GCA_019650235.1. Classification (NCBI taxonomy): domain Eukaryota; kingdom Viridiplantae; phylum Chlorophyta; class Chlorophyceae; order Chlamydomonadales; family Volvocaceae; genus Volvox; species Volvox reticuliferus. Next base: position 2,376,630 of record BNCP01000008.1, read on the forward strand.
GCAGTTTCGGAGGTGCCCGGCGGATCCTGCCAGGCGCGCACATTGACAACCTGCAGTGTCCGTGGGACGCGCCGCCAGTGACTCACGGCTCTTCCACATTAATTAACCCCTAAGAGGAGAAGCCGCTAGGTAGCCATCCAACTGACCCCCGCACCCATCCAACGACTGCACATGCCGGATGTTGCTCAACTATCCCCAGTATATCTCCTTGTATTAGAAGTACAGATGAAAGGAGACCCCCGGACCCAGCAAAAGTTGCTAAATCCAATCCGCCCCGCAAAAAAACTACGCGATATAATAGCGCTGCGTCATTTCTTTTGGAGGAGCTGCTCTCAAGCTCCAGCCCTAGGCCCTCCCCACCAGATACGCACCAGCTCGATACAGCCTCTTCGTACGTGAACAGATTCCAGTTCGTAACCAGCCGCCATTACGGCGGTCGATATTCGGTCCTCATAACCCGGTGTCATCTGAACCGGGTCAGCCCCGTGGATCTTCAACTGCATACGGATCAACCGTACAACCGGCACGTAAGCAGCACGCGGCGGTGGTGCTGCCGCTGCCGTCTCAGCTGGTTCCATCACCTTGTGTAGGTCAGCGTCATTGCTAGCCCCGTTGCTTATGGGACGTCCAAAGCAGCCTTCTCCACCAGAGCTTTTGTCTGGTGACGGCAGAAGGCGGTAACATCTGCGGCCGACGGCAGCGGGCGCTTCTGTGCACATCTGCGGATGAGGTGGACTGGCCTCAGTGACTGCGGCCGCACTACCGCCACCATCATCTTCACCGCTATGCTCGCCAGCACCGCGAGCTCCCCCTGTTTGACGCCGCCGCTGCTTCAGCTGCAGCACTGATGGAAACGGATGCGTCTTGGCGGCATTTCGGTGGGTTGGCACCACAGCCGCCTCCTCTGGCGGCACATTGGCCAAACTCTGTTCCACAGCATCTGGAGACGCAAATTTCAGCCCCCAGGACCGCGCCGCCTCCCCCTCCTCCTGCGTGCTCTCTAAACCGATCCGACTGGCTTGAAAGGTTTCCCCCGCATGGCTGCTGTTGACGCCACCACTGCGGCCGCCACCGCCATTGCTGCTGCTCTGGCAGCGGCGCCCAACACTGCCCGACCGCGCCTTGTTCCAACAAACGTGAACGTACTGTATCCAAGCCGTGGATACAGCGCACGTCGTCAGCGTGAAGACCAGGTGCGAACGCCGCGAATTCATGTTGAGACCCAAGAGGGCGCTGATGACGAAGCTGCTGATACCATACATTGCCTCCAGGCCTACTGTGGTCTATGCGGCAAGGAAAAAGGGCGGCACGGCCGGGCACGCAGACATGCGCAGTGCAGAAATAAGCGGGATTCTTGGTTGTGTTCACCGAGTATATGCTTACAATTTGGGAGCGCGGGTTACGCGGGATGTGACGCGCGTGACCTTCGAAGGGCTCGTGTGGACTGCAGGAGCTTGTTTGCTTGCATGTGAGACTTCACAGCAGACATAATTTTGACCCCCTGCTCGGCAAAGACAGGAGTATACTTTAATTTTGAGCTTTAGACCACGTCATTATTGCCCGCCTCCTCTTCTCATGTGCAGCCATGAGAGATTACCGCATGGGATGCTTATTAGACGGACTCACCCACCCAATCCGCCCCCGCGTACGACCGTGTGCAATTCATCTCTCACCGGAAACGCCAGCGCATAGGCACAATCCAAGAGCGGCCAACTGCGAATAAACCACAGCGCGAGCACCGACGGCTCCTGAAAGAACAAACGATTTTTTACACAGCACAGAAGCCCCCACCGGGCGGGGAGGAAAGTAGCAGATATTTTCAAGAGGGCTATACAAGAGGGCTACCTCCAAGAAGGCTATACAAAAGGAGGCGATAATATTCGTGACTTGGCGGTGACGCGCGAGGGTTACAAGGAACGGCGCATGGCAAGAAACGGCGCTTGGCCATGTCGCCCTTGCCGCCTTCCTAGTCCGTAACTTATCGGGTTACGAACCGTGCACAATTGGCCGTACGGATGAGCAACCTCCATGGATTGGCAGCTAGCGGTAAGGCAGCCATACTTATCACAATCTGGGGGCGCTGCACTTGCCGGCGGCTTGCCAAAGGCGCTCAAACGTGATGGCATGGATGCGGGCCCATTCCACCCTTCGCAAACACGCGGACATTTCCTTTGCCGCTCGCAGCTCGAGTACTACCCAGTGCCCGTCCGTTTCCGTACACAACCCGTGCCCAATCGAGAAGCCTGTCGTACCTGTCTGTACACTACGACCCATCCCAGGAGGGTTAAGGGTGCTACCATCCGATGGACCACGGGAGCCCATTTGAAATGTGTGGACGCGGGCCACAGAAGCGCCAGCACTAGTCGCACCAACATGCACGCAGCAGACGCGCTGACCCAACGGTCCTTCGGGTGAAGCCGCAGGTAGTCCTACAGGACAAGGTGCGTCATGGCGGCTCGAAGGGCGTCAGACGCGATGGCGGCGACGATGGTGAACGGTGTTATTAACAGCGGTGACGACGACAATAGTGGCGCTGCTGTATCGGTGGTGATGCTGCGAGATAGTGCGCGCCTTCGGTGGCCTGGTACCCAGGAGCGTGCTTACCGAGTATACGCGGCCGGGACGCGCGGCAAGGTACAGGACCTTTTCCATGATGGAGCCATCGCAGGGGTAGTTGTCTGATAGGTAGCTTTTGGGCAGCGTGTGAGGCTCGCCAGCACAGAACGGCTTTGCAAGCTGCCGATGGCAAACGGGGGGGCCGGGTCTGCCTTTAAACGCCAATTATTGAGCCAATTTAAGATTAAGGGCGTGTGATGTGTTACCCTGCAGTTCTTTCTGTTTTCCCTCTCAAAGTCCGGCAATACTACCCCTGAATTCACTCCACGTTTCTCACGTGCGATCACAAAATTATTCACACCAACAATGAAGGATACCTAGAGGACCCGGACCCGGACCCGGACGTCATTGACATCTGGTGCCGCCATCTGCTTTCGTTAAGTGCGGACAAATAAAGAGCTATCTTTTGCCATCACCTGAGCATAACCAAAGGCTTGCAAGTAGGTCAATACGATCAATAAAACTACGTTCCACCATAAATCATGTCGCCGAGGACTTGAAGCGACAGTGCTTTTGTTTACCATCCTACGTAATACCAAGATATTGAAAGTGATAGGCAAGTGGCTTAGAGGTAATCGTCCCTGAGGTATTGTGTCATGCACGTCTAGTGATCGCAACACGGAAACACAATGAAGCCCTCTTGGCCAGCTGTCTCCAATCCTGGCTAACTAACCGAGCGACGCGTCATAATAATGTGCAATATGGGCTCTGCACTATAACACTAATGTCTGATTCGAATGATGCACCTTCATCGACATTGTCCAAAAATCATCGCACTATAAACCAAAAGGCATAAAATGATATGCACAAACCATTGCTAGTTGGTCCCCATCCTAAGGTAGCACACATGCATGGGTTTGACGTAAGTGACCCCTGGGACTGGCGGGCGCCTGCGGATGGGTGGTATGCTGAAATGTTCTTTGTGTTAAGTAGTATCCGGCCTGGAGGCTGTTATGCTTTGCCCTATAGGTCCCACAATGTCGTGCGGTAGGCCAGGGTAAGCGCTCTTTTAAGTGCTGCAATTGGGCCGCTCGAGCTCCACTGTAACTACTATCACTGATTGGTGGCAGCAGGGCACTCATGACCACCAGTATTACAGCTGCGATTGCAGGGATGTTGATTTGGTCCTTGACCAAATGATATATTACATGCATAACGAGAAACCGGACAGCTCGCACCAGCACCCACCAACTGACGAGGCAGGTTACGCCAACCTCATGCAGGAGATTGCGGAAAATTGCCGGACATGCACGCACACATCCACTACCCCATGTATCCTAGAAAGTACAAGGCACTCCTACCTTTGCCGAGGCGGTGCTCCCACAAGGAGGGGGAGGGATGGGGAAGGATCCCGACGTGGCCGCGGATGCAACCGCTTGAGCACTGCATGAGGGTGTATGACTGAGCATGTACAAACCATTGTAAAAAAGCTTGAGCCATAAGGCAAATGTGATTTAAACTCACACCAGAGCAGCCGCGGCCACTACGTAGGCTTAGGTCGCCTAAAGGGTTTGTGGCAGGTGCGATGTGGATTATATACACGCCAACCAGTAAAATCATAGTAGGGGACCATGTAGAGCCAGCTGGCCGACGGGCCAAGCTGGTATAGATTCAAATATGGATGCGCTCACCCGTGCACGGAGGCCGAAAAGGGAGCCTGGACAGTGCACTGCGGAGGCTTAAGAAACGGAAGAGGCGACTTGACGTAAAACCCTAGGCAACGTGCTGACATGGCGCCATCATCTACTACGGCCAGATAATAAAAACATTGCTAAGCTCCTTTCCAAGCCCAACATGAATCCAATGGTCCAGCTCACTGCTGCGGCAGTACTGGAGCTCTGCGCGTTATAGCTTCAATGCAGCTTTCGGCGACAACATTAGGTCCGAAGACAAGAGACTTAAATATCCCAAATAATTAGTTCAACGTTCGTCACTGAGGCCAACAGTGAGTTCAGGGGCAGAGCCAGCTGGGTGGCAACCGGCTGCTGATGAGCAATCTACTTGACACCCGGGCTTCATTCTGACGGGCAGACAACCCGCTTCTATCCTCTTCGAGTCCGAAAGTACCGTGTTCGCGCGCACACATGTGCTTGCGGAGCTTTCTAATCCATCCCAGCTTATCCTTCGAACCTTCGATTCATTCCAAGCGCAGATGGTCGTATTGATCACCCGGCGCAAATTTCAGTCATAGAAGCATTGAGCATGTGTTAATACGGGGAATTTCCGTCCCGCTGGCCGGCGGATTTGAAGCAAATTGCACGATACCTTCTCGAGCTCCAAACAGCCGCCTGCATGCGAAGGACGTCCAAATAGACAGCCCCGTAACCGCAGCAGCGCGAGCGATGGTTATCGAAGGAGTGAACTTGGACCCCCACATAATGATGTAAAGTGGCAACCTTATTAGCTCCATGCGAGCTGTGACCACCGATTCAACCTGGTAACGGCGCAACGGCGCAACGCAGTAAATGAGCTAATAGCCAGGGTACTAATCCGCGCACAAAGACCATGAGGTGCTAGGTGGGCAGGGCCAGCCTGGCATATGCGTAGGTTGACTGTGAGGGCAAGGCAGGATGCGCAGGTGCAGGTGCAGGTGCAGTAAGAGAGGGGCCCCAATGGTGACACAGGTTCATGGCAATCGCACACATGCCTCACCCCCCAGAAAGCCGGCCGTGCAATGCCCTCCACCAGGATGATGCCAACGCCCCCCTCGTAAGCCACTGCCAGAGGTGGTAATGCCAGGCACACGGCGCCTTGCAGGAATCGCATCAGCAGGTACAGCATCAAACGTGACTGTGCCAAGCGCCTCCGCATCGGTTCGACACCAGCCGTTAAGTGGTAACAGGCGCCTACAGCGGCGCCTGCATACACGAACAGGGACGCTCCGGAACTAGCGTGCGTGTTTTGCCAGCGCAAACACCGAACCAAGAGAAGCACCACCAGCTCCAAAACCAGTCTGCAACAGGGAGGGCACCATGTCTAAATATCATCTATTGTAACATGTCCCTATCGCTTGTTCCAAAAAGGACTGACGCACAAACCTTACGTAGACCTTTCCGCCCTATCGTTTCATTGGCATGACCTAAACTATAAAGTGCAGGTACTAGGCGGGTACAACAGATCCTAGTTCATTATTCAGAAGATCCATTCTATGCAAATCAATGTGTTGGCGTAGGAAGAAACACGATACTTCCCCTGCTTCAACTACCCTTATGCGGCATCGACAAGTGGCGCCTCAGGCGTGCCCTAAATGCTTATCCCAAGGAAGATGACTCCCAGCTGTGCCGTTGCGGTCCATTCGTTACCGCACGCAAACAGCGGTAGCCACTGCACTGCAAATGCCACTACTTACATGTAAATTTGAAGTTCACTTGGTAGTGCGTCCCACGCTCGCGCTGTCCTCGCCTTCCCTTTCAGGATTCTAGACGCTGCAGAGCTGGCATTGCAAGGCCCTGCCTGAACTTTCCCAGGCCCATAATCAGATTGACTGCATGGACCGCAAGGTTGATCACACATCCCAAATTCCAGCTCTTGCGTTATCTCCTGCACACTGCCACTGCCACCAGACTCGTGACCGGAGACTGCTTTTAGGGAATCAGTGCCGGTGCACACACCCACACAATCCAGCGCCGCGGTTTGAGGGGCGGCCGAATCATTGGCATGGTAAGCTGGCGTCATGCGGATGTGAGTACCAGGCGGAATCGCATCCTCGCCCGACGCTGAGTCGGTGTTACTGGGCAATGATGGCTGTGCAGCCACGTGCAACTGCCGGAGCAGCTCCATTCCCTCCCTGTGGCCAGAAGTTCGTTTAAATACCAGTCCTAAGCGATTAAATCGTTCAAGCAAGAAACGTGCGGAGTGTAAATCTTGAAAGCGGATTCCATTCCGGGCATTAGTAAAATCCTAAATGAACCTACATAAGAACGATACGTGGATTCTACACTGAAGACTGGCATGGAAATGACTGGCACATTACGCATATCCTCGGCTCACACCAAATCAGGTCACCAAATCACCCAAGCACTAGTTGGACACCATCCCACTGATGGCATCCAACAGCCAGTGGCAAGGCTCTCCAACGCTGGCCCAGCTCAATGGATTGCTACTAAGTTATCAATCAGGCGCAGTAGTTGAACGGAGCTCAGTGTCAATCGAACCCTAGCAGTACGTACTCATATCGCCCAGCCGTCTGCACTAACACCGCCTTTGTAACGACTCGGCCCATTTCTTCAGTCGAACCTTTCAAGCCGAACCATTCAAATCTTTACCTGAGCCGCGCAGCAGTCCGCCCCCAGTGGCATGCCAGCGCATACTGCAGCAGGTGGTCTCCCATGCATATCAGCCGCCACACATGTAGGGCATTGCCACCGCCATTGCTATCGCCGCCGCAGGAAATATGGCACGCCTGTTTAACCATCGACTGGCTGAAGAATGTTCCCAGGTCTACAATCAGCGCGTCCAGCTCGTCTGCAGTGCCATGCCAGTCCGTGAGCGCTGCCACCAGCTCCGAGGAGACCTCTGGATCGTCCAGAACCAGGATAGGCACCGGGCGTGATATTGGCCCGCCTTGCATGCGCGCCTCGGCCAGCATCAAACCTTTGCAAGGTGGTAGCCCGGAGACCTGCACGGTGTACACATAGCTTATCCGCTGTGCCACATCTGGAGCAGCTGAACTATCGGAGCGCCCGAAGGGATAGATACCAGCTTCCTCTGCACCATCGGCAGTTTCCGACTCAACTGCGATGGGCAGGTACAGGCCCTGGGAGCGGAGCACGAGCTCACGTCCATGCAGGCCTGTCGCCTCAGGGCCGCCGTCCAAATTACTGACAATGGAAGCGCTGGACGTGGGCCAGTTGACTGCGATCACCATACTGGCCCCTGGGAGCGCGGCCGCTGCAATACCATCACCACCCGCTGGGACCTGTGGCACGACCAACACTCGGGGATGCAGGCCTGTGATTCGCGGTGCTGCCATGGCGTTGTGCACCTGCACCTGGCCCTGCAATTTGTGACACAAAACTATACGTAGTTCAGGAAAGCGGAGTACTTGAACAGCGCACGTTGTCAGGCCAATGAAAACAGGCAGGACGTGCTAATAATCGAAATACAGTCACTAAAAAAAGACACCATGGCACATGCTGTAAATACAGGCATACAGTAGGCGTGCCTGCAAGGGCGTGGACGAGCGACCTGCATCTATGGCAAGGGGCAAATGAATGTGGACGCCACAAGATGTTGTCCGGTTACGCATCGTGCACCCTATATCTTGCATTTCAAACACGCTAAGCTTTACTCAGGAGAACGACGTCCCAAGTGCGCGCCCGAGAGGGCACCCACGGTGCAACTTCTGGCCCACCTGTTGAGACCTCCAGGGATGGCATTCCGTCGACAGCAGTCGTGGTTCGTTCGACAACAGAACGCTAGGGACGCAAACGGACAGAGAGGGAGTGTATGCAGGCGGTTCTTTGAATAACAAGCAGATCGATGCAAGAATCCATCGATTGATGCCAGAGCAACATGATGCACAGCCGGAAACTATGTCACCCCCATTCCACCCCCATTCCTCCTGTATACCCTGGCAAGCTGTTGCTGCCTGATCCTCCGGCTCCAGCCTTCCACCGCTGTAAGGAAGCATGACAAGCAGCAAACCCCGTCGTGAACGGCCTCCTATCCCGTAAGGATTCCCCGCACGCCAAAATGTTACACTGACCCTGAGGTGGAACTGCACAACGACTCGGACGACTTCATATCGGTGCGGCCCAATTCCATTACCGTAAAATTGGTGGCCGTATCCAACTGTACTCCGTTAATGGCATCCTCCTCCCCATTCCAGTTCAAGTGCAATGCCCGGATAATAGCTCCAATATCCACATCAGGCTCGCAATCTGCAGCTGTGCTGCCACAACCGATTTCACTGCTGGCAGTCCACGCGTCCACGGTCAGATCAATGCAGCCCTGCCTAATGTAGAGCTCGTATAGGTAGAGGCCAGCTGCTTTAAGCACGCGTGCGATACGGGTTCTGTACCCTTCCCGCACCTGCCCCACTTCAGCGTTCCCCATTTTTATGTGAATACTGAGGTATCGCCCCGGAAATGCGTTGTATTGCACGTGCCCACTGCAAATGTGCACACCAGAGACGCCGGCTGGCGTGCACGTGGGGTTGCTGCCCGTTGTGCCAATACGTGCAACTGCCGTACGTGTGCCGACCTGACCTGCAATGAGATAAGTGCTGGTCTCATTGCTAGCCTGATCGACGCCTGTAACTAACCGGCTCACGCCAGCCCCGTCGGCTTTGAGAACACCAGGTCCAGATGACGAAACAGCAGTTGCCAAGACCTCCGAGAAGGGTAGTTTTCGTTTTACGAACAAACGACGCCGGTACAATTGGAAAAGGACCAGCCATGAGGTAGATGCCAAGCAAACTACTATCCGCAAGGGCAGATGAAGCTGAAAATCCGGATGTGTGTGTTGGTAGCGTAAGCCGAGGGTCACCATCCACCCCAGACTCAAGATGCCGTACACAACTTCCACTGCCGGTGTAGTGGGAAATATAGCATTGAATCCTATGTCCATGAAAGGCCAGGTCTTCATACCCCAAACAGCCAGCGTAGTGGGGGCTTGCTGTTCGATGAAAGATATGATCACCAGGGTAGCTGGCCCCAAACCCCGATGCACAGCGGCCAGAACTGGAGCAACCAACTCGTATGTGGAGCGTGGTAAAAAGACCGCGCAACAGATACGAGGTAGCAAGAAGTATGTCTCAACAGCCGCCTGCACTAGCAGCCAACAGCATTACATCCCAAACCGGTTATTAGGCACATGAGAATTGAAAACATTGCATTACCTGCTCGACAACCAGGTGCATCTTTACTCACCCATTTTTCAGATAGCCTTACGAACGCCAAGTCCCTCCAAAATGCCCATGGATTCGAAAGGATAACCCATGCGCCATATAGAATGCTTCCGTTGCAAGGATAAACATTAGCCAATAAAGAATCCTCCGGGAGAGCGTGACTTTCGCCTAAGCAGAACGGCTTGATCAGTTGGTAGGAACCGAGAGAAATAAAATACGTAATCATTAACAGCTTCCATAGATCGCTATGCTGCTGCGCCGCCCACGCTGCCAGGCCTTGGCTGACCCACCGCCAAATATCGGAAAGAAACCGCATCCTAAAGTAACAAGATAATCAATTGAAAATTTGAACACGCATCCTCTATGCTGTCTGTAACACCAGCTGCATGTGATCTCCTAAGTATCATTTACAACTCCAGCATCATCCAAACTTAAGTCTGTCCGCCATATTGTTGACCTCCGGAATCAATGCCACTGCAAAGAAGAATATAATCATCCCATTATTGATAGATGGTGATGCGATGAGGCTATTCAAAAGCGTATTATGCTATAAACGTATAAAGATGTATCTATTGGATGGTATAAGACGGGACAGGTGAATGGCAATCAAGGACATGCTTAACAGAGGAGGAACAACTATATGTATCTATAAAGTTACAAACTCATAAAGAGCTCGTAAGGCCCGTACGAGCCAGGAGGCTCAAAGGACCGCAAGAACGAGCAGTAAAAATAGGAAAGTGATAGTAAAAAAGATAGCGAAAAGAAAAACTGGTAAAAGAAAACGTACTGCAGGACAAGGTTAAGTCCTGCATGGTGCCGACTTGTGGGATGATGGAACAGAAAAAGCCACCAACTTGAGCTTGTGGACGTAGAGCTTGAAGAGATTCCACTTCGATCTTCTTCATCGTCCAGGCTCAAGGACGATTCAGTATTAGCGTCATATACGAACACCGTTGGTGCACAGCCGCAATGTGGCGATTTACCATCGCTACACATCGGTTACCTTTCCCGTTGTAGGCTTTAGGCCTGCAGTGAGCAGTGACGCTACAACGGGAAAGGTATTATCGGCTGCTGCTGCCCCGTCAGCATAGAATCGACACTCATTAACAGACGCAGGCGTGAAGCGGCCAGCCCCAGACTCCAGGCCAAGTGGCTGCACTGCAAGATAGCACCGCCAGCTGCGTTGGCAGCACCAAGGACAGATGAACGCCAAACCGCATCACCCATAGTGCTGGCTGCGCAGCTACGGCACCGTGCTCACACCATCGTCCTCCGCATGTTGAGAACGGTAGGGACCACATCCTTCTTCGCAATTCTCAAGATAGTCGTCAATAATTACTGAAGGCCCCACAAGGCAGGCGAACTAAGGCAAGCATTGTTTAAGTGCACGGGCTAATGCCCTGCCAAGTCTGCGTAAATGCTTTGTTTTCAACCCCAATTCCGGTTTGGTGACATAAGGTCTGACACGTGAACCGTAATCTATCTGTCGCGACCTTTGTCAGGCTAGGCCAATGAAAACAATTAAGCCTACCAGTCACCGCAGATAAGCACCTGAATAAGCATTGTTTAGCACATGCAACCTTTGGAAACGGGAGTACGGGACGGGGGCGACCGGGACGACTGTGTCGCTTTTCCCAGCGAAAAACGGCTTTATTCTTCATCCTTGATATGCTATCGAAAGCCGTTGCAGTCCTGTAAAATTTGAATGCAAAGGTTTGGCGTCTTGGTTATAATTTACAATGACAGTTGCCCGTCTCTTGTACGACAGACTTCCTTCTTGTATGATTCTTGAGTGATATGGTATGATAATCCAATAGCAAAATTCCTATTAGAATGGTATTTTATGATAGACTGCTGTTGTTGCAATGTATTAAAGACTTTTCGCGTGCGATTCACACGTCAAAAGTAATAACGCGCACAAAAGCTTACTTTCTGCAAGCCTCAAGAACTTCAAACTGTTTCCTGAATTCTCTCTACTAAACCTGGTATTCTGGCGTCCCAAAGAAAATCCTCAAACCCCGTCGTCTGACACGACCAGCATGGTGTGCCCAATGCGTTTTGTCCTTGTGGGTATAAGTGCTGTCCTTGCGGTAATTGCTCTTACATGGTGCAACAAAGAACCGATGGAGGAAAGTCCCGAGGTGCGCGCTTTCGTATATGAGTTTAGTTGTCGTGTGTCACGTCTTCGCTATACTTGCTGACATGTGCACCTTGGTTTGCCAGATGAAGAAGTCACCGACTTGGCGGGATGGCTTTATTTTTGTCCGAGACGCTTTCAGTAAGCGAGCTGTCGGGCTTTCTCCTTGGGGGCCAAAGATTAGGGGATCAGTGCATTGCAAGCTTGATCTGTATTATCATAGTTGACAATTCGTGCTGCTCCCATTGTGCCGAATCTGCTTAACCAAGGTTCCAGGTACATCCGGCAGTTAACATCTCACCCTCTCTTCACCCGCCTCTTGCCGCAGCGGGGCGTTACATCTACACTCAAATGGTCAAGCACCGGACACAACTTAGCAAACGTGCGGCATAAGCCAGTCTGCGTGTGCTTTGGTTGTGCAATTTACATACTAGCGACGGAGGAGCATCATAGCTTAACGAACACAGCAGGATGACGCAAAACCGTATTAAGGGCAGGGGCGCAGTGGTTACTGGCGAGTTGTTAATGGGCGTTCATGAAGTTGTTTGTGTTGTTGCATTGAGCCTGTGTGGGAATCACATGTGTTGGGTAGGGAATGAGCTCAAGGAGTCCGTTGCATAGCAACGTAATCCGAAATGACGCTTGGTTGACGCCCATTGAGGACTATGAAGTTTGCATTGCACATAGACAGTTCCTTCCGCATCGTTGACGTGCACTGGCAGGGCGTAGGCCCAGGCACATTTGTTGTGGCGATCTGCGGTTCAAAGACACATCGTCTGTGCAATAACCATTGTGTTTAGCATAGGACAGCTCAGCAGGTATGGCCTTGAATGCGCTTGTGCACATGTGTTTCGTTCTTAAGGAGTATCGCTACATCTCTGCGTCATGTCAACTCGTATCTGATGTTTGCGTGTATGCATCGTACCTATCAGAGGGGTTTGCGTATGTGTACGTGTGTGAGAGAGAGACGTCGTGTCTAATGGGCCTGGTGTGTTATATCCGCTAGCTTGCTGCCAATAATTGAGACGTAAAAGATCGTCTGAACGAACCAAAGATTGCAATGGTAAGAGGGCTCTAGAGGCAACCAGTTATTAACATCTCTGTTTCTGGACCTTGTCTCCCTGTTGAAGTGTGACGTGACATGATGTCCTCTTGAGAAACACTACCCGTCCTGAAAAAGACGCGAAAATGCACACTGCGCAGGACGAAGCGCAGGATGTTAAGCATCAACTTTATTGGGTACGCCATGCTCCCAGGGGGATCTTGGAGGATTTATCTATGAAGCCTAAAACCATCATGTTATGTTGAGCGAGGACAAGCTGCTGGCCATGCATTCAGTGACGCAAGAGTCCAGAAGAGATCTGGTGCGTCAAGATTCCCAAATGTGCCCGAGAGCGGTGATAGACTATGATGCGGCTCTCATGTTTAGTCAAAGAAATGCTCTGAACCCGTCATGCCTCCACTTTATTCAACGGGCCGTGCTGACGCGACGTGCAGCCCACGGTAATTCGACGATAACCCACCTGCACTTCTAGCATAATGGCCATCTAATAGAATATGTGCCTGTTGAAGCCCTGGCACCCAAGCGTTGCAATCATTCATCTCTGGAAGGTTCGTGATGAAGTTATAACAGCTGTTATAAAATTGTCATAGGCCCTTTTTCTTCACCGTAAGGGAAAACCACACCGTTTCCTATAAAGGCCCAGTTACGGCAGCCATCACCTCAACGAAGCGCGGAGGGCAGAGACCAACGTGGCATCCAACGCTGCGAATAATCCGTTTTCACCACACACGCTGACTGGTTGCCGGTCCCACAGCATCCACCCCACATTAGATGTTGGCGGAATGGCAGATGAGCAGTAACTCACACTCGTGACTCGTCCCAGTGAGGTCATGATGCAATCTCCGTGGCACCTTTACAGCCTGTTGGTCTACAGGTGCATGGTCCAAATTACCCATCTTCCTGGGGACAGACATGTAACCGCTCCAAAGATTCGTTAAACAAATCCTGAGCTTCGTACCCCTGTCATGACATAGCAGCGTACCTGCATGCAAATGCTACCTCTGGCCATCTCTGCATGGAAGACACTCAGCTCACTTATATCTTACCACGACAACGACTTACGGCACCTATACAACTCCACCATTTTCATTTCCTTCATTTCCATGACAATCGTGCATCCGATCTCCACGCCCTCGGCTACCTGCGACATTACCCTCAACCTATGCTTGGTTTCGCGGTTCAGCAACCGCTTTAACCCCATGGCTTTAACCCCATCCTTTCTCTGGTACGTACCAGATCTGACTCTGGTACGCTGTTTTCCTATCATCATATGCCGTCCGCCCGATCTTTAGCCGGAGTTGGCACGGCTTGACCAGCAGATTGCGCTCCTGCAATCTGCTCCCCGCATGCTGACACGAGAGGGACCCTGATCAGCCCGCCAAAATTTACAGGTCAGCATCGGCTTCCGCTATTTCCTGCGACGACGAAGGCCATGCTATGCCAATTTAGAGCTGAACAGGAACGCTGGCCTTGTTAGCAGGCAGCCCGGCACGAGGGCATACAGCAGCACCGGCGTTCCGGTGTCCATGGATCAATGAGTCACCCAACCGGAGAGGCACAACAACCGGGTAACCACTTGTGGACCTCAGCGAGATGTCTCCACATCCGGCCGAACGCACCTGTAAGCCAGGTAGGCAGATACACAACACTGATGTCAGAACCCAGTTGCGTTTGGGGTTTGCAACCGTTCAAACTAATGGGGCGGGATGGGGTTTTTGTGCCCTTAGATACAGAGAGCATAGCGGGAATTTGACAACGGCGCGCCAAGCTTGCCTTATTTTACTCTAGGTGCACTCCCTCCTGGGCTACGGACATCCTTCAGGCTTCTGGATATCCGGTCGAAACCCAGCCCACAACAGATTACGGACAGGATGCATCCCAGCGTGTTAACGTGAAATGCTCCCTCCTACCAGCATACACATCTTGTGCATATACCATCCCGCAAGCTTCCCAGACAATTTGGATTGGCTTTCCAGACCCGACAGCACCATCCAGTAGCACTGGAATAGCTGCATCAGGAGAACCGCTACCGGGATGTTTATCGTCCCGTGTGTTTTGATATCGGCTATCAGCTATACTGCAGCCTTCCGCAACATAGCCCTACTTAAAATGTGTTACACACTCCTTTGCGGATTTCGACTTCCATGACCACCGTCCTGCTGTTTATATCAATCAACACCCTTTGTGGGATCTAGGTTAGCGCGCAGTTTGGCACCTTAACTCGACTATCGGTTCATCCCGCATCGCCAGTTCTGCTTACCAAAAATGGCCCACTTGGAGCTCACATTGAATGCAACGGTTCAATTAAGCAACCGGCACGTCTTACCTATTTAAAGTTTGAGAATAGGTGAAGGATGTTTCATCCCCCGAACCTCTAATCATTCGCTTTACTCGATAAAACTGATCAAGCTCCAGCTATCCTGGGGGAAACTTTGGAGGGAACCAGCTACCGGATGGTTCGATTAGGCTTTCACTTCTATACCTTCCCACCTGGCACACAATACGACACCTGACGGGTAGCGATAAAAGACCTGCGTTGCTAATGCGCGCTGGCAGCCACGGCAAAGTGTCTCCTCGACGACCAATACGCGATTGGCCTGCGAGCGGCATTGAGGAGGATGTCTCAGGCGTAAAGGGATGAGGGCGATGTGGCTTGCAGCATTCCGATATGAAGAGGAGAAGCCGTAATGGGTTGATTGGGGAGAACCCAAGGGAAGCACACAGCCGGTTCGGGGCTATGTGTTATCGTTCTACCAGCTGATGAATTCGAGGCACACAATGGAAGCGACATGCTGGCGAACGTGTCCACAGTTGCGCGTGGCGCATCGAACTGGTCATGTGTACAATGGATAGGTGCCCGGCACGCAGATGCGGAGGGCGTTTTCTTGTTCTTAGGCTTTCCAAAGGGTTACCTGCAACTGTGCCAGCTCTCCCCGCAACGCCAGGTTCTGGGCCCTGTGCAGAGCCCGCAGAACCTGGAGAGGCCACCCGCAGAGGAGACGGGCAAAATATGTTGCGCCTCACAGGAAAGAACTATTCTGAGTACGCGGGTACAATCACGGGGTGTGAAAATGGGAATGGGCATCTATTCTTAATGTAATGCTTGCTTTTGCCCAGTCAATTTGTCAAGTTAGGTTCAGAAGACGAAGTCTTCACACGTGCCTTCGCATTAGCATTAACCAGGCCGGCTACGTTGAAAAACAAGACAATTACTACACGCCTGCTACAATCGACAAGGGGCCGCGTTCTACCAGGGACAATAACCAACATGTAAATTCCGAGCTTGCCTGACCCTGCCGCTTGCGGTGAAGAACAGAGCCCACCATACGGCTCAGCGTCTCACGGGCCATGTGCAGCGGCATGTCGTCACTGAGAGCCTCCAGAACCTGACAAAGAAGGGAGCCCCGCCGAAACCAGTGGTATGGGGAATGGCGCTTGCCCAATGAAGCAATTGCGACTGAGAGGATGTGGGGAAAAGGCACTCGATCCCTAACTGGCACGCAGAAAGATTCCATGGCTGCCGGATGACTGACCTCACCTACCCACCTGCATATCCAGTGCTGATAGTGTATTTTGGGACTAAATGCCCCGTTGGTATGGACGCATGGGTGGTTAGACGAGGCCAAATACCCAGCAGCCGTGCCCGCGAGACATTTCCGGTCTGTACCGTTTTCTTCCTGTCCGTACAACCGATTGTGTCGAAGACCCAGACGCACCTGTAGAGGCGCAAGCGCCGCCCCCTCCGCTGCAAGAACTCTACAAGCTGCGGAGTAATCTGGCTCCCGACCGGCCCCGGGCCTGTGGATATCCAGTCAGCGCCCATCCACATTAAGAAGTGAAGGCATGAAGTATGTCTGGAAGTGTTCGCGAGGACTTCCTAACGAGCAGAGCAAAATGCCCCAATGAGATGTACGCGCGCCCTGCTTGTGCCCGATATGAGCACCCCCTGCCAAACATGCATGGTGCTCCTTTTTTTCCCATTCCCTGCACGTTGGCACTGCAGCTCATCAATGACGGCCTCTCACACCCCGGATCCTTTTCGCCATCCCACTGCACCCCACTGCATCCCAAAACATCAGCCAAAGACAGGCCCCTACCGGATAACCAGTGCCCACACGCACTTGCAGCCGCCCAAATGCCAACCTCCTGCCCCTGCCTTACTATTTGCCCAGCTCGCTGTTCCCTCCCCAGCCTCCCACCAGAGGAAACACCGGTGAAGTGCTGTAGCAACTCACCTCAGAAGTAGGTCCAGCAGCGCCAACCAGCCCTCCTGACCGCACCGTGCGCGGCAATAGCATATTGCGCTGTCGACGTCACGCAGCTGTAGTGCCAACACTGCCAGCGCAGCGGGGTGGTCGGCCAAACGGCTGTGTAGCTGCACCTGCTCCCGCAGCAGCGGCGGGATTGCCTGACCGCCACCACCGCCACTGCTGCCACCGCTAACGATAGCCTTCATTTACAATGTAGGGTCATGAGGTTGAAAGATGGCGTGCGGGATTGAGAACCTTCCCGGACAAAGAGTCGAATTTCATCAGGGCTGTCACATTGTCCTGAACTCTGATTGCTCTCCTGACTAAGACCTGATTGAAAAACGCATCACGCAGGCTTATCTGAAACTGCACTTAGAACATGATACTCTGGAGCATAAAGCCTTCCTCCTACATCGCTGCTGAATATGTACTTATTGCACACGATAGCGCACCCCACCCGCCCCGCAGCCCACAGCCCCGAGCCCTGGCGTACCTGAAGTACAATCGTCGCATCGTATAACGTTGAGCAGTAAAGGTGGTATTGGAGTACCGCTCTCAGACCCGCCAGCGTCCCGATACCGGCGCCGTCACCGTGGTGAGATAGCGCCCTCAGCAAGGACAGGCTATCCCCCATACCGCCAACACCGGCACATGCAGCCGCATCCACCTCAACCTGCGGTTCCGGAGCGGGATCCCGGCCAGCCGCAACTCTGGCAGCATTCACAGCTAGCACGAACTGCCGGGTCACGGCCGCCGCAGGCAGCACCCCTAACGTACCCAACCAGGGTAGCTCTGACGTATAGACGGACGAGGCAGCAGTAGCTGCTGCAGCGGCCGCGGCGGCGGCAGCACCTGAGACGCCGGGCCCCGCGGGGGCATAGTGGACGCCACCGTTTCCGTATGGCACAAGCGCAGCTCCCTCCCCGCCACTACGATCAGCCCCAACTGGCCCAGGCGACGGGCGGGACGGCGCGGGAGAGAGGATCGGATGCGTGTGAGACTGGGCGTGCGAAACAACTCGTAGACGATCGAAGCCTCGTTGCTGTTGCTGTTGATGATGTTGGCTTTGCTGCAGGTGAAGCGGTGGATGGCTTTGTTGTTGTGGATGAGTCGGCACGTGCGGCATATGCGGTACTGGACTCAACCGGCGTCCTACAGGGCCGCCGAACATAGGTGGTGAAGAGCACGTACACACAGCCACGGCGGCGGCGGCGCCGTCATGTCCGGTGTGTGTGTGACGTGCTGCGTGCGGTGGTGGCAACGGCAGCGGTGGCAATGCCGGCGGCAGCTCCGCCGGTGGTTCGTCCAATGCCACCGCTTCGGTGGATGCCGTAGACGCATACGCAAGGGCGCTTGAGGGTATGGCTGCAGGCACCGTTGGCAAACCGGCGTCCTGTTCCTCCGGCAACAGCTGGCTTCCGGGTGGGTCAGGCTGCCCTTCGCGGTGGTGTTGCTGCCGCGACCTTGTGTGCAGTAGGCCGATGCAATCAATAAGCTCCAACGCCAGCTCAGTATGCAACGCCGGATCCAACTGCCAGGCGACCGCCGCTGACGTCGCCATCACCTCCGCGCCCACAGTGCCGGCAGGTTCTGACAAACCCTTCTCGGCGACGGCGCTGTTATCAGACTCCGCTGGTAGCGCCAGCGTCGACGCTACGGGTGAACTGGTTGTGATACCGCCGCCATACACAAGGTGATGCAAATACTGCCAACGAACGCCATCGTACCTTCCTTGTAGCAGTGACATGACGTCGGCGACCGGCAGTGGGCGGGAGCGCAGAACGTGGAGGGCCTGCGGAAGGTAAGGGGGCCCACATAGGGAGGCGGGCCGCGGGAGAACAAGACCACATATCCTACTAGGGGTGCCACAAGACGTAAAATGTAATGAGTGCACAGACTTACAACTTTTACGACACGGTGGACATAATGTCGATGCTCGGCCTCGGTACAGATGGGGCCCACAAGACTGGAAGATATGTGCAGGAAAAACCCTGAACCACGACGCCATTTGCGTTCCTCCGCTCGCCTTTTTCAAACTACAGCGCCACGCCATGTACAACATACAACAGGATGTATACTAACGAGAGTCATACCGTGTAGGCTTTCTGCTACCTACATTGCAACGGCGTTACCATATGTCAATATGATGACATTTCACAATCTCAGGACTTAGGGTCAGGATGCTTTAGAGACAACAAAGTAGCCCCCGACTCTGTCCACAGCCCCGTTCCCCGCTATTAACCTCCATCAACCCACCAAGTCAGGCGCAGCCTGTAGCAGCCAGGGCAACTTGGATAGGCACAACAGCGGCGGTGTCCGTGTCGGACGAGCCATCAATGTCGCCGCGGCCGCTGCTGCGACTGCCGCTGTCGCAGTCGCCCAAACGGTGCCGTGCGGGTGCGTCACGCCACCGGTGCCATCGCCGCCACTGGCTGTGCCGCTGGCCGAAGTGCGGCGTGACCGCGGCGATGACCCCACTGCAGAAGGATCTTCGACATGTGAGGCCGCCGTCGGTGGCGCCACCGTGGCAGCCATTGCCGACACCGCGCCGCTGGCGCTCGGTGACTCCTGCGGGAAATGTTCCCAAAAGAGCACATGGTGGCCCCTCTCCGCATTACTATCAAGTATCTGCCTGGAGGCATATGACTGACCAGTTCCATCTAACAGAGACAAATACGTTAGAGCCAGAATGAGAACCCAGTGAACAAGTAATATATAAAACATTACAAAAACAGACGCCAGAAAGTTGTAAGGAACCCCTAGAAATTGCAGTTTTGACGGAACCGGAACAAAAGCACACGCACGACCTATGTAAAGGCACGAAACAAGGAGCTCCAGATTCCCAGCTGCCACGGCGACGCCAATTTGTTCATCCTCACCGCCACTTCCCCCAAGGCTAGTCGTTGCCACAGCTCCAACGCCTGAGGCACCTGGCCGCGCACCGCCCGCAGAATAGCGAGCGCGTGCCATCTGTCAGGACAATCGGCAATCCCAGAAAGCAGCCCGTCAGTGCGTCAGCATCAGCACAAGGGGAGTAGCCTTATTAACCTTTATTAAGCCAATGACCGCACCAGATCTGTGCCTGCGATGGGCGTCGGTATCGAATGGTACTATACCAGCTGTTTATACGTCAGCGTCAATGCTAAGCGCCAAGGGCAGTCGCAACATCGGCGTCCATCGTAGCTCCAGCAGCATGATCCATATGACCATGGCAGCAGCAGTTTGTCCAGCCAATGTATCAGTTGCAAGACTGGGATAAGCCGTGCCCAGACCATTCCCCGGCAGGTCCCTGTGCCGCTAAGGTACCGTAGCTTACAGGAGGATGTGGCCCCAATCACTCCGACACCACGTCTTCCAATCATAGCTCCTCAGGAGCCCCCAGTTCCTTTCGGACTTGTTCTTACTCTGGGCCCACAGATTTTGGAAAACTCACCTGCCGGCACCTTCCAGAGCTGCTACGAGTGCCGCATCGCGCGGAGACACACACGCGGGTAGTCCCGCCGCCACCAGAGCCATCAGGCTGCAAGGAATGGATACGCCACTACCGCCACGGCCATCACCAACACGGCCGGCGTTGTTGACGGTGGCAGCTTCGCCAGCAGACGCCACTAATGGTACAGATGTTGCACGTGAAAGCCTATCGATGTCAACCTCTCCACTGCCACCACCGCCGATGCTGCCGCTTGCTGTCCCGTCTACATTAGGTTCCCCGCCGGTGCGAGTGTCCAGGAAGACCTCCAGCGTGGCGGTCTCGCGTATATCCACAAGCAGGTGCACTAGCAGCGTGTCGATACCCTCTAAACCTACTACTTCTGGCCGGCCGCGAGTCTGTTGTTTAAATGTCGGGGCATAAAGGGAGGGATGAGGAAGCAGCAAAACAAAGTGCAACGGAAAGAAATGCAGCAAGGCGAGGAGCCGCTGGTCATTATGGGGGGCAGGTCTGTTTGGTGGTTGGTGTGCTGGTGCGCCAATAAGCTTTCCAACGCCGACATAGGAGCCAATGGTGGGAACGCAACTGCACCGGGATGACCTACCATAGCACTGCATGCGATGCGATGTAATCAGGGACACTGCGGACGGAATGGTAACGGCAGAAAGTCGCGCATGGCAGGTGTGCTTGGCGACCCAAACCAGTAGGCGCACGCGCGGGGTCGAGAGGCCTTGCGCGTCCGGAATTCATGATGGAGCCACTAGCCCAGCTGCCGGTCAGATTTAAATTTGAACCAATCAAGCCGGGAGAATATTTGCTATAGACCCGCATCCCGGTCCCCACCGCGACATATGACGTCATGATTGCCGTGGTGGGGTTCCTAGGCCATGTTCCTAGGCCAAGGGGCGTAAAATTATTTGCTGAAGGTAACGCAACAATAGTTATGTTCAACTCACTCGCATTAGGTAGGAAATGATGTGACGCTTTGCATCTGCCGCCAGCGCTGCCACCTCTCCTCCGCCACCGCCGGCCATAGAGGCCACAGGCGAAAGAACTCCGTCTCCAATGCCTGCTAATGCAATACCCCCGCGGGGGTGTTGATGGTGGTGATGATGCTGGTGGTGAGGCAGGAGATGATTGCGGTGATTATGTTGGGTGTGGTGATGATGCTGGTTGTGGTTAATGGACTGGTGCCCGTGCAAGCTGGCCTCCGACGACGCGCTGGGCATCATCAACAGCCGCGCCGCGGCCGCCGCGGGGGCTGCGGCAGTCACACCCATGGCGCCAATACCACTTCGCAGCGACGCTGGCGGCGAGGTTGAAGGTCGTGGGCTGCTGCTGGTGGAGTTTCGGAGCTCCAGGAAGTCATCACAGATGCGGTCGAGGCCTGCGGTTGGGTGTAGCGCGATGGTGATGGGGAGGGACAACAATGTGCTCGGGCCGCGCCTTCAGCGCTTCGTATGAGAGATTTAGGTCAGTGTTGATATCGGATGCCGCCTTTACGACCAGGAGGGACGTTAGCCATGCTCATCGCCGAGTAAAAAGGGACGACGGGGAAGGCCCTGATACATCTCAACACCAGGAAGATATGGCATACGACGCCGCGTGCCGAAGCGGCAGCAGCGGCAGCAGCTGAGTCGACAGAACGCCCCTAGAGATATCGACATCACCTCGGCCATACCCCATAAATCACCGTTTACCCATTTGCTAAGTGAAACAATCAGCACAGCACGAAGCAGCACGGCAGAGGAAAACAAAACACCGCACAATACGCACTCTGTAGCGATCCATGCAGGCCCCAATAGCTTTTGTGAGGCAGTGCCGGCAGCCAGCGACGGCATATCCGTGGAAACAGTGACAGCAACTGTGCCGGCTGGAACTCGGCCGGCCCGACTTCCTCCAGTGCCGCCAGCGCGTCTTCGCATCTCAACTCCTGCGCTTGCGCGAGTGATTGGGAGAGCGTCAGGGACCCACCACAAACACATCTTATCGGACTTCTTATCGGCAAGACACCCCGGGGTTGGGGGTGGGTTCTTCGGTCCTCCATTCCTTTCGTTCGCCACATGGACTTCCTGCTTCCCGCGACAGCGTCATTGGAAACACACTTTGGGGAGAGATGAGAAGTACAGCCAGGTGTGGTACGGGCACGACACGGCAATAGGTGCCGGGCAAACAACTGGACCTGAGGTGGGTGAGGCTTTGTGATATGAGCACTCAAATAACACGAGAAAAGTAGTTACGCCCTTACCTGGAGCATAAGCAGGCCCGCCTGTGCCAGTGCCGTGTCTGCCCAGGCCTCACCGGCGCGCCGACAGCTGCGAATGAGCGCCACTGCTGCGTCAAAGCGCTTTCGCTTGAGCAGCTCACGAGCCTGGCAGCGGGTATGCGGTTAAGCAGCAGCGGAACTGAAGGTCAGCGGTGGAGGGGAATGGTTCAAAAAAAAGAGAAAATAATTAGCGCTTCTGGAAGCCCCAGATGAGAGCGGCGCAAGGACGGAGGACCTGCCACTCCTGGAGGGGTAAGAAGCTGTCCAACGACAAACGAAAGAAACGGTTCTTCCAAATAATCATGACAGATCTGCACAGACTGATGAGGGCACAAAGGGCCACGACGTGAAATCACTACGCTTGGGAAAGGATGGCCTCCAAATTTTGGCTGCTAGGGGCCAATCTTGCCCCAGCAAATCTGCCTTGAATTTTGAGTGGCAATAGGGGTCATCCGGTCAGGAGATGGCGCCCTTCCGCCGCCGGCTGCCAACGGATCTCCTGCAAGCCTCACCGCTGCATTGCGCAACGCATGCCCTCGCCTCACCTGCACATCTGGCGCCACGGGCTGTAGCAACATGACAACGCTGGCAGTGGCCACCACCACGCCGCCGCTACCTGCGGCGTCCTCCGCCAAGGGGATGCGCTTCGCGGCCGCGACCCACGGGTCGTCATGAGCCCAGAAAATTCGTTGCACGAGCCGTGCGCATGCGGTATCGTAAATAAGGACGCCCTCCGCATCAGAAACCATGACCAGAAAGCCAGCACTGGAACAAACGGCCAAAGGGGGCTCGGAGACTGGTATGGGCTCGGAACCCACCACGGCCACTCCATTGCCATCGGTTAGCAGGATCAATGAATCTTGGAATAGCAGCGCACCCCTTGCGGCAGCGGCAACCACCTTGGGTGCAGCGCCGGTCCCGCCAACGGCGGCAGCAGGAACAGCGGCGGTATCACTGCCGTTCCCCCCTGCCGCCGGGCCGCCAGGCCAGGGCGCTGAAGCCATGCGGGGCTGGGAACAGCCATGCTCGGCAATCTGGGTCAGACGGCCACCGGGCTGTAAGAGGCTGTAAGACATGGCGTGCTGTACGAACAGCCCAGGACCAATCCAGGTCAGCTCCTGCACGGGGTCCTGTAGCGGAACCTGCGCCAGGAGGTGGACTGGCGGCTCGCTGGCTGCAATACCCACTGAGGGAGCTATGGAGTAAATCAATACTTTTGCGGCAGTTGTGATACTCTTAACCGCTATCGCTAGGCGTACGGGCCGTGGAGGGGGTGTTGGCGGGGCTGTGGACCCGACCCGCAACCCTTTGGTGGTTATTACTGTGGTTGTGCCGCTATTACCGCAGCTGAAGAGGTCCATGGGGCGGCGCGCTGCAGCCACGGCTGCTGCGGGCCCTGGATCTGCCGCCATTGCTACAGCTGAACGGACGCCCTGCAAGGCCGACAAACTCCAGGTATCGTACGCAGCGATTGATGCTGTGCCATCCTCACAGAGGATCGCCAAACGTGCCGCGGTCGGCAAACAGGACAGGGAGATGACGGCTTGCTTCGACACGCGCTTCTCCGCCACTAAGCGCGTCGTGGCGTGCGCGCCGGAGCCCGGCTGGGCTGTGTCAAGAACATATGCCTGCTTCACGAGAATCTCATGCTCTTCCACATGCCCGCTAGCGAGGCCAACAAATACGCGCCCTGCTGCGGTGTCGAGTGAAACTGCCGTGATTCGTCGGGCTGCATCTGAGGTCCGATGCCGAAGAAGAGGGGTGAAAGTGAATGCCGTGCGGAAGATTTCGTTCTGCATGATCCTGACGAGCTATCAGCGCTTTAGGCGGGTTAAGGGATTTCCATTGCTAGGGACGCACGAGGGGCACCGTCGTATGGGTTGCATGGTTATTGCACGGTTAAATGAGGAAGATTAAAGTTCTAAAAGCACTATTCATTTGTATTATCTACGGCTGTATTCATCACAGAACGTACGCCTATACGGAGAAGCTCAAGGGTCGACGGTCGAGACACAGATTGCAGGCACGCAGGCAGCATTGATATGTAAAGCTTTTTCGTTCTTGGTGGACCAAGGATTTGTATATTACGTTAAAATATGCCTTCAGGTCAGTCACTTCTAATCTTTCAACTCTTGGCCCAAAGGACCCGAACAACGTTGCCTTGGCTCTGTCCATTCTACAGGGTTTCGACTGGACATAGATGGTTGGACCAAAGAGTTTGAGGAATGCAAGGACCTGGCACAGGTAGGATTTGGAACGCAATCCTTGTACTCACGGTATTTCAGACCCAAACGCCTGCCGTGCCGTGCCACACACAGGAGACCCTACAATTGATCCAGGAGCGAAATTTGAGACATTCGAATGGCGGCCCAGAGGCATCACGCCTCTCAGCAGCAGCACGGAAGAAGCTGGGTACTCTTGGCGTTCAATTAGACAAGCTTCTAAGATGGCTGGACAGTCCAGACGCTGCATCTCTGTAAGTGCAGTACACTAAATCCCAACGGGCCAACGCATACGTGTGAAGAGTAAAGTTCACAAGGACCGACGATGACGTGTGTATGCGGGGGAATCACGTGTCTATTTTGTTTTTTTCCTAGGTTGACACTGTGCATGATGCTACTTAAATGGACACCGTTGTTCACGATCTATTATACTAATACCATTGTGTGTCTCCCACATACATACTGATGTTCCCTTGAAACACGTTTTCCCCGGCATCCAATGCAAATTGCCCCCGCCCTACCCGTTGCCGCCCAGGTCGGAGCCAGAGAAGAACCGGCGGCGGGACCTGCTGTATGACCTGCGAAATCGGCGGGAACAGATGCAGCTGGCGATAAAGCGGAACCAGGGGCATTCAGACAGGTATGTGCGGGGCGGACACCCTTGGCACCGGTCACGGATTTTGGAGCCTAGACCTCGACTGAATTAGCTGCCCTGCTTGAAATTCAAGTGAACGGGAAGAAAAATGCCTGGGTTTGGGTCAATGGCCAAGGTATCTAAGGCCGATGGCTTTGCCCAGCCGGCCAATGCGCCGAACTGTCAACTGGATTTCCTTGGGACCTCGGGCGTAGGAACAATCCGAAGCTATCCTCTGTAGCCTGCGTTCTTGATGCCCATGCTTACTTCGCCACAATAACCCTTGTTCAGCCTGCAGCGGCCAACTATTTTTGCCCCGTCTCCGGGCTTCCTGCTCATGTAGCGATGGTGCTGTACAACCTGTTTTCCATCCGAATGTACTTTGTTCTGCTCACTGAAAACTCCCGCACGATTCTCCCAGGGATGCGCTGTTTGGCGGCGCAAGTGGCAGCGGCGTGGCCCCCCCTCCCCGAGAGACCGAGGCCACAGCGGAGCTGGACAACCGTGGATTGCTGCGGCTGCAACAGCAGATGATGCAGCAGCAGGACGAGGAACTGGCGGCCATGGAGAAAGTTGTTGGCAACACCAAGGTCCGCGGGGAGGGGTAGGGACTGGGTGGGTCGAGAAGCTATTGGGTGACGGCCTGTGGCCGAACTTCGACCCCTGGGACCCGGGGTCAAACCGACGCCGAAAAGCAGGCAGGGATGTAAGATGGACAGGGAACAGGGGCTTTCCGAAATAAAGTTGGTATGGGCGGCTGTGCACTGTGTGGCGGTATTTGGCATGCGGAGCTGGGACCAGGAGGTAATCGCATGTGGGGGACAGTCCACACGGTCAGCGAGAGGGCAAGGGCAGCGTCTATGGAAAGCTTCTGAAGCTTTTGCCGGATGCCAATACGTGCCATGGCGGGCCGCATTTGATGAGGACCACACCTCCCATACTGGATTCACTGACGCGGTCATGCACCTGCCCACATTCCCGCATTCTTCACGCGAACAGCACATCGCCCTCGCGATAGGGGAGGAAGTTGATCTACAGACGCGGCTGCTGGATGACCTGGCGGACGACGTTGATGTGACGCAAAGTCGGCTACAGGCAGCCACAGCGCGCGTCAAGCAGGTGCTCAAGTCCTCTAGCAACTGGCGCACAGGCATGTGCATCTTTCTGCTCATCATCACGCTTGTTGTGGTCATTATCCTCACAGTCAAGCTGTCACGCTTCTTTTAAGAGCGAGCCGAGGCGTTGCAGTTCTTATCTACCGGCAGTCAGGCCGTATAGTTGCAGGTAGCGATGGAGGCTTCGTTATCATTCTTTTAGCCACATGGTTTGTTTCACTGTGTTTTACATGGCATTGCGTTGTTCTGTACAGCGTGGAGGCTGCAATTAATTATAGCTGTTTTGCTGTTGGGAGCAGTGTTAGAGTCATTAATTACGTGGGGTGGGGTGCGTCCATGCGTCCACAGGAGGTCACGTGTGCGTGCATGTTTGTGTGTTCGTGTGTTTATTTGCGGTTGGGAAGGCATTGTGGATTGAGCTGGTGCTTTGGAAGTGGTGGCTCTGCAGGATGGGGACCTCGATCGCTGGCTGACTACTGCGGCCATACAACTGTGCATGTACGGTTCGCGCACAGGTTCGAAATCGACTTAATGAAATGTCCGGAGAGCACTGTCTTAGGAGAGGGGGTATACACAGCATTTCATTAAGGGTCAGCAGATTGGAGGCATCAGTGGGCAGTTCGGCCGGGTGTGTGCAAGCACATATGTAACCCAGGAGAAATGTCTCCCAACCACGAGCGCGGATGCCGGGGGATGGAAGCGGTGGCAACAGACGGAATCGATACTGTGCCCGGGGATGGATAACGGCGGCGGCAGGGCACGTACCCTAAATTTTGCGGGCTGACAAAAGTCATATGAGTCTGAACCAGTCCTGACAAGGGGCCATATTGAGTGCGGCATCCTTGACAGGCTGAGGGTGCAAAGGAGGTTGATGTGGATTCAGGAGCCATTTGTGAACCAGTATGTGGCATCCACCAGGCGCTACATTATGCATTAGGACAGTATTAGATACTGCATTCAAACTAGCTTTAATACCTACTTTAACCCAAGTCATGTGCCCTGCATTCGGGCCAGCTGGTGTGCGTGTGTCCAACCTCACATGAGCCAAACCGCTGCCATTAGATAGCTACCTGTACCATCGCACAGTACAGATATCAGGGGCCCCGCCTTTTTACTGACTTCAAGGAAGCCAATACCTCTTCTTCAATTTAAATGCGATCGAGACACGCCTGGACAGGATTGAGGCTCGCATAGGTGGGGTCAAGATGCTGGTGGCGTTTTGACTAATGTGCCGGCGTTTCCTAGCAGTCAGGTAGTGTTGGGAGCTGTGCGGGTTGATGAGCTCTGCATCATCACGCGCACCCAACGATGCCCTTTGCCCATGGACAGCAAGCGGTCTGGGCTGCAAGTGACGAACCAAAGGGATACAGGCAAGAACTAGACATTAAGTTATGCTATTTCACACAAGCTCTCGCACGTGTTCCATGGATTAAATCCGCCTTCCTGCCGTGGCCGTAACAATTCCTCCTTCCTGAGGTGTCTGGGCGCCTTGTGCCATACTGCTGTGTGATATCTCGCGCCATCGTAACCAATCGCGATTAGGACGTCCGCGCACGCTGCTATGAAACCCCAGTGGCCGGCAGAAGCTACATCTACAACGAGCACCAGCGTGTAGGGTCGGTGAGGAGCCATACAAAACCGTCCATGCCATTCGGGTACAGGAGTTGGGAAGGTTACCAGCAGGCAATCTGTAGGCAACGTATTAGGCCATGCATTGTCTCATTGAAGCAAGGCAGCCCTCACCCGTGACGCAGCGGTGCACCCTCAAAATTGAAGTCGCTGCAGTCTGATGTAGCGTCCCCTGATGCATGACGTGGCCCACCAATTACACTTCAGATCGCCCGGGCTGCCTCCATAGAGCTTTGGAGCAACACCCCATCACACCCACCTCACCCTGCCCTTCGACCTCCCAGCATTTTGCAATGCGCCATTCAAAATGCAATTGATGCTGATGCGAATCTCTACGGGAGCAACCCGTCAACCGCTGCGGCTCATCCTGATGCCTCAGCATCCTGCTGACACCAGCAATCCAGGGACCGCTGTAGCAAATTTCTGCTGGAGCTGCCAAGTGCCTGGCGACGCCTTGTCCATCGCCTTGTCGCCCTGTCCGACGCTGTTACTCTATCCACCCCTTCCTCATCCAGCCGTAGCCGATTCGCAGCTGATGGCAATCCAGTCTGCAACCCCATTACTTGGCGACCATCGCGTACACGCTATTAAGGCAGCGCATAGCTGCCTGGTAGAACAGTCCTAGCATAAACTTAACACCACTTGCACCGCCCGGGAAGTATGACATCAAGTAATATAATAGCGCCACGACCTGTGCATGTCCGGAAATGGATGTACAGCAGGCGCAATTGTATCTGAGGTGAGAAAGAATGCAAATAACATGTGTGGTCGAATGGCGGTAACTGTCATAGTGGAGAAATAGTGTCGGGTCTTGAGACGGGATCAGGACAGAACGCACCAAGCTCTGCTGTTAATTACCTTACTATCGGTATCAAAAGAGAGAGCTGCAGTACCAGGCGACATGGCGTCAAAACCCGTGCGTCCGTTTGCGCCCTAAATCCCAGCACCGGGTTGGCCCGCGCACCTGTAGTCCCGAACAAACCAGTGATAGCAGGTAGGAACGCATGACGAGTGCAGCATACAATGTCGCAACGACGCTTCCGATATAGCCTGCAGGCAGTGAAAGAGGTAGCGTAAACCTCGGGCGTGGGTAGCGAAAGCAGTCCGCGAGGAGACAAGTGCTGATGGTGGACGGGTTCAGATGATAAGGTATGCGATATGAGGTTGGGTGCATGCATAATTAGGGAGCGTTGCACAGCTCACTGCGAGGAGGCGCAACATGCCCACCTAAGGAGTAAGGCAACCGCTCCGACGACATCATATGCTGTAGCTGCTGCTTCCAGCCTCGAAGCTGCATGAACCCAATCATTATGCTGAGACAGCCCAAGGTGAAGCTAAGCGCGAACTTAGAAGGTGTCAAAATTATGACAGGGAGGAACAGCATAAAAGCCAGTAAAAGGAATACACCTCCAGCTGCCAGGAATGAGAAGAAATACACCAGTGCTTGGCCACTTGGTATGCTGCACATTTGACGTTGTTAAGTTAGCTACGTCCATGCTGCTGCGTAATCTGTCGACGAAACGCACAGCTTTGCGCGTCCACGCACCTAAACGCCTCTCCGCTTGTGACAGTACTTACTCCACTACTAACTCCGGTTTGTACTGTTCTGAAGGATTCAGAAAGGAAGCTTGTCACCTTAGTGCCTGCCTGCTCTGCAGAAGAGAGCAGAATTGACGTGGAGCTAGTAGATGCCCCTCCTCCAGTTTCAACATCTGCTCCATGGCTGGAGTAATCTTGCCAATCTGCAAGCAGTGACGGTTGCGTCTTCTGGGGACCCCGGGCGCCCCCAGCGCCTAAAGCCTTTAAGAATCCCTCCATGGCTGATCACTGTAATAGAAACAATTTAAGTTAAGCCATGTTTATTGCAAAGATAAGGATTACCATGTAGTCAATAACGGTGGCCTTTGTACTGTGTTGTTTCGTACCTGTTTCGTACTTCCCAACTGCTGGAATCTAAAAGTAATTACTGCTAGAAAGCTTCTCTTCGTTACCAAGTACTTTACTTACTTCACTCATTGATGCAAACATTTTAGGAGTATTCTGAGCAGCACAACCGGTAACTATAATCGTTTTGGACGGATCTTGCCTTTTTATTTCGCGAATGACCTGTCTTGCTTGTTTTTCAGCTTCTTTTGTTACTGCAATACTCCTTCCATCAGCTCCAAGTGCAGACATTATAGAGTCGCGACATCTATGTTGCTCTATACAGGTGATGCGGTTTAGGACGAAATTTGTGCGTAAGGGAAGTCCATATCGGGCATGCTGCCTCCTACGGTCACGTGGGTAAGGAAAGTCATCGCGGGGAAGCCAAGCTCTTCCGCGCCACCAAGACACCCGGAGACGCGAGCGCGAGCCCACAGTCCTTGCGGCTCTGCTCCTGCACGCAAGAGGGTCCCGTTTTCTGCTCCTTTCTGTTTGTGGCTTAGGGACAGCGGTGGCTGTGCAAATGTCGGCCGCACCGGTAAGCGACTGCGTCCGCTGCGCGGAGGGCCTTGCGAAGCATTAGAGGATTAAAGGGTAGCCCGCCGAAGTCCAAACATCACTACTAAGCCTTGACTAGCAGTCTTACAGCTGGCTGGCAGCCGACCCCTGGATGCCTCACCTTCGAATTCTTTTCGATAAAATTTAAGCATAGATGTGACTTAAGGCATACGGTTGCTCATGCCCTGTGTGACCTAGAAAGGGGTTTATCACCGACTGTGAGGTTGCTACTTCCGTACATTCACCCCTTGTCCGAGTTGGAGGGAACAGCAGATAAGGCACTTCAAACCACCCTCGCTCTCAAGGAGAGACCTTATAAAAGAGTGGAGGGCCTCTTTCTGCGGCATAGAAAGCAGACCTATGTCGCGTTGATTGGGCGCGACGATCAATGGAGTCAAGAGATTGAACAGCAGTCCTCCAGGTTTGTAAGGTGGGCATCGGGGAAGGTTCCATGGAGATTAGAACGTACGTATTAGTGCCGGTCGGAAAACGCAGACGATGGGGCATGCATGGGACGTGCTATGGGAAGCCAAGGGTGCGAAATGCAGCTGCTGAAATTGAGGTCGAAATTTGACTGCTGGCAGGAATACCACAATACTGTTCAAATGGGGATTGGACAGGTGAGGCAGCCCCATGCTACGGACAATAGGGGATATTATTGTAAGCAAGGAACAATAGCAAAACGGACGTGAACAGCTCGGTCCCGTTTCACAACAGCAGCAGGGAATCCTTAAAGAGTCACACAGTGGACCAGGGAACCGCCAGTACACAACATCGGCTGCTAGATTTTTCCCACATCTGATTGACCAGACAAATTCGTGCAATTGTTCAGCACAGATGCAGGTTCATTACCATCCCCATTTGTGTCCAGCGAAGGAGAGGGGAAATGGGGACGTGTTGACAAAGTGTACGACCGATCCTCTGATTGCTGTCTCAATGCCATGTTTCCTGGGAACTGCCATTGCGAACGTACGGGAGTACGTCAGATATAGTCGACCCGATTGTGGGTTGTAGTGCACGAGTTCAAACCTCCACCATCATACGTGACGTGCATCCACCATGCGCCATCTATTTTCTCATTCGAAGTTTGTTCAAATTTACTCTCAGTCGCTGTCAATGCTTCTTCGTTTTCATCATGCGTCATAGTGTATTAAAGAAGGGTTGTCAGCGACGCCGTTCGTGCGATGCCGTTCACTCTTCGGCCCATTACCTTCTGCTGCATTTTCCGTTGGTGGTTACAGTATCTGCCCAGGGGACTACCGCCGCTAACAGCCGGAGCCTTACGGCACGTGCAGAATAATGACTCGTTACGTCAGAGACCGGTGCAGATCTGATTTATGTGGGTTGAGCTGGCATGGTTGGAAAATATGCTCAACTGCTCATGAAAATAATCATGCCGTTGCTGGACCCGCCCGTGAAGCAGGAAAAGATACGGAATTAATTTGCAGACGTTTGCACGCCCTTGTGTCCCTGGCGTGCGTATTATCTCTTACTTCTGAGCCCAAAGTAATAACCTCGATCGTATACTCCCTATCTAGTAATGCGCTCGGCCGGCAACCCGCCACGCATGGTGGCTATCACGAAAATGAACGCCTCAACGTAAGCCGCTATAACTTAACCTACAAGGGTGGTGCCGGAGATGCTCCAAATATGCTAGTATGGTTCGCATGAAAACCTGCCCAGCAGTATTTCACCGTGCTTTGACCTGATTGCTATTAGGACAATTAATGCCCCTGCTCTCAACCCATGACGCATCCCTATCCTATCTACATCAGGCGGGGTCCCGATGCCAGGACAGGGCAAATAATTTTGAATACATACATATAATAATTATACATCTAAATTAAATCTCGCGACAGCACGGCCCTCACCACCAGGTCCCGTAAGGCCCCGTACCCGCCAGCGCCCGCCCGATACACCACCTCAATGTCGGCCTGCAGTAGCAAGTAATGGGGGCGAGGACCAGACGAAGAGTGGAGTGAATGTGCCATTGAGCTTGCACGCCAAACCAAAATTTAAGCCCATGAGGTGTGAGAGACGGAGACAATGAAGAATCAAAGGCAATGAAGAATGTGAGAGATAGCGGCAGGGGAGAAGGAAAGTTGAAGGCACGGAAGAAGGGGTCAGGTAGGGAAGGAGTGGAATGGGAGGTCCGAAAACGGAATTCAACATATAACTGGGTGGTTAGCACAGCCCCTAATAAGGTGCACGCACTGGGTGCATAACCGCATTAGGTGCATAGCATCATACAATGCGGACGCTGTGATGAGCAACCCAGAAGGGCGCCCGAACGAAAGGAGACGGAACGGAATGAAGGACGAAAGGAATGAAAGGAGGCATAAAAAGTCAAGGTTTCATCAGGCGGCACGAGATTGATCATCGGTAAGGGTTGGCCGCTCCAGGGTGGGGCCGCATGTAAAGCACTAATGAAACGCCCCAGCCCGCATCAGTTCACAGACCTCGTCGAAACCAGTCGCGGCCTTTTCATTACTACTCCCGCCGCCCGCATTGGTCATCGCATTACAAGTTGCTGCACATCATCTACGGTATTGTGACCCGGCAAGTTGATTCCTTCCAATGTGTACAAGTTGTTGCCCCCTGCTGCCCACCCCATTTCAGCCTAACGGCACCACACCTTGTACCCTGCCGTTTCCATGGCCGTCAGCTCCGAAACCCAACCTGGTTCTGTCCTCCCCAGCCGCTCCCGCAGGCCGCGCATCAGCGCATGGTCACGCTCTGACAGCGGCTGCAGGTCCTGTTGTTCCATATCCGCCAAGTGGCCGCTGCGGAGGCCCAGCCAGCGGAGGCCGGGAAGAGGGTGACTGCAGGAAGGGAAGAAACATTTGAGCTGCTTATTAAGAAAGAATGCCTTACGACTTCATTGTCATGGTCTCAGCCGGGTTTCAGTATTGCTTGTCCACTGTTTAAGTTAATTGCATATTATTAATACTTTACATTAATTCATTCTTGGTCTGGGCCATTGGACAAACGGCGCGCCTTGCATGCATGTTTGCACTTACGCACGCCCCTCGGGCCCAAGCCGGTCGCTGCCGTATTTGTAGGATGCCAGAATGATCACCCCCGACGGGTTGTAGTCCACCAGTCCCACAGGTTGTAAACGCGGGGGTGGAAAGCAAGCCGCCAGTCGTGCGGCGAAGGCGCGAGTCGCCAAATCAGGCATGCCACGAGCAGTCAGTAGCACACACGGCACTGTGTCAATCGGAGGGAAAAGGAGGAGGGAGCACGTCTGGTCAAGGGAACATACGTCCGGCAAAATGATATCCGAGATTGTTGGAGTGTTGAGGGCGTGTTTACTGGACACGCCCTGCTTAAGGCATTTAGTCTTATGCATGTTCGGCAGATTGTAAATAAGCATGTACAGTAATAGTGCTAAGTATCATAACATCGACGTCAACCTCGCAACCCAGCCACAACTCATACTGAAGCTTGTTAAAAGTTACCAAACTGTCGTCCCGGAACTCGAAGCAAAATCCTCTCACGATTGGCCCGCTCATGGCCCCATTCATACCAACACGTACGGCCCATTTCACCTTACAGCATTCCAGCAGCAGCGGCCTTCCATTGCAATTTACATTTTTCATATGTAACTATAAAATGTTTTACATGTTCACTTGTTTTCAACCCTTCTGAACCTCAAACTTTCCCCCACTCACAGTGGTCCCAGATACGGTCTTCCGCCAGCCGCTGAAACACGGCATCTTTCTCGACCACCAACAAGTAGCCGCTGCCTGCGGCAACACCCCCAGAGGCCCCGACTCCGGGTCCCGTGGCGGCCGGCATCAGCTGCAGTCCGAAACGAGCAATTGTGGCCAGGTCGCCCGGCAGCGCGCGGCCAGAGGGACCTGCGGAGGCCGGCAGCAGAGACATCGGAGATGAATGACAACAACATAGCCAGCAATATGGCCATCTATAGGGCGAGGGCCCCACTATGTCTGAATCGGGTTGAATCTTGGTTGGCAGCGGCAGCGCCACACCATATACAGCATTTTCGTAGTAGGTCCACAGTTTTATTAGTAGATAGGCTCCCGTGACTGCGTCCATTCCTTTCCTCATGATCGCCACAGTCTTATGGATCCGCACGCCTGTTCAGTAAACCGCTGACCCAGTTCGCGAAACCGCAGGCCCACCAAATGGACCAACAGCCAAGCTGAATAATTATAGCGTCCGACCGGCCGTCCAGCATTTTGCGGCAACCTCTCACCAGCGGTGCTGCAGTCAACCCATGGTGACGCGGGGCCGTCTCGTATCTGCAGCCGCCCCGCTACCGCGCCACGGCCCGCACAGTTGACTCCCAGGCCGCTACGCGGCACCCCCACAAGCGCCGCCGCATCAGCCACAGCTGCGTTAACTTCGCGTGGGGAATTAAACAACGGCGGCTGTAGCAGCTGCATTTTGCGAGAGAGGAAGTTGCGAATGGGGGAGGGCGGGAGGATGTAAGTGATGGTCGGTTAAGGACACGCAAAGATGCATATTTAGACAAAGGCAGGCCCTTAGTAGTGTGCTTGCAAGCGTGCCCAGTGTCCATTGTGTTCCTGTTAGCATGTTGGCACGTCGCGCAATACGTCATCCGTACCGTGTAGTACAGATCGCGCTGCGTGGCCTGCCGGCCCTGACGCAGAAGGTCGTGGACGGCGTTAAGGACCGCCAGCACTGCGAGAAGGTAGTCGACAGGGCGAGGCCGCACATGAGCGATGTCGGCAGGAACCAAGGCGCGAAGTACATACATAGAATGCGCATATGTTGACAGGAAGAATGATACGCGTTCTAGTGCACAGGCGAGCAAGTTGATGTAATTCATTAAAATTGAACAGATGGTCCCTTGAGGACCGTGAGGTACTTCATGCTCTACACCGTAGGCCAGCCGTGACGCACCGGCTGTTCTATCGCGCGCTGCAGCGCGTCCGAAATTAACAGATATGCAGGAAAATATTAGCCTGGACTTACCACGTGCATAAGAAACAGCTGCAGCCCCTTTATTGCTTAGGAGGGAGCGCTGTAAGCCAACCCGGTCCTGCTGCTGCCCGGCTCCATCGTTTCGGGAGCGCGAACGTGATGCCAGCTGCAACGTGGGGACGCAACCCTCTGCGATCTCGGTCACGAGACTCTCAACTGTTGTCTCAATTCGTGCCAAAATGCTGCTTGCATTAAGCCGGAGCGTATCCATGATAGGTACCTCCGGCGCGGGAAACTGTTGGCCGGACATCAGCCTGCCCGCCATAATGTTTTGTGCATAAAAATGACATATGACAGATATATGACAGAGATCTTTGAGATTTTTCAGGACGGTTTGTAAGTTTCAATACTGTTCAAGCAGGCTTTTCCTTGCTCCGAAGCCGAGCGATGCCATGACTAAGAACACTGATTGCCTGAAAAGGCATGGGCTCTTTGCCCTTGTAATACAACGATAAACGTAAAGTAAAAACTCCGATTGAAAATCCACGGAACTGAAAATTTCTATACATTTGAGACATTTGACAAACAAGCAGAGCATTCTGTCGGAAACGCTGCATGGTGCATCATAGCTCAGAATATTTCCTCGAAATGGCCAGTTAAAGTCATCAGCCTTGGTTTTATATATAATAGACAATATACTAATTACGCAATATCATACATGCCCGGATCGAGGTGAACGTCAATGAAGGTCGATTGGGCTGACGCTAGGTGCACGCTAGGCGCACGCTACCGTTGCATTCTCGCGTGATCAACATATAATACATAGTGTTAAAGCCGCACATTTTAAGGAAAAACATGCATGTCTGTATGATGGTGACCTTCTAGGTTACCAAATAAATACCACGCATATTCCCAGACATTATAAGCGCCTCAGTTCTCACAGTGACGCCCAAAACAACCTCCCTCTGACTAGCTTGCACAAATCGGCACGGTTGTTTGGCTCCAGGCTCTCCGTTTTGCCTTTTCTGATGTGCATGCCAGAGCAACGGCTGCTTGCAGCGTGGGGATGCAGGTTTTCTGATCGCCGGAGCCTCAACAATTTTGTAGACTCGTTCAAAATTACTGTTCACATCGGCAAATGGCTTCTTCGGCGCCAGACGTTTTCCCGTTGCCAGGGGAGGATGGTTGGCCAGCTCTCGCGTTGGAACAAGTGTGCCGTGTCATGGTGATAGTTGGCCACGGCCGGGGTTGCAGCAGTGTAACCGGGTGGCGGAAGGTGCTATATGGTCCCAACGGCGACAGGGTAAATGGCAGGAGAGAGGAGGTCAGGGAGCAAGACTGCTATGGTTACAATGCAATCGGAAGGCTCCTGAGGTTAAGGACTGAAGGGATAGCTGATGGCCAGCTTGCGAGGCGAGGCGCGGGGTATCCTGTAGACATGCCACCCTGAATACGAATTGCGCAGGGTGGGTCCTCACTCATAGTGCACCACCGTGTAGTTATCGCGTAGGAGATGTAGCTGTATCAAATCTGTCAACATGTCCAAGCATGTTCACGGGGCGTCAAGAATGGAGTGCCTGCGAAGGTAGGATCGGGCAGGGCTGTCACGGTTCGGAGCCGCAGGAATTCAAGGATCTACTGGATGTACGAATGAATATGACTAACTTTTCTTGACGGCGCAAAGCTGTCGTAATCTCGAAAATGTGCTGCCTAAATTTCGGTTAGTGGTTAGGGAACCGACGCCAGCCAGCCGATATTCCATGTTTACATTATCGCTTTATATTTTTTATTAATTAAACAGGCCATAATTCTTCAGCATATCGCTCCCAGTGACTGTATAAGATGCTTTGTTGGTCGGGGTATGGTATGACGTCGTACGTCGATTGTATTCCCACAGCCGTCAATAGGGCAGCTGCTTAACATGAACTTTTTTAATTTTCTTTCCCAATACCGCACATAAATTACATAACATTATGCACTGTTGCACAGGTGTCGGCCTTTGACTTGCCGTTGCGCTTTGTCACGCTTATAGACACGTTCGAAACCGTCGCGGTGACCACTCAAGACTTGGGTAAACATTTGTTTTTTCTATGAGGAAAGCTGCACTTTGTTCATTTAGGCTGCTGCGGGCGGCAGCAAGCGTCGGCGAGGTTGCTCGATTACCAGGTTGGCTAAAGGGTTCGTCGCCACTTTCTTGATACCTTATACCTAGAAAATCATTAATTGTTTTTAGAGATTTGCGTCGTCCTTGATAATGAGTTGTTTCTTGAACCGCAGGAATCGGCGACCTCAGGACCATCGCTTGCTCGCTTTTTCCTGTCATAAAATGCAGTCAACAGGCTTCACGTGGACTTGTACATACTGTTACATCCCAATCATCAGGTCTGTAGCACCCGCGGGTGCAAGCACGTATCGACGGGGCTGCAATGATGGCTCGCTGTCCGACTTCCTCCTCGTTTCAAATCTCACCAGCCGCTCCATAAGTGGTTTTGAATGCACTGGACCCTATCTTGCGCCCTCTCGGCCCAATAGAACTTTCCTCTGACGACTCGGTCCCGCCACATCGTCGTCATGCGCCACTTCCCACGCCGGCGGAGACGGGAGGCCCCCTTGCAAAGTACAGCGCGGGTTTGCAATCGGGCCTCTATCGGCCCGACCCACGTCAGGAGCTCACCATTCAAATGCTGCAGGTGTGCATGACACCAGGCCACGGGTCAGTGCTTCACAACTGACACGTGGAAATTTACTTTGCTCTCGTACCATGCCGTAACCTTTTTGGCGAGTGTATACTACAATTACCCGCAATATTCGGGCCTTCATCGCTTCTGCCTCTCTGAACTTGGCATCCTGTCCTTCATAAGGGTGTTGAATTCAGGTGTACTGGCACTGAAGCGCAGGCAGCCATTCGCCTAGGCACGGACACAAGCACCTGACCAGTCACGGTCACCCCATCGACTGGGGCCAAAGCAGCTCGTTCTGCATGGAAAGCCGGGCAGCGGTTAGCTGACCGACCGCGTGATTGACCGACAGACATACTTCATTTCCGTTGAATCCAAATCGGGTATCGATTACGGATGAATAGGTCGAGAAGCAAAGTGTCAACTCGATTACCCTCGTACGATAGGTTATCCATAGTATATAATATATCCATATCTGGCTGTAGGAGCTTTATGAGGAGCTTCAACGTGCAGCCGCAAGTCACAAGCTTCCGGGCCATCATCACCATCAGAATCACCAACACCGCAACAGTCGACGGCGACCCTCTGGTCTTACGATGGTGGAGCATGTCGGCGTTGGTGAAGACGACGGGGCATCCGCGAGTGGGCGAGACAGCGGGAGCCGGGGAGGCGGCTTTTCCTGGCTCGCGAGCCTGGGTCGGGCATTGGGCAGCGCCGGCGGTGGTGGCGACAGCAACGGTGGCGTGGGGAGCGAATCCAGCTCCGCGCAAGATGCCGTACGTGGCCTGTACATGTACGGCGGTGTCGGGTGTGGGAAGACCATGCTCATGGACCTTTTCGTCTCCACTGCCCCCTCCCACTTCAAGGTGCGCACAATTCCGGGCGACCGGGGCCCCTTCGTTGCCGCCTACACAGCCCCTCCGTGCCACAGCCCCTCCGTTGCCGCCTACACACATCCTTGCCGTGCACTCCACGCTCTCTCTCACACACACACACGCTAGCGTATACCTCACCGTCACTGCGCCAACTCTTTTCTCCCACCGTGGCTCATGGCCCCTCGCCTCCCCTGAGCGACCCTTCCCTTCTCACTGGACCGTCTTCCAGGTGCTCCGCACCCACTTCCACGACTTCATGCTGGAGGTGCATGCGGCGCTGCGGCGGCATGCCCGGGAAGCCGACCCGCTGTTGACTGTGGCTGATGGCATCGCGGCACGCGCCCGGGTCCTAGCGCTGGACGAGCTCTTCGTGACAGACGTCGCAGACGCCATGATCCTAAACAGGCACGTCATGGGTCCGTGACTAACAGATACGCATGGATTCGCATGAAGTTGCCTGGGAGATGATGGGGTAAATGAACGGTGGCGAGTTTGCCCGCCAGCAGAATCCACAAGTCCCCATGCCCTTGGGCCGCTCTCTTCGCTACCACCAGGTGACAGAACCTATCCTCCCTTCCCCTCAATTATTCGAAACACTTTTACTTTTACTGATATGTTAGTGATGTTAGTGATGTTAGCCACTGTGTCGGACCGCGACCCCTGCGAACTGTTCCGTTTTCCCCTTGTCCACATGCGGCCCTGCTGCCACTGCCACCACCTCCGTCCTTCGGCTTTCCGACGCAACTTATCCTAACGTACGCGGCTCCGACCTTGTCCCGCAGGCTGTTCGGTCGGCTCTGGGATCGGGGTCTGATCCTGGTGGCCACAAGTAACCGCCCGCCGGATGACCTGTACAAGGGGGGCTTGCAGCGAAACCTCTTTATGCCTTTCATCCACAAGCTTAAGGTGGGATCGTACGAAAGATGAGACGCATGCACTGCGCCGTTCCGTTACGACCATCGGCAAAACGTCCTCCCCTGTACGGTCGCCCTGGTGCGCCAATTCCCGCCTCGCTTCCGCCCCCGTCCCGCCCGGAGGCTTTGTGCGATGTGGATTCCTTCACCCTGCCCTCCCCACCCCCAGACGCAGTGCAAGTGCCACGATATGAACAGCACCACCGACTACCGCCGACTGGCGCAACATCAAAGAGGGCTGTACTTTGTCGCACCGCGTGCATTGGCATCAGCGGCGTCCCCCGCTGCCTCCCGCCCAGGCACATCCACATCCGACCCGCTCATGGAGAGGTTCCTGGATTTGGCGGGCGGGGTGACTCCGGCGCCGGCGAGGGTGGAGGTGATGATGGGGCGCTCCCTGGAGGTGCCGATGGCGGCTGGTGGGTGCAGCGGCCGGACGAGGGTTTGGAGGGGGCTAGGGGGCGTTCAAAAGAGAGGCCCTCCCACATCCACCAGTTGGCCACATGACATTTCACTCTTCCCGAAACTCAGCCCCGCCCCTCGCCCCCTCGCCTGACCGTATTCTTTCATCTGGTTAAGAGGTTGCCCTAATCCCTTTTGCCCCCACCGCCACTCCTTACCACCGTTGCCATACGTACAGGGAAGGCCTGCATGTTCAATTTCCAGGAGCTATGCGGGCGACCTGTGGCAGCTGCCGACTACCTAGCCCTCACCTCGTCCTACCATACTCTGGCGTTGCGGGGAGTCCCCAGGTTTGGAGCCGCAAACCGCACGGAGGCCTATCGTTTCGTGACCCTTATTGATGTGATGTATGAGGCCAGGTACGCGGTTCGGGAGCTACCTCGGCATTTTCCCCAACATCTGCCCATGACTGGGCCGGGAGACGGCTCACGCAACATTGCGCGGTCGTAAGGCAAGACTAAAGGCGCATGTGACGTCGTTCGGTGGGCTGTCTACAAATACGCAACTGCCATGAAATCCTTGTTGGGACTGTTGGTGTTGCTGCCTTTGCTGCACTTATAACATGCCGCCTGCCGGCCTGTGATTTGGTGCCTCAGGACACGGCTGTTGGTGACCGCGGAGTCGGCACCCGTTGATCTATTCACCAACATCATTACCCAGTTTGACGCCGCCAAGAAACCTGACCTGGCGGCGCTGCCTGACGTCGTGGTAGGAAGAGAAGCGCGGAAGGGCGGGGGAAGGGAACCCCAGTCAACGCAGCCGTCTGGCAGCCAACCGTTTATTGGGACATATAGACGGGCGGCTGAATGATGACGGAAAGGGAAGACGCGGGTTCTACGAGGGCGTGAGATTGCTGGAGTTCGCCTCATCTCATAAACTCGACCGGGAAGCTGGTAACAGCCTGTCTGTCTGTACGTCGCCAGTGCAACCCGGGCTTCATTTTCCAACACTCTCGGCTACTCCCCTTCTTGCTTACATCCAATGGTAGTCGTGGTGGTCTTTTTTATGCGGAAGTTCCCTACCTCCGTCAATTCCCCGAGCTCACCTTGTTTCTTACGACCCGTGCTTTCTCCCCGTTTTCCAGGTAGATGACAACCTAGGCTTCGCCAAGGATCGCACCATCAGCCGTCTGACAGAGATGCAGTCTCTAGAGTATCTCCTTCACCACGCCCGACAGCACGAGCCGTCACTGGTGCTGGCGCTGCAGGTGTGTTCGTGGGTCCTCTTAATACCTGCCACGGGAAGGCTTGCGTGTGTATTCGCAAGTGTTTGCCCCATTTTTGAAGTAATTGGCAAAGTGGCATAAACAAACGGACAGGAGAAGCGGGAATACGGCAGTAGATGGGTAATCAAATGCTGGCAAACATGTACTAACAGGAGAGACGGTTGGTTGATTGTTGCTACTGTTCACAGTACGGCTTAGGGGTTACGGGTGTATGGCTTAGTGAGTGCAGCTGCCTGCGAGAGTTCCCGGCCACTGTAGCAGCCGACGAAGTACACACCCGTGAAAGAGGAGCGCCGAATCAGTGGGCGGTAGGTCGATACCGTGACGGCGAGGGTTGCTCGACAGCTGTCCCTAGTGTCGCGACCACCGTATATTCCAACTAACCGCAATTGTACTCCCACTGTTACAAAACTCCACAGGAGGCTCAGGATCGCAACCGCCACGCGGCTTCCGTCGCAGGGCACTGATGCATCGCTGGCATGGTGTATCTGTGTGTGTATGCGTCCTGCCTGTGTTGATGTTTTATATATCCCGTTGAGCCTGTGTGCCTGTCCTGTTTGCAAAACTGATTTCTGGGCGCGCATTAAGAGGGGGGTTGAATAGGGAAATAGTGGGACGAGTGCACCTGAGGGTGGTGGAGGTGGCGATGATGGCGATGGTGATGGGTGCGGTTATCTGATGTTGCCTAGTAGGTGCCAGTCTTGAGCGTGTCTCTGGGAAAACGGAAAACGGGCGGACAACTTGCGAAATGATTTCTGCTTGTACTTTCCACTTTAGAAGCCGGGAGGAGAGAGATGCGATTTTAAACGCTGAGGAAAGGCAGAACAGCCGAGGGGAGTTTATGAGGTACCCAGTTTGAGGGGCACTATAGACAGAGTCACTGTGCAAAATAATGAGTGTATGTTCTTTGGTGTGCAATTTACCTCGGGTGTGAGAGTGATGGACGTCTCGAAGAAGGGATGGGGAAAACAAAGTGCGTCCGGGTTAGGAGCGGGGGAATGCAGCGTACTGTCGTCTGGTGGACGTACGGGGCTAGGGGAAAAGGTTGTCCAGCCAGCTGCAAGGACGCGTGATCTGCCTGTCTGTTGCTGCTACTGCTGCGACGTGGTGGAGGGAGCGGGAGAGACATTTTCTTAGGTTTAGGATTTGACATGAGAAGTCAACTCCAACTGCCGGACTTAGTTGTCCGGTCTCGGAAAATGAGGCTGGTGGGCGATGACGGAGCCTGGTTGACGTCATCATCAGGGTGCAGGGATCGTGCGACGGCGGGAATTATGCGGAACTTAGTTGAAATACACCGCGGGGTGATTCTTCCATGGCCTTGCTGCCGCCTTAAATCCCCTGGGCGAGGTTCGGCTAGCAATGGCATGAGTGATTAGGGTGTTTAGACGGTGTTTCAGCATAGCATAGCATAGCTTACGTTATGACACCACACACGGGACGTAATCGTTGATTGAGAGCTCACCCTTTTATCCGACGCTATCATCGGGGCCGAGGTGGGGCGCGCGAAGACTGTTGCGGTCGCGATGGAAGCTGGCTGGAGAGGCGGAGGTGGTGGCAGTTAGCATAGCGGATAGTTCGTAGGGCAGGACAGCTAGCAAGGTAGCCTGAAGAGTTTCATGTGCCGATTGCAGGATAAACGGCATGGCGCATGGGGCCCGGTGTATATGGTATGTGGGGCGTCCAGGAACATATCCACATGCCAAGGTCCTGCCCGTACGGTTTACATAACCTGGTCAGGTCAGCAGCTCTGGACTGTTATGCAATTTGGCTTCTTCCAATCGTTCATATGTATACTCCTTCTATTCGGGGCGGGCAAGGCGCGCTCCCCTCCGTGTTTTACATGTGACACGTTGCCAACCCTTGACCGGGTAACGTTACTGGGTGACTTGACCGGGTGACTTACCGGTAGGTAAATCCGGACCATTAACTGCTACTACGCAGAAGCGTCTTCAATGGTGGCGCAGCCGGATGAAGTCCACGAGTAGAGGGTGTGTATCGATGCACCATCGCTGTCCACAAACGCTTCACCCTTAGGGGCACTGCGCCATGCATGTTATGTCATGCTATGAGATGCTATGAGCAGAAGTAATAAGCAATCGGGCAGGAATATGATCCTTATTACTTACATGCCGTGATACGTGTCTGTCCCATCTTCGTGGCAGGCAGCCATGCGAAGTTTTCAGGGATGTAATATGGCAAATACGCAATCGTGCGGAGCAAAAGGCTTATGGTTCGAACGGCGCTACCCCTACTCCCCCACCACTTCATTACGTATCAATAGGTTGGACACCTTCATACATATCAGAAGGACCGATTGAGGCTTATCTGATCTGAGAATGCAATATCACGAGCCCACTATCTGTTCACATCATGGCTTCCACCAAGACCTGCCATATCGCGGCGGCAAACACTGCTTCTCGCCAGCCTCCCACCTCGTCCAACATCCCTGGCGGGTGCGCGAGGGCGCACTGCATACGCCAGCCGCAAAATCCCATATGGCGAAACTAGCACAGTTTACAATATAAAGCTAGCAACTCGATGGCAACACACAGGCAGGTCTCGGGTAGCTTGAATCCGAAGAAGCATGCGCATAGTCACGTCGAATATTTCTCAAGTACGTTCGCCCCATGGGGCCCCCCACACACATAAACACACACACATACGCATAGAAATAGTTTCACATTCGAACCGTCCCCCGCCGCCACCATGTTCGCAGTCTCACCTCGTCAGCAAGTGTCTGCACATACCCAAGGTGCCTTAAGCGAAGGTGCCACACACACACACACAAACACACCGACAACGCACGTACGCGCACACGAAGCAAAGCGTGCTTATCCGAATCACCCGAAGACCATCCACCCTGGCAAATACGTTTTGAAAGGAATCCATAGCCTCCCTACGCGGGACCGACATGTGTGCCTGTGTGCCTGCATTCCCCAAAGCATTCCACCCTCCTGGAGGGAGATTCAAAGTTCAACCAACACCCCCTCTC
This sequence comes from Volvox reticuliferus, assembly GCA_019650235.1. Lineage (NCBI taxonomy): Eukaryota > Viridiplantae > Chlorophyta > Chlorophyceae > Chlamydomonadales > Volvocaceae > Volvox > Volvox reticuliferus. Next base: position 2,421,386 of record BNCP01000008.1, read on the forward strand.
CTCTCCTTCAATGCTAGGCGCGTATTCGCCCTGAGAAATACAACCCATTATGAAGAAGCAAGCAATCGTGCGAAACCCAACCATCCCTCCTAGCACCGTGGGTGCATCAATGCGCTAGCCGCTGAGGTTGGGACCGAACGAGGTCGGGAATGAATTACCCAAGGGTGGGGAGCTGGGGGCACACCGTTGCCAGCAACTACCGATACTCTGGTGTACAGGCACCCTGTAGCTGCAAGTACGCCCCAGCGCGACAGTACCAGCAATACCCGTGGTGTAAAACATGCCTTGAGAAGGCTAGCGAGTGGATGGCGGATTAAGCCTCTTCATCGTCGAAATAATACAACCGACATTACTACCAGAAATAACAACACCAGCACCACCAGCCAGCAGTGCCAGCACACCACCTACGTTAGCTAGCAGCATCCCTGGTACTAGGAATGGGAACCGGATGCTGAGATCAACTAAACTGCATGTAGCCGCCCGTTAGGCAACTGCTCCCCCACGGGCCTCAGTAGTGCCAGACAGCGCCAATCAAAACCGAATTCTGGCTGGGCCAATGTGTCACCAGCCATTTGATGGCCAGCGCACGCAGACGCGCTCAGAACCATGTCGTTCTTCCTGCGTCTCCAATCACAAAGATGCATGTTTTCCAATTAAGGACCTTCCGATTGAAGTATTTAGCATCATCTTCCTTATTCCCGCAGTTCAGTTCCTGAATCAAATGATCAGAGGCACATGCGCACACATGCACACATACACAAACCTGCGAGTATATTTCCGGTCGGCAACGTACAAGGTGAGCAAGCTACATACAACGAACAGCGCACGGTGAGTCTTCCTTAGAAGAAAACCTTACAACTACAGCAAGCGCGCCGAGCCCGCCCTAAAGCATCTGCGCCAATAACCGGCGAGGGGAGGATGGAGGACTAGAGGTGCGATTAGGAGGGAGGATGGAGAGGAATGAAGCCATCAAACTGCTGTTAAATGCCTTCTTACTTATTACGCAACCTCTTTTAGGCAAGCCTCCTGTTCACCGTCCCGCTTCATTCAATCCCCAAACACGACCGCACAGACCATAATATACCGCTGTCATGCGCCTGAGTCCCTAAATCGCCCATCAGAGGTGCTTCTCCAAATTATTACTGAACTGAATTGCAGCCCTTCGCAGAATGATGACGTAAAGTGCTAGGCATCCACATGTGAGTCCATCTCCACTACCAGGACGCTCTGGTGAGCAACACGTCCAACGGGTCTTGTCCACAGCAGTAAGACAACTTGCGCTGTTACTGCTGTCGTTCCTACGGCTCGCTCTTATCAGAACGACCCCATTTGGGCGATAAGCCGAATAAGAGCTTGCTGTACCAGGTTGGCCGGTGCACCGGAACCGCAGCTGAAGACTTCAAGTCATCCGTGAAGCTGGTCACCGGCGTCATCTCATCCTCGCGCCTGATGTGTGGACGCGGCTTGCCCACCGGTGCCTTGCAGCGCGAGTACATCTGACGCCACGTAACATATCCGTGGGTGAACGGGACAAGCAGGACGATGTACGTGAATATCGAAAGAACTTCGAGCTAACTGGATATCACACGGTGTATGACCATGCAATGCGTGCAGGCAAGCATACAAGGACATTTTGCAAATGCCTTGTTGAAGCGCCGGTAAATACTCCTGCGGGGTACCACATGATGGACAAATATATTCCTCCGACAAGCGCCACAGCTCAGCGCAGTAACGCTGGTTCAGGGTCAAGGTCTAAGACCTCATTGTGGCCTGGCCGGGGGTTTCGCTCCAGTAGGTGCTCTCACATTTATTCGCGTGCGCGTTTTATTCGGCTACCATATGTGATAGATTATGCCAAGGAATAGGCAAAGAGGAATTCTACTCCGTTCGCGCCCAGCTGAGGCGCCGAGGAGCCCACCTGATAGCCGACGGTTGCGAGGACTAGTGAAAGACCGACCACCGCTATGATTACGGTGAACACACTTCCGAACAAGCGGGGTCCTGCGCCCAGGGATTGAGGAGGAGGAAGGGAGTCCTCAATGGCGACTGGATTGCCAGTAATTGACTGTACAGCATGAACCCGTAAAAGTACAGACCCTCGAGTTTCGAACCAAGAAGCACACGAATAGCTGCGCTTAAACATAATTTACTTCCAAGCATATGCAGACATGAAATTTCCAAGATGTGCAGTTCCGTTTTGCAGTTTTGCAATGTCCGCATGTGACAATAATAACATACACGAACCGGCAACCGACAAATGGAGAAAATGGAAAATGCGACTTCGGAGCAGCTTCAGACCAACTTACTGCTGAACCAGTTATTCACTTGGATCGTTCCGACAATGGCACCGGCCTTATTGTTGATTACCATGAGGCACCTGCGCGGTGTGGCCCGTGACACGTGTACCATAGTCGTTAACCACCTTTAGTTAGTTGGTACTGCTACTACCTGAGGACGACCGTTTGCGACATGCTGATTCAGAACGAAAGTGGCTGTCCTGGGGCATCAACGCTCTCTTCATCAGGACAGCGCGCCCAGATGGCACGCGCATCTGGCTGGCAGCACCAACTACCTCCAAAAGCCAGCAGCCACGTATGAGCCAACCTTGCAAACTCCCTCCGCATCAAGTAAGGACGAACAACACGGCAGCAGGCGTTCAACGATTGTGATCCGACTCACATCTCGTCAGAAAAGACCAGTCCGAAGGATCGAACTGTGCAGCTCTTCTTGGATGTGCATGAAGTCTCTGTAGCACCAGGAGGAGGAGGGGGAGGGGGGACCGAACGCTTTCATCTTTTGCTGTGAAGAGGGCGACGTAGGAATGAAGCGGATGGATGCAATCACAGCCGCCGAACAACCATCTATTCAATTAGCATGAAGGCAACGCATGCGAGCAACGGATTGGGCATACAGACGTCCTATAACTACGTAGATCTTCACCCGTACAGGTGGGGGGACGGGACATGGGGGATTTGGCAAACTACCAGCAGCATGCCAGCGGCTTCATTCCCAGCGCGAGCAAGCGCCTCCAGACATGGATACCAACGCTTTACCTGGGACAGTTGGACAGTTCTCCACGCCTGTTAGATTTGTCAGAACGCACTCCTGCAGCCGGTTAGGTGGACGGAGAGGAGAGCAAGATGGTAGCAAGACAGCGAAGTACAGTCACACGAATTTTAAAAGGTAGAGTGTACTTAAATACACTACATATTCTACATTATGGGGCATGTTTCCTATGAAATTTAATAATATTGCTGGTTTGTTGCAGGATTGTAACGACAAAAGGCTGGCCTTAACGGCAAACCGATTAATCAACTAACAGACTGGAAGATGACATGAAGACGGAACTTGCCAGCAGCTTTGACTTCCGGATCATCCAGGAACCAGAAAAGTTGTTGGTGGCGTGATTGGAGCGGACCGTGTAGATGGTCTTGTGTGTCGTATAGAAGCCGCACCAGTACCACAACGTCTGACCTGGAATAGTCTGGTTCACTGCGGGGTCGTAACGACGGTTGGCGGGCGGCAAATTATGTTTACGACACATACGACATGTATATAAAAAAAACCACCGCATGACTTAGATGTATGAAACGCAGGGCATGAAGAGGACGTCACGCTGGAGGTTGAATCCAAATCCTCATCAAGCATACAATTCAGCAAGGTAAATGGAATACTTAGCACTGGTTGTTTTAATACGTTTGTAGTTTACGGCACACCTATGGATGCCAGTTAAAGACAGCACGACGACCGCCGATCGCCCTGATGATAGAACGCAAATGGCCTAACGCATCCGCTCCGTGCAACCGACCAATCATTGGCAGGAGGAGCTCCAGCTATTTGCCGCATGCGCAGTATGTGCTAGTATACAAAGGACAACAAATCTCCCGCTATGACGCAGCAGCATAATCTAGAGGACGGCATCCGCACACACGATATCGCGGATGCAGTGCACATGGAAGTCCCACCTGGCACGCAAACTCCAGGAACTACGGAGACAGCGGAGACGAAGACGCCGAAATACGAAGTGTAATTTGAATCGGAGAAAGGGTCAATCAAAGTCAGGCGGCAGAGCTTAGAAGAATTGGAGGAAGGGGAGGAGTGCGCGGAGTGCGCGTGAGTGCGTGAAGCAATAAGGACAAAAATTTAAACTTGGCTTCCGAACCAAGCTGTTGGATTTTTCGTTCTAAGAATAAGCCAAATTGATAGGAATGGAGGAAAATAAAAAAGGTCTGTGTGAATCCCACGCGTAATCCAAACCATCGTCCCCGTTGCATGCAGGCTTCGACTAACACAACTGCCTATCATAACAGTCGCGTCATGCCGCGTACGTGCTGTTATCATGCCCACCTCCTGCAAATTTTCATGCAATACAGAAAATTCACTGTGTGATTGCATGTTATTCGAAGTCGAGTTAATCCGTCACCCCGTACCCACAGGACCGTTGGCAGCCAGTTGCCCTAATACAACCTATCAGGGCCTAGAAAGGCCTAAATATCAATCAGTAATTAGTAACTGCATTAGGAGGCGACGTAGGGAAACTTCGCCCTCCCTAAAAGCTCAGGATATCCAAAGCAGGCCTATCGGAACAGCTTTCTTTTGTCCCGATATACCAATGAAGGGTTACGAACACAGTTCTAACAGTTTTACGCATGATGCTCAGGTGCGCATGTGAACTCCTCACGCGGCCCGCTCTGTCGCACGTTGAGAACGCATCCAGCTGGCCCCGCGATCGGAACACGAACCTTGGCAGTTCGCATCAGGTGAATCATGGCTCGCCACCAAAGACGACCTCATCGTTCCGGTGAGGTTATATTTGCCTCCCCTGACCAAGCTGAGGAAGAAGAATGGGACAGGAATCACCAAATGATGGATGTAAGCGCTCACAATTAAGAAATAACTCACCCAAATAATAGAAAAAGTACAGAAACTGTGAAAATAGCTTTCATTTTGTCGAGGCTCGTGGTAAATGACATAACGGCTAAACCGGGGGCTTAGTCGATTCGACAGCCAACAGATGAATATAGAATCAATGGTCTAAGGCCTGAAAGTTTGTAAAATTTGCTGACGCAATTTGCAGGTATGCAAAAGCCTTACGCTGCCACCTCTCTGGCCTGGCCTACGAGCGAGGCCAAAAAGTCGCTCGTACCGTACAAAGTCCTGGCAGGTCAATTATCGCGTCGTATCTAACTGATCGTGGCCTGATGGATTCACCTTATAATTTAGACACGGATGGTTACTATGAACGTGATCGCACAGTTATTAACGAAATTGCAACCCCCCCCATCCGGCTCTAAAACAACAATTTATAATTATAATTTTTTGATATGATTAAAAAATGTTGTTGAAACGCTTCTAATGGCAAAAGAATGTGTCGTTACCGACACAACCACTGGCTAACGAACAACGCTGGGGCCCCAAAAGGATATGTCATCAATCACTTAAAGGAAATCGTAAGTAAGAATTAAAATTATTTATGTAAAGTGAACTTCCAGTTAGATATAGAAATGGTTCCAGCTTAGCTCGTCACGCCGCAGTCAAAGGCCTGCGGGTCTGACAAGCGCCGTCAACGAGCGGATAACCGAAAAGTTTCTACGCAGGCCCAACGTTGAACGCGCGCGCGGCATAATTTTTCGTTGAACAAGAGCACGTTTTCAAATTTACGAGGGTGAGGGTAAGGGACGTAACCTTGGATGGCAAAACAAGGATCCAGCTAGCTTGGTTGGGAGGCGTACGTGACGGCTTCGAGTACTCGGACATTCACCGACACGGTTAACCAACGGAACTATGACATACCAGCTTGAATCGGGGGCTTGTGAACATTTGCGTTGGAGGTCGCCAACAAGCTTCGTTTCGCAGAAGCGCGCCAGTACATGGCAAGTACATCGTCTGTTGAGCGGGGTCGAACAAACCGATTGTCATAGCTACGACGCATATGTACGCGCCTATCTTCAATATTGTGACTGTAAGCTGAAGCATATCGGGAACGAGAACGCATCAAAACGTGGGTTGCGATATGGAGCTGGAGCCTCCGTATGCCACTGGCATTATTCTTCCTTATTCGGCATCATTCCATGGCTGCATGAATATACGGCGGTAGGTGGTACGTCATGGCGTTTGTTGCCTCATAAACTCCGTAGTACAGCGCATGTTAAGTTTTCACCGCATCTCCGTGTCCATATCGTCAATTTCCCAGACCATGCCACATGTCCACGCTGCGGGCGACCAAGTAACCCTGCTGTTGGTCCCAACGTCTATCTCGCTTGTTCATCACGACTCGAGCATTGCCATACGGTTGTTAGCTCTGGCCTCACCAAGTGCACGACGAGAAGGCTTTGGAACTATCAGCACCATTTGTCGACCTGGCGGAGGGCTGGACCCTTGGAACCTTATGCTGCCTTATATGTTAATTCACCAGGGCGGGCAGCGCAGGTACAGTCGCCGGCATGTTAAGGGATGACAGGAAACAGTCCAGAAGCCACACGGCTCGCAGCGATGGCATCTATCGCTGCTTGCCTCCCCAGCTCAGGTCTACCTTCCAGCGGATCGCCCACTGCACTCTGTCTGCGCCTCACTGCTCAATCCTCATTCCTCTATGGTCTCCGGCCCCTAATTACAGGCACCTGAGTACGGTTTTTTATCACCATCCATCGCCAATGCCGCCACACTCGTCCTTGCGCCCGTTAACACGTACACATAAACAAATGTTCCAACAGCTATTACTCCGCAGCTCCCCCAAGTCCCCCGTGCCGCTGTGAACATGGCGCATGGGCCCCAAGGAAGGCGGGTAGCGGCAACTGGATTTAGCAGGTGCCGCAATCCGCTATAGTGACGTCCAAGCGAGGATTGCCATCTTGACTGGCCGCTTCCGCATCTGTCAAATGCGGTGGTGAAGGCATTCGCGGCATCAGCAGTAGTCATGCGGGTGTCTAGGAGGAGGGTGGTTGGATGAAGGAGGTCAGGATGCATGGGCAACCCGGTACCAATCTGGTTTAGGGCGGGATCCCAGGGCTCCCACGCCTATATTGGCCACGTCAGCTGCAGTAGTATTGAAACACCCGCTCGTGCGCTTGGCAAAGCAATCGGTTACAGTGCTGGCGCACAGGAGACAGGAGCAAAGTTCACCCGTCCACAACAAAATTGACCAGAAGCATCTGTTTGCCGCTGCGTGGAGGGCAAACGCTGGAAGGCAAACGCAGGCTGTAAGGGAAAAGAAACACTGAGGGATGCTGGGGTCGACCCCAGGACCGGGCTGGATTCGGCTAGTACATGGAAAGTGGTCTGACTCTGTTTCTGACCCGACAGACTAATCTCGGGACCCCCGGGAGGACGGAACTAGAGGTCATCCATTGACTCTCTATTGCCTTTGTACTTGCGCGAAAAGAAAGCATACGCTCGCTTGCGCAATTAAGGGTTACGCCAACCAGCACGTCCAGAAATAAATCCAACCGACACATAGCCGCCAAGAGATAGAGCCAAAGACCTAAGCCTTACCTATTCTGGCCAAGATATCCAGTCCCTCGAGAACCTTGCCGAGCACCACGTGCTTGCCTGTTTGGTTTCCACGCCAGGGAGCGCCAGAAGGACGTGAGCTTCAAAACCCAAAGGAAGAACATAAGACATAATGGGCGCTTGCGGATGCGCCTCCCTCGCTTCCCAACGCTGGTGCCTTCACTTCCCGTATCACCCCTGCTTTCAAGCCTCTCGTAATACACACCCGCACACACAGACACACACAAACACACATACGCACACGCGTGCCGCACTGCCACCTTCATTTGTACGCACCATCGCACTGGGGAGCAGCCGCCAGCGTGAAAAAAAACCTTGCAAGTACGTAGGGTAGGGGAAGAGGGAGGCTGGAACGTGTTATGCCTGTCACGAGAGCTTCGTGCAGATAAGTCCGCGTGAGAGCCATAACTTCCCGCTCCGTTACCAGCAGGTGCTCGTGATCTTCCCGCAACAGTTCATACGCCAGTGCCGTTCGGTCCTTTCCCGTTGTACCACCGTCATCCCTCACCTACTCCGGCCCCACCCCGTTCCACAACCCCACTTTACCGAGTCCGCTATTTCTAACCCCACTCCACCCTTTGCCATTTCGAATGAATAGTAGGGGATCAACAAGTGGCATAAAATGAACTCACTGGCTGGTATTGGTGTTCTTGCCGCTGTTAGCCATACTGAGCACCCCGGGACCATCGTGTTTGAGTTTCAGGCCCTGCTTTTCATCGTTGAACTGACCGCCGTAGATGCTATCGCCGCCGGAGCCATCACCTAGAGGGGCCATTGCCGGGGCGTGAGATCAGCACGGTGCAAGGTACGGTGAAGTTGTCGTTGGATGGGTTAGGATGCAATGCGGCGAAGCAGACGCCAGGTCAGATCGAAATGGGCTTCTACCCTGAGTTTGCGAAGCCGTGATTCGAGCTGTAATGCGCGACTGTGAATGGTTGAGAAGCAGATCGGATGTCGGGAGCAGTCCGGAAGCCCCCGATAGCACTCCGACGGAAGAGCAGCGGGCAAGTGGCGACCCAACCTAGAGTGCTGGCAGTTAAACTTGGCAGGAAGTGGTTGTGCTGGCTTGTGTTGTTGGTGTTGTTGGTGTTGTTGATGTTGTTGGTGTTGTTGGTGTTGTTGGTGGTCACAATCGGCAATAAGACTTTTAGGACGTCGTACGGTCCCCAGATGGCATAAGAGGGAAAGAAGGTGCATCACCCGCTTAAATATACATACATGCCCCACGCTTTCCCCCATCAGCCCGATAGACCCGCAGCGCACCGCGCACGACATCGCCTCCTTGGCAACAGAAACCCTTGACTATCCGATGGAACTTAGTGCCCTGATTCGTAATCGCACAACGCGGGGCGGTCAGCGGAAAGGTACCTTGAGAAGCTAGGTACGTCTGAAAATTATAGGGTTAGTCCCTAGACGAGAGAGGGAATCATGGCCGCGTGCGAATGTGAGGAGGAAACAGGATACCCTACAGCGCAACAGCAAAGCAGTCCGTAGGGCTGGGGCACTCAGGTGGAGAACAAGTTATGGCTGCACCCAGCTGGGTCCCTTGTCCCCAGGGTATAGGTATTGCCGCTGACCCGTACCCTGTAATGCAGTGGTTTCTTGCTCGCTTTGCCGAGGCCTTTCTCGCCGGTGAGAAGGCAGCGAAAGTTCTCTACCGTCTTCGGAACCTGAAAAGCGGCGGGCAAGTCCATTGGGGATCGGTTGCGGCACGGATAGCGGAGCGTCCGAGCTCCGCACGACCCGGGCTCTGGTTCCAAAACTAAGGACTGAGGGCGTACAGAGGACCGAGTGCCCCCGGGGAATTTTGCAGGAAGCTCCTGTCTTAGATGCGCAGGTCACTGCAGGTCCGTTTAGCGAAAGCCTGCTCATGATTAGCAGGGGGTTAGCTGTCACAATTGCCAGCCTTGGTCAGTCATCCATTGGAGAACGGGGAAAGGAGCAAACGAGGAAAACACGGGGACCACTGCCATGTGGTGCGATAACGTCGAACGCACCTCCTTATCAAACAGCTCCACCACGATTCGCCCCGCACGAACAGGCGCTGGTTTCACAGTGGACACCTCGCCTTTACCGGCCCAACTTGGATCAGCTACGTAGGCTTCCCGCAATAGCGTCGCTCCATCGGCATCGAGTTCCTCCGGCTTTCCGGTTAAGCCGTACTGGATAACGGATTGCACATGTTCAACGAAGTATCATTGATGAGATATTTTCAACATCGGGAAACATAAGACATGAGATTGCAGCACACCTGGGCGCCTACAGCAGCCAGCCAATCGACCGCTCGTTGATAAGCCGCAAGCGCGGTCGCATATGCAGCAGTGTCACCAATATCAATTTCAAGGTATGCCCTCATGTTTCTATGTGTCCTAGGAAGTCCTATAGAAACCATGTATTTGTCAGGACGGGATTGTACGACTGCACGGACAAAGTAATAGTACTAGTAAGGCCATGCATGCTCGTTAATGATTTCTCATTGATGCTTTTTTACTCAATTTTCCCTCACTTCCATACTGGACAGGCGGGATCATCTTCGTGTCTTCCATACTGGACAGGCGGGATCATCTGCCCTGTCTGCACCCAGAGTGGGCCATCCGCTCTGCTTCTACCAGTAAAGGCTAGGCCCCATGATCTGGGATGCAGTACGTTGATCTCTACATAATTCAATCCTGTGGACAGGGTAGGACGATGCATGAGCTGCAAGTAAATGCGCAACACGAAACCCATGAGAATCATCCGCACGTATCTGTACTCCGGCGTAAAAATCCAAATCTGCAATTACAAAAACCTGTTAATTCAAATTTCCATACAATTTGATAAATTTATTCAATGCCATGGAGCTTGCAGAATAAAAAACCTTAATCATATTTTAGTAGTTAGTTGGAATATAAATAAATACCTTTTATATTACTATTCGTTGACCACCCTAACCTTTCTTTCAGGTATTCTTGGTCGTACCCGATTCCGAAATCTAAACGCATCAGGGTTTTCACGACTCAATTTCAGTCATGCAATTTTTGACTCTCAAAAATTATGCGTTGCATGTGTAACTGGCCCCTTAGATACGTCGACGGTACCGACACGTTTCGGGACGCCGTACATCTCTGGTCATTCCTTGTTGGCCAAGGAAAACGCTTAGCAATGCCGTTTACGATCTTTCATAATTGAACAATACGAATTGTGTGGATGTGTTTGGAGCTATCGCGCAGTGTGGTGATCAACGTTGCAAGCTCTAATGACAATCATGACTTTAAAAAATGCCGTTCTTGAAATTCATGGCGTCGATGATACAATTGAAGCCTGGCATCAGATCGCAACCTGGGCGATGGTTTTCACCGCATTCCCCGTTTTTATTGCCCTGATCTCCGGCATTTCTGCTCCTTATGGACGTTATTCACGAGCTGGATGGGGATTCTATATAAATGCTCGCGTCGCATGGCTGGTGAGCACCTGGAAACACTGGTACCTGTCAAAGTGTTGCGTTAGCTGTCGTTGTGTTTCGGATGAAGAGTTGCCCCTGGTCATTGCAGACTCAGGAGTTACCTGCACTCTTAACGTTCACGTATTTCATTCTCTTCTTTGGTGCTCCGGGAATTTTAGAGCAACCCTTAAGCTCACGTACAATCCTTGCGGCCGCCTTCTGCGCTCACTACTTGTACCGAGCGCTCGTCTATCCATTTTTGATTCGGGGTGGTAAACCAACCCCCTTCAGTGTTTGGGCCATGAGCCTGACCTTCTGCGTATGGAACGGCTTCTTACAGGTGAGGTATTTACCGTACATTCGAGTACTATAAAGGCAGCCTGGGCAATCGTGTGTCAAATGGATCCGTACTTGTAGTCTTATTCCCCTACGACAAGGACGAACAGTAGATGTGTTGAAGCCTCAAGCCTTGTCACTCTGTATATGAAAACTAGGTTCCTTGCTGAAAAGTAAGGGCGAGGTGAACGGCAAATGCGTAACTAGCAAGTCCTAGCGTCTGCACTGCTCGGGCTGGCTAAGGGGACTGTATCGGCTAACAAATTATTGGTTGTCCTATGCCTGTCTATGCATACGAAATCAAATAGGAAACACCCCATTAGCATCCAGACAAATATCCTTAGTATGGTCACTGTGGATCGACAGGCTGGCATATGCCCGTTATGCGCGAATGTCCTTTTCCAATGCTGCCGTTAAGGGCTGGACCTTCGCGCGCAAAATGCACAGCGACATTCCCGTTTGGCATCCCCGCATCGCGGCCGGCCTGCTGCTGTGGCTGTTCGGATTTATCAACGTCATGCGTGCGGACTCCATCTTAACGAACCTGCGCAAGCCGGGTGATACCGGGTACAAGATCCCGTAAGTGGAGGTGCAGTTATGGACGGTGTGAGACCGCCTCTGGCGCCGCCCCGCAGCTCGGATTACGATCTGCAGGACCTCCACAGCATTAACCATACCAAACGTGCTTCGATGCGGTTGGAGCTTTCGACGCTGAAGAGCTTCAGTTTTACTTGTGGCAAAATAATTTGGCTTTCAGTCTGAGCCCATGGCATGGGGACGACAAGTCGTGTGAAGCTGTACGAAAGCCGCAAGCCCTGACCCCGCAGCTCCGGATCATGCCTTGGAATCTGGACATCTGAGGGTTGCCTGTAGAGAGCAACATGCCATCCATGAAGTATGATTATGTACCAGGTCAATGCTAACCTTCGAATGAGTTGTATGTATGGCCGCAGTATGGAGGCACTTATCACGAATGAGTTGTATGTATGGCCGCAGTATGGAGGCACTTATCACGTGACTAGCTTGATTGGCTCATTCACAATGCACTCCTGCAGGCGTGGCGGTATGTTTGAATACGTGTCAGCCGGCAATTATGCATCAGAGATCCTGGAGTGGACGGGATTTGCTCTGGCGGCCGGCACCCTGCAAGCTTTTGCCTTCGCATTGTTCACCTTTTGCAACCTGGCGCCACGCGGACACCATCACCACCTCTGGTACCAGGGGAAGTTTAAGGACGAGTATCCGAAGCGGCGGAAGGCCGTGATGCCCTTCATCTGGTAGATTTCCATGTCCTTCGGCCTCAGACCCATGTGTGAGAGCACTTCAGTGCCGTCTGATGGTTAATAGTCTCCATTGCCTTTTTTGACGTTGGAAGGCGCCTAGATGGCTTTGTGTTGGGACTGGTGTCGAGCTCTGGGACGGCTTGTGTGTGAAGCTGCATTATTTGCGTCTCTGGGCCTCTGCCTTCGGTGGATAGCGTCCCCCGGCTGCTGGACAGGACAGATCTCTCAGAACACAGCAGACCTGGAAGTGCCGTTTCTGAAGGCAATCCTGGTTTTGAGACTGCTCATAATTCCTATCGTTTGACATCATAGCTGTAGTTGTTCTGAACGGCGTCGTAATCCTTACAAAATACGCTGCGGTGGCCTGAGTAAGTACCGCCCCGAGGCTCCTTAACGAGATAAATACAAAGACGAGAAGCTGTGGAGCTTACCACACATTCACCCGATGAGCGTATGGCAGTGATGGTATCAGTGTTGGTTTCATGGAGGATTACCCACCAGGCCATTATTTTCGGTATATGGTTGTGACTGCTTCACCATATACATATATGTATAGTTCGTTGCAAGTTGATGAATGTGGTTGGGAGTACGGCCATGTCAGAGGTCTAGCGCAACTGCCTAATCAATGAAGTATATCCAAGTATAAGCATCCGCTTAAGTATTGAGGCAACTTTGCCGCCCTGATTTTGCGAGTACAACTGTTCGAAAACTATATTCACGGGCCGCGGCCCTTACACAATTCTCCGAGGGGCTGCTTAAATGACTTCACAACGTAAACTTAAGCCTTTTTGGAGTGACGGAGCAAGTCAGCAAAACCAAACTGTTTTCATCCAAAATTGATGTTTACGGACAGTTTTGCAGAGATAGAAGTCCGTGTTTATAGGGCTAAAAATTCCAAACATTCCCAGGCCCCCCGGTGAAGCAAAAACATATGGATGAAAGGGGAAGGCGCCACGGTGCGTGCAAATGCCGCAACCCGTCGTGATCAGTTTACTGGAGGGAAATGAACGAAATGACGCCTACTATGGCGGGCGTAAGAATTGATCTACCGACATCGTGAAGACGGAAACTCGGGAAGTTATGTCCCCTTAAGATGCTAACGGTAGAAAACCCAGGACCCGGAGCCGGATCCTAAATACGTCAAGATTGTTTCACTCAATTTCTACGCAATGATGATTTTTCGATCTGACATTTTTTATTTTGTTTCGAGGTCGGCGGACTATCAGCCTTCTGCCTCGTATAGCCCGTACAACCTTAAGACGCTTGTAACTCGGATCGAAAATCTATCGCAAGGCGTTCTACTTAGATCCCTGACATTCCATGCAAGCCTTCACGCATTATTGGCGTTTGTCTTCGTTCAAACAACCTAACCTGAGTTTATACAGTGCGGTGAAAGCTACCACGATTAACGATTTTAAGTGTTCACATGTAAACAGCGTTGTATATTTACCACAACCAAATAAACTGATGCATAAATGGCTTCCCGTTGCCTTCTCATACGGCATCATTCATACTGTAACACTAGGTATCGGCGACACCCTAACTTGCCGGAGCTGAACTAGACTCGCCTGATTTGGTATAGACGTGATTTTATTTTAGGATTCCCAATGCAATGAACGACCTGTTTCGACGGGCGTCTCGCCTCCGGGCACACGCCATCACACAGCTTGCGGTGGCCGGCCTCCTTTCCGCATTGGTAGGCTTCACCCTGCAGCTTACCAAGCTGTCAGCTCTGGACAGTAGCGGACGACAATATGACCAGGGCACGTACACGGGCAAGGTACTATCAATCTTGCGTCGGCTTGCCGGCTCACCCATCCTATATAACCATCCGTCCCACGTCACTCCTCCCCTGACCTTCCCATGCCCCTAACGGCTCCCAAACCTCAATTGCTCTATCCACATTTTCCCATCCTCTGGTCCCATCTTCCTACTCATTCCAGTTGGGTTTTCTGGCAGTGTTCGGAATCAGTAAGGCGACAGGTAACCTTATTGTCGGCTGGTTGGTCACCCGTCTGGGCTACGTGCGCACGGAGCTGGCTGGCTGGCTGCTGGGGCTTCTCATGCCACTCCTGTTGTTACTGGCCGGCCATAATGATGGCGGAGGCAGCGCCGCCGCCGGGGGTTGGCGCGCAGTGATGGGTGCCAATGTAGCTTTGGGTCTGCAGCAGGGGTTGTGCTGGTCGGTGACAGTGCTGGTGATGATTATGATAATGCCAGTCACGCGCCGGGGCCTGGCGTCGGGACTAAATGAGACATTGGGCTATGCAGGTGGGAGTGAGACGATGTATTTAGTAGCTCTAGGGTAGGGCGATGTCGCGTCCGTCCAAGTGGGACATGATAACGTGTGATAGCACACGCAATCCAACTTGAGGTCTCGCCGCTTGAGCTTACCGCGAGCCTATCCGCTTTTAGTACCAAGCCGTGGCCTGATTTTACCAAGCAAAGTGGAGATTTTCAGCCTGTGCATATCGGTGTCTCCCTCTCCGGCTGCTGATAATCTTATATCCAGACCGTGATGCTGCCGCCCGCCGCAACCCATTGCATCGCCTGCAGCGGTTGCCTCTGCGGCTCCTATATATGGTGTTTTGGAGTCGGTCATGGTGCACTGCGGCTGGGCAGTACCAATGGCGGCGCTCTCCGAACCTTGCCGGGTTGCAGCTATGCTGCCGATGCCACCGCCACAGCCCTTGAGCAGCTCAGACCTTGGCGTTGGAAGCCACGAAGTGCTGACCTCACCCCCATCGCTGCCACCAGCCCCACTACCGCATTTGGATCCTCAGATGTGCACCTCCCCCGACACCTGGGATCCCGCCTGCCTGGGTGAGTGCCAATGCCGGGGCTACGACCGCCTGCTGGAGATGGCGCTGCTGGTGCTCCTGCCTACTGGCCTGGCTGTCACGGGGCTGTTTATGGTAGAGCCGTCGCCTTCAGCCGTAGCTGCAACATTGACTACGAACCCAGTTTACCTGCCGGTCTCCTCCACGGTGGTGGAGGTAGAAGACGCAGGAATGAGGCTGGTGAATCAAGAGGAGGGGGAGAGAGGCGAAGACGAAGCAGGAGAGGCGTACGAGTCGCGACCCAAGAGGCTGAGGGCCGATGGAAACACCGCTGGTGGCGCCACCATGGCTTCGCCGCACAGCCTTGAAGCGGATCTATCACCGTCTGTGGGGACACGTGGCTGGCTGAAACGCATTAAACACATAATGTCGCTGTACTCGACACCAGGCGCTGGTTATGGTGTTTCGTATAGGCAGCTATCGCCAGAGCAACACGCCGAGACGCGCGGTCTACTGGCCCCGCTGGCGACCAGCGCTGGCGCCGCGAGTGACTTAAATCACCGACAAGAAACCTTTGGCGCCTATCAACCCGTCCAAAACCAAGCACAAAATTTCCTGGAGGAGGAAGCGGTGGGTAGGCTCGTCCAAGATAGTCAAGATAAACAGCCTGACTCAGGATCCTTGCATCCGCTCCGGCTGCAGCGTTCACCCCAAATCCATGAGATTCCGCACCGTGCAGCTCTTGCTGACGGCTACGCGGCTCTCCCTGTCCCTAGTTTGGAGCCTACCAGTGGGCTTGGCGGTGCCTCCGCCACTACTAATGGCGCCGAGAGAGGCAAGTCCTTCGGAGTGCCACCACCGCCGCTCACGCTATCGCTGAAGTCTGTACCGCCTTTTGAAATTAACCTTGGGGAAGAGCGTGCAGCAGCCAGGGACGGCAAGCCGGGCGCGATTGGTGTGGGAGCTGCTGATGTGGAGCGGCTTAACGTCGAGCACGGACCTGGAGCACGCCCAAGTGGTAACAACTGGCTCGAAAGCATGCGGCATTTCCGCCGCGCCTTCGTGTACTATACCTGGAGCAACCCAAGTACGGCATCGATGTGCTTGGCCGGAGCGACTAGCAATGCGCTCACCAGTCTGGCATGGGGCCTGCTGTTGACTTGGGCGCGCGACAGTCTGGGCGTGCCAGGCCCCGGCCGCAACCTGCTCACAGCGTCGTACTCCTTCCTCAAGGGCCTCGTACAGCTGCTGTCAGGCGCCGTATCTGATACGGCGGGTCGCAAGGCCCCTGTCGTGGTGGGTCTCCTGCTCAACACGGCGGGGCTGCTCACGTCCGCATGCGGTGCTGGCTGGGGTGGCCGCTTGCTAGGTCCCACAGTAATGCCGCAGCAGCGTTTGCTCGTACAATACGGCTACCTGCTCCTAGGGAGCTGTCTCATGGGATCCGGAGCGGGTGTGTTTTACCCAGTGATGCCAGCTGCGGTTGTGGATCACCACCAGCCACAACGGCACCAACAGCACGATGGCGAGGTGGAGGTCAGCCCAGGAAGGGCCGCTGCAGGGACATGTGAAGAGCCTGGAGAGCATTCGGTGGCAGCGGCCATGGCCACGTACCGCTTCTGGCGGGATCTGGGCTATACGGTGGGGGCAATGGGAGGCCCGGTGGCCGATTGGCTGGGAGTGGAGACGACACTGTTGGTGACAGCAGCGATTTGCTTGCTGGTGGCGGGTGTGGTGGGATTGCGGTACGAGGAAAAGACGCCGGTGGGGGGTCAGAAACTGGCAAGATGCAGTCCCCAAGGCACCTGAGCTAAGGCCACGGAAAGTGGCCAAGCAGCCTGTGCATGATCCATTGACCGAAAAGCTAATTAGCATGCACATCTGCAACAATTCAAAATGCATCAACCGCCTGCCTATGTATAGGGGGATCATTCCAACAATGCAAACGCTGTACAGCGCGAGACTTTGAAGATGGAAAGAACACAGTGAGATGAATGGGTATTTGGATGGCATAAGATATTTCTTGCTTTATGTCGGCAGTTGGCACTGCTTCAGTGTGACCTCGGGGACGCAGAATAAGAGCCAGCGCGTTGAAAAGGATGTCTGATAAACTGTAGATGGTCCTAACATGATCGGTGTACTACTACTACTACTACTACTGGTAACTCATATCAGTTGTTACAAAATTTAACGATGGTGAATTGCATGCCTCAGGCATCTCATGTGGCATGCTTGGTGGTATATACTTACAACCGTCTCTATAAAGCTGGTGCTAACCCTATCAACAGTCATTGTCAGGGTTCCCAGCTCATCCATAACCTGTCCAGCCTGCAGTAGTGCAATCGTTCCTGGTTGCTCCTGGTTGCTTTCAATGTTTCACGCTTGCGAAAAGCTTATTTCACCGCAATAATTGTACAAGGAGGATACGCACAGCGACGGAAAAGAAAAACCACATGATGGACATTCCAATATTCAGTACTCTCTTCAAAACACACACGCAAACTGTATTGGAACTACGCGACTACGACATGACAGCATATCGATGCACCTGCTCTCGCTAATTATACACAGGTATGCAATGAACATGCAGCCGGCAAAACCTGCAGATGTACCCTTTCTTTCCTATACAGGATATCGTGCACCGCTGTGCCCTCCAGAGAATAACTCAGCGATAACTCGCTCGTGCAGCGCGCAGGACGACGAGCGCACCGCGTACAGGCAAGTCCGCCATTTAACCCATCACGCGTGTTTAAAATCGAAGAAATTAAAAATCGCTGAGCTTCGGGGCACCAAATAGCAGGCACACACCCGAGAAAGTGCATGCACGGGGAAATCCCACCTCGTTGCACGCTGCAAACCACTCAGACTCGCGCAATTCATGCAGGTGATCTATGTGCAGGATGCTGGTCGCAGCGACACAAGAATGGGAGTAAGCGGCTAACCCAACACCGACAGCAGGTTGCAAGCCGGCCCTAAACAGTTCAATATGAACAGAACACAGTTTGGCAGGAAAACATGCAGCGCGTCACACTGGTTAAACCCATGAATTATAACAGATTGCTATTGAGGAACTGACAAGCCAAGCGCTCTTCGGCCTGCGTAACGCAGAAAGTCGACAAAGGCCGGCGAGCTGCCGGCGAGTCACGTATCTGAATCCGATGAAATTCCTAGCTGCCACACAGTCATAAAAAACAGTCCTGTGGCCATGTCACTGCTTAGGACGACGAGGAGGCAGCAAATAAACGTGAGAAGAAGCTGACCCCTGAAAACGCAGGGAGCTCTGACCGGCCAGTTGAACCGAGGGAGAAGTCATAGAATGCAACCGCCGTAGGACTGTCAAAAAGAAAGAACGCGGGGGTTAGTCAGGACTGAGTCCGTTGAAAGGGCGAGGCGATATCAAACGGTAAGAATTCACAAACCCGTCTCACCTAGTTGCATAATAGCAGAAAGAATCTGTGACATGCAGAGGGAACAGGCGAATCACAGGAACCCAAAAGGCCGCGGTCAGTATAATTGCTATAATGAGGTTGCGACGTCGCAAGGCAACACCACCTTGAGCTTGTTGTCGGGGCGGTTGCCTCTCGGAAGCTGATGATGCAGCTCCGCACCGAAGACGGGGAATTTCCATGGCCGCGGAGTGTAGTTCAGCGGAAGTGGACATTTCGGAAGTTCGAGAGGGCTGCTGAGAGTGTGCTAAAGCCGCAGGCAAGGGAATCACTTCAAAGTTTGTTTTGACTAACAAACATTTACAGGTGGCAATCTTTATATTGTCCCATGGGAGGAACGGGCGTCTCGTACGCACAAGGCCGCGGAACCTCAGGCAACCTTCTCGTAGGTGCTCGTTTATCATCAACGGGCCTTGGACGAGCTTTTTGGGGACCGTCTCCAACTAATGTTATATAACTCTTTGCAGCCTGTTCGCGTATGGTTCCTGAGTGGCGCTTATGGGCCGCATTGACTATACAGCTCGCAACACGTACTGAAGTTGAATTACCTTGAACGATCACTGGTATCGAACTTAAGTACAAGGAATTGTAATTGGACGTTTCGTGTGAAAAAAGCTAAAGGCCAGTTAAATATGGCGCGCGCAACCGGGCTATATAGACACCCAGATGATTGCGCGTAGCATAAATCGGGAATAAACATCGTTATGCTGTATTTCATTTTGGGTCACACCCGTGTAATTGGATGGCTTCCCTCCCGCTTCGGGTCATAACGTAACGGAAGGCCCCACCTCTCCAGCCTATAGCTTCAAAAATTGGACGCTTTCGAGTGTTCTTCTAAGACTACAATGAAGCTGTGGCCGCTACCGTTAGTTATCCTTTCGAAAAAAAACTTTTTTGGCACATGTGTTCACTTTGGTGACTGTGCATGGCTATGGAACACGCCATCAAGTAGTGGCGCCGCCTTGCAGTACCTGTGCATGTGAGCTCTAGATGTGACGTAGCTTTCATCCTCCTTACCGCATGGCCGTGCATATACGTACGGGAGTATATATCGAATGTGTATCTCTGGATCCTCCAGCAGCCTGCGTTTCTAAGATACGTGACACCATACATTACAATATTATGTGACGCTTCATCTCGGTTATATACTCCACGATCTACGAGAGCGCAATGCTTGGAGAGGGGCCATATTCCCAGCAACTGCATTGCTGGCAAACACAGCGCTCTGCGTCTAAACCCCCGACATTAAGCAACAGCCAAATCTTCTTAGAAACCACCCTTTGCAATCCTATTGCTGTAAATCACGGCTGGATCCGCCGTCCTTAAGATATTTCAAAAGCACCTCCCCACCGGCAGATAGGTTCGGCATCCTAGGAGCCTACGACTGATGATCGCAGGAGAGGTCATCGATGCGAAATCGCTGTTCACGTGTGGAACCGCAAAGGCAAAAGTCCTCAGTCGTTCGACACGGATGACGTGATGGGTGGCGGCAGAGATCACGCATTCAAAAGTCGGGTTACGTTAGGAGGGATTCACGCGTACAGGTCCATTTCCAGCACCCTGCCTGAAAAGCGCAGGGAGTCAGTGATGCGTGAAACAGCACACGCTGCATATTTAGCGGCACAGAAACATTTCGATGGCATAAAACGGGCGCAACAATCCGGCACCCTAATGCCACATCTAAAGCTTTATAAGGCGACAACGTGCCCGGCCCGTTTTCCATACTCTTATCCGCAGACGGCGGACACGGGGACCAGCCATAGTCGGCCCTAAAAGCACCCTCTCGTTATCCCCCAATGTTCAAGGGGGCCGTCATCAATAGGTGTTGGCTTGGCAACCTGAGCTGTCAGGCCGGGAAAAATGAAAACTACCCACTCGCACCGCCAACCCATACCACCACCGGTGCTAGCTTCACTTGTAATTTAATGCAGGCGATGGCCGCGAATCGTTCCACATGAATTCCCCAGCCGGCTTGCTTGGGTGGGGCTTGCGATACACACCATTAACTGACAGTTCTCCATCGCTGATACGGTTCATTGGCTTTACCCTGCTTCGCCATGTACAGTACGCTCAATTCATTGGACCCTACAGCAATGTCAACGCCCGGCAGCGGGCGCCCTTACGCAGGGAGCACATTGCTTAGTGTCACGTCCTAACCGGGACACTGTACGAGCACCCGCAGCACCTTCCTCCGTGGCAGATGGCCATGTCTGCAAAACCTCAGTGCTGCCCGGCACCACTGTGCACATGGCACAACATCGCATGTGCGCCTGATCAGATGGTCTTCGCATACGCCCATATACGGACCGTGAATTTGAGATCGCAGCGCAACGGCGCCACTACAGGAAAACAACCAGCTGAGAACTGCGAGCATGCTTAGGGCCGGCATGCACCCTCCGAGCCGTGACAATGGTCTTAGCCGGCGGAAGGCAGCCACGCCTCAGCGGCTGCTGGTCGAGTCTCAAAACAACCCTTCGGATGTTGACGCACGTCGCTGGCCCTTGCACCCCATTACTTGAATCACGTTTCCTTCAGACCACCTCCCCTTTCGACTTAACACACAATCCGGACGCAGATGCGCGTATACCACCACTTCAATCTCTCTTGCCATCTCCTGCCGCAGATAACACACCCGTCTTCATCCTTCCTCCGCTCTCCGGCTCCATACCTCGCAACCCACGTGAGCATCTGTGACTCAGCCGCATAATGGCCTACCCTGTGGGGGCCTGCGGCCTGCCATGTCCAGCCTATTCACACAGAACACCCAGATCCAGCTGCCTTGGGATTCAACGTTCCAACGCCAGCAGCCGGAACAGAGTATTTTAGTCAGGACAGGTGCCCCATGTCTTTGCTCCAACACCCATGCCAGCGCCGTCGCCAGTCATGCACAACCATTATCATAAAAATCACCGCTGGCAGTTTGTTTGTCTTCAGAAAGTCCGGATTGAGTTCTCTTGAACTGAGTTTGCAGCGTCGACTACCCCTGCTTATTTGTGGCACGCCCACCGAGCCTCATTACCGCCCCAGGAGATGCACTTAAGGGCATAGCCAGATTCCTATCCGTAAACGCGTGCCGTGTACTTACCAGTGCCGTACGAAAGGACGGCAGGGCAGAGGCTTAAAAAGCGTCCGCTTAGGTGGGTAGGCATGTAGAGTAATGCGTAGATGCAAACGTCGTGGGGTGTCAATTTATGCTGGATCCAACCGACGACACATCGTCCTCGTCATCCGCCGCACGACCCTTCTTGGCTCCCATGTCGGAGGCGCGCATTTCGGCAGAGGCGCGCCGACCTGCGGCTCCCTTGATCATCATCCGGCCTTCTGTTGATCGGCGAGCCTGAGCCTGGCCCACCACGGCCTCATCCTCATCGTCGCCTGCGCAGGTGGAGTCGTTAACAGTGAGCCGTTTGATGGTGCGCGCGTGGCAAGGGAGCAGAAGGGGCACGGGCAGGGATCGCGGTCCACAGCGGCCATATAATGGCACCGGCCCCCATCTTATCCATAGCATTTCCTAGGCTGGGTTAGCAGCCGCTAGCCTTGAGCGGCCACGCCCCTGAAGCGACCCTGCGCGAAGGTCTGAAGCGCACCTTTTCGCCTGCTGGTCATGGCTGATGCAACCAGACCTTCCACGTCCATTTCTGGCGGAAGCTGGCTGAGCAGTTCCGCCACCTGCCGTGCCTCAATAGTGGTTCGGCGGATGAAGGGCCGAAACATGAAGACGAGGAACACCAAGGCCAGAGCCAGAGACAGCACGAACAGGATGATGTGCGCCATGCGGACCTTGCCAAAGTTGGCATTGGCGGCCGCTGCGGGAAACGGATAAACAGGAGGGCAAACATTGCAGCTGGCCAGATGCGGTTTAGAGGAAAGCAGCTACGCAAATGCATGGGATAAGAGCGGGAGGGTAGAAATGGAAGAACATAAGAGAAAAGCCTGGCAGACGGAGGAACAGTCTCGTCTATCTGTTTATCCATGGGTAACGTCACAAGAAACCTTCTCCCGAGGAAAAGAGACGTGCCGAATACATAGGCGCGAGCATTTTATGTATGGTCGCGCAGGGACAGACTGCGCAAGAGATATATCACCCAGCCAGAAAGCCAGGCATTTAAGATAGTCATCACGACGTAAGCTAACTCTCGCAACGCACATGTGTAGATGTTGTTGGCCGACCAGACTCCTTGCATAAGTTGATGGAAGGCAACCCTCCAGATGTAGTCAAAACGGGTGCTGTTGAAGTTGAGGTCCGAATACGCGTCGTTGCCTAGCAGCAGCGCTTCTTCAATTAGGCGCCGGATCATGGGGTCCAACGCATTCATAGAAACCTGCACGGTGGCGGGTTAGGCTCAATCACGTATCAAGCAGGGATGGGGCCCCCCACCGTGAAGGGAAGGCAGGCATGGACGGACGCTTCACTTGCATTCGTTGCAAACTCACCTCGTGGTACATGTGGCCCTCGGGAAAGCACCAGCGCGTGGCATCTTCTGTCACATAGCACACGTCCTTATTGCGGAAAAACATTTCTGCCGGCGCTACGCCACTGAAGAGCGTGCCCTTGGTATGTGAGAATGCCATCTCTGCGGATGCACAGGACCGAAGGCCGGGTCAGTGCAGGCGCAACGGTAGAAGTCACCACCACCGCGAGACTAAATCACCGCAGCACTACATCAGGACTATACGCTGGTTGACTCGTAACAGCCTACGTATGTCTTTGTAGACGCAGAGACACTGACGATGCCCACCGTTTCTTATTAGGTATCGGAAATTTTGCTGTTACCCCGCTTTCCACGCGTGCGTCGTATTGCTCGCATCATTCGGACATCCACCAACCTGGTAGGTTGTTGCTGCCGTACAGCAGCGCATCGTAAAACATCTCCAGATCCGATTGCCGGATGAGCAGCTCCGCCTGCCAGGCCTTCCGACCTGCATCGTCCGTCTGGCTGATCACTTCTTGGGCCGTGAACACGCAACGGTTAATCTTGGTCTTGACGCGGTTAGCCACATCTAGGTTAACCAGCGGTTCAGCCACCTGACGACCGGACCGCACGCAGGGTGAGTGGCGGACAGCGATTGGTAGAAATTCGAGGAAAGGGCACTTGCGACAGGGGAGCACTTGCGACCTGACTTCAGCAGGGCCACGGGTTCCTCCTCGCACTTTTCGCACCTCGGCGCATGCAGGCCAAGAGGCCGTCGCTCAAATGCTCAGCCTATCATTGGGTCCGCACCTTCTTGAGCGTGAGGTAGGAAAACGTGTAGATGGCGATGACAACCGCGCCCCACAACAGGAAGGGTACCGTCAGCAACATGGTGTCGCGGTTATCACGGATGAGCTTGCGTTTGCCAGTGTCCATGCCGCTGCCGCTCAGCCGCGTGCTATCCAAGCCCAGCAGGTTGGACATCCCGCGCAAGGTGCGGCGCCAAAGTGGTTGTGGCGTCTCTGCCGCTTCACCCATCTCTACCACGACGGCCTTGGTCTTGATGCCCGGCAGGATGACGGGCTATGTAGCCACGGATACGGTGCCAATGTCGCGAACGGGGCGGGCGCAGCACGCAGGTTGACTTAACACAGTTTAGGTGCGGAATGATCGAGAAGTGTGTTGTAAGCGGGTTGGGATGGAGTGATGACAGGCTGGGAGCGTTGAACGCGGCCACTTATGCAATTTGTAAGGCTTGCGAGGATCTTCTAGCACGCGAAATAACGTAGGTGATGATATGATAACGATTCTGCCGAAAGCCCTTGGTAAGGTAAAACATGAACCCATTCAGCGGGCGACGGATTGCTACATGGAAGGACCAAATGCACAACCTGGCTGTGCCACTGGCCGTGCAGCGACTCACCTTGGCGTCATCCTCGCCCTTGCCGTCACCACCATCGCCTTTGCCAGAGGATTCCTTGTTGCCCGCGTTGCGCTCCTTGTTTGCATTGGCATCATCTCCAGCGTCGCTGTCGCTGTCGTTGTCGTCCTCGCCATCAACCTGTGGCGCAAGCCATAGCTCGTCACCAAGAGCAGGAACCAGCCGTGCTGCGAAGCACCCTTGCGTAAGCCGTAGGGCGCCGAACACATCCCTACCGCAAAGCTCAACTTCCCACCTGAACATGCTTGCTGGCAAGGGCGCGCAAGAAGCCGGTGGGAATAACCAGAAAAACGGAGTAAAGGCCATAGCGCTGGCGCGCCACCTGCTTGAGCAGGATCCACATGTACAGCGCCGCAGCGCCGCACACTACACACCCCTCCGCCACCAGCAGGCCGATGCCCAGCATATTAACCTTGCCAACGCTGTCCCAGGTGCGCAGTACCATGCCGTTGAGGCTGAACCGGTAGCCACCGGTTATGGAATTGGGACCTGAGCCCGAGCGATGGGAAGAGCATATGGAGGCATACGAAAATGCGTCAAAGGTTAAGGGGCAAGGTGGCAGGATACCAGCAAACCATAAGGCTCAACGAAATGCAAGCGAGGCGGTTCGGGTGAAAACAAAGAGATGGCTCGGAGAGGCCGAGTATGAGAATGAGATAAGTAAAGGAAGCAGCTTGGTAATAAGATTGGGCGCCAGCTGTTCGTGGGCAGGTTGGGTGGGGCACACAGCCATCTGCTGCCCTTTCATGTGCGTTCGTCCGTATGGGAACCCAAGGCAAATCACAGATCGTGGATACTTAGCGATTTCCGGGGGAGCCCTCCTCACTTTGGTTCCTACCCCTCACCCAAAGCCAAGAAGATTGAAGGCAAACCGACCAAACCTACCCTCCCAACGTACCGTTCCTGTTGATGTACTGCCAATCCCGGTTAAGCAGAAAGTTGTTGTGGGTAGTATTTGCGATGCGTATATGGTTGGAGACCAGCTCACGCGCAGACGCGATGAAGGCGTTACCCATCAGCCACAAACTGTTCTTCGAGGACTGCGCACACGGGCGAGGCGGAGAAGCAGTGTGGAAAGAACTGCAATAGGATGGTGAGGAGGCGATGCGCAGTGTGATGCAAAATGTTTTATACAACCTAATGCGAGGACCAGCGAGCTGTCACCGGTCACGGTGCAAGGTTCACGTGAACAGAGCTGGCGGCCGCGGTGGTAGAAAGGGATTCATGCAAACATCTGGGTCCTAGTCCCCACGCTTCTCAGCGTGCGGACAAGGACGGAAAGCTGTGGAAACCGGCTGCCCATCAAGTAGTGGACGCAGCAGTCCCTGGTGGCTATCCCCGCAGCCAGTTTACAAGTACGCACGATCTCCCCCGGTGCACGTGAGCAGCACAGATCCCCATCGGTCAGCGTGTCCGCTGGTAATCCTGTCCAGCAATCCCGACCCTGCACATTTGAAGACTTCGAAGACTTGCGAAGACCTCTGCCCATCAGATGACCCCTAAGTTGCGTACCAGGAAGTAGGGGTTCCGAGTGTCAATATAGGTGGTGTCGTTGAGGGTCCGTCCCTCCCAGATGTCGCCCAGCTCGTAAATGTCTCCGAGGTGGCGTAGCTTGCCGAATCCCAAGTATAGTCCCTGCAGGGACGAGGAATGAGTTGCGGAGGTGGGAACGCACGCGAGGTCAAATTCGATGCCTGCTTTCACATGCCAAGGATAGGCAGGCCATGAGCATGCTCATGCACGTGCGGGTGGGTGTTCGGGAGGGTTTCGTCGGCTTAGCCAGGAGGTGCGAGCCTTTACAGAGCCATATTTCTGAACATTATAACCACGGCTTAAATACGCTGCAATACGAATTATGCAATCCGCAGGCTGAAACTTGCGGATAAAATCAACCCACCCATAGTCGCCCTAGTGCAGTTTGCCCCAATCTTGGCCGGTATCTACTACTGGGGCTGGTTTGCTACACGCACCTGATGGCCCTCCTCCATCTGGTCGATTGCAACCGTCATGTCGGACAGGACAGTATTCAGGTCGCTCCACGTGTACCACTCCGGATTAGTCTGGTTCTTGTAGATGTTATCAAGGGCGCGCGCTAGGATCGCCACGTCCAGGCCATGCGTAGACGTATCCTGATGGCCATGCACCGGCAACGGTATCAGGTCTAGGGCTGTACGATAGGTATCGCGTTCGAGGCGCCTTCAGGTCACTTATCGATGAATGGGCACAATACGAGTACTCAGGAGAGGGAAGCGCGCACTGCCTGTATTAGTCTGCGGGACCGCGTCTGGAGCGCCTAAACTGTTTTGACCTGCAATATAAACCGCTGCGTAATCCTGCTGCCATTTGCGCCTCGTTACCTGCTTTCCCCCCCCCCCAGCCTTCCTCACCTGCGTTGCGTGCACCTCCGTGACGTACTTCTTCTGGTTCTCTAGAAACACCAAGAAGAGCGCGAAGCAAACCACGTGCACTAGCAACAGCAATACGATGACGATGTATGTGTGGCGGTTGTAGCGCGTGAGGTCAGCCTTCGCCTTTGCCGACGACAGCAGCTTCATGAGCTTCTTGAAGCGACGTCCGCGCTTGAAGTCTGTCTGATAGCCACCTGCTTCACTGCCGGACACGACCGACGCACCGTCGACCTGACTACCAGACACGCCGGATGCCTGCATATGCAATAGATATAGAATCCAGTCACGTAGGAGTATGTAAGCAATACCACGGGTTGTCAAATGCAAGGTTGCAGGCCAGAGAGCGGAGGCAGGAAGCACCGGGAGGGAAGCACAGGAAAAGAAATGGAGACGCAGGCTGGACAGGACGCGGCTGCTCGACCGCGTAGCGGGGTATCAGAGTTCGGCAGCAAGCGCCGGTACCCCTGCACGCGCCGCGCACGGTGTTATATATTGTACGGCGGGCCGTTCAGCCAGCGATGCCGTTTTCCAACGTGATTTCGGGCGCGATACGCACCTGGTCATCGTCCACACCTTGGGCCCAAGCATTGGCGGGGGACTGACCCCAGCCGCTGGTCGTAGCTGGGTCCGCCAAGGCGTCCATTTTGTCCTTGCCGTCCTCAGCCGCGTCATCAGCGCCGCCTCCGCTGCCGCCACTTCCGCTATCAGAGAATGAACCTGTTTTTGCACGGCACACAGGGAGCAGCAAAAACGTACCGTGTAAGCACACTGGAGTTTCCAAAAATGCTACAATTTGACCATCCTAACGGTCTGCCCTATTCTACATGCGTCCAGCACCGTCCTATGCTGCTTAGATGCACATGCTTCCAGTTTTGGCTACCCAAAGAAGCCGTAATACTATTTGCCTTGCAAGCAACCGGTCTGCCCTGTAGCGCATGGTCGCGTGCCACTCACCCTCATCAGATTTGCGGCCATCGTCACTGCCGCCGCCATCCTGCTTCTCATTGGTCGGTGAATGTGGCAGCGTCGCCTCCTTTCTGCCGCCCTTGACACTCTTGTCGTCATCCCCGCCGCCAGCATCTCCCGCCCATTTGACGCCACCTTTGACCGATGTGTTTACCACCACCCGGCGGCCGGTGCGGATGGTCTTGGGCTCCTGCAAGGCAATCGCGTGTGTGCTTTAATTGGGCACGGAGTCGCAACCACGGTACTCGGAAAAAGCGGCGGGCGAAACTGAACATCGCAACTATGATTTGTGAATCTATGATGATGTGTCATGCGCGCCGAGCCGCATTGGATCTTTTCCAGTACACTCTACTTTTCCGAATCTTGATTCTCGACCACGAGAAAGTGCAGATCACACCGCTGAGAACGACAAGGAAATGAGAGACAAATTCGCTGACTGGCGTGGTAGTCAAGCCAGCCAGCGAAATCGCTTCTCAATGGTATTTCGCCAGGGAATGCTGCATACTTCCCCTGGTGAAGCCACCGCTGGCTCAGGCGGATGTGACAGTGAATTGCCGTTGAAAAGGGCCAACCGCGACCTACCTGGAGGCCCCCAAAACCCTCTGGTGCCCTCGCCTGGCCACGCGCCACCTCGCCGGAAAGCGTCCGCATGAATACCTCCGTGTTGCCAGTCCAATAGGACGCAAAATTGAGCTTTATGTTAACGCGCTTGTTTTCGTGTGCGACAGCCTGCACGAGCACCACGCGCGTGGAGACAATGTGCCATACGAAAATGACGGACTCAACCACAGGGACAGATGGGAAGTATTTCCAAAGTGTCCAGGGGTGTGCCAGAGGACCCGAAATCCGGGTAAGAACGGCAGGCGGCGACAGGATCTTACGATTTCAGTGCACATGGACCCAAGAAAGGAACGCCTGCTTGTATCCCCCATCCCCAGTCATGCTGCGTCCTGGTGGTCTCCGAGCAGGGAACGGATTCCACGCACCGTCATCTTCAGCTGCAGAGGCTGACCGTCCTCATGGAAGCCACTGATTACACGTGTGGGGCCGATTTTGCGGCCGGTTGTGCCGGTCTTCATTGCGCCCTTGACCTTGTGATCAGATAGCAGCCACTCCGAGTGCACATTGTGCGGTACGTCCAGAAATTGTGAAACCTTGCGTTTCAGCAGCAATTGGTTGGACACACCGAAGCACAGACCTAGCCAGAGGATGGGTGTTAAAGTGGGTTCGACCGTCAATGAACGGGAAAAGGAAGAGCGGTGTGCTGCCTGAATTTCGTGACCGGTATCGATGGCCGTCCATCACCAAAGCTTCCTGGCACAACACAGCTGCTTTGCACATATATTGAACGGATAAGTAAATAACCCCTACCCCAAGTGCGGTGGCCAGATCGTGGTGTTGGCTCCAGATGGACAAGCGCCGTGAACTTACCCGTGGGATGGAGCACGCAGCAGTTAGGCTTGAGCACGACCATGTTGTGGTCCACCATCACCACACCCGTCACCATGTCGGCCTTGGACAGGCTCACTGAAATCGTCTGCGGGGGAGCGAGGACACCAAATCAGGTCAGTTGCCAGCATACCGCCCATCCATACATCAAAAGCACCATCCACCGTGCCATCTTCTCCAGGCTAGGTGTTTTCCGATGTCACTTCCACATTGCAGCAGCAGCACACACCGCTAGCAGCCGCAGAGCTGCTGCTAGCCTACGCACTCATGCGGACCGGGAAATTGAGGCACAGCTCCAACCCCACCTCACCTCGAGATGATCATAGAGATGATTAAGACGACGTGCGGACAGGGGATGCATTGCTGTGACGGACCATGAGATCCTTGGCGCAAGTGAGAGCCCCGATCATTCAAGGGACCTTCGACCACTAGAAATAACATTTGGTAGTGCAAAGTGTGTGTAAACTCCTTACGAAAGAGGCAGTGACATACCGGTAGTTCCCCTTCGTTGGCGGGCGGTTTGACCTCGATGCCCATTAGAGCGGGCCGCGTGTTCTTCGCAAGGATGGCCTGAGCCACTGCGCTCGCACTCGCCAGCGCCACCTCGTCCACCGGCGGGTGCACGCCCACACGCCACGTGTACCCTGGCTTCTCGGATTGCTGTAAAGCCGCAGGCAGGGACCGGCACGAGTGAAGATAGTTATCGGGTTACAAACTGCTTTTTAATATCTACATTTAAAACTCCTGCAACTGTGGAAACTTATGGGTGATGGAAAAGAGTGAAACCGGCCTCAGAAATCCGAGAGCCGACGAGCTTACGAACGCTATAAATTTGAAGTTTTGCAGCGAGTAGGTTCGATAACTCAATAGCTTGTTGCAGGTGTACATTTATGGCACGGAGGGCAGCGCCAGACGCGGCCCCTGACGTATACAGCGCCACTAACGTGGCAGGTTTATAGCCGTGATTGTTGCAGGCACAGCCTCTTGCACTTAGGTGGCCCCCGACCTGCCCTCGCCTCGGCAGGAACACTCACCAGAGCCATCATCTTCTTCAAGATTTCTGGAAGCTGAGAGCGCAGCGGAGACAGCGTGTCCACGTACTCGGCGATGCTGTGCCCTATCATAGACGCCGGCTTAATACCGAAGACGCCCATGGGAGTGTCCGATGCGGATTGAATCTGTGGATGGGGTCAGACAAGAGCTGGGCCTCATGTGCCCGCTATACGACTGCGGCTGGGGCTATGCAAACAGCAGCTACGGTTGCGAAGCATCACCCGTTCGTCCCAACTACACACTGACTGCGCGACTCCGCGTTTGCCTCCTCATCACCAGACCTCCTTTCCAACGCAAACCCCTGCCTACTACGACCAGACGCGAGCCCTCACCACGCCCACGTCGTCCACCACGAGTGATAGGCGCCGCTCGTCCAGACCCCGCTCCCACGAGGAAAACTCCACGTTAACCACGTGTGTGATGACGTCATTCTCCTCGCGGATCGAAAGGTGCGGCTTTACGGGGTGTGACTGCTTCTTAGAGTCCAGCATCACCACCGTGGCGGCATTCCTACGATTCGAGGGGTCAAATTGTAGGGAAATGGAAAGCAGGAGGTTAGGATTAAACCCGTTGCACAGGATCCAGCCACGCGCCATGCAAAAGCATCCTAGCGATAGCCCAATTGGCGAGTTTGCGTGTGGCAGGGTAGTCATCACTATACGGGCGCCAACATCTCACTATGGCCAGGACAGGAGGTAGCCGCACCTGCAGCTTTGAAGCGGCACCTTAGCAGGCGGCTCTTTCATGTACTTATAATGCAGCTGCGAGTAGGGCGGGCTCATTAGCTGGCTGATGTCCATCTTCACCGCCTGCAGGAGGTGCAGATATGCAGCGACAGGAGTTAACAGGTGTTCGAACGGATATTGCCATTCACAGAAGCAGACCCGAAGTACCTAAGCATACCTGGTTTGTGACGGCGGCAAGACACGACAAAGACAGATGCGGCAGCAGGATACCCAGGCGCATAAGCGTCGCCAAGTGCAAACTACACATTATGTTTTTGGTTTAAACTCCTTAATCTCGCACTAATATACTGACACGGAAGCCAGCGAAATCGTGCGCACAGGGATCCCAGCCATGACCTAGGCTGCGCGGAGAGATGAGACCTGTCAAGCTGGCTGTGGCTGGGCCTCTTCCGCGCTCACAGCGCCCATACCTGCTTAGGCGTGTATCCCAGCGCCGTGGCCAGATCGGTGTTCATGTACATGATACGTCCCTTGTGGTCGGTTACCATCATGTTGGTCTGGTCGTTACGCACGCGCTTGATGTGCACCACGAAGATGCGCTGGCTGTCTGTGCCTCCCAGCGTGATCTAAACGCACGAGGGAAGCAGCATCGGCAAGAGACAGGAGCGAGGAGCACTGAAACCATGACATGGCATAGAGGCGACAAACAAGATTACGGGCAGTGTGCGGGTGCCACGGCTGAATGCATTGCAACATCCATATGTGTCACATCAGTCATCAATCCGTACCCCTGAACCCGGTGCAAAACGCTTTGACGCAGCGCTGCCGCTGTTTTGATGAGGAAGACAAGCCGTTACTGTTCTGGCGCTAAACTTGCCCGATCCCGGGGTGCCGTTCAGCCTGTGAGCCCGCTCACCTTAAGCCTGCACGCTACCGGCTCTGTGTACTTGTGGAGCAGATGCACCTGCTCGCTGCTGATGCGGCCCTCCTGGAACTCTGCTTCCGTGGAGGCGTTGGCCAGGTCCAGCAGCTTGATCAACACGTCCTGGCAGCAGCAGGAGCAAACATAACAGCATCAGCGAGCCTTCGCAAACACATCACACCAATTGTTTGCAAGTCTTCTGCAGGCCATCAAAGCCAACGTGGGCAGCAAACGTTGTAGTGCTGCTACGTCAGGGCGCTCTGCCTGGCTTTGCCAAACCACATCATGCCGCAGGTCGCACCTGTTCAGTAGCCAGCGTGTTGAAGGGACGGCCTACTACCTCATTGGGGCTGCGGCCAAACCAGTCGCTGAAGCGCTGATCAACGCACAGGATGGTGCCCTGGGTCATCATCCATGCGTGGACGGTGCTTGGATCATCGTCCGCGGGCTTGAGAACCCCCATAAAAAGGCTGAACGGCGGGACGGCGGTAAGTGGGCAAACAGGCGAAAGCTTGCACAGGCGAGTGAAGCATGTCCTTGCACCCGTTATGGTGGTGTGATTGGTGTGGTTCAGTCGCAAGAGTTCAAACACACCGTACCGTGCGCAGTTCAGGAAAGAAGATGGGGCGTTACCGTTGGAGTTACGCGGGTGCCACACAAGCACATAAAACGCCGGCGTATTAGCTGTTCATGATCAGTTCATCAGCGCAGGCATATGACTGCAGTATCCAGTTAACCTCGCACCTGTCGGCGCCAGTGCCCGACACCTTGGTAACGGCGATCTTGAGCGGGAAGACGAAGCGGTCTTTGTGAATGGCG
The DNA here is from genome assembly GCA_019650235.1 of Volvox reticuliferus. Classification (NCBI taxonomy): domain Eukaryota; kingdom Viridiplantae; phylum Chlorophyta; class Chlorophyceae; order Chlamydomonadales; family Volvocaceae; genus Volvox; species Volvox reticuliferus. The sequence goes on from BNCP01000008.1 coordinate 2,454,317, forward strand.
ACCACCTCTCGCACTGTGTCCAGAATCTTTGCTTTGCCTGTAACCAACAGGCCACGTGTTGAGGCGACCAGCCACAGACGCATACTAAGTACGTGGGGTGTCACCGACACAAATCCATCCACATGCGTCCTAAACGGGTGCCTAACTGAAAACACACGCACATACGCATGACTACGTGTATAACCACAGCGCACTCGCCCTTCCCAGGATTGAATCATTCATAATCGTCGCAGACGAACCTTCCTTTGCAGTTCAGACCCGGCGCATCACACAGCGCGCCCATAATGGTGATCTAATTGCGTCGCCCGCCTGGCTCCTGACGAACTGCCCACCCGCACCCTTACGCCCGCAGTCCGCCTACACACCCGTTGTGGTATAGTTGCGCAGGTAGCCGTTGTGGCGCTGGCTGAACGGCTGAGGCATGAGTATGGATACATTCTTGCCCTCCAGTTCTCCCTTCTTGTAACCAAACAGCTTCATTAGCGGCTTGTTCGCCATCTGGATGATGCCGACAGCGTTAATAACCGCCACGGCGTTGTTTTTCTCGTCCACCTAAAAGAGCGTTCACATGGTACCGAATACAAAGTTACGAGATTGCCGATTTTTGCAGCAGGCCACGCGTGTTTACTCCGGGAGGTGACAGGAAATCGAAACGCACGTCGCAGTTGTACAAGCCATGAGGCGGGTTGCGCCCGTCTGCATTAGGATAACCTTCAAGGACGTTCAAATGCGAACCTTTCAGGTCCTTTCAGGTATGCCGGCAACGTCCGACCGCACCTGCGTCAGCATAGATGACGGGTCGCCGTCGCCGACGGCGTCACTGAGCATGGCGTCATTAGCCGCGTTCTCCTGCTGTTCCTCCACCTTGTCCGCCTCGCTGTCAAACGGGGTGCAGGCGAAAGAACAAAAATCAACTTGCTACAGCAGGAATGCCACACCGACATGTTAAGCAGGTGAAAGTTCAAACACCTGGCGAGACCGGACCACAGCTTCGCTCTTCTAGCCCGAGGAACACGAATCTGTAAACATGTACACGCACGATGCGTTTGTCATGCGACCCTCAAGCAGCACCGGTGCGTTAGACAGCAGCTGGCTTGCTAAACAGGGACTTGGCAACCCGCATACTGATGAACTGCAATACCTATGTTCCGTTGGTAGGTTGCAAAACCACCCGACCCACAGCACCCACCTGTAGTACTTTGCAGCCGTCCATGGATCGTTTTTTACCTCCTCAAGGAAGCGGCCGTAGCTCCGCAGAAGCTTGACGCTGCTGGGGTACCTGCGAGCCAGCATCAAAGCGGAACTAACTGTTGTGTCGAATTGATTGCAGGAGTGGTGGACACGTCTCCATGTCCTCCGTCGCGTGATGGCAGCATTTCCAGAATACAACATGGACGAAGCGTGTAATTCATGCAAATCAAGTGGAGCTGTCTAAGCCACCCACGCACGCACAGGCACGCCACCCGCACACACGCCACCCGCCACACGCACGCCACCCACGCACAGGCTATTGTGGGGCACACTGCATGGAATGCCGCGTGGCATAATGCACTATTTTTCGCGTTCCCCCGCAGCATCCTAGTCGACTAGCCTGCACGCAATCACCCACCTATCAAGCACCATCTTGTATGTGCGGTCGGCCTTGGTCTTGGACACCTCGATTTGGCGGAAGGCGCGCGCCAGTGCATTGAATGATACGTCATGGTGCAGCAGTTGCTTCCAAAAATGCCTTGTCGCATACAGGGCGCCCTTGTGCGCGCGCAGCAGCAACCTTTCTCAAGGGAGGGGTAATGGAATTGGGGACAGCAGGCATCAGTGCGCGGGAGGGGACATTGCTATTCGAAGACCTGCCACTGCCGAACAGCCACGTCATCAGGGATGCCCCAACCATGCCAGTGTGAGAATCCCTATCCTAGCCGGACTCTTACCTACTAACAGAAGGCAAGCTCGAAGGCATTTCACCAGGGATGTTACTGGTAAAATCCATAAATTCCTCTGCCACACTGCCCCGTAGCGCGCTTGGCTCTGCGGTAACCTCTCAGCCCTGGCCGCAGCCGGCCGCCATGTACCCTGGTATTTGTGCCGTTGGCTTAGGAAGGCGCCACCCCTGCCACTCACCCTGGCCTACACTCACCGGTAGTTGCGCTGGAATTCAACGTAAGACACCAGGTCCACAGCGCTCTCGCCACTGCTTTGGCTCTGAGCCTTTTGTTTGTGCTCTTGCTCACGCACGAAGATAGCGAAACGATCGCTTATGGACGGCTCCAGCTTCTTGGCCTGCTGCAGCTGCGTCACACCCGACTGGTAGTTATTTTGCACCTCGATCAAAAAGTTCGAGTAGGTGATGGTCAGGAACACGTCATCGTGGAACTGCGCCAGGCCAACCTGCGCGGTGCAGCGCGACATGGCAAAATAGAAAGGGCAAGGGGAAGTGCCCATGACGGAGATAGAATGGCCAGCGGTGCGGGTCGACGCCAGGTGCACCTGCTAGTGCAGAAAAATAGACACAAGAGCGCTTATATTCTGCCGCATATATCGCCCAGCGCAGGTGCAGGAATTCCGTTCAAATCACTTGCTTAGGACCCACACACGTCATACGCAATCTACGCACGTTCTCAACAGCACCGATGTTATTGGTCCCAGGACGGGCCTGCTGGACTACTTCCCTTGCTGCATGTCACTGGGACTATTACCATCCGGATTTGGCGGAAGAGTTCCAGTCTGTTCACCCATTGTTGCATGCAATATCACGAAACCAGGTCAGCGATGATACCTTGAAACACATGAAGCCTGTATGAACAACGACTGTTTCCGTACCTTAATGACCGTCTCTGCTAACTTCACTGCATCGGAGTCAAGGACATCATCCTCCGTCCATTTGCGGCAAACCCGCGACACAATCTCCACCTCCATTGCGTCCGGGAATCGGTAAATATCCTTAAGACGGGATTTGTTCGGATCGATGTGACTGCAGGCGGAACGTTATGCAAACGGCGGGAGAAGTGGAAGTGCGTAAGGGGCACGACCTCGCGCAATGATGGTGCCCATCCAATGCCCAACCCAGCATGTAATGGCTCCCTGAGACAGAGCCGCATAGCCTCACGAGCTTCAATCCTTTCGCGGCCCCGATCGCATGAATCCCACGGGAGTACGCACAGCGAAAATTCTGTGTAGCCACGGCTATGTCGAGTAAGACGCCCATTGGGTATGTCTAGCGACAGACTGTACGTGCGCTGGCGTAGGCACCCGTCCCCGATAGACCTCCTGGTACCTATTACGCGCATCTTGCTACCTCACCAGAAGGCATGAATGGCATGTTTTACGCTGAAGCGCAGCCGAACGAAAGAGATCAGGAAGCCGGCCGCCAGGGACGGCAGTAGCCCAATCACCATAACGGTTGTCAGCTTAGACCTGGCAACAAGCGGGATGTTTTGCATAAAGTCAGCTTGGACGGAGAGGGCAGCGCAAAACATGGCTGTGAGATTCTCTGAAATCTTTCTTTTACCTCTGGTATGAATAAATCTGGATTTAGCACTTTGAGACGTGTGGGGTAATGGGCGGCCAAACCGATGCTTGCCTATACTTGCGAGCACGAGGGTGTCCCTCGTCCTAGTTGAATGACCCATGGCAGTGACTAGCCTTTTTCCTTTTTGCTAAGGGGCCTTGGGAAACTCATATGCCACTACCTATTCCATATAGACTGAAGGCAGACCAGCGTTTGCTTAACACCATTGTGAAGGGGCAGATGTCACGGATGAAAGGATATTCACTTGGCCCACCGATTAGGAAATGCGCCACACGGGACATGCAACATGTCTAAAGGTGGCCTACAGTTTCCAGAGTCCCCTGCTTCTTCCCCGGAGGCTGCTGCAAATTCAGCCTTTCCCCAAATTCCCAGGGTCCCCATGTGCAATAGACGGTTTTGGATTTACTTTGCATTTGCTCATTTTCTGCAAGCTTCTGCTGTCCCGTGTTCCTAGAACGTTCAACCAGCCGGCACAGGGGAAACATGCCCGTCCCTCTGTGCTGGCTTTGCCTCACAGCAGCCCCGACCTGGAAGGCCGGGCACTTCGCCCCTTCATTTTCCAGAAGCCAGCTGGTAATTGTTTTAGGCAGATATCAGGATAGACAGCACTGGACGCCACCCAGTCACTGAACAGTCCAGTAACATTCACAATTAACCCGGTCGGTAATGACGGATATCAGGAGTACGGAAAGGCACTGCATCACGATCTACATGGCTGGCCCGCCCCAAGTCCATTCAACAGTGCTAAGTGCCGCACTGCTGGCAAAAGTCGGTGATACAGGACGCAAGCTGACACCCGGGAGCCGACATTATGAACTTACTTGTAGTCGTCGTCCCGACGATGGGGGCTGAAGGTCAGGGCAAGCAGCAGCACACCTGTCCAGCTGACCATGGCATATAACCCAGCCCTGATGTGGTTGATCCATTCAATAAAATGCGGCTCCTACAGCATAATATTATGGCAATACACGACGGACAGTGCGTAATGCAAACATAGAAGAGAAGACGGAGTGTGGCAGGAACAGCAGGCCATTATGGCGGACTATCACAGCTCCCACTTGTCCTCCCCGACTTCAGGATGGCTCAGAGGCACCAATAGACGATCCACATTCTCCCCCAGGGCCGCGTTTGTGGGGTCTGCAATGGCCGGGCGCTGGAGAGATTTCTCAGGGCCATAGAGAGCCTGGATTTCTACGGCCATAACTGCATCAAACTGACGGTCCAGCGCCTATAACCCCACGACCTAACTGTAACATCTCTGTGTGTGTCTGTTGTTTTTATGTTTCCTGTTTTTCGTTGCGCTAGGGAACCCAAAACGACCGACAACCGCGCTTATGCGTTCATGTTACCCGCGGCCGAGTGTCTCGCCCTAGTGGCTGGGCGGAAAGTATTTATTTGCTCGCTTCGGCCGAACATTTTAGTTTCCAACTTGCCCAGTTGGCCCCTTTCTATGGTTGTCGGAAAACCATAGCGTCGTTACCAGCGGCCCCAAACCCTTCGTGGTATGTTGTGCGCACCCATGCAGCGTTTCCATTCTTGAACGTGTACATGGCCTGAACCCAGACCAACCAGTGGCGCACACGCCTACCCTAAGTTTCCCCCCATCTTCCTCCAGTACACCCCTACGCATCGATACCGCATGCCCCCCTCCCATGCTTACCCAGCGCACGTAGGACCAGAACAGAAACGCCGATGCTGAGCTTAAAATGACGGCCTGCACGCGTGTCAGGCCCGCCAGGACCGCCACCGTGACTGTCATGATGGTCTTCACCATCAAACCGCGCACCTCCACACGCGCGTGTGGTGCGGACAGCCACCGCCGGCTGGCGGGGTTCATCTCAAAGTCCGCAACTGTCATGGCGAATGCAATAAAGCAGAAAACCACGGAGCACCCCAGCGCAACAGCGCCGTGTACCAGGTGCGGCATGCTCAGGCAATCTGCGAATCGAGTAGGAATTGGGAATGATTTAAGAGTCAGAACGGAACAGAGGATCATTTCCCCTAACTCCTCGTACAGCGTGATACGCAGTACACGCCGTTCGGGACATGCCGCAGCTACCCCTCGGTGCCCCAAGCTTGCGAGCACCTCTGCTAGGCGAACTAAATTATCTTCCACGCACTTGTCCTCCCCATCCCCCAATCGAATGTTCCCGGCTGGGATAGCACCGCAGGCGACATGGTGGCCGAAAGACGAATAATGGCAAGTACTCTTACCGACGTTGGGGAAGGCGCGAAGGTGGAAGCGTATACTGTGGTCAGGATCGAACCAACGGCAACTCAGCGCCACCATAAAGATGGCCAGTGAGCCCACGTAGAAAACCACGAAAAACGTTGCCACAACGATGCGGAGCATTTTTATAGGCCTGCAAAAAACATTCCAGCCGCAGTCCTCCTCCTTTTAAGCAAAGCTGTATAACCCGTCAATTATCGTTAAAAACTATCGCCGTGCAGCTCCCGCTATGTCACCTCATCACACCCAGGTCAACCATGTGGCACTCACCACACATACGGAAAACGGTCATTTTTGAAGCACCATCCGACCCAGACGCACAAAACAATGCTGACAGCTAATGCTGCAGCCAGCGAGTACAGTATACTGACGAAGAAGTGATAACCCTGCGGATTTGAACGGTGAGAATTGGCACATGGCGGCCAGAGGCATGTATTTGGAAACACCATTCGGTGGTGGTCTCCCCGTACTGGAAATGGTACACGGGACCATAGCCGGGGCGTGCACATAGGAACAGGGAGTGAGATTTATAAGCCATAGGTCGCAGGGCAAGTTTTGGCATGCTCAAGTCATGGAACGTGTAATTTTCTACACCAGCATTTCCTGAACCCTTATACCTTGGCAACGATGGGGTTGCTGAAGTGGACCCATTTAATGGCCTTCCAATACCAGGCGGCTGTATCGATGGACCACCCTGCAACACACGGCCACGGACTTTGGCCACGGGGGAACACTAGTGTGTTGGCGGGTAGAAGCCTTACCATATGCAGGGTTGACGATAAGGATAAAACACTGTAAGAAGTCAAGCACGAGCCTAGCAACGGCAAAACGCTTCGACGTATCCAGCTTTTCCTTAGCCAGAGTATATAATACTCCAAATACCGCTGCCTGAACCGTCTGATTCTGCTCAAGGAGGTCATTTCCAACATCCCCTGCGCCAGCGCCTCCAACCCTGCGACCATGGCAAAGAAAAGGCCAAAAACATTGGTACCTTATACATGAATCGATTCAATAAGTCTGCCACTGGTTCGCTGACAAAGTGAGCTCTTGAGCTGTCGGTACAAGAGCACGGCCGTACGCTCCACAGCTACTTGTTCGCTTACATGGACCGGGCATCGCTCGCCACCGAGTTGGCACCGCTGCCAACGCTGGAGAAGCTGCTGCTTCGGCTCAGATGTTCGCTCATGATGACCCTGTTATGTTACAGTCGACTTCCGTCGGCCAACAGAACCGAGCGCTCCGAACCTCTTCCGTGCCAAAACAGCCCCTAAATGTTTCTGGTTCTTGTTAGAGCGAATTGTCGAATTAACTGCTCCAGGATAGAGCAGGTTCTACTGCCATGTATCACTAGAAGGGACCTTCTCCCCTGCATATTTTCATTCCTCATGGCTATAATATAATATTAAAACATATGTGAAAATATATGAAGTTTGTAATTATAAACAAGTATTCCTTTCACATGTCATGGTCAGTCTGGTTCGAAGCCTCATCGCAAGCAAAGAATTTAAGTTAGGGCAATTAGCACAAGTCAAGGCTAAACATTTTTGTGCTGCAGTACGCGTTTGGAGCTTGCAAGGTCTCATGTATCCCAAAAGCCCAAAAGTCTCCTTCCGTTTGGGCCTAATTCCTAGAATGGTTTAAAACGAGCCCTAATTGATTGGAAAGAGGCGAACTACGAGGTATCACCCTTGCACGCAAAGCCGCACGACTCACGGAACGGTCAGCAGTTCGTACTGCAACGACGGCAAAACGAGCTGGAAAGAACTGGGCGTTTAAGAGGAATTGTATTTCGCAACGTGGGTAAAAATCGTATATACTTCTTTTGACTGTCAGAAGTTCCGAAAGTAAAACCCTTGGTTTGATTTGCCGGAAACCCCGGAGCGGTCTTTGGCAAAACACGCCTCCAAAGCTCCCTATCCTACGTCCAACACATTAGGTGATTCTTTGGACGCTCTATTAATGCACGCATTAACACTGTCCTGTATTCAGGATTCACAGGGACATGGCTTGGCACTTGTTAAGATATTCAACGGTATGCATGTGATGTAACGTGCATGAATCGCTTATGATGTTGAATTATTTGAGCTCGCAACTGTGACACATATAGGTCCCTCCTGGGCGCTATCAAACACGGGTATCTGCGCCGTAAAGGCCAGACCCCTGGTAGTGGCAACGGAGGCATTCCCATGCATAGGGTTTTTAAACGGAGATCTCTAATGGAAAACGAAGGAAACATTTTCGGGTGCTAGGCGCAAGTCGATTGCTAGGCGCGAAGGGAGCAAAGCGGGGCAAAGCGTCAGACGAGTCGCAGTGCTTTCGGGCCGCGACCTCGCGCGAGTCCGGAGCGAGGCATGATGTCCTGCTGTGTAAGAATTAATCATTGGATCCGAAAGGAGAGTCCGTGGATCTTTATCTCACGCCGTGCATGTGTACTAATCGTACAGCGGATCCAAGTCCATGGCCGGTGAACCGCGACCCGCACTACATAACAGTGGGGTAAACGTGTTGCGCGTCACGATTCCGTTCCATCAAAGCCAATAGCTGAAAGGTGCGGGATATATCTTGGGGGCCCTGAATTCAGCGTGAACCTCCCCAATGAATGTACGTCACAATGGAGGGGTGGTTCTACTCGGCTTGCACCTGATACTGCAGGTCACCCTAAGTCACAGAATCGAAATGTCCCAGTTGGGTCAGTTATAATTTGCTACAGGGCTTCAGACTGTGCATGAAATCAAGCTATCCCCCAAAAGTCACCGTCAGTTATCCGTGGCTATTAAAATTAGACGAGTATGTGGTCCGTGGAGCTGAAGGAGATACCGTGCCTGTCAGGAGCTTACATATAGGGCAAAAGAAGGAAATCAGAAGCGCGCAGAGAAGATGATAACAAGGAAACACGCGTGCAGGAAGTTGTGATGGTGAGAGCCGCCGTTTAATTTATGTGGTTATAGGAAATCGATGTACCTGGGGCAGCAAGGCGGCCGCTAGGCAACAGCCTCCGCGCCGCTTAGTCAACGGTCGCATGTAATGCTCATAGCATAGACCACGTGCACATTACTTAAGATCTTGAGTGCGGGGCTGGAAGGAAAGAGGCACGCACGAAGGCAGATGCGGGCTCGTTTGGTAGTTCGGTAGGCTGGAGGCAGCTGAGGCTAAAGTCGTCCGCCTTGGAATGACGCTCCGCTTCAGCCGTTCGATGCGTACGGCACCTTACGGAAAGACACCGCCTTGGGGGATGACCTACTTGCACAATATCCTTGATTCGGCGGCTTAGTTTATTTCACTAGTCGTAAGAAAGTATTTGCATTCCAACCTATATTCCGGGTAAGTGCACAGCCCATCGCAACTCATACGAATGTGTTGTCCCCGCACCGCACCACGCCACCTCTGATCTTGCGCTGGCAGCCCACGCGCCGTCTTTGACCTTTGTGTCGTATCTCAGCGCAGCTGCCGAGAATTCTTAAGAGCCACGTCGCGTCAAGTGCAGCAGTAACCGAGTTACCAACCTGCTCGTTTTGCATCATCCTGCACGCTTGACCGTTGGGCGCCCACGCATATAGACCACAAGTCCCGCTTGCGGCGCATCTTCACAATGCGCGAACTCGCCACTGCGGCGCCTGCGCATGGTCTCCCGTTGTTGCTGTCGCTTCTGCTGCTGGTGACCACCTCCGCGCAGCCGCCGCCGCCGCCGTCACTCGGAAAGAACGCGCCAGTAAGTACCAGAATGGCAGGATGGCCTTTGCCGAACGAGCTCCCAACAGCGAATGAGACAACACACTCCAATCCGTGGCAGGGACAAGGCGAGCGCGAACTTGCTTTCTTTTCAGCGCCTAAGCGCTATGACATTGCGGTTTGACTATTCTCTACAGGTCTTCGTCGCCGCATATCACGAACATAGAGGAGATCCTACAGTAAAGACCACCCAGCGGCGTCCCAGGGGAATGCACCTCTGCGAAATCCCTTCTTCCGCCGTCCCTGCCGTTCCATTTGTCCCCGCACGAACAGGCACGACTGTTTGCATTGGAGCCACTGCCGTACAACTACGGGGCGCTTGAGCCTGTCATTTCTCGTCAGGTGGGTGGGTTGGGGGGTTGGGGGGTTGGGGGGTTGGGGGCTGTCACCCGCGCGTTTGTCAAGTTCGAATCTGATTGCACCGGGTGCAGTTGAAGACTTGGCGATTAGCGATGTGATGCAGCGTAGGGATGTATGCAAGTATGTACGATACGGAAATGCTCTGCGCCAAGGAAACCTGCCATGATTTTGTCTTCTGTTTCGTATTCGGTCCCTCATCTCGGAAACTGTTTTCACTACTCGCTACGGTGGCGGACACACACTTGGGCGCCTGCAGGGGTCAGGGGTATGCAACTCCATCGTTAAAAACCGTTATTTTGGATGTTTTGGGCCAACGCCCACCTTCCTCACGACCCCAAGAAATTTACATGTGTGCAACAATCCCCTGACCCCTGCCCTGTTCCGAGCACAGAAACGAGACAACAGGCCGGGCGTCGATCCATCTTTGTGACGTAGCCTGATGTGACCTGCACCGAATGAAAAGGGTTATGGAGATACCACCCAGGCCTTACCTCCCAACGCGCATTTCCCCTCAGATCATGCAGCTTCACCATGACTTCCACGACGGGGTCGAATACGTGTCCACGCTCAACGGGATATTGGGACCCCTGGCAGGCTCCGGAACTGCCACCTTGCCTGACCTTGTTAAAATGGTGTGTGTGTGTGGGGGGGGTCCGGTTGGAGAGACGTGCATTCAGAGACGGTTAATTTCGTAGCTTTGAAGGACTTAAGTAGAAGGGGTGCGCGTGAAGAAGCTAAGAAATGATGTGTGCGTGTTTTCGTTAAGCAGCATGGCAGCATGGTTATCATTCAACGCTAAGCTCAGTCTGTTTCGTTTGGATCTTGACTCGATACTTCTTTAACCGCTCTATCTACCCACCAGATCGCACCGTTCATAGTCTTCATTCCCTCAGGCGGTGACGTCATCAGGGTCTCGGAACCTGCCTGCCTGCCGACCTGTCTGCCCGCCCCATGGACCGCTCCTGAAGCTCCCCCGCGCATTAGCCACGCGTCAAGCCACAGGAGCCACTTCCCCGTTTTGAGCTTAAATCTGAAGTCGGCGTCATGCTCACGATCACCGTTTCCGCGCCCTCATCGCTACGATTACATTCCTTTCCGGCTACCTTATGGTTCGTCTTCCCAATTCTGCACACTTGCCGCCGCAGGTGGGCCGTGGCGGACTGAGTCCCGACCAGGAGCTGGTGGTCCGCAACTTCGGCGGAGGCCACTGGAACCACCAGTTGTTTTGGAAGGCGAGTGTGATGACTTTGAAACCTCGACAACCCAGTGCGTGTAAAGTGCAGCAGCCATACGCCGTTAGGGCACATAGGCCCGCTGACAAGGAGCATATGCATTTCCATGCTATGTCCCTCACTTAGGTAATGTTGCGTATGGATTATGAAACGAAAAAGTGATGGAACGTAGCGATTGCAGAAGTGGATGCAGGGTCAGATGGATTTTGGATTTTGGCAGGTGATGTCACCGCCGGGCTCCTCCAACACCTCCCGCAGCAACATCTCCCCACAGCTTCAGGACGCCATCAACAGCGCCTTCGGGTCCACAGACGAGATGCTGGTGGGTGAGGGGATAGCCGATACGGGTACTGGGTTCCGTTTCTGTTTCCGTTTCCGTTTCTGGTTGTGGTTGTGGTTGTGGTTGTGAGGATGTATTTGTTTAGGGCCCACATCCCGCCATGCTTCATTCTCTACAGAATGGAGATTCACGTACACGCTTTCTGGGAACAGCGGCCCTTTACACCCCTCTCTCTACCATTGCGGTGGCGTGTGCTTCTTCGGCAGTCTTTCCGTTGGGGCAGGGTTAGGTGCTTGTGGCCTGACTTAGCCAGGCCCAGTTAGGTATGTGTAACACAGACACATATCACTACACCACCACGTGTACACACATATACATATACGTATACGTATATGTATATGTATACGTACACACGCACACGCATTGTATACGTACACATGCACACGCATTGGCACATGCACAAATTCATGCACACGCTCATGCAAACACAAAGCGACACCTAGGTTCCAGTGAATCTTGCAAGTTTCTGGACATTCCCAGGAAGCCTGCGCATGCATCACCCAACACGGAAGCGCAGTTGTGATCAATCAATTATAAAGCTCCCTTCAGACTGCGTCCCCTGACCTCTCTCCGAAACTGATCGTGCAGCGGCGCTTTAAGCTTGTTGCCGACGGCCATTTTGGAAGCGGCTGGTCCTGGCTGTGCGTCACCGGCGATGGCGGCCTGCGCATCCTGGATACTGCCAATCAAGACAACCCGCTGATGGGAGTAAGCAACGCAGGACTTTAGGTAGCGGTAGCTGTTATGTACTTGGTGTTGTTCATTATGTTTCATTATTACAATTATTGGTTGAGGGCAGAGTTCATACTATAAATACAAAGTCACACGGCTCCAGACTTTGGGTCATGTTGTACGGAAATCCCCACTTCTGGAGAGATGCGGGCCTGCGCGAATGAAGCCATTCACAACCTAGATACGTGCATCCTCAACTCGCCAACGGACGTGCATATGCGTAAGTAGGCTATCTAACCCAGCCCAGGGATGCCCGTTGGGTTGCACCGGCCCCACGACCGCGTGCCGCACCAAGATCCACATATCCCATTTATACACGCGCAGGTTGTGTTTTCCGACCCCTGCACCCCCATTCTGGGACTCGACGTCTGGGAACATGCCTTCTACCTGCAGTAAGTCCGAAAAATCCGTACGTTTTGTATGTTGTACTGCGCACGCGCTGCAATCAAAGATTATGGCGGCATAGCATTCGTCGTGTGAGTTGAGCTCCTGACCCGTTTAGACTTCGTTTAGCACTTTTTAGATGCTTGCGGTGTTGGAGCTCACACCAATGAAGCTGAAGTATATTCAGCTGGTCATCCTATCCTGCCTGCTTGATTTGAACTTCAGGTACGGCCCCAAGAAGCCCGACTATACGAACGCCTGGCTCACCATCATTAACTGGAAGCAGGTGACTGGCTTTATGGGGAACATCAGGGGTCAGGGGAATATATGACAGCGATGTATTACTGCATAAAACATACAGATGTTTTGGGGAGGGAAGTTGAAAGGGATCTTAATAAACAGGGGACTCAAGCACAGAAAACGGGACGAATGAATTCGGGTAATGAGCCTTCTCAAGCTCTCAAGCCCATCTTTACGCGCTAGACGCTCTCAAGTATAATACATATATGTGTATATATGTACCTATATGTATATGTTTATCTATGGTCTTGTCTGCGGGACTTCGCATGGGGTGCGGGTGTCGGCTACGGCTCCCCGTCGTATCACGAAGTGACTCGGAGTCATGCGAAGTGCTTCACGTGCGCTTGCCTTCTGAAGAGTTCGGAGCTGTACATTTTTCGAGAGTCCTTTTGTACATCTCTACCACATGCACATCAACAGCAGTGCCAACGACCCTCGCCGCCACCGCAGGTCAGCGCTAATTATGACTCAGCGAGGAGGGACGACCTGGCAGCCATCGGCACCGCCTTCTGATCCTGGGTCTATCCTTCACATGCCCCTTCAGCGGCACTTCTCGACGCCCCGGGTCATCCGGACTGGATGGTCTGCAGGACTAAGTTATGATTGGAATCAATAGGTTTCAGAGCTGGGTTTGGGCGCGTTCATTGTGCACTGCTTACCGTCGCTGTTAGTTTCGGCCGCGCTGGGCACTGCTGCTGGGTCTATTTGTTCTTATCTATGCCACATTATCACATAATCTATAAGGTGATACAGCCGCGCTGCACCAAGGATGATTGTGCATCCTCATCTGCACGGTTTCGTTTCCGTGTACGATGTGAGAGTGGGAGAAACGCTCGGAAGGTACAGCAGTTGTGTTGGTCCACGTAACGCTGTGATAATAATTAGGCTCGCAAATTTGGACACTGGTGGAGGAGCGAATTCACCGGGCCAAGTAAACATGCATATACAAATATCATACCATGCGGTTAGCGAAGTACGACATACAGTACACGTTTACGTAAAACAGGATCCAAATGGCCATTGACCGAGTAGACCTGACACGACTCTTGACTCCCCTCTTGACCACCACCACCACCGGGAGAATATGGCCCGCTCCACCCACCAAGCGAATGGACCGTTCGAGACAGGATGTTTCTCGTCACGGTGCAGGATGTTGGGATGCTGCGCGGTGGAATTTGGCAAGATGGTCGTTACGAATAGTAGTACATTGAACGGACAACAGGACATCTGAAAACATCAACCACTTGAACGTCAATACTTAATACATGAGCCAGAGTAAAACATCGTATCTTTTATGAAACACTCGTACGTGCTGGTGAAGCAAGGTGATTAAGTTTCATCACCTTCTGTCCAGTTGTGAAACGGATTAGAGAATTGACGTTCAGGATAGGAGTCACAAGCAGAACGCCTTGGTCGCCTCGGGCCATGAACCCACAGATAACCACCGCAAATACCACACCAGTAACGAACAAACCAGATCGACTAATCGCTGGCTCACTGCCGGCGGTGGCACATTACATTTGGATGCTGATGATGCGGTCCCCAAAAGTAGAAGGGAAGTAGAAAAACTACACGTCAAGTAACGCCAACCGCCCAGGCCACGAATGTGGCAAGGGGAGGGAACTGAACCTGACGAATGAGCTGCAGCGAACACACAGAACTGTCTTAAGAAAGGGTACACAACGAATACTTGTTTGCATCTACACAGCTAACACGTGGCCATTGCCCGACCTCATCATGAACACGTTGGGGCAAAGCCCTATCCAAAACCACGACAGCGTGCAGCGTAGGGCGCGTATCAAACGATTACGGATTTCGAAAAGCGGCGCAGTGTGACCCGGTGCTCAATTTAATGAGAAGCTCAAACCCTAAGTCACACGCAAGCAAACCGTTCAGCGCGTCCCTTGAAACGCTTGGGCAGCAACTCTTAGGAAGTCAGTTGCTCTGTGCTCTTTGTGCAAGGACATGGGCGCCATTTCATTCTTCATCGTCGTTAGATCGCCCTTCTTCATATCAATCATTTGTAATCCAAACATTTTCTTATAAAGCCAAGCTTCACAAACATTCAGGGTGCTGTGGTCTTCTTCCTGTGTGAATGGGATATCCCGCGTTATACAGAAATTCCATACTACGAGGGTGCGCTGCCCTACACCAGTTTCGTTGTGGCGTTTAGGCGCGCAGCATGAGCCACTGATAGCAGCAGCAAGTCGGTCCCAACGCAAAACAACACCTGAAAATGATGCCCCAATGACGAAGCCACACAATTTATCCACGTACCAGCTGGAACTGCCACGGACTGGCACTACGACAATAATGCGTGATATATGAAGCGCACGGCGCCCACCACCATCCACCACTGCTTGGAGAAGCCGAATGAAATCCCCGATAGGGAGGTACCTCCATCTTAAGGAGGTTGAACCCCTGTCGTGATCCCACGCCAATGTATCCAAGCAGCCTTATTGCAGGACCCCAAACACGAGAAAATAAACTATGCATGCGACATGCTATGACAAACAATCATGAAAACGTAGTCTTCCTTGGGGCGCATACGGAACATACATAACAAGGCGGACAACAATTATTGCGTCTCGCTGGGTCATTCAGGTTACGTGCATAACCCACCATCACCTCCTTCCCGACGACGACCGTTGCTACGGTTTGCTTTATATATAAAATTTAAAATAAGGCCTCCACACGTCGAAGCTGCACCGCAGGCAACAAACCCAAAGGCCAGGCATTCAGAACGGAGCGGGTGGTCCCCCACCTGTGCAAGTCTCACATGCCCCAGTATGCCGTGGCAAAAGCGTTGTCCCTTGGCCATCTCAAGCCATGGCCTGCCTACGCCCACCTCGTGCCACGCCATGCTCCCGGTCACTACCCGAGGCGGTAGCAGTGACGGGAGAGCTTAGGTCTTACGGTCTGAGAGTACTGGGCCATACAACACCCTCTTTGGATGCGACCAAACAACGGAACAGCTCTTTACAAGCCACGACAAGCTCGCCGTAGATTTCTGCCATAGAATCGCAACTTCTAAACACATCTTTCATCGCTGAATGGTGTCATTGGACCCCCAAACCCCAACAACAACAACAACAACCCCAAATTCAGGTAAAGCACATAAAAGATTATGAAGCAGGCGGAAATGAAACGCCCCAACCCCTGGAGCCCGCCCTCCCGTTCACGTCCGGAGGTTAGGCTTACGGCTCAAAGGACCTATGCGCATGCAAGAAGCCACTCCTGCAAAGAAAGACCCGTGTGCGTGCGATAAGCCTCTCCAGCCACACCCCACTTGCCGCGGCGATGCGCGGCGGCGACTTTATCCTTTCCAGTTGGCTTCGTCGCGAGCTTTCATCATGCCGGAAGTCACGCTTAAATTCTCCAATTATAACCCTCCCCTCAGTTCCAGGCCCTCGCAAGCTTTGTCTGGATGGGACCACAGCGGTCGTCCACAGACGAAGTCTAAACCCTAAACGCAACAAATATCACTAAATAGTCCATAATTACTAAGTATCACGTGTCCATACTGACCAAATACCACATACCGAAACAATATCTGTCCATATTAAAATAAGGACAATTCAGAATTGCTCCAATTCTTAAATCATTCACGGCGTACGAACCCCCTCCCTCTTGGCTCTTGTGTGCCCTCATGCTACCCTGGATACCACAACACATGTTGATATTGCAGATTTCTACAGCCCCTTGCTTGTAAAGCACAAGCAACATCTTCGAGGCTGGCTGCGCGTCATCATCATCGTCAGCGCGGCTCTCGGCTGGGAGGCGGGTGGGTGAAGACAGACTTTCAGGTGCGGTTCACGGGAGTGCTCTCCAGTCTGCATGCTGATGATAAAAAACAACGCCACGTTTTCTCCACTCACAGCACCGCAACAGAATTCAGATCCCCTGCAGTACAAAACTCTTGCGCCCCTCATCATACATCAACCCGCCAACAAAACCGCCAAACACGGCCAGATAAATTTCGACTGAATGCCACACTTGCCAATGCCACCCCTTACGTCAATCTCCGTTGGCATTGCGCTGTAATGGTGCCATGCACGCCACACGAACCGCAACCATCACCATCACCGTATAGAACATCCTTGATTCCGACCGCAAACTAACCTGCGGCTCCCTCACAAGACGACGGCAATTGCTACTAGCAATATATGAAAGGTCCTGCAGCCGGGGCTCAAAACTGAAAGCTTTACACGCCCTCGGTATCTTCGTCTTTAGAAAAGCACAAGCTCCCACCTCTCCGCCGGGGCGAGTCGCAAAAAGACGCATAAACGGAAAAATATATCGCAACGAAATTAGACCACAACGTGCCCTGGGCCATCTGGGCGTATCACGGCAAGATAAGCACCAACCATCAGAATCACCATTGGCCCCTGCCACAGCTTCCACAGCTGCCGCCGCGGCTGCACGTTCATCATCGGTTGGCTACCGTGGCTGGAACTGCCGTGTTGGGAAGCTGCTCTGGAAAAGGTGACGGAGCCAAATCCGGCCTTTTCGGAGCCACCATTTGAAGCGGTGGCCACCCTTACTGCCCCGCGACGTGACGCCGCGACATGTGGTTGCGGAGGCGGTATTCCCAGCCTCCGCCGCCACGGTGACTGGGCCCCGCTCCCCGATGCTTGTACAGCAGCTCCTAGCACCCGCCGTTGAATCCAGGGAGAAAGCTGCCGAGTTAATGCATTCGGTGGCGGCGGTAACGCTGCGCGCCGCCACCTTCACAGGTGCAACACCGCCAGATGGACCTGGCGCCGCCGCCGCTGCTGCGATCGCTGCGCTCGGTGCAGCCGCACTCCTCGCCCCGGAAAAGCCTCCGTCATCGCAGCGACGCATCCCCATAGACTCCTCACAGGTGCCACCTTCTGAATCCCTAGGCAAATCACACGTCGGCCATACAGGTCCGCAGGCCAACCCCGAGGCCACCAAGCCGTTAGGTCGCGGCCGTAGACCTGCCGTGGCTGCCTCTGCCTCTGTAGTTCGGGCCCCCTTGCCCACGAGGCACGGCACAGAGGCGCGTGTATTGGCGTCAAAAGCAGCAGTAGTGGGGGCGGTGGCCCCTGGTGCTGACGCATACCTTCTGCGAGCGAGATGCAAGGTGATGGCACGTGGGCGGCAGCCCTCGGAGTCTGAGCTAAAGTTAGAACCTCCTGGCCTGTCGCTGCTGCCATAATCGCAATCGCCATCGGCGCAGCTGCCATCGGCGGTGGGTGAATGAGCACGCGACGCACGTCCGCGCACGCGGCGGAGGCGACTGTCCTCATGGCAATGAGCTGCAGCGATGGCATAAGCGCCCCGAGGACACAGCCCAGCTGACATGAGCGATAAACCCGCAGCTTCGGGCCCTGAATGACCCTGCTCCTGCCCCCCTTGCTTCAGTGGCAGCGGCGGCAGCGGCGGTTGTGCCTGGCCGTTGCTCGCACCAACAACAGCCCCTCCTGCTGCCGGCGCCGCCACGTACCTGCAAAGGCGCCACCGCCGCCGCAGCTGCTGCTCAGGCCGTGCTTTCAGGGGCTGTCGTGGCTGCAGTTGCACAGCCAGGGGCTGCTGTTTTAGAGCCTGCACAAACTCTTGCTGCTTCGGCGGCGGCCGCGGCACGGGCCACGCGTCGCTCCCCGGTGCCGTGGTGTGACGCAGGGACTGATTCTCCTCGGTGGAGCCGGCAGCGCCGCTACAGGGCGATTCCGCGTTGTGCCAATTGAAGCTCAGTGTGGTATGGGTTGATGCTGCGCACCCGGCCGAAGTTGCCATCGCCTTCAGTCCTGCCGCTACCATTGCCGCCGCGGAGATGGCCACTGGAGAGCAGTTGTGATAGTAACTATCCAGCCAGTGTGTGGACAGCCCCTGCACCGGATGGTCGCCGCCACCGCCACCACCACCACTGTAGCCGCCACAATTTCCATTATCGCCACCATCGCCAAAGGCATTGTCGTAACCATCTTCATCGCACATTATGGCATCTGAGACAGAGTCCCGCCATGCCTGATGGGACCCGGGAACTTCAACTCCAGCCGCGTCGAAGCTGCTTGTGGCCGCTGCAATGGCAGCGGCGCCGGCAACGGCAAATCCAGGCTTAGTTGGACCGGGCCTTGGTGCACAGACCTTGAAATTCCGAACGTCGCCAGTCGGAGGGGACGTTGAGAAGGCGTTGACAACGGACCCAGTCAGGTCAAGGGAAAGGGGAAGGCAAAGGGGAAGAGGTCAAGGGAAAAAGAACGGGAAAGGAAAGGCGATTACAACGCGTCACGTCCCAAGGCGCCACCAGGCCCGCACCTGCTCGGAGTCGCTGCTGGAACTGCTGCGGCCGCTGCTACTATCGAAGCACTGCTGCTGGTGCTGATAATGGTGGTCGCGATATACAGGCAAAGCGCTTTGGACGCCGGCGACTGAGTGACACGACGTCATGGCGGTAGCTAAGGTGCCTTCCGCTGCTGATCCATCGGAGGCGAAGGCTGCTGCCGCAGTCATGGCGCGGATGGCCGCCTCCCTGCTAAAATCTGACGGATGAGGGGGAGCAGGCCGGGAATCTAAATGAACGGCCGGAGCGCTAGGCCCCGCTTCCGCCGCTGGCACGCACAGGGACGATGGAAGCGTAACCGTCACATCCAATAGCTCGGATAACGACGAAGCCATCGGCGCCGTCGAGTCGTGTGACTTTAAGCCACGCACCAGTGATGATGCAACGGCCGTAGAGCGCAAGCATGCCCCTGTAATACCATCCTGCATTCCATCACCGCTGCCCACGCTGATGCCACCAACCGGCGGGTGATCTGCCGCCGCCTTCCTGGCACATTGTAGCCCCTCAAGTTGCTCCGGCGCAGCTTTTCCGGCAATACATGCGGATATTGAGCTGCCTCTGTTGATGCCGTTGTCAACTTGACAAGATGACGTCTCCACCGCCGCTGCGGCAGCTGCCGCTGGTGATAGCAACGGTTGTGCGTTGCTGGCCGAGCCAGGGACAAAATTTGATGCTTCAGCGTGACAAGTGCATACAGTGTCGCTGGCGACACCGGCGGCACCGCCGCTGCAATGATAGCAACATGTACTACTGCCGAGCGGGACGGTGCTGAAAGAGCTGTCCGTGACGCTGGTGACACTGCGCATGACAGGTGTAATGGACATAACACTGCAGCTGGCGCTTGTGATAGTGCTACCTGCGTCAACAGAACTGCCCATGCTAGCGCTGTGTTGCAAGCCACGGCTGCACCGAAATACATCCCGACTGCGGGAATCCTGCTGCTGCTGCTTCTGCGGGTAAATGCTGCAGCGCTGCTGCTGGTAGTTGCCATGGTAAGTTTGTTGATGCTGCTGGTGGTGGTGGATGTGCTGCTGATGCGGAGGCGGATGTGGGTGGCATCGGTGGAAACGACAATGCCCAGGCGGGACCGGCATAAGCTCTGTCTTGGCGGACTGCATACCATCCGTGCTTGGCGGCTGTGGCGCTGGAAAGGGCTGCGACGGCGGCGCCAGCTTCCGCGCCGCCTGAACTGGCCCAGTCAGCGGGGCCGCGATGTAGGCGTGCCCAAGGGAGCTGCCCTCGAACAGCTTGGCTGCGTCGGCGAGGTATGGCATGCGTAACAGTTGCTCCACAGTAGGACGGTCCCGTGGGTCGGTCCTAAGGCAGGCGGTAAGAAGCTCTAGAAACTCGGCTCCTTGCTGAGGCCTCAGGCGCTGCCGCAGCGCCTCAGCGGCAGAAACAGCCACCTTCCCATCCGCTGGCAGGGCCACGCCGCTACGCGGCTTGCCGGTTACACGGGCGGCCATGTGATTCGGTAGAGGCCCCAGCAAAGCTGCGATGCGGCCAATCTGGTCCAGTGATGACGTACCGGGAAACAGCGGCTCCCCGGTGGCGAGCTCCGCCAAAGTGCAGCCCAGAGACCAGACGTCTGGGCCAATTTACGCGGCGAAAGGGTTTCGGCAATTTGGGGGCAGTTAAAGCCGATGCCTTTTGACAAGGTAAGACCAGATGCGGCTCGCAGCGGGTGCGTTGGCTCACGTGGCATTTGGTCTTTGGTATAGGCTCAGCGTGGAACTCCAAGTGCAATTCCAAGTACACTGTATGCGGCAGTGAGTTGGAGAAAAGCGCCCTAAATGGAAAGCCAATGAACACATACTCTCTCTCTCTCTCTCTCACACACACACACACCTGTCGGGGTACCGTACGGCATGCCCAGCAATACCTCAGGTGCACGGTACCACCGCGTGATCACGTAAGGTGTCCAGAGACCGGAGTCATCGCCGCCGTCACTGCCGTCACCATTATTATTCCGTGTCGCCGACAACAAGACAGCCTCAGAATTGGCCGAGCCGGAGAGGTATCTTGCGAAACCAAAGTCGCAAAGCCGGAGCACGCCCTCGGAATCTACAAGGATATTCGCCGGCTTGACGTCTCGGTGAATGATCTGCGCACACCCGCATAGCGCAGAGTTGAATATTCTGCCAAGTATGCAGAGTGGGTTACCTGGGTAGGGTATAGTTTACTGAAATTTATATTTGGCTTTAAAAGCTAAATGAGTCCGGACGCTTGTTCGAATTACAGCCCGTGTGAAGTGCCCGCACCGATATCGTACTTTTCGCGAATGCAGGTAGCACAGTGCCTGGACGATCTGGAAAGTGAGGCGTCGGAGCAACGGCTGCGAAAAGCCGCGCGGGAAGCGGGTCTCGAGCAGTTGATGGGTGGACTTGCCACCATACTCGAACACCATACATACGCGACCTGTCAAGTAAAGGGAGTTCATCTGTTCTGCCTGGCCATGTCTAATAATAGGAGTGTCCGTGTCTGGGTGAAGATTTCTCGATTTAATGCGGCAAAGCGGTACCAAGGCACATTGAAGTGGTGAAGCTTATGTGGATTGCATGCTAAGTTGCTGGTGGTTGAAACATAGACAGCCTACTTTATCTGCGATGGGCAAAGCAGCTCAGGCATGACGCAATGCCGTTCAATTTCAGACAGGCATTTTAAAACACAACCTAGATAGGTCCCGACCTTGAAGTGCCAAGGGATACTGCGCAATGCTCCGGAAGCAAGGTCGAGTAACAAAATTATTGCATAATGCCAGGGATAACGTTCTGACGCGCCATGTCGTGCCCTGACATATCACATATTCTGGCGTTCGTGCTGTCCGAAAGAGAAGCTCTGCGCAGATGCCTACCTGAAGGTGTCCTAAACGCGGATTGCAGCTTAATGATGTTCGGGTGGCTAACCGCCTTTAGAAGCTGTACCTCCCTCAATGCTATCTGCATTACCTGGGCAACCGAGTGGATTGGTTAGAGATTACCCCATCAGGCAAGATCCGTCAGCGATTTTGAGCACATGGAGGAATACATAATATCTAGCGTCATACGAGGATTCTTTGTAGTGCAGCTGCTCGCGCGCTCGATACAGTGTGGTGTAAAGCGAGCAGGACGACTTCATTCCGCGCCAGCAATAACTCACCTTTCCTTCTTTGTGTGCCTGTTTCCATGTTTTGAGCGCGATAAGTATCGGCCCAGGCACATGTTCAACTTGTCGATATTCCGCACCCAGCAACATCTCCATAGTGCGCGGGCTGACCTCGCAAAGCTGCACATCACCATAACTACCATGTCCCAGCCAGCAACAATGATGAAAGACCTGCGCAAAAAATCCGAACTCCTAACTGCTGGCCCTAATACGGAAAATGGCTAATCCGAACGGTGCCAGCGCGCACCGTATTTCATTCATATAATAAATTTGAAGGAATCGAAGCGGTGCAGCTTACCTCCATATGCACGCGCAAAGCTCAGCGGACGTTAACGCGCACACCGGGCATCGCAAGAAGCGAGTTACGTTGCACCTAAGTGTACCTGACGTAGCTAATGCTACCAAAAGACTGGGCGGGTAAGAACACTCCGCTCAAACTGTAATAAGGACTCTCTTGCATTTTTTGCATGTTCCGTAAGGTTTACGAAGTACAGCACGTATCCTGCGATTTGGCCGATACCGGTATCATGAGAGCACCAAAACGATCACCGCCGATGGGTTCTGTACAAATGCAGTAATATCTCAGAGTTTCGAGTTCTTTTTGTTATGGTGGTGTTTAAGGAAACCGGAAGAAGGCCACATTCAAAGGCAAGTCGCAAACCCTGCTTAATCTAACATTTTAACGAGGTATCTGGCATATAAATCGTGTTCATGTCATTCTTTGTTTGATGTTTTATTTGTCTAACCATCTGTTCAGCTCCTGCCCCGATTTGGCGCTTGGTCAGCTCGGGTCGTAATATAATCTTAACCTATGTTAGTTCAATTGATGCTTGATATAATTTTCAGGTTCTATTTCTGCCGACCAGGAAAGTACGGCTGCTGTCTAAGATACTGCCATACGTATTACACCTTCCTTGCAGCAAATGAATGGAAGGAAATGAATACTAATCATAGGGAACAATATGTGATAGTTTACTCGTAAGGTGTTTTTTGTTTACATTAAATGCAACCTGTATAGTGACTGTGCTCATAACCTGATCTCTCTTAATTGGATTGGGGATTACTTTCAATTATGCACATACTGCCTGAAATCATTGCAGCATTGCTCCCGTCGTAGTGACGTCTATCGGGGTCGAATTGATCCGTGACCGCGACTGATTGCAACTGCCCCACAACTACAGTGCAGGTAATGAAGATACAAGTTATCTCTATGGTACACAAACACTAACCACGAATCCTTGCAAGCAGTGTACCGTAATGCTGTGATTGACAGTGTAAGCCGGGATTGTTATGGGTACGGTATTCGCGGTATAACAAGCGAGAGCTTGTATGAATTAAATTCCCTTACCTCTCGTATGATCGAGTCAGGATTAAGGCTCACTCGACACGAGTTTAGGCAAACAAAAGGGAGCAAAGGACGAAAAAACAAACCTAGGCAAACAGCTTGAACGAAAGCCGTACACTCCTCTCAACGTCTTACCCTTCTTGAGACACACAACATCCAACAATTACTAAAGATCTTCAAATTAGATTATGCCCCATGAATCAGACGAACCAGACGTCTGTTCTAAGAGTAACGAAACCACGTCTTTCCCGCTCTTTCCCAGTGTCGACGCGAAGCGCCTTTAGCGATTGCTATAGATAACGCGGGCAAAACCTAAACCTACCGAACCAGTCCTTAGCCTGCACTGTCGCAATCAATTTAGGGTCGCGACCGGCTCTCATGGGGAACAGGAGTAACGGTGCAAATTCTAAAAGCAGCACGACAGTTTCCACTTTTTACCCTGTGCTCCAGCATCTCTGCGCATGGAGGTCATTCGCTTCAGGGATACCACTGGTGTCTTTCCCGTCACCTTACTTGGTTTGAATCCATTATTCCAAGGATACCGCCGTAGGACCCAAACCTATTCGTATGCTTAGCTTTACCTCACACCACCCCCACATGTTCTGCTAGCCGCGCTTCGGTATTTCTAAGTGCGCAGCAGCCTGCCGCATGACCACGCCCGTGGTTAACCCCGACGGTGAGCGGCCGGGCCATAAGTGTGATATAAAGCCTGAAATACAGCGCAGTGACAGTGTAACCTGCGCGGGACATCTGTGCGGACTGACTGCATGGCATTGCGCTTGCCCCGCCCCACATTATCGCATACGGTTAGGTTCCTGGGCCAAATTAAGTTTGAAAGCACGACGACGATTGCTAGCCACTCCGCGCCGCGTGCCGTATCGCGTGCCGTATCACAGAGCAACGCAGCTGCCATCTGAAGTCGATATTCCTTTAGATTATATATACATTTACAACCGGAGTCCCTATTCCGTCCACTGTTATGTTGTGTTCCGTCGCCGCTTCATCAGCTCGACGGCGGTGGAAATTAGTCATTCATGGAAAGAACCGGATGCCTGCACATCTTGCTAACGAAGTAACGAACCGGCCTTCCCGTCCGTCTGCACACGTAGAGAACAAGATGACGAAATGTTGAACGGCCGGATGTTTCTACACCAGTGGACATTTCATATATAATAATCGACGTAATAAACAATGTTCTTACTCGGGTAGCGGCCTGACAAACTTTTCCAGGTCCTGCACAACTGAATCAAAATCAGCCGCGCTGCTTCAAAATCAAAAGCGCGCCGCGTCCAACCTGCCTGAGCGAGGTCTTTGCGTTCCCCGGCATTTCATTTCGCCACTGTGCCTTTTCCCAGTCGGTTGGGGTTCACAGCACTAACGGCATCATAAATCACCCAAAACCTCTTTATCGCCTTCTATTCCGTGTTTCATCGTCGTGCTAGGGACACGGAGCGACAGCGGCAGCATCATTTTACCCCACCTCCACCTCCTGCGAGGGGACACAGACAATAGCACCCGACAAAATCCTCTCCAAAGCGCAACACCCTAAGCCTCGTGACCTCTCCCCCCCCAAAAATGATCGTTATACAAGAATATGGTAAAACCCAAACAAGCGCTCAACCCGTCGCTATTTGCCGGGCGGGGCCTCACCGGCGCCCCGGGGACGCTGACGATGACCGTGCTACGGGGCTACTGTGTCTGCCGGCACGGCCACCGTTGCACCCGGTTGCCACTGATGTACTGGCGGCCGTTCGACATGTGGCCTGCAGCCCCGCTTCCTTTCGCGGCACGATCGGCAGCAGCATCATGGACAGACCCCAGCCTATGCACTGCGGCAGGGACAAGAGTATAAGGAAGAATGGAAGATCAGAGAAGACGAACAACGAAGGGGCCAACGCGAAAGCCTGGACAGATGGACAGAAGACGTCAAAAAGAGCAGGAACGGTACATGCCACTGATAAAACCTCGGGAACATGAGGAAAGTTAATGTGAGGCTGGACGGCCGATGGCCGGGACAAGGCAAGGTGAGATGGCAAGCGGGCAAATAGGAATGGGTTGGCCCGTTGGCGAGATGAAGGTCAGGCGCCGCAGGACCGCGATTGGAGGGGGCCGCGAAGAGTGCCGAGCATTGTTTACGGCCCACACGCGGCTGCTATTCCGCGGGACTTAAGTCTTAAAACACACACGCTCCGTGTCAATATTACCTGCATCGTCGCCGTGATGAGAAAAGTGGTCTGATGGAGGGCAGGGCGGAACGGGGAAAGAAACAGGCGGGAATCAGCGCAGCCAGACCACGGAGTCGAGGCGTGTGGTGCAGATGCTAAAACTAGGGTTGGTGTTCCGGTCAGGTCATCATATGATCGTTTACCGAAGCTTAGTATCAAGGTCAAACTATGAACGCTATAGCAACCTCAACAATGTAATTGGTTTGCAAACGCGATGGAGAGTTACCCATGTTCATGTTCAACGGATTTCGGAAAAGCTTCCCGGAGGTAAGCCACCGACACTGCCACCACGGCTTCCGACGCAAAATTTGCGCGCTGCAGACAGCTCGCCCTGACTCACCTGGAATCCAAACTTGTGGATGAGCCAGCCGCCCAATGCTGCACTGCCACTCCAGCCGAAACTCGTCACAGACTCTAGGCTGTTCCAGGCGGCACGACGCTCCTTAGGTACAAAGTCCTGAGTCCATAGTCGCACAACAAATAATGCAGAGCAGCGTCAAGGTACTGCACGTTGTCGTCTTGGCGGCCTGGCCAACAGCGGAATCAAAAAGACACCCCACAAGTACCACCGTAGGTCTACTGACCTACCTTTCTTGCCCGGCCTTCCCACATTCTCTTCTCCCCATCAGCCCCAAAGCCTCGGCTCACCACCACCACGCCAGGACACACGATTGCCGATCAGTAGTGCAGCGTAATCAGGGTCAAGGACGCGATTCATCCTTGCGCCCATGCAAATAAAGTGAATTTTTTTTATAATTTTATTTTATCCGCCCATGCGCCCAGCCTTCTCTCGCCGTCTCAAACCGTGAAAGGGGAGGAACGGGGGCTGTACGCTGCTGGGGGAAGAAGCGAACGGTTACGTCCCCGTCGGTACATTGGGTGTCACATGCGTTACCGGTTGTCTCGCCCTGTCCCTTGCTCCTTAGTAACCTCGTTCATGTAATACATGCACACACACAACAAGCACATAACTCACACACACACACACGCTCTCTCCCTCACAAGCTCACCATGAGGATGGACTTCTGCAGCGGGTAGATGGAGTTCATGATGGAGGTTCGGGCGATGTAGATTGGCACCATCAGCCTCTGGTCGTGCCATCGCTGCGGAGGGAGGGGAGCGGCGCCGGAGAGGGAGGGGCAGGAGGGGTCCGCTGAACCGACGGGAGGTCAGGGACATCAAAGCCTGGCAAACCTAAGATAGGTTACACACCTAAGATAGGTTACACACGAGGGGGAGTGAGGAGAGAACGAAACTGTCAAAAGGAATACCGGCGGGGTCAACGACCCCGACTCTGGAGAGCAAAACAGCGGGATCGGTTCTCTCATGTGCGCGTATAATGGGGAAGGCAGAAGCCCTTCTGATGATCTTAAGTTCGCGCGCCACAGTTGATTTTCCTTGAAGAAACCTTCAAGGTAGCTGTACCGTGCCCACAACAGCGCTTACTGCCATGTCAACTTTCAGGTTATCTGGCACCCTCCGTTTTACACTCCACTCGGGTTTGTGGGGCCTTGTCCTTTACCTCCCCGCCTTCTCACGTTAGTGTGCGTGGCAATCCAGTAGAGAAGGGTGATTCCAATACCCCGATTTAGAACCATAGTCTGCACTCGACCCAGCAGCCGCGATTCGCGCTGCGCCAGGTAGGCGGCGGCGGAGAGGCACAGCGGGATGGCGCAGTACATCAGGTTGACATACATGGGCGCCAATCGGACCTGGACGATGGCCGGGATGGGCGCGGGGCCCGGGAGGCAGGTTAAGAAAACGTGTCCGGGCGGGTGGCGTTCCGGGGGAGGGCAGTTCCAAGAAAGGCAGAAAATCTTTTTCGTCAATCCCTCCTTGTCACAGGATGTCGAGTTATCTGTATTTAGTGTGCACGAGGCTTCTACCCTCGTCTCCACAGCTAACACGACGCCCTATCCTCCCCGCCATCCGCAAGCCTTACCGCGTCCTTGAAGAAGATGGGAAAGAACTTGATGGTCATCCCCGAGGCCAGGCCCATGGTGCAGTCAGTGAGCGCCAGGACCCCAGGAATCCAGGCCATATTCAAACACAGGAAGCTGGCACGGCGGCAGAATCAACGGCAGGGGCCGGGACAGAGTCAGAGTCGGACGCAGAGGCAGGGGGCAGGGCCAGGGGTCGGGGCCGGGACCGGGGAGGACAGCCCATTTACGGCTTAGGTGGCTTCAGCTGCTCCCCCTCAGCTGCAGAAATATGGATGACCGCGTAAACAAAGATAGGGTTGAGGCGCATCAGAAGGACTAAACGGGATTGGGTCCTAAGATGCAAGGTGCGGTCCAAACATGCGGAAGGCCAAGAACGGGAAATGGGCACTGCCAGCGCAGTCGGCCTAGTACCACAGACATATCTTCGTATCACATCTATTATGTTAAGCTCTCACCGGTACTTCATTGGGTCGAGGCTAGTGCTTCCAACGGTCAGCTGCGGAGGCGGCTCCCGAGGATTTGTTGCTGCTGCTGCAGGAGCTGGCCCTATCGGCCGCCACCTGCTTCCTTCATGTGCTCCGATACCGCCATCTCCACCGCTTCCGTCGCCAACCGCCATTTGATCATTGGCATATACTACGGCAGCAACCGATGCAACCGTTGCTACTGCCGGCACCGCGGCGGGGGGGCCCGCGGTGATGGCAGGTAACCGTTCGGATGGAGAGGTGTGGATGTTCTTGGTTGATCCCCATGGCGGCGACAACGTGGTGTCTATACCGGAGCTGCCCAGCGACGCCCCCATCAGGCCGCTGGTATTGGCGTCTTTGTACAGAATGGGATCGCCGGTAATCACAGCCGCCGCCGCCGCCGCTGAAGGCACTGCGACCGGCGCCGTGACGGGATATAGCAGCGGCGGCGGTTGGTTTACTTCCGCTTGAAGGGTTTGTGAACTCAGTTTGGGTGTGTCTGGCTCGCTGATGACCTCAGCCTCTGCGGCAGATTCCTCCTCTAGAAACGGCAGCAGTGCCAGAGGCGGCGACGCCGCCGCTGCTACTGCCGCGAGCGCACCACCGCCAGCGCCACTGCTGCTGCCGCCACCGCGCGCGGACCCGCAACTACTGGAAGAACCTGCCCGGCTGAAGGTGCGCGACCGGACCCTATGACGGCAAGCAAAAGCCGAAGAAACTTTTCAACGATAAAACGACTGGGATTATCGTACACGGTGATACCATCTCGCTGTGACACACATCTCCGTATGTGCCATTGCGGCAACAGGGATGGACCAACTGCTCAAAAACCCGGCCGCCCCTTCCTCCCCCCTGCCTAATCGCACGCACAGTCCGGGGAAAGAGATCAAACACCTTACATTAACCGTAACGCCGACGCGGCACCAATATCAGCGCCTCCACACACACATACACGTGCCTACCTACGTACGACATACACAATCTTTGCACGTCGACGCACGTATCGAGAAAACGTCCGCGCGCGCACGGACATGCCAACTCACGATTTAAAGCTTCCCGGGGTAAGCAAGCTGTTGAAAGATAACTCCGAGCGCACGGAGTCCGCCATGAGAGAGGGTTCACGGCTACTGCCGGCGCCACTGTCGTCGCCATCAACGGCGGTGATGCCGGAGCCGCCATCGCTGCCCAATGTCAAGTCCACCCTTGCCATAGGTCTGACCCTGATGGTCAGATTACGGAAGCTCTCGTATGTTGGCACGTTAACAGCACTGCTGGATGGCACTTCCGCCGCAGCCACCGCGGCTTCATCGACGGCATCGCGTACAGCATGGAACCGCTCCACCACGGCCGCCGACGTCATAGAAGCCTCCGCCCCACCCATAGGTACATCTTTACCCTGGCCCCAACCGTCTACGCCAGCGCTGGCTCCCGCCAGGAGCATCTCTCTACGGTCCCCCGACGGCAGCAGCTCCCCTGGCCATACCGCCGCCTCAGCTACTGCCGCGCCGCCAATCGCGGTATTTCTGAATCCTCCTCCTCCTCCGCCGCCGCCGCCGCTGCTGCTGCCGCCGATGGCGGCGTCGGCTGACGGCGGCGTCGGGGAGTTGAAGACCGAGGCCGTCATTCCGAAATGGTCGGTGGTGGGAGACGACGTGGTGGGAGACAGCAGCAGCGCGTGACTGATGGCCTGCGGCACCGATGTCGGTGCTGGTGCTGGCTGAACGCCGGGCATAACAGCAATCGCCACTCCCGCGTCCGATACCCGGGGCGATGTAGCTACTGTTATCCCTACACTGCTGCTGGGAACCTTACTGACGGCGGCGATGTCGAAGCCGACATCACGACTGCTGTATGCCCCGCTGCTTGATATTGACCCGACGTCGGGTGGGGTGTAGCCGTGGGCAGCCGCCGCGATGGTGGGGAAGACCGGGCGGGCGGGGCTGCAAGCTCCACTGACCTGCAGGTATGCGCGCATCCGATGGCAGTTCTGTCACCATGTATAATATATATATATGTGTGTGTGTGTATATATGGGATGTTAAACTGTGGGCGCGACTCGCCCTGCAAAGACGAGCACCGGGGAGCCTGACCGGACCGAGCCACAGCGCATGGGATGGAGGGGCACGTGGCTCTGTCTGTCTGTCCTGCCACGTGCTCCCCCTCTCACTCGGACCAGCAAGAGCAAAGAAAAACTCGGAGGCTCTAGCCTGGTCACTAACAGAGCACAGAGGAGCACCACGAACGCGCGGAAGGAACGGGGAACAACTAGCTGTTCTAAAAAGGGGACCACTCTCCTCCAACACAAAACTGACCTGGCAAGAGCCTGACAGAAACACACAGAACCCCTTAGAGGAGAGACACCAGCAGGAAGGCACACTCTTACACAGTCGAGCTGGAAGAACCAAACTAAAGATGGAGAGGGGATGACGAGCCAAACTGGCGCCCCCCTAGAAAGCCTCCCGGCCTTACCCATGTATATATTTGGGGTGTTACATTGTGTATATATGTAACATACATATATATATATATATACAATTGTGTGCAGTGCTGCCACCACCTGAGCGCTTCCCGAACGGCAATGTTGCGGCATGTGCCCGAGCACCCGTCAGCCCGCCGTTCCCGAGCGCACACACACACACACACACACACACACACACACACACACACACACACACACACACACACACACACACACACACACATGCACGCATGCGCGCAGAGGAGAAGAGAGATCCACCGATTGCAGGGTGGCGCCGGCACGGGGCGCTGGTGCAATGGGGGCTAGCCACCCACCGACCTGGTTGCGATAGTCATGCTCCGCATCGGAGGACCAGCCCTCCAGGAACGGCCGGCGGTAGTCCGCGTCTCCACCAGCACGGGACTGTGAGCGCGAACCACCCTGGGATTTGTAGGCAACGTGCCGCCTGCTGCCACCGCATCCCTGCGGTGCCGGTTCAATCAAGCAGACAGCCGAGTCTAACAAAGCTTTCCAGGCAATAGATATGGAAGGTTACCGGGAAGCGGATAACGCAGCGGATGCATTACTTGTCCTTCTATAAGTGGATCTCGCATTCTCGTGTTGTTGTCGCACTGCAGGAGTGGCTGTAGGAGGGCTGTCGGAAACAAGCAGCAATGGCTGTTCATCAGAGCCATCGTGGCGTACCCTATCCAGCATGGCGATACGCCACCCAAACCTTTCCTCCCTTGCTCCATATCCCTTGCTTGTGACCTCTCCCACATCATGATAATCATTATTGTGAAAAGAGTTCTTGTACCCGGTGACCTTTCCTGTCCCTACATCCTTCAAAAGCCAAGACTTCCAAGCCCCAGCTTCCTCCGTCCCTCGCCACCGCCTCTACCTCGACCTCCTCTTCCCGGCCCTCCGCCCCGTCGGTTGGTCGCAGCTGCGCCACGCCAAGCAGCCCTTCGCTCTCCGCCCCCAGCGCCTTGTCGTCGTCGAGGCACAACATCAGCAGCGCCGGAATCATCGCCAGCGCCATCCCCAGCAGCATCACATGCTGAGGAGGGTTTAGGCGGCAGGAAAGGCGGCTTCGGAATGTGCTAGCTCATCCACCCGAAGTCCCGATTGTGAAATGCACCATGCCTCCTTGAACGGCTAACATGTGCGTTAGAAGGATTCCCATGCAGCCCTGTAACCATGGCCTCACCTCCGGGTGTGCATTATATGTATGGTGATGTGCGACGCAGGCAATGGGTGAGGAGATGGTAGAGGGTCCCGGAGGCGTTACCATCCGTAGAAGCTGTACAGGCGTGGCCCCAGCCGGTCATTCCCCTCATCGGTCCCTCACCCTAATCGTGGCGCCTTTAGACCGTCATGTTTACTGTTGCATTACTACTTAATTAAGCAACTCCTTCCTGAGACCCAAAGTGTATGATCGGGTCTCAGGCCGTGTGAAAGGCGCCTGCCGATCCCGACCCCCCACCACCACCATCCGGTCCCGGTCATGGCAAGGGCACACCCGTCTCCCTTCTTCCCTAGCCCATCCCCAACTCGTCCGTACCTGCAGCACCTCCAGTTTCCAAACGTTGCCGTTTATAGCAAACATGGCGGCGCCCACACCTGGGCCGATGCCCTGAGCCACGATATACGACCTGCGCGGTGTGGTTAGGTTAGGAAAAAAGGTTGTGGTGTGGAATCAGGAATGGAGTGGAGGAAGGAGAAAGGAATGGAGAAAGGAAGCAGGTGCGAGGGGAGCAAGGTGCAGGTCACCAGGGCATCCAGCTAGCAGAAGGGGGTTCGCGGGGTTAAGGGAGTTGATGGTTGAGTCCTCGCGGAAAGGTTAGGCTTGGTGAGCTGGCCAATAAACAGACGGAAGAGTGGTAATGGGCTGCCGGGAACACCGGCAAGGGGCTCCGTCCGGCTGTCCGTCAACCGCCTGTCTATTATCCTTTTGAGAGCGATCAGAAAGACCCGAAACGTCTCCGCCCGGAGGTTAACCCAGTCCAAAGAGCCCACATGAAGCCCAAGTACAGCCAGCCTCATTTCCATAAAACATGAACATACAGGTTTCTACTTGACGTACGAAGGAGAGCTCGATTCCCCGACAACCTACCAGGACCCACTTGACTATTAATAAATCAGTACGACAAAATAAATCTACGAACTTCGCAAGAATCAAACCTCCACATGTGTTGTGGCGAAGTGACGAACAACAGAACGAACGCTAATCGCTTTTGCCCATATGTTGCGAGCAGAGCCTTACTGCCGTACATGTGCAGCCAGGTGTACAACTTGGAGCGGTTGCCAGTGGGTACAGAATCGGCGAAGAGCGCATCCAGCACCGGGGCGTTGGCCTGGATGGGGTTTGGTATTTTGGTACAGTCCGGAAGAGGTGGGATGGCATGGTGGGTGGACTGTCGTCCTCGGGTGCCGTTGATGCTGCTAAGGATGAATCCTTTTGGGCCTTATAATCCATTTTGGACAGAGCACAAAATATTCCACAAAGACGCCGCGGGGTTGCACGGGGCAGCGCAATACATAATGGTGATGTGGTCTATTGTCAATAATATGACTCCGTCTCCTGTGACTCCCATCTTCTTCGCGTATGTTTGCCCGTGCGTGTGCCTAAGTGAAGGCTCCCCCCGGTCATCAAGGCTCGACTGCGCGCACGCGGTGGACATGTCCTTACATGGAGGACGTGGACATCACCTCAGCGAAACAACTTTGCACGCTAGGCGTTGTTCATCGCGACCACAAAAGTGCCCGATTATTCATCTCTTCTCCCGCCTCTAATAGGATGTATACAGCAGCGTGTCTCAACTGCTTTCAAAATTTTTAACTTAGGGTTTTCCCCTCTCAGGTAGGGTTACGCATTTTCAAGACCTATGCCGAATCCTAGCATTTCTTGCTGGATTCAGATATGTACTCACTCCAAAATGATCCTTCCTCGTATTTTGGTTCACACACACACACATACACACACACCTGCGCGACGCCCCAAAGTGCAAGACCGCAGCACAGGAGGCCGTACTTGTACGGCACATCGAGTACGAGCGCTGCGGAGGTGATGGCGATGGCAGCGAAAGCCACCAGACCCATCACCTTGAGAATGGAGTCTCGCCGGTGCTTAATCGCCAACCAGCCGGCTGCTCAACATCAAAAGGAGTTGGGGAGAGAGGGAGATGGTCCATCGCACGTCTCCGTGTCATCACGATATGCAGATTAAAAAGGTCCAGCAGGCAGATCCAGCACGACGGAAAATCACTACATCCCCAACCACCGCATTTGCTTTCTATTCCATTCATTGAGGGACTTCAGAGCACCACCGAGAGAGACCTAAATTGGGTTTCGCGGAGGTCGTGCGGTCATGCGATGCATTGCTGGCCTTTTCCAGATTGGCATGGGTTTGCCATGACGTCGCGGCTGAGGACTAAGAACGTGAACGTTGTGTAGCTGAAGGAAAGGAAGCAGGAGCACCCGTACAGTTCCATATAGTGGCATCGCTTGGAGTGCACGTGGGGAGAGCAGCACGATTTCGACGACGTCAACGAAGCCTACCTGGGATAGCAGCCGCTGCAAGGAAGGTACCTTGGATTGCCTGCGCATATCCGACTCGCTGCACACAAAGCCGCCGGCATAGTGGTGTCGGTGCCGTTGTGCCAAGTGAAGCTTCCCCCACGTGCGCGGTGCGCAACAATGACCGTACCTCATTTGCTCGATCATCATCACCCTCTAGCACATTAATGTAAGTGCTCAATACGCTCGAGGCCCAAATGCCTGTGGCAATTCCATCCGTGATTCTGACAGCAAAGGTGATTCGCACATTATGGTTCACCATGTTAACATGCTATCTCAGCTACTGAAGGGCAACAAAATTAAGTCATCAGCACTTAGAGGGCAATGACCTGCTCATCTTTCGCACGGTCAGCTGTGTGCCACCATTCGAGCAGGAAGGAGATATGAACTAGGACTTTATAGAGCTCTAGAAAATGAATGTAGCTTTGTAAATATGCAAGTGTTCCAGCAGTTCTAGCCAAACATTTACTGTAATCTAACCTTACATCTGACCAAAGGGTCGCTGTTTTCCATGATGCGTGCGATGGGAAACCCATACGCTTCCATAGTGCTTATATTTCTGTATCTTTGTACCCGTTAACCCTCTTTACATGCGCATGGCGATCAAATCATGCAAAACGGCGCGAACAGCATCAACTGGGGTGTTTATCGTTCCCGCCCTTAGACGACACTTCCAACTTTTGCTGGCTACCAAGTCCGTAAATTTTGGGCCAGCCAGGTAGCTCGTCGAAACCGGGAACGAAATGCAAAAGCAGCCCGCCCTAGCCCACACCGACGCCGTGAAAACGACCAGTCGATTATTATAACCGTAAACAGCTAATTGAAAATAAATCTTAATCGTTCTACCAGTCAACCTACATATTTCATTGGATTGAAGGTGTTTAGTTTGTCCTCTGATTGAAACCACAATTACCGCAAAACTATCGTTTTGCAGCAACCCCTGCCAGAATTTCATAGTATAAGCAATGAGCAACAATATACTTCAATTAACCAAGGCATTCCGCATATCCGCAATTGCGTATTCCGCTCCAGAACTTCCGTTGGCGGATCGGCGCTGTAGGCAACTGCCAGGATGGTTACTGTCAACGAAAGGCCAAGCACTGCCACCCTTTGATATTTTCTGCCTTATTCCAAGCCCTAAATTCAGAGGCACCACGAGCGTATCATTTAGCGCGTTGAGACACTATAGCACAGTCTACCAATCACACAAGGGCATGCCTCAATAAAGTGTGCAAAAGGCTCTTGAAATAAATCCATGTGCCATACGCTTGGATTTACCATGGTGGCGCTCCCATCAATTCACGGGAAGATGTACGAAAATATGGTATGGGATCCAACGCCGTAACCTTTCATTAGATGTGCTTTTCATGTTCCGCTGAGTTATGTGCATAATATCTATGTGAATAAAGTATCAGGCGCAGGTGGCCGGCACTTAGAGGAGCGAGCGACAGTAAGATTGATGGCACAATCGAACGGTTGGCTTGGCAATCTGCCTCCAGACATCAAGGCCGAGGCTTTCATCCGCAGAGACCTATATGGTTCCTACTGCAATAACTCGATACCCCGCCTTGCTCAGCTTCGGCTTGTCGTGCTCAGTATTACATTATTTCCACTGAAGCTCTTTGCCTGCTTAATTTGCGTGATATCATATTTCTTGGTCGTGGTATTTGGGAACATCGCGTTCCGTGAGCCATTCAAGGCAAAGTATATGGCTTTTTGGGGCAAATTTTGGACTCGCATGGTGCTTTATTGCTTGGGCTTTTGGTATATTAAGTGGGTATACATCAACGCCGATGGGAGCCTGAGCAACAGGCCTCCGGCCGGCCTGGAAGAACGGCACTTCGGTGGCTACGTTTCCAACCATTGCAGGTATTTGGTCCGCACTAACTGATGTGCTAAAGATATTAACATAATATGGTATTCCTGATTCATATGTTTAGGCGGCGGGACTGGCCAAGAAGTGTGACGCTGGTCACAGACCTGTGTTTTTGCAAGTTACATGAATGGACGGGCTGTCGTGCTTGATTTGCATGCAACGGCCCCTCACCTCTTATATTTCATTCGTTGTTCACACCCAGCCTCGGGTCCCTCTCCTTCTCCAGTTGGGTGGACATCGTGCTGTACATGTCCCGTCTATTCCCTAGCTTCGTCGCGAAGAAGGACGTATCAACTTTACCTCTCATCGGTCCAATCAGCAAATCTATGCAATGCCTGTTCGTTGACCGGGAGGCTCGGCTGGCCATGCCAGGGGTCGATAGTGGAAGCACCGGGCAAGGCACGTCGCAGGTATAACTAAATGGGGAGGGGTGATG
Organism: Volvox reticuliferus; assembly: GCA_019650235.1. Lineage (NCBI taxonomy): Eukaryota > Viridiplantae > Chlorophyta > Chlorophyceae > Chlamydomonadales > Volvocaceae > Volvox > Volvox reticuliferus. Next base: position 2,490,930 of record BNCP01000008.1, read on the forward strand.
TATATCCGCATGTGTTTGGAGGCTGCTACCCGTGCGTGATAGCGTGAGGGCGAAGCTAGGGCTACGCTTACATAGCTGCTTGAGATGTGACCTGATGTTCCATGCCTGTCTTAACCTGTTCCCTGGTGGTTCATCTTTACTTTTCAGGCTGGTCTCGTGCACCTTCATTTCCTTCGTGCTTGGAAGTTTACGAACGGCCGTGCAAATCTGGATATACTTACTATTGCAGTCTGACGCTCTTGACCGTCCGTGCTGTCTGCGGTTCACGTTTTCCTATTGGTTGCATGCAGCTGGTCCGTGATCGTATGCTTCGCAAATACGACGAGCAGTCTGCGGAGCTTCCCATGCTTCTCTTTCCAGAAGGCACAACCACAAACAACCGTTATATTATGCCGTTCAAGCGGGGCGCCTTTGTTGCTGGTGTTCCCGTACAGCCACTTGTGCTGAAGTATGATACCTCAGGCCGCTTCTCGCCCACATGGGACAGCATGCCCGGCCATCTGCACATCTTCTTGGCAATGACGGAGTTCTCTTTTAGGGTAACATGCTACATGTTGCCCCTGTATAAACCATCGGAGGCGGAGAAGGCGGACCCGGCTTTGTACGCGGAGAACGTACGTCAGATGATGGTGAAGTACAGCGGGATCCCTGCCTGCGATGACACGTACGCCGACAAACTTGCGTTTTTTAAATACATCAAGGAGCAGATGGCACAGCAGGATAACCAAGGTCATCGAGGGCCATTGGTGGACGGGAGAACGACGGCAGAAACCAAAGCACCTTCAAAAGTGGAGGTAGAGGCACGGGCAGCGGTTTACGGCCTGCGTCATCGCAAGGAGCCAGCAGCGAGGGTGACGACCAAGGTTCGTTAGACTTCTTGACTGCGCTAATAAATAGCAGTAGCATGGAGCAAATCTTCTGCCGTTTCTGATCATCAGGGATGTGTGACCCCTGGTGCATGTAAATATTAGCAAAATACAGCGCAACATGTTATGGCACTGTGCCACTTGGGAGGATGCGGTGTGGACAGCTTCATCGCCCTAATCCGCGTGTTAAGTTTACTTGCAAACAAGAGTTTAGAAGTAGATGTGGGGGCGTCAGGCAGGCAGTTCATAGATAGATAGAACGTGCCAAGCTATCCATCTGAGGTGGGTCTAGGATGTTGTACCTAGGCTGTTTTGTATTCGCACATAAATGTAATCCGCCATGGGCTGGATCTTTCTGCTTCGTATGGATTTCAGGTTGACCGGGGGCACTGCAGGTGCGGTCTCGTTGCGCCCAGACGGACTTGCGCGGAGGTTTCGGGGACGGAGTTACGTCTGATCGTCTGTAGTGTACCCTGTCTGTGGTAACATGTAGGGATGTTTGCGCAGGCTCAGAGACGTGGAGGGCGAAAGGCGTCTGTCCTAAACGAACGGGCTGGGGCTCGTCGACTTCGAACTTCTGCGCGCGACCTCGCGTGTAAGATTTCGCGTGAGGATCAATGGATTCATAGGTATTTTCTAATAAAATATAATTTTGTACATGCCCGCGCCCTGAAGCATGACACGCCGTAGATGGTAGCGTGAGTGACAGTACCTGTAGGCAGGAATAGCGAGCAACGGTTGGGGGGGGGGGGCGGTGGCGCTTTTTAAGTCATGTACACATGGACCGAACGCCAAATATGTATTTATATAATGTGGGGAAATTTCAGGGTCATATCTATACCGTAATCTCAGACGTCGCTGAATGCTGCCGTCGCTCTGTCCTAATCTTCGTGAAGATTCGTCCTGTCGATCGGACAATCGCAATTGCGCCGTACTATTCCTGCTAGTGGGTTTATACTAGCTTGAAACTGAAATATGTATATGTTACATTGTAACTTCAAATGCTTTACCTATAATATCCTCGCCCCTGCTGCTTCATCCCCAAGGCTGCCGCTGCTGTCACTTAAAGTCCTTTGCTGCCGTTGCCTTGCATTAACGAGCGAGTAATACATCTTTACAACATAGAAATCTAGCACTATGGACATCATGGACATGGCGCATCTCGCCGCGCGGGAACGATCTCCACGTATGGCAGCATCACCAAGTTCACCCTGCACGTCGCCGCAGGCTTCAAGCTTCTTGGGCTCAACGCCAACGTCAACATGGTCAAGCATGGTGCGTGCGAATGGTGTGTCCGAGCATCAGCGCATCAGCACTCCTGGCGAGGACCCTTCGCCGCGGGGCTCGTTTGAGGAGTCCTCGCCGGTACTGCGTAGGAGCTCTCTGGAGCTTGGTTTGAGTCGCTTTCAACGATCTTTCAAGCGCTACTCGGCATTTGACTAAAGACGCTTTTTCAGCTGGCGTTTTGCCACGTACTTCGCTGGCCGGTTGCTGACGCAGCTTGAGGTGGCAGACTGGTAAATGTTTTACATACTAATCTCGATGCACATAAGGTTTACAGGTGGGCAGGACGTAGGTTATCGGGCGGCGTAATGCTGTCCGGATTCGTTCGTCCCGGGACCGATGTTTTCCCGGTTCGAAGTTGTGCATGCTACGTTGTGAACGATTGGCATATTTTGAATGCTTTGGCGGTCGCATTTTCTAGATAGCATGCGAACTGGCCGGCATTTACACCAATCGTCTGTATCAGTACGGTCTAACAGGATTGACGAATGCAAATGAACTTGAGTTGCATTTAACTGTTGCATTTTATAGTTGGATGTTGTCAGTTGGTTTTGATCTCGGATTTTAACCTCGACGTTTATTATGGTCGGTATATATATGGACAGGATTAGGTCGGATCGCGTACTAGCCTTTACTAAATTAAGAGTTTACCGTCACGCAAGCAAAGGTGTAAAAAGGAAACACGGTTTTTTATTAATAACACACGGAATCCCGATCAGGCTGTGGCGGCGAATACCAAGCCCGTTCAGCAATAGGTCCACAGCAGCAAGGATGCAGGAGAACGCAGAATGGCGCAAACACGGTCAGCGAGGGGGTGATAGCACATGCCGTGAATTACCCACCGCGTCGGCTGGTCATGGCTAGGAAGGATTTGGAAGGACGAAGAAGGTGCGCCTTGCACCTTTCCCGATTGAGCAACTGGCGATTTTCGATCATTGGCCTCTTTGCACTTCATGAGCCACGTGGCAATGCAAGATGATTACTGCGGTGTCTAAGTTGATGCAAGCGAAGCAGGTTATCTTCTCGTGTATCGCTGGCCGTACTTGGGACTGTTTAGTGAATCATCGAAGGAGAAGCTTTATTGTATAGATGTGCAACTGGATGGGTCAATAGGGGTCAATACACAGCTCGTTACTCCAGCGCTGCCTTTTGCTAACCACAAACCGAAAAAGCAAAAAGGGCAGCAGACTACCAAAGGCAGGGGAACGAAATGGCAACGGACCTTTCACTGCAGGAGAGCAAACACAACGCGAAGGCGCAATAGTAGTACTGCAGGCGCTTGAGCCATGGTGGTGCTCAAAAACACCTGTGTATTTTCACCTATTTTGATTAGCCAGCTACTCAGTTGGTAGGAGAGGGGCACAGAAAAGTGAAATCAAGCACTAACTAATCACTTGTTATCCGTGGCCGTTCACGAAAACAGTCTCTACAGCCTACTTAACCTTTAGAAATAACCATGCCACTGCACTGTGCGACGCCATGTAACTGGGGTCTGTGAACAGTGGGGAAAAGGTGCCGTGGTACGGCGGGTCTCACAAACTCGCCGCATCTCGCATCTAAAGGGGGGGGTACCTGGCGGGCATCTAGCTTGCAGCCGCATCCATCTAGATACTGTTCCAGTCATATCTAGATACCTTAAGACCCCCCCCCCTTCTTCACATCTCTGGCCGCATCTAGATATTTGGACACCTCCCCGTAGCCGCATCTAGATACCGTCTTAGCCACATCTAGATATCCAGACCGGTCCCCCTAACCGCATCTAGATATGGAAAAACGCTATTTAGATACCGATATGGCCCCCATTTTAGATATTAAAAAGCAATTAAAATGATATCTACAGCCAGGTGCTTTGCCGCATCTGAGGTCCGTTGATACCCTCCTCGTGGTATGCGCTGGCTCACGCGTACCCGACAAGAGCTGCTAACTAGTTGGGGATTTCCCGCAGGTGTGCAGCCGCGTCAAATGTGCTATCAATCGGTTCGCGAGTGTCCCGCCACGTCTGTGCTCTGGCGATGTACAACTGCCGCGTCTTATGCGCTGGCGAACGAAAAAGGGTTCTGCCACGTCTCATGCGCCAGCGAAAAGAAAAAACCGAGACTACTAAACTATGCGTCCTTGCACCTATCCCGTTCGTGTCCACACTGGCTGATCCCTAATATTTTGCGGGTGCTCGCTTCCAGAGTGGACCTGCGCGTGCCTGGCTAATCCTAAAACCCAACCCAAACCCAAACCCTCAATAAGTCTCCCCTCTCCCTCGACCCCAGGGCAACTCTCTGCCCAAACCATCCCAAATTAAATTTGGATCCGTGGCCGGCCGTGACACTTTTGCAGGCTCATGACCACCAAGGCCGATGCAGACTTGCTGTGTGGTTACTTGACATTATGCGGGTGAGGGTGAGGGTGAGAACAAAAAGGATAACCTAAGGTCACAACACATCGAGTAGTTAGGAGCTGTTGTGGCCTGGGATTAGTGCCAGCACCATGGTACGGGCAGCAGGATACACTAAGTCACTTTATCCAAGGACCAGTGTTCTCTCATCATGTTAGAGGAACACCAACCTAAAAGTAGTCCAAGGGAGCAGCGTTGGTGTCGTGTTTCCAACAATGCTAATTCTATAGAAGATGAATTCCATGTGCTGATGGAATGCCTCGGCTATGCTGGAACACGTGCCAGTTCTGCTAGGTTAGGGTTTGTGCAGCAGGTTGCTACGATGCTACAAATTATGTCGGCGAAGGACGAACTAGGCCTTGCCCGGAATACACATAGCATTTATCCAAGACGGCTATGTTGTTTTTCGGCCGGACTTTCTGGTAGTTTGCCGTAGTTTTTCTATGACTTCTGCGGTTAGAGTCGTTAGCTTAGTTCCAGGGTCGGTTCCAGATGCTGATGATGACGTGATGATGATGTTACAAACTCAGGAAGAGCTCGTAAGGCCCGTACGAGCCAGGAGGCTCAAAGGACCGCAAGAACGAGCAGTGAAAAAGAAAGAAAAATGATAGTAAAAAGATAGCGAAACGGAATACTAGTGAAAGAGAAAACATACTGCAGGACGAGGTCAAGTCCTGCCAACATGCGATACACGCTTTTTACGGATGTTATGAATAATCCGAGCAAGGTGCAATTGATCCTGTATTGACATAACCTGAAGCATTGTCGAGTTCTGTCCCACTCCTAAGCCAGCAAAATCGGCACGGATTTCATCATAGGCAGGACATTCCATCATCACATGGTACTCATCTTCCACAGCATCAGCATTGTTGCAAACACGGCACCAGCGTTGCTCTCTTGGACGACCATTAGGGCGGTTAACTTCTAGAGCCCAAGCACCAAGACGAAAACGAAGAAGGGATGTGTAGGCAGGCATTGGGATATAGCTAGCACCATGCAGCGGCATACCCATCCAATTAGTGTGCCTACACATTTTCACACCAGGTTTACCACCATCAGATACAAAATCACGCGGTTGGGTAAGCAAACGTGGGCTTAACCAGTCTTCGTTGAAGCGTTCTTCCAGGGTAAACATGACAGAGCCAACACAAATCTCTCTAGTAGCCAAGAAGTTCACACGATCTTCGAGACCTAAGTCAATTGGAACATCTGGCCAATGCCCCAAGCATCTCAACATTTTTAGGACAAAAGAACCCCAAGTAGGGCTAGAACAATCAGACAAGAGTGCAGTACGAATTTCTTCACGAAACACATTATAAAAGATACCATTTCTACCTCGCACTAATCTGTTCCAAAAACGAAACACAAGAGTAGCCCAATAAAGATGTAGGGGATCCTGACTGAATTCTCTGAAAAGAAGTCTGTTATCAGGGACCCTGCCAATGGATGCAAGTGTTCTAAGAAACGTTCGTTGAATCCCCACCATGCGATCCTCCATCGCACCTTCAAAATAACAGTACCTGCCTTGCGCATCACGGGGGTTATCAAGTAATCGTGAGAGAAAATACGGACTCCACACTTGGGCACCATAAGAGAGAATTGCACGTATTTGAGTGTCGAAACACCTCAGGGCTATCCGAGGAATAAAGAGGCCCCTTCTGTTAAGTTTATCGATAAGGGCATACATAGCGCGTTGCCCTGCCTCAAAAAGCTCATTAGTGCAGGATTCAAAAGGTGCGTCTGGACCGTAATAAAGGCCTAAGTACCTGGCCCGAGTGACCCACTTCATCTCTTGAAATTCGTACCGATTGCCATCTAAACATCTCAGCCCTACCCTCAGGATTTGGGAAGCCAACAGCCGATGCTTCTGGTCAGGGTGAAAATAGACTACCTCACACTTACGGGTATGAACAGTCATACCAAAGGCAGAACACCATTCACCCAAAGCCGTGAGGACACACATTAGCCGTCGGTGGTTGTGCGCAAGTAAATTGAGATCATCGGCATAGAACATGGTTGGGATGCGAGTGCTATCAACCACAGGTATATCCTCCACATACATGCCCTTTGGGTTGCACAAGTCCTTAGTTTCTACATAGTCAGCAAAGCCCTCAATAAAAAAACCGAACAAAGTGGGGCTAAGTGGACAGCCCTGCTTAACTCCTTGACATGACTCAAAAGCGTCACTTATGTCACCATTAACACGCACTCGGAGTAAAACCTTACGGTAACAAGATTTCAGCGCTTCAAGCATGGATCCATGAATTCCACGTTCATGAAGCCGTTTCCACAAAAGATCCCGTGGCACCCTGTCAAAAGCTTTCTCAAAATCAACCTGGCACACAAAGAGAGGCCGACTGGAGCTAGGTCCGGTTCTATGCCTGTCTGTCAGGTGGCGAAGGACAAGTAAGTTATGGATAGTGCCAATTTTAGACCTGAAACCTCCCTGATAGGAAGAACGAGCCTTAGCTGCCTCACCCCAACGACTAAGCCTCCTTTCTAAGGCAAAGGCATAACACTTGGCTAGAGCACTCCCAACAGCTAAGCCTCGATAATTACCCTTATCCATTGGGTCGCCCTTCTTATGAATAGGGGTGAGGTATGAGGTTGTGAATTGTTGAGGGTAGTCCCCGGTGCTCCGTATATGTTCAAAAAGACGGTGTATAAAGGGAACAAGCAGGTTAACTGAACGACCCTCAATCTCCATCTTAGCTCCCTTATAACACTCCGCTGGTACATGATCAGGACCACTCGCCTTATGGTTATGCAAACAGTGAATGGCACAAGAGACCTCCGCAAGACTAAAAGGCTCATTAAGTTGGGTGGCTTCCTTGAAGCGCTGGACCCGTTGGCCGGTGCTAGCTTCCCAACCATTACCATTGCGCCCATGCTGCCCATTAATAAAACTCAAGATAGCCTCTGCATCACTGTCTCGATAAGCATTCTCTTCATTATATAAACCCTGAAAGTAATCCTTCCAGTCATTGACATCAGAAAGCAGGCAGTTCCCTTGGGTACTCGCTTCCAATAATCGCCAGAAGGAATGGGAGTTACCCTTGCATTTCTTAAGTAACTCCTCAAAATGCTTAATGCGATAAGACTCTCTAGCCTCTCTTCTTAAGCGCTGGTAGCGGGTGCGTAACCTAGAGAAAACTGATTTGGCATCAGCATTATCAAGAGTACCTGAAGTCCGCATCAGATTCCTCTGTGAAAACATGGCTTCCCTGGCCGCGGCGCATTCTGCTGTCCACCAAGGGGCATCTCCCTGTTCTCGAGTACGTCGATGTTGCCTACGGTCTATACCAAAAGCACGGAGCATGAAACGTGTGAGCTCCTTACTCATAGCATCAACAGCTTGGGTAGCATTAAGCTCACTGCCAAGCTTACCAAAAACGTCAGAAATCTTATTCATATTGGAAGAATCCTCAGCCACAAACAAACCAGTGTACTTACGCCAGTTTCTAGGTCGTGGATTACTATCTGGTCGTACCTCTCGAACCTTTGAGCCCCTCATAACTGCCAGAGTAAGGTGAACTGGGCAATGGTCACTCAGGAGTTCCCCAACCTTAGGACCTGTCGCAGAGATGGGTATATCCACAACTCGCAGGGTGGTAGCTTTCCAGTAGAGAGCCGGGGATGCCACAAAGAGATCTATCATACTCCTGCCAACATTATTTTTATGCACAAACGTAATATCGCCCTCCATATCACCATAGACTCTACCATTAAGAAAATTTAATCCTGAGGTCCTGCATAAGTCAACCAAAGCTCTGCCAAAGTTATTGGTACTAGGATCCCTACTGTGTCTTTCAGGAATACCTCTGATGCTATTGGAAGCACCTACAGGAGTTCCTACCAAAAACTCAAGTTGCTCGTCTGCCTGATAGTCTGGTAGCTCCTGGAGTTGCGCAACCCGAGCATTGAGATCTCCAATGATGAGTAGTTCATCGTGGGGAGACTTGAAGCGCCGGATAAGGTCTCTGAGTTGCCCCATCACTCTGTGGGTCGGGTCAGCACCTGGGCGCCGTCCTGGTTGGCGGTACAGCTCCGAGGTAGCTGGGGCAGATGCTGGTTGTTTTGGCGCGCTCTTGTCAGTACGGCAATAGCTTGCTGCCAGCATAACTTCGCTCTTTGCGAGGTGCCGTTTAGCTCCCTTGTAAGGTCCTATCGATATTTAGCTTGAGACTTTTGTCCTTGTCTCTTGAGGCTTTCGTGTGACTGTTAGCTCAATAGGAGGTCAGACATGCAGCGAAGTCAGTCGCTGATCAATAGGCTATTGAATGTGGATAGGACCTACCTAACTCTATTGAACTTTTCTTTTCTCTGTTTGTCATTATGTGTTTGGACTTTATATGCACCCTTGCTTTGTGTTCACTTTTTACCTACGTCTGCTAGCTAGTTATGTCCTAGTTTATTGTCCCTTAAGGCTCTGGCAAATTTGCAACCGTTATCATCCTGAATTGGTCAGCATGACCAGAACTTCAAAAGGCGCCAGACTTGCCAGGCTTACGTGCTGCACTTGTTGTCTCACAAACAGACTTGGCTTCATGTGCACCGGTACATTCCAGCACTTTGAAAGCAGATCTGACTTGTCTCGCCACGGTCTAATTAAACTAACGCAACTCAAGCGCGTTCCATATTAGTGGGTGAACAATCGAACGCTTGGTGAATCCTGCTTCATAATGATGGGAAGAGCTGACGTCGATCGAGGGTTAAATTAAAGCAATGTCACTATGGAATCTTCATTGGTTACTGCCAGAGCAGAGCCAGAGACCATTTATCCAAAAAGATTGTACGGCATCAAACGCTCTAATTTTTGCGTGCATAGGTCCGAAAATGCTCTAAAACATTGCCCTATGTGTGAGAGATGTGTGGCTGAGAATGAATATCATGTTCTTATGGAATGTCCAGCTTGTGAGAGCGTAATGCTAGAGTTGTTGCAAGCAATCATAAGCTTGGGTAATCAGAGCAATCTGGCCAAGCAGCTTGTGAGAGGATCTTGGACAGGCGAAACGGTCTAACCGCGTTTCGGTCCGTGAGCCCTCCTGGCTCGTATTGGGCCTTACGAGTTCAGAGTAACTTGTCATCAATCAACCAAAGGTCTGAAATATGAACGGGGATATGAAAGGACGTATACCTACGAATAGCTGAAGAAGCATAATTGCCGACTTTGGGGAAAGGGGACGAACGGACTATATCCTCGACGGTTGCGATGGTTTGTCCGGCAGGTGGACCTCGCATACGTAAGAGCCACTAGATCAAAGGATGTTAAATCTTCTGTAAGGAAACTTACGTTTGGCAAGAAGGCTTTAAAAAGCGAGTGAAGCTCTTGAGTACCTCTTAGGATCCGGACTTGACTATGGGGGCAGAGACCAAGCCTCAGCAAGCGCAGAAAGCGCAGGATTCGCAGAAACATCAGGGAGGAGAAAAGGAGAAACAGGGAGACGCTTCTAATCAAGGAGCGGGCAAGCGCAAACCTCAGGACAAGGACGGCAAAGAGGTACTGGCTCATGTGCAGCTGTCAGATTCTCATTAAATTTTTTATTTTGTGGCTTATAATTTCTTATCTTGTAGAAGAACAAGCGCCGGCGGGGAGACAAGCCTGTCGCCGTAAAGGGGATCCATTTTCGACTACTCTGCTATGAGGGACAGGCTGGCGCTGTCATTGGCAAGGTAGGTGTATTGATGAACTTTGTAGGCTTTTGGGGTCGGGTGGACAGATTTCTGTTAAGCCTTTCCGGACATAGGCCGGCGCCTCTCATATAGGCACTACACTACGCCGTCTATTCGGCTGACTACGAAGTTTTCACTACGACATGGAGTTTTAGTTACCGACTGGACCGCATTCTTTGCGCGTCTCCTCGCCTCCTTCAAAAGTGTTGATCCCGTGCTTCTGTTGCGGCAGGGCGGAGAAACAGTGCGCAACATCCGGAAGACCTCGAATGCCGAGGTCTCCGTTTTGCCGCCCATTCAGGGCCATCGCCTCCGAGTCATAGCTATTGACTCGACACCAGGGTAAGGACAGCATATACCACGGAGTTTACGACGGCATCGCTGATATTCCTGATGACACCGGCGTCCTGGACCGTAATATGCAGGAATCACGCCGCGATGTCCTACCCGGCGAAGGAGGCCTTGCTCACCTGCGCCACTTTGACTGTTGAGGGCGACCAGCCCCTCACCGCTCCAGACCCCTCAAAGATGGTGAGCCAGCTCACATTGCGGGCGCTAACCCAAGCTGATTTGTACCATTGGCTTTGTCGACGCCATGGCTGTCCAATGGCTACCAGTGTTCATAGGGGAACACAGTGATGGATATCCCCCTCTTTATGTGCCCCTGCCGTCACAAGGAAATAGTTGGGTTTCTGATTCCAAGCCAGCCCTCTTCAGGTCATTGTACGCGAAATGAAGTCATATGATGCTATACATGGAGGCATCTTTAATCCAAAGTTCGTGCTTCACGTATGCCCGCCTGAAGGCCTGTACCACACCGCGTCCCTTCCAGGCTTCCGTGTTTCCTTACCTCTTTGTTTGTTTTGGGTGAAGCCGCTATGCATATTTCTCTTGATAATCCGCAGGTGGAGGTCCGTTTGCTGGTTCAATCCGATCTTGCGACTGGGTTGCTTGGCTTGAAGCACTCGCTCGGCAGTTTGACCGCGGGTGACATTTCGGCGCGGTGTGGGGCCAATGTAATTATGCCACCAGATTCTGACCGTCCTAAGCTGGCGGAGTCGGATGAGGAGTACCTACTGGTGAGGTCACGCCGTACGGCAGTAGAACAATATGCAAACGCTCTTCTTTTTGGTGCAAACATCCGCTTTTTGCCTCGTTTGTTTCGCCAACTGGTTCAGCTCCGGATGGGTATGCCGAGGACGACAGGATGTCCAGTTATGGGAGCGCTTCCGCTTCCAGGGAATGAGGATTGGGTCAACTGACCATAAGGATTGGGTCCGTCCCGATGCCACATTCCAAGCCTTGCCGTAACTCTTCCTTGCTCGTGAATTCTGATCGACAGATCGCATGACAAAACATTTCCTTTCGTTCGCGTTTGCCGCGGTGCTTGTGGCGTGTTTTGCAGCTCGTGCTTGTGGCACATTCGTTCTCCTGCCTCTGCCCGATTTCAAGCTTTGATGATAAACTTCGATTGATAAATCCATTTTCTTCTTGGTGGTCTGGCAATTCTCCCTGGTTACTTGGTACCCAAGCAATTTGGTGGGAACTGCTGGTTATTGTTGATCGTTGCTGAAACATTTCATCAAATGATGAAAGTTTCTTTTCCTATTTCAAAACTCATCCCTAGTTGTTACGTTGCGCTACCCGCCAAGACTGTTCGCAGCGATTGTATAACGCCACCCAGGTCCGCTCCCGCACGCAGCCCGTTCCATGTTGCTTCCTCCATACTGGCTACGTCCTGCCCGTTTGGGGAGGCAACTTATGCCTAAACCATATGCACAAACCTGCACTTTGCCGCAGCTTCGCGGTCCTTGGCCCGCGGTGTACGCGGCTCTTGGCATGGTCGCGGACGAAATCCGCCGTCAGTTCTTCGAGCTGCGAGAACTCCCTGCAGAGCCGCCTCTTGGGCCGCCCCCGGCCGCATTTGGCTTTCCTGGCGGGCCTGCCATGGGGCCTCCACTGGGGCCATTCGATCCTCTTGAAGCAATGCAGCTAGGCATTGGTCTTGGCATGGAAATGGCGGTGGCGGCGGGGGTAGCGGTCCCACACCTGGGCGCACCCTTGCCAGGTGGTGGTCCCGGTGGCGGTCTGTCGGTACCCCCTGGCGGGGATTTGAGCATTTCAGGTCTTATTCCTGAGTTTCGGAGCTCTGCGGAGGCATCCACGCCGGTAACCGTTACATTCAAGCTGGTGGTGCCGGAGAACAAGGCGGGCAGGTTCATTGGCAAGGGTGGCGAGGTGAGCAGAGGTTCTGCGGGATGTCCCTGGGGCTCCTAAGCGAGCGGTGATTACCTAGCCCCGATTCGGCATGGTTCCAGAAACTTGCTCCGGTTCCTGAATTGGGAATTTTGTTGAGGGCTTAGCTGCATGTAGGGATGATGCGTCTAGGCAATAGTGCTGCGCATCCAGTCTCAAGGGCTGCTCTAACTGCCTTAGGCCGCTAGGTGAAAGCCGTCATCAAGCCATCTTCGACCGCTTTGTACTGCGAGCTGCTCGTTTGCGCCAGTCTCTGATTTCTTTGCAAGCCACTTTCGGTGCGCTTCACTCCTTGGAAGTGGCCCTTGGAAAGGCCTTTGGAAGAGCTTCCCCGTGGCACGACAATGGCAATGGACAGAGTTACATTTGGATAAGTGTTTAGGAGCGCTTATCTTTATGACCCCAAACGGCAAGGCTTGGTGTTACGCATTCTTTTGCTATCCTGGTGTATGTGCGAGAAGTGATACTTGTTAGTAGCTGCGTGCGCGTGTGTTTTTGCGACTTGTGATTGCAGAACTTGAGGGATATTCGCCTTGCGCTGGGATTAAGCACGCTCAAGGTGCATCCGGCAGTGAAGGATACGGCCGTCCGCGTGCTGGAGGTGACCTCCACCGAGCCCGCCGCCTCCAAGCGCTGTGCAGCAGCTGAGGCGCTGCTTTACTACGTGGACAGGTGGGGTGGGAGTTAGCGAAAGGCGAAGGAAACGTAATGAGCGTGGGTTTGGGTTTGGGTCTTCCTGTGCACATGCGGCGTGAAAGTGTGTCCTGTGTACTGTCACTACTACCTCCCGCGCTACGTACACCGTCCTGAGATGCAGCTTTGGGGCGTTCCGCGTGCACCATACCCGCGTATTTAGCGCTTGGCTTATGCCGGGATGTCTTGCTTAGGTGCTGGTCAAATGCCTCGCTTGGGCAGTCTGGCGCAGTGAGCCAAGGTTGCTGTTTGCCTTGCTCATAGGCATCTTCAGCCTACGACTTAATACTTCTCGCTTGTGTGGTTGAGTGATATAGGTTGGGCGCAAGTGCGCCTCAGAGCACGAGTGGGAATAACCGCGGCCGCTTCACCGTCAAGATGCTCCTGCACCAGCAGCAATGCGGACCTGTCGTGGGGCCCCGCGCCGCAGTCATTCGGCAGGTGGGTTCGTCAGAGGTGCCGCAGGAATACAATCTTGTCATTTTACATGCGGACGTCAAGTGTCTTTCGGCCCGCGTTTCCACACCCTTCGCTCTTCCGCATGCTTTTATTAGCGAAAACAAGATGCGTTCATCGTGAATTCACTGCATCCTGAGCTTATTTGGTTCCTGATGTCGGTGACGCAGCATGCCAATGAGCAAAGTGCTCCTGTATGACGCTATTCACTTTGTTCGTGATCGCAACGGTCAGTAAGGTTGTAGGATAGGAATGACAGCACACCCATGGCCGTGAGTATATCACACGGGCACTGATGTTAAACACTGTCTTGTCTCTCTGCTATTTATTCATCACCGCCATACGTCACCGCCACACTCGCTGCCGCTGCAGGTTAGCGCTCTTACAAATACTAGCTGCGTCGTTCACAAGAAGGGTGACATGCCGCCGTACGGCGCTCCGGACGAGCAGGAGCTGGAAGCAGAGGGTGACCCGCCAAACGTGATGGAGGTGAGAGTGGAGTGCGGAGCGGGGCGGAGTGGAGGGTGTAAATGGGAAGAAATTAAGTCCAAACCATTGAGAATAATAACACCAGAATCACGCAGAAGTCCATGGGGTCCACCATCTGCACTGTATTGGAATGAGGATACCAGGTAATGCAGAAGCAAACCAGCATGCTGCTACTCGGTGCCTGTCTACCTGACAACCCATGTACAGACGGCTGTACTTGCTTTGAGTGCAATTCGTTCAAAGCGGCTTTTCTGATGGCACAATCTCTTAGACCCTGGATGATGCGTTTTCTCATTGAAGGAACATTTTTTGAGCTGACTGCTGCGTTTGCTAAAACTCTGCCGTTGGCTGAACTGGTATTCAGCCCTGACGAGCGTGACATGCATCTGCGAAAATGTCCTGCTCCCCTTGAAAGCAGAGCCAGCGGATTTCCAACTATGAACGCATGCAAGGGATGTCATGAATAACCATGAAGGCCGACGTAAATGGGAAGAGAGGCAAATATGTTAGCAGCAACAAGTTTGCTAGGAAGTAAACCCTATGTGAGGGCGCATATGCAGGCCAATCAATAAGGCTCCATCTTGAGAAAAGTGGATTAAGAATTTCGGTGAGGATGCAATAGGGCTGATTTGGATGATATCATACGTTCAAGTGTGGAAATTCGAGCAGGGGAAGGAATTGACAGAGACGACGGTAGCCTCCCACACAGGAAATTAAACGATCTCTGTGGGAAACGAGGATCTAAATGGGGCTCGGATGAAAGATGACACACGGAAAGGGTGGGATGTGGGACAACTTTAAAACTGACGGCGACGGACTCCTGGGACTGGATCGCAATGTTCAATGCCTTACGTATGCGGAAAACGTCTGTAACTTCATACAGGCCGGGCCTCTGGTGAACCTGGGGGTGCCGTTAGGTGCTCGAGTTGTAGAGGATCGTGTAGAGTTCTTGTGAGCCCCCAAAGTATTCTGGGAACACCATTCCTGAGTTTTCCCTTACAGCTAATGGTGACCCTGTTCCCTTCTCGATGACGTGAACACAGGCCATTCGGATGGTGGCAGCAATTGTTCGCGGATCCGAGCTGCGACGGCAAGGTATCTCAGTGCGTGAGACCATGGGCACCCCAGAGTTCGAAGTGGTGCGCGAATCCTGCGGTGGTGGTGGTGGCCCGCACGGTCCATTTGTGCCGATGGGCCCGATGATGTCAGGTGCACCGCAAGATGGCATGGGACATGTCGGACCGGCTGGGGGCGGCCAATCTTCGATGCCACCGCCGTCACAGCAGCGGCCGCTGCAAATACCGCAGCAGCAATATCTCCCCCAGCAGCAACATGAGGAGCGGTACATGCCACCGCCAGCCCAGCCACAGGGGCACATGCAGGGCAGCGATCACCAACCGCAGCAGCAGCAGTTGCCGCCACATCTGCAGAAGCAGCTGCAGCAGAAACCACCTCAACTGGGTGCCGGTACTTCAGCGGAGCAAAGCACAGTGGCTTCACAGGGCGGATCTGTGATCGCTGGGCTTCCACCCCTGGGCCCGAACGATGTGCGGCTGACCATCTTCGTGGCAGCCGCGTTGGTGAATGCACCGGAGGGGATCAATGGCACCAACGTTCAGCAAGTCCAAACGGTGCGTCGTGGGTTCGTGGCCTGTGGGGTAGAGCTGAACTGGCTACGGTAGGCACTGTGGTCGCCCAGCCTATGTGGTGCTCCCCCCATGCCCATGCTGCCGTACCCTTCCGCTTAGAGAAAGCTTTCATGCAGCCCCACTACTGAGGCGCATCTCTGGAATGTGCTGAGTGGTGTTGAGTACATTCCGTCGGTCCTACCACCTCCATGTTCATGCAGGTGACAAATACCATGGTGACCCTGCGGCAACCGGTCGCCAGCGGGGACTACGAACTGGATATCACGGGGGCATTTGCGCAGGTGAGCAGTCGAAGCTGTGGAGACACGGCCGATGTTAAAAGTCCTGTTTAACAAGGTCGACCATTAGGGTTGCCCTTGCAGCAGACATTGCATGTGTGATTAAGCCACGATGGGCCGTTCATAATGAAACTGACGAAGTAAATGCAAATGTCGGTCGGGCCATGAAACACTTTATAGGACCAATAGACGACCAATTGCTTCACATGCAGCTTCAGCCTCTGTGGCCTCATAGCGTGCTTTCGGCAGCTAGGATGGCGGGCCACTATTCGCGCAAACTGGTGTGAGGAGTTATGCAAATACGTGGCTCATACGGTGCGTCTCCAACCCCACACTCATTGGCTTGGTGATATGGAGCCAGCGTCATCACCCGGGCTCATTTTGCTGATCCGTACAGGTTATGCAGGCGCACACACTGCTATCGAATATCATGACCATCGGAGCGATCCTGCAGCAGAAGCCCCAGCTTGCGCCGCAGCAAGCTCCTCCCCCAGCGGTGAGTACAGTAGGTGGCGCACCCGGGGGTTCCGGACAGCCAAGCACGGCAATAGCGACGGCACCGGTGACAACCGCCGGTGGAGCACAGCACCAGGTGGTGGTGCAACCAAACCAAGGGGTTGTTATTGCGACGCAGCCGCCGCCACAGCAGCCGCCCCCCGCTGCAATACAGTCGCCCGTGCATCCTCAGCAAGGAGCTTCACAGCAGCAACAACAGCAGCTGCAACCTCAGCAGCAGGCCCCACAGCCAACAGCGCAAGCACAGGCGGCGCCAACACCTGCACAGGTTGTCCCATCCCAGCCCCCGCAGGCGCAGCAGCAGGTACAGCAACAGCGGCCTTCGCAACAACCTAGCCAAGGTGTCCCGCAACAACAGCCACAGGGACAGCAGCAGCGGCCCCAACAGTATCCCTACAATTCTGAGCCGTCTGTGTCCGCGCAACTAGAGGCTTCCGTGCAACGGCAGACGCAAGCTCAACAGCAATCGTATCCAGCTCAACCGGCGGCACAGTCACAGCCGCCGACGCAGCAACAGCCAGCGCCACAGCCGGCTGCGGTGACATCAGCGCCTTTCCAGCAGCAGCAGCAGCAGCAGCCGACGCAGCAGCAGTCGCTCCCACAACCCTCCACCTATCCGCAAACTGCTGCACCGCCTGCTGCCACACTGCAGTCGCAGCAGTACGCGCCGGCACAACCAAGCCAGGCGCAACAGCCTGTGTATAACCAGCCGTACGGGCAACCGTATTCGCAGCAAGCGCAGGCCCAGCAACACGTTTATTATGGCCAGCAGGCCTCACAGGCTCAGCAACCACAAGCCCAGGGTACGAACCCATATGCAGCGTATGGCTCTGCCGGGTACAACGGCACAAACGGTATCGCACAGGTGCCATCTGCAGCTCCAGTGCAGCCCGGCAGCCAAGCCGCCGCGACCACGTACGATGGCCAGTATCCTCCTGCGGCAACGGTGCAGGCGCCGACGCCCTCTGGGGCCGCGGCAGCCGGAACTGCCCCAGGTGCCACTTCGACCACCAGCCCTTATGGACAGCAATCGCAGCAGCAGCCATTTCCGGGCTATGGCGCTGTTGGATACCAGGCAACGCCAACGACTAGCCATCCTTACTATCAGCAGTCGTCACAGCCGCCGCAGCAGCAACAGTCGCAGCAGCCAGGTGCGCCGTCAGCTCACGACCAGTACTATATGCACATGCAGCAGCAGTACGCAGCATACCAGGCAGCCGCCGCCGCTGCTGCCACAGCCAGCACACCTTACACGCCGGCTGCTTATGGGTACAGTTATGGCACCTCGTCAGCACCAGGGCCGCAGTAGGTTGTGTTGCATAGCTTAGGGTATGAAAGAACATGAGTTAAATGCTTCCACTCGTATGTGGCGTATCCTTGCAAGCGTTTCGTGTTAGCAGTCCAGCGTACAACTATTCACAGCACCGCCAGATGCAGTATTGCCTTACCATCGCTGATGATTCTTGCTGCGGTTGTTGTTTTCACAACTCCTCATGGGTTGCCGCGGCTTTCAGCTTCGCCGGCTCCCGGTTCAGTCCGTGTAGCCTGTAGGATGGTGCTGCCATAGTGTTTGATCCTTTCTATCTCTTTCCGTCTACCTGTCCACTTAACTGCCATTCGGTACACTCGCAGCATCCTGCGCGGCTCCCTGCACAGGTGTTAGCACTGCTGTGAAATGCAGCCATGCTGACTCGAGCTGTGTACCGATACGGACTCAGTGCAGCCTGCCGTTGAATGACTTGGCGGTGTTTTGCCGCTGGTTTCACTGTCTTAACGGGAACGTGGCCTTGTCTCGAATGTGCTGAGCGTCGATCCATGATGCTGGGCTCCGTGGCTCAGTGTATATGCTGTCATGCTGGTGGCCTTTCCCAAGGCTGCTGGCTGTCCATAATGTTTCTTCAGCAGCCTTCCTTGGCGACTTGTGGCAGCACTCCATAGTTCTACTGCACCTCCTGGTGTCTGTCTGGCAACACTCGTAGCAGTGTGACCGGTATTTGAGGAGACCCTGTTCCGTGGGTGAGATGCCCCTGGTCTGCGGCAGCGGTGACCAGTTTTCCCTCCCTTGCTGTGCCTTTCCCGCGCTACTTCATGGGAGTGTTGTTTTCTCGGCTCTTCACGCACTTTCGCTGCAGCGCTGGTTACGGAGGGCAAAAGTGTTGTGCCCTGCTCGGTTGGATAGGAAGCCGTGTTGAGCCTATCTTGCATAGTGCTGTTGTGTGGGGTCGCAGTGACAAGGTTGAGAGTCCACTTTAATGCTCAGGCCCTTGTTGCCGTTCCCGGTAATGTTGCTTGGCCTACCCATGCTTTTGGCTTAACGATCTTGCCGCACGCTTGTGGCCAATCTCGTGCCGTGGTCTTATCTGGAGCTAAACGCTCTTCTGCACCGCCTTTTTGTTGCTCCACGGTGCAACCACGGAAGTGTGTCCGATAGGTAACTGCTGCTCCGGCGGTGACTGCGCACTTGACCCTAAGTGCTGCAACGAAGCATGGTGGGCAAACATAACAGAATGCGCAGCTTACTAAGCGTCTAGTGTGCAGGTCGGTATGGCAACATGTTGTTTGCGTCGCCTCCCTAGTTGTCTGTGATACGCAGACGGGCGACATGAAGGTGCGTGCCCCTTCAGCAGCTTGCATTATTGCGAGCATACTTCGCTGGAGTAGTGAAAACCCAATAGCCCGTGATGCGCAGCAAGGCTGGGTGTTGTTTAGGACCATTAAGGGTCGATTTGTTGGGTAGCAGGTGTCTTTCTGATGTGACGCTTGCGGTCCTCCTGATTTTACGTTATAGGTTCTGGTAAGAGTATATTTGCTTATCCGTTTGTTAATCCGGCATTTCCATACTTTGTATCTGGGCGGTACCTCAGCGGCTATATGAACATGGAACAGTTGCCATACCTGAATGGAGGTACACGCTCGAGTTCACTAGTAAAACCTGACAGTTGGTGAGTGGGGCGCATTTTCCTAGTTGCAAGGTCCGTGTATGGTAGTCCCCGTTGTCTTACCTTCACCATCGCATTGCTTTCTGCTATCATTTGCCGTGTATATAACCTAGCTTTCAGCAAGGGACATTCCACTCTGCACAAAGTAACTTTGCCTGTCCATCAGTGTACATTGCACGCATGCATGCATAGCAAGGGTCTTGCAGAGGCAGACCTGTTAAGCTATCTGGTTATCTCATTATGCTCGCTGCAGCAATCCTGTGTACACCGGATACCGCACCTGTAGTCTTATCTGCTGCTGCCTATTGGGCAGGTGGCACACAGCCAAATGGTGTCAATGAAGTATTAAACTTTGCACCAATTAAGAGTACTGCACATAGCGACCCCCCGTCGTTTCCAGTAACCATGAGGTCCGAAGAACTAAGCATTACTTTCAGCCAGGTATACGCAAATCTGCCGCCATCCATAGGATAACCGTCAAGCCGCAAATAGCCTACGTTACCCGTTTAACGAAGCCCTATCCCACTTGAGCATTTCAAGCCAGCATTTCAAGCCAGGTATTCCAATCCATGCAAGCGCTGAATTGTAGCCTGAGCTGCGCCAAACTACCCTTCCTAGAAGGTACATGCTAGCAGTTCCAGAGGCTGCTATGGAGCTGCTAGGCTAGATTAATACCATCCGAATCAACTCATCTGAACTACTGGCAAATAGAATTCGGCGTAGCTGTTAGCCTGCACCAACTTGTCATCACAATTACACATGTGTCCTATTTGACATGAAAGTAAATCTATGAACTGATGTGAGGTTTGGCTCATGGGTTAATATACCCTGCCCCCTTAATGACCACCCTGGCAAACGCTGATGATCATTCTTATGCTGATGAGCACGAGGAGTTCATGCAGATGGCCATCCATCCATTATGTCACACATGCATGCTCATGTCTGGCATGGATAGCACTACCATAGATATGCTCACTGCAGCTCAGGGAGGAATGTAAGGGGGGGAATTAGCCCCCCAGCATCTCATGCTATTGCGCTTGTGTTACATACAGTGTCAGCGATTGTGGTTCCAGGTGTCATCGCATTAATGGCTGCTTTGATTTGAGCTGCTGCAGCTTTGGCATCACTTGATTGACATGCTGTTTTGGTGGCTATATTGAATGGGCAATGTTGGGCCCCTTCGTATCGCTTTGTTGGTCATGCATATGTTACATTTGTATTCAGATTCCAGCTTCATAATTCGTTCCCTAATACAGCACCGACTGCAAGCTGGAGCACCATCTGCTGCCCAAGCTGTTGCGAGTGTAGCGCTTCGCGCACCAGGTGGCTCGCGTCCATGTACATGTTTGGCTCATTTTCCCATAACTCCAGCTGGGATGGCATGTTACACAGTACATAAGCTGTACGGAAGTACTAATTTGTTTGCTCATATTGACTAGGGTAGCCCAGCCAAGCTGCTGCCTGTAAATTTAAGCTTGCATATACATTTCATTTTTTAATGCATAATCATGGCTGGCTCATTATATCCTACCTGTTGTTTGTCCATACCAAGTAGCGCTAGCTCTTGTTGCAGGTTCATACATCAAGTAAAGCTGCTATAACAACCGTAGGATTATGTGATAATCGAACTGTGCCTACTACTGCTTCTGCTGCGACGCAACCCTTCTGGTGCGGCTACTTCCGACTAAAACTGTCTGCCCATCGGCTTAATTCATGTAGTGTAGCCTGCCTTGATGCTAGCTGCCTTAGAGCTCCCTTGATGCTGTTGTTCAGCTCTTCTGGGGAAACTCTGTGATAGTGTATACCTTTTTGCCTTACACAAGTGCCATGTTCTGTTCTTGCAGTTTCTGCCTATGCACTCCAGCTTCTTGGTGCTGTTGCGTCAAGGGGCACCAGTCTCCCTATCGATCACAGGCTTGCTGGGTACTTCCGTTCCTTGCATACCTGCGGGGTGTCAATCTCTTGTGGATGTCGAGCTCAGCAACAGGCTGAGTTGCTTGCTCCGTCCTTGTACATGCATGGGAATATGCAATATAGATGCTAAGCTTGGAAAAGGCATAAGGCATGCTTTACACTGCACACTAGATACATGCCAGGAGGCTGATTTATGTGAGCACATCTTCTGGCATCTCGTCTAGTGCAAACATAAGCCGAGATGTTTACATGTTGTGGCTTGCTTGCATGTCTGTGCGCACAATAACATGTCTGGCAGAGTGGGTTTCCCATTTAGGAAACAGAGGGACAACAGATGCCAGCGAGGGGTCACTTATGGGAGCGTGTTTGGTCATGAGCACACGTCATCCTCATTCTGAACAGGAATGCCATCCTAGATTGCAATGCAGTGGACTGAATTCACCGCGCACCTTACACGTTGCCGGGAAGCCCCGTGCAAAACGTATGTAATGATAAAACTGAGACCATAAGGACAGCATGCCTCACATCAGTACGTGACCTGCTGCGCATGGTTTTATATCCGTTCTTGTTTTATGCTCGACTGGTAGGCCGCTATGCTTTCCAAAGGGCATCATTGATTGTGAGAAATCTATTTTGGCTTACTTGCCAAGCATTGAGATAATCCCTAAAAAGCTAATAATGTAGCAGCTGATGCAAGCACCATAGTGATGGCCATGATTGTCTGGCAATTGGTCTGGGGACTGCCTGGGGACTTGGGTTTAGTGCCTTTCTACCATTTTATGGTCAGCCAAGCTACACAACTACAAGGGGGGTCAACTAAGGAGGAGCGGTTGGAGCTCTTGACAGCTTCTGTGTGGGAGGCTCTAGGGTTGCCAACAGAAGGTCCAACTCCCTGCCTTGCCACCGACCTCCAGCATTTCCAGGCAACCTAGCCTGTCTATGGTCGGCAATTTGGTGGGCAAATAAAAACAAAGAGACGTTATGGTGCTTGGCAGTCGATGGGGTACCCCTGCCACGCATCTATCTCGGGTGGCCATGAAGTTCTGTGGATGGGGGCTATGGGGGTGATACTGGTCAACCTTGCTCCCCACGCCATTATCACTTCTGGGAGTGCCCAATCGCCCGGGCTGTGCAATAACAGATTGATAGGCATCTGCCACAGTCATCATCTGCCACCACAAAGGGGCCCATGAGCAGGCAACAGCTCTGGCTTGTCCATGTACCACCCGGATGTTAGCAGACCCCATGGGAGGTGATAGTCATGGCTGCATTGTCAGCTATGGAATATGTCAGGTGCTGTCTCCGGGCGGCTGCAAGGGAACAAAGGCAAATGGAGACATTTACACATGGACGGCAGCAACAACAGATCCATACTGCAGAGCAGGGACTCTGTCGATGGGCTATTACTGACTTCTTTAACAATTCAGGGGGCACAAGAGGAGCTGTCAACACCCTCCCAATCATCTCTACGATACAGCCAGCAATGGAAGCTGCAGCACAAACAGCAACTTCACCCCTGGACCGTGCACGGGCCAGTACAGTTGTCGACTTTGGGGCGCGCTTGCATTCTTTTGCAGTGTTGGGTATCCCTCAATATGGTTGGGACCGGGTGGGACCACAACATCCCATCCTGGCGATAGTTGGAGCGCAAATGTGGTGTACAGCTCCAGTGGACATCATGGACCGTGACGCAGAGAGAGCAGAGCAGGGGTCTTAGGACAGCTGATTTGAGGAGAAGATTTCGTAGGCAAAGAAGGGGAGAGAGGAGGGGAGGTGGAAGGCAGTCTAATTTTTGAGATGGGGAGGGGTGAGGGTGGAGGGTTCTTGGCTAGAGGTGTCTGTGTCCAGGACACAGGTCCTAAGGGTGTTGGAGGTGGCCAGCAAGGGAGGTCTTTCCTTCTTGTGCAGTGCAGGAGTTTGTGGGACCAGCGGCGGGTGGGGCCGGGAGGCCTTCTAGGGGGCCGCCAGTTTGGCTCATCATCCCCCCTTTCTATAGTTTGGTTCTGTCTTCCAGCTCGGCTGAGTAGGAATGTCTTTTCCTGGCAACGTCTCTCCTGAGGGTTTCTGTGTGTATTTGCCAGGTTCTTGCTAGGTCTAAGTCATGGTGGGGCAGAATGGTTCCCATCTTTTGAGCAGCTAGTTGTCCCCTTTTCTTAGGGTCCTTCTGTATCATGTTGGTGCAGCTCTCTGCTCTTTTTAATATTATATCGCCGTATATGTATGTATATATATATATGTGTGTTATTACAGTGGTGCCCATTATTACCAGGTTCCATCCCCGCGTTACTTTGCGATATCATATACTTGTACTATCCCATTGCGACATATCACCTCACTGGTGCTATGAACCGGCGTCTTTTGACACCACTAATCATGTGGTTTTCCGATTAATTAGCTTTACAGCCGGCACATCCACACAGCTGATCTTCTGGCAGCAGCCCATGGCTTCTTGGGTGGTGCGCCGGGGCTCATCTTCGTCTTTAACAAAATCTTGTATGCTAAGCAAGTTCAATTTTGGGCGAGGCAATTCCTTCCCTAGCCTACATATGAGCCACACAGGCATCCGACCACACATGCTTGCACACTACCCCTATGCGAGAACCCCCCTACCAGATAGGGGATACTAGGCTAGCAGAAAATGGATTATCCGGCCATGTATCTGCTACCTAGCTTTAGGCTAGCAGGGACCTTGCTAGGTAGCAGGGCCGGGCTAGCTGCTAGCCTATCCGATTACCCCTGGATATGTGCCTGCTAGGGTTCTCACATAGGGTACAGGCTAAGGCCTCATGAAATGCAGTAAGAACTTACGTGAACTATTGGCAAGGGAATGTTGGTTTTTCAGTTCAGCGTGATCAATGGGCCGTTGGTAAAGGTGTTGTCCTTCTTGGACTAGCTACTTGTAACAATATGCCGCCCGTCGTTATGGTGTGGCTTCTAGGCGAGTCTTAGCGGCGCATCCTAATATGTATCAAGGGTATATAGCAAAGCCCGTCAGTCTTTTCAATCAATCACGGAGCTGCAGGTTTTCATGGCATCGGGAAACCATGCGTGTTGATATGGCTGGAGGACGGCATTCATCGATCTGGTTGCGGGCCTGCAAAAGCACTAGCATTGTGATTGAAGCAGCAGACATACTATTGCACATATACAGCTCCATGCTTTGTCCTCCCAGCCTGCTCCGCAAGTGTGGCCTCAAGGCAACGCGCCTGAAGGCGTTCATGAATTAAAACTTATCTTTAAACTCACACAGAACAACCTAAAATTTGAACTTATAGGTATCGCCCTATCTAGCATGTCCGCGTTCAGTATATTGCTGGGTTATGGCGTACACTGTACGGTTGCGACACCAAGTTACCAATGCAAACTGGGATACGACACCGCTGAAAATGGATTGTCTTTACCTATCAAGTTATTACTGCCTGAACAGGTCGTATTACCAATTTGGAGCCCCTGCTGCAAGCTTAAATCGTCTGGTAAGCCTAAGACGCTCAAGAAATTGTATGCAGCAATGGCTTACATTATTTCCTATGCTCCACTTATAAACCAGAAATGCTGAGAACTGGAACTTGACATAAACTCGTTGAGTGGTGCGTTCCCGGGACGCCCTTGCCATGTCTGGGGATGAGGCTGGAATTTTTGGAAAGGCTTGTCGACTTTTTTCTTGTCTGGCGGGTTCCAGCGGCAGCACTGCTGGGTCGCTGCGGTTCGGGGAGCATGGCAACGGGACTTTGCCCAAGGCTCTAGGACAGCCTGCAGGACTGTCGCGCCCAAACGGTGCTGCTGGAATTTCTCAGGGTAACGCAACGGTCTCCATCCTACGCCATAACCCTATAGACGTTTGCCTCACACTGACCGAGCCAGTCTCGGTCCTTCAAGGCAACCCTGGCCAGCGCACTTATGAAGCCTCCTGGTGTGGAGTACCTGTGCACCTTCACGTGCTGACTTTTGTCAAGAGGCCGAATCCCATTGCCCAGCTTCCCGGCCCCACATCGCCGCATGCTACGGTCGCCGCCGCGCTGGACGCGCCGCCTCCCGCACAAGCGAATATGCTTACACAGCCTGACATGATAGCTGTTGCAACCGAGGTTGAGGCAGCGTTGGTGCAGCTCATCGCCGAACCTACGCCGCAGGTGGGTACGCCTCATTATAACCACAACTCGTAACCTGGATTCCACAAGGTACGATGCAAAGCGTACTTGCTGCCATAGTTATGGAATGGAGATATGCACATTTACGGGACGAAAAACGCAACTGGAGAGGCCCATCTGGCCGCGCCCTTGTGCGCTTCCACTGCCTCGCGGTTACAGTCCCCAAAAGGTCGTTCGCGGTTTTCGCGTTATGCCGCGCGGGAAGTACCGCCTCAGATCCAAAGGCCTTGGGGCCTTCGTCGTCCAGTGGCAAGCTAGCGTTGATCCTCCCATTCACCGGTACCCCAAGTCTAGGTTCTGGCGGAGCTGAGGGTTGGCCTAAGGTCCTGAAGGAACCCCCCACAAGACGGCGCGGCTGCGGTATATAGACCCCAACCAATCGGCCGCGCAGTGGCTATTCCTTTTCTCGCCGCCATTATGCAATCGATAATGCCTTTTCATCGTAAGCAATAGAACAGGTGTGTGCACACGTGTGCACTTCAGCTTATGTTGGACTTTCTCGCACCGTAGGTACCGTTTCTGATTTCTGTGCTCAGGTCCGTTGTTTATTCCCGATCCGGTATTGTACGGCCTTATTGGGTCTTTCCCGATATCGCCATTGCTTGCCGTTCCTCACCATACCCGGGAACCCGTTGCAGCTATGTTTCATGGCCGGATGTTCCAACTTTCGCGTTGAATAACCCCACATACCGTCCCTCCAGGTCCTCCCGGTTCTTGCGTGCGCCAAGGTCACGTGCCGCGCGCACATCGGCAGCCCAGGGGACGAGCATGTGACGCAGCGCATTATCGCGGAGGTGCACATAGTCACACCGCGGGTACCGGGACTAGTATCGCTGTCGCAGTGGCTGCATGAGCGTTGGCCGCAATGCGAAGTCACAAATGGCTCCGGAGGCGAGGCAACGCACACAGATGCAGCCGCGGGCGCGCCGGTGAGTGTCCCGGCGGCAGCAGGAGACGGAGGCGGCGGCGTCATGCAACCATCGTCGCCGCCGCCTCCTGCTGCACCGTCGGCAGGTGCGCCGTCAGCACCGCCGCAGCCCACTGTCCCAGGTCCACGGAGCCATCGCCTAGCCGCCTCAACCACATCGGCCTCCACAACTACGCCTGGAGCAGGGGGACCGTGTGGGGCTGCCGGTGCCAACGGTGGCAGCGATGTGCGGTCGGCGAAGCTAGCCGGCCCTGGGACTAGCTTCGCCTCAATGCTGGGACCGGGTCATGGTGCAAACTTTGTTACTGGGCCTTCGGCTCGTCGTCTAGGTGGCAGCCAGCCCATTGCAGAAGGGGTCTCCCCTGGAGACCCTGCGCGGCAGAGTGGGGAGCAGGTTATTGCCGGGGCGACGGCAGCGCGCGCTCCTGTAGACGCTGGTGACGCCGTGGCAAATAGGATTGCATGCTTTGGGTTTTGCTTCGCGCCGGCAGAGGCTCCAGCGCAGCCGCTGTCAGTACATGCCGACAGGTCGGCAGGCTCCATTTGTCAGGGGACGTCAGTGTTAGAACAGAGGAAGCCAGCACCGGGAGCTCTTGCCGGACCAGCTACAGCCACGGATGCGGGCGCGAATGGGAGTACACGGCGGTTGGCCGGCCCCACCGCAAATACCACGCTGGGGCTAGCCCGACAGCGCTTCCCGCTGCCACCCCCGCCACCTGGGCGACCAAGACTGCCCTTGCCCGAAGCGCTGGAGGTGCTCATCTGTCTGGCTGAAGCACTCCGGAACCTGCATCGTCGGGGGCTGACCCATGGGTCATTGACGCCAAAAACAATTCAGCTGCAGATTGCGGAGGTCGAAGCAGCGGCTGCGGTCGGCTCGGGGGCCGCGTCGGGGCAGCGAGGCGAACAGTCTCAGGCAACTTCTCAGCAGGGTAGGTGTTCAACGGCGCCGCTATCGGCGGGGGGGACATCGCAGACGGTGTCAGAGCAACAGTCGCCGTTGCAGACGCAGACGCAGGCTCCGAACCAACCTGTGCCGAACGATATCCCCAGTGTAGACCCAGTGGACAACCAGGTTTCCACTGGGGCGTCGCACGATGCATCTCCAGACACCACAGGCATAGGTGCAGCTACGGACAAACACAGGATTGAGCCACCCAGCGACGCCGGCGTGATTGTTGTTCCAACGGCCGATAGTGGTTCAGTGGCAGCGCCAGCAAACGCTGGATCTGGAACTACAGCGGCCGCCTCACTCAGTCATTGTACGTCCGCAGAGGTGCCCGTGATTGATGCCGGTGATGCAAGCCTCCGGGTGGCTGCTGAGGCGACGGGTGAGGGTTGTGCGGCGGAAGCAAGAGCGATTGCAGCAATCAGCAATCCACCCGCGGCGCCGGCGGATAGCGGGGCGACTGGCACCAGTCCGGGAGGCGCCGTTGACACGCGGCCGGATTCAGGTGTTGGTGGCGCGGTTGGCGGGGATGGCGGCACTGGCGCTGGCGCTTCCGACGCCTTGCTGCGTCAACCCGTCGTGCCGGCCGCGCCGGCCCCGTCGCCGCAGCGGGTAAAGTCAGCTCCACCCGTTCGCCGCCGCAAGCCAGGCCGTTCTGTGCGCCATGGTGGCGTTCGGGCGATGCTATCGTTGCCTGCAGTCGGTCCGGCGATGCTCCAGCTGCAGACCTGGGGTCGTGCTCGACTCGTAGGTCTGCCACGAGATCACATGCTATGGTGTGCCCCGGAACTGTTGAACGGCGGGGGTATGGGCTGGGGCCTGCCAGTGTTGGCTCGGCGCAGCGGCGAGGGCAGTGGCAGCATGTCGCTGGGGCCCCTGGATCAGAGTCTCGGGTGCCGCAATGGCAACCGCCTGCGAGGTGGAAATCACCATAACCGGCACTTCGGCGACGGAAGCTATGGAGGAAGCCTAGGTGGCAACAGCAGGCGTTTCCGTTGCGCTTCTTCGTTGCTTATGGGACAGGTGAGAACGGGGCTGCATTTGGCATGACTTGTATTTATTCCCCCTTCCGTCTTTTTTTGCCTTCATCGGTCATGCTATGTCATGTTTTCCCTCATTGGGGTTTTGATGTTGTTCTTTCTCTCTGTTATCCCTCCCGTGCTTCGCCTCAGGACGCTGGTGGTACAACCGCAAATGCACATGGCATCACGCCCTCGTGTGATGGTGGGTCGCCGGATGGTTGTGTAGCTGCGGGGCTGGGAAAGTGTTTTCACCTTCTTCAGCATACGGGAGGTTGGGAAAGCGAACAGGGCGTATTGTGATGCGATGTGGCAGGAATGTCTTCTTTAATTGCCTCCACAGGTTATGGTCACGCAGCGGGGGTGATACCCAGATGCCCTGATCTCATGTTCATTTTGGAGGGGCTACTTTTCCCCCGAAGCCCGCCCTATAACCCCCATGCATTTCCCTAATGCATTTTTGTTGGTTATTGCGGTGCCTTCCCTGAGGGTTTTCCACACCCGGAGATTTTCCATACATTTGTCCACCGCCACCCAAGCCCGGTCCTTTCTGGCTTATTTCCTTTTTTGTGTCCCCTCCGGCGATCGAGCAGTGTACTCGCTGGGCATGTTGATGTGGTACCTGGTCTCAGGACAACCTCCTTTTCAGCACCTGGCTACTCAGGACGTAAGTGAAAGCCAGGTCGACGAACGGGGCAAAGGAGGAGGAGGTTTGGGCTTTCATTCTCGGTGTTTCAGTGCCGGACTTTGAGAACAGAGCAGGAGATGGAAATAGCCAAATGATATGGCAGCCGGTGGAGAATGAGAAAAAAGGGTGGGATGCGTGTTTTTGTTTGTGCTCGCGCGACGTTCCTCCGTCCAGTATTTGCTAAACCCTAAGTCCTTAAACTCTTGCTGCGCACTTTCCAAATCCCTTTGATTGATGCAAATCACGCATTTACTCAGCTATTGACACTCTGTGGTCCCCTCATCCCGGTTCCGGCTCTCCTACCGCCCCATCTGAGCAGCAGGTGTTGCGGGTCAAGGAGATCGGCTCGCTGGATGAGCAGCTGCCCTTCAGTTCCGAGCTGCCGGCCGGCTATGTCCAGTTGGCGCGGCGCTGCTGGGCGCCCTTGCCCATGCAGCGGCCCTGTATGAACGTAAGGCGGTCGGGTGGAGGAAATAGACTCGCACGGGTGGAGGCCCGGAGGTTGGGGACATGGAAATCGAAAGGAGAGGGAGTCCTGAAATGGCGGTTGCTTTTGGAGCGGCTGCCTGTTCATGTCGACCAAGGTGTCAGTTGCTGCGCACATCGACGTGTGGCTCTTCCTCACGGTGTCCTATCACTACCCTTCCTTCTCCCCTCTTTTTTCCAATGCACACACTCCATCTCGTCCCACCTCCAGGTGGTCTTGTCCGAGATGCGTTCCCTGCGCGCCCACTTGCTCGGCTCACCAGCACATCGGGATCTGGCGGGTGACCACAATTATGGCTTCGCGTACGGCGGCAGCAGCATGGGTGAGATGACCGGAGACTCCCGATTGTCTTTCACGCTTTCATTGCCCCTCTCCAGCCGCGACCTGAGCAACGGCGATGACAACTATTCCCTTGTGCGGCCGCCGCTGGAGCTGGCGTTCGGAGCCAATGACGCCTCGGGCGGTAGGGCTGGCACAGCAGCTGGCGCTGGCAACGGCGGCGACCTGTCAGCATGCAACAGCGCGCCTCCGCCTCCGCCTCCGCCGCTGAAGTCATCGCTGCCAGCTGCGCTGCTGACAGCACTGACGGCGCCGCGGCGCGCCAGTGCCGGCGGAGGCACTGGGCTTATGGATGACGACGACAACTATTCAGACACGGATCGCTTTACGGAGCACGCCGACACAAATGATCACACGGAAGCTTCCGGCGGCGGCACTGCGTACAGCTCCCCGACCGCCGGTACGACTGGAGGAGGTCGTTCCGGCACCGTCAATGGTACCAGCGGGCGCCTGCGCTCCACCACCGCTGCCGCCGCCGCCCGCAGCTTCCGCATGTTCCGCGGCCTGAGCCATCGGCCTGGGTCCACCGCTGGCAGCGCACGCAGCGGCGGCGGTTGCGTAGTCCCTGCCGCGCTGCTGGCTGCCACTAGCAGCCGCCGCGGTGCGGGTCAGAGCCATGCGCCGACCACTTGGGCCGGTATCTATGATAGTTTCACTGGTCTCGGGGGAACACCTCAGCATCAGCAAATACACCAGCAACAGCTTTCCACCAGGGCGTCCGTACATGCGAGCATCGGGAGGGTGCCAGAGGCAGCGGTTGTCGCCGCTTCCATGGGCGCCCGCTGCGCCAGCAGCGGCGCACTTGTCGGCTTAGCAGGGTCGACGCCACCGCCTCCTCTGCCTGCGGCAGGGACAGCGCTGCGGTTCTCGGGTAGCAGCAGGTCTTGCGCCGCAGCGGCTACAGCCGCCGCGAACAGTAGTACTGGTGGCGGCGGTGGTGGTCATGGTAGCGGCGGCGGCACTGGTGGCGGGGGCCCCGGCAGTAGCAGCAGCAAGATATCGGCCATGATCTCCGCCACCAGCGCGTCGCTCGGCTGTCTAACGGTGCCGTGTGGCCATGGCACCGGAAATAGCAACGATTGATTGATAGCCTGCCACACGATTATCCAAAGCGGCGGTTTATGGGATTCAGCTTTCAGGAGGATGAGTCATTTGGCTTAAGTGGACATCGCGATGATGATGATGGTGGTGATGATAGTGGTGGTGATGGTGATGATGAAATTTGTACACAGGCTGCCAAGGTGTGTGTGAGGGCCGCGAGCTCGCCATGCCAGTTAAGTTGCGGACTCTCTCCCGCTGCGGCTCACTACCGTCACTGGGGAATCCCGGTGGGCGACGTTTGACATGTGACCGATACCTTGGGGGCGCGCCAGCCTACCATTCAGTCCAGCTTCACCGAAAGGGGTTGCGAAGGTTCAATGCTTTAGTTGGAAAACAAAGATCGCTACAGGAAGAGGCAGAGGTGCGCATTTTGCATGAGTAAGTTAGGAATTCATATGGCAGGTGGACGGTCAGGGTAACCTCGATGAGCAGACCCGTAAGGGGTCCGTAGGGTGCGTAGGGCAAATTTGGAATTATTCCGGAGGTGTGGGACTGGGAAGGGGGGAAAGGGCGAAGGGCGCCAGCCACTAGGTCTGCCGCATCACATTAATCGGATTGCTTGATGCGGCGCAAAGCCACACACAGGCGCGAATGTTGCCAGGGCCATGTGTGGCTGCATGAAGTTGCCCAGTCCTAGGTTATTTGGGCGGTAAACTGCTAAGGAAAATGGAAAGCGCACTGGAATCGATGGCTAGCGTAAAGGGCACTGGAACCGGCAATGGATGGCGGGGAATGTGGGGTTCAGTGGGGGAAGGAAGATATCCGGATTTGGGGACGTCGGGGGCTGTGAAGGCCGATATGGCGCGGATCGGATGGGGGTGAATGCGCGTGTGTTTATGTGCATATGGATGTGCATGTATTGTGTATACGATGGCGCGGCCCCCTCCCTTTAAGTGTTTCTTGAGTCAAGGGCCCACGCACGCAACGGGCGCTTAGGTTTGTTTATATTCGGATTGTTTGGTGCGGCGGGAGATGCAGGTGCACCCGGCTGTTGTCAGGCCATCCGCGCAATTCTGGATTGTTGTTAACGGAGTGGGGTGTCGGGCTGGCGAGTGGAAATCAACGGACATCGGACGTTATGGTAGAAAGGGCCAGAGTATGATAGGCTGAGTGGGCAAAACATGAGGGAAATGAACTGTAGGGAGATTGGCGGACAGCATCCTCATGAGGCTGTAATGGATAGTAGAAGAAGCGGCGACCCGGTGAAATTTATGGAACAATCTCTAGGCGTTGGAGGGACGGGCGGCGTGGACTGTCTGGATTGGTTGTTGACCTACCGCGCCCGACGTTTCAACCATCACCTTGCAGCCATCCGGGCGTTTGTGAATGAGTGTGCATAAGGGATGGAGGGTTTTCTTGCAGGAGGGAGAGTATAACGAAAACAAAAAAACAGGAATCGCTGTGGCTGTGACTGTATGGGTGAAATCGCGGGTGACTCAGGTGACAGTTATTCGGCTGCGGCCATTGCAGTGCGGTTGCACTAATTAGGGACGTTTCCCGACCAGCTTAGCTGCTGCTGCTGCTTTGCGGGCCTGCATCTTGCTGATGCTGTGGCTGCTAATGCCGTTGCCATGCAGTAGCAGCAAAGAGCTTTCCACCTCTTGTGTATTGGTCGATGGATACCTGTCGGGTGCAGTGGAATTTCTCTCGACGGGGTTTAATAGGATGGAGTGGATAATGCGGGGCGAAAAATAAACAAGGACGGACAAAAGGGCGTCCCCAGGGTCTATCAGTGTGTCTTGTCAGTGCCAGGTATTGTTGCCTGTTCCGAGAAGTGCCTTTCAGAATGTGCCCACGTAGGCAAGCAATCGATGCGGGTTTAAGAGAAGAAGGGCATGGAGGGGTAGAGAGGAGGGAGGGAGCGGACTCGGTGTATGTATGTGTTTTGGAGGTTAAAGTTTGAGGGGTAGGTGGAAAGGTGGGTAGGTGGTAATAGCGTGCGGGCGTATATGTCTGGACGAGCGGTCAGTTGGCTGCGTATCAGTAATCAGATACGGCATTAAGCCTAACGCAGGTCCAGGAGGTGGGGAAGACGAGCCACTGGGACATAGGGCCCGTTGGGCTCCTCAAGTCGCCCGCAAACCACAAACCATTGTCCGCTACGTCAGGAATCCGTCGCTTCCCGTCACTTCTCCAAGACAGGTTACGTGCACGGTACGCCTGGCCCCGAATGCCAACTATTGACGGTAGCAGCGAAACTCGCACTTCTTACCGTTTATACGGCCTTCTCTAAAGGCCGCTTGTAGTAGGAAAACTTGTTTTCTGGGTGCAATGTCGGGGCCGCTCCCCTAACATGGTGTACACCCGCGGCTTCAGTTTCCGAATGTGCCTTGGCTTGAGGGCTTGGGGTCAATGCGCGAGACCTGACCTCGGTCTCTTCTTTGAATTTGGAATCAGGTCCCCAATCCACAAGGGGCTCATTGCCGGATCGTGCGCCCCACTGGTCGCCAGAAACGGTATTTTGCCGCCGGCCAGAAGCTGCTCACATACTCACATACGTTGAGATACTGTTCTTGGTTGCTGTCATTGTCGTGAATTTCGTTTTAACAGTTGTACAGAAATGTTCTAGGTGGTCCTTCCGCTTACGTGCCGTCTCCACCAACGTAAGAAACCTGCGATGGTGTGAGAGATCCCACAGCGGGTAAGAAGCAGGGCGACGGGCCGCGGTCCCCTTAGTGCCTTCCGCGCCTTTTACAGTTCGAAACCTGACACCACATGTTCGATGACCATTCACACCTAAGTGGATATCTGTTTGATGATCGACCTCGTGCAGTTACGACTTTTTTGCCACCAGATGGGAAAACATTTACCGCCCCTAATGAAGGCTTATGGCATGGTTGTGTAAGAGGTGGTGGTTTGGCGGTGGACTTCTGCGGCGCACGCCGCATACCGGAAGATACGATGCTGCAGTTCCGGAAGACGCGGCTGCTCTTTATTTAGTTTTATGTGTGCGGTGTGTCTTGATGGCACCGTGCGGTCGCTCCGGATGAAGACGTGGCAGCTGTGATGTACACAACAGAAAGCGTCTCAGGCCGAGCGAGTCGTATGCGAAGCGATGCGTGTGATGCTCAGCGCTGTTCATGGTGTACGTCATTGGTTCGTTGCCGAGCGCATCGTTGGCGAGCACCACAACTATGTAGACCGCCCGAGGGGCCCCGCGTCCTGCAGCAGATGACATGGTGATGGTGGACCTAAGTATCCCTCTCGCCTGCGCCCGCGCTGTGCACACCTCAGTACGCGTCATTGAACATGACAGCATCAAAACCGCCGGTGTTTTTGATTAATGCATTTCAGCTATTGATGTTGTAGAGGTACTGTTGCCGACTTGCTGTTGCTCCTCGTGTTGCGGCCGGTGTTGCGGCCGGTGTGGTAAGCTAGCTGTGCACGCCTGACGGATGGCTTCTCAGTGTGTGTCTGGGGAAGGCCCCGTGTCGGCCCAACCGACAGGCAGATGATAGGTGGACAGGGCAGCGGTCGCACTACGTGTTTCTTGGGGTGTGTTCAATAGGGGCCATATGTGCCAGCGCCGCCACCGCGGTCTCAGCACGCAGCTTTACCAAACCCAGAGGAGACGCCTAGAGGCCTGTACGATGAGTCCATAGCCGAAAGAGAGACTGTGTATGTGTTTGCCGGTGCTCAAGAGCGCATATGTATGTTACTTGCTTAGTGTGTTTATTTGTATATATATGTAAGAAAAAGCCATCATGAAGGCACACACTCTTTGTCAATTGCATCTTCAATGTTCACTCTCGCATGCAATACGTTTGGCTGCCACACACAACGACGACACACGCATTCATGCATGCATCCGGTCTCAGACGGCTTTGGGTTTGCCAACTGCGATGCCCGGGGATGACATGCTGTGTTGTATAGGAACCCCCAGCATGCCGCCAAATAGTCGTCCTGCTTTTACTCGCCCGCCCTCCTCCCCGTGCATCGTCCCTGACACTGTTGTGTGTCGTGCAGGCATGCTGTTGAGCCTGCATGCATGTATGCGGCCTATGTGCTAGTGGGCTGATGGGAGCTGTAGTAATCATACATGTACGGCACACACTATCACAATATAAGGTGCAAAAAACAATCTATCAATATCTCGAGAGGCATTTGCGGCACTCAATAACTACAGGAGCAATCAATGGCCCAACTACTCCTATTAGCTCGGTCCCAGTTGGTCTAAAGTAGTCATCCTTTGCAGCTCTTGTGCAACATTTTGTTTTGTGGGGCGCACCTTCCCGCCTGCACTCAAGCTCACGCAAGTTTCCCTCGCAGATAGATGACGCGATCATCTACCCATGCCGTAATCATTTTTGTCTTTTGTGCAACGCAAGTAAACTGAGTTGAATCAATAACAACCTACTAAGTAGATATTCCATGGCTTCTGAGGTTTTGTTTGCTCTAGCTGGCCTGAGTGAGGGGGGCAGCACACGTGAGAACAGACAGACAAAGCCGTATGCCCCTCTCTGCGCTGTGGCTCGGCCCGGTCAGGGCCCCTGGTGCTCATTTTTGCAGGGAGTGTCGCCCACAGTGTTACACCCCTTTCATTCTAGTGTATGTGCGAACGGTTTGTTTGGTCATGACTGACTGATGGACGGCTGGACGGATGCATGGACTAACATGGACTAACAGATAAATAGCAGCAGCAGGACGCACGCATACGGACAAATCCAACCCTTTGGAGGCCCAGCTGGCTTGACAGAGTGAGGTGCTTCACGCTGGATCCCCCCCCGAAAAGATATTGGCAGTTTATGTTATTACAATTATCCCCTTCTGATGGGCATTAAGAGTTCCTCACAACTGAGAAGCCAGAGAGAACCATCACCCTGAGGCCTATAGCAATGGGTCCTTCACGACCTGGTAATGGGATGTGTCAAGCTTCATCTACCAGTCACTGCACAAACGCCCACGCCTACAGGATAGGCGGCTCGAACTCAGGTACTTCCCAGCACAATACCATACCATATCTGTAGCACTACTGTGTTTGCCTACAGCAAAGGCGTGATCAAAAGATGACAAAAAACTGGCCATCTCATAAATACGTACCCCAGAATACTACACCTCCCTCCCTCAAGCCGGCAACAGGAACAACCAAACTTCACCATCCATTAGCCTGGGTACTCAGAGGAACAAAGCCACCGCAAACAAGCTCCATCAAGTACCCAGCCCCCAAAAGAGGACAGACAGCCCCACAAGCTCATCCACCCAAACTCTAGAGCCACTCCCTCTCTGCCACTAGACCCGCCTGTAACGGGGAATTCACCCCCCGGCATCACGTGTTACACCAGTGCGACCTGCTAGGATTGTCCCCAAATCCAGGGGCCGAAACCCGTCTCTCGCACACTATATGAGAAATTAGAGGCTGGCTGTACATGAATCCCGCCGTCTGCCCTTAGGTGGATGCCCGAGCTGGACCCGCTGCATTAAAAAAGCAGAGCAGCAATAGTGCCGGGAAAATAATTGATCCCCATCCGTTGGAGGCAAGGCGCAAGCTGTTCTTCGTTGTGCCATGGGCGCCCGAGGATGTTCATTGCAGGGTGGGGAAAAATTTAGGAGGGGGGAAAATTCACCCCCCGACATCACGCACTATTTGCACCAGTGCTACACCCCACCCTGGCAAGGGCCTGGCACTCCCACACTGGCTTTCTTGGAGGAGTTAGGGGCCACCAAAAGAAGACCCTCCCACGCAGCCATGTAATTATTTACACAGCGAGATACATAGTTATCAGGTAACAGATTGTATGTATTTGATGAACACCCGTATAGTCATCACATCCTTCACGCCAACGTGCTCATTTCTACATACTGCACCAACCTAATAATAAGGAAACGAATGAAGCTCTACTCCAAGATGGTTTCTGGCATGAATATGCCACACATACACCGACAAGATAAGGTAGCTCATCAGTCGTTCATGTGCAGACCTGGACGCCAGGGTGGTAACCTGTACACAGAAGCACACATGCATAACACACAGTATGGGTCACTTCCGACTATTCCGCATGGCATGTACGTAAGGACAGGCATATTTGACATTTTGATATAATTATCTTGATATGGATGCTATGTATAATGATATGATTTATAATAACGTTAACAATGACAATTACTACATTTACATAGTTGGGGTGTTACACTGTGGGTGACTCGCCCTACAAGGGCGAGCACCAAGGGGCCTGACCGGACCGAGCCACAGCGCAGGGGAGGGGCACATGGCTTTGTCTGTCTGTCCTGCCACGTGCTCCCCCTCTCACTCGGACCAGCTAGAGCAAAGAAAGACTCAGAGGCTCTAGCCTGGCCACTAACAGAGCACTGAGGAGCACCACGAAAACAAGGAGGGAACCAAAGAAAACAGGGGGCAACTAACTGCACGAAGAAGGGGACCACTCTCCTCCAACACAAAACTGACTTAGCAAGAGCCTGGCAAAGACACACAGAAGCCCTCAGAGGAGAGACGCCAACAGGAGAGGCTCTAGATAGCCTGGTCACTAACAGAGCAATAATATTATTATATGTATGTAGTTAATACGTAGCCAACCAGGTAAACCATTTCCATGCACACATACAGCAGCATGCATGTGCTTGATGCCTAGGTATACATGCATGCATTATCATGACTACGCAGACAACAAGTACGCTAAGCAACTAAAGCCCAAACAACTAGGACAACTTACGTACGGCGACAAATCCCAATCGGTGCACCCAATTGCTTCTTTCATCAGCTGCTGCCGGTGATTGCGTCACCAGCCCACCGAAAGTGTAACCTGGGGGAACATCGATCCACGGCTGCGGTACAGTGCACCACTTCCCGATATTGAGCTGCGTCCCGTCTGCTCTCAACATGACGATGCGTTGGGCTGCGTTGGCCCATGTTGAGTTCTTGCCAGCACAGCACGTGGTGAACTTGGTGATGAGCAGACGGCTGCTGCTGTGATCTGACAGTTGAGAACTTAGGTCCAGCACGACAGTGGTGGAGTTAGTTGCATAACCACCATGAGTTGCGCCCTGATACTGGCCGTTGCAGTCATACATGGACATGGCGAACTCTAGAACCCAGCCTGCACGGCCGTTGAGGGTCTGGATGGGGAATGTCGATGCGAGATTGGCATCCGATGACGTGGCATATTTGACACCAAAGTCCTGGCCGCAGAACATGGGGCTTATGTAGATGTCTGCAATCACGGGTGAGGCGGGGTTAGTTTGCTTAGACATCATCATTATGAGATTACGAATACATATTATTAACTTCATTTAGTAAGTTAATTAGACAGGTACTTTGCATGGTTATCAACGTTAGCACAGATAATGGTTTAATAATTGATGTCTAATAAGATTCTGCTGGGTTTGGTGGGTGTAGCTTAGATGATTATCACCCACGAAAAGAAGAAAAAGCCGTGCCTCTATCCTGAAAATGGTCGATGTCTCTTTTATTAGACCACGCACGTACGTCAAGATTGAATGTGGTAGTTAATATGTGCATGGCTGGAGATGCACAGCGACGAAATCGGTATCAGGATAGGTGGGAACGGGCACTGCTTAGGCCGATTTGAGGGCCCTATGATCCAGATTTGGTGAATCCGGCATAATCCAAAGTACGGAAAGCCTTAGGTTCATCATAGCCTAAGTAAGCCTGGTCGCACCCTCCTGTTGGCGGAAGGATGGAATGGAAAACGAGGAAGGGGTAGATTTGGACAGTAGCAATGATAGACCGGCGATACACCGGCGATTGACGTGCGTGACTAACCTGAGGATGGCGGGGTGGATGGCGGCAGCGGTTGAGAGCTTGGGGCCGAGAGAGGGCACAAGGCTGCAGGCCCCACGCCGCCGGGCGGGTAACCTGCAAAAAGGCATGACGAGGGGGGTAGATAAATGGAATGATGGCCAGGCACGCAGGTCCGTGTGCATAGCAAACACGAATTATTGTGCAAGTGCATAGAAATGATTATTGGCATGTGTAACGCTATAATGCATGAAGGGTTGGGTGTGTCGCCTGTGTCGCCATGCGGCCAAATCCCAGCAGCGGGCCCTCCGCTCAGCAACCCTGCGAACCGGGCAGTCCGCCATCTACCCAACCGAGTGGCGACTCACGTATTGCTACGAATGCAAGCCTGTGTATCCATCTATTGCTGCCGTCCGCGGGAGACTGCGTGACCACGCCAGCAAAGGTGAAATTCGCTGGCAATCTAAGCCATGGCTGCTGCCGGGTGCATAGCCCACCGAAGCTGAAGAGTGTGCCGTTGGCAGTCCGCATCATCAACCGCTGTGTGCCATTGCCCCAGGAGTTGCCTGAGCAGCAGACAGAGACCTGCGTGATCCGCATATTGGGATCCGACAGCTGCGACCTCAGGTCCAGGGAGGTATACGGAATGCCCGACAGGCCTCCGTGCAGCGGACCCCGCTGCTGGCCGCAGTTGTACGATGACACAGCGAAGTCCAGCACCCATCCCGCAAATCCCGAAAGGGTGTGGACAGGAAATTGTATCCCCAGCCGTACATCGGATTTGGTGCTGTACTTAATACCGGTCGGGAAGCCGCAGAAGAAAGGGCTCACGTAAACTTCACTAGCTGCTAGTGGCGGGTGAGGGGGTGAAGGTGGCAGGCGGAGCGGGAGTGGCGGACGAGGGGGTGTAGGGGGAGGTCCCGGTGGAGAGGGTGATGTGGGGGGCGACGGAGGGCTTGGAATCATGGGGGCGGTACATTTGGGCGGAATAGGGTAAGCTGCAGCAGCAGTACGTGGCAAGCACATGTGTGTACATGTGTACGTGTGTGGATGGGGGAAAGGGAGGGAATGGTTAAACATAGTACGTAAAAGTTGTATCATTGCCTAGCCAAGCAACTTTTGCCCTTGGGAATTTTCGCTGTTGCTTACAAACTGCACTGACTAGATAGACGCATGTGCTCTGTTAGTGGCCAGGCTAGAGCCTCTGAGTCTTTCTTTGCTCTAGCTAAGCTGGTCTTAGTGAGAGGGGGAGCACGTGGCAGGACAGACAGACAAAGCCACGTGCCCCTCCCCTGCGCTGTGGCTCGGTCCGGTCAGGCCCCTTGGTGCTCGCCCTTGTAGGGCGAGTCGCCCACAGTGTAACACCCCCAAAAGACGCATTACTCACTGTTTGTGCAATTTCACAATTATTGCTATTATTTACAAAATTTCAGACTCTCATTTTTCGCTACTTGCTTGAGGCTCTTTACATGCAGTCGACATGTATCCCATAAGGCACTGGCCAGCAGCCCTGCAGAGAACATGGTTTAATATTTTGATCGTGCATATCTAAATTTCTGGGTAACACTCTGCAGGCCGTATCCTTTTCTCATCTAAAGGAAGATTTTTCTTTGCATGGGGTCTGCTGAGGATGTTCACTTCACGCAGGGCAGCAAGGAATACGGGGGAATTTGCAATTTGGCAATTTTAGTAATGTACCCTCTTTATGTATATAAGTCACACCCTAGTATCATCTCGAGGGACCTTTTTCGGCACTCAACTACTACAACACTCGGGGAAAAGCCATCCTCCATAGTCTCTGTTGGATTCATAAAATTGATATGGAATTTCATAAAATGCATATGAGAGTGCAGTCGCAAAGCCCTGCAAGTATCCATTTGATGTTAATTGATATCGAGACCAGTTCATCTCAGTCGGTCCCTATTATGAGTTATCAACTCGATCCCGACACGTCACGCACATCGACGCAGTCATGCATGTACCCTATGATCATACGATC
The DNA here is from genome assembly GCA_019650235.1 of Volvox reticuliferus. Lineage (NCBI taxonomy): Eukaryota > Viridiplantae > Chlorophyta > Chlorophyceae > Chlamydomonadales > Volvocaceae > Volvox > Volvox reticuliferus. Next base: position 2,531,704 of record BNCP01000008.1, read on the forward strand.
AGCAGATGACCATCCAAAATAGGCGTCTGATGCTTGAAAAGCCAGTGAGTGCTATGACGCATGTATGGCGGGGCATGACATGACTTGGGACACAAATCTCCCAAGGCCAGGGTTGGAGATGGAAAGCCCTTATGACAGGGGCTTAGTGCCCGAGACGTGCCGTCCAGAAGAGGGAGAATGTAGTAGTCGTAAATGTACGGCGCACCCATCATACCCTGTCAACATCTCGAGAGGGTTTTAGGGTTTAGGGTTTTTTTGGCATTCAACTACTACCACTACAATTTATGTCCTACAGAAAATTGAATTTCGGAACTTAATGTCAACGAACAGTGAGCTGACACAAGAGGGATCCGGTACATGACATGAGCGTATCTTAAGGCTGCGTGCGAGAAGCAAAGTTGGGGCCATGTACGTAATAAGGCCACAGGGGCGGCGGTTACAATACTCAATTATTGGTGCCAAACAAGCTGAAGATACACAGCCAATATGTTTATTTACTAGGATAAATATATACAAAAGGCTTTATTTGGGGGGGGCATGAAAAAGGAAAGCTAAAACTAAATACTAACATTGGTGCTTACAACTCAAAAATCACTTAGTGAACTGACTAATGGCAACACCTATAATGTGATGTGATGTTACAAACTCAGAAAGAGCTCGTAAGGCCCGTACAAGCCAGGAGGCATGCGAAACGGCAAAGGTGATCCGGAGGTGGTGTTGAAGCTCCACCAGCTTCATGGGTGATTGCAATCCTGACCCCGGAGAGGATTGTGAGAACGAGCAGTAAAAAGGATAAGTGATAGTCAAGAATGGGTTTAGGATTCTAGTGTTTAGAGCTTTAGATATGAAGCATGATGTACGACAAGCCGATGGAAGTGCGGGAAACTGGGGCAGCAAGCAGGCCCCAATATCCGCACGACCACCTTACCTTAAAGGGCTAGGAGAGCGCGGAAAGCGGTAGTCCCATGAATATCTAAAAGCGTGATCATTTATCCTGCTCTTAAAATAAAGGAATGGTTGTTGAGTGAGGCCTTTTTGGCAGCAGACAACATAACAGCTACCGTGCAATAGCGCGTGATGCTGGGGTGCGAAGTCCCCCCATTACAATCCTCCCCGCCTTGCAGCAAACGTCCTCGGGCGCCCCTAGCACACCGTAGGGCAGCTTTCGCCTTGCACCCGACGGATGGGATTCATTAGTTTTCCCGGCACTACCGCAGTTTTCGTCTTGCTATATGCGGCGGCTCGTAACCCTGACATACCACCAACCCATCTAAGGGGATTTAAGCGCATCAATGTTCAACCAGTGTGCTCTAGTCCGGGTTTGACCCGAGGATTTTAGGTCAGATCCTAGCAGTTCGCACCAATGTAACACTGGTGCAATAGTGCGTAATGCTGCCATGTGAAGTGCCCCCCGTACAACCGCATGATACATAATAAACACTCTTTAAACATTATTGGGATAATTTGATCATGCATCAAATTATCCTGTATGTACTTACTGAGCAGGTAAAATCCCACGCGATGGACCCATGCGCTGCTGCCGTCAGCAGGGGACCACGAGACCAGGCCTGCGAGGTAGTAGTACTTGAAGGAGTTGTCGAACGACCCCCGATAGGTGTCATTCGAGCATCTCCTTGCTCCTATTTGTAATATTGTGTTGTTTGCCGTCGTAATCGTTATCTGCTGGACACCGCTGTAGCGCCGGTCAACGCCTGGAATGACATTTCTGCAGCATACACTGACGAACTTGATGCGCATGTTTGGATCTGTCCATTGGCCGCTCAAATCTACCACCGTGTAGGGTCTGTCGGATGGTTTCGAAATTCCCCCGTGCAGTGCCCCGATGTTATTCCCACAGTTGTAGACAGACTGCGCAAACTCGAGCACCTCATCACCGTAGGCGGCGATGGACATCAGGGGATACACAGCTCCGAGGCTGACATCTGATTTGTTGGCGAATACGAACGCTGATTTGTCGTAGTTGCATACTTCTAATTGGGGCATAATGTCTAGTACATATGGAAGGTTAGTGTGCAAGCGGCAGAGGAGATATAAGTTAATAGTTAATAAAAACAATTGATGAGGAATTAATGAATTAAAAGAAGGAAAGTGGACGGCGGGCGGGTTGCGCGTACAATTACATATTAATTTCAATGTATCACACACATCATCTCGGATAGACCCTCCCCATGATGTAAATACTACTTATTTATTGCGCACGCACGTGCGCACGCGCGCACACACACACACACATACACGTAGTCGCCCACAGTGTAACACCCCTACACACACCCCTACACACACATGCGGAGACCATATATATATCGTATTTCATAGTTCCCATACTAGCAGCCGGTTCATTCTCATGGAATACCGCTGGTATCAAAGGTATATATATGTAGATAGATAGATAGATAGATAGATAGATAGATAGATAGTTAGATAGTTAGATAGATATATAGATTGATAGATAAATAGATTGATAGATGTGTGTGTGTGTGTGATGCACACGCGCATCAGGCATGCGCGGAATGATTACCCAGAAGTCCTAGCTACGCACGCATAAGATATTACAATGAAACATATAGTCAGAAGCATATATAGTCATAAAAGTACATACGTACATTTATCATGCACGCATAATTAATATTATGTACTGAGTGACGGACTGCAGCCGTATTACTTGCATGCTTGGGATTCGTTCTTACTTGCTTGTGAATTGGCCAACCATACATGTATTGATCCATACACTAATACATGCCACGTGCGGCAGACAAAGCCACGTGCCCCTCCCCTGCGCTGTGGCTCGGTCCGGTCAGGCCCCTTGGTGCTCGCCCTTGTAGGGTGAGTCGCCCACAGTGTAACACCCCAAACTAATACATGCACGCGCGCGTGTATACACACATAACTTTCTTTAGCTCCCTCCTTGTTTTCGTGGTGCTCCTCAGTGCTCTGTTAGTGGCCAGGCTAGAGTCTTTCTTTGCTCTAGCTGGTCCGAGTGAGAGGGGGAGCACGTGGCAGAACAGACAGACAAAGCCACGTGCCCCTCCCCTGCTGCGCTGTGGCTCGGTCTGGTCAGGCCTGTAGTATCCTGGGGTATCTCATGGCTAATATCCAGGTTGGCCAGTTGTCTGGCATCCTTCGATCGAGCCTTTGCTTTAGGCGGATATGACAAGAGATACAACAAGGCCCCTGGTGCTCGCCCTTGTAGGGCGAGTCGCCCACAGTGTAACACCCCAACACACAACATATACGCAATTAAACAGGGCGAGTTGCCCACAGTGTAATACCCCTTAAATTAAACAAAGAATGAAACCATCAATACTATTGGCAGACCTTCATTCGCGGAAGGCTGAGTTTGTTGGTAACCACATTGGACGTTGTCGATCCATCATCGATAAACGTATGTACATGCATTTGATGAGGTGATAGAAAGTACATACGTAAGTGGCGGGATGGACGGACACAAATGCATTCGTTGATATCATTATTAGCTCATTCACTTTATTTCCTTGGCCAAAGCCAGACAGGCCCAGTTCATAAGATATAGAACATACACAAAAATAGATAGATCCTGGTACAAATAATAATGCAGGAGAGGCGTGCGTGCGTGTGAGATTGGCATGAATATAATAATAGCAAAGAAATATACAAATTATGAGCAGTATGAACGAATTGAGGTAGCCAATCAAGTAATGTATGTATTGCAACTCTTTAGTATTGCAACCCTAAGAAAGGGGACAACTAGCCGCCTGTTGAGCAGCTAATTGTCCCCTTTCTTAGGGTCCTTCTGTGTTGTCTTGGTGCAGCTCTGAGCTCTGTTAACAGCCAGGCTAGAGCTTCTGAGTTTTTGTTTGCTCTTGCTGGTCCGAGTGAGAGGGGGGGCACGTGGCAGAACAGACAAAGCCACATACATACCCCTCCCCTGCACTGTGGCTCGGTCCGGTCAGGACCCCTCGCACTCGCTTTGCAGGGCGAGTCGCCCACAGTGTAACACCCCTTAATTACTCGTTAAATTCACTCGATATTATATATATGTATGTGTGTGTATGTATTACTCTTGTCGCCCCTAGATAACAAGCTAGCTTACTTGCGCGCCTCCTGGGACTAGGAGTGTCGCCGCCATCACCAGCAGCACCAGCAGCAACCAGCAGCATGTGTAGGATTTGCAGAGTACAGTACTATTAGGCCGCCGCTGCGGTGATTGACTCGGGACCACATGCCGCCGCCAGAGTCTCCGTCCTCTTCTCATCATGCATCGGCTCCGCATCTAATTTGTTTTACAGCAGGCAGCAGCAGGTGATGACAAACCCCGCTTCTGCCGGGACGTACGTATGTATGTATGTACGCGCGTAGGCATGTATGTACGGGTACACAACAATCAGAAACGAGCAAATTGTAATAATCAAGAATGGTCGGCTTACCGGGCATGCCTGCCTGCTGCCTTGCCTGCTTATCTGTGCGTACGTATATATGCTTACAATATATACCATATACATGCAATATAATCAACGAGTGGCAGTACTTCACCTGCTGCCTGCTGCTGGTTGCTATTGGTTGCTCAACGGATGGAAAGAAATGAGTTGCCGGCGGTAGATAGTTAAATATCGATCTATCTGTGCGTGGGCGGGTGTATGTATGGGGGGACACACGGAAGCAGATAAGGATATATATATACATATCGCCCACATATATATACATATCGCCCACAGTGTAACACCCCATATATACATGCACATTAAAACAGTTGCTTTTATGCATTAAAGGGTAGCCTACAGATGCTTTTTATTGTTGCCGACCGTCTTCCGTGTGGATCGATGGGTGGGTAGCCCTGTCGTCGTAAATCAAGGACAATAACCCAAACCCTTCCCAACAGGATGTATGTACGGCTTCGTTCCCTAGTTATGTGTAGTATCTCTGTTATATCCGCCTACAATCAACAAAGGCCCGATCAGAAGATGACCAGGTGTCACCTCGGATACTACCCATAGATACCCCAGGATACTACATTATGCACACAAATCACCTGAAATAAAGTACCCTTCTTGCTCTATGCGTGCTACAATATATATATATATATATATATATATATATATATATATATAGAGAGAGAGAGAGAGAGAGAGAGAGAGGCTTTCTAGGGGGGCGCCAGTTTGGCTCATCATCCCCCCTCCATCTTTAGTTTGGTTCTTCCAGCTCGACTGTGTAAGAGTGTGCCTTCCTGCAGGTGTCTCTCCTATAAGGGGTTCTGTGTTTTTCTGTCAGGCTCTTGCCAGGTCAGTTTCGTGTTGGAGGAGAGTGTTTCCTTCTTTTGAGCAGCTAGTTGTCCCCCCATTTTCCTTTGGTTCCTTCTGTGGTTTCTTGGTGCCCCTCAGTGCTCTGTCAGTGGCCAGGCTAGAGCCTCTGAGGTTTTCTTTGCTCTTGCTGGTCTGAGTGAGAGGGGAGCACGTGGCAAGACAGACAGACAAAGCCACGTGCCCCTCCCCTGCGCTGTGGCTCGGTCCGGTCAGGACCCCCGGTGCTCGTCTTTGTAGGGTGAGTCCACACCCCAAGAAATCCACCAGCTAGCACGCAAACACGTTGTAACGGGGACATTCACCCCACGCGCGCAAACACGCACATACCCATGCATGCATCCACATGCATGTATGTACCTTTCGATTATTGTAAACGCTGCGTCACCGTAGGTGGTCCTCACGCACGTCCTCACAAGCAGCAGCAAGCAACTGGCTGCTGGCTCTATCTGGCGGGGCATGAATTGTATATCATAATATTACAGCAAAGAAGTAAGTTGCAATTTGCGTGTGTATTAATTGCTTGCCCATCTTTTCAAATATGCATGGTACAGCTCCATCTCCATTTGATTCTTCTGCTGATGTTCTTATTATTGCTGCTCGCTGCTTCAAGTCATGGTGAAGCAGCTAGCTGCTGCGGCGAGCTGCTATAAATAAGTCCATAGAAGCAACATATGTAATGATATATATTGCTGACTTTTACATATCTAGGTGGTTCACTGCCTTACAGCATAATTTATTTTAAGGTGGGTATTGTCGATCAGTATAATGAAGCATAGACAAAAAATAAAGAGGATTGATTCGGCGGAAGGTTAATATATATATACTACGACTACGATCGAATAAAGCAAGGAAGTGAAGATGAAGCGTCACGTTATCATTATACATGGCTGGGTACAGAGATAAAGTTGCGTATCTAGAGCGTTACATCGCGTTTGGCTACGTGAAGCTGCCAAATGCGCGTAAGCACGCAAATTACGCACGGTGCGAATCACTGCGAATATAACGCACGCCCGTAACGCAGCGCTGCGGAAGGAACGGTATGCCAATGCTTGCTTCTGCTCAAAAATACGATTCAGATAGGATATATATTCTATAAGAAACAAATTTAAAAAGGCACTTTGTTGCTAGTGATAAGTTTCCGGAAAGCGAATAGGCAATAATCCATCGGAACGCACACAGAAATCACATCAGTTCGCTAGCGTTAATGAGTTGCGTTGTTGCTAGGCGTGCATAGCTGCCCATGCGAGGTGAAAACCTGCTGCTAATTTTCAAACGCATAAAGGGCTCATTGCGTTCGAACTTTTGATAAATGTATAAATGTCATTGTTGTCTGCCTTGATGATATCTGCCCTATCTGACATCAATTTCTTGTCTCAAACTTCTACACATCTATCCCATCAAACATCGCAAATGTAACGCCTTAAGCTCAAGTTCCGCGGTTAGCATATGTTTACAGGAGAGCGACAGAGGAGAGCGACTCCGGGCACCTTAGGGTTTACAACAGGCAGTTTACTAACTTAAAATGGCGTCCAATTTGGAGTGCTTCACCGCGGCGAGTAACCGTCAACTAACGTAGTACTGATAACGAACTACCTTTCTGGCAGTGGGATTTCGGACAGAGATGTTTTAGATGTAATGCCCACCATCCTCAGATCCTATTCTTACACATCAGGATTGCTGTCAGGTAGCTACCGCGGATAATTGTGCGCATGTTTCTGAGGGATGTCATCAGATCACTTAATACTTTAGGTACACGCAAACTGGTAGTTTTCATGGAAGAAATTTTAAAATATGTACTTATTACTATCAGTACAGAAGTTACGGTCGCATAAAGGGTCGCTAGTATAGTACGTATAAGGGCGTATCGTTATAGTGCCCGGGTACTCTCTTCATTCGACTGTAGTTGACTGGCGGAAGAAGTATGGAGAATGATCAGGCGCATGTTGTTGCTTCAGGTTTCCTTGCATTATTGGGTGAGGACGACCTTGGTGTAATGCGTCAAGTTGCGCACATACAGATGCCGATATCTCTTCTGCGTGCTCGACGGCCCCCTCTCCCGCAGCCTCACAGATCGGTACCCGCATCGTCACCTTTGCCATCAACCTGCTCATCGCACGACATCTGACACCCGGCGCTTACGGGGTGGGTATACGGCACCTCCTCAGCACCTCCAGCGCGCATTGTTATTCCTCCACTAGCATCAGGGTCCCTGCGCTCCTCCGCTCTCTAACCCTCCCAAATTTTATAACTGGTGTCAATCTCAAAATACGTTACCGTTCTTGCAACACAGCCACGTCTTGTACGTATCCCACCGGTCACACAAGCAAATGGACCCATTTGCCAAAGCCAAGGTGTTCAACTTTCTTCTCGAACGCAGCTATCTATGCTGGAGAAGCACGCACGCGCAGACAAGACACGAGCATACTCAACCCCTTTCCTGCGTACCTTTTCCTCCTATTATATATTTGCTCTTCCTCCTGAGTATATCCCGCTATGTCTTGGTCTCCTGTTTACCCATGGCGTTCACATGTTCCTTTCACCTTCATGTTCCTACCCCGCCCCACCCCAATACACCCAACCTCCACATGACACTCTCCGCCCACAGTTGGCTTCTGTTCAGTTTCACTTGCTAACCACCACGGTGTTGTTCATTAGCCGGGAAGGTTTTCGGCGGGGCTGTCTGCGCTTCGGAGCTGCGGGAGTCGGAGCGGGGGGGGATGATGATGCTGAAACCCCTGACGCCAAAGTCAAAGAGGTGGGGAGAAAGAAAGAGAGAGAAAGAGAGAGAAAGAGAAGGAAAGATTCACCGGTCACGTGGGACATCAGCATGGCCCTCCCGGCTCACCTTCCCTGTACAAGAGGGGCGAGGTGACGGCACCGTTCCTGATGTAACGGCCTGGCCCCCATCATTAGAGCTGGGCCGCTGGGGTTGATCTACCAGAACCACCGTTCCACTGATCCCCTGCTTGCCCCTGGCCAGGCGAATTGCCGTGGCGATGGTGACCGAAGCAGCCGCAATAGCGGTGCCATCGGTGGCGGTGCCGGGGGCAACGGTGGCATCAACAATCGCAGCGTCTTGAGAGTGGCGGCGTTGGCGGTGCCCTGGGGAATGGTCATCACAGCCGGCGTTTGCAGCATTGCACTATGGCAGCATACAGCTGCCGCCAATGCATCATCTGGCGGCAGTGCACAGGAGCCTGAGGTGCCGTATTACCGAGAAGCTGTCGTACTACACGGTGAGCTGGGAGCGTGAAAGCGCTTTCCCTCAGACTTGTCCGAATCATGGTGCGCTCCGGGCTGCTCTTTAGCCGTGATCTACAGAAGGTGGGCGGTCGCTGTGCGGATGGGGCGGATGAAGCCAAGCGTATGGATTTCTGCGCATCCACAAGCGCGGATTATTCCTCCCCTAACAGCGTTTATGTTCCTACACACCGATACACACCGATGTACACCGGTATACCCCACGCCTTCTCTTCCAACCCCTTAGGCATGGCGGCGGTTCTGGAGCTGCTTGCGGAGCCATTTTACATCTTGGCCTCAGTCCACCTGATGTTCGGGTGGGGTCCCTGGATGCCTCTGGCGGCTGGGTTCAAGGGGTGGGATGAGGATAATGCAACGGACCCATGGGTCACAGGAGCTCATTTATGTCATGAAAGGGCGTTGTATATACGTATGTATGTACGTATATGTGTGTGTGTTTGTGTGCATGCTCATATCGGGGCATACATAAGAATCCGTCAGGGGAGGGGGATGTTAACCAACGAACCCGCACGGTTATGCCCACGACTGCCTGCCTCGAGACTGGTGCAATCTCAACCTCGAGAGGGAGTCGCTCACGCACTCACTCTCTCAAGATTGTCGGCTGGACGTGTGGGGTTAAGCTGACAGTCCTTCTTCCGCCCTCTCAATGGGAGACACTCATGCCTCATGCCTCATGCCTCATGCCTCATGCCTCATGCCTCATGCCTCATGCCTCATGCCTCATGCCTCATGCCTCATGCCTCATGCCTCATGCCTCATGCCTCATGCCTCATGCCTCATGCCTCATGCCTCATGCCTCATGCCTCATGCCTCATGCCTCATGCCTCATGCCTCATGCCTCATGCCTCATGCCTCATGCCTCATGCCTCATGCCTCATGCCTCATGCCTCATGCCTCATGCCTCATGCCTCATGCCTCATGCCTCATGCCTCATGCCTCATGCCTCGTGCCTCGTGCCTCGTGCCTCGTGCCTCATGCCTCATGCCTCATGCCTCATGCCTCATGCCTCATGCCTCATGCCTCGTGCCTCATGCCTCATGCCTCATGCCTCGTGCCTCGTGCCTCGTGCCTCATGCCTCATGCCTCATGCCTCATGCCTCATGCCTCATGCCTCATGCCTCATGCCTCATGCCTCATGCCTCATGCCTCGTGCCTCGTGCCTCGTGCCTCGTGCCTCATGCCTCATGCCTCATGCCTCATGCCTCGTGCCTCATGCCTCACATCTGCATACTCTGTAGGAAAAGCGTAAGCGGCGTTTGCATTGCGTTCACACGTTTTCTACAAACACACACACACACACACGCACACACACACACACCACTGCATGCCTGTCCCCCTCCGCTTTCGACCACTTGTGTTTGTTCCTTCGGTGCATTATGTTGAAGCTCCTGCCGAGCCAGCGTTATTATTGTCGGTGCTGTTAGGGTTACGTTATTGGCCGGTGTCAAATCATCTTCATCAGATAGTGGCCCGCTAACCGTTAACTGCTAACCACTAACCGGCTGTGAGTTTGACGTTTTGGCGGGCCCCTGCCTCTCCCTGTCCTTCGTGATTACAAATATGCATTTCCGCCTGTTGAGCTTCCGAGGCCGCCCACCCGCCCCTTCACCCCCTTCCCCCCGCGCACACACATACACATGCCTTTCCACGCATTCATCGCTGCCACTGTCGCAATCTCGGGACTCTAGATCGCGCGTGGCGGTGGAGTTCGCGTCCACGTTGACCAAGAGCCTGGTTACCCTGGGCCTGTTGTCCAGCCGCCGACTGGCGCACGTGCTACCGCCGGCTCTGATATTCAGTGCGGCGCAGCTTGCGATGGCGGCAGTGGTGATGGCAGGATACTGGGCTGTGGGGCTGAGGCTGATGACAGCGGGGCGCACGGAGGTGTGTGGCTCCAGGGGCCCCGGTATTGGGGTTGGGGGCTGCCGGGTGGCCAGCGGCTCAAAGGGGAGGTGTGTATCGTGTCCACCCCGCTTCCCGGCAGACTGGTGGAACGACGCCACCCGGCCATGACCAGCAGGGAGTGACCGGCAGCTCGCATCTCTGAATACGATCGACCGGGCCGGGATTGCCACCAGCTTATCTATACAGTGTGGCGAGCTGGGCTGGAGACTGGAGTCTGTGGCTAGCCTCGTGTTGTTGTTGCTGCTGCTGCTGTTGTTCGTCAGTTCGACGTGGGCACGCTGCCCTATCGTGTGTTTTAGCTGGCTTGACTACCCACGTCAACTCCACCTAGTCCCCACCACCACCACGCCTCCGCCTGTGTCTCCGCCTCCGCTTCCTCTTCAGCGTTTCGTTGGCTGACCCGATGCCACCAAAATGGCGCTCATGTTTAAATATCAGGAGGTCATGAGGCGCCACTTCATGTCTTGCGAAGCTGCATGTACTGCACACAATCAACCCATCACTCCATCTTCCCCCGTTTCAGGTTCCTCGAAGAGCTGCCAGGAGTAAGGGTGGCGGGGACAAGAGCAGCCGCGCCACACGCAGACCTGGATCTGGATCTAGATCTGAATCCAACACCTGGCTGTCTCCTTGGACGCCCCTGGAGCGGCATGTGTTGGCTACAACCGCCGTGTTCACCCTGCAGGCGGTACGGCATTGGATTGGCTTTGGATCCTAGCCCTCCCGTAGGCTGGTTAGCACAGTCCCGTGCTGATGGATAACTAGTTTAAAACATGTTCTCACACACACAGGCACCGGTCCTTACGCTCACGCATGGTACGCATGGTGGGTTTGGGGTTTTTGTGGCTCGCGGGATTGCGAAGTGGTGGTAACCCGCACGGTGGGCTCCCACCGCCCACAATCGCGGATGTACTGCAATTGCGCTGCGTCACGCATTTGGATGATGGTTAGGAAAAGGAAGCGGGGAGCTGTGGACTGCGCCGCCACGCAAAACACACCCGCCCCCGCACCCGCACCCGCACGGAAGCTTCCTCATGCCTCTGTGTGTCACCCGGGCGCGAGCGGTCCTTTCGCTGATCCGCACGAGGACCCGTCCTAAGCTCGGGAGCTCGTTGCACTGCGGCTCTCATTGAAGCCCCTCCTCCCCGGTAGTGATGGCGGCAGTGATGATGGCAGTGATGATGGTGGCAGTGGTGGTGGTGATGATGGTGGTGGCGGTGGAGGGAGCCCTTGGCTTGTGAGATTGCGGAGCGCTCTGCGGCTATAGAGCACATTTCCCAAATGACTTGTTTTCGCAGGTCTGGGGTCGTGTGTCGTGGAACGCCCGTATACGTCCTCTCCTTTCGCCCTGCCCGTGATGTCTTCCCAACCCAAGGCTTCCGGGCGCAGCTTAAAATTCCAACAGCCACTCTTATATTGACTTTTTTATTTGTTTGCTATTGTTAGTTCGTTATATTGTTGGTTTTTACTGTTTTTTATTCGTTACCGGCCTTGGACATGACGAAGAACCTGACCGTGTTGCAGGTTGAGAAGCTGGCGCTGGCGGAGGGATCCAAGGTGGTTCTCGCGACCATGCAGAGCGCCGTTAACCAGGTCTGTGAGGACCGCGGTCGAAAGGGGATGTAATGATGCCGTACACAGACCCGTGGGTCAACATCAGGCTCACCGAACACAATCCTATGGGCTATTGGAACCAGAGCGTCACCACCCGGTGGGGGCCAGGTTAGCGAAAGTGCCTGTGCCTGTGTATGCGTGTGTGTGTGTTAGGTCCGGAACATATGTGTTCGTACGAGGTGAGAGGGGCTACGGGTTATAGTTGAAAGACGCTCCTAACTGCCGTGATCTAACGGCCTTAGGCGCTGTGTGCCTGAGAGGGGCTCCGCCGAGCAGCTAAACAATCACGGGCTACAGGCGGGAACCAGCCGGCAGGATGAAGTACTGTACTTCGGTTTGAAGAAGTCGAAGCATGCATAGGCTTCGTTGGAGGCCGTTGGTTCGCGGAAGAGGCGCTAATTCGGTCTGCCCGCATACAGTCGCTCTGAGGACGTCTTTCATGTCCATGCCGTACGTGCGATAGGGCGTGTACGGCTTGGTATCGAACCTGGGCAGTCTGGTTGTGCGGACCTTATTCCAGCCATTGGAGGAGGCGGCCTTCGCAGCCTTCTCCACCTGGGGAGCAGACGCCAAGGCGCCTGGAGCGGGAGCGGCCGCGACGGAGGGGCCAGGCGCGGCGGCCGCGACGGTGACGGCGGCGGCGGCAAAGTCGTCCCCGTCGTCAGCAGCCGTAGCGGCGCGTCTGGCGCCCCTTGCCCGGGCACTATCGCCCATGGTAAAGGCGGTGGCCGTGCTGGGGCTGCTGGCAGCGGCGTTTGGCCCGTCGTACAGCTACGTCCTGTTGCGATTAGTGTACGGCACGCGATGGAGCGAGACGGAAGCGCCGGCAGTCCTGGCAGCATATAGCGTGTACGTGCTGCTGCTGGCAATTAATGGTGCGTGGTATTGCAAGTAGTGTTCGCGGCACCGACATGGCGGAACGGGGTACCTTCGAATATGATGTAACCAGATAATGCCTTGGCGCTCTGCTGTGCGGAGTGATGATGTAGCGGTCGTAACCAACTGGGCGTAAGGCGGCAGGTAGGCAGGTAGGTCTCAGCGATCGACACACACACACACACGGAAGCCGTGCATGGCAGCGACTTCCTGCCCCATCGCATAGACTGTACCGGCCTGACTTCCATTTTGCGCTCCTCCACCCCGGCTTGGTTGACTTCAACACCTGTACGCGTGGCGCGCACTGACAGGAAAGGGTCAGCAGCTCTGGGGATCAGTTCTAATTCGCACACATGGCATAAATCCGTTTTATTTATTTATTGGGGGGGGCCGAGGTTTGTCTAATCATCACCGATGAGCTCTTAAACACAAGTCCTCACGCGCTCCATGCCAACCGGGGGGTGCGAATCTCTGGTCGCAATCCCCTGCATGAAGTAACTGTCCCGCAACAAACTGTCCCAACAAACTGAACTAACTGTCCCGCAACAAACCCGACGCCGACAGCTCCCCGCATCCCCGCTCCATCTCCCTCCTCCCGCGCGTTGCACATTCGCGACCGCACCTCCACGCACTCCCACGCCTTCCATCCTAACCTTGAAACCTTACATTCAAACCCGCCCGCGGACCGACAGGCATCGGTGAGGCATTCGTACATGCCGTACTTGACGCCCGGGGGCTGCAGCAGTCCAATGCGCTGCTATTAGTTTTCAGCGGCGCGCATTTGGGTGTCTGCGTGGCGCTTGTACGGCAGTACGGCGCGCTGGGCTTGGTGGCCGCGGACGGCGCCAATATGGTTCTACGTATCTCTTATTCGGCTTGGTGGGTGACTGGGTGCGGGTTGGAAAGGAGAGTGTTGGGGGACCTGGGGAGGGCGAGACGACATTGACTGGGAGACAACGTGCCTCGGCGCTGTGTGGCCCACTTGCAACGGGGACGCGGCCCCGGACCCTGATTGGACAGTATTGCGTGAGACTGCTGTCCATGGTGGGTTGCGAGCAGAGGGTTCACGCACAGAGCGGAATTCGAGTGAGCCTGGATACCTGACCTGATGGTGTGGCACATCGGGGAAAACCTTAGCTGGCTGGCGGCGGGTTGGGCCCGCGCAACCGCGCGTGTATGTGTGTGTGTGTGTGTGTGTGTGTGTGTGTGTCTCGGGGGGCGGGGAGGAGTTATGGGTATGTGCATAGTTGTTCAGAGCTGCAGATCGATGGCTGTCCTCCTGTGCTGTTATTGGCCTAGGGTGGGATCAGTGCTCGCTCGTAACGGTTGCCTGGTAACGGCATTTACGAGCGCGTGTTGGTGGGAGGACGAGGGGGCGGGTAGACGTGCATAGGTTTGACCGCAGATCCCCCCCAGTCCTATCAGGGGCTCTCTCCGGCTTTCTTCCATTCCGTGGTTCCGTGATCCCTCGCGCGACTCTTCTTCCGTACCTCTTCTTATCCCATCCCTTGTACGCGGATGACCCCCCATGTAGGTGCATCCGCCGCTTTTTCCGGCCGCTGCCAGCCTTCTCCCTGCGCCGAGACCTGCTGCCAGCGCCCAGCGCCCTGGGGGCCTTCGCCATTGCGGCCGCTGCAGCCGCCACCTCGAATCGGCTGCTGCTGGCGGGCGCCGCCTCCATGCCACAGCGAATCTTTCTGCGCCGCGCAGCCTCGCACGTGGGCGTGGGTGTCGTATTGTTGGCGGCACTGCTGGGCCTCCTGGTGCGCACGGAACGTGCCGTACTTCGGCAGGTGCTAGAGATGCGGCGGAAGCGGCGGGAAAGGGGAGGGGGGCCAGGTGGCGGCGGTGCAGGCAAGAGCGGCAAGGAAGATTGATGTACGGCCGCAGGTTGGGGCCACATTCGCAGTGACCTGTGTATGGTTGCTAGAGGTAGATTTCTTCGGTCCCTGCGTTGAACCAAGCTTGGTGGTTTCGCGTGGCATTGTGTTTGCTTAATGGAAAAGGAAATATCCCACGTTGAATTTTACTCAATAGCGCACGAGCCCGTTTCGCGCCCATTATGGTGAGGAGGAGGGGAGGTCCGAACCAGTTGCTGGTGCTACAGCAGGCAGGGCGGTAGATAAATCTTCGCCAGCGGCCCACTAACCACTAACCACTAACCACTAACCAGTGGCGGAGAAGCCTTGCCTGC
This sequence comes from Volvox reticuliferus, assembly GCA_019650235.1. Classification (NCBI taxonomy): domain Eukaryota; kingdom Viridiplantae; phylum Chlorophyta; class Chlorophyceae; order Chlamydomonadales; family Volvocaceae; genus Volvox; species Volvox reticuliferus. Next base: position 2,546,851 of record BNCP01000008.1, read on the forward strand.
CTCTCCCTGATAGATAAGACGGACGCCCTCATCATCCAATCACCCCAATCGGCTTGTACTGTACATGTACTTGTTGGGTTCAGCACTCGCTCACCACCAGCGCCCAGCAGAGTCTATTTCGCGGATCAGCTGATCGGTGCAATCAACGCTCCCGCCGGCTGGATAGAGCACTGGTCGTCAGCGGGCGGCAATCCACTAGGATTAGCTCCTACACGGCCCACCGACTTGGGTAGCGCCCACTAACGCAACAACCCTCTGACTGGCAAGTTAGGGCTTCACAGGAGGATTTGGTCCCCCTGAACCTCTCTGGGGCCATAAGCCCCACCTCCGGCTTGTGGTGCGACGGGGCTGGGGTGGGTCGGGAGGCCAATCGTTAGCGGCGCAGCTTAACTTGGCCGGGTTGTTGCCTGCTGGCTGGCAGTGACACGTGGATGAGCGGCTCAGCCGTGGCCCTTCCGGAAACGGTGCAGCTCCAGTCATCGCGGGCTTGGGCAGTGCAGACTCACGCTGCGGCGGGCCCGTCACCTCAGCGTGCTTGCTGGGGTCAGCTTGGCTTCCATGGCTCCCTCCAGCTCGTCGGACTCGGTCAGATTTGACAGCCTTTCATCAATGGCTCCGCCGGCTTGCTTATGCTATGGCATAAAAAGATCGATAAACCCCCCTCCAGAGAAAACCAACCCATAATCCAACCCTGCGGGTGCCTACTCCCTGCCTTACCCCTCATACATGTGGGTTCGGTATCCATTGCCCTACCCCTCGTCACCCACTCTCATAACCCCACCATCATCCCACCATTAGAAACCCCACCCAAACCCTACGTGGCCCTGCAGATCTGTTACTGTATGTGCTTACTGCCCAGGCAGAGGTGGCTTTCGATGCCATGATGAGCATTGATGGCAGCAGCGGGGAAACTTGCACAATAATATTACACAATGCAAAATTCATCTTCGGTCAACCAAATGCACCAATTATTGTTGTTGCTGTAAGGGCTGCTCGCTCATCCGGGTGTATGGGTATACACCCCACATGCAGCATCGTCCACCTGAAATCAATGTGGCCCGGGCTGCTTCCCACTGGCCCCACATACAGCCACCCTTGCCTGCACCATTATTGACAGCATGGCACCCTACCGGCCTGCCCCAGCCAGGCCCCTGCAGTGGCTGGTGCTATGCTCCCATATTGCCTACATTTCCCTGCACATACCCATGATGCTTTGGGATGCAGGCAGCACACATAGCAGGGGCAGACTGCTGGACAAAGCAAAGCGGCTTGATGATGAGGGACGCGTCAATGAGCAGTCTGCCCCGCCCGTGTAGTACTTTGTATGTTGAAAAACACAAGGCGGCATGCGCACAAGAGGATGATCACCAAGCAGGAAAAGGGCGGCGTGGAGGATGAGAGGCCACCCTGTGTTGTATCTCTGTTATATCCGCCTTAAGCAAAGGCTCGATCGAAAGATGACCAGGAGCCACCTTGGATACTACCCGTAGATACCCCAGGATACTACACCCTGGCTATCATGAAGGCGGACCTATACAAGCCGGAGGTGGAGGCGGAGGCCAGGGTGTGCACCGCTGTCAGACCAGCAGTAGTGCCCCCGAGTGCCAGGCCGTGGAACTGAGCCCCCATCATCACCACATACAACTCATCCCGAGGCACCAGTCATCCAGCCAGGGCAACACCTGCACGAATTGAGAGACCATGCCAGCAGTGGGGTTTGCGCAGCTTCCACCGGACCGCTTCCCAGTGCTGCACCATGAGTGACAACTGCGCTGCTGGACGTCAATGCATGGCAAGGCGGTCGGTGCGTCCACGCAGGTCCAGCTCAGCCCTCACATCCCAATGGAGGCGCCAGCTTTATCACTGGCATTACATACTAGACGTCCTCCAAGTAAGGCAAAGCGACTGCCGGTAATAATGTAAGGTTCTGGCGGGATGGCCAGCACCTACCAAGGCCACAGCCGGCGGGCCAAGCAAGTCCTGCTCACGGTGGAGGATCTCCTTGACATCGGGCCAGCACGCGTTGGGCAAGTAAGCCATTCAGTGCTACCACGCCGTACATATCAGAAGGGATCTTACGCCTGGCCAACGAACCGCGACCTGGGCACTTACGTGGCGATCACAACCACCGGCCACCGACGGATGGAACGCCGCTCTGGCCGGAAGCAAGCTAGCGCTTCCAGCCGCCAGTACGGCACCAGCTTGCCCTGTATGACGGGAGGCACCCTGCTAGCAGGGAACCCTCCTTTCATGATGGTGACGATTAAGATGGCTAATAATGTGTCTCACTCACTCACGAGACTTTTTGTATAAGGATTTTAGGGTTCCAAGGATTCCAAGGATTCCGAATCCATCGATACAACAACAGCGTAGATAGTGTGGCATAAAAACACTTATTATTGACAGGTAGGGAGGCCACTACTGCTGATTATTGCTCGCGGTTTGCTTGGAACTAACTAAAAACCAAGTAAGCTGCGTGCCGCCGCTGCGTAAAGCTCACATCAAATGACATGGATGCATGTTGCTTCATCGGCACGCCAACCTTCGTTGCAAGCAACAGATTATCTGTGCGTGCGTGCGTCCTATCCTGCCTCGTCATCACCAGCGGTTCAACCTAAACCTATTAATAATACGCAGTCACCGCGTGAATGGCAGGATTGCTAGCTTGAGATAAGGTATGGAGGTCATCCGTCATGCCCGCTCGCAGGTTATTATGTACAAACCTTGACTTCAGGGCGGTAACCTGCAGCGCGGTCAAGCACGCACACATACATGCATACACATGCATGCATGTAAACGACCACGACGGTGACGATGATGTTATTACGTTGATTGATGATATACTTAATATGTCGTTAATTTGTAGATCCTTTGTTTGCGTTAATAAAGGGCATGATACAACAGCAGGATGCAACGGTGATGACGATAACTACGTAACAGAAGCAGCATGTATAGCAAGCAGCATGGGTTTATGCTTTATTATTATGTACGAACATACTTCAATTGGTATTATTATTCGTTGTTGGAACAATAAAAATTACGTACCGATATTATTATTTATTACTATATTTTTAAATATATTCGGATTAATATGAAAGTAACATTATATATATATATGTATATATATATATAGAGAGAGAGAGGCATTTCCACGTTATCTTGCTGCCAATAATAATGGCTGGCTGCTGGATGACAGCTGCTAGTCGGTCAGCCATTTTGGGGCGGGGCCCCTGTGTGAAGCGCCTCAGCATGGGACCCCGTTCTGTAGCATTTCCCGTACATACATGTCCGCGCGCGTGCGCCGTGTGTGTGTGCGTGTGTGTGTGTGTGTGTGTGTATGTGTGTGTGTCGAAAATAATCATATTTCACACAGCTGCTGAAAAGTAATATTAATAGCCGTATACAATCAATATTCCAAGGCATCTCGTCTGTAGCTGACAAAAATCATATAATTATATATGAGCACGGTTTGACGGTCTGCGTTGACCGCCGAGGTTAAGGTAAGTGATATCAAATAAAACATCAAATAAAAACATTTCGGCTAAAATCCGATTATCTTAATATGAATGTGATGTAATATAGCGCGTTCTGCACGCGGCTTGGAGCCCGCCCACGGATGCGTGGTAGTCTTAGGGTTTCATCGCACGGCGCGCGGCCCCGCCTTTTTTCGGCTTCAAGGAAGCCGACACCAATTCTTGTTACCAAGTCCGTCGAAGAGACGTGTGCCATTCTCATGCACACATGCAGCGTGCACGTGCTTGATGGATGCCTACATGCATGCATTACTGATCATGTATTACTTAATCGCAAAAATAAAAAATAAAGCAACTAAAGCCCAAACAACTAGGACAACTTACGTACGGCGACAAATCCCAATCGGTGCACCCAATTGCTTCTTTCATCAGCTGCTGCCGGTGATTGCGTCACCAGCCCACCGAAAGTGTAACCTGGGGGAACATCGATCCACGGCTGCGGTACAGTGCACCACTTCCCGATATTGAGCTGCGTCCCGTCTGCTCTCAACATGACGATGCGTTGGGCTGCGTTGGCCCATGTTGAGTTCTTGCCAGCACAGCACGTGGTGAACTTGGTGATGAGCAGACGGCTGCTGCTGTGATCTGACAGTTGAGAACTTAGGTCCAGCACGACAGTGGTGGAGTTAGTTGCATAACCACCATGAGTTGCGCCCTGATACTGGCCGTTGCAGTCATACATGGACATGGCAAACTCTAGAACCCAGCCTGCACGGCCGTTCAGGGTCTGGATGGGGAATGTCGATGCGAGATTGGCATCCGATGACGTGGCATATTTGACACCAAAGTCTTGGCCGCAGAACATGGGGCTTATGTAGATGTCTGCAATCACGGGTGAGGTGGATTGGAGACTATTATTACCTATTATTACGATATTATTATCATATATTTAAATTTAACATCATTTATGATATCACCATTATTTTCAAATAACTCTCATCGTCATTATTATCAATTAATTATAATTGTATGCAACATATTATTCCTCCGAAAGAACCCGTGTGGAAGTGCCAGGGTAGGTGTAGTACAGTAGTTGGAAAGGAGAGGGAGTGGTTCTAGAGTTTGAGTGACTGAGCTTGTGTGTAGGGCATTCTGTCTTTTGGGGGACTGGGGGGGTTGTGGAGCTTGTTCACGGCGGCGGCTTTCTTCATCTGGGTAGCCAAGCTAAGGGCTGGTGAGGTTTATGCGTTCCTGCTGGCTTATAAGAGGCAGGGGGGAAGCATGTGGCCGGACAGATGGATAGCGCCACGTGGACCCCCTCGCTGCACTGTGGTTCGGCCCGGTTAGGGGCCCCGGTGCTCGTCCTTGCAGGGCGAGTCGCACACACACATATAGCAGGGTAAAAAACCCCATATAATACCCCTTTAATACCCCTTTTAGGGGTATACCCCTTTTACCTACTAGATATATACACACACATACATATAAATATAGACAGACGCAAACCAGGATGGGATAATGTAGTATCCTGATTAGGATACCTACGGGTAGTATCTATCCGGGATAAATGACATATGTCTGGTCATCTTCCGATTGAGCCTTCGCTGTGGGCGGATATAACAGAGATACAACCAATGGTATCAAGACGGGTTGAACGAGAGGCAACGAGGGGCAATACTATATATACGGCTTGTGTGGTAGATAAGGTGCAACCTCCTTCAACATCTCGAGTGGCCTTTTTGGCACTCAACTACTACAGCCTGCACTCAATAATGATAGAAATGTACCAGCGAGTGATAACAAAATAAAGGATATCACAACGTGTGAGCCTTTTGAAAGGTTGCAATGTACGGAGTCGTCCCGCATATACATTATATGGTGAATCCGGCATAATCCAAAGTACGGAAAGCCTTAGGTAAACTCGTTCATCATAGCCTAAGTAAGCCTGGTCGCACCCTCCTGTTGGTGGAAGGAGGGCTGCGGAAGGATGGAATGCAAAACGAGGAAGGGGTAGATTTGGACAGTAGCAATAATAGACATACCTTAATGCGCAGCTGCCTGCTGTACCACTCATGCGATACACCGGCGATTGACGTGCGTGACTAACCTGAGGATGGCGGGGTGGATGGCGGCAGCGGTTGAGAGCTTGGGGCCGAGAGAGGGCACAAGGCTGCAGGCCCCACGCCGCCGGGCGGGTAACCTGCAAAAAGGCATGACGAGGGGGGTAGATAAATGGAATGATGGCCAGGCACGCAGGTCCGTGTGCATAGCAAACACGAATTATTGTGCAAGTGCATAGAAATGATTATTGGCATGTGTGACGCTATAATGCATGAAGGCTTGGGTGTGTCGCCTGTGTCGCCATGCAGCCAAATCCAAACAGCGGGCCCTCCGCTCAGCAACCCTGCCAACCGGGCAGCCCGCCATCTACCCAACCGAGTGGCGACTCACGTATTGCTACGAATGCAAGCCTGTGTATCCATCTATTGCTGCCGTCCGCGGGAGACTGCGTGACCACGCCAGCAAAGGTGAAATTCGCTGGCAATCTAAGCCATGGCTGCTGCCGGGTGCATAGCCCACCGAAGCTGAAGAGTGTGCCGTTGGCAGTCCGCATCATCAACCGCTGTGTGCCATTGCCCCAGGAGTTGCCTGAGCAGCAGACGGAGACCTGCGTGATCCGCATATTGGGATCCGACAGCTGCGACCTCAGGTCCAGGGAGGTATACGGAATGCCCGACAGGCCTCCGTGCAGCGGACCCCGCTGCTGGCCGCAGTTGTACGATGACACAGCGAAGTCCAGCACCCATCCCGCAAATCCCGAAAGGGTGTGGACAGGAAATTGTATCCCCAGCCGTACATCGGATTTGGTGCTGTACTTAATACCGGTCGGGAAGCCGCAGAAGAAAGGGCTCACGTAAACTTCACTAGCTGCTAGTGGCGGGTGAGGGGGTGAAGGTGGGGGCGGACGAGGGGGTGTAGGGGGAGGTCCCGGTGGCGAGGGCGGTGTGGGGGGCGACGGAGGGCTTGGAATCATGGGGGCGGTGCATGTGGGTACAGTAGGGTAAGCTGCGGCATCAGTACGTGGCACACACGCACGCCCATGTGCACGCGTGATCGAGGAAAGGGAGGGAATGGTTAAACACGGTTACGATATCTTATACAACCAAATACACATATACATATATGCATTCATGATTGAGCAAGTTGGTTAGGAGAAAAAGCGGAAACGGATGGCTTGTCCATCAATAATTAATATATAACAAAATTGACATACATCATACATGCCGAGTTTCCTTGTACCAGCAGTGGACCATGCATGCAGGCTCGTCCTGGGCTACATGTACCATGCATACATACATACACCGATACAATCGGGCAAAGACGACACACGCCCCTCCCCTGCACTGTGATGTGGCCCGGTCAGGGCCCCAGCAGGTGCTCTTTCTTACACCAGATCGAATCGCCCACAGCGCAGTGTAACACCCTTGCTTCATTTCACCGTCAGCGCGCGGTCTCACTACGTATTCATCAATATATCATCCTCGTGCAGATCTGCAGCAAACCCTAACCCTCGTCTATCTCTGCCAATTGGCAGAGGACCCCTGCCTTCCTTGGGACACGAAGCTATACATGTACTTACTGAGCATGTAGAATCCCACGCGATGGACCCATGCGCTGCTGCCATTAGCAAGGGACCACGAGACCAGGCCTGCGAGGTAGTAGTACTTGAAGGAGTTGTCGTACGTAAAACCATAGGTGTCGCGAGCGCATGCCGCTGCTCCTAATCTTAGTACCGTGTTGTTTGCCGTTGTAATCGTTATCTGCTGGACACCGCTGTAGAGCGGGTTAGCACCCGGTATGAGTCCTCGGCAGCACACATTGATGAACTTGATGCGCATGTTTGGATCTGTCCATTGGCCGCTCAAATCTACCACCGTGTAGGGTCTGTCGGATGGTTTCGAAATTCCCCCGTGCAGTGGCCCGATGTTATTCCCACAGTTGTAGACAGACTGCGCAAATTCGAGCACCTCATCACCGTAGGCGGCGATGGACATCAGGGGATACACAGCTCCGAGGTTTATATCTGATTTGTTGGCGAATACGAACGCTGATTTTAAGTAGTTGCATGCTTGCGGGTTGTCTTGGATATCTAGCTGGGATGGAACATTTGGGAGCATATAGATAGATAGATAGATAGATAGATAGATAGATAGATAGATAGATAGATAGATAGATAGATAGATAGATAGATAGATAGATAGATAGATAGATAGATGGATGGATAGATGGATGGATGGATAGATGGATAGATAGATAGATAGATAGATAGATAGATAGATAGATAGATAGATAGATAGATAGATAGATAGATAGATAGATAGATAGATAGAAAGAAAAATAGAGGCAAATAAACATATAAATGTATCAGCCAATTCTCAAGTTTACATGAATCATGAAAATGACCCGCCGTACAAGATGGTTTGCTTCAGCAGCTTATTAGATAGTTCGGTCTCAATAATTTCCGGCTGGTACACACCAGCACTAATAATAATTATTATTACTATTATTAGTTCAATACCCTTTATGCGGTATATGTACAGACGAACCGCCATCATAAGTAGATCTTACTTTTGTTTAGTAGTAGGTAAAATTATTGTGAGGTGAGTTTCGGAGGTTCGTTTATTTTTTTACTCACCCTGATAATAAAACGGACGGTGATGATTGGGGAGTACCGGCAGGAAGCAGGGGGCGGGGTGGACGCATAGGGTTTTGCATTATTGGAGCACGTGCTGCAGATATATGTACAGACAGATAGCTGTATCATCAGGTATGCTCTCTTCGCAATGGGTTCATGATGATCATCATCGAATAGAGTTAAGGACAACTTCGGCATCATAAGGATTATCATGATGCTTAACATAAATACATACATATACCTAACCCTCCTCGCTGTGCTGTGGTTCGGCCCGGTTAGGACCCGCCGTTCTCGTCCTACCTTGCAGGGCGAGTCCCCAAAGCCCCAAAGTGTAACACCCTCCATGCATATGCACGTGTAAGTAATCGTTTGATGGCACGAGATATAATGTGTCTCTTGTCGCCCACAGTGTAACACCCCTTAAATACTCGTTCAATTCACACGATATTATAATATGTATGTGTGTACGTATTACTCTCGTCGCCCCTAGATAACAAGCTAGCTTACTTGCGCGCCTCCTGGGACTAGGAGTGTCGTCGCCGTCATCACCAGCAGCACCAGCAGCAACCAGCAGCATGTGTAGGATTTGCAGAGTACAGTACTATTAGGCCACCGCTGCGGTGATTGGCTCGGGACCACATGCCGCCACCAGAGTCTCAGTCCTCTTCTCATCATGCATCGGCTCCGCATCTAATTTGTTTTACAGCAGGCAGCAGCAGGTGATGACAAACCCCGCTTCTGCCGGGACGTACGTATGTACGTATGTACGCACGTAGGCATGTATGTACGGGTACACAACAATCAGAAACGAGCAAATAGTAATAATCAAGAATGGTCGGCTTACCAGGCATGCCTGCCTGCTGCCTTGCCTGCTTATCCGTACACACACACACACACACACACACACACACACACACACACACACACGCGCGCGCGCGCGCATAAATATCACGGTTAACGACAAAGATCAACCTGCTGCTGCCTGATGGCTGGTTGTTCGCTAGATCAAAATACGTAGCTAGGGCCAGGTCGGATAATTACCGGTACTCGCCTGTCTTGTATAATTGCTTGTGTAAGGCAGGGCACACAGACAAGACAACGCAAGCAAGGCTGTGTGATACCAGTATGTTATATACGCCAGACCCTAAGTAGGTTTTCATTATTGATTTGGAAGTTTAAGTTTATAAATATCGTGTTCTTCATGCAGATATACCGTGCGTATAACCGCCTGATGCATGTATGTTTGGACCCGCCGTGTGGACTGGCGGATGCATGTGGCAGTGGTAGGATGTGGTGCATGTCCTGCTGCTCGCTCTGCTGTCCTGCAGCTGCTGTAAGTTGACATACATGCGATAACATATATAATTATAATTACTGTGCATGCCCATGATATTACGCGTTGGAACTCTTGATGAACAAAATGAAAACATGAACAAGCAAGAGGGATGGAGGGATGCTGTTTGGCTGAACGGAAGGTTACGGAGGGAATACGAAGCGTCACAACTTGGCCCAGTAATAAGTGGGATTCCATTGTTTAGGAAGATCTATCAACCAGATATAATTGTTTCATTCATAAATAAACCAACCAACGGCAAATAAAGCGGTTTCATTTCTGAAACCTGAATTTAACGAATGCTTGCTTCTCATAAATATATAGTATTATATATAGCTGACGTTGTACATATATATATATATATATATATATGTACATATATATATCATGCGTTCTGGAAATTATCGATGGGTGAAATTCGAGATAGAGGCAAAAGGCGGGCGGCTCCATAGGGTTGTTGTTTGCCGTTGCGGACGGAACAAACGGCGGTTGCAACATTCGGTCTCTTGCTTGATTGGTGACGCTCGTACATGTATCGGAAACTGTCCACCATCACGAAATGGATTTTGCTCGCTGCTGGACTTTATGTCCTTGGAAAATAATAATGCATATGCAGCATACATAACTTTCATCATATGTCTGCCTTTAAGTAATTAAAGCTATGCAGTATCTGTTTGAACGCGAAACACACACACACACATATTTATATATATACATATATATATATACATATATACTTGCTCTTGCTGGCCTGAGTGAGAGGGGGAGCACGTGGCAAGACAGACAGACAGACAGACAGACAAAGCCACGTGCCCCTCCCCTACGCTGCTGTGGCTCGGTCCGGTCAGGACCCCCGCCCGGTGCTCGTCTTTGCAGGGCGAGTCGCCCACAGCGCGCAGTGTAACACCCCTTAATGTATTATGTAATAATCTTTTGCGTTACGCAGCAGGCTGCAGGCGTCGCCAGAGCATCCCTTGCGGGCTAATGTAACGAGTGCCCTGTGTGCGGCGGATGACAGAGAGACCCCCCCACATCATTAAAACTTTAAGAAATCGATTGTACGGATGGTATGGTGTGACACAGTAGTGTTGCACAGTGTCCGGTATGTACATACAGGCGGGCCAGGGCGGGCGGGGTCCGTTTCCGCGATATCCATGAAGATGCCCTATCTGTGGAAATATTTGAACCCTAGTCAATTTCATTCAGTCCCTCGCTGTCGTATTCGCAGGCCGCACGAAGAGGTAATGCTGAGCCCAGTGAGCCCAGTGAGCCCATCGGCGTGGTAGCGGTACCTACCGCCCACAAGCATATGCCACCTACCCTCGTCCCCGTCCCACGAATAGATAGATAAGTGATACATTCTTTCACTGGATGAATGGATGATAACGGCGGCATCCAAGCAGTGACTCGAGTCGTTCGGTCCCAGCCTGATTCGTATCCTAGCGGCTGGTGGGAACGTGCGTATTGGGTACGTACCATTCCGCCGCGCATCTTCGAGATGCTGATGTATTGCTGATGATTCCGTGCGTAATGAAGCAGAGTATGAAGCGGGTTTGGCTAGTAGGTGGCTAGCTTCCCTCCCTCTGAGCTGATCCCTGAGTTGTCATTGCTGTTAAAGTGGTTTAACTTTGGTCAGACCTCAAGGGCTGAGCTTGCTGTTTCCTGTTGGGCCTTTTGCCGAACGAACATCTGTACGGCAAGGATTTCCTTATCAGAGGCGGCCGAGTACCTCATCTCGAGACAGCCTGGTCCATATCTAACCACGGTTCATGCAGGTATTTCACGACAGTCATGACTACGGTTTTTTTACTAACCACTACGGGTGGGAGTCCTGTTATCCCGCTGCTGATGATCAAAAGAATGTTTATATATATGGTCGTACAAGTTTCGTTGAATGTTACCACTGAGTGTAGGCGAATGTTTAAAAGTGTGTAGCTGAAAATTTGTTTAAAATGTTTAAAAAGATCAACATATAGTTGGTATTCTTATCGCTTTTCAGACATACAGGCACTGCGACGGCGCAGTGCCTGTTTGTTCGAAATACTCATGCATGCATACATCATCAGCGCTATACGCGGCCAACGAAGCCAAAGCCCCTTTTGATATTAATCGCATTCTTTTGCACAGTTAAAGCTGCCAGTTAAAATTATGAATGTGCGAGACCATGTTAATGCGTATGTATTGAGGGCATATGCTACAGCAGGCTACAGCAACAACAGGACGCCAGCTAGAGCTAGCTGTGTGGACCCTTCTCACCCCCTCATGCATACATGCTTACAGTTGCTTACGTAGGATACGAACGTGCATATTTATGTCATCGATCCATATTAAATCTATGCTCTTTAGTGTTCATTATTGCGCAGGATTAGAAAAAAAACAGAAACGAAGAGCGTCTCCCTTTTTGCAACGCGCCTCATTAGCTACTACTACGCAACAGTGCATATCTTCTGGTGAACGTTCGGCGCACAAAATCATCTTTTAGCTGCTGTTGAAACAGGCAATCTGGATAACCCTCACGACACTCTCCGCACGCACGGCATCCGCCCTACTTAACAGCATGCACAGCAGCCGGCGGCAGCCCGGCGTACGGCGTACGGTATGGCATAGCATACGGTACGGTATCAGCAATAAGATCCCACGTCCTGCGTCCAGCCATAGGGCCTATTACGGATAAGTAATTAGGGACTAAGCTGTGTGGGTGATGCGCTCATTCTAGGTAAAGGATCTTCCACTCCTCATAGGATGGTGCGGGCGGACGGACGCAGAGAAACCTAAGGCTGCGCTCTGCAGCTGCCGCAATCGCTTAGCACGCACTCACGTTGATTGCTTTCGTTCTCGCTTAACCGTATTCGGGTGCTGCAGATACGTACGACACCCCCCCCAACAATACACACCACCACGCCGACCCGCACCAGGCCTGTGAAGTCAAGACGGTGTACGTATTGAGACCCTCTATCAGCTCGACTTATGTCTCAAAATGCCGTGCATGCATGTTCACTACCCAATGCATATGTTTGAACACACAAGCCCGATGTGAATGGCCACACACATGGATGCCGGCCAGGTGTTTTTATACCGCAGCAGCAGCAGCATACTGCTACGTACTACATACGGCTTGCTGACCGGTAAACCATGCAGAACGTTTGTGCGAGAAAGAGACGATGTACGCCACTCATGCGGAGACATGCGGGGTGGCGCTGGCGGTATTGAAAAGATCGACCAGGTCTAATTTACCCCACCCCAACCCCCACCCCACCTCCATCTCCACCTCCACCCCACTCACACTACGCTGCACTGCATCTGCCTCACACCCCTCCCACAGGTTGGATCAACACTACCTCAATGTCGTCCTGCTACTGCTGCAAGCGAGCATTGCTGCTACTGCCATAGTGCCGCTACTGCCGCGCCCCTGCAAAAATATCCTAGCTGGTCGTCAAGTAAACCCCCCCTTCTATCTAGTCCGCGCAACTGCGTCATCACGACAATATCCAAAACGGCTTACAGCCACACGGCTAACATGATCTGTTTGTATCTGCGTTTGTGTGTATTGTAGCGGCCCATCTTCGCCCGTCTCCCGGACACGGCCGGTCCCACCCCTTTCTGAAGCCCGGCTCGGCTCAAATCGCCGCCCGGAAGTGCCCCCCCTGA